>JAVKSA010000061.1:0-1263750 GCA_031876335.1 Hipposideros larvatus
ATAGAGCTATTAATTACCTAACAAAGAACACAAAATACAGTGTCATAACTTTAAAAATGTTTTGGGCTGCCAAGTAGCTCAGTTGGTTAAAAGCCTGCTCAAGAGTGCAAGCTCTGAGAAACAGGGTCGCCGGTTCAATTTCCATATGGGCCAGTGACGCTGAGCTGCCACTGAGCTGACAACAGGAGGCAGGATGGCTCAGCTGGTAAGAGCACATGCTCCTAACAATAAGACTGCCTGCTCAGTGGTAGGCTACATCCACCCGCAACTAAGGTGGAACTCGGCACCTTGAGCAGACCTGCCACCCAGATGGCTCAGTGGATAGAGCGTGCGCTCTTAACAAGACTGCCGGGTTTGACTCCCACATGAGATGGTGGCTATGCCCACCCGCAACTAAGAATGAACTCCGCACCTTGATCTTAGACTCCACGAGCTGCCGATGGGGAGCCAGATGGCGACTGGTGCCCGCCACAATGAAGACTAAAGAACAACAACATGACTTGACCCTCTCCCCAATTCCCCAACATTGTTCCCCACCCCCAGTTTCCCCAATAAAAAAAAAGTTTTAGGTTACCTCTATGGTAACCACAATAAACTACCTATAACAAACACACTAAAAGAAATTAAGAAAAAATCAAAGCATGCAACTACCAACAGAAATCAAAGAAACAACAGAACACAGTTCAGAGGTGGGAATGTGGAACAAAACAGCTACACAAAGGACAGAAAACAATTCAAAAATAGTTACAGTGTTCCCTCCGACTCACTGATCACTTTAAATAAAAACACATGAAACTCCCTGAATCTAAAGACATGAGTTGGCTGGATTAAAAAAAAATCCAACTATCTTCTTTGTACAAGATACTCACTTGAGATGTGGGGACACTCATGGGTCAAAGTCAAACAATGGAAAATGTATTCCATAGAAACAGTCACCAATAAAGGGCACAGTGGCCCATAATGATATCAGACAAATACACAGCAAGTGTCAAAACATGTCAGAACACAAAGACAGACATTATAAAATGATAATAAAGTAAACTCAACAGGAAGATATAGCAATCATATTTATGTAAAAAGTGGGGTAGCCAAAAACAATATGGAACTTCCTCAAAAAATTTATAAACGCAACTATTATATGACCCAGCAATTCCACTTCTGGGCATTATCCAGAGCAGGGGTTGGCAAACAGCAGCTTGAGAGCCACACGATGCTCTTTGGGTACATACACGTGGCTTGGAAGTGAAGTTGAAAATGAAAATAAAATTATCATAGTTTCATTTATAAAATTTTTCTTCAGTCTAGTTGTGGAGGACGGCGCTTCACTGGCCCATGTTGGCATTATCATTGTGCTCTTCCCGGGTGAGGCAGTCACTCGCCAGCCATTGGACAGCCTCCCATGGTGGCTCACGAAAGTTCAAATCCGCTGCCAGCCAGCCCCAATGCAGCCTACGCGGAGCCTGGCAACTCACGGCAGCTGAGCTCCAGGTCAAGCTGTTGTTCACCATCTTAGCTATAGAGGGCACAGCGTCACTGGCCCTCGAGGCTGCGCTGCTCAGAGCTGGCGTTCCAAGTCAACTCCTAACCAACGCACCACTCAGCCAGCCCTATAAAATTTTTAAAGAATATTACTCATATAATGGTGATTTCATTTGTTTTATGGCTCTTAAATAATTGTTAAGTTGTTGTGAAGGACAGGATTGGCTCTTCCTTCTCAAAAGTTTGTTGACCCCTGATCCAGAGAATACAAAAACATTAATTCAAAAAAAAAATCTGTATTCTTACATCCACTGCAACATTATTTATCACAGACAAGATTATATGCCCATCAATCAATCAATGGATAAATACGTGATAAATGTACACAATGGAATATTTCTCAGCCAGAGGAAAAACGGAAATCCTGCCAGTGGCAACATCGAGCATGGACCTAGAGGGTATTATGCTAAGTGAGATAACACAGACAGAGAAACACTAATACCATATGATTTCAATGAGACAAAGAAGCTAAAAAATAGAAACGAAAAAACAAATCAGAGAAAGATTCACAGGTACAGGGAAATAACCGATGATTGCCAGAGAAGACAGGGCCATGGGGAAAGGCAAAAAACATTAAGGGAAATCAGAGATATAAACGTCTACTTATGAAAAGTGTAAGGCATGGGATGTAATGTAGCCTAGAAAATATACTCAACAATATTGTGATTCCTTGGAAGGTGACAAATGTTAGTTGAATCATATGGTGATTAATTTGTAAAATATATAAATGAAGAATTACCATGTTGTAAAACTGAAATGAATATAATATTGTATGCCACCTATACTGTAAAAATACAAATAAATAAATGCATAAAATAACACAGTTGATTCCATTTTGGACCACAAGAAAAATTTTGATAACTCTTTCTGTTTCACTTTTTCCAACAAGCATGTATTACTAGTATAATGAAAAAAAAACCACCATGATGTTGCACAATGAGAAATGAATTCCTAGATTTCATACAGTTGACCTATAATATTGTCAGAACACTTAATGCAACCTCATCTTCATCAACAGGAGACTCATTCTGAGTTTATTCCAGGAATGAACATACAATTGAATTCTAATGGAATTAGAATTAAAACGTTATTAAATATAAATGTAACATCATACAGTTCAGTTTTTCCAAGACAAACTGTTAAGCAAGTTTCTTTTTTCTAATCCTAACATTACCTTTTGTGATCCCATGTTTCAAATCAATTATTAATGAGCAAAAACAACACAGAAGTCATCACCAAGAGCACAAAACGAAGACACAGGCTGGGAAAGAATAATTGCAAAAGAAATACCTGCAGAGGGCCGGACGAGTGGCACATTGGTTAAGAGCTGGCCTGGGATGCCAGAGGGCCCCGGTTCGGATCCCACATATGAGGGCCAGTGATAATGCCCTCTACAGCTAATATGCTGAACAACAGCTCAACCTGGAGCTGGGCTGCCGTGAGTCACTGGCGAAGGCATAGGCTGTAGCCCCTGCTGCAGTGGGTTGACATGGGCTACCGTGTGTAGCCACCAGCCAGCGTGAGCGGCCACCAGCCAGCATGAGCGGCCGTCCAGAAGCCTGCGACTGATCTGCCTCCCCCGGGAACAGCGCAATGATGGTGCCAACTTGCGCCAGTGAAGCGACGTCCTCCACAACTAGACTGAAGAACAAAATGACAGCAACTTGTCTGTTCCCCTTTCCCCAATTCCCTAGCACTGTTCTCATCCCTCAATTCCCCAATAAAAATCTTTTAAAAAAAAAAAAAGAAAGAAAGAAATACCTGCAGGACCGGGCAAGTGGCTTGTTGGTTAAGAGTTGGCTTGGGAGAGCGACGGCCGCAGGACCCTAGTTCGGATCCCACATGGGTAAGTGACACTGCACCCTCTACAGCTAAGATGGTAAACAACAGCTCGACCTGGAGCTGGGCTGCCATGAGTCGCTGGGGATGGCGTAGGCTGCAATGGGCTGCCATAACCTATCATGAGTAGCTGGCAGCCAGGGTGTGCGGCCAAGAGCTGCCATAAGCAGCCGGCCAGTGACTGGCAACTGATCTGCCTCAGACGGGAAGAGTGCAATGATCAGAATACCAACATGGGCCAATGAAGCGGCGTCCTCCACAACAAGACTGAAGAACAAAAGGACAGCAACTTGTCTGTTCCCCATCCCCAATGCTGTTCCCTCCGCTAATTCCCCAACATTATCTTTAAAAAACAGAAAAGAACGAGCCGGTCGAGTGGCGCATTGGTTAAGAGTTGGCTTGGGACGCCAGCTCTGAGCAGCAGGGCCCGCGTTTAAATCCCACATAAGAGCCAGTGACGCTGCGACCTGTAAAGTTAAGATGGTAAGCAACAGCTCAACCTGGAGCTGGGCTGCCGTGAGTCGCCAGCAAGAGCGTAGGCTGCAGTGGGGCTGGACGGCAGCTGGCATGCGCTTTAGTGAGGTACCGTGAGCGGCCATCCAATGTCTGGTGAACAACTGCCTCACCTGGGAAAAACACAATGGTAATACCAATGTGGGCCAGTGAATTGACATCCTCTACAACTAGACTAAAGAACAAAAGGACAGCAACTTGTCTGTTCTCCTTATGGATTCCCCAATGCTGTTCCCCTCCCACAAATCCCCAATAAAATCTTAAAAAAAAGAAAAGAAATACCTGTAAAGGCATACTATTGAAAACACACAAAGAAGTCTTCAAAGTGATGAATGAAAAAACTGCCAACCTCATTAAAACATGGGCCAAAGCCCTAAACAGACACCACACTACACAAGATACACAGAAGACAAAATGATATGTAAGAAGATGCTCCACATCATGTCAGCAAGGAAATGCACATGAAAACAACCATGAGATTGAAACTCACAGCAAATGAAAAAATACCACACACCTATTAGGAGGGGCCAGATCCCAGAACACAGACAACGTCAAGTGCTGTTGAGGACGTGGAGCAGCGGGAGCTCGCACTCACTGCCGGTGGGAATGCAAAATGCTGCGTTCACAGTTTGGTGACTCTTACACATCCTCCCACCATACGATCAAGCAATTGTGTAACTCAGTAGTTACCCAATGACTTGAAAACATGTATCCACCCAATACTCCACACACGCCATGTTCACAGCAGCTTTATTCATAATTTTCAAAACTCGGAAGGAACCTAGATGTCTGTCAAGAGGTGAATAGATGAGTAGACTGTGGTGCATACAGACAATGGAATATTATTCAGTGCTATAGAGAAAGAAGCGATCAAACCATGAGAAGACATGGAGGAAACCTAGATACCTATAAAGTGAAAGAAGCCAATCTGAAAAAGGCACATACTGTATATGATTCCAGCTATGACATTCCAGAAAAGGCAAAATGATGGAGACAGTGAAAAGATCACTGCTGGCCGGGGTTGAGGGGAGGGAGAGATGGACAGGCGGAGCACAGAGAATATTCAGGGCTGTGACACTACTGCGTATCACACGTTATCATAAATGTGTCCACATCCACTGAATGCACAGCCCCTCAGTGAACCCCAAGGAGAACTATGAACTCTGGGCGACAATTATATGTCAATGTAGCTCATCTATGTAACAAATGTACCTGTGTGGGTAGAAGGGACTTGGACAAGGGCAAGGCTGTGCATGTGGGAGGGGCACATGGGAATTCTCTGTAACTTCTATCCATTTTGCTATGAACTAAAAGTGCTCTTAACATAAAAGTCATCCTCAGGCTCCTGCTTCTCCTCAATATCTGATCTCAGGTCTGGATGTCTTTCCAGTAGTTTGACATGCTCTTACGAGAACATAAACATTTGCATCCACAGTTAAAAAAAACACCATATCGCTGCACAACTAGGATGACCATCAAAGATACACAAAATATCAAGTGTTGGCAAAACCGTAGTGAAATTGGACCGTTATGCACTCTTGGATGAAATACCAATTAGTGCAAACAGCATGGAAAATATGAAGGTCTCTCAAAAACTAAAATATAGAATTGTATTATGATGCAGCCTTCCCACTTCTGGGTACATTTCCAAGAAACTTCAAAGGAGGCTCTGCAAGAGCCATGTGCACACCGATGCACACTGTAGCATTATCCACAAAACCTGAAATGGGTAGAAGCAGCACAAATGGCCATCGATAGATGAAAGGGGGAAGAAAATGTAGTATATACATACAACAGAATATTATTCGGCCTTGAAGTAGAAACAGATTGTCTCACCTGATACTACACAGAAAAACCTTGACAACTTTTAGGTAAAGCTAAAGAGTCACAAAACAGATACTATATGAGTCCACTTCTATGAGTGGCCAAATGAACTCCTCCTCATAGAACAAAATACAGGGTAGTAGCGATGGGCTTGTGTTGAAGGGAAATGAGGAAGTGGTTATTTAATGAGTACTCGGTGAGTTTTGCAAGATTAAAATTTCCAGAGGTCAGTTGCCCAACAATGTGAATATCCTTAACACAACTGGACTGGATAGTTACAGAGGGTAGAATTTTAGTCACGTTTTTACCAAAATTGAAAATGAAAACTAATATCTAAAAAACACAGTTATAAAACATTTCAGAAATCATTCTGAATTCAAAAACTCGTTCTCTCACAAAGAGAGTATGAAATCATCACTAAACAGATGTTATACTAAGACTATATCCACAACTACTTAACTGCACAGGATAAGAAAAACACTCACCATTCACTAACAAAAGATATAAACAAGATGAGTCTTGTACAAAGTTAAACAAAAATGATACAAATATGCACATAATTTTAATGTCAATAAACATACGCCTCATTCTTATGTGAATCAAACCACACATTGTCTTAAGTGTACTTAGCTGAAAACTGTCATTCACATTCATACATACAAGTAACGACTAAAAATGCAAGTAACTAAATTTGGAGAAACTACCATAAAAAAGAAAACATATAATTATGGAATTGCAAAATGAGAATAAGTGGCAATGTATCTCCAGAATGCTGAACACTACACAGATGTACATTGAGGATCCTTCTGTAGAACTCGGTTTCCACCGAGAGTGTGGCCCCATAAAGAGCAAGCATTTTCAATCATCAGAATATGTGTTGTAGGAAAGAAAAAATTCCCAGACACTGCATTAGAATCTTTCATAAATAGCTTTAAGGAATATTTCAGTAAAAATCCATTTAAAACACAAGGAAGAAATTTGTTATTAATATATTTTGCTATTCTAACACAAATGTATGGGCTGTAATCATCATCTAGAGGGAAACAAAAACCCTCACTGCTAAACAAAAGTACAAGGAAGTTATTAAACATCAGAGAATCAGATATCTATAAAATCAACCTTTCAGATTAAAGTACAACATGATTGAGAGACATGCTGATGAACCTCATGATTATTTTTTGCCTGAAGTAAACAAACTGAGGACGTAAATAGTTTCTGAAATATGGGAACCTAATAATTCCACAACTTACTTCTTACCAACGATTTCATTCAAGCAGAGAGTATCAGCACTTCGGAATCTAAAAACACTATTCTGACAAAATCTAATCAGAAATGAAAAACAAAGAAGGCATCATTGGACTGAACAAGACAGAATTATAGCACAACAGTCACTAAGAAATCAGGGAACAATGGAGAACTTCCTACACGGTGGGCAGTATTTTAAACTCCCCTACGGAATTAATTCACTTAAGTATTCTTTGACGTAAGCAGATACATTAAACTTCTTACATGCAGAAATTGGGAGTAGACACTCAAAATTTCTAGTTAGTTCACACAAAGCAAAAGGACATTTGGAGTGAAACTGAGATTCAGGGTTTCTGACTTTAGGGAGGTGCCTGGTGCTGAGATGAAATTCCTGAGTCTGAACTTTGTAGGGTCATGGTTGAAGCCTTCTTAGTATTAGAAATTATAAAGCAGAAAACATGTGACATCTGTCCCCAGTGCCCCTGGCATTTCGGCTCCAAAGTCCAGGACCTCCACCACTTCCTTCACAAACTTCTTACAAGAACAAGACCAGAACTTTAAAAATGGTCTCAGGGAGAATTCCTCAGCAGCATGCACAGATTTGCCCTCGCCTCTGAGACAATGGAACAGTAGCCAGCCCATGGAACACCAGCCCTCACTGAGATGCAACACAAGATCACTGAGCAGCACAGTTTCTAGAGGATGTGACAGCACAGGACATATTGGACAGGACTGTCTCTGTGACAGCAACAAGGAACCTGGACTTCTCAGATTCTTTCACTGAAGCAGAGCTTCCTAAACCACACCTTAAGGTCTGGCTTCCTCAGAGACCTTTGTCCCTCTCACCTGTGTCATCTGCTCCTTCCTTCCCACCTACCTGGGAGGATGGATACTGTCTTTTTTTGCTTCACATCCCAGGCCTCCTTCAATCTCTCCAAAAAGAAAACCAGGTCTGGCTTAGAGACAGCAAGATCTATTTGTTCGTAAAAGAAACATGAGTTTAGATGGAGAGTCTCCAATTTCCAATCCACTATGTGCTCAGGTGAAAGGAAAGAACATTGCAGAAAATTACAATATTCTAGAAATGGGTTCCCTCAAAAGTTATCTGACTGCACCTTTACTCTACTAGAAAAGGTGGGATGTTTTCAGATCCTGAGTTCCACTTTAAGGACATCATGAAGACTTCTTTTCTACATCAGCAAATCCCCAGTTGGTACTCAGAGCCGGGATCTGACACTACCACACAGAGCAGAAGCTCCCAGGCGACGCTCTACTGATGAAGGAAACACACCCCTGCTGTGGGGTAGGAGTTCTGGAAGGAAGTTCCCTCACCCAGGGAGCGCAGGTTCCTGTAGTTCTCCAGCATCACGTCCATGTACAGTTTCCGCTCAGCCGGGTGCAGGCACTCCCACTCTTCCTGAGAGAAATCTATGGCCACATCCCTGAATGTCAACCGTCCCTGAAACAAAAGACACATTTACCACGTGGCCATGGACAAGGTCATAACATCACTCAGTATGAAAACAGAGTTAAGACAACTGGTTTTTGACCTAGGAGAGTGTCCAGAATGGAACGTTAAGGCCACTAACAGTAATATTCTTCAGTGTGTTTTCTAACTATGAGAAAGGAAGATGATGTATGATCCACAAACCACTGTAGAGAGAAACACATCTTTTTTTCTAAAAGACAGATTTAAATTCAGGCACCAACACAGGCATATTGCTTTTTGTGTGTTATATTTGTATCATACAGGATACATTATGTGCATTTCTCTGCTGGAAATGTCATGGTGAGTTAAAAATGCAAAGTACTGGGCCAGCCGAGTGGCATGTTGGTTAAGAGCTGCCTTGGGACATCAGAGGGTCCCGGTTCGGATCCCACATATGAGGGCCAGTGACACTGCCCTCTACAGCTCAGATGCTGAACAACAGCTCAACCTGGAGCTGGGCTGCTATTAGTCGCCTGCAACAGCGCAGGCTCCAGCCGCTGCTGCAGTGGGTTTCCATGGACTACTGTATGTAGACAGCAGCCACCATAGCGGCTATCCAGAAGCTGGCAACTGATCTGCCTCTCCCGGGAAGAACGTAATGATGGTGCCAACTTGAGCCAGTGAAGCAATGTCCTCCACAACTGGACTGAAGAACAAAAGGACAGCAACTTGTCTGTTCCCCTTTCCCCAATAAAAATCTTTATTAAAAAAAAAAAAAGCAAAGTACTTATCAAATTTTCATGTGGACAACAGGGAACTGCACTGTTATAAAATTGCAGATTCTGACTGAGGAGTTCTGGGGTGGGGCCTGAGTTTCCACACTTAACAAACTCAGATTTAAATAGTGACACCAATATCTCTGGTCCGCGAGTAACACTGTTCCATAACACAAAGGAAGGAAATGGCAAAAATTCATACATGACTTTGAACTGACAGAGTTTTATGGAATTTACACTTCTCATAGAAGCATAGCAACACAAGCCTTTTTGCAATGACTGTATACTACAGGGTTCTAACTTTTTTTTGCATATTAATTTATAATGCACACAATCTCGTCATGCACATAACCCATAAAATGAAAACAATAGCATATATCTTCTTGTATGGGAATATTTTCTGATGCATCCAATAAATGGTAGAGCTTGTGTTTTTCTTTTTTTAAAGATTTTATTGGGGAATTGGGGGAGGGGAACAGCGCTGGAGATTCGGGGAAGGGGAACAGACAAGTTGCTGTCCTTTTGTTCTTCAGTCCAGTTGTGGAGGACGTTGCTGTATTGGCCCATGTTAGTATTATCGTTGTGCTCTTCCGGGGTGAGGAATATCGGTAGCTGGCCTCTGGACAGCCGCTCACGCTGGCTGCCAGCCACTGACAGTAACTTAAGGCAGACCACTGCAGCTTCACTGCAACCGAAGTTGTCGCCAGTGACTCACGGCTGCCCAGCTCCAGATCAAGCTGTTGTTCACCATCTTAGCTGTAGAGGGCACAGCGTCACTGGCCCTCATGTGGGATCCAAACCGGGGCCCTGCTGCTCAGAGCTGGCATCAGAGGCCAACTCTTAACCAACACATCACTCGGGTGGCCCGAGCTTGGGTTTTATTCCAAACTATCTCTAGAATGTTTCAAAAATGACAGAAACCAATACGTATAGACAACTCTCATGAACCTACATGGCTATTTCTGTAACTGAGAAAAAGGGAAACAACTTAAGCAAGTAAGAAGAATACATCAAACAGTGCGAAGATTTTATTGACATGGGCAGACAGACACATGGGAACTGTGTGTATATTAAAAATGACATAGAAGGAAATGTTCACGTCATTGAAATAACAACTATTTTCAATTCTGTACATCTCATAAATGTCTTTTGGATGACACTCTGTATTTTATAAATACAATAGGGAGAAGACCACACAGTAACATAAGTTATTGCTACTGTTTCTTTGAAAAAATTTGCGTGTCATTTGTCCTGATTAATACATTACAAATTGACCACACTTCAAAACTTTAATAACATTATTCCTGTAAACTTTCTTAAAAACACAAACAGTGGTGACGTAGAGAATGTCTGTGACATGAGTGTGGAATATAACGAAAATTTACAGGAACAAGGCCTTACTCATTAGACTCCACACCAAAAGCCAATTATCTCTAGTAAAGAAAGCTGAGGGCCTTCATTTATCAAAGAAGACAAACTAAGAAGAAAAGGGAGTTTCCAGGTGAAATGTGATGGTTTTTGCACATCTTTCTAAAAATCCCTGCAGACTGTTATTCATGATAAAGAAAACAATGTTAACTTTATAGTGAAGACAGGACCTCAACCAGGTGAAAACCAGGTGGAACCATTTGGGTATCAGCTGACCGAGGCACATACAAGGACACAGTGTCACTACTGTCATGTTACTGGCAAAAATGAAGAACTAAGGAAATCGTAATCTGAATCTGATCATAAAAATATTAGTTTTATACAAATTTGAATGCACATATACCTCCTGTGTTCTGTAACTCTAATAGTGCATTTAAACAGCAAGTCAATATCACCAATCTAGTGAGCAAGACAGTTCCAATAATTCTTTTTTTTTTTTCTAACATTCCAAGCCATTCTGAGCAGAGCCATCCTAGGTCCTGGTGCACATTCTTACACCCGTTCTACAGCCGTGACACTGCAGTCACAGGACACACACCTACACCTCCCTCCTTCAGGACACCAGGCATCCAACCCTGCCCAGTAGGAACCTTGGACACAACCCCCTTTCCAGGTGGATTTTGTCATTAGTTTAGGGTCAGTAATCATGGGGAGATTCCTCACATCCTGAGGGAGTCTGGATGGACAAAATGCAGAGAAGGCTCTGGGAGAAAGGCAGAGTGTTCTGCAAAGCTGACCTGGACTCCCATGAGAAAAAATAAAAATAAGTAGGTGAAAAGAAACTCGCTAGGCAGGAATGTCAGAAGTAGAGAACTAAAGGTTGCAGGTTCTAAACTCACAGATTTTAGGAGGAAAAGTAGACACAGCCTGTGACCCAGGACGGAACACTTACCTGAGAAGCAGCCATTTCGTCCTCGTCCTCCTCCTGCTCTGGGTTGTTTCCTTAGGTGAAGTTCTCGGGAGAAATCATATCTGCATCTTGACAATGTGCCCACAAGGGCTTCTTCATCTACTTCCTCCAAACTGACAGGCAGAAGGACCCTGAAATGCTGAGAAGGTCGCCCTTTCCAGTCCTTTGTCACAGGGCAGTCAGGGAGAAGAAGCTCCTAAGTAAAGACAGAGCTGTCAGTTTTCTCTTTCCTGATTCACATGCTATCCCCTTCCACAGAGGTCCACAAATTCCTACAGCAATGAGAACGTTGGATGCTCTCCTGCCCCCCACAAATGCAACACAGCACCCCGTTACCTCTCCTTGAGCAAAGGTTTCTCTCAACAGTCACAACTGTGTCCAGGAGCCCCTAGCTAACCCATGGCCAACCTGAGAGTCACCTGAACACCTCATTAAAACAACAATGATGCTCCACCCAGGCCACTTATCTAACTCCCACAGGGAGGGCACATGTGACATCACTCTTTGAAATACCCAAGTGACCTAGGAGAAATCCTGATGGGAACCATTTAGTTTCAATGAGCATGCAGGTCCCTGGGGAATCAGGGCCCACTCTAAGGAGTTATGGTTCTGCAGGTCTGCAGGGGGCCCAGGAAATGGCATCTTTAAGTCTCCCTGGGGGTGCTGACCTGCTCACCAGACCTGTTTCCTGTCACACTGGGCTACAGATCTCAGACTCCATCTCAGACTCTGCACTCCTGAGAACTCTGGGGAGTGTGGGGGTTTGGTGAGGGAACTTCTAGAAGGGTTGGCTCCCCGGGTGTATTTCTTTCCTGTTTTACAGGAAATCACAGAGAATTAGTTAAAAACCATAAAAAATGAACACACATTTTGGTGCTGAAAACTTGTAAAAAAGGGTTAGCTATGGAAATACACTGATCCAATTATTTCACAGTGAATAGACCGGCTCTGTGGGAACTGAGTTTTAGGTCTGTCCGGTCTGTCCTTCCACATTTTCAGAGAATGAACAAGTGGGACTTGAGGGGACAGCTACTTGGTAGCTCCCAGCTCACTAATTTAACAAATCATGGAAATCGAAGACAAAAGCTGCTGAATATCAAAATAACTCACCACACTGGGTTCTCAATCAGACATCCTCACCAAATGCACACTGAAGTGGCCTAATATTATGAATAAGTACCAATGGATGTTTCAACATGATAGAGTAGAAAGAATGCAGGGCTTTTCATCTAAATTAGACACAGACACAATGTTATTAGAAATCGATTCAAGATGTTATTTACTGCAATTGTTTCTAGGGTCAAAATTTTTAAAGAATTGAGGCTACCTGATATTTAGAAAAGAATAAGAGCTGATAATGAGATGTCACCATAGCTTATTTCAGAAGTTAATGACTAGTTACAAAAAAAGCAGAAATTCAGCAGGCTAAGATTTATCTTGATTTGCTTTTTATACAAACAATGAATCAGGCCAGGCCCACTGGCTCAGTGAGTTAAGAGTTTGGTTAAGAGCGAGAGAACTGAGCAATAGGGTCGCTGGTTTGATTCCCACATGGGCAAGCGACTGTGCCCAAGCTCAGCAACCGCTGAGCTGCCAAGAGGTGACAGGAGGGCTCAGCAGGATGCCAACAGGTGGCAGGTGAGAGCACAAGCTCCTAACAAGACTGCCTGTTCCATGGTGGGCTAAGCCCGCCCACAACTAAGATGGAACTTGGCACCTCGAGCTGAGCTGCCGCCCATATGGCTCAATGGATAGAGCACCTGCTCTTAACAACAAGGCTGCTGGTTAGACTCCAGCATGGGATGGTGGCTATGCCCACCTCCATCTAAGATTGAACACAGCACCTTGAGCTGAGAGAGCACACACTGCCATCGGGAACCAGATGGCAACTGGCGTTTGAATGAAGAACAACTTGGCTGGTCCCCTTCCCCAATTCCCCAACACTGTTCCTCTCCCCAATTTAAATAAATAAATAAATAACAAAGAATCAAAAGTAAGAGAGGGAGAAAGGAAAAGTAAACTCCATGTATAAGAAAAAGACACAATGGTTTTAATATTTCTTGAGCAAGCATCCTGTGGTGACAGACTCAGTCATTTCTTGTCCCAGGTCACATCCTTCATGCCATCCCAGGAAAAAAGAAGGAACCCAGACTGACTGACACAGGTCTCTGACCTCTGGCTTCATGAGGGTTGCACATGGAAGCCATCGGGTGATGAAATTAATTATTAAGCGCATAAGCACTAGAAACTGGAGTTTTGTAATTCTCACTCTACTCTGTGTGACTGAAAGTGCAGTATATGGTAAATAAAAGCGATTATAAAGCCACAGTCAATATATCATGCCTTGATCACCCACATCCCACCAGCTCACAGAGCACCTAGTAGGGGCACCCCTTCTTCCTCTGCTACTGTGTACTCCTGTGTGTCCCTTTCCACACAGTTCTCTCCACTAATATCCTCTCCCCTTCCCTCCGTTCCCTTCTCTGCACCTTTTCTGTGAAACTCTTGAAAGCGTTCACCTTCAGTTGCTCTTTCTCCCTGATCTGTCTGATTGCTCCCCATCTCCACATATTTCTGCCTCGTTTTCCCCGTCCCTGTGCACCTCCTCTTCCCCGGTGACACTGTCTTTCCTCTTACATCCCTGTACCCCGACTCACTGACACCCCCAGCTTAGCTCAGTGCGGCTTCTCCCTCTGCTGTCACCCCCCTCCCCTCCTTTCTGGTCCTGCACTCGGCTCCCCAGCTCTTCTCCTAACCCCTCTCTCCGTCTGAAATTCCCTGTCCTTTGTTGCCCCCTAGTTCTGATAACCAGAGGCCCCTCTCCCTTTTAGCTCCCCTTCACCTCTCTCGGACTCCCCCTTCCCTCTATATTTCTCCCTTTTCTTTCTCCTCTGGCTACTTCCCCGAGTTACTCGCTGTCTTAACCGTCGCTTTACAAGTCCCTCCCACATCCTCTGTTTTCCCGCCTCTTTACGGACCCCGCACTGATCTTCCTGTCCTCTCACCTGTCTATTCCTCTCATTCTGTCTCCTTCTCGGGACCCCTCACACCCCTGTTTTGACGATTTCCTGGCCTGCGCTTCACAGTCCCCGCTTCCACAAAGCCCCTCCCCGCGTGAGGGGGTGACCTGGTGACACCCCGCGGTGTTCCCTCCTAAATCCCACCCCCCTGAAAACTGTGCTCTTCCTGGGATTCGGGCCTCTTATTAAACCGGGACGAGGGGGGGTTCCAGGCGGCGGGGAGGGTCTGCAGAGCCCCAGGCAGGGAGGAGGCCGGGGTCCCGGGGCCGCGGGGCGAGGCTGGGGGAGGGGCGCCAACGGCTGGACTCCGTTTCCCGAGTCCGTCTCCCAGGACTTCACACCGCGCGGCGGAGCGCTGCCGGTGGGTGGTTTTAAGCAGGAAAACAACGCGGCAGGCGGGGTCTAGTGGCCCGAAGGCGGACAGACCACAGGGGAACGGCCTCAGTTTACCCGGAAACCCCCGCGGACTCTCCACCCGGCAGCGAAGCGGCCTGGGATCCGGACGTCTCCCCAGGACGCCGGACTCACCGCTGTAGGGGGCGCGGGTGCGGGGACTTCACCGTCGGTACTGACCCCCAGGCGTCAGGAGCAGGAGAGGGACTGAGCCGCTCAGGTTTAAACCACAAACACTGAAAGTCACGGTCGCCAACTAGACCTTCTTCCTGCCTTGGCCTTCAGGGTCTGCAAGAAACTCCGCCCTGACGCTGCCAGAAAACGTGAGCCGCAGGCGGGGCCTGTGAGGAGCGCTTAGGTCCTGGGCGGGGCAGGAATATTTGCCCGCAGTGGGCGGGCGCGCCCCCCCCCCAGGGAGGGAGGGACCCAAGGGAAGGGGTGGGGCCACAGCTTGGGTGGGGCTCTTCTCCGACTCGCTCTCATTGGTTACAGACTATTGTTGTTTATTACCTTTATTTTACGTAAGATCTTTCGCATCCACTTTATATTGCTAAGATTTCTCTTAGATGTATATTTAGTGATGTTTAGTAATGCTTTACTCTTGGTTTAATATGTAGCCCAGGTCATTATATTTTAGGATCTCTCCGGGTGAATTTCTGATGATTAGTGAAGATTCATCCTGCATAAAGACCTTCCAAGTTCATTGTATTTGTAAAGCTTTTCTCTAATATGTATAACTTGATATTAGGTTATTAATGAAGAATGGATCAAAACTTTTCCATCTTTATTGTAAATGTTGTTTTTGATGCTAGCAACAATTCTTTCCAGTTGTGAAAACTGGAACCTTTGCAATAGATTTAACTTGATTATACTTACAATATGCATCCTCAGTTTTAATCTCTATCGTTTACCCTGATGTAATTAAAAGTTTGAGCCAATATATTTATCAAATCATTTCACGCATTTGGTTTTATTTTTTGTTGTTTGTTTGTTTTTTAAGATTTTATTGAGGAATTGGGGGAGGAGAACAGCATTAGGGAACCAGGAAAGGGGAACAGACAAGTTGCTGTCCTTTTGTTCTTCAGTCTCGTTGTGGAAGACGTCGCTTCACTGGCTCATGTTGTTTCTTATTATTGCACTCTTCCTGGGTGAGGCAGATCGGTTGCTCACTGCCCCTGATTCCTGGCAGAGCTCCTAAACCCTTACGATCTCCTAAGTGATGAGAGCACTAGGAGCATGTTTTGTTCTATTGAGGCAACTCTGGGTGAGTTCCTGGATGGGGACTGGTCACCAGAAGAACCACACCATAATTAGAAGCATGGGATTTTACAACCCCATCACCACACTCCAGAGAGGAAGAGGACCTGGACGTGGAGTAACATACTGATCATGCCTCTGTGAGGAAGCCACCATAAAATCTCAAAAGTTGGGATTCAAAGACTTCCAGGAGAGTGAACACATCCACACCTGGAGGGTGATGCACTCCAATTCCACGGAACAGAAAATCCTCTGCTCATAACCTCCTAGACCTGACCCTGTGTATGTCTTCATCTGACTGTCCATCTGTATTATCACATCCGTTAACACATTGGAGATCTGTGAATTGATCAAGCAAATTAATTGACCTAAAGAGGGAGTTGTTCAAACCTCTAATCTATAGCCAATTGGTTGGTCAGAAGCACAGGTAATGACCTGGAGCTCTGATTGGCATCTGTGTTGAAGGCAGAGGGCAGCCTATGAAACTGTGCCCTTCATCTATGAAATATGATGCTCTCTCCAGGCTGAAAGTGTCAGAATTGCATTAACATGTAGGACATCCACCTACTGTCCCAGAGAATGGCTTGGTGTGAGAGAAAACCACCACACATTAGCTGACCACAAGTGTCAGAAGTGAAGCATTCTGGGTGAGTGTGCTAGCACTGTGAGAGTAAAGGGACACAGAGGAAGGAAACTTGGAATAGTGAAGAACTGGACATTTTCTGACACAGGGGGTGGAAAACTGAGGTCTTCTTTAAGAAGAACACCGCACCGACCAAGAGAATTACACACAAACTTTAAAAACACACATAGTACTATATGACTACCAAGACAAACCATGCTCTTGGCCATGTAAAATGTAATGTGAATAAATGAGAACAGAACATATCAACATTTATAATTTGCCACTAAGAGAAATTATAAATATCACCCTTCAAGAACAGATAGCAATTTATCCAAACACCTGTAAGCTAATGGTTCTTTTATATATTTGTTTGCATTGGTTTTCTGTACATCATTGAGAACTTCTTGCCTGTAAAGGGATAAAGGGACATGAGTTGAAAACAGCTCGTTCCGTTCTGAGGCTGACTTAGGTGAAGGCAGCAGGTGAACATGGGCCAGGTGATTGAGGTTATTTACAAACATTTGATAAACCAGGTGAAAATGTAACTGATAACATACAGTCCACTGAGGGCTCTTAGAAAATGAAAGGCAATATGTTCCTCAATGAATTAAAAATAAATGGATATTCTAAGGTAAATATAAACTATATTATGAAATAAATCAGGGTAATAATATAAAATGGGAACTCTTTAAATCAAGATTTCAAAAATCATACAATTACTGGTCATAATGCACTTCTATCTTTAACCTTGACGTTGGGATGTTAGGGGGGTACAGGAAAAAAAATCTCATTGAAAGAATACCAGTCAGCTTTCTGGAAGTTTAACTGTGGTAACACATACCCCTGAATTCTCTTTGGCTTACAACAACAAACCTTTCTTTCTTCCCCATTTTATATCCCTCACTGTCCACGTCTTGCTTGGCCCCATAATTAGATTCTGGGAAATTTCAGTCTATCTGGGACGGGAGCAGAGAAAGAGTTAGCAGCAAAAAAAGATGCCTAAAGCGTCCCTTTAAAATTGAAATATGCCATCTATACTCACATAAAATTGGCCAAGGAAGTGGCGAGAACTCAGAGCCCAGCTTGTCATAATGTTGGTACAAAGTACAATCATCCTAACGGAAGTAAGGATTGCCTGGGCAAGGTTAATATCAAGGGACAGAGATGTGTAATCTCACAGGAGAATGATAATTGGAAATGAAATAATGCTACAATATATTGTACCGCAGCTTCCATCAGTAGTCATTTGTTCGGGTCGGCCGAGTGGCTCAGTTGGTTAAGAGCTCACTCAAGAATGTGAGCTCTGAGAAACAGCGCTTTGGAGTCCTGGCCCGAGCTGAGCAGCCACTGAGCTGCCAAAGGTGGCAGGATGGCTCAGCTAAAAAAAAAAGAAGTAATTTGTTCATCCTTAGCTCACAAAAAATATATTTGCTTCTGTCCCAAAAGAAATGTTAAAAAGTCTTCCCTACATATGACTTCATCACAAATGAGCATCTTATAAGGCTGTGTTGAGATTCGATTGATTCAGAGCCCTGAGTGGAGTCCTCATCACATAACACATTACAGTGGAATGCAGAAATAACACCTCAATAAACTCTCCCCAAGGGAGTCAGGCCCTTTCCCATTGGGGCGGGAATGAGGAATGATCCTTTCTTGACTCCAGTTCACCTGCGAATGGATATCCAGTCCTTCTCTTTCTTGTTCCTGACATCACCTACTCACATCTAATACAGGATTAGAAACGATGCATTGCTGGTGAAACAAGCAGCTTTCCCAACCTACATCCTTCTCATAAACAACTATAGTTTCAAAGATTATTGTGAGTCTATTAGCTGTTTTTTTTATAGGACAAGATTGTAGAGCTTGCCACATACCAAACAGCTCCACTTTCCAGTAGTCCAACCTCCATTTTTAGCAAGGCATGCCTAGTTGTTTAGATTTATTCCAGGATCTTCATGCTTCTTAGGTCTTCTTAGGAGAGCTATAATTGTCATTTCTGTTCCCTGAACCATTTTGTCCAAATGATGCAATTTCACAGCAGACAATTCATCAACTAGCAGTATAGGTCAAAGGGCATTCAGACCATGTCCTTCATTTAGACTGTGCAGTGGTTTTGAGTTTCAACTTGCCCTTGACCCACAAAGCATTTCTTTTGTTATTTTTATTTTTTATTTTTATTAGTTTCAGGTGTACAGAACAATGCAATAGTTATCCTTTTCACCCCTCACAAAGTAACAACCCCCCTCCCCCATCCACTGCCCTCCCACCCCCGATGTCATACTTATCTATTACGATTCCATTGACTCTATTCCCACACTTTACTCCACATCCCATGACTATACGTATATATAATTGTAGTTGACATACAATATTATTCAACATCAGCTTCAGAAACACTGTGGTGGTCAGGCCTCTACACCGTCTAAGACAGGAGTCCAACTGATCCCCTAAAAAATGTTTACAACATTATTGATTATATTCCCCAGACTGTCTTTTCTATCCCTGAGGCCATATTGCAGTTATCAATTTGTGTTGTCTCATCCCTTCACCTTCTCCTTCATCCCCACCCCCGCCCAGCTGGTAACCCTCAGTTTTTCCTGTGTCTCTGAGAATATTTCTGTTTACATTTCTCATTTATTCAGTTTTCTAGATTCCACGGATAAGTGAGATCATATGGTATTTGTCTTTCCCTGACTGACTTATTTCACTTGGCATAATGTTCTCTAGTTCCATCCATAATGATACAATTTCCTTCATCTTTATAACTGAGTAATACTCCATTGTGTAAAAGTACCATAGTTTCTTAATCCAATCATCTACTTATGGGCATTTCAGTTGTTTCCAAGTCTTGCTATTGTGAATAGCGCTGCAATGAACATAGGGGTGCATATGTTTTTTTGAATTAATGTCTTGGGGTTTCTGGATAAATACCTAAGAGTGGAATTGCTGGGTCATAAGGTAGTTCCATTTCCAGTTTTTTGAGATACCTCCATACTGATTTCCATAGTGGCTGCACCAGTCTGCAATCCCACCAACAGTGCAAAAGGGTTCCCTTTTCCGACAACCTCGCCAGCATTTGTTGTTTGTTGATTTATTGATGATAGCCATTCTGACTGGAGTGAAGTGGTATCTCATTGTGGTTTTTATTTGCATTTCCCTAATGATTAGTGAGGTTGAGCATTTTTTCATATGCCTGTTGGCCATCTGTATGTCCCCTTAGAAAAATGTCTCTTCATATCCTCTGCCCATTTTTTAATTGGGTTGTTTGTTTTTTTGGTGTTGAGTTGAATGAGTGTTTTATAAATTTTGAATATTAACCCCTTATCAGATATATCATTGATAAATATCTTCTCCCATTCAGTAGGCTTCCTTTTTGTTTTGTTGCACAAAGCATTTCTTTTTTTTTTTTTTTTTAAGATTTTGTTGGGGAATTGGGAGAAGGGGAACAGACAAGTTGCTGTTGTTTTGTTCTTCAGTCTAGTTGTGGAGAACGTTGCTTCACTGGCCCAAGTTGGCACTATCATTGCGCTCTACCCGGGTGAGGCAGATCAGTCGCCAGCTTCTGGACGGCCGCTCACTGCGGCTGCTGGCCGCTCACGCTAGCTGCTGGCTACATACGGTAGCCCATGGCAACCCACTGCCACAGGGGCTGCAGCCTACGCTGTCGCCAGCGACTCATGGCAGCCCAGTTCCAGGTTGAGCTGTTGTTCACCATCTTAGCTGTAGAGGGCAGTTTCACTGGCCCTCATATGTGGGATCCAAACTGGGGCCCTCTGGCGTCCCAAGCCAATTCTTAACCATCGCGCCACTCGGCCGGCCCCACAAAGCATTTCTTAATGGTAAGTTTTACCAGTCTGAGATGAGACACAGGTAATCCTTTAAATCCTGCCTGCAAATGAGTTTCTTCATTTCTGTCAGTTCTTCATTGTCATATTGT
This sequence comes from Hipposideros larvatus, assembly GCA_031876335.1. Taxonomy (NCBI): domain Eukaryota; kingdom Metazoa; phylum Chordata; class Mammalia; order Chiroptera; family Hipposideridae; genus Hipposideros; species Hipposideros larvatus. The sequence goes on from JAVKSA010000061.1 coordinate 20,736, forward strand.
CATATGCAATGAAAAAGAACATGGCATGTTATCTCTTGCTTTTCTGATTTCTACATGGATACAGGTGACATCCGGGAATGATCACACCCCTCCTAGGAAATAACCCCAAATATCTGAAGACATTTTTTATTGTCAGAATGGGGTGGAGCCTGCCGTCCAGGCAGCAGAAAGGAAAGATGACTCTCTTCCCATTTCAGCGGGAGAGCCAGTGTCTGTAAGGGAAAGAGGTCAATGAGGAGATGGGGTAAGTGGTCACAGAGCAAAAAGGGGTCACTGCGGGGTAGAAACTAGCCCAGTGGCAAAGACACAAGGTAGGAGGAGTAATTTGTACAAGTGGACTGATGGTGTGAGATAAACTAGTGGTCCTAAACACCTCACTCATGAGTGAAGCTAATTGACTGCAGTGTAATCCTCACTGATGGCTGGTTCATAGTTTATCTGAGTAGGATTGAATCTCATATTAAATTGACTTATGGTTTTAACTCTGATGTGCCTGACATATAAGAGCACATGACACTATTTTCAGAAAGCATGCTTTTTTATATAAAAAGTAATCTCTTGGGCCGGCCAAGTGGCGTGTTGGTTAAGAGCTGGCTTGGGACACCAGCTCTGAGCAGCAGGGCCCTGGTTCGGATCCCACATGGGGGCAAATGACACTGCCCTCTACAACTAAGATGGGGAACAACAGCTCCACCTGGAGCTGGGCTGCCGTGAGTCGCAGGCGACAGCGTAGGCTGCAGCCCCTGCTGCAGTGGGCTGCCATAAGCTACTGTGTGTGGCCAGCAACCAGTGTGAGTGGCTGGCAGCCAGTGTGAGCTGCCAAGAGCTGCTGTGAGCAACCATCCAGAGGCCAGTGACTGATCTGCCTCACCTGGGAAGACTGCAATGATAATACCAACATGGGCCTGTGAAGCTACGTCCTCCACAACCAGACTGAAGAACAAAATGACAGCAACTTGTCTGTTCCCCTCCTCAATTCCCCAATAAAATCTTAAAAAAAAGTAATCTCTTAAAATTTGAGTGTATGACATCATCAGTCTCTATATGCAAATCAAGCTTTGACAGGTTTACACCCTGTTGTGAGTGGTTACTAGTGCAATAAAATAGAAATGATTTGAGAGTGAATATATGAAATTTCCAGTTTCCCCAACAACAAAAGTATTGCCCGTTGTGTATTGCTCACTTAAATTATTTCACTGAGTGCTCCAAGCTCAAAAGATTCATACATATTCCTGAAATGCTTTTTTTTTTTTTTTTTTTTTAGCTGAGCCATCCTGCCACCTGTTGGCAGCTCAGCGGCTACTCAGCTCGGGCTGACTCGAACCGCTGTTGCTCAGAGCTCAAACTCTTGAGCGAGCTCTTAACCAACTGAGCCATTCTGAAATGCTTTTTTATTTCATATTTTTTCATATTCATTATATTTCTACTTCACATCATGTAAATCAAGCAGTATGCCATGGATTACATTTGGGTATAAATAAGGACATAAATATAATCCTATGGTGTATATTCATGAATGATGGCAGGTTTTAAAGATCAGTCTAAAATTGCACTGCTAAGGTATTATTATAGCATCATAAATGTCATGGGCTAGAGCGTGAGAAAATAACTTAAGTTCAATTTATGAGTACATGACCCCTAAATTGTATGGTCCTTGATTCCACGATGGAAGGAAATTGTTATCAATTCCTTCCAACTTGAGAGCCTAATGGTGCACTGCTAGTTTGCTAAGAAGTACCCTATGGAGGTAGGATAAAACAGTGTTGGTACAAGTAACATGATTCATTCAGGGTTATGAAAAATGATTAACTTTATTCTTTAAAACATGAGATATAAGCTACATTCCCAATAACCCGGCAAAAGGTGATGCTGGCACTTCAGTGTGAATCACACACACACACACACACACACACACACACACACACACACACACACACTGTTCTTGTTCTTTTGATTAAGCTCCCCTGTCAGATAACTGCTCTCTATAATTTCAGAGAATAAGACAAATTTTTCATTACTCTTGATATACAACAGTGATTGCATTCAATGGAGAAACTCATCATTTCTTCTGCATTATTTCTACCATGTAATCACCCCGTTAACCTATCATTCTCCTCCATGGAAAGCCCAGCCCTTTACTGTCCGACCTGCAATTTCATGCTCAGTTGGTAGAATATTCTTTCCTATGACCTACAGAGGCCTGTCTAGATGTAGGTACCCTGAGCCTAGTAAGTATGAAGACTGATAACATAGTTTTACGTTACCCTTTGCCTTCCCTGATGCTAATTCATACAATAATGAACTTGATATTCAGTGTCTTTGTTTTCCAGGATGCATGGATAAATGACTAATGAAGTAGGCAAGTCCACTGTATTTTTGCTTCCCAGGGACCATCATGAAAGGCCTGTAAGGAATGCTTAACTTCAACAGACTTTTAACTTCACGTTAAAAATTAATAAATAATAATGTAGTCTTTTCCACAGAACTCAAATAACTAAGTATTATAAACACTAAAAATAATGGGCTGTTTGTACATGTCCTTTTTCCTGTAATATATGGAATGTCCTGAGTTTTAAAATAGTTTGAATTGTAATTTTTCTGCAGTATGTAAATTTTCAGGTTAACCTCAGAGAACTAGAGAATTAATTGTTCCTAGTATGGATTCTTGAGTGTGAGGTCAGTTGTGAGACTTGTTTAAAATTTTTACTACATTCAATACATCTGTAAGGATTTTCCACAGAATGAAATCTTGAATGAATCCTGAGGACATGGTTTCATAGAAGTATTTCCATGTTCAGAATATTAGAGCAGTTTCTCTCCTGCATGAATTCCATCGTTACTCCAAAGGCATAGACACTTAGTGAAGAGCCTATGACATTCACTGCATTTGTAAGGTTGCTCTCCAGTATGAATCCTCTGATGTCCCACACTTCTGATCTGTCGGTAAAAGCATTAACACGCACATTATTTTTGTGTGGTTTCTCTTAAAAGACGTACATTCTGATGTTCAGTGAATTGTGAGACCTGGAAATAGGCTCTGCCACACATATTTGCATAGTTTCTCTTCACTATGGGGTCTCTGTTGTTGCATAACACTTGAACTCAAAGTAAGGCCTTTGCCTCACTCAATGTACAGTTTCCCTCAAGAATGTATGTTCTTATATCTAGTAAAGAGTGAGCTGTATTTTAAACTTTTGCCATATTCACTACATTTGCAAGTATGAACTACTGGGTGAGTCCTGAGTTTAAGGCGACACCTAAAAGCCTTGCCACATCCAGTACATTTGTAAGGTCTCTCGCCAGTATGGAATATCTCATAATAAGTTGGGCTTGAAGTCACACTAAAGCCTTTGCCACACTCGTTACATTTCTATGGTTTGTCTCCTGTATGAATTCTCTGATGACTTCTAAGATAGGATGTCTCACCTGCTGCTAAGTTAGGCTTCAATGCACACTAAACTTAGCTTTACCACAGTCATTACATTTGTATTGTCTGTCATCTATGTGAATGCTCTGATGACTTGCCAGGTGTGATTTTCTATGAAAATCACTCATTAAATTTTCAAGAATTCTTCCTGCATGCTTTCTGGTCACTTGTCAGTATTGAAGGATTCCTAAGGTCAGTCCCATATATATTAGGAATGTGGGCTTCGACACTGGGGAAACTCCTTGAAGTGGAGAAATGAAAGTATCATTGATACAGTTTTCGGTTACATTACATTCATAAATTTCCCTTCAATTGGAAATAGAAATTTCTCACATTAGGCAGATGTGACTGGAAGCTTAGTCTAAGTGTATTTTCAATAGGCATGTTTCCTACATACTTTCTACCATGCTAATCTCTTTTATCACTAAGATATTTTTATGAGTTATAGGCATTCCTTTGTAATTTCTTTTTCCTCTCTCTGCTGACTACAAAGTCATGCATATTTTCCTCATTTTCTGTGATAAAAAAATCTTCAATTACATGGCTTTCATGTCTTCAAAACATCAATGTTTAAAATACTCCATCACCGTTTGAAATGTTCCTCCGGTTTCTGTTGGTTTCACTTTCTTGATCAGATGTGAAGGACAGATATCTATGAAATATTTAAAAAACCCAGTTATGCTGTTAATTAATTTCCAAATAAACAGTTCAAGTTGAAAACTAATATTACACAAAAAAGAAACTTACACTTAACACCATTATGAAACTTCCTAAATATTACCCTCAAACCTCTAAATTATAAGAAACAAAATTCTTAGTAATGAAATAGTGTTCACACAACATTCACATTAATTTTAGGACACCCTAGTTTCAAACCTCTGATAAAAATATTCAATTTGTGGCCTGGCTGACTGGTACGTTGGTTAAGAGCTGGCTTGGACGCCAGAGGGCCCCGGTTCAGATCCCACAAATGAGGGCCACTAACACTGCCCTCTACAGCTAAAATGCTGAACAACGGCTCAACCTGGAGCTGGGCTGCCATGAGGCGATGGCGACAGCAGAGGCTGCTGCCCATGCTGTAGTGGATTGCCATGGGCTACCTTGTGTAGCCAGCAGCCAGCGTAAGTGGCCAACAGCCACCGTGAGTAGCCATCCAGAGGCCAGCAACTGATCTGCCTCGCCCGGGAAGAGCGCAATGATGGTGCCAACTTGGGTCAGTGAAGCAACGTCCTCCACAACTAGACTGAAGAACAAAAGGACAGCAACTTGTCTGTTCCCCTTCCCCCAATTCCCCAATGCTGTTCCCATCCCCCAACTCCCCAATAAAAATCTTCAAAAAAAATTCACTTTGTGCAAACTTTTCTTAGCTTTCAAGGAAAAGGTATTTTTCCACAAAGACCCCAAAACACATACCAATTGGCAATTATCATTCCACAATCTCAAAACTGAAGTAAAAAGAATATTATACTTATTTTTACATACATGTTGGACATAAATGAATGTGAAGAACAGGCAATATACTGTATAGGTAAATTATCCAAAATGAGATTGTCTAAAAAATAATCTAAATAAAGTGCAGTTTAAAATTGTGCAACAAATATCGCAATGAGAACACTTAAAAGCCAATAAAACATTTTTAAAAAATCGAAATACTTTTCTAAATACCAGTTCTAAAACTATGCATGCCTATGAAGAACAGGCATTTTAAAACATGAACAAGTGGTGCATGTTAGTTATATTCCATAATATATGCTGAAAGACCATCATCTGTATACCAAATAAAAATTAATCAAATATTCTAGGAAACCCTTACAGAATCAGCACTATATAACAGGTAACCATATTACAGAAAGTTACACTCTAAAAGATTTGGATGAACTGTAAAGATTCCACCTTAAAAAAGAATGAATTTCTATTCTAAAAAGAGCACACAACATGAGAGCTGGAAACTATGTGTGGGGATCACTGACTTCTGAAGTATGTGGTTAGGAAAATACATAGCATTATAAACAAAAACATGAGGAAAAAGCCAACACTTACCATTAGGATTTTACGACTGCAGTTCTATAAGCGCCAATCCATAGAGCAATTGCCTATGTATGCAGGGGGCCTTTACATGGATCTCACAATATACAATATAGAGTCTGTGCTTGAAAAGTGATTGAGGTGAGGGAACAAATTCCAAATTAAAACACACAATATGGTACAGGAAAACGGATATTTCACGATGAACATTTTTCAAATAACGTCAGTAGACTCACAGGTTATATGTATAGCATATAACCTCCATTTACATAGAATGTGACAGACACAGGATTTGGACTTGGAACTGCACACTCAGATAACATGTTCTGAAGCATGATGACTGCCCACCCAAGCAATAGATTACAAAAGCTTACAACAAATGCCAGGAGCTTAGAATAAAATTCTTCCATGGAGATATGAGAGCTGAGCTCTCTCACTCAAATAGTGTAGCACACCCATAAGTCCTGCTTTGATTTGTAATTTTCTGCTTATCTACTCATTTTCTGCAACATGGATGACTTCAGGACAGTATGCTACTGAAATGAACCAGTTACAAATAAGGCATGAAAGACAAATACTATATGATTCTATATATGGGAAGTACTTACAATACTCAAATAACTAGAAATAGAAAGGAGAATGCTTAATTCCAGGGGATGGGGAAAGAGGAAAATAGAAAGAAAATTAGTGATTTTAAATACTCATGCTAATCACTTGAACATATTCTCAAATCACAACAAAAACTATGATTCAATTTATTTCACTCTGCTAAGCACAAATGAAGTAAAATAATGTAAGTTACATGACACAATACAAAAGGCACATGAGGTAAGAGGAGCTCCCACTGTATGTATTAGAACACACATAATTGTTACAATGAGTCAGTGAGACTTATGGTCCACTTATCCAAAATTCCTAAGTTCCACTTCCATGCTGACCACTCTACAGAGCACCTTCCAGTGATGCTTCTGTATGTAGCAGGACAATACGGCAACATATTAGTGAAAGTACTCTCTGTCAGGAATTTCCTGTGCCCAAGGACTCTCTCCACAGCAGTCCCCGAGAAGTTGTCCATCACCTACAGGTCGAATACTCCAGCAAAATAACACAAAGAAACATCAGAACCTAGGAATGAGGATCTCACAAACAGGTTTCAGAGGTAAATCACGTAAACTCAAGAAAATAGGAAATCTGGAAGCGTCTTTATTCCCAAAGTAGGTGGCATGGTACAGACAGAAAACTACAAGGCATGTTCTCTACGATAGACCACATGTTAGCCACAAACCAAATATGAAATTCTTTTACAAATTGCAATAAAAAAATCACCTACTCCAACCACAATGAAATGAAACTAGGAACAAACAGCAGGAGGAAAACAGAAACATCCACAAACTGTAGAAAGTAAACAATCATTAAACAACCAGTAGTTAAAAGAAATCACAACAGCAATTTTTAAAAATCTGGGTAAAAATACAATTAATATTTATGGGGTGCAGTGATAGCAGCACAAAGAGAAGCTAAGTGGTAAGTATTTACATTAAAAAGAGGAAACACCACAAATCAGAAATCAACTTTTACAACTCAAAAATAGAACAAGAACAAACTAAAACAAAGTTTAGTAGAAAAACAAAAACATAAATATTAGAGCACAAGTAAATAAAAGAGATTAGAAAACAGTATTTTATAAATCAACAAAAATAGAGTTGCATTTTAAGCAGATTAACAAATTTATAATCTCTTGCCAACACTATGTAAAAAGTACAAAATTCAAATTACTCAAATCACAAATGAACAGGGACCATTTCAACCGATGTCACAGAAACGTTTTAAAGGATTGTAAGACAGTGGTATGAATGATATTACATGACAAAACTACATAACCTCGAAGACAATAAGTAAATTCCTAAAAATATAGCAGGACAAATTGTCAATTTTAAAAAATGTGAAAAAAATTCTAACTAGAGAGATTCAAGTACTAATCAAAATATCAAACAACAAAAAAAGAAACAATCCCAGAACATATGCCTTTGCTGCAAAATTCTAACAACACTGACAGAGGAAATAACGATAATTCTGTTAGAAATATTACAAAAGATTTCAAAAATGAAGAGTTGCTAAGTCATGCTATGGAGTCTGCATGATGCTCATAGCAAATCCAAGAAAGGCACAGGGGAAAAAAACCAAAACTAAAGTCTAACTTCCCCAATCAGTATTTCTACAAAGACAAAATTCTAGTAATCCAAATTCAACAGCATATTAAGGCAATTACACGTAATGACCACAGGAAATTTATCATGTAAAGCAGGAATGTTTCAACACACAAAGACAATCAGGGGGGCTAGCCAAATGGCTCCGTTGGTTAAGAGCATGAGCTCTGAACAACAGGGTCATTGATTCGTTTCCCACATGGGCCAGTGAGCCGTGCTCGAGCTGAGCTACTGCTGAGCTGCGAACAAGTAACAGAATGGCTCAGCTAGTGAGAGCACGTGCTCCTAACAACAAGGTGCTGGTGCGACTCCTGCATGGGATGGTGGGCTATGCCCATCCGCAACTAAGATTGAACATGGCACCTTGAGCTGAACTGCCCTGAGCTGCCGACGGCAGGCTGGATGGTAAGTGGACTTGGAGCTGAGCTAGCTGCACCCTACACAACTAAGATTGAAGGACAAAAACTTGTCTGTTCCCCTTCCCAATTTCCCAACACTGTTCCCCTTCCCCAATTCCACAATAAAATTATTTTTAAAAGTGAATCAGTGCAACCCATCACATAAAGAGAATGAAGACAGAAAAATAACACATGATCTCAAGTGATGCAGAAAAGGCACTTGATAGAATTCAATAGCCTGTTAAGAAGCTATTAACATAACAGTAAATCACCTCAGCATAATAACAGCCATATTTGAAAAGCACACAGCTACCATCAACCTCAAAGGTGAATGTCTGAAAGCTTGAGCTCTAAGATAAGAAGAAAGGCAATGATGCATATTCCCTGCACTACTATTCAAGGAAGCATGAGAAGTCTTTGCCAGAGCAATTAGAGAAGAAAAAGAGATGTCATCAAAATTCAAAATTGAAAAGAAGTTAAATTATCTTTTTTACAGATGAAAAGATCTTTCATGTACAAAATCAGAGATTCCACACAGACAAAAAGAAATGTTAAAACTGGAAAATTACGTTAGGAAAGGTGCAATGAAAGACTTGAAAAGATAATTAAAAACCAATCATCCAGGGAAAACCAAGATGGCACAGTAGATAAACGCTGTGTTTACCTTCTCTCACAACCACATCAAAATTACAACCAATCTACAAAACAACCATTATGGAGAATCGCATAAAATCAACCTGAACTGAAGCCTTTCAACTAAGGACTTGCAGAAGAAGCCATCTCCAGGCTGGTAGGAAGGTCAGAGATGCGGCATAGGCTGGTTCCACAGCTGCATGTGACCACTAAAGATAGGGGGGGCTATTTCGGCTGACGGGGTCCCCTATCCCCTAAAGGAGTGAGAGATACCAGCCACAATCTGGCCCAGGTTTCCATTGCCACGGAGAGGAGTTCCCATAATTTTGGGTTGTGAAAACCAGCACAGACTGTAATGACTGAGTGAGATGGTGCGGATGCACTCACAGGCGCTCCTCTTAAAGGTTACAGCTTACCTATCAGTGGTATCACTGGCTCTGAGCTCCAGTGCTGGGGCAGTAGCTGGAAAGGCGGCAGGGACAAATAGTGGGGAATTGAGTTGTCTATTGGGTATGGGGGCTGGAGAGGCGGTTTTCTTCTGGATGGAGTGGCTGGCAGAGGCCACTGTTTCATTGTTGAGCCCTCCCGCTTCCCAGCGTGCAAATATAGGTGGCCACCATTTTGAGTCTCCACTGTTAGTTTGCCCAGCCCTGGCGATTTCAGACCTGGCTCTGCCCAACTTTCAGGAACATCCAGGCTGCTTTCAGTGTCTGTTTTGTGTGGACTGCTTGCCTTGGCTCTAGTTGCAGAATTTCCTAGGGTCCCTCAAAGGTTCGTAGAACCCAGACAAGCAGCATCTGGCTTGAGCGTGTTTTGTACCTCTGAGTAGCACTAATCTGGCACTAGCAGCTGTTGGCCTTCGTTCATGGCTTGGCCTCTCAATGCGCTTACAAGCACAACATATGCAGCAGATATCTGAGGATTTTTTTCTGGCTCCTGCTAGGTGGCCCCAGGTGGGTCACAGGCTGTGGATGAAGTAGACCTATAGCAGACCCCTCAAAGGTGGTCCTGGGTCTGACGCCCCCAGTGGCCAGCTTCAAACCAGCTGGAGCATCACCCCGCCATCTCCAAGTATGACACACTCAAGGGGTGGATGGGCAGGCACCAGAGTCCTGCTGAGGCAGGTTCTGCTTTGTAGGATGAGCCCTTGCACAAAACTCTTCCATTGCAGTCAAGGCCAATCCTCACAACCTGTGAGCCCAATAACTGCACTCACATTGATGTGCAGTTATTAATCAAGGCTCAACTACAAGAGAAGGGCACACAAAACCCACACAAGAGATGCACCTAGAGTACATGGCTCAGGTGACCAGAAAGACAGGGCCACCGAACACCACAGCATACCTACTACATAACGACACTTTACTAAGACCAGAAGAGAACAGCCTTACCTAATACACAGAAACAAACACAGGGAGGCTGCCAAAATGGGGAGACAAAGAGACGTGTCCCAAATTAAAGAACAGAATAAAGCTCCAGAGAAAGAACTAAGCAAAACAGAGGTAAGCAATCTATCAGAGGCAGAGTTCCGAACACTAGTTATAAGACTGCACAGTGATCTCAGGGAGAACTTCAACAGAGAGATAGGAAGCATAATAATGGATAAAAAAAGTGAGAAATAAAGGATACAATAATGAAAATGAAAACTATATTACAGGGAATCAACAGTAGATTAGATGAAGCAGAGGATCCAACCAACAAGGTAGGATATAAGGTAGCAGAAAACACCCAACAAGAACAGAAACAAGAAAAAAAGAATCCAAAAAATTGAGCCGAGTTTAAGGGGCCTCTGGGACAATATCAAGTGTACCAACATTTGCATTATAGGGGTACCAGAAGGAGAAGAGAGAGAGCAGGGAATTGAAAAATATTTGAAGGAATAATGACAGAAAATTTCCTAACCTGGTGAAGGAAATGGACATACAAGCCCAGGAGGCACAGAAAGTCTCAAACAAGATAAACTCAAAGAGGCCAACACCGAGACACATCATAATTAAAATACCAAAGGTTAAATACAAAGTCAGAATCTTAAAACCAGCAAGAGAAACACACTGAGTTACCTATGAGAAAGCCCCCATAAGACTGTCAGCTGATATCTAAACAGAAACTTTGCAAGCAAGAAGGGAGTGGCAGAAAATATCCTAAGTGATGAAAAGCAAAATAATACAACCAAGATTGCTCTACCCAGCAAGGGTGTCATTTAGAATTGAAGGATGGATAAGGAGCTTCCCAGACAAGAAAAAGCTGAAGGAGTTCATCACCACCACACCAGTATTACTAGGACTCTTACAGGGACTTGTTTAAGATGGGAGGGGAGATAAGGATGGGTGAAAGAGGAAGGGTTATGAAGAACAAATTGGTTGTTATACAGTTGTCATGGGGATGTAGGGTATAGCATGAGGAATATTGTAATAACTAGGTATGGTGCCAGATAGGTACTAGATCTATCAGAGTGAGAGATGGGAATGGGTTTGGGGGCAGGATGGAAAAGGTGAAGGCACTAAGACATATAAATTGGTAGTTAATACAGTATGGGGAATATAATCAACAATGTTGTAAAGATCATGTAAGATGACAGATGGGCACTGGACTTATCAGGGGGATCACATCATAGACTCTGTAGATGCCTGACCAATGCACTATACACATGAAGCTAAAGTAGAATAATAGTGTACGTCAACTATAACTAAATATATGGTATATATAGTCACGGATGTGGAGTAAAACATAGGGAAGATAGTCGATGGTATTGTAACAGCTATATAAGATGTCAGGGGGTACTATCTTGTGGGTGAATTATCATTTTATGAGGGGATTCAATGTTGAACTATTATGTGACTTTATACACCTGAAACTAATAAAAAAAACCAAAATCATCTTTACCATAGCATCACAAAGATGATACACAAGTACATAGGAAAAAAACATAGCCAAGCAAGACTACTACACTGAAAAGTACAAAACATTGCTAAAAGAAATGAAAGCAGGTAGAAATAAATTTAAAGATATTTCTTGTACATGGATTGCAACAATTAATACTGTCCAGATGCCCATGCTACCAAGTGTTCTACAGATTCTATAGAATCCCTATCAACATTCCAAAGGCAATTTTGGCACAATTAGGAAAACAACACACACACTGTAATTCATAGGGAATGAAGCAAACGGAACCCAGGAGAGCCAAAACATCCTTGAAATAGGTGACAGTTGGAAGCTTCACTTTTTGGCATTTTAAAACATATTACAAAGAAAGAGTCATCATGTCAGTGTGATAGCGGCATTGACCCAGATACATAAACCAATGGAACAAAAGAGAATGCCCTGAAATAAACCCATGCATACATACCGAACGTTTTTCACAAGGAGCCCAACACTACACAATGGAGAAGGTCAGTCCCTTTCACAAATTGTGTGGGGAAAACTGGATATCTACAAGAATGAAGCTGGAACCTTACTGGCATCAAACATGAAATCTTCTGTGTGTCAAAGGATACAATGCACACGGTGAAACCCAACAAATGGATGTGAGAATAAGGATCTGAGACTCTCCAACTGTCAGACATTATGGTGGATTTCCTATTTTAAAATGGATGAGGAAATAAAACATCCTTTTTCACTGATGTCTGTCTGTGAACTTCCCACTCCATTTCCAGTCATTAAGATTTTCAAGCCAGTGACTCAATAAAATCAGTCAGAAATATTTCTGCCCATTGGTCCCTTTCCAGAATTTATCAGGTATTCATGCATATCAATACATGACATTTATGTGCCAATTCTTTTGCCCTGGTTGAAAGAGAGGTGACAATGCATCCAAATGTGGCCCCGGCCAATCCCCATTACTGAACCACACTAATGCCTCGGGGCCCACACCCCATCTCCAATCCAAGGGCATGTACAGTCTCTTCCCAAGTCCCATGTCACTGGGTCAGGGTGAGATGGAACCTAACTAGAGATGGGAGGGACTGAGGGAAGGCCCAGTCTGAGTGTGAACAAACCAATGTCAGGAGGATAATTCAAGAGTCAGAGATCAGCAAGTCAAAGGGCATCTCAGGAAGGACAGACACGACCACCAGCCCAGGATATGACTTTCCCTGAGGAACAGCCATTGCTGAACGCTCTTTCTTTGCTCTTCCTCCTCTTCTGGACTCATCCTCAGTCAAGGTTTTTTGTTGTTTTTTTAAGATTTTATTGGGAAACTGGGGGAGGAGGACAGTGTTGGGGAATCAGGAAAGGTGAATAGGTAAGTTGCAGTCATTTTTGTTCTTCAGTGTAGTTGCGGAGGACGTCGCTTCACTGGCCATGTTGGTATTATTATTGAGTTCTTTCCGTGTGAGGCAGTCACTTGCCAGTCATTGGACGGCAGCTCATGGCAGTTCACAAAAGCGCACACCAGCTGCTGGCCAGCCCCACTGCAGCCTACACCATCGCTAGTGACTCAGGGCAGCCCAGCTCCAGGTTCAGCTGTTGTTCACCATCATAGCTGTAGAGGGCACAACGTTACTGGCCCATATGTGGGATCCAAACCCAGGTCCTGCTGCTCAGATCTGGCGTCTGAAGCCAACTCTTAACACACCACTTGGCCCGCCCAGGTAACAAGTCATTAGAAGTCAATCAGAAAAGTTGAATACATGCTGTTCATGAACATACCCCCTTCCTGTGCCACAGCTGCACACACAGGAGAGGCCTGACCATGTATGTGGAAAAGACGGTGCCTGCTGCCCCTGCCACACGTGGCATTCAGGGACAGGAAACCCCTACTCCAGCTTGTTTGAGGCAAAATTGACAAATACAAATTGCTTGTATTAAAGGAGCACAATCTGGATCATTTTAAATACATATACACTCTGAAATGATTATCACAATCAATTTAATGAACACATCCATCAACTCACAATTACTACATTTTATGTCCATGTGGCAAGAACACATAAGACTTATCTTTCAGCAAATTTCAAGTTTATGATACAGCGCTTGCCTGGCAGATCCAAGCCAAAAAGACACAAGTAGGAGTTTGCAGCAAAGAAAGTAAAGGTTTGTTTAAGGAGTTGGCGCCTAGTCAAGAGACACAGGTGAGCTACTGCTCTCAAAAGCCTGGCACCCTGGGGCCGGCCAACTGGCGCAAAGGTTAAGAACAGGCTTGGGACGCCAGAGGGCCCCGGTTCGGATCCCACATATGAGGGCCAGTGACACTGCCCTCCACAGCTAAAATGCTGAACAACAGCTCAACCTGGAGCTGGGCTGCCGTGAGTCGCTGGCGATGGCGTAGGCTGCAACCTCTGTGGCAGTGGGTTGCCATTGGCTACCGTATGTAGCCAGCAGCCAGTGTGAGCGGCCAGCAGCCACAGTGAGAGGCCATCCAGAAGCCGGCGACTGATCTGCCTTGCCTGGGAAAAGCGCAATGATGGTGCCAACTTGGGCCAGTGAAGCAACGTCCTCTACAACTAGACTGAAGAACAAAACAACAGCAACTTGTCTGTTCCCCTTCCCCCAATTCCCCACCGCTGTTCCCATCCCAATTCCCCAATAAAAAAAAAAATCTTAAAAAAAAAAAGCCTGGCACCCTGATAGCCTGTAGTGATTACATTATATTAGCCCCTTGGGCACATTTGATGACTGAGATTCATCATGCACTTGCTTTGCCTAAGTGCAAGATGACGGAGTCTAACTCGACTTTCGATTTAAGACAATACTTAACATGTACATTATTGTTCATTTAACTTGAAAAAGGGAAAAGTCAAAACTTTATCCAGTCGTGGTTTATTTACTTTGAAATGGAAAGATAAAAAAGGCGCTCACATATTTAGAATGAAATATTCAAATGCTGACTTGACAGACACAGGCAAAAAGAGAAATAAGCAAGGTGGCGATATCGAAAATATTATAAAACCAGCATGTGTGCTTGAGTATAATAAAGGTATGGGGGACGTTGATAAACAGGATCAAATGCTAGTGTGTTTCCCTGTTATGAGAAAATGTGTAAGGGAATATAAGGAAATGTTTTTTTATCTAATACACATAGCCTTTTATAATGCACATGTTTTATATTCTAAAATCAACTGCACAACCAAAGCAGGCATTGTTTGCTTTTGTCAAGCTATTGCTGAACAATTATTGGAGCAAGTGTCATTGCCAAATTATAACTGTCGTGGACATTTTTAAAATAGTGATACACCTTTTTGTTTGCAGGCGAAAAATTGGGCACACTTTCCTGATAATATTCCATCAACTGAGTCCAAGAAACATTCTACAAAAAGGTGCCGTGTTTGTTGTAAACATAAAATCAGGAAAGAGACTACCTGGCAGTGCAAACAATGCCAAGTGCCACTGCATTTACCTACCTGCGTTGAAAAATTCCATACTCTTCATAATTATTAGTAATTTGCTTTTTGTTCTACCTTGAATTTGTTTTAGTGTTGTGGAGTGTTTATTTTTCTTTTGCAATTCTAATTACTTGACGTCATCTCAATACAATATGTATGTCACTGACTTTTTAGAAATAAATGTATTTTTACATAAACTTTACTGCTTTTATATATAACTTTAAGTACCAAAAAGCTAAATCTGTTCCATATCCAAATTTTTTTCAAATAAACTGGTACCCAAAGGGTTAATATAATTTTAAAAATCATTAATCATGGTTGCTATGGGAGCTGCGCCTGGGGACTGGGGCCTCTATTGACTGGTCCAGGTTAAGACAGGGAGCAAGTGATCATGGCTTCAGGTCCTGGTGTCAGTCATGGCATTGTGTCCTCTAGTTTTCAGGGGATGTGGTTCATGAGGCTGCTCAGCTTTCATGAATCCAGAGCTGAAACATAACTGAGGCCAAGGTGTTAGCTTTGTTGTATTAAACACTTACTCATCATTTGAGGTTTAGTTATTATATCCTAGTCAGGGTTGAGAGATCTGAAGGTTCATACTTAAGTGAATTTGGTGTTGACCAGAACCCAATGTCCTAAGGGCTTAACGATTAGAAGGAGCGCACATACAATATAGGAGCAGGCAGGAGGATCTGGGGAAAGAAGGCAAGTGAGTTCAGTTCTCCCAGGATAAACAAAGCTAGCTTGGATTAAAGCAGAATACATGCAAAAGACATGAAGTTCACATTTGGTTACAAATTCACGTAACGGAATACTTGAATGGCGCTGTCGGGGGAGAGGTGAGTAAAGAGTTTTAAGAAGGAAAACGACCTGAAAAGGGAGTCTACGCAGTCCAAAGACAGAAAAGCTGGAGGGCAGGGAGCAGCCTTGGAGGCCTTTCAATCCCCAAGGGAAGCGCCCAGGCTCCCAGGGCGAAGCTTCAGTTTACAGTGGGGAGAGCCTGTTGCAGGGACTTCAAGATCCATAGCGACTCGAGACCCATGTATGAAGATGGGGGGTTGTGAAACACAGCTTTAAACTGGAGAGGTGGATACTCACTTCGGTAGGGTGACCATCACTCTCATGTACCCGCTTCACAGTCTTAAGAAATGGCCGCAGACCCAAAGTCCAGTGAAGTGAGAACAAGTCTTGGGCAGAGCCCGAGGTAAGGGGGTCCGACCCCTGGTTAGCGCATGGGCGATGACAGGGAGGAAGCAAAAGGAAACTGGCAAGAGGGCGGGGCCAGGACGGGTCTTGTGCTGCAGGGGGTGCAACCTGCGAGATACCTGGTCTGAGCCTGGACCGCGAGGAAGGGAAAAGAGAGCTGGATGAAGGAGTGGCTTGGACCGGCACTGGGCTTCCCTGCACTTAACAACGAAGGTTTCTTTTCCTGGTGTCTTCAGCGTGTGCTGCAGGGAAGTTACTGTCTGCCCATTTTAAGTTGCTATTGTTAGGGATCATCAGGGGCACCGGGAATGAGGAAAACCCCACCCACCTACACCCTCCCGCACTGAAGAAACTGCCAGACACCCTCTTGGATAAAATAATGATGCACTGACCACAGGTTTCCTGATAGAAACAAGAGGTAGCAGAACTGTAAGGTCAACAGAAAACTTCTGAAGCAATACCTGCTCTGCAATTATAACTGCTCATGTATGCTTGCAAATACTTACCCTATTGCTTACCCTATAAAACCTCCCGCAGACGCCTGCAGGGGAGCTGATGCCAGTTTTAGGGTCAGCCCCAACAGGCCAATAAAGCTACTTGGTTTGGACATGTGCCTCAGACTTTGACTCCTCGGGGAGCCTTTCATTTTGGTGCCGAAACCCGGTGGGGAATACGACTCAGGACTGCACTTGGATCACCCTCCATTTTCCCCTGCAGGCTTGATCCGAGCTCGGGACTCTCCCCCTCTAGAGCCTGTCAAGGAGACTCTCTCTCAATTCCTCCTGCAGACATCCACTTGGGGTGAGGGACAACTTTGCCGCCTCTCGTTTCTCGGTCCCTCTGTCCTCTCATGTCGGTTCAAAGTCCTAGCGCTAGGCCAGGGGGCACCTCCTCGGTCCTTTGGACCTCAACTCCCCCAATTTGGGAACGCCGACTTTGGGGGTCAGTGGCTCGTTTCTCGTTGATGGTCTCGTTGGCAACAGAAATGCCTTTGCCCTTCGCGATCATCTTTGCGGCTCTTTGTCACCTCACTCCCAACATCATGGGCACAGGCCCTTCTCTCCCTCCTAAATCCACTCCCTTGGGATGTCTTCTGAGAAACCTTGATGCCCTCGGTTTACGGAGTGAAATCCGGCCCAAGCGCCTCATTTTCTACGGCATGGCCTCAATAATCATTCTCAGTGGCTGGAAAATACTCATTGAATAATCATTCTCAGTGGCTGGAAAATAGCGCTTTCGATTTTTACATTCTGAGATTTATGTAATTTCTGCCACCGTGATGGAAAATGGTCTGAGATCCCCTATGTCCAGGCCTTCTTCGCTCTCTGCTAGTGACCTTCTCTCTGTCAGTCCTGCTCCACCTTCCAAGTCCTCCTTGCCCACGCAAAGCCCCCTCTTCCCTCTGAGCATGACACCTCAGTGTTTGAACTGGCTGACCATCCCACCATATGCTCCTCATCCTCCGCTCTCGCCCTCATCACCCGAAGCCTCTGACTCAGAGGCCTCTGGGCCCTCAGTCCCAAGTCCCCACACCGGTCCAGCCTCTTCTATGGACCTCCCTTCTCCTCCCTTCACTCGGTCTCGGGCACACCCGGCTCCCCTTCTTCCCTTGAGGGAGGTTGCTGGGGCTGAGGGAATCATCGGGGTCCATGTCCCCTTTTCCCTGACTGATCTCTCTCAGATAGAGAAACACCTGGGCTCCTTCTCCTGCGACCCTGACACCTACATTAAAAAATTCAAATATCTCACAATCTGCCCCAGATATCCAGAAAACTCAAAAAACTGAGGAGGACCCTCAAACCACAAAACACGATCTCTTAGCCCTGGCCTTCAAGGTCTGTAACAATCAGGAGGAACAGGAAAAACTAGAAAAGGCCCGCCGAGATCAGGTCAAATATCAGCTGCTGTCCGCGGCTATCAGAGACTCCGACCACAAGGCAACTCCTAACCGGGCACAAGATCCGTCACCAAGGGTCCCGCAGAAGCCCCCCCCCCCAACCGTGTTTCAAGTACAGCAAAGAAGGTCACTGGGCACGAAGTTGCCTCAGTCTGTGGCCCCCACCAGGGCCCTGTACCTCCTGCAGAAGCAGGAGACATTGGAAGGTTGGGTGTCCGTCCCAGGGAAGAGATGCTTCCCTTCCCACCATGGACATAGAGTCTCATCTGCCCTGCCGAGCTTACTTGGCCTCGCTGCTGAAGACTGACGGTGACCAGGGCCCTCACCCCAATCTTCCATCACCACCTTGGAGCCCAGGGTAACGCTTGTAGTGGCAGGTAGGCCGATCTTTTTAATTGATGCAGGGGCCACCTTTTCCGCCCTGCCTGAATTTTCGGGCCCCACGCACCTCTCCCTCTCCCAGGTCTCTGTGGTGCGCGTTGTCGGCCTAATATCTCAGCCTCTCTCAACCCCCTTACTGTCATGCGCCCTTTTTAACATTCTATTTTCACACTCCTTCCTGATCCTTCCCCGATGTCCCACTCCTATACTAGGAAGGGACCTCCTTTCCAAATTTAAGGCCTCACTCTCCTTTCATCTCTCAAACCCAGAGCCAGCCTGACTCCTCCTCCTTGATCCCACCATCTCCTCATCTCCCTTCCAACCTCCTTTGCCCCCTACAGAGGTCAACCCCATCGTTTAGGATACCTCGACTCCTTCTGTTGCCAAACACCATCCTCCCGTAATGATTCATCTCCGCGACCCCTCTAAATTCCCAAACCAGGCACAATACCCCATTTCCCTCCCACATCAAAAGGGACTCAAACCCATTATTGAGAAACTCCCAGGGTCACCTGAGACCAACCGGCTCTCCAAACTCTATCCCCATCCTGCCAGGACGACAGCCCAAGGGACATGTAGGTTGGTCCAGGACCGCCGAGTTATCAACTCCGCAGTACTTCCCATTCACCCTGTAGTCCCCAACCCATATACACTCCTCTCTCTCATCCCTTCTACTACCACTCATTTCACAGTCATAGACCTCAAGAGTGCATTCTTTACCATCCCCCTCCACCCAGACTCTGAGGCCCTTTTCGTATTCACTTGGAGAGACCCGGACACCATACAATCCAGACAGCTTACTTGGATGGTCCTCCCACAAGGTTTCCACGATGGTCCTCACTTCTTTGGCCAGGCACTTGCCTCAGATCTGGTCTCCCTCGATCTACCCCCAGTACAGTTCTACAATACGTAGATAATCTACTTCTCTGCAGTCCCTCAACTGTTGGGAGCCATGAGAGCTGCTGAGAGCTGCCTGCCACTTGCTGCAGCCTTGAGAGCTGCTTGCTACTAGATACTTTCTGCAGCCTAAGCAAATGCCTGTGCAGATCCTGATAGTCTGGTAAGAACAGCAAGTTCTTGAGAACAAGGAGCCAGGCGCAATTACAGCCTTGAGAATGAATACTTAGTATAACTGCTTAGCTAGCAGGAGATGTTGCTTATGTAATAGGGACAGAACAGGGACAGAGGGTGATATTGTTAATTATATGTAAATGTATGATCTAATGCTTTGTATGCAGGTAACGCCTCCCTTAAATATGCTATGTGAAATAAACTCGGGGCTTCATTATTTACTGGAGTCCTCCCGGTAACTCGCTCTCTTCTGTCTCTTTTTTCAATCCTAACGCCCCCCCTCAGGACTGTTCGAGATATCGGCTGGCTCCGATAATCTGGCACCCGAACAGGGACCTGAGTACGGGGGATAACGTGAAGGAGCCACCGCAGAAACTGGGACGCGCTTCGGAAGTAAGGTGTGCGGTGAGTCAAAGCCTCTACCGGGAGTCAAAACAAGTTAGATATGGGACAAAGTAATAGTCGACTGTTGTTTGTCCAAATGTTAAGGAATATGTTAAAAGCTCGAGGAGCTAAGGTTGGCCACCAACAAATAGATCATTTTTTTAGATTTTATCGAAAAACTATGCCCTTGGTTTCCTAAAGAAAGGACCTTAGATTTAGCAATATGGAAGAGTAGGTGAATGCATTCAAACTTGCTATGAGACCTCCGGTCCAAGCAAGGTGCCCATAGATGTATATAGCTTGTGGATTCTCATTAAGAATAGTTTAGATCCCCGCCCTGAGGGGGCCAAAGAGGGCTCTCATGTTGAACAGCCTGAAAGTAAACTTCCCCCTGCGCCGCCGCTTTTGCCGGCACCGCCTGAAATTCCTAAGCCTGAAAGTTTAGAAAAAAATGACTCCCCCTTGGATCCGGGGGAGTGGATGAGTTTGAGAAAGAAACAGCCCGATATCATAAGGATGACTTTACGAAAGTTGTAGGGGCCACGCAGAAACTGAGATTGTCACAGAAGGAATCTCACAAACCTGTGGGACAGGAACTAGTTGTTGAAGAGGTGCAGCGTCTTCAAGGCGCAGTTACCTCTCTTGCAGTACAGGTACAGCAGATCCAGACAAAGCAAGCTATACAACAGCTACCGAAACATTCAAATGAATGGGTCTCTAAATTAAATGCTAGTCGAACTCTGAGTATTATTGCTGGTCTGGACCCACCTCCTGTTGTGGCACCAGTGGTTATCAAAAAGGTACAAACTTCCGAGTATCTTATTTTGACCCCTCTTAAGTCAGTTATAAAAGCAGCTGTGGACCGTGGAGAAGATACTCAAGGATTTAATTTTGCTTACCCAGTTATAGAGCGGGCTGATGCCCATGAAAATCCCGTGCGAGACCATACGCCATTTCCCTTTAAGCAACTAAAAGAGTTAAAAACTGCTTGCGCACAGTATGGTCCTAATTCGCCTTTTACGCAAGCACTATTGGAGTCTTTATCAACTCAGGCTCTACCTCCGGCTGATTGGAAACAGCTCGCTAAAACATGTTTGTCGGGGGGAGATTATTTACTGCGAAAGTCAGAATACGCTGATCACTGTCAACAAATGGCAGAAATAAATTTTGCTCAACGCATCCCTATTACTTATGATATGCTGGCTGGAGAGGGAGCTTATAGAGATTTGGACCAGCAAATAAATTTTGATCCGACTGTCTATGCTCAGGCTAATTCTGTAGCCAAACGGGCTTGGTTTAAACTCCCATCTACAGAAACAAAAACAGAAAATTTGTCAAAGATTAGACAGGGACCAGATGAGCCTTATAAGAAGTTTGTGGCTAGACTGTTACAAACCTCAGGGAAACTGATTGGAGACACTCAGACAGGATTGCTTCTGGTTAAACAGCTAGCATATGAGAATGCTAATTCGGCTTGTCAAACTGCATTGAGACCTTATAGAAAACAGGACAATCTGAACGACTATATCCGCATCTGCACAGATATTGGTCCGTCCTATACCCAAGGTATAGCCATTGCAGCTGCTATGCAGGGAAAGTCAGTAAAGAAAGTGCTCTTCCAACAACAGAAATCTACTAGAAGGCGGGGCTCCGGCCCCCCAGGAAGTTGCTTTACATGTGGGCAAATGGGCCATCAAGCCAGACAATGTCTTAATAAACAGAGTCAGGGAGGGTCACCTAAAACTAAAAAATTGCCAGGATTGTGCCCTCGTTGTAAAAGAGGTAAACATTGGGCCATCTACTGTAAGTAGAAAAAAGATGTTATGGGAAATCCTATACCTCAGAAAAACGAGATGAGGGGCCAGCCCCAGGCCCCGAAACAATGTTATGGGGCGCTCCAGATCTTCATCCCACAGCAAGGAAATCCATTCAGGACCTCTTTACAGCAACCCAAAAAAGCGCAGGACTGGACCTCAGTTCCTCCGCCTACACAGTATTAACACCTGAAATGAAAATGCAAGCACTGTCTACCAGCGTGTTTGGGCCCTTGCCAGCTGGCACCATGGGTCTTTTCCTGGAAAGAAGTAGTGTTACTATAAAGGGAATTTTGGTTGCCCCCGGTGTTATTGATACTGATTATACCGAAAAAATTAAGGTTATGACTCATTCTCCAAATTGTATTCAGAATGGGCAACGTATTGCTCAACCGTTACTCTTGGCATGTCCAAAAACAGGCCAAGTGACAAACCCTAAAAAAAGAGGAGACGCCGGTTTCGGCTCCTCTGATGCTTACTGGATTCAAGCCATAAAACATAAAAGGCCAGAATTAAAACTCCTAATTAATGGAAAGACATTCCAAGGGTTGTTAGATACTGGGGCAGATGTGTCGGTTATTACTGAGGCTCAATGGCCTAATGCCTGGCCGAAGCAAGCAACCATGACTCAATTACAAGGTATAGGACAGTCTCAATCTCCTAATCAAAGCAGTGATCTGTTACTATGGAGAGATCTTGAGGGACATGAAGGAACATTCCAGCCTTATATAGTTCCAGGCTTGCCAGTAAATTTGTGGGGAAGAGATGTTATGAGTAAAATGGAGGTTTATATCTACAGTCCCAGTCCACAGGTTACTCAGCAAATGTTTGATCAGGGCATGCTGCCTGAGCAGGGACTTGGAGCGTCAGGACAGGGTAAGATTGAACCTATCTTCCCTGAAGCCCTCCCTAAAGGAGCTGGCTTAGGGTATTTTTAGAGAGGGCCACGAATCCTCCTGTACTCCACACAGATCCAATTACTTGGAAAAGTGAGGCTCCTGTGTGGGTGGATCAGTGGCCCCTCTCAGCTAAAAAAATTCAAGCTACAAAGTTGTTAGTACAGAAACAACTTGAAAAAGGACATATTACACCTTCGAATTCCCCTTGGAATTCTCCAATATTTGTCATTAAGAAAAAATCAGACAAATGGAAATTACTACAAGATCTAAAAAAGGTAAATGAGACTATGAAACTGATGGGGGCCCTACAGCCAGGGCTCCCTACTCCTTCTGCTATACCAGCTAATACCTTTAAAATTATTTTAGATTTAAAAAATTACTTTTATACCATTCCTCTGGCTCCTGAGGATTACAAAAGATTTGCTTTTAGTGTTCCGTCAACTAATTTTAAAGAGCCCATGAAAAGATATCAATGGTTAGTCTTACCTCAAGGCATGGCTAACAGCCCCACCTTGTGTCAATAGTATGTATCTCAGGCTACTAAAGTTAGAAGATCCTACTCTGAACTTTATATAATACATTATATGGATGATATCCTTCTGGCTTGCCTAAATGAAAGAGTTCTGTTAAAAACTTTTGCCCAGCTACAAAAGTCTCTGGAAGCTCATGGACTTGTTATTGCCCCAGAGAAAATACAAAAAAACCTCCTTATTCATATCTAGGGTATACTTTACTGCCTCGAGCCATAATGCCTCAGAGAATAGAGCTCAGAAAAGATGAGCTCCAGACTTTAAATGATTTCCAAAAATTGTTGGAAGATATTAATTGGCTCAGACCTCATTTACAGATAGCTACAGAAAAATTAAAGCCTCTCTTTGATATCTTGAAAGGTGATATAGATCCTACCTCACCTAGACAACTCACTGAGAAGGGTCGACGGGCTTTACTGCTAGTAAAAACAACTATTAAAAAACAACAAATAACTTATCTAAATTATGCTGAGCCTTGGGAAGCGTACATTTTAGCTACTACTCATACTCCTACGGCCGTTTTATGGCAACATGGCCCTCTCCTATGGATGCATTTGCCAGTGTCCCCTGTTCGTGTACTTACTCCATATCATAAAACTGTAACGGCTTTAATACAATTATCTAAGGTTAAATCTAATAAATATTTTGGAGCAGAGCCTCAAAGCATTGACATACCTTTCACAAAAATACAAACTGACTATTTCAAAATTCAGATGCTTGGATTATAGCATTTGCCAACTTTACAGGAAAAATTAATAATCACTATCCAAGTGATAAAATGTTACAGTTTACATTGAGACATGAATTCATTTTTCCACAGGTTGTTAGAGAACAGCCCATTCCTTCTACGCCTACAGTATTTACTGATGGGTCTTCTAATGGGCGGGCCAGTTATGTTATTACAGGTATCACGTATACTCTACAGGGCCCTCCAGCATCAGCACAAGTAATAAAACTTAAAGCCGTTGCTATGGTTTTTGAAGTTATACAATTCCAAAAATTTAATTTATACACTGATAACTGTTATATTACTAAAGCCCTCCAGTGTCTGGAGACAGTAACAAATGTAAAAACAACTAATGGACAGATTCAACAGCTTTTTCAAAACATCCAAAAGGCTATATGCCAAAAAACACAACCGTGTTATATCGGTCACATTCGGACTCATTCTAATTTGCCAGGCCCTCTAGCGGCAGGTAACACCGCCACAGATAAGACTACTAAATTAATTTGTTTATCAGCCCTACAACAAACTCAACAGTCACATACTATACATCATCAAAATAACACCAGTCTACGTAAAGTTTCATACTACTCGGAAAACTACACGACAGATTGTAAAACAATACTCTCACTGTTCTCAACACCAATCTGTTCCTCACTATAAAGTTAACCCCAAAGGTTTAAAACCTAATCAATTATGACAAATGGATGTGACTCATATCCCTAAATTTGGTAAAGTTAAATATATGCATGTTACTATAGACACCTTTTCAGGATTTCTAATGGCCACTGCTCAAGCAGGAGAGGCCACAAAACATATCATAACACACTACTTAAAATGTTCCTCGGCTATAGAAATTCCCCAAATGTTAAAAACAAACAACGGCTCTAGCTATACTAGCCAGGCATTTCCAAAATTTTGTACTAACTTTCTTATTACTCATAAAACTAAAATTCCTTATAATCCTCAGGGACAAGTTATTGTTAAAAAAGCTCATGGCTCCCTGAAGACTCAATTGAAAAAAATAAAAAAGGGGGAGTTATACCCCGTGTCACCTCAAAATTCTTTACATCATGCTCTTTTTGTTTTGAATTTTTTAATATTTGATGCTCATGGACGCTCTGCAGCGGAGCGATTCTGGCACCCCACCACACAGAGCACTTATGCTCAGGTGCGATGGAAGGACCCACTCATGGGTACATGAAATGGCCCTGACCCAGTGTTAATTTGGGGACGAGGGCATGTTTGTATTTTTCCACAGGATGCAGACAGTGCCAAGTGGCTTCCGAAGAGATTGGTCCGTTTCGCAGAAACCCCTCAGACCCACAATAATACTCCTGTTGCTGACACTGATGAAATGTCCCCTGATGGCTCCAGGGGAGACGTATTGGGCCTATGTACCGGATCCGCCTATTCTCCATCCAACTGTATGGGAGAGCCCCGAGATTCCAGTCTATGTTAATGACACCCATACTTTAGGTCTGCCATCTAGTGGTCATTTGAAATGACAAACGGAAAGAAATTTCAGTTACAGTGGCTTGGGAATAGAATTGCCTATCTGTATTGTTAAAAATGTGTCAGCCACTGGATGTTTGCGTAGCTCCTATGTCACTATGCATACTAATGACTCCCTGGTCGGATGGACTGTTCGCCTTAATTTGTTAGGTGATTGGTCTGGAGGAGAGAAGATAAATCTACCTGTTCCTCAGTCACATTCGCCTTGTGGTTGGAAGTTGGGACTTGACACTGAAGCTGTCCCATGGAAAGACTGTCATGGAAACAGCCCTGTCCGATATGACATCCCTGGGACAGGTCGATATATCATTGACTGGTCACAAAGTAATCTAACAAGTTGGGCCGGAGGACTGGCCTCTGGACTATGGAGCTCTGATACACAATATCAACAAAACTCACTTTGGAGACTTGCGGGGGCAATGGGTGAAATTATCCAGATGGTTGAGTTCTGTAAATCAGGTACTCCCTGCAATCATGTTGAAGTGTCAGAAAAAATGGGACTAGAGACTGGACTACGTCTGTTAAAACTGTTAATGTATCTACTTGTGTTCCATCCCCTTATGTACTTTTGATTGGGAATGTTATTATCCACTCAAAAGAAAACAGGTTTAATGTATCTTGTTATAATTGTGTTTTAACAAATTGTGTCTCTTGGGTACTGCTTGGGACCCGTATTATAATACTTAATCAATCATCTTTCATTATACTTCCTGTTAATGTTATGGGACCATGGTATGCTGAGAGGAGTTTACAGATTTTTAAAGAAATTAAATATACTTAAAGTAGACCAAAAAAATTTATAGGACTTTTGATTACTGAAATAATGGCTTTAGTGACTGTTATTACAACTGCTGCTACTGCTGCTTTAACTCTTTCACAAACTGTTCAAAATGCACATTATGTTAATAACCTTTCTAAGAATGTTACTTTAGCTCTAGAAACTCAAAAAAACATAAATGAGAAATTAAAACAAAAAATAAATACTTTATGTAATACGGTCCATTATTTGGGTGATAAGATTCAAAGTATAAAGGTCAGATCTCATTTGGAGTGCCATACAGAATTTCATTGGATCTGTGTTACAGAAAAGCGATATAATGAGAGTCAGGCTAATTGGAAAAAGGTACAAAAACACCTCCAAGTAGTATGGCACAATACTAATGTTTCTTTGGATCTTATTCTGTTACACAGGGAAATTCAGGAGCTGAGAACAGCTAAACCTCCAAAGTTCGATGCAGCTCAAGCTGCGGAGACATTTTAAAGAATCTTAAGAGATCTCTGCCATCCCTAGGATCATTTACTCAATTGGCAACCACAGTTTTAGTTATAGGCGCTTGTGTTCTCTTACTGTTATGCCTTTTACCTATACTCATTAAGAAAGTATTGTCTAGTTTTCTGGATGTGCGATCCTAACTACATGAGCTAAAGCTTAGAACTCAGCCGTAGACAGTGCATGGCACCCACACCTGTCTTCCCTGTAGCGAGGGCTGGTTAGCCAACGACGGGTAAGATCTACTCTAGCCCATCCAACTTAAGACAGGCCCTGGTCGCCAGAAGACCAACTGCCCATGACGGGTAAGGGTGGAACCTAAAAAAGATGCCTAAGACAGACACAGTTGCTTGCTCTCACCTTGGGTAGAGGTGAGCTTTAATAAATAAAAAAGGGGGAGATGTTGGGAGCCATGAGAGCTGCTGAGAGCTGCCTGCCACTTGCTGCAGCCTTGAGAGCTGCTTGCTACTAGATACTTTCTGCAGCCTAAGCAAATGCCTGTGCAGATCCTGATAGTCTGGTAAGAACAGCAAGTTCTTGAGAACAAGGAGCCAGGCGCAGTTACAGCCTTGAGAATGAATACTTAGTATAACTGCTTAGCTAGCAGGAGATGTTGCTTATGTAATAGGGACAGAACAGGGACAGAGGGTGATATTGTTAATTATATGTAATTGTATGATCTAAAACTTTGTATGCACGCAATGCCTCCCTTAAATATGCTATGTGAAATAAATTCAGGGCTTCAGTATTTACTGGAGTCCTCCCGGTAACTCTCTCTCTTCTCTTTTTTCAATCCTAACGCCCCCCCTTCAGGACTGTTCGAGATATCACCTGGCTCCAATACTCAACCACCCTATCCGTCTGACACGCTGCCTCCTTACTAAATTTCCTAGCTTCTAAAGGATACCAGGCATCTTCCACCAAGGCCCAGCTGTCTACTCCAACTGTCACCTACTTAGGAACTCAGCTGTCCCCCACCCAGAGGGCCATCACGACAGATAGAACCGCTCTCATTAGAGATCTTACCCCTCCTAACACAAAAGGTTGAAGAAAACTGAAACCGGACCAAAGGCCCCCCCATCCAGAATCCCACCCCCAGGACCGGTCGCTGAGATACTCCAGTACTCCCCTGGGGCCGACCAAAGTCCGACTCACCACCATCCCTGAAGAAGCGGCCCTATGAGTGGTAACCTGTGTCGTGTCAGGCTTTCCAGAACCCTATTTGCTCAGACGGCCCCTACATCGGGTACCAAGGACCCCGGCCCGATGGCTTCCCCATAGGTGTCTCCTATCAGATCCTAGAGGTACTCTCTACCATCCCCCTTAACCTTTGTCACCAAGTTCTTGTACAGCTCTTCATTGCACATCTTCAGGGGAATTTAATTACTCATGGGACTTAACTAGTCATCAAATAGACCCTTACGGGGAGGTCACTCAGGGACAAGACCTACACAACATCCTCCCTTCGATTCAGATTCATTATTTTCTGGCTTTCCCTGATTCCTGGAAGCGGGGAATGGCCTCTCCCAGCCTTCCTCACCGCAACCCACCTAAAGCGGACTCTCAGTCTCACTCAGTCCCTACTGTACTCCGCCAATTCTTCCCTAGCCTCTACCTGCTGGGCATGTCTCTCTCTCTCTCTCTCTCTCTCTCTCTCTCTCTCTCTCTCTCTCTCTCTCTCTCCTCTTCAGCCTACACGGCTCTGCCCATTCCTCTAGCCACAACCTCTGGCCTCACCACCCGACTGACATTCACAGTCCAGAAGGGTGCCACCTTCTTTGAGCGAACTGATACCCTCTTTGGTGACGATTCCACTGCAGCAGCCAACAGGGTCTCCCTTCTATTTCAGAAATACCTTCAAAACCCAGGACCCAACAACCCCGCCAGTTCATGGACCAGTCACCTGGGATACCTCCGTAATCGCTAAGGCTCCACTCTGCTTTACCAGCTCCAATGGCCAAGTTCCTATCAAACAGATTCCATGGGACCAATGCAACCTCACTCTTACAATCCACCATCCCAAAGATTGGCAAAACCAGGGAGTAGACTATCAGGTCTCTCCCCAGTCCAATGGCCTCTTCATAAAACCATTACAGTTCACGGCGCCTCCATCAGTACAGGCTTCCTCCCTGAATTGCTCATATCCTTCACTTACTTTCACACCTTGGATATCCCCCACCTCACTCAAGTGCAATAGAACCTCCACAACCCGATAGGGGTTTCCTTCTCTTCCTCCCTCGGTATTTGGAGCACCGAATGTACGTCCAGCACACAACATCCTCTTTCTTCACCTCTTTTCCATACACATATCGGCCTGCTACCCGAAACGGGAGTCTTCTTCCTGTGCAGGACCAATACCTATCTCTGCCTACCCACCAACTGGACAGGGACCTGTACCCTCGTACACCTCACTCCCACTATTGAGCTGGCTCCCCCAAATCTCCCCTTCCTGATCCCAAGGACCCAAAAGGTTAGACAGAAGCGGACAGTCCAGGTGATCCCACTTTTAGCTGCTCTAGGAGTAATCACGGGGGTGAGCCTTGGGGCAGGAGGCCTGGGAGCTTCCCTTTCTTACTTTCAGGCCCTATCAGAAAACCTCCAAAGCTCCCTCGATGAGATTGCACATACCCTAGTCAACCTCCATGACCAAGTTGACTCCCTGACTGTGGTCATGCAAAATAAGCAAGGATTAGACCCTACCTGCGGAAAAAGGAGGACTTTGCCTGTTACTTGATGAACAATGCTGCTTTTATCTCAGTCTGGATTAGAGATGCAGCACAAAAACTCAGAGACCACGCACAAAGAATCTGAGCAAGACAAACCCAGTGGGGCTCTTGGCTGACCACCCATTGGGCCTCCTGGCTCCTCCCTTTAATTGGACCTCTAACCTTTCTGTTTTTAACCGTACCATTCGGACCCTGCCTGTTATGCCTCTTAACTCGCTTTCTCCAGGACCGTCTTCAGGCCTTCACCAATATACAGTGAAAGACATGCTGCTCCTCACTATCGCCACCTGTCCTCCAGACCCAGTGACCACCCTACACCCAGCCTTCACCATAGCCCCTATTCAGTTCCCTCACAGCAGAAAGTAGCTCCAGGAGAAAGACACTGGGCCCCCTCTCCTTAACAATTATAGCAAACAAAGACGGGAATGGTTGGCGTCACCAGGGTTGAGGAAACCCCCTCCCCCACCATGCTGTAGAAGATGCCAGACTTCCTCTTGGGTAAAAATAACCAGCACCTGACCACAGGTTTCCTGATAGAAACAAGACAACTAGCAGAACTGTAAAGGTCAATGGAAAATTTCTGCAGCAATACCTGTTCTGCAATTATAACTGCTCATGTATGCTTGCAATTACTTCCCCTATCGCTTACCCTATAAAACCTCCCGCAGGTGCCTGCAGGGGCACAATGCCAGTTTTAGGCTCAGCCCCGACAGGCAAATAAAGCTCCTTGGTTTCGACATGTGCCTCAGACTTTGACTCCTCGGCGGACCTTTCAGCTATGTGCAAGTTTTAAGGTAAAAGCTTAGAGTCTATGAGTCACTTGTGTTGGTAACTAACATGTTTTCCTCTCAACAAGTTGAAAACGGTTGATGTCAAAAGCTGTTTTTCCCTGCTGGTTGCACGCAAGTACTGCTACTAAGGCTAAAGCAACTCAGAGGGAACTAGGATGTCGGTGAGGGGGTAGATGTGGGGAGAGAATGGGATCCAGGAACCTTTCTGCAGTTAGAATTAATGTAAGCACTTTCATTTAGCTAGAACTGCAGCTGTCTGTAGGGATTACGGACTAGAATGTGAAATACAAAGCTCTCCCTGAGTAGAATAGGCAATTTCATACTGACACCAACAGAACAGCCTTTCCTTTTCTATTCCCCATTCACCAAGGACGCCAAGACCCAACACAGCTCAGTTCCATAAATTTTTGTAGGAAGAGTGTTACTGGCATTGGGGTTCTTGAGTTCCCAAAAATAGAAACCCAGAGAAAACCCAAGAAATTTTCAAGACACATTTTATTAAGTTGATGCTTGAGCACAAGTTTGGCAGCACAAAGGAGAGAAATGTCCTCCAAATTGACTCAGGGGCTGGCTCTGCCTGGCTGCTTTTATAAGCTGGAAACAAAACGGGCTTCTGGGAAAAGGTGGGCTCTTTGAAAACAACGGGCCATTTGAAAAACACAGGCATCCTTAACCGGCTATGTTGCCTCATAACCATGTTCACTCCTCCACTCTGGGGATAAGATGGTGCAGTAGTCAGTATCGCTACCACAGAAACGTGGTAGAGTGGTCAAACCTTTTACTGTATGGAAGTAAAAGATGGAAAGGAGACAATAATCAGCAACTACTACATTTTTGCTTTGGGGAGATGGGGTCGTGGCATTCTTGTGGTCTGCATATCACAGGTTCCTCCTGGCCATCTGGCATTTTCTCCACCGCTAGCCAAAGTCCTTATGCTGTCTTAACAGGAGACCTGGGACATGAGACGTGAAGGACTAAGGCATAGGATAATTTAAGGTCATTAAGTATTGCTTTAAAGAAAGTAACTTTTTGAAAATTTATTATTAATTGCATTTATAAGATATCTGTTGTATTCAACCCTTGAAATATATTACCTTCAAATGCCTTTGAGAAAACTTGCTCACATCATAATACACTTAGGTAAATAATACATAAATATAATGTAATTTCAAATTCCTTATATTTTCCATGAGAGTAATTAGAAAATTTATTATTTTAAAATTGTAATATATTTAATCTTTTTTGTTTGTTTTTTTCTGAAAGTTCTGTCACGTGTGGATTACAAAGCATGTAAAATATACAGTCTCCACAAGACATTGGTATTTCTCTTCATCTAAATAATTAACTTTGCAATATTTCTAAGGGCATTGGGGAGGGAAGTATATTCTCTGTAATACAAGCCCTAAAGTAAACTCAATAAATGAATATCCAACAACCTCTTTTCTATCCTTAATAATTGTTAGGGCAATACCTAGCATTTACCATCTGCCATGAAGTATGGTTTCTCTTCTTGCTACATGTGCAAGATTTCATCTAGAGAAATGGCAAGTCAGTCTGTGTGCAACAGCAGAGCTCAGGGGAAGTGAGTTCAGCCCCGGGAGCCTGGGCAAAGTGGGGGATGGTTCTTTGTTTTCTGGGCCAATAGCAATTTCTCTTCCAAAGTTTCAATTTATTTGAGTCCAAGCATTTCATTGAAATAATAAAACCAGTAAAATGTTAGGAAAAAAAACAACACTTTAAAGGTTTCAGAAACTGGTACCAGTTCTAAGGAAACCAGAAGAATGCCCTTTATGGGAAACATTTTCGAATTTTTTTTTTAATTGGGTAATTGGGGGATGGGAACAGCTCTAGGGAATTGGGGGAAGGGGAACAGACAAGTTGCTGTCCTTTAGTTCTGCACACTAGTTGTAGAGTCTAGTTGTGCTTCACTGACCCAAGTTGGCACCATCATTGTGCTCTTCCCTGGCGAGGCCAATCAGAGCCGGCTTCTGGACTACTGCTCACGCTGGCTGCTGGTTACACACGGTAGTCCAAGGCAACCCACTGCATCAGGGGCTGCAGCCTACGCAGTCGCTGGTGACTCATGGCAGCTCAGCTCCAGGTGGAGCTGTTGTTCAGCATCTTAGCTGTAGAGTGCAGTCACTGGCCCTCATATGTGGGATCCGAACTGGGGCCCTCTGGCAACCCAAGCCAGCTCTTAACCAATTCGCCACTCGGCCGGCTCTCGAAATTTCTGTAGCATGTACAGTTATGATCTGGTTGATCCAAAATCCTACCAGCACCATCTTCAGAAATTCCACAGCAGACAGGATAGGATATATCAACCTGTATATTTCACGTTAAAAATTATTAAGGGTGGGCCGCACGAGTGGCACGTTGGTTAAGAGCTGGCTTGGGACGCCAGCTCTGAGCAGCAGGGCCCCAGTCCAGATCTCACATAAGGGCCAGTGACACTGCCCTCTACAGCTAAGATGGTGAACAACAGCTCAACCTGGACCGGGGCTGCCATGAGTCGCCAGAGACATCATAGACTGCAGCCTCTGCTGCAGTGGGATGCCATAAGCTACCGTGTGTGGCCAACAGCCAGGGTGAGCAGCTGAGAGCCAGTGTGAGCTGCCAAGAGCCGCTGTGAGCGGAGTCCAGAGGCCGGGGACTGATCTGCCTCATCTGGGAAGAGCGCAATGATAATACCAACATGGGCCAGTGAAGCAATGTCCTCCACAACTAGACTGAAGAACAAAAGGACAGCAATTTGTCTGTTTCCCTTCCCTAATTCCCCAACGCTGTTCCCCTCCACCAATTCCCCAATAAAAAACAAACAAACAAAGTTAAAGAGACTACATATGTACTGATATATTGATGTGAACAAATGTCCAAGAAACTCTGGAAAAAAGACTGATAGTGAAAACTGGCTCTGCCTGATTTTATAAAGGCATCTGAAGTTAAACTGAATCAGTGTCTTTCTGACCCCCAAATAGGAATCATTTATAACACAGTAGGAAGTTCAGTTTTAGAACTAAGGGATAGTTCTTAAGGGATAATGGTTCTAAGGAATAATACATAATTAGTTTTATTTTCATTAAATTTATTGGTGTAACACTGGTTGATAAACTTATATAGGTTTCAAGTGTCTAATCATATACAATACATCCTATGTATATTGCATTACGTGTTTCCACCCAAAGTCAAATCTTCTTCCATCACCATCTATTTGACACAATTTACCCTCTTCTACCTCCTCCCTTCGCCTTTACCCTCTGGAAACCATTAACTCTTGTCTCTGTCTATGACTTTTTGTTTGTTCATCTTTTTTATTTCTTTCAGTTTATATCCCACATGATGGAAATTAGATACTTCTTGACTTTTTCTGCCTTAGTTTGCTTAGCATGAGAATCTCAAGAACCATCAATGTTCTCAAAAATGGCAGTTACTTTAACTTTTCTTATTGCATTTTATTATGTATCACATCTTCTTTAGCCAGTCATCTCCTGAAGGACATTACAGTTGTTTCCATGTCTTGGCCACTGTGAATAACGCTGCAATGAACACAGGGGTACATGGGTCATTATAGACAAATGTTTTAGATTTGGACGGTAGATCTCCAGAAGAGGGATTGCTAGTTCATATAATCCTATTCTAAAATTTTTGAGGAATTTCCATACTGTTTTCCATAGTGGCTGTACCAATTTACATCCCCATCAGCAGTGTATGAGGGTTCTGTTTTCTCCACAACCTCTCTAACACTTGCTATTACTGACCTTATCAATAATAGCAATTCTAAAAAGTGTAAGGTGGGGGCAGCCGTTGGCTCACTTGGTTAGAGTACAGTGCTCATAAAACCAAGGTTGCTGGTTTCATTCCCACATGGGCCAGTGAGGCAGCACCAGAACTGAGCTGCTGCTGAGCTGCCAACAGGTGGCAGGATGGCTCAGCTGGTGAGAGCACGTGCTCCTAACAACAAGGCTGCCAGTTCAATGGTGGGCTATGCCTGCCCACAACTAACACTGAACTCGGCACCTTGAGCTGAGCTGTTGCCCGGATCTCAGTGGATAGAGCATGCGCTCTTAACAACAAGGCTGCTGGTTTAAGTCCCGTATGGGATGGTGGCTACGCCGACCTGCAACTAAGATTGTAACACAGCACCTTGATCTTAGAGGCCACGAGTTGCCGACAGGAAGCCAGGTGGTGTCAGGAGCCCTCCACAACTAAGATTGAACAACTTGGCAGGTCTTCCTCCCCAATTCCCCAACACTGTTCCCTTCCCTAATTCCTCGATTTAAAAAAAAAAAAAGATAAAACATTATGAAGATTTTACACGAACAAACCCCAAATAACTTTCTTCAAAGAGGGTCACAGATTCAGTCATGTAAAGCAGAATCTCCCAAGAGACGTTGTATAAATGAAAGAAACTGAACCCTTTGTGTGGCGTAGGACATCTGGAAGTAAGTTCTCCTCACACAGGGAGACCAGGTTACTGCAGTTCTCCAATAACACGTCCATGTATAAATCCCACTGAGAGGCCCAGGCATTCCTACTCCTCCTGAGAGAATTCTAAGGCCACATCCCTCAACATCACAGTCCCTGCAGTAAATAACACCTTTACCAAGCGGCTATAAACACAGTTGGTAACTTGACCAAAGATGAAAACAGAGTTAAGAGAAGTGGTTCTGATCTGGTGAGTGCCTGAGATATAAAAGTATTTTCCACATGGTACAATTCTCTAATATTTTCTATAAGAAAGCTAAAGACATGATGTAAAACCCCCTTTAGATAATATACTTTGATGAAGATAAAATATGTAATTAAAGCATGAACACAGGCACATATATTTTTCAGTGTGTGTATCCCATACAGGCAACTTGTGAATTTCAAGCATATTTCTCAAATTAGAACGAGCATAGCAATGAACACAAGATCTTATTTCAATGCAGGTCCCGATCTAGTAGTTGTGAAATGGGGCCTAAGTTTCTGCATTTCTAACATGCTGGCCACTCATGCTGCCTTTGGTCCCAGCGACACTTTTTTTATATCAAAGCGATAAAACACATGGCAAGACCTGATAAATGACTTGGAAATGAAACAGCTTCACAGAAATGAAAGGTTCTTTTGTAATAGCAATAATGGCAGACCATTCCTTCACAAACACTATTTTTTATGAACAGTTAGACAGCATTCTAACTTTTTCTAATAGTAATGCATAAACTACAAAAAAGTCTATGAGAGAAATATTATCTTTCTTTTATGTTTTCCAATATCCAGTGTATTGGCATAGAATTAACTCCTGGTCATTCACAGAATGTGAAGGAGTTCACAAGACACTACGAAGTAGAAGAGCAAAAACCTTTTGTGGAAAGTCAGGTAGAGAGAGATATTTTTGGAAGAGAAATACTGGCAAAGGGAGTTTTGCCAGGCCGGTGTCTGATTGGGATGCCTGCCTAGACACAGGGGTAACAGAAACACTGCTAAAACGAGTTCGCAAGGGCAGTCTGATGGAGACAGCTGTGGCGGGTTTGTGTTTACCTGAAGTTATATTTTTCCATGGAGGATGTAGGGTGCTTGTTAGCATGCAGCTACAGTGCTAGCCAGGGCATTCAGAGCCAACCAGTTACTTTTAAGCCCATTCCTGCCAACTCAAAAGCTCACTCCTGTTAACTTTGCTTGTCTCATCATCGCGTCAACACTAAGACCTGGGATTTAACCTAGCTTTTCTGACCTAGAATTTATCTACAACAAAGACGTATACAAGGCTAATATTCAGAGAAAACCATCAACAAATTATCATAGCAGATTTTGTAACTGAAAAGAGCAATGGAATCATGAAGGTCCAAAATGGAATTAATCAAACAACTTTTATATTTTAGGCAAACATCCATCTCCCTGAAAAGTAACTATTTAAAGGTGAAAAATAACACAGTGGAAAAATTTCAATGTCACTGAAATGAAAAAATTCATTCTTTTAAAAAATTTTATTGGGAAATTGGGGGACAGGAACAGCATTGGGGAATCAGGGAAGAGGAACAGACAAGTTGCTGTCCTTTTCTTCTTCAGTCTAGTTGTAGAGGACGTCGTTTCACTGGTCCATGTTCGTATTATCATTGCGCTTTTCCCAGGTGAGGAAGTCACTTGACAGCCAATGGATGACCGCTCACGGCGGATCACAGTAGCTCACGAGAGCTCACATCTGCTGCCGGCCAGCCCCACTGCAGCCTACTCCGTTGCCGGCAACTCATGTCAGCCCAGGTCCATTCAAGCTGTTGTTCACCATCTTAGATGTACAGGGAGCAGCATCACTGGCCCACATATGTGGGATTCGAACCGGGGCCCTGCTGCTCATAGCTGGCATCCCAAGCCAACTCTTAACCAACGTCCCACTTGGCCAGCCCAGAAATATTTTCAATTGCAGAAACTTATCCATCTATTTGTGAATGAAGTTTTTTGAGGGGTTTAAAAATAATATGGGGAACAATATACTCAAAGATGTAAACTCATGTAAAAGCTACTTCTGAGTGCAGACATTACTGAAAAATATTTAGTTATTACTGTGCTCAATTATATGTTAGATTTTGCAGACACCCAAACATCTATTTACTATATCACTCTCATTTTTTTTCTTCTGCAAATAGGACAAAGACTTGAAGAAGAGTATGAATCTGTCAGACATGCATTTCAAATAAAAGGGAATCTTACAGGACTGAGGCCAGAGTGACTTAGAACCTCCAGTTGTAAAACCAGTATCTCTAATAAACAAAGATCAGAGTCTTCATGGTATAAAGCAAAATCAAGCAGACAAACTCAAAAGGAGTTTCTAGAATAAATGTTCTTTATACAACACTTAGTAAACACCCCCAAATGCTTATTAGTGAAAACAGGAAAACTGTTAATATCATAGAGAAATAGGGCACACAAGACCTGAATCAACTAGATGAAGGTAACACCATCTGTGATGGGACAAATAAGTCTCGGCTGCCTGATGCAGATGGATGACCTCATCATCTATCCTGTTATCATTAGTGGAAAGTGAATTATGATAGGAATGTAACCACAAGAAAATGGCTGCTTCAAGCACATTTGAAGCCATATGTAGCTCCCATGTCTGCTAACCTTTACTTTACTTTAAATCGTCTTTCTTTGGCACTCTAGACAGCAAGGTTCTCTTTTCATTTGCAAATGAAAACCTCGGGGAAAGGATTACTAGTGCTGTCATTCCACTACATCACCAAATAGTGAATTATTGATTCCAACCATGACTAAGGTGGGAGAGGTCAACGTTGGTGGCAGGATAACAAGTCATTTATTACACACAAGTATTAATACATTAAAAATCATTCGCTTTATTATTAATGTAAATAGAGGTTCACACAGTCTAAATAAAGCACAGCAAACCACTTGTAGGATCCATGCACAAAATATAGATAACAACCATTTAAGAAGCATTCTGGTTGTGTTGATATAATGACCTTACAGCTCTGTTTTCCATGAGTTTGAAGACTGAGGCTCCTTGTTTAGGAAACAATGTACAATAATTTATGCACTCAGGGATAAGTTGTCTGTCCTTCCTACATATCTCTGAAGACCTCTTTATTTCAACCTCATCTGGTAACATTTATGACTCCCATTTATGGCTACTACAAAGACACATCAGGGTTTCAAATGCCACCACCTAGTTTTCCTTAAAGAGGAATTGGAAAAACTAATTACCATTCAGAATGTTCCTGTCTCGCATTAATGCAGAAAATATGCCCTGAACACCTAGTTCACAGTGACTTACATCAACATTCTAAGTCAACCAAACAGCATCTCCATTTAGATTTTCATCGTACATTGTGTATTACAGTGCCCTCAGTCTTCCAGGGAAAAGTATTTCTGAGTGAATCCCACCCAACATACATGGGCTCACACATGAGTAAAAAAACATAGCATTGAGGGACTTCACAGTGAGATCACATTAATATTTCCTTTCCCAAAAACCTCAAGTACTATCAAAATATAAAGACTGATTGTAAATAATTGTACCTTTCCAATATCCAGCCCCATGACACTTTCAAGCATGTTCACAAGTTTTTTTAACATTTGCTTTTTCACTATATGTATTCTGATTTGAAATAATATATGCAAACTGTTCTTTACTAATTTGCAATGTCAATTCTGTAATATTTCAGATTTCATTGTCGATTAAACATTTCCTCACATTATTTTACATCTTTAAAGTCACTTTGGGACATGAATTATGTGAACTTAGTTTGTATTTTGAACACAGGGTTTTCATCGTTTATTTTGAATGCTGATTTCTCTGCAGTAAGCATTCCCTGATATTGAGTGAGGCTGTAGGTCCAGCTACAGGGTTTCTTGGATTCTTCAGTTTTATGGTTTCTCTCCATTATCAAGTTTCATTTGTTGAGTAAACTCTAAATGGTGACTAATGGCTTTGCTACATTTTTCACATTTGTAAGGCTTCTCTCCAGTATGCATTCTCTCATGCCTAGTAAGAAATGAACGCTGAGTATAGGCTATATTTACCATGTTATTTACATTTGGAAGGCTTCTCGCTGGTATGAATTCTCTCATGTTTTGTAAGTATAGAGCACAGGTGGAAGGCTTTACCACATTCTTTACATTTGAAAGGCTTCGCTCCAGTATGAATTCTCATATGTACAGCAACACTTGAGCTATGAGTAAAGGCTTTACCACATTCTCTACATTTGTAAGGTTTCTCTCCAGTGTGAATTCTCATATGTACAGAAAGACTTGATCTGTCAGTAAAGGCTTTACCACATTCACTACATTTGTAAGGCTTCTCTCCAGTATGAATTCTCATATGCACAGCAAGACTTGAGTTGGTGATAAAAGCTTTACCACATTCTCTACATTTGTAAGGCTGCTCTCCACTATGAACTAACTCATGTGTATTAAGAAGTGTACGTTGAATAAATGCTTTACCACATTCTCTACATTTGAAAGGCTTCTCTCCAGTATGAATTCTCATATGTACAGCAACACTTGAGCTATGAGTAAAGGCTTTACCACATTCTCTACATTTGTAAGGCTTCTCTCCAGTATGAATTCTCATATGTACAGCAAGACTTGAGCACTGAATAAAGGCTTTACCACATTCTCTACATTTGTAAGGCTTCTCTCCACTATGGATTAACTCATGTTTACTAAGATGTGAGCACGTAGTAAAGGCTTTACCACATTCTCTACATTGGTAAGGCTTCTCTCCAGTATGAATTCTCATATGTACAGCAAGATTTGTGTTGTAGGTAAAGGCTTTACCACATCCTCTACATTTGTAAGGCTTCTCTCCACTATGGATTAATTCATGGAGAGCAAGACTTGAGTGCCGAGTAAAGGCTTTACCACATTCTCTACATTTGTAAGGCTTCTCTCCAGTATGAATTCTCATATGTACAGCAACACTTGAGCGCCGAGTAAAGGCTTTACCACATTCTCTACATTTGTAAGGCTTCTCTCCACTATGGACTGACTCATGTTTAATAAAAGATGAATGCGAATTAAAAGCTCTACCGCAGTCTCTACATTTGTAAGGCTTTCCTACAGTATGCACTTTCTCATATCTGG
The DNA here is from genome assembly GCA_031876335.1 of Hipposideros larvatus. Classification (NCBI taxonomy): domain Eukaryota; kingdom Metazoa; phylum Chordata; class Mammalia; order Chiroptera; family Hipposideridae; genus Hipposideros; species Hipposideros larvatus. Next base: position 60,530 of record JAVKSA010000061.1, read on the forward strand.
TAAGATTGGAACGCCAAAGAAAGGTTTTGTCACATTCTCTATATTTGTAAGCCTTCACTCTAGTATGGATTTTCCTATGTCCGTTGAGACTGGATAATCGACTAAAAACTCTCCCACACGTTACACATTTGTAAGGTTCCTCCTGAGGATGAATATTCTCATGTTTGGTAAGATGTACAGTTTGGTTCAAAGACTGATCATATTCACTATGTTTGTTTGACTTCTTTACAATATAACTATTCCGATGTGTAAGATTTGAGCTTTCATGAAAGACTTTCCCATGTGCATGCTGGTTCTCTACAAACTGAAAACTCTGATGCTTATTAGGATCTGACCTCTGTTTAAAGTTTTTACAGGATTCACTGAATTGGTAACTTCTCTCATCATCACACGTACTCTGGTAATCAACAAAGACAGAAAGGACTTCAGTGAGGACTCTAATTTCATTAAACAGGTAAAGTTTTTCCCCATTACCCATGCTAGCTATGGAACCATGATGCTTCTATAAATATCCTCCCACATTTATCAAAAATTACGGAATTTGGAACAAAGGAAGACTGTTTCTTCGTGAAAGAACAATGAAAGCCTGATTAAGCAATTGTAAAATGGATCACAATTTGAATTTGTAACTTCGTTTTTAAATCTCTGATTTTTAAATGCTTGAGTTTAATCTACTCCTACATTTTAAATAATTCAAATGATTATTTCACCATGAGTTACATAACTTCCCATACATTCCGCATTTCGTTTCAAAGAATATATATCTTTAATAAATTGTTTTATATGTTTATATTCAGAAATAATTGTAGTGCTAATGAAACTGCCTTAACATGCAGGGTTTCACATTTCTTATATATTTGTATCTTTAAGCCATAGGGATTTTACTGAGTAACTGTCCCAGTTTGGTTAGGTCAACAATAACATCCTTCAGCACTTCACACTCCCCTCATATTCCCACGCTTTCATTAAGTGCAGACTGTCAAGGCCGCACCTTCCATATCTTACCAGTAGCATTTTGTGGAATGAATGTTCCATTCCTGGGTTTGGCAACAACTCCAAGGTGTCCTCAGAAGACAGAGCTGAAAGATACCCAATACATTTTCACTCTTACTACCCACCAATGAATATACTTTCAATTCTAAAATACAAGTTTAATACTGATTGGGCCGGCCGAGAGGTGCGATGGTTAAGAACTGGCTTGGGAAGCCAGAGGGCCCCGGTTCGGATCCCACATATGAGGGCAGTGACACTGCCCTCCACAGCTAAGATGCTGAACAACAGCTCAACCTGGAGCTGGGCTTCCGTGAGTCGCCGGGGACGGCGTAGGCTGAAGCCCCTGTGGCAGTGAGTTGCCATGGGCTACTGTATGTAGCTAGCAGCCAGCATGAGTGGCCAGCAGCTGCAGTGAGCGGCCATCCAGAAGCCGGCGACTATCTGCCTCTCCTGGGAAGAGCACAATGATGATGCCAACTTGGGCCAGTGAAGCAACGTCCTCCACAACTAGACTGAAGAACAAAACGACAGCAACCTGTCTGTTTCCCTTCCCCAATTCCCCAGCGCTATTCCCATCCCCCCAATGCCCCAATTAAAAAAAAAAATCTAAAAAAAATAAGAAAGAAAAAATAAATAAAAAGTCCATTTCTTTTAATAATAATAATAATAATAATAATAATAATACTGATTAAGGACTGAACCAGACGGCATAAGAGGAAACACCAAAACTGCCATGCTGCATGGAGACATAAACTTAGCAACAATTACTGACCTAATTAGCTTGCTGAGTATTCAGAAACCATGTTGAGGAAAGCAAAGCACATGAAAGAGTCACATCAAAGAGGGAAGAAAAGTTGTTAACATTTGCTAACATTGCTGTGCACCCTCCATGGCACACATGGAAATGTTGTGAGAAAACTCCAATTGAAACCTTCTCCGGAGAAACAAAGATGAGTGAACTTCGTAACCAATGGACTCGCTTTTTGCAGCTGCCTGAAGGTCTCGTTTATTTTCTGCATGACACCAAGTGCTAAGGAAATGGCAGTGCAAATGGTAAGTCATAGTTCAAACACCACAAAGAGCGCAGTACTGAAGACAATCATCACGGATAGGAATATAACACTGCCCCTAAAGAGGAAACAAATAACATTTCAAACCGGAAAATTACATGGAAAAAACACAGAGAATACACATTCGTAGAACCGGTTTGATAGGCATAAGAACTTCAAACTCTGCTGCCTGCTATGTGTGTTCTCTAGTACAAAGGAGGTCCACACAGCCTGGGATGGTGGCTGTTTCTTCTCCAAAGCCTCAACAAAACATCACAAGACATACAAAATAACATAAAAACATGGTCCAATCAGAGGAAAAACTAAATCTTTAGAAATAAGCCCAGAACTAATAGAGCTATTAATTACCTAACCAAGAACTCAAAATACACTGTCATACCTTTGAAAATGTTTTGGGACGACCAAGTAGCTCAGTCAGTTAGGAGCATGCTCAAGAGTGCAAGCTCTGAGCAACAGGGTTGCGGGTTAGATTCCCATTCGGGATAGTGATGCTGAGCTGCCGCTGAGCTCCAAACAGGTGGCAGAATGGCTCAGCTGGTGAGAGCATGTGCTCCTAATAATAAGACTGCCTGTTGGATGTTGGGCTACATCCGCCCGCAACTAAGAATGAACTCCGCACATTGAACTGAGCTGCACATTGAGAATTATCATCGTTACATTTATAAAATTTTTCTTCACTCTAGTTGTGGAGGACGTTGCCTCACTGGCCCATGTGGCATTATCATTGCGCTCTTCCCGGGTGAGGCAGTCGCTCTTCAGCCATTGGACAGCACCCCATGGCGGCTCACTGCGGCTGACAGCAGCTCTCGCCAGCTGCCGGCCAGCCCCACTGCAGCCTATGCTGAGGCTGGCAACTTGCGGAAGCCCACTTCCAGGTCGAGCTGTTGTTCACCATCTTAACTCTAGAGGGCACAGCGTCACTGACTCTCATGTGGGATCAGAACCAGGGCCGTGCTGCTCAGATCTGGCGTTCCAAGCCAACTCCTAACCAACGTACCACTCAGCAGGCCCTATAAAATATTTAAAGGATATTATTCACATAATGGTGATTTCATTTGTTTTATGGCTCTCAAATAATTTTTAAATTGTTGTGAGGGACAGGATTGGCTCTTCCTTCAGAAAAGTTTGCTGACCCGTGATCTGGAGAATACAAAAACACTAATTCAAAAAAATATCTGTATTCTTACATCCACTGCAACATTATTTACAACAAACAAGATATATATGCCCTTCAAATATTAATGGATAAATACGTGATAAATGTACACAATGGAATATTTCTCAGCCAGAGGAAAAACAGAAATCCTGCCAGTGGCAACATCGAGCATGGATCTAGAAGGTATTATGCTAAGGGAGATAACACAGAAAAAGACTAATGTCATACGATTTCACTGATACGAACAAGGTAAGAAAAAACAAATCAGAAAAAGATACACAAGTGCAGAGAATTAATTGATGGTTGCCAGAGAAGACAGGGCCATGGGGAAAGGCAAAAAATGTGAAGGGGAATCAGAGGTATAAATGTGTAGTTATGAAAAGAGTAAGGCACGGGATGTAAGGTAGCCTAGGAAATATACTCAATGATACTGTGATGCCTTATAAGACGACAGATGTTACTTGAGTCATATGGTGATCACTTTGTAAAATATGTAAATGAGGAATCACCATGTTGTAAAACTGAAATGAATATACTATTGTATGCCGCCTATACTGTAAAAATAGAAATAAATAAGTGCATAAAATAAAACAGTTGATTCCATTTTAGACGACAAAAAAAGGTTTGAATTTTTAATGTTTCACTTTTTCCAACAAGCATGTATTACTAGTATAATGAAAAAAAAAGACCATGGTGCTGCACATAGAGAAATGTATTCCTAGATTTCATTAGAGCCAACCTATAATATTGTCAGAACATTTAACACAACCTCATCTTCTTCAACAGGGGACTCATTCTGAGTTTACTCCAGGAATGAACACACAACTGGAATTAGAACTCAAATGTTATTAAATATAAATGTAACATCATACACTTCACAGTTTTTCCAAGAGAAACTGTTACCAAGTTTCTTTTTTCAAATCGTAGCATTAACTTTTGTATGCCCATATTTCAAATTATTAATGAGCAAAAAGAACACAGAAGTCAACACCAAGAGTACAATACGAGAAGCCACAGACTGGGAAAGAATATTGCAAAAGAAATACCTGCAGGGCCGGATGAGTGGCTTGTTGGTGAAGAGTTGGCTTCGGAGTGCAAGCCCTGAGCAGCAGGGACCCGGTTTGGATCCCACATGGGCCAGTAACACTGCTCCCTCTACAGTTAAGATGGTAAACAACAGCTCGACCTGGAGCTGCGCTGCCATGAGTAGCCGGCGACGGCGTAAGCTGCAGTGAAACTGCAGTGGGCTGCCGTGAGCTACCGTGAATGGCTGGCAGCTAGCGTGAGCGGCCAGCAGCCAGGTTGAGCAGCCAAGAGCTGTCATGAGCACCCAGCGACCTATTTGCCTTAGCAGGGAAGAGCGCAATGATCAGAATAGCAACATAGGCCAGTGAAGCAGCATCTTCCACAACTATACTGAAAACAAAAGGACAGCAACTTGTTTGTTCCCCTTTCCCAATTCCCCAATGCAGTTCGCTACTCCAAATCCCCAATAAAATCTTAAAAAAAAAAAAGAACGGGCCAGCCGAGTGGCACATTGGGTAAGAGTTGGCTTGGGACGCCAGCTGTGAGCAGCAGGGTCCCAGTTCGAATCACACATGAGGGCCAGTGACCCTCCTCCCTCTATATCTAAGATGGTCAACAACAGCTCGACATGGAGATGGGCTGCCGTGAGTCACCGGTGACGGTGTAGGCTGCAGCGGGGCTGGCCAGCAGCTGGTGTGCACTTCAGTGAGCTGCCATGAGTGGCCGTCTAATGGCCAGCAAGCGACGCCTCACCTAGAAAGAGCGCAATGATAATACCAACGTAGGCCAGTGAAGTAACGTCCTCCACAGCTAGACTGAAGAACAAAAGGACAGCAACTTGTCTGTTCCCCTCATGGACTCCCCAATGCTGTTAGCCTCCCACAATTCCCCAATAAAATCTTTAAAAAAAAAAAAAAGAAGAAAATAAATACATGAAAAGGTCTACATTCAAAACACACAAAGAAGTCTTCACACTAATCGATGAAAAAACTGCCAATCTCATTAAAAAATGGGCCAAAGCCCTAAACAGACACCACACTGGACAAGAGACAGAAGACAAAACAATATGAAAAAAGATGTTCCACGTCCTGTCAGCAAGGAAATGCACATGAAAACAACGAGAATGAAACACACAGCAACTTAAAATATACCACACACCTATTAGGAGGGGCCAGAAGCCAGAACACGGACATCAAGTGCTGGTGAGGACGTGGAGCAGCAGGAACACTCACTCTCGGTGGGAATGCAAAATGCTCTAGACACTTGGGTACACAGTTTGGTGGTTCTTACACATACTCCTACCATACAATTAAGCAACTGTGCTCCTCGATAGTTACCCAAAGACTTGAAAACATGTATCCACCCAATAATCCACACACGCATGTTCACAGCAGCTTTATTCATAATTTCCAAAACTAGGAGGCAACCAACATGTCTGTCAAGAGGTGAATAGATGAATAAACTATGGTGCATACAGACAATGGAATATTATTCCGTGCTGTAGAGAAAGAAGCTATCAAACCATGAGAAGCGTGGAGAAAACCTAGATGCCTATTAAGTGAAAGAAGCCAATCTGAAAAAGGCACATACTGTATGATTCCAGTTATGACATTCCAGAAAAGGCAAAATGAGGGAGACAGTAAAAAGATCACTGCTGGCCGGGGTTGAGGGGAGGGAGAGATGGACAGGCGGAGCACAGAGAATATTCAGGGCTGTGACACTACTGTGTATGACACATTATCATAAATGTGTCCACATCCACAGAATGCACAGCCCCTCAGTGAACCCCAAGGAGAACTATGAACTCTGCGTGACAATTATATGTCAATGTAGCTTCATCTATGTAACAAATGTACCTCTGGAGGTAAAAGTGATGTGGACACGGGCAAGGTTGTGCATGTGGGAGAGGGATGTGTGAATTCTCTGTAACTTCTAGTCCATTTCACTGTGACATAAAAGTCTTCTTAATTTAAAAATTATCCTCAGGATCCTGCTTTTCCTAAATATCTGATCTCAGGTCCACATGACTTTCCAGCAGTTTGACATGTTCTTACGAGAACATAAACGTCTCCATCCACATTTAAAAAAACACAGTAGCACCTCACATCAACTAGGAAGAGCAGTATCAAAAAAACACAAAATATCAAGTGTTGGCAAAAATGTGGAGAAATTGGACCGTTATGCACTCTTGGATGAAATCCCAATTTGTTGCAAGCAGTATGAAAAACAATATGAAGGTCTCTCAAAAACTAAAACACAGAACTGTGCTATGATGCAGCCTTCCCACTTCTAGGTACATTTCCAAGAGACTTCAAAGGGGGCTCTGCAAGAGCCTGTGCACACCCCTGCACACTGTAGCATTATTCACAAAACCTATAATGGTAGCAGCAGCCCAAATGGCCATCGATAGATGAACAGAAGAAGAAAATGTAGCATATACATACAACGGAATATTATTCGACTTTGAAGTAGAAACAAATCCTCTCACCTGATACAACACAGAAAAACCTTGAGGACTTTTAGGTAAAGCTAAAGAGTCACAAAACAGATACTATAGTAGTCCACTTCTGTGAGTCGCCTAATGCAGTCCTCCTCATAGAACAAAAAGAAGGGTAGTAGCCATGAGCTTGTGTTGAAGGGAAATGAGGAAGTGGTTGTTTAATGGGTACTCAGTCAGTTTTGCAAGATGGAGATTTCCAGAGGTCAGTTGCCCAACAATGTGAAATATCCTTAACACAGCTGGCTTGGAGAGTTAGAGAGGGTGTAAGGACACAGGCCTAGACCGTAGGCCAAGCAAGCTATACCTTAGGCCAGACAGGCTCATCTTAGAAATAGCCCCGCCCAAAAGAATAAGAAAAAGTCATACTCCAGCTGAGCACAGCAGAACATCCTATTAAAGGTGCCAGGATGCGGTTATGACTGACAGTAAAAGCTCTTCTTTGCAAGAATTAGGTTACCAACAATAGATTATTTTACAGATAACCCATTTTCACAACTGGCTTAGGACGTTTTGCAAGAACTAACGACTTTTACTTCTGTACACTTGCTTCTGCTCAAACTCCCAGAAGTCAAGCCAAAATAAAACTTCCACCCACCAAGACCTCGAGGCCGTTCTCCTCTTACAGAGTGAGGTGGTCGCAGGCTTGGCTGAATAAAGCTTTTGGAACGAAAACTCTGTCTCTTAGGTCATTTTTAAGAAGTAAGGACCTAACAAGGGTACAATTTGTCACGTTTTTACCAAAATTGAAAATGAAAAATAATATCTAAAAAAAATAGTTATAAAACATTTCTGAAATTATTTTGAATCCAAAAAGTGGTTCTCTCGCAAAGAGAATATGAAACCATCTCTAAACAGATGTTATATTAAGACTTATTACCACAACTACTTAACTGCACAGGATAAGAAAAGCACTCACCACTAACTAACAAAAGACATAAACAAGATGAGTCATGCACAAAGTTGAACTAAAATGATACTAATTTGCACAGAATTTTAATGCCAATAGACATATGCCTCCTTCATATATGACTCAAACACCACATTGTTTTAAGTGTACTTAGCTGAAAACTGTCATTCACATTCATATATACAAGTAACAACTAAAAACGCAAGTAACTAAATTTGGAGAAACTACCATAAAAAAGAAAACACATTATTATGGAATTGCTAAACGAAAATAAGTGGCAATGTATCCCCAGAATTCTGAACACTGCACAGATGTACGATTGAGGATTCTTCTGTAGAACTCGGTTTCCACCGTCAGTGTGACCCCATAAAGAGCAAGCATTCTCAATCATAGGAACACATGTTGTAGAAAAGCAAAATTTCCCAGCCAATGCATTAGAATGATTCATAAATAGCTTTAAGCAATATTTCAATAAATAACCATTTAAAATACATGAAAGAAATTGGTTATTAATAAATTGTACTACTCTAATACAAATGTATGGGCTGTAATCATCATCCAGAGGGAAACAAAAACCCCTCACTGTTAAATAAAAGTACAAGGAAGTTATTAAACATCAAAGAATCAGCTATCTATAAAATCAACATTTGAGATTAAAGTTCAACATGATTAAGAGACATGCTGATGAACCTTGTGATTATTTTTTGCCTGATGTAAACTGAAACGGAGGACGTAAAACGTTTCCAAAATATGGGAACCTAATAATTCTACAACCCGCTTCTTACCAATAGATTTCATTCAAGCACGGAGAAACAGCACTTCTGAATCTAAAACCACTAATCTGACAAAATCTAATCAGAAATGGAAAACAAAGAAGACCCAGGCAGTTTGGAATGAACAAGACAGAATTATAACACGACAGTCAATAAGAAATCAGGGAACAATGGAGAACTTCCTAGAAGGTGGGCAGTATTCTAAGCTCCCCTATGGCATTAATTCATTTAAGAATTCAATGAGGTAAACAGATACATTCAACTATTGTTACATGCAGGAATTGCGAGTAGACAGTCAAAATTTCTAATGTTCGGGCCGGGCAAGTGGCGCCTTGGTTAAGAGCTGGCTCGGGACGCCAGAGGGCCCCGGTTTGGATCCCACATAGGAGGGTCAGTGACACTGCCCTCTACAGCTAAGATGCTGAACAACAGCTCAACCTGGAGCTGGGCTGCCATGAGTCGCCGGCATTGGCTTAGGCTGCAGCCCCTGCTGCAGTGGGTTGCCATGGGCTACCGTGTGTAGCCACCAGCCATTGTAAGCTGATCTCGCCTTCCCCGGGAAGAGCGCGATGATGGTGCCAACTTGGGCCAGTGAAGCAACATCCTCCACAACTAGACTGAAGAACAAAAGGACAGCAACTTATCTGTTCCCCTTTTCCCAATTCCCCGCCACCCCCAAAAAAATGTCTAATGTTCATACAAAGCTAAAGGACGACATGCACTGAAAATGAGATCGAGGGTTTCTGACTTTAGGGAGGTGGCTGGTGCTGAGATGAAATTACTGAGTCTGAACTTTGTAGAGTCATGTCTGGAGCCTCCTTAGGATTAAAAATTATAAAGCAGAAAATGTGTGACATCTGTCCCCAGTGCCACTGGGGTTTCTTCTCCAAATTCCAGGACCTCCACCCTTCCTTCACAAACTCCTTACAGAATCAAGACCAGAACTTTAAAAATGGCCTCAGGGAGAATTCCTTAGCAGCATGCACAGATTTGCACAGGCCTCTGAGACAATGGAACAGTAGCCAGCCCATGGCAGCCCCAATGGTCCAGATGGACATCCGCCCTCAGTGGAATGTGGTCCAGATCATTGAGCAGGACAGTTTCTAGAGGATGTGACAGCACAGGACGTATTGGACAGGACTGTCTCTCTGTGACAGCAACAGGAAGAAACCTGGGCTTCTCACATCCTTTCCCCTGAAGCAGAGCTTCCTAAACCACATCTTAAGATCTGCCTTCCTCAGAGACCTTTGACCCTCTCACCTGTGCCATCTGCTCCTTCATTCCCACCTACCTGGGAGGATGGATACTGTCTTTTTTTGCTTCACATCCCAGGCCGCCTTCATTCTCTCCAAAAAGGTAACCAGGTCGGGTTTAGAGACAGCAAAATCTGTTTATTCGTAAAAAAAAACATGAGTTTTACTGGAGATTCTCCAATTTCCAATCCAGTATGTGCTCAGGTAAAAGGAAAGGACATTGCAGATTAGAATATTCTAGAAAGGGATTCCCCCAACACAGTTATATGACAGCACCTTTACTCTACTAGACATCATGGAACGTTTTCACATCCTGAGTTCCACTTCAAGGATATCATGAAGACTTCTTTTCTACATCAGTGAACCCCCAGTTGGTACTCAGAGCGGAGATCTGAAAGTCGACCACACAGAACAGAAGCTCCCAGGAGATGGTCTACTGATAAAGGAAACACACCCATGTGGTGGGGTAGGAGTTCTGGAAGGAAGTCAGCCTCACCCAGGGAGCGCAGGTTCCTGTAGTTCTCCAACATCACGTCCATGTAAAGTTCCCGCTCAGCCGGGTGCAGGCACTCCCACTCTTCCTGAGAGAAATCTATGGCCACATCCCTGAATGTCAACTGTCCCTGAAACAAAACACACATTTACTACGTGGCCAAGGACAAGAACATAACTCAGAATGAAAATAGAGTTAAAAGAACTGGTTTTGACCTACGAGATTGTCCAGAATGGAACACTAAAGTCACTGAGAGTAATATTCTCCAGTGTGTTTTCAAACTCTAAGAAAGGAGGTTGATGTATGATCCACACACCACTGTAGAGACATACATTTTTTTTTCTAAATGATAAGATTTAAAATCAGGCGTCAACACAGGCATATGGCTTTTTGTGTGTTATATTTGTATCATACAGAATACATACACTTGGCTGGAAATGTCATGGTGAGTTAAAAATGCAAAGTACTTTTCAAATTTTCACGTGGACAACAAGGAACTGTACTGTTATAAAACTGCAGATTCCGACTGAAGATTTCTGGGGTGGGGCCTGAGTTTCCACATTCAAAAAACTCACTTTTAACTAGTAACACCAATATCTCTGGTCCATGAGTAACACTGTTCCATAGCACAGAGCAAAGAAACCGGCAAAAATTCATACATGACTTTGAACTGACACAGTTTTATGTAATTTACACTTCTCTTAGAAGCATAGCAACACAAATATTTTTGAAAATGACTGTATACTTTTTGTAATGACTGTAGAGACTGTTTTGTTTTTTACATATTAATTCACAATGCACACAATATCGTAATGCACATAACCCATAAACTGAAAACAATATCATACGTCCTCTTGTATGGGAATATTTTCTGATGCACCCACTAAATGGTAGAGCTTGGATTTTTCTTTTTTTAAAGATTTTATTGGGGAATCAGGGAAGGGGAACAGACAATTTGCTGTCCTTTTGTTTTTCAGTCTAGTTGTGGAGGACGATGCTTCACTGGCCCATGTTGGTATTATAATTGCGCTCTTCCGGGGTGAGGCATATCGGTAGCGGACCTCTGGATATCCGCTCAAGGCGGCTCCTGGCAGCTCACGCTGGCTGCCGGCCATTCACAGTAGTTTATGGCAGCCCACTGCAGCTGACATTGTCGCCAGCAACTCACAACAGCCCAGCTCCACGTCAAGCTGTTGTTCACCATCTTGGCTGTAGAGGGTGCGTCACTGGCCCTAATGTAGCATCCGAACCACGGCCCTGGTGCTCAGAGCCGACATCCCAAGCCAACTCCTAAACAACGCGCCACTCGGCCGGCCTGAGCTTGGGTTTTATTCCAAACTTTCTCTAGAATATTTCGAAAACGACAGAAACCAATATGCATAGACAACTCTCATGAACCTACATGGCTATTTCTGTAACTGAGAAAAAGAGAAACAACTTAAGCAAGTAAGAAGAAAGAACAGATCAAATAGTATGAAGATTTTATTCACACAGACACACAGGATTTTATTCACACAGACACACAGACAGACATATGGGAACTGTGTGCATATTAAAAATGACACAGAAGGAAATGTTCACATACTGAAATAATTATTTTCAATATTGTACATGTCATAAATGTCTTTTGGATGACACTGTATTTTATAAATACAATAGGGAGGAGATCACACAATGACATAAGTTATTGCTGCTGATCTTTTGAAAAAATTGGCGTGTCATTTGTGCTGATTAATACATTACAAATTTGCCACACTTAAAAACTTTAATAACATGATTGCTGTCAACTTTCTTATAAACACAAAAAGTGATGACATAGAGAATGTCTGTGACACGAATATGGAATGTAATGAAAATTTAACGGACAAGGTCTTACTCATTAAGGATTCCACTCCAAAAGCCAATTACCTCTAGTAAAGAAAGCTGGGGGCTTTCATTTATCAAAGCAGAGAAACTAAGAAGAAAAGGGAGTTTCCAGATGAAATGTGATTTTTGCACATCTTTCCACAAATCACTGCAGATTCTTATTAATGATAAAGAAAACAATTTTAACTTTATAGTGAAGACAGGACCTCAACTAGATGAAAGTCAGGTGGCACAAATGGGTATCAGCTGGACGAGGCACACGGAAGGACACACTGTCACTGCTGTCATGTTACTGGCAAAATGAAGAACAAGGAAAATCATAATCTGAATCTGATCATAAAAATATTAGTTTTATACAAATTTGAATGCACATATAGCTCCTGTGTTCTGTAACTCTAACAGTGCATTTCAACAGCAAGTCAATATCACCAATCTAGTGAGCAAGACAGTTCCAATAATTCTTTTTTTTTTCCCTAACATTCCAAGCCATTCTGAGCACTGAGGCCATCCTGGGTCCTGTGCACATTCTTAGCCCCGTTCTACAGCCGTGATGCTGCAATCCCAGGACACACACTTACACCTTCCTTCTTCAGGACACGAGGCATCTGACCCTACCCAATACGGACCTTGGACACAACCCCCTTTCCAGGTGGATTTTGTCATTAGTTTAGGCTCAGTAATCACGGTGAAATTCCTCACGTCCTGAGGGAGCCTGGATGGACACAATGCAGAGAAGGCTCTGGGAGAAAGGCAGAGTGCTCTACAGAGCTGACACTGACTCTCATGAGAAGAAAACGAAAAGTAAGTAGGTGAAAAGAAACTCGCTAGGCAGACATGTCAGAATTAGAGAATTAAAGGTGGCAGGTTCTAAACCCACAGATTTTAGGAGGAAAAGGGGACACAGCCTGGGACCCGGGACGGAACACTTACCTGAGAAGCCATTTCGTACTTGTGCTCTTCCTGCTCTGGGTTGTTTTCTTAGAAGGTCAGGGGAGGAATCACATCTGCATCTTGAGAATGTGCCCACAAGGGCTTCAGCTCAGGCCCCTCATCTACTTCCTCCAAACTGACAGGCAGAAGGACCTTGAAATGCTGACAAGGTCGCCCTTTCCTGTCCTTTGTCACAGGTCACAGTCACGGACAAGAAGCTCCTAAGTGAAGACAGAACTGTCAGTTTTCTCTTTCCTGATTCACATGCTCTCCCCTTCCACAGACGTCCAAAAATTCCTACAGCAATGAGAACGTGGGATGCTCTCCTGCCCCCCACAAATGCAACAGAGCACCCCGTTGCCTCCCCATGAGCAAAGGTTTCTCTCAACAGTCACAACTGTGTCTAGAGTGCCCAGCTAACCCCTGGCCTCAGCTGAGAGTACCTGAACACCTCATTAAAACAACAATGATGTGCCACCCAGACCACTTACCCAGCTCCCAGGGGAAGGGCACAGGTGACATCACTCTTTGAAATTCCCAAGTGACCTAGAAGGAACCCTGATGGGAACCATTTAGCTTCAATGAGCATGCAGGTCCCTGGGGGAGCAGGGCCCACTCTAAGGAGTTATGGTTCTGCAGGTCTGCAGGGGGCCCAGGAAATGGCATCTTTAAGTCTCCTGAGGGTGCTGACTTGCTCCCCAGACCTGTTTCCTGTCACACTGGGCTACAGATCTCAGACTCCATCTCAGACTCTGCACTCCTGAGAGCTCTGGGGAGTGTGGGGGTTTGGCGTGGGAACTTCTAGAAGGGCTGCCTACCTGGGTGTATTTCCTTCCTGTTTTACAGGAAATCACAGAGTTAGTTAAAAACCATAAAATAATGAATACACATTTTGGTGTTGAAAACTTGTAAAAAAGGGTTAGCTACGGAACTACACTGCTCCAATTATTTCACAGTGAATCGAATGGCTCCCTGGGAACTGAGTTTCAGGTCTGTCAGGTCCGTCCTTCCACATTTTCGGAGAATGAACACGGGGGACTTGAGGGGACAGCTACTTGGTAGCTCCCAGCTCACTAATTCCACAAATCATGTAAACTGAAGACAAAGCTGCAGAATATTAGCCTAACTCACCAAACGAGGTTCTCAAGCGGACATCCTCACGAAATGTACACTTAAGTGGCCTAATATTATTAATAAGTACCAATGGATGCTTCAACATGATAAAGAATGCAGGGCTTCTCATCTAAACTAGACACAATGCTATTAGAAGGGAAATCAATTTACAATGTTATCTACTGTAATTATTTCTAGGGTCAAAATTTTTTAAAAATTGAGACCTCATATTTAGAAAACAATAAGAGCTGGTAATGAGATGTCACCAAAGCTTATTTCAGAAGTTAATGACCAGTTACAAAAAAAGCAGAAATTCAGCTAAGATTTATCTCGATTTGCTTTTTATAAAAACAATCAAATAAAAGAGAGGTAGAAAGAGTAAATTCCATGTAAAAGAAAAAGACACACAATGGTTTTACTATTCCTAGAAAAGGTATCATGTGGTGACAATCAGTCATTTCTGGTCCCAGGTCACATCCCTCATGCCATCCCAGGAAAAAAGAAGAGACCCAGACTGATGACAAAGGTCTCTGCCCTCTGGCTGCATGAGGGTTACACATGGAAGCCACCGGATGATGAAATTATTAAACGCACAAGCCTTAGAAACGAGTTTTGTAATTCTCATTCTCATCTGTGTGACTGAAAATGCAGCAAGTGTTAAATAGATTATAAAGCCACAAGTCAACAGATCATGACTTGTCACAGAGCATCCAGGTGGGGGCACCCCTGATTCCTCAGCTACTATGTACTCCTGCGTGTCCCTCTACACACAGTTCTCTCCACTAATGTCCTCTCCCCTTCCCCGATTTCTCCCCTTCCCTCCGTTCCCTTCCCTGCACCTTTTCTGTGAAACTCTTGAAAGCGTTCACCTTCAGTTGCTCTTTCTCCCTGATCTGTCTGATTGCTCCCCATCTCCACATATTTCTGCCTCTTTCTCCCCGTCCCTGTGCACCTCCTCTTCCCCGGTGACACTGTCTTTCCTTTTACACCCCTGTGCCCCGACTCACTGACACCCCCATCTTAGCTCAGTGCGGCTTCTCCCTCTGCTGTCACCCCCCTCCCCTCCTTTCTGTTCCTGCACTCGGCTCCCCCAGCTCTTCTCCTAACCCCTCTCTCCGTCTGAAATTCCCTGTCCTTTGTTACCCCCACTTCCGCTAACCAGGGGCCCCTCACCCTTTTAGCTCCCCTTCCTCTCTCTCGGACTCCCCCTCCCTCTATATTTCTCCCTTTTTTTTCTCCTCTGGCTACTTCCCCGAGTTACTCGCTGTCTTAACCGTCGCTTTACAAGTCCCTCCCACATCCTCTGTTTTGCCGCCTCTTTACGGACCCCGCACTGATCTTCCTGTCCTCTCACGTGTCTATTCCTCTCATTCTGTCTCCTCCTCGGGACCCCCTCGCACTCCCGTTCTGACGATTTCCTGACCTGCGCTTCACAGTCCCCGCTTCCACAAAGCCCCTCCCCGCGTGAGGGGGTGACCTGGTGACACCCCGCGGTGTACCCTCCTAAATCCCACCCCCCTGAAAAGTGTGCTCTTCCTGGGATTCGGGACTCTCATTAAACCGGGACGAGGGGGGTCTCCAGGCGGCGGGGAGGGTCTGCAGAGCCCCAGGCAGGGAGGAGGCCGGACTCCCGGGGCCGCGGGGCGAGGCTGGGGGAGGGGCGCCAACCGGTGGGCTCCGTCTCCCGAGTCCGTCTCCCAGAACTTCACACCGCGCGGCGGAGCGCTGCCCGGTGGGGGGTTTTAAGCAGGAAAACGACGCGGCACGCGGGGTCTAGTGGCCCGAAGGCGGACAGACCACAGGGGAACGGCCTCAGTTTACCCGGAAACTCCCGCGGACCCTCCACCCGGCAGCGAAAAGGCCTGGGATCGGGACGTCTCCCCAGGACGCCGGACTCACCGCTGTAGGGGGCGCGGGTGCGGGGACTTCAACGTCGGTATTGACCCCCAGGCGTCAGGAGTGCAGGACGGTGGACTGAGACGCTCAGGTTTAAACCACAAACTGAAAGTTACGGTCGCCAACCAGGCCTTCTGTCTTGGCCGCTTCAGGGTCTGCAAGAAACTCCGCCCCCGTCGCTTCCAGAAAACGTGGGCCGCAGGCGGGGCCTGTGAGGAGCGCTAAGGTCCTGGGCGGGGTTGGAAAATTTGCCCAGAGTAGGCGGGGACCGCGGGAGGGAGGGACCGAGGGGAAGGGGTGGGGACACAGCTTAGGTGGGGCGGGGCTCTCCTCTGACTCACTCTCATTGGTTACTGACTATTGTTGGTGATTATCTTTATTTTAGCTAAGATCTTTTGCACCTACTTTATATTTTTAAAATTTTTCTTAGATGTATATTTACTGGTGTTTAATAATGCTTTACCCTTGGTTTAACATGTACCCCAGTTCATTATATTTTAAGATCTCTCTGGTATGATTTTCTGATGATTACTGAAGATTCATCCTATATAAAGACCTTCCGAGTTCATTACATTAGTAAAGCTTTTCTCTAATATGTATAACTTGATATTTGGCTATTAATGAAGAATGGATCAAAACTTTCCCATCTTTATTGTAAATATCGTTTTTGATACTTGCAAGAATACTTTCCAGTTGTGAAAACGGGAAAGTTTTTGATAGATTTAACTTGATTATACTCACAATATGCACCCTCAGTTTTAATCTCTGTGGTGTACCTTGATAATTAAAAGTTTGATAATATTTTCATGAAATCATTTCATGAATTTGTTTCTTGAACATGGTTTAAACAACAACAACAGCATGTTGGAATAGATTTGGGGATCTTTTGAAGATAGATTCTGGAGAGTATATGGAATTATGGAATATTGTGCCAATCAGCCACGTTGGCATGAAAGAGATTTCAACGGGGACTCCCATGATAACAAGCAAATATATTCAGGGCTGGTGGACTCTTCATCAAACTCAGAATCATTGAAGCAAAGTCTATCACAATAGTGAAACTCAAGAATTCATCTTCTTTATAAGGAGTTTTGGTGCTTGTAAAATTTACAAGGAAGGAAAATGAACATGTTCAGAGAAAGAAGAGAATTTTCAGTCAATGCAAAAATTTGACATATGTCTCCCTGTAAAATCATTATAAAACAGATAGAAATTTTTCATTATTAAAGATGTCAAAATTATTGTAAACTTCAAAAATTTGAACAACACAGGAACTAGTTTGACCTGGTGAATTAAAGTCTTTGCCACAAATACAAAAACTATGCAGTTTTAAACACACATAAAACACATAATATTTACTACTATAAAACTTTTTTTCAATCTGGACTTGGGTGAAGAGAGACTTTACAGGAAACATTATTACTCTAGTTATAATCTCTGAGTACAACACCTACACTAACAAGTCAGACAGAAGAGGGCTTTGCTTTTATAAAGATGGTTACAAAGAATAAAGAAAACAAAATATGAACAGACCCAAACATATGGAGAACAAGCTGGTGGTTGCCAAATTTGACGGTTGGGGAGGGAATAATAACACAAATAAAATTAAATACCAAAATTGTGTTATGAAAAAAGAGAAATACAACTTTACATGCAATACACGATTTTTGGTGGAGGTGGTGGGTGTAAACCATTCTAGGTGCTCATCATGGGTGGAAGTTATAATTACTGAATGACAAACACTCTCAGGAAAATATGTCATTCAATGATATGTTCAATTTTTAAAAGTAGTACCAAAGAAAATATCCAAACAACAAGAAAAACATTAGAAAAAATGATGCAAAATAAAAGCTTTAAATAAAGAGTAAATCATATACACACTATTCAAAATACAGTACGTAGGGGCTGCCGAGTGGCTCAGTTGGTTAAGGGCTCCCTTAAGAGTGTGAGCTCTGAGCAATAGGGTTGCAGGTTAGATTCACAGCCCGAGCTGAGCTGCCACTGAGCTGCCAACAGGTGGCAAAAAAACCCCCCAAAAAACAGTACTTATATTAAGATCAAAGTGGAATAGAGGACAAATACTATGACCAAGGATAATAAAATCTATTTCCCAATCGTGAAGGGATAAACTCATCACAATCACATGACAATCATGAACCACGCACCGAACAACAGAACTTCCAAACCCCTGAAAAATCTGACCAGGAAGCAATGAGAAAAAAATGCAACCCACACTTATGTTCAGATATTCCCATGCCCCCTCTCTCAACAATACATAGAACAATAAGAAAGAAAATGAGTACCTAGAAGGCTCTAAAAATTAATAAATCAATGAAGTTGACCTGACATCTATAGAACTATGAGATAACAAAACATATATATTAGTCTCTGCCCTGATTCCTGGCACAGAGTTTCTAAACCCTTACGATTTCCAAAGTGATGAGAGGACTAGGAGCATGTTTTGTTCTCTTGAGGGAACTCTGCGTGAGCTCCTGGATGGGGAATGGTCACCAGAAAGACGACGTCACGATTAGAAGCTTGGGATATTCAGCCCCACCCCCACACTCCCGAGAGGAAGAGGAGCTGAAAATGCACTTACATACTGGTCATGTCTACATGAGAAAGCCATCAGAAAATGTCAAAAGTTGGATTCGAAGACTTCCAGGAGAGGGAACACATCCACACCTGGAGGGTGATGCACTCCAATTCTACGAGGACAGGAGGTCCTCTCCTCGGGACCCTCCCAGACTTGACCCTCTGTATCTCTTCATCTGACTGTCCATCCGCATTATCATATCCTTTAATGAATTGAAGATCTGTGAACTGATATAGCAAATTAATTGAACCCAAAGACGGGGCTGTTGAAACCTCCAATCTACAGCCGATTGGTCGGACAGAAGCTCAGGTAACGACCTGGAGCTCCAGTTGGCATCTGTGTTGAAGGCAGGAGGGGCAGCCAATGAAACTGAGCCCTTCATCTGTGAAATATGATGCTGTCTCCAGGCTGAACGTGTCAGGATTGCATTAACATGTATGACAACCAGCTGGTGTCCCAGAGAATTGCTTGGGGTGGAGGGGGAAATCTCCACACATTTGCTGACCACGAGTGTCAGAAGTGAAGCATGCTGGGTGAGTGTGCTAGTACTGTGAGAGTAATGGGGATACAGAAACAGAAAACACCGAGTAGTGAAGAACTGGATTTTTTCTGACACAGAGGGTGGAAAACTGAGGTCTTCTTTCAGAAGAACACCACACCGACCAAGAGAATTATACACAATTTTAAAAACGCACATAGTACTATATGAGTACCAAGACAAACCATGTTCTTGGCCATGTAAAATGTAATCTTAATAAATGAGAACAGAACATATCCACATTTATAATTTGCCACTAAGACAGAAATTATAAGTATCACCCTTGGAAAACAGATAGCAATGTAACCAAACACCTATAAGCTAAGTTATTTATTTTGTTTGTTTGCTTTGGTTTTCTGGACATCATTGTGAACTGCTGCCTGTAAAGGGACATGAGTTGAAAACAGCTCATCTGTCCTGAGGCTGACTTAGGTAAAGGGAGCAGGTGAACACGGGCAAGTTGTGTGAGGCCACTTACAAACATTTGTCAAACCAGGTGAAAATGGAACTGATAAAATACTGTCCACAGAAGACACTTAGAAAATGAAAGGTAATATGTTCCTCAATGAATTAAAAATATTCTAAGGGAAATAAAAAGTATAAAATAAAGTGAATGAGGGTAATAACATAGAAAGGGAATTCTTGAAATCACGATTTCAAAGGTCATACAAGTTACTGGCCACAATGCACTCCCATCTCTAACCTTGACGTTGGGATGTTAAGGTGGATACAGAAAAAAGCAAAAGTCATTGAATGAATGAGACCAGCTCGTTCCCAACAAGAATCCCCCTGACTTGTCAGCAAGGAGCCCAATGAACGGTTTCTGGGGTAATCGAGAAAGAGGAACAGCCAAGTTGTTGTCCTGAAATCGTAGTCGTGGAGGGTGCAGCTACTTCAGCTCCCAAGTCCAGTCTCCTTCTGGCCGCCCATTGGCAGCTCGATGCTACTCAGCTCACGGTGTTGGGTTCAATCTTAGTTGCGGGTGGGCATAGCCCACCATCCCATGTGGGAGTTGAACCAGCAATGTTGTTGTTAGGAGCATGTGCTCTCACCAGCTGAGCCATCCTGCCACCTGTTGGCAGCTCAGCAGCAGCTCAGCTCAGGCGCAGCTCACTGGCCAATGTGGGTATCGAACCGGTGATGCAATTGCTCAGAGCTCTAGCTCTTAACCAACTGAGCCACTCTGCCGGACCCCTTCCTTCATTTTTATAGGTGAATATATCATTGTCTGAAAGGTTTCATTTCATATCTGTATCCATCCACCTGTCAAGAGACATTTAGATTGATTCCACATCTAGGCTGTTGTGAATAATGCAATAATGTTCACGGCAGTACAGGTACCTCTTTAAAATATGGTAGCATTTCCTTTGGATATATACCCAGAAGTGGATGACCACTTTACTATGCATTTGGTACTCCTGTCCTGTATCCGTACCACCATATTTTCTTTCTTTTTACTATTTGGCTCATTCTGTTCCTGTCTCCTCTCCTGGTGTTTTCCTTCTCTGTATTTCTTCTCACGCCTGTCTTTTTTTTTTTTTTCAAAGATTTTATTGCGGAATTGGGGTATGAGAACAGCATTGGAGAATTGGGGAAGGGGAACAGACAAGCTGCTGTCCTTTTGTTCTTCAGTCTACTTGTGGAGGGCATCGCTTCACTGGCCCATGTTGGTATTATCATTGTGCTCTTCCCGGGTTAGGCATTCAGTTCCTGGCCAATGGACGGCCGCTCAGGGCGGCTCACAGTAGCTCATGAAAGCTCACATCCACTGCTGGCCAGCCCCACTACAGCCTACGCCATCATGGCAGCCCAGGTCTAGGTCGAGCTGTTGTTCATCATCTTAGCTGTAGAGGGCAGTGTCACTGGACCTCATATGTGGGGGTCGAACCAGGGCCCTGCTGCTCAGAGCTGGGGTCCCAAGCCATTTCCTAACCAACGAGTCACTGAGCCGGCACCTCACACCTGTCTTAACCCCACTCAGCAACTATATACCCCTCCTGTTGGTCTTTCTCCCCAACTTTTCTGATTGTCCCTAATCTCCCTGTATTTTGCCACGTTCTTCCCCACCTTGGCTCCCTATCCATTCTCCTAGTTACATCCCTTCTTTCCCAGTTACACCCCTTCAACCCCACTCTCTGCCAGTCACGTGGCTAGAGTTGCATCCTGCTGTTTCTTCCTCTCCTTGTCATCCCTTGTCCTCTCTTTCAGTCCCAGGCAACACGTGGCTCTGTGGCCCACGGATCCAACACTTTTATCATCTCTCCCCCCCTGTCCAAACTCTCTCTTTCACCACTGTTTTCCTGCTCCTTTTGCCTAGAAGGGCCTGTTGAGAGTTTAAGGCAAACTGAGGACATATGGCAGGGAGTAAGATTGCAAATGCACCCAAGAATAAATTTTACAGTTTCTCTTATACACTTAAAATTAAGGATGGAAAATAAAGATTACAAAGCAAGGCTGGCATAGGGATTGGATCACAGGATAGCTAACGAGGTTACGTGTTGTCTTGGTGGGCTGCCATGACTGAAGGGGTATTATCTGGCCTTTCAAAGTGTGTTAACATAGATGCACAAGAACATAGAGAGGGCTGCCTTAAGAACCTTTCACTAAAGAAGTTACAGGACTGGGGTGTGACTACCCACCACGACCCACCCAGTTAGGAATTTATGATTACAGCACCCCTTTTTCCTCCAAAGGCTACCCTACTAGCTCACCTTCATCTCCCTGAAAATAGCCTTTACTCTAAACCACCATTTTCTCCCCCTGCTACTTTCGCTCTTAGTGTCTCTTTGCAAGTCCGTCACTCATTCTCCACCCTGGCACCTGTTCTCCCTCATTCTTCTGCTTTTTCATTTCTCTCTTGGGGGCTATTTCTCCTAAACATCTAGACCACACATTCAGAAGGAGTAGAATGGAATCAGTTGCCCATCTCCCCTGAAGAGCACATTTCCCAGTGGGGTGCAATTTGGGATGGAAAAACATTGGGTGTCACAAGGCAGATCCAGGTCACACACATCTTTCCCTCCCACGCCCCCAACGCCAGTCAAAAGAAGAGGGACTAAAAAGTGGCGGCCTGAGGAGCAGAAGAACAGGGCTTGAGGAGGACTGGAGACCTAGGGATGAGGAGACGGGCTCAGGACACGGATGGGGTCTCCAGAATCCCAGAACCAAGGAGAGGACATGGTCTTATCTGTAGTGGGGAGACCAGGCATGCCCTAAGGATCTCCAGTGTGAGGTCGGGGCTTGAATCTGTAATGAAGACTCAAAGGGGTCCCCTTGCCTAGCACATCTAAGCCAAAAAGACACAGGTAGGAGGTAGCAAAAAAAGTAAAGGTTTATTTAAGGAGTTGGCGCCTAGTCCAGAAACACAGGTGAGCTACTGCTCTTCAAATCCTTCCTCCCCGTTAACCTCTAGCAATTATATTATATTAATATAAGTTATAAAATCATTAATATGGTTGCTATGGGAGCTGCAGCTGGGGCCTAGGATAAGGCAGGCAGCAAGTGATCATGGCTTCCGGTCCGGGTGACAGTCATGGCATTGTGTCCCCTAGTTTCCAGGGGATGTGGTTCACGGGGCCGGTCAGCTTTCACGAATCCAGAGCTGAAATATAACTGAGGCCAAGGTGTTAGCTTTGTTGTATTAAACGCTTACTCATCGTTTGAGGTTTAGTTATTATATCCTAGTCAGGGTTGACAGACCTGAAGGTTTATACTTAAGTGAATTTGGTGTTGACCAGAACCCAATGTCCTCAGGGCTGAATGATTAGAAGGAGCGCACATACAATATCGGAGCAGGCAGGAGGCTCTGGGGAAAGAACGCATGTGAGTTCAGTTGGACCAGGATAAACAAAGCAAGCTTGGATTAAAGCAGAATACATGCAAAAGACATGAAGCTCACATTCGGTTACAAATCCACCTCACGGAATACTTGAATGGCGCTGTCGGGGGAGAGGTGAGTAAAGAGTTTTAAGAAGGAAAACCACGCGAAAAGGGAGACTACGAAGTCCGAAAACAAAAAAGCCGGCAGGCAGGGAGCAGCCTCAGAGGCATTTCAATCCTCGAGGGAAGCGCCTGGCTCCCAGGGCGAAGCTTCAATTTACAGAGGAGAGGTCCTGTTGCGGGAATTTCAAGGTCCATAGCGACTCCAGACCGAAAGTATGAAGATATGGGGCTCTGAAATGCAGCTTTAGATTAGAGCAGGGGTCGGCAAACCAGCTCGCGAGCCACGTGCGGCTGTTTGGGTAGCTTCGGTCTCAAAAGTTTGCCGACCCCAAGAGCCAATCCGGTCCCTCACAAAAATTTAAAAATTATTTGAGAGCAATAAATATATTTTTACAGAATCATTATTATGTGAATAATATCCTTTAAGAATTTTAGAAATGAAACTGATAGTTTTATTTTCATTTTCAATTTTACTTCAGAGCCATATGTGGTTCAACAGCCACAGTTTGCTGACCCCTGGCAGCCCGTCTCAAAAGTTTGCCGACCCCTGGTGTAGACGAAGTACTGTAGTGGGGGGTGTGCAAGTCAAAATGAAGGCGAGACAGATTACATTGGAAGAAAGACTTCATTTCTTTTAAAATAATTCTGTGCTCTCGTGCATACAAATGCATATCAAAGACTTGAACAGGCATTGCCTTTAAATTTCAGGATTTTAGTTTTTAATGCTGTCTTTTTACTTAATATTAAACATTGCTTGCCTAAATGGCTCCCACATTGTGTGGGGGGCAGTCTCCATGTTTCCTTTTCTCAAGTTTCATTACTAAAAGTGGTTAAGCACACAAAGCTGTATTTGTTTGCTATTTTGAGTTTTGTGACTATGAGTTTAAATAAAAAATGTTCAATGTTTCCGAGTTAACATGCTTCTTTTGGTCATTCTTTTTGGAATAAAGTTTTTTATAAGTCCAGAAAAATAAAAAGGAAAACAGTATCTGTAATAAACAATGGTCAGAGCCTTCATTTCCCAAACCTAAAAACAAGCAAACACAAACTCAGAATAAAGGCGTTTCCAGAGTAAATGTCATGGTTTATATACAACACTCAGTAAATCCCCCCAAAACGTATTAGCGAAAATAGGAAAATTATTGGGCCGGCCGAGTGGCGCGATGGTTAAGAATTGGTTTGGGACGCCAGAGGGCCCCGGTTCGGATCCCACAAATGAGGGCCAGTGACACTGCCCTCTACAGCTAAGATGCTGAACAACAGGTCAACCTGGAGCTGGGCTGCCCGTGAGTCACCGGCGACGGCGTAGGCTGCAGCCCCTATGGCAGTGGGTTGCCATGAGCTACCGTGTGTAGCCAGCAGCCAGCGTGAGCAGCCCTCAAGCCGCCGTGAGCGGCCATCCAGAAGCCGGCGACTGATCTGTCTCGCCCAGGAAGAGCGCAATGATGGTGCCAACTTGGGCCAGTGAAGCAACATTCTCCACAACTAGACTGAAGAACTAAACGACAGCAACTTGTCTGTTCCCCTTCCCCCAATTCCCCAGCGCTCTTCCCATCCTGCCAATTCCCCAATAAAAATCTTTAAAAAATATATATTTAAAGTAATAATACTGTTCAACATCTCTCTGCTTCATAAGTTGAAACATCCTAAGAAGAACTTTTCTAAGTTTTTTAACTTTTGCCTATTTACTGTAAGTATTCTGATTTAAGGTAAGCTGTGAAGATTTTTATTGGGGAATGGGGAAGGGGAAGAGCCAGTTGTTGTCGTTCAATCTTAGTAATGACGGGTGCAGTTAGCTCAGCTCCAAGTCCAGTCACCATCCGGCCACCCATTGGTAACTTGCGGCCGCTCAGCTCAAGGTGCCGTGTTCAATCTTAGTTGCCAGTGGGCATAGCCCACCATCCCATGCGGGAGTCAAACCAGCAGCCTTGTTGTTAGGAGCATGTGCTCTGACTACGTGAGCCATCCTGCCACCTGTTGGCAGCTCAGCAGCAGCTCAGCTTGGGCACAGCTTCCTGGCCCGTGTGGGAATTGAACCGGCGACACTGTTGCTCAGAGTTCATGCTCTTAAACAACTGAGCCACTCGACCGATCCAAGAGTGTTCTTGATTTACCACTTTCTAATGTCAATTCTCTGATATTTGAGGTTTGATTTTCGATAAATACTTCCCTACTTTGTTTTACATCTTTAAAGTCACTTTGTAACATGAATTCTGTGGGATTTTCTGGAGTGTATATTTTCAAGAAAGGTCTTTCATTGTACATTAGAAATGTAGAATTTCTCTCCAGCACACATTTTCTGATAGTGAGGGAGGCTGTAGGTCCAGCAATAGGGTTTTGCAAATTCTTCACTTTGAAGATTTCTGTCCATTATGAATTCGCCCATGTCGAGTAAGCTGTAAACAGTGAATAAAGGCTTTACAACATTCTGTACATTTGTAACGACTCTCTCCAGTATGAACTCCCTTATGTAGACTAAGATGTGAACACCGGTAAAAGGCTTTGCCCCATTGTTCACATTTGTAAGGTCTCTCTCCGGTATAAATTCTCATGTGTGTAGTAAGCTGTGAACGATAAATAAAAGCTTTTCCACATTCTCCACATTTGTAAGGCTTCTCTCCAGTATCAAGTCTCTGATGTTGAGTAAGACTTGAACTCCGATAGAACGCTTTACCACATTCTCTACATTGGTAAGGCTTCTCTCCAGTATGGATTTTCTCATGTGTAGTAAGATGTGAGTGCCCATTAAAGGCTTTGCCACACTGTTCACATTTGTAAGGCTTCTCCTGTACGGATTCTCTCATGTACAATAAGATTTGCATGCTGAGTAAAGGCTTTGCCACATTGCTCACATTTGTAAGCTTTCTCTGTAGTATGAATTTTCTTATGTCTAGTAAGATGTGAATGCCGAATAAAGGTTTTGCCACATTCTCTACACTTGGAAGGCTTCTCTCCAGTATGGATTTTCTTACATGTGTTTAGACTGAGTAATTGACTAAAGACTATCCCATGTTACGTTTGTAAGGCTCCTCCCAAGTATGAACATTCTCTTGTTCAATAAGATTTAAAGATTCGTTCAAGTATTTGTCACATTCACACATTTTTTTTGTCTTCTCTACAATATGACAATTCTGATGTATTTGATTTGAGCTTTGATCAAAGACACTCCCACATGTACAACGGTTCTCTGGATACTAAGTTCTCTGATGCTTATTAGGATTTGACCCTTCTTTAAAGTTTTTCCAAGGTTCATTGAATTGATAACTTCTCTCTCCATTACACATACTCTGGTAATCATTAAAGACAGAAAGGACTATAGTAAGGGATCTAATTTCATTAAACATGTAAAGTTGTTCCCAATTACTCCATGATACTTATGGAACCATGATGCTTGTATACAAACCCTCCCATGTCAAAAAAATTGTAGAATTTGGAACAAGGTTGGATTCTTTCTCAGTGAAAGAACAGTGAATCACTTAAGGGACTGTCAGATTGAGGGCATTAAGATTTTCTATCATCTTCATTTTTAAATCTTTTTAGAAATTTTGGCTCAATGTTTAATCCAATCCTACTTTTTTTTAAAAGGAATTTTATTATGGAACAGCATGTTTTTACAGGGCCCATCAAGTAGTTGTTTCAATCTAGAGGTAGAGGGCGCAGCTCTGCTCCAAGTTCAATCGCCGCTTTCAATCTAGTTGCAGAGGGCACAGCTCACTAGCCCATGTGGGAATCAAATCAGCAACTTTGTTGTTAAGAGCACACACTCTAACTAACTGAGCCACCCGGCCGCCCCAATTCATTCCTACATTTAAATCCAATCCAAGGGCAGCTGGTTAGCTCACATTGTTAGAGCAGGGTGCTCGTAGTGCCCAGGTTGCCAGTTGGATTACCTCATGGGCCAGTGAGCAGACCGTCCACAACTAGGTTGAAAACAACGACTTGACTTGGAGTTGATGGGTCTTGGAAAAACACCTTGTTCATCAATAAAATTTAAAAAACAAAACGAAAAACCCCACAATTCTACATGGTGTGAATGATTATTCATACCAGGCATTATGGGACTTCTCAGATATTCCACATTTTCTTATAGAGAATATATATCTTTCCAAAACTGTTTTCCATCTTAACATTTAGGAACACATTACTCTGCAAATGAAACTGCCTTAACGTGACGGTTTTCCCAAAACGTCTTATATCTTTGATCTTTTTGGCATCAGAGATTTTACTATGAGTAACGGTCCCAGTTTGGTTATGTCCATCATAGTATCCCTTTGGCACTTCACACTCCCCCTCACATCCCCACTTTTTTAATCAAGGCCACACCGTCCAGATCTTACCAGGAGCATTCTGTGGAATGAATCTTCTGTCTGGTGTTGGCAACAAGCCCTGGGTGTCTTCAGAAGGCGTACCTGCAAGGCACCAAAAACTTATCACTCTTTCTACAGTCAGGTAAACTACTGTACGAATTGATGCTGATTATAGGATTTAGAAAGATGGCATGAGAGCAAGCACCAAAACTGTGGTCCTCCATGGTGAGTACTGATAATTTTATAAGGGAGTTCAGAGTTAACAGCATTCCCAGGAAGAGTCACATCAAAGAGGGAAGAAAAGCTGTTTATATTTGCTAATAAGCTGCTAATCCTCCTTGGCACACATGGCAATATTGTGAGAAACGCCCATTCCCAGTTTCTTCTCAGGAGGGAAATAGCTGACTATACTGTACGTCCAATGGTCTCCTTTCATTGCAGCTGCCTGAGGGACTCGTTTATCTTCTGCTTGACATTGAGTGCTAAGAGAATGGCAGTGCAATGTGAATGCACTGTGGTGGCCACTAAGAAAAAAGACTGCAGTACTGAAGACAAACATCAAGGATAGAAACATACCACTGCCTCTAAAGAAGAAACGGAAAACATTTTAAATGGGAAAATTACATGCAAAAAACACGGAGAATATACATCTGTAGAAACCGGTTTGACAGGCCTCAGAATTTGAAGCACAGCTGCCTATTATGTATATTCTCCTGTACAAAAATGGTCCATGCAGCTTGCGATAGTGGCTGTATCTTCTCACAAATCTCAACAAAAGATCACAAGCCATACAGAGGACAGAAAAACATGGTCCAGTCACAGGAACAAACTAAATATCCACATATCAGCCCTAAATTAACAGAGCTATTAATAACCTGGCCAAGAATTCAAAATACGGCCGGCCAAGTGGCACGTTGGTTAAGAGCTGGCTTGGGATGCCAGCTCTGAGAAGCAGGGCCCCAGTTCGGATCCCACATGTGGGCCAGTGACACTGCCCTCTACAGCTAAGATGGTGAACAACAGCTAGACCTGGAGCTGGGCTGCCATGTGTTGCTGGTGACGGTGTAGGCTGCAGCCCCTGCTGCATGGGCTGCCATAAGCTACCATGAGTGGCCGGCAGCCAGCGTGAGCAGCTGGCAGCCAGAGTGAGCTGTTAAAAGCCACTGTGAGCGGCTTTCCAGTGGCCAGCTACTGATCTGCCTCACCTTGGAAGAGCGCAATGATAATACCAACATGGGCTAGTGAAGCGACGTCCTCCACAACTAGATGGAAGCACAAAAGGACAGCAACTTGTCTGTTCCCCTTCCCTGATTCCCCAAACGCTGTTCCCCTGTCCCAATTCCCCAATAAAATCTTTAAAAAAAAGTTATGAGAGTATATTTTGAACACCAAAATAATTTTAAATAATTGAAAAAAAGGCCATCTGATGGTGCTGTATAATTTGAAATGAATTAGAAGATTATCGTTGACATAAGAATGCATGAAAATTTATATGTAAAGTCTTCTCCATCAATACGTGACTCATTATGCGTTTATTCTAAGAATTAACTCATATGTGGAACTGTAATTTAAATGTTATTAAATATAAAGTAAACTTCATTTCATATACTTCAGATTTTTTTCAAGGCAAATTCTTAACCATGTGTTTGTTTCTGCAATCTATAATATTAAGTTCTGAACTCCCATGTTTGAAACCAATCATTAAGCAGCAAAAATGAATGAGTCAGCCTCATGAAGAGTACAAAACGAGAAGCCACAGACTGGGGAGGAACATTTGCAAAGACATACTGGTAAAGGTCTACTATGGAAAACACACAAAGTCTTCAAACTGGCCAATGACAAAACTACACATCTAATTAAAATATGGGCCAAAGTCCTAGACATCACACTAGAGAAGATATACAGAAGACAAAAAGATATATAGATGCTCCACATCATATGTCACAGGAAAATGCACATGAAAACAACAACGAGAATGAAACACACAACAAAAATTAAACAACACTACACACCTATTAGGAGGGGCCAGAAACCAGAACACTGACAACATCAAGTGCTGGTGAGGACATGGAGCAGCAGGAACTCGCACTCAATGCCAGTGGGAATGCAAAATGCTGCAGCCTCTTGGGTACAGTTTGCTGGTTCTTTCAAAACTACAGTACAGGAACAATATGGGCCAGCAATTGTGCTCCTTAGTAGTTACCAAAGAGTGGAAAACTTTTATCCACCCAATAGCCCACATGCACATGTTCACAGCAGCTTTATTCACAATTTCCAAAACTAGGAAGCAACCAAGATGTCCGTCAAGAGGTGCAAGGAAGAGTGGATTGTAGTTCACACACACAATGGAATATTATTCAGGACTATAAGAAACTATTTGTGCAGCCGGATGACTCAGTTAGTTAGAGTGTGTGCTCTGAACAACAAGGCTGCCAGTTTGATTCCCACATGGGCCCGTGAGCTGTGCCCTCCGCAACTAGATTGAAGACAATGATTTGACCTGAGCTTCTGAGCTGCCAGTCGGCAGCCAGAACGCTATGTTGGCTAGAGCACATGCTCTTAGCAACAAGATTGCCAGTTCGATTCCCGAATGGGATGATAGGCTGTGCTACCGGCAACTACACTGAAAACGGCGACTGGGCTTGGAGCTGAGCTGCACCCTCCACAACTAGACTGACCAACGACTTGACTTGGAGCTGATGGGTCCTAGAAAAAACACAGTTACCCAATAAAAACAAGAAAAAAAAAAAGAAAGAAGCTATCAATCTACAAAAAGACATGGAGGAAACCTACATATGCATTAAGTGAAAAAAAGCCAATATGAAAAGGCCACATAGTCTATGATTCCACCTACGACATTCTAGAGAAGGCAAAATGATGGAGACAGTAAAAAGATCACTGGTTGCCAGAGTTTGGGGGGGGGGGGCGTGAGATGAACAGGCAGAGCATAGAGAATATTCAGGGATGTGACACTATTCTGTATGACACACGTCATCAAAAAAAGTGTCCACACCCAAGAATGCACAGCTCCACAGAGAACACCAAGGAGAACTATGAACTCTGGGTGACAATAACATGTCAGTGTAACTTCATTTATGTAACAAATGTACCACCTGGGGGGTGACTTAAAGAAGGGGAACACTGATGTGGGAGGGGCATGTGGGAATTCTCTGTAACTTCTACTCAATTTGGCTGTGACCCAAAACTGCTATTAACATAAGTTATCCTCAGACTTCTGCTTCTCCAAAATATCTGACCTCAGATCCATGTGTCTTTCCAGTAGTTCCTTATGCTCATACAAAAACATACATGTTTGTATCTGCTATTTTAAAAACCCAATATCACTGCACACCAATTAGAATGACCACTTCAAAGAAACACAAAATATCAAGTGTTGGCAAAAATGTGGAGAAATTGGACCATTATGCACTCTTAGATGAAATATCAGTTGATGGAAACAGTATGAAAAACAACATGAAGGGCTCTCAAAAAATTAAAAACAGAATTATGCTATGATGCAGCCTTCCCACTTCTGGGTACACTTCCAAGAGACTTCAAAGGAGGCTTTTCAAGAGCCATGTACACATTCATGCACACTGTAGCATTATTCACAAAAGCCTGTAATACTTGGAAGCAGCTGAAATGGCCATCGATACATGAATGGGTGAAGAAAATGTAGCATATACATACAACAAAATATTATTCAGTCTTGAAATAGAAACAGGTGCTCTCACCTGATATAACACAGAAAAATCTTGAGGACATTTAAGCAAAGCTAAGCAGTCACAAAGAAACAGATGCCATATGGTTCCACTCTGTGAGTTGCCTAATGCAGTCCTCCTCATAGAACAAAAAGAAGAGTAGTAGCCAGGTGTTTGGGGTGAACTGGAATGAAGCAGTGGTTTTTTAATGGGTATTGAGTCAGTTTTTGCAAAACAGAAATTTCGAGTGGTCAGGTGCACAAAAACATGAATATACTTAACACAACTGGACTATAATTAAATGGTAGAGATTTTTAACAATCTCTATAAAAAAATACACAGGGCCAGCCGAGTGGCGCGATGGTTAAGAACTGGCTTGGGATGCCAGAGGGCCCCGGTTTGGATACCACATATGAGGGCCAGTGACACTGCCCTCCACACCTAAGATGCTGAACAACAGCTCAACCTGGAGCTGGGCTGCCGAGAGTCGCCAGCAACAGCGTAGGCTGCAGCCCCAGTGGCAGTGGGTTGTCATGGGCTACCGTGTGTAGCCAGCAGCCGCAGTGAGCGGCTGTCCAGAAGCTGGCGACTGATCTGCCTCGCCCGGGAAGAGCACAATGATGGTGCCAACTTTGGCCAGTGAAGCAACATCTTCCACAACTAGCCTGAAGATCAAAACGAGAGCAACTTGTCTGTTCCCCTTCCCCAGTTCCCCAGCACTGTTCCCATCCCCGCAATTCCCCAATAGAAATCTAAAAAAAAAAAAATACACTGATTTCTTAGTCAAAATTTTTTTTAATTGGGGAATTGGGGTATGGGAACAGCGCTGGGAAATTACGGGAAGGGGAACAGACAAGTTGCTGTCCTTTTGTTCTTCAGGCTAGTTGTGGAGGACGTTGCTTCACTGGCCCAAGTTGGCACCATCGTTGTGCTCTTCCTGGGCGAGGCAGATCAGTCACTGGCTTCTGGATGGCCACTCACGCCGGTTGCTGGCTACACATGGTAGCCCATGGCAACCAACTAAAGCAGTGGCTGCAGCCTACACCGTCGCCAGCGATTCATGGAAGCCCAGCTCCAGGTTAAGCTGTTGCTCAGCATCTTAGCTGTGGAGGGCAGTGTCACTAGCCCTCATATGTTGGATGTAAACCAGGGCCCTGTGGCATCTCAAGCCAGCTCTTAACCAACGCACCACTCGGCCGGACCTCTTAGTCAAATTTTTGATGGAAACTGAAAATGAAAAATAATATTTCAAACATTACCTGGAATTCAGAAAGTGGTCCGCTCACAAAGAGAACATAAAATTACCAGTAAATAGAAGTGAAATGAAGACTATTACCACAACTATATAACTACACAGGATAAGAAAAGCACTGACCATTAACTAATGAAAGAAATAAACAACTCATGCACAAAACCGGGGTAAAATAATACAAACATGCACAAAAGTTTAACAATAGACATATGCTTGATTCCTTTTGAATCAAACCTCTCATTGTCTTAAATGTACTGAGCTGAAAACTGTCATTGGCATTGATAATATAGGGCTGTCGGAAAACTCATGACACATTTTTGCAACAGATGGCATTAGTTCATTTTTGGAAATACTACAGTCATTTGCATCTATGTTACTGCTATGTCATTTGATAGCTGACAGTTCTAGCTTCATTATAAAAAAATTGAGTGATTTGGTTAAATTTTAGAGATTTTAGAACAAGTTAAAGATGGAAGACCAAACTGCATTTTCGTCATATATTACTGATTTATTTCCAGAAAGCGAAGAATGCATCAAGCTTGTGAAAAGTTGTGTAAAGTTTACGATGACAATACTCTACAAGTACACCAGTGCCAATGATGGTTCACGAAATTCCGTGCTGCTGATTTTGATCTCAACGACATTCCTTGCTCAGGGAGGCCCACCGAGGTTGCTGACAACAAAATAAAGGTATTGATCGAGTCAAAGGCGCGTAACACAAGAGATTACAGATACATTGAACATCCATCATTCGAGCATTCAAGACCACCTGAAGAAGCTGGGATATGTAAGCAAGCTCAATATTTGGGTTCCGCATGAACTCAAAGAAGTTCATTTGACGATGTGTATAAATATCTGCGATATGCTTATTAATCGTGAGGAAAACGATCCTTTTTGGAAGTGACTGATAACTGGTGTTGAGAAGTGGATTGTTTACAACAATATGCTGCACAAACGGTCTTGGTCCTGATGTGATAGTTCACCTCAAACAACATCGAAAGCAGACATTCATCAGAGGAAGGTTATGCTCTCAGG
This sequence comes from Hipposideros larvatus, assembly GCA_031876335.1. Classification (NCBI taxonomy): domain Eukaryota; kingdom Metazoa; phylum Chordata; class Mammalia; order Chiroptera; family Hipposideridae; genus Hipposideros; species Hipposideros larvatus. The sequence goes on from JAVKSA010000061.1 coordinate 93,877, forward strand.
TGGGATTTTAAAGGTGTCATATTTTTTAAGCTTCTACAAGGAACCAAACACTCAATTCAAATGTGTACTGTTGGCAATTGGACAGTTTGAAAAAATCCATCATCCAGAAACATCCAGAGCTCGTTAATCATAAAGGAGTTCTGTTTTATCATGACAACGCGAGAACACACACAAGTTTGATCACCTGTCAAAAATTATTGGAGCTTGGGGCTGGCCGAGTGGCGCGATGGTTAAGAACTGGCTTGGGATGCCAGAGGGCCCCGGTTCGGATCCCACATATGAGGGCCAGTGACACTAGCCCTCTACAGCTAAGATGCTGAACAACAGCTCAACCTGGAGCTGGGCTGCTGTGAGTCACCGGCGACAGCGTAGGCTGCAGACTCTGTGGCAATGGGTTGCCATGGGCTACCGTATGTAGCCAGCAGCCAGCGTGAGCGGCCAGCAGCCGCAGTGAGTGGCCATCCAGAAGCCGGCGACTGATCTGCCTCACCCGGGTAGAGCGCAATGATGGTGCCAACTTGGGCCAGTGAAGCAACGTCCTCTACAACTAGACTGAAGAAAAACGAGAGCTACTTGTGTGTTCCCCTTCCCCAATTCCCCAGCGCTGTTCCCATCATCCCAGTTCCCCAATAAAAAATCTTAAAAAAAAAAAATTATTGGAGCTTGGATAGGATGTGTTGCCACACTTACCATACTCGCCTGACCTTGCGCCGTCAGACTTCAACTTGTTTCACTCTCTTCAAAACTCCTTGTGTGGTATAACATTCAATTCTGATGAGGCTGTAAATCAGCACCTTGTTCAGTTATGGAATTTACACTTCTCATAGATAGATAGCAACACAATCCTTTTGAAAACTTACTGTATAATTGAGAACATTCTAAGTGTATTTTATATATTAACTCATAGAGAACATAAGTAATCTAAGAAAAATCTTAATCTTCCTCCTGTATGGGATTATTTTGTAAAGCATCTCATTAATGGTAGAGCTTGGGTTTTACTCCAAACTGTCTAGAATTTATCAAAAAGGTCCAGACCAATATGCATAGACAACCCTCATGAATGTTCAAGCAGTTTCCATAACTCAGAAAAAGAAAACCAACTTAAGCAAGTAAGAAAAAGAATAGCTCAAATAGTGTTAACATTTTTTGTGCACTGGCAGACGCATATATGGGAACTATGTACACATTACAAGTGACAGAGAAGGAAATTTTCACGTGACTGAAATGACAATTACTTTCAACTGTGTAAATCTCATAAATGTCTTTATGGAAGATACTGTATTTTATAAACACAACAGGGAGAGGAACACACAATAATATAAAGTAAGTTAACACCTTAATAATACTATTCTTGGGCCGGCCGAGTGGGGCGATGGTTAAGAGCTGGCTTGGGACGTCAGAGGTCCCTGGTTCAGATCCCACATATGAGGGCCAGTGACACTGCCCTCCACAGCTAAGATGCTGAACAACAGCTCAACCTGGAGCTGGGCTGCCGTGAGTTGCCGGTGTCGGCCTAGGCTGCAGCCCTTGTGGCAGAGGGTTGCCATGGGCTACCGTATGTAGCCAGCAGCCAGCGTGAGTGGCCAGCAGCCGAAGTGAGCGGCCGTCCAGAAGCCGGCGACTGATCTGCCTCGCCGAGGAAGTGTGCAATGAGGTGCCAACTTGGGCCAGTGAAGCAACGTCCTCCACAACTAGAATGAAGAACAAAACGACAGCAACTTGTCTGTTCCTCTTCCCCCAATTCCTCAGCACTGTTCCCATCCCCCCAATTCCCCAATAAAACTCTTTAAAAAAAAAAAAATAATACTATTCTTGGGCTGGCCCTGTTGTGCGCTGATTAAGAGTTGGCGTGGGAGCACCAGCTCTGAGCAGCAGGGCTGAGGTTCGGATCACACATGAAGGCCAGCGACACTGAGCCCTCTACAGCTAAAATGGTGAACAACAGCTCGACCTGGAGCTGGGATGCTGTGAGTTGCCAGCGACAGCATAGGCTGCATCAGGGCTGCTGTGGGCTGACATGAGCTATCGTGAGTGGCTGGCGGCCAGCACAAGTGGCTAGCAGCTAGCATGAGCTGCCATGAGCCTCCGTGAGTGGCCATCCAGTGGCCACTGACCGATTGCCTCACTCAGGAAGAGTGTAATGATAATACCAACATGCGCCAGTGAAGCAACGTCCTCCACAACTAGACTGAAGAACAAAAGGACAGAAACTTGTCTGTTCCCCTTCCCCAATTCCCCAACGCTGTTCCCCTCCCCCAATTCCCCAATAAAATCTTTAAAACATAATAATAATAATAGTAATAATAACAATATGATTCTTTTAAACTTTCTTGGAAACTCAAAAACTGATGAATTAGAGAATGTCCATAACATCAGTGTGGAATAGAATGAATATTTACAGGAACAAGGTTTGATGGATTAAAGCCTCCACCCCAAAAGCCAATCACCAATCATCTCTAGTAAAGAAAGCTGAGGACTTCATTTTCCAAAGTAGAGAAACTAAGAAGAAAACGGAGTTTCCGGATGAAATGTAATGGCTTTTGCACATCTCTCTAGAAATCCCTCCAGACCCTTATTAACAATAAAGAAAAAATTGTTAACTTTATACTGAAGACAGGACCTCAACCAGGTGAAAATCAAGTGGGTGGAACAAATGGGCATCAGCCGACCGAGGAACAAGGAAGACACATCATCACTGCTGTCATGTTACTGGCAAAAATGAAGAAATAAGGAAATCATAATCTGAATCTCATTATAAAAACATTAGTTTTTGGCAAATTTCAATGCATAGATACCTCCCCATGTTCTATAAATCTAATAGTGCATTTAAACATTCTTTCTTACCAATCCAGTGAACAACAGCCTTCCAATTATTGTTTTTTGTTTTTCTTTTCTTTTCAGAACTTTCCAGGGTATTCTGTGCACTGAGATATCTGGGGTCATCATGCACATTCTCACCCCCGTTCTATAGCCCTGACGCTGCAGTCACAGGACACTCACCTACACCTCCCTTCTTCAGAACACCAGGCATTTGACCCCACCCAACCACCTCCCCAGGTGAATTTGTCACAAAGGGGATGATTTCAGTAGTGAGAGTCAGTAATTCATGGTGAGAATTCCTCACGTCCTGAGGGAGCCTGGATGGACAGAATGCAGAGAAGGCTGCATTCTGAGTGTTCTACAGAGCTGACCTTGGCTCTCATGAGAAGGAATAAGTAAGTAGCTGAAGAGAAGCTCGCTAGGTAGGAATATCAGAAGTAGAGAATTAAAAGTGGCAGGTTCTAAACCCAGGGATTTTAGGAGGAAAAGCAGGCACAGCTCTGACCTGAGACAAAACGCTTACCTGAGAGGCAGCCACTTTATCCTCCTCCTCCTGCTGTGGTGGTTTCCTCAGGCAATGTTCTGGGGAGGAGTTAAGTCTGCATCTTGAGAATGGGACTTTAAGGGCGAGACACAGCCCCTTCTGCTTTTCCAAACTGACAGGCAGGAGGTCCTTGAAATGCTGAAGAGATCGCCCTCTCTTGTCATTTGTCGCAGGACACAAGGAGCTCCTAAGTGCACACAGAAATGTGAGTTTTTCTTTCTTGTCTTCATGTGTCCTCTGCTCACACAGACGTCCACAAATTCCCAGAACAATGAGAATGTGCAATGAGAATGTGGGCTGCTCTCTTGCCCCCACAAACCCAACATAGCACCCGGTTACCTCGCCTGTCCAAAGCCTGCTCTCAACCCTCAGAACTGTGTCCAAAACCCCCACCTAATCCCTGTCCTCCCTTTAGAGTCGCCTGAACACCTCACTAAAACAACCATGATGCTCCACCCAGACAGACCACTTCTCCAAATCCCAGGGAGAGGGCACAGGTGACATCACTCTTTGAAATTCCCAAGTGACCTAGAAGGAACCCTGATGGGAACCATTTAGCTTCAATGAGCATGCAGGTCTCTGGGGGAGCAGGGCCCACTCTAAGGAGTGATGGTTCTGCAGGGCTGCAGGGGGCCCAGGAAATGGCATCTTTAAGTCTCCCTGGGGGTGCTGACCTGCTCCCCAGACCTGTTTCCTGTCATACTGGGCTACAGATCTCAGACTCCCCACACCTGAGACCTCTGGGAGTGTGAGGGGTTGGGGAGGAACTTCTACAAGGGCCGGCTACCTGGGTGGATTTCTTCCCCTTTTCCAGGAAATCACAGGGAATTAGTTAAAAACCATAAGATAATGAACACACATACAGAATTTGGTGCTGAAATCTTGTAAAACAGGGTTAGCTATGGAAATACATTGATCACATTACTTCACAGTGAATAGATGGGCTCTGTGGGAACCAAGTTTCAGGTCTCCAGTCCATCCGTCCAGTTTCAGAGAATGAACAAGGGGGACTTGAGGGGACAGCCACTTGGTAGGTCCCAGCTCACTAATTTAACAAATCATGTAAATGGAAGACAAAAGCTGCTGAATATCAGCCTCACTCACCAAACTAGGTTCTCAAGCGGACATCCTCACCAAATGCACACCGAAGTAGCCTAATATTATTAATAAGTACCAATGGGTGTTTCAACGTGATAAAGAGTAGAAAAGAATGCAGGGCTTTTCATCTAAACTAGACACAATCTTATTCAAAGGGAAATCAATTTGGCATTTTTACTGTGGCTACCTCTAGAGTCAAAGTTTAAAAGAAAACTGAGACTACTTCATATTTAGAAAAGAATAAGAGCTGCTAACTAGATGTCACCAAACTGTATTCAGCAGTTAATGACTATTTACAACAAAGCAAAAATTCAGCAGACTAACATTTATCTCAATTTGCGTTTTACAAAAACAATGAATCAAATGTAAGGGAGGTAGAAAGGAAAAAGTAAATTCCATGTAAAAGAAAAAAGGACGCAATGCTATTAACATTCCTTGAAAAGGCATCATGCAGTGACAGTCAGTCATTTCTTGTCCCAGGTCACATCCTTCATGCCATCCCAGGAAATGAGAAGGGACCCATGACTGTCACAGGTCTTTTCCCTCTGGCTGCATGATGGTTGCACGTGGAAACCATCCAGTGATGAAATTATTAAACGCACAGTCTAAGAAACGGGAGTCTTGTAATTCTCATGCTCATCTGTGTGACTGAAAATGCAGCACGTGTTAAATTAAATCGATTATAAAGCCACAATCAATATATCACCACTTCATCACCCACATCCCACCGGCTCACTACTCCAGGTGGGGGCGCCCCTCTTCCTGAGTTAGTATGTATTCCTGTCTATGGTCTGTGTGCCCCTCTCCCCTCCCCTGATTTCTCCCCTTCTCTTTATTCCCTTCCCTGCACTTCTTCCGGGAAACTCTTGAAAGCTTTCACCTTCAGTTGTTTTTTCTCCCTAATCTGATTGGTCCCCATCTTTCTCCTGTGACGTTTCCCCCGTGACACTCTTTCCTCTTACACCCCGAGCCCCGACTCACTGACACTCCCAGCTTAGCTCAGTGCGGCTTCTCCCTCTGCTGTCAACGTCCCCCCCAACCCGCCGTTTCTGTTCCTGCACTCGGCTCCCCCAGCTCTTCTCCTAACCCCTCTCCGTCTGAAATTCCCTGTCCTTTGTGGCCCCCAGTTCTGCTAATAGGTGCCCCTCACCCTTTTAGCTCCCCTTCATCTCTGGAGCTCCTCCCTTCCCTCTATGTTTCTCCCTTTTCTTTCTCCTCTGGCTGCTTCCCCGAGTTACTCGCTCGGTCTTAACCGTCGCTTTACAAGTCCCTCCCACATCCTCTGTTTTCCCGCCTCTTTAATGACCGCACTGTTCTTCCAGCCCTCTCATTCTGTCTCCTTCTCGGGACCCCCTCACAACCCCGTTCTGCCGATTTCCTGGCCTGCCTGCCCTTCACAGTCACCGCTTACACAAAGCCCCTCCCCGCGTGAGGGGGTGACCTGGTGACACCCCCCGGTGTTCCCTCCTAAATCCCACCCCCCTGAAAAGTGTGCTCTTCCTGGGATTCGGGACTCTTATTAAACCGGGACGAGGGGGGTCTCCAGGCGGCGGGGAGGGTCTGCAGAGCCCCAGGCAGGGAGGAGGCCGGGCTCCTGGGGACGCGGGGCGAGGCTGGGGGAGGGGCGCCAACGGCTGGACTCCGTCTCCCAGGACTTCACACCGCGGGGCGGAGCGCTGCCCGGTGGGGAGTTTTAAGCAGGAAAACGACGCGGCAGGCGGGGTCTAGTGGCCCGAAGGCGGACAGACCACAGGGGACCGGCCTCAGTTTACCCGGAAACCCCCGCGGACTCTCCACCCGGCAGCGAAGCGGCCTGGGATCGGGACGTCTCCCCAGGACGCCGGACTCACCGCTGTAGGGGGCCCGGGTGCGGGGACTTCAACGTCGGTACTGACCCCCAGGCGGCAGGAGCGTAGGACGGTAGACTGAGCCGCTCAGGTTTAAACCACAAACACTGAAAGTCACGGTCGCCAAATAGGCCTTCTCTCTGACTTGGCCGCTTCCGGGTCTGCAAGAAACACCGCCCTGACGCTGCCAGAAAACGTGTGCCGCAGGCGGGGTATGTGAGGAGCAGCTAAGGTCCCGGGCGGGGCAGGAATAGTTGCCCGGAGTGGGCGGGGCACGCGGGAGGTACCCAGGGGAAAGTGTGGGGCCACAGCTGGGGCGGGAAGGACTCTCCTGTTGATTATCTTTATTTTAGGTAATATCTTTTGCACCTACTTTATATTTTTAAGATTTCTCTTAGATGTATATTTACTGTTTACTAATGCTTTACTCTTGGTTTAATATGTACCCCGTTCCTTATATTGTAAGATCTTTCCGGTATGATTTTCTGATGATTACTGAAGATTCATCATGCATAAACACCTTCCGAGTTCATTACATTAGTAAAGCTTTTCTCTAATAAGTATAACTTGGTATTTGGCTATTAATGAAGAATGGATCAAAACTTTCCCATCTTTATTGTAAATGTCGTTTTTGATACTAGGAAGAATTCTTCCCAGTTGTGAAAACTGAAATCTTTTTGATAGATTTAACTTGATTATACTCATAATATGCACCCTCAGTTTTAATCTCTATGGTGTACCTTGACAATTAAAAGTTTGATAATATTTTCATGAAATCATTTCATGAATTTGTTTCTTGAACATGGTTATAAAAAACAACAGCATGTTGGAATAGATTTGGGGATCTTTTGAAGATAGATTATGGAGATTATATGGAATTATGGAATACTGTGCCAACCAGCCATGTTGGCATGAAAGAGATTTCAACGTGGACTCCCATGTTCACAAGCAAATAAATTCAGGGCTGGTGGACTCTTCATCAAACTCAGACTCATTGAAGCAAAGTCTATCACAATAGTGAAAGTCAAGAATTCATCTTCTTTATGGGGAGTTTTGGTGCTTGTAAAATTTACAAGGAAGGAAAATGAACATATTCACAGAAAGAAAAAGAGTATTTTCTCAATCAATGCAAAAATTTGACATATGTCTCCCTGTAAAATCATTATAAAACAGATAGAAATTTTTCATTATTAAAGATGTCAAAGTTATTGAAGACTTCAAAAATTTTAACAACACAGGAACTAGTTTCACCTGGTGAATTAAAATCTTTGCCACAAATACTGATACTATACAGTTTTAAACACACATAAAATGCATAATATTTACTACTATAAAAAAGTTTTTAAATCTGGACTTAGGTGAAGAGAGACTTTACAGGTAACATTATTACTCTAGATATAATCTCTGAGTACAACACCTACACTAACAAGTCAGACAGAAGAGGGCTTTTCTTTTATAAAGATGGCTACAAAGAATAAAGAAAACAAAATATGAACAGACCCAAACATTTGGAGAACAAGCTGATGGTTGCCAAATTTGAGGGTTGGGGGGTGAATAATAAGACAAGATAAATAAAATTAAATCAAATTCAATACCAAAAATGTGTTACAAAAAAAGAGAAATAAAAACTTCACATGCAATAACACAATTTTTGGTGGAGGTGTTGGGTGTAAACCATTCTAGGTGCTCATCATGGGTGTAAAGTTATAATTACTGAGTGATAAACACTCTTAGGAAAATATGTCATTTGATGATATGTTAAATTTTTAAAGGTAGTACCAAAGAAAAAATCCAAACAACAAGAAAAACATTAGAAAAAAGGATGCAAAATAAAAGCTTGAAATAAGGAGTAAACCATATGCGCACTATTCAAACTATAGTACTTAGGGCCTGCCCAGTGGGTCAGTTGGTTAAGGGCTACCTTAAGAGTGCGAGCTCTGAGCAACAGGGTTCCAGTTAGATTCACAGCCTGAGTGAGCTGCTGCTGAGCTGCCAACAGGTGGGAAAAAAAAAATACAGTACTTGTATTAAGATTGAAGTGGAATACAGAACAAATACTATGACCAGGGATAATAAAATCTATTTCACAATCGTGAAGGGATAAACTCATCACAATAACATGACAATCATGAACCACGCACCGAGCAATGGAACTTCCAAAGCCCTCAAAAAAACTGACCAGGAAGCAATGAGAAAAAATGCAACCCACACTGACGTTCAGAGATTCCCATGCCCCGTCTCTCAACAATACATAGAACAATTAGAAAAAAAATGAGTACCTAGAAGACAATGAAATTAATAAATCAATAAAGTTGACCTGACATCTATAGAACTATGAGATAACAAAACATATATATTAGTTTCTGCCCTGATTCCTGGCACAGAATTTCTTTGTGTGTGTGTGTGTGTGTGTGTGTGTGTGTGTGTGTGTGTGTGTGTGTTAATTTAATCATACAAATATTTATCTATACAGTAAGGAAAAACCTCCTCATCTTCATCTCCTCCCAGGCACCATGAGGCCCCACCACAATCACCCACCCAGCTTGCTTACTACACAGCAGTATTCAGGTAAAGGGAAGCATTCACCCAGGGAAACAAGGAAAGGAAGGGCAGGGTGCAGTGGGGATCAGCGTGCTTTCCTGAGCCCTGGCAACCCCATCGTCCTCTCCTGCTGGGGCTGACTGAATTTGGGGAGGTGTTTATTCTCATACCCACTTCCCACCTTCGCCACCCTCAAGCCACACCAGCTGTCTTGGTGAGGTTCTTTCCAGGTTGGAAGTTATACTGAGGGAGAGAAGGCTGTTTCTTGTAGAAAAATGCCCCAAATTCAACTGTCCCCATGACAAAAAGAAAAAAAAGGCATGCACGCGTGCACACACATCCACACACACCTCATTCCGTGCACACAGGTAGGTAGGTTCCTCCCAAACTGAGCCCCTCTGCCTCCTACACAGGCCTTCGGCCCCTAAGGCTGGCGCCTGCCTGACCTCGTGGGTACGACACTGGTGGTCCTGCCAGAGGCAGCCTGCTGTGTGGTGAAGAGAAGCAGAAGCTACTGGGGCTGAGAGCGTGGCCTCTGCCATCCCATTAGCAGGGGAGGAGGGGCCCTAGGCATGTTCAGACTGGCACAGAATTTCTAAACCCTTACGATTTCCGAAGTGATGAGAGTACTAGGAGCGTTTTTTGTTCTCTTGAGGGAACTCTATGTGACCTCCTGGATGGGGACCCACGGTGGCTCACAGTAGCTCACGAAAGATCACACCCACTGCCGGCCAGCCCCACTGCAGCCTACGCCGTCATGGCAGCCCTGGTCTAGGTCGAGCTGGTTTTCACCATCTTAGCTGTAGAGGGCAGTGTCACTGGCCCTCATATGTGGGAGTTGAACCAGGGCCCTGCTGCTCAGAGCTGGGGTCCCAAGCCAACTCCTAACCAACTGAGCCACCCAGCCGCCCCTCAAAATTTCTATATTAGTTCATGCAACGCAAAAAGGACATTTTGAAGTAAAACCAAGTTCAAGGTTTCTCATTTTAGAAAAGTGCCTTGTGCTGAGATGAAATTCCAAAGTCTAAACTCTGTAGGGTCATGTTTGAAGTCTCCTTAGGATTAGAAATTATAAAGCAGAAACATGTGCCATCTGTCCCCAGTGCCCCTGGGATTTCTGCTCCAAATTCCAGGACTTCCACCACTTCCATCACAAGCTACTTACATGAGATGAGAATGAAACTTTAAAAATGGGTTCAGGGGCCTGGCTGAGTAGCTCAACTGGTTAAGCCACTGGCTTGGGAGCGCGAGCTCTGAGCAATGAGGCCGCCACTTCAATTCCCACATGGGGGCCAGTGACGCTGCGCCCTCTACGGCTAAGATTGTTAACAACTGCTGGACCTGGAGTTGGGCTGCCGTTAGTGGCTGGTGATGGCATGGGCTGCTGTGAGCTACCATGAGTGGCCGGCAGGCAGTGTGAGCAGTTGGCAGCCGGAAGGAGCTGCCGTGAGCTACCGTGAGTGGCCACCCAATGGCCAGCAACTGACTCCCTAAGCCAGGAAGACCAGAATGATCATAATACCAACATGGGCCAGTGAAGCAGCATCCTTCACAACTACACTAAAGAACAAAAAGAACAGCAACTTGGCTGTTCTCCTCCCCTAATTTCCCCCAGCCCAAAAATAAAAAAGGCTTTAGGGAGAATTCCTCAGCAGAGAGCACAGATTTTCCCCAGGCCCCTGAGACAATGGAACAGTAGCCAGACCATGACAACCCCCACAGTGGAGGGGGAGGACATCGGCCCTCACTACGATGTGACCCAGATCACTGAGCAGTAGGATAGTCCCTAGAGGATGTAGGATCACAGGACATGTTGGACAGGACAGTCCATCTGTGACAGCAACAGAAAGAAACCTGGGCTTCTCACACCCTTTCCACCGAAGCAGAGCTGCTTCCCTAACCACATTTTATGGTATGGTTTCTTTTGGGTCCTTTGGCCCTCTCAACTGTGTCATCTGTTTCCTTCATTCCCACCTACCTGGGAGGATGGATACTGTCTTCCTTCGCTTCACATCTCAGGCCTCCTTCATTCTCTCCAAAAAGGTGACCAGGTCTGGCTTCGAGGCAGCAAGATCTGTTTACTCATAAAAGAAACATGACTTATGCTGGTGATTCTCCAATTTCCAATCCAGTATGTGGTCAGCTGAGAAGAAAGGACATTGCACAAAATTAGAATATTCTAGAAATGGATTCCCCCAAAACAGTTTTCTGACCGCACATTTACTATACTAGACAACATGGAACATTTTCAGATACTGAATTCCACTTCAAGGACATCATGAAGATTTCTTTTCTACACCAGTGAACCCCTAATTTGTTCTTCAGAACTGGGATATGACACTACCACACAGAGCAGAAGCTCCCAGGAGACACTGTACTGATAAAGGAAACACACCCCTGCGGTGGGGTAGGAGTTCTGGAAGGAAGTCAGCCTCACCCAGGGAGCGCAGGTTCCTGTAGTTCTCCAACATCACGTCCACGTACAGTTCCCACTCAGCCGGGTACAGGCACTCCCACTCCTCCTGACAGAAATCTATGGCCACATCCCTGAACATCAACCGTCCCTGAAACAAAAGGCACATTTACCATATGGCAATGGAGAAAGTCATAAGATGACAGTATGAAAACAGAGTTAAGAGAACTGGTTTTGACCTAGGAGAGTATCCAGGATTAAACAGTCAAGTCACTGACAGTAATATTCTGTTATATTTTCCAATGGTGGGAAAGGAGGATGATATACTGGTATGATCCACAAACCACTGTACAGACTTTCCTTTTCTGGAAGATAAATTTTCAGGCATCAACACAAGCATATGGATTTTTGTGTTTTATATTTCTATCATACAGGATAAATTGTGTGCATTTCTCGGCTGGAAATGTCATGGTGTGTTAGAAATGCAAAGAACTTCTCAAATTTTCATTTCAACAAGGAACTGGATTGTTGTAAAAATGCAGATTCCAACTGAGGAGTTCTGGGGTAGGGCCTGAGTTTCCATATTTAACAAACTCACTTTGACTAGTGACACCAATGTCTCTGGTCTATGTGTCACACTATTAAATAGCACAAAGGAAGAAAACAGCGTATTTATTACAGTACTTTGAAATGAAAGAACTTTATGGAATTTACACTTCTCATAGAAGCATAGCAACACACTACGTTTTGAAAGCTTACTGTATAATAGAAAACATTCTAACTGTATTTTATATATTAACTCAAAGAGAACACAAATAATCTAAGAAAAATCTTAATCTTCCCTATGTATGGGATTATTTTGTAAAGCATCTAATTAATGGTAGAGCTTGGGTTTTACTCCAAACTGTCTCTAGAATTTATCAAAAAGGTCCAGACCAGTATGCATAGACAACCCTCATGAATATTCATAGCAGTTTCTATAACTCAGAAAAAGAAAACCAACTTGAGCAAAGAAGAAGTAAAAATAGCTCAAATAGTGTTAACATTTTTTGCGCACTGGCAGACACATATACGGGAACTATGTGCACATTACAAGTGACAGAGAAGGAAATTTTCACATCACTGAAATCACAATTACTTTCAACTGTGTAAATCTCATGAATATCTTTATGGATGATACCCTGCATTTTATAAACACCACAGGGAGAGGAACACACAATAACATAAAGTAAGTAAACACCCTAATAATATGATTCTTGGGCCAGCCGTGTGGCACATTGGTTAAGAGTTGGCTTGGGAGCACCGGTTCTGAGCTGCAGGGCCGCAGTTCGGATCCCACATGAGGGCCAGTGACGCTGCGCCCTCTACAGCTAAGGTGCTGAACGACAGCTTGACCTGGAACTGGGATGCTGTGACTCACCAGCAACAGCGTTGGCTGCAGTGGGGCTGCTGTGGGCTGCCGTGCGTTACTGTGAGTGGCTGGCAGGCAGCATGAGTGGCCGGCAGCCGCCGGCAGAGCTGCCTTGAGCCGCCGTGAGTGGCCATCCAGTGGCCGGCAACCAACTGCCTCATTTGAGGAAGAGCGCAATAATAATATCAACATGGGCCAGTGTAACGACGTCCTCCACAAATAGACTGAAACATAGGACTGCAATTTGTCTGTTCCCTTCCCCTGATTCCCCAATGAAACGTTTAAAACATAATAATAATAATAATAATACGATTCTTGTAAACTTTCTTGGAAACACAAAAACTGATGAAGTAGAGAATGTCCGTGACATCAGTGTGGAATATAATGAAAATTTACAGGAACAAGGCCTGATGGATTAAAGTCTCCACTCCAAAAGCCAATTATATATAGTAAAGAAAGCTGAGGACTTCATTTTCCAAAGTAGAGAAACTAAGAAGAAAACGGAGTTTCCAGATGAAATGTGATGGCTTTTGCACATTTCTCTAGAAATCCCTCCAGACCCTTATTAAGATAAAGAAAAAATTGTTAACTTTATAGTGAAGACAGGACCTCAACCTGGTGAAAATCAGGTGGAAGGAACAAATGGGCATCAGATGACCGAGGCACATGGAAAAACACACCATCACTGCTGTAATGTTACTGGCAAAAGTGAACAAATAAATAAGAAAATCATAATCTGAATCTCATCATAAAAACATTAATTTTTTACAAATTTCAATGCATATATAGCTCCCGTGTTCTATAACTCTAATAGAGCATTTAAAGTCTTTCTTACCAATCTAGTGAGCAAGGTGCTTCCAATTAATTTTTTTTCCTTTTCTTTTTAGAACTTTCTAGGGTATTCTGAGTCTGAGACATCTGGGGTCATCATGCACAGTCGTACCCCCGTTCTACAGCCCTGACGCTGCAGTCACAGGACACTCACCTACACCTCCCTTCTCCAGGACACCAGGCATCTGACCCAACCCAATAGGGACCTTAGACACAACCACCTCCCCAGGTGAATTTGTCACAAAGGGGATGATTTCAGTAGTGAGAGTCAGTAATTCATGGTGAGAATTCCTCACGTCCTGAGGGAGCCTGGATGGACAGAATGCAGAGAAGGCTCTGGGACAAAGGCAGAGTGCTCTACAGAGCTGACCTTGGCTCTCATAAGAAAATGAAAAAGTAAGTAGTTGAAGAGAGGCTCGCTAGGCAGGAATATCAGAAGTAGAGAATTAAAGGTGGTAGGTTCTAAACCCACGGATTTTAGGAGGAAAAGCAGGCACAGCTCTGACCTGAGACAAAACGCTTACCTGAGAGGCAGCCATTTTGTCCTCCTCCTCCTGCTGTGGTGGTTTCCTCAGGCAATGTTCTGGGGAGGAGTTAAGTCTGCATCTTGAGAAAGGGCCTTTAAGGGCGAGGCACAGCCCCTTCTTCTGCTTTTCCAAACTGACAGGCAGAAGGACCTTGAAATGCTTAAAAGATCCTCTCCTGTCATTTGTCGCAGGACACAGTCAGTGACAAGGAGCTCCTAAGTGCAGACAAAACTGAGTGTTTCTTTCTTGTCTTCATGTGCCCTCCGCTCACACAGATGTCCACAAATTCCCACAGCAATGAGAACATGGGCTGCTCTCTTGCCCCCACAAACCCAACACAGCAACCCATTACCTCCCCTGTCCAAAGCCTGCTCTCAAGTCTCGGAACTGTGTCCAAAACCCCCACCAAATCCTAGTTCTCCCTTTAGAGTCACCTGAACAACTCACTAAAACAACCATGATGCTCCACTCAGACAGACCACTTGTCCAACTCCCTGGGGGAGGAAGCAGGTGACATCACTCCTTAAAATTCACATGTGACCCAGGAGGAACCCTGATGGGAACTTTTATCTTCAATGAGCATGCTGGTCCCTGGGGGATCAGGGCCCACTCTAAGGAGTTATGGTTCTGCAGGTCTGCAGGGGGCCCAGGAAATGGCATCTTTAAGTCTCCCTGGGGGTGTTGACCTGCTCCCCAGACCTGTTTCCTGTCACACTGGGCTACAGATCTCAGACTCCCCACACCTGAGACCTCTGGGAGTGTGAAGGATTGGGGAGGAACTTCTACAAGGGCCGGCTACCTGGCTAGATTTCCTTCCTCTTTTTCAGGAAATCACAGACAATTAGCTAAAAACCATAAGATAATGAACACACATTTTGGTGCTGAAAACTTGTAAAACAGGGTTAGCTATGGAAATACATAGATCACATGACTTCACAGTGAATAGATGGGCTCTGTGGGAACCAAGTTTCAGGTCTGCCCAGTCCACCCTTCGACAATTTCAGAGAATGAACAAGGGGGACTTGAGGGGACAGCCACTTGGTAAGTCCCAGCGCACTAATTTCACAAATTATGTAAACGGAAGACAAAAGCTGCTGAATATCAAAATAACTCACCACACTAGTTTCTCAAGCAGACATCCTCACCAAACGCACACTGAAGTGGCCTAATATTATTAATAAGTACCAATGGGTGTTTCAACAAGATAACGAGTAGAAAGAACGCAGTGCTTTTCATCTAAACTAGACACAATCTTTTTTGAAGGGAAATCAATTTGACATTTTTTACTATAGTTACTTCTAGGGTCAAAGTTAAAAAGAAAATTGAGACTACTTCATATTTAGAAAAGAATAAGAGCTGCTAACGAGATGTCACCAAACTGTATTCAGCAGTTAATGACTATTTACAACAAAGCAAAAATTCAGCAGACTAACATTTATCTCAATTTGCGTTTTAAAAAAACAATGAATCAAATATAAGGGAGGTAGAAAGAAAAAAGTAAATTCCATGTAAAAGAAAAAAGGACGCAATGCTATTAATATTCCTTGAAAAGCCATCATGCAGTGACAGAGCCAGTCATTTTTTGTCCCAGATCACATCCCTCATTCCATCCCTGGAAATGAGAAGGGACCCATGACTGTCACAGGTCTTTTCCCTCTGGCTGCATGAGGGTTGCACGTGGAAGCCATTCCGTGATGAAATTATTAAACGCACAGCCTAAGAAACTGGAGTCTTGTAATTCTCATTCTTATCTGTGTGACTGAAAATGCAGCACGTGTTAAATTAAATCGATTATAAAGCCACAAGCCAATATATCACTTCATCACCCACATCCCACCGGCTCACTAATCCAGGTGGGGGCGCCCTTCTTCCTGAGTTAGTATGTATTCCTGTCTATGGTCTGTGTGCCCCTCTCCCCTCCCCTGATTTCTCCCCTTCTCTCTATTCCCTTCCCTGCACTTGTTCCGGGAAACTCTTGAAAGTGTTCACCTTCAGTTGCTCTTTCTCCCTAATCTGTCTGATTGCTCCCCATCTCCACATATTTCTGCTTCTCCCAGTCCCTGTGCACCTCCTCTTCCCCGGTGACACTGTCTTTCCTCTTACACCCCTGTGCCCCGACTCACTGACACCCCCAGCTTAGCTCAGTGCGGCTTCTCCCTCTGCTGTCACCCCCCTCCCCTCCTTTCTGTTCCTGCACTCGGCTCCCCCAGCTCTTCTCCTAAACCCCTCTCTCCGTCTGAAATTCCCTGTCCTTTGTTGCCCCCCAGTTCTGATAACCAGGGGCCTCTCTCCCTTTTGGCTCCCCTTCATCTCTCTCGAAAACTCCCTTCGCTCTACATTTCTCCCTTTTCTTTCTCCTCTGACTGCTTCCCCGAGTTACTCGTTCAGTCTTACCCGTCGCTTTACGAGTCCCTCCCACATCCTCTGTTTTCCCGCCTCTTTACGGACCCGCACTGATCTTCCTGCCCTCTCACCTGTCTATTCCTCTCATTCTGTCTCATTCTCGGGACCCCCTCACACCCCTGTTCTGCCGATTTCCTGGCCTGCCCTTCACAGTCACCGCTTACACAAAGCCCCTCCCCGCGTGAGGGGGTGACATGATGACACCCCGCGGGTTCCCTCCTAAATCCCACCCCCCTGAAAAGTGTGCTCTTCCTGGGATTCGGGACTCTCATTAAACCGGGACGAGGGGGGTCTCCAGGCGGCGGGGAGGGTCTGCAGAGCCCCAGGCAGGGAGGAGGCTGGGCTCCCGGGGCCGCGGGGCGAGGCTGGGGGAGGGGCGCCAACGGCTGGACTCCGTCTCCCGAGTCCGTCTCCCAGGACTTCACATCGCGCGGCGGAGCGCTGCCCGGTGGGGGGTTTCAGGAAAACAACTCGGCAGGCGGGGTCTAGTGGCCCTAAGGCGGAGAGACCACAGGGGACCGGCCTCAGTTTACCCGGAAACCCACGCGGACCCTCCACCCGGCAGCGAAGCGGCCTGGGATCGGGACGTCTCCCCAGGACGCCGGACTCACCGCTGTAGGGGGCGCGGGTGCGGGGACTTCAAGGTCGGTACTGACCCCCAGGCGTCAGGAGTGCAGGACGGTGGACTGAGACGCTCAGATTGAAACCACAAAAACTGAAAGTCACGGTCGCCAAACTGACCTTCTCTCCGCCTTGGCCGCCTCTGGACCTGCAAGAAACTCGCCCAGACGCTGCGAGAAAACGTGGGCGGTAGGCGGGGTCTGTGAGGAGCGCTGAGGTCCTGGGCGAGGCAAGAATATTTGCCCGGAGTGGGCGGGGCCCGCAGGAGGGAGGGAGGGACCCAGGGGAAGGGGTGGGGCCACAGCTTGGGCGGGGCGGGCCCTCCTCCGACTGGCTCGCATTGGTTACTATTGTTGTTCATTACCTTTATTTTAGGTAAGATCTTAAGCACCTACTTAATATTTTTTAAATTTATCTTATATGTATTTTTACTGATGTTTAGTAATTATGCTTGGTGTAATATGTAGCCCAGTTCATTATATTTTAAGATCTCCCTGGTATGAATTTCAGATGATTCGTGAAGATTCATCCTGCATAAAGACCTTCCAAATTCATTATATTTGTAAAGCTTTTCTCTAATAAGTATAACTTGATATTTGGTTACTAACGAAGAGTGGATCAAAACTTTCCCATCTAGGGCTGGCCGAGGGGCGCGATGGTTAAGAACTGGCTTGGGACGCCAGAGGACCCGGATGCGGATCCCTCGTATGAGGGCCAGTGACACTGCCCTCTACATCTAAGGTGCTGAACAACAGCTGGACCTGGAGCTGGGCTGCCATGAGTCGCCGGCGACAGCGTAGGCTGCAGCCCCTGTGGCAGTGGGTTGCCATGGGCTACTGTGTGTAGCCAGAGCAGCCAGCGTCAGCGCCAGCAGACACAGTGAGCGGCCATCCAGAAGCCGGCGACTGATCTGCCTCGCCCGGGAAGAATGCAATGATGGTGCCAAATTGGGCCAGTGAAGCAATGTCCTCCACAACTAGACTGAAGAACAAAACAACAGCAACTTCTCTGTTCCCCTTCCCCTGATTCCCCAGTGCTGTTCCCATCCCCCAATTACCCAATAAAAATCTTTAAAACAAAACAAAACTGAACTACACTAGGTACTGCATTCGTGATTTCGGAAAACAAATAGTCAGGTATCCCTTCATTCAAATTAAAGATACATAAACCAATGGAATAAAAGAGAATGCCCTGAAATAAACCCATGCATACATACCACAGGTTTTTCACAAGGAGCCCAACACTACACAATGGAGAAGGTCAGTCGCTTTCACAAATGGTGTGGAGAAAACTGGGTATCTACAAGAATGAAGCTGGAATCTTACTGGCATCAAACATGAAATCTGTGTGTCAAAGGATACAATGCACACGGTGAAACTGCTAGCCCCAACAAATGGATGTGAGAAAAAGGAAATGAAGACTCTCCAACTGTCAGACATTGTGGTGGATTTCCTATTTTAAAATGGATGAGGAAATAAAACATCCTTTGTCACTGATGTCTGCCTGTGAAATTCCCACTCCATTCCTAATCAACATTTTCAAGCCAGGGACTAAATAAAATCAGTCAGAAATATTTCTGCCCATTGTTCCCTTTCCAGAATTTATCAGGTATTCGTGCATATTAATACATGACATTTATGTGCCAATTCTTTTGCCCTGGTTGAAAGAGACGTGACAGTGCATCCAAATGTGGCCCCGACCAATCCCCATTACTGAACCACACTAATGCCTTGGGGCCCACACCCCGTCTCCAATCCAAGGGCACGTAAAGTCTCTTCCCAAGTCCCATGTCACTGGGTCAGGGTGAGATGGAACCTAACTAGAGATGGGAGGGACTGAGGGAAGGCCCAGGTTGAGTGTGAACAAACCAATGTCAGGAGGACAATTCACAGTCAGAGATCAGCAAGTCAAAGGGCATCTCAGGAAGGACAGACACGACCACCAGCCCAGGACATGACTTTCCTGAGGAAGAGCCATTGCTGAATGCTCTTTCTTTGCTCTTCCTCCTCTTCTGGACTCATCCTCAGGCAAGGATTTTCTTTTAAAGATTTTATTGGAGAATTGGGGGAGGGGAACAGTGTTGGGGAATCAGGGAAGGGGAATAGGCAAGTTGCTGTCCTTTTTGTTCTTCAGTGTAGTTGCGGAGGACGTCGCTTCACTGGCCATGTTGGTATTATTATTGAGTTCTTTCCGGGTGAGACAGTCACTTGCCGGTCATTGGACCGCAGCTCATGGCAGTTCACAAAAGCACACATCAGCTGCAGGCCAGCCCCACTGCAGCCTACACCGTCGCCAGTGACTCAGGTTCAGCTGTTGTTCACCATCGTAGCTCTAGAGGGCACAACGTCACTGGCCCATATGTGGGATCCAAACCCAGGTCCTGCTGCTCAGATCTGGCGTCCCAAGTCAACCCTTAACATGCCACTTCGCCCGCCCAGGTAACAAGTCTTTACAAGTCAATCAGAAAAGCTGAATACATGCTGTTCATGAACATACTCCCTTCCTGTGCCACAGCTGCACACACAGGAGAGGCCTCACCATGTGGAAAACACGGTGCCTGTTGCCCGTGCCACACATGGCATTCAGGGACAAGAAACCCCTACTCCAGCTTGTTTGAGGTAAAATTGACAAATACAAATTGTTTGTATTAAAGGAGCACAATCTGGATCATTTTAAATACATATACACTTTAAATGATTATCACAATCAATTTAATTACACATTCATCAATTCACAATTACTATATTTTATGTGCATGTGGCGAGAACACATAAGACTTATCTTTCAGCAAATTTCAAGTTTATGATACAGCGCTTGCCTGGCACATCCAAGCCAAAAAGACACAAGTAGGAGTTTACAGCAAAGGAAGTAAAGGTTTATTTAAGGAGTTGGCACCTAGTCAAGAGACACAGGTGAGTTACTGCTCTCAAAAGCCTGGCACCCGGATAGCCTGTAGTGATTACATTATATTAGCCCCTTGGGCACATTTGACGACTGAGATTCATCATGCACTTGCTTTGCCTACGTGCAAGATGACAAGTCGAACTCGTCTTTCGATTTAAGACAATATTTAACATGTACATTCTTGTTCATTTAAGTTGAAGAAGGGAAAAGTCAAAACTTTATCCAGTCGTGGTTTATTTGCTTTGAAATGGAAAGATAAAAAAGACGCTCACATACTTAGAATGAAATATTCAAATGCTGACTTGACAGACACAGGCAAAAAGATAAATAAGCAAGGTGGCGATATCAAAAATATTATAAAACCAGCATGTGTGCTTGAGTATAATGACGGTATAGGAGGTGTTGATAAACAGGATCAAATACTAGTGTGTTTCCCTGTTATGAGAAAATGTGTAAGGGAATATAAGGAAATGTTTTTTTTATCTAATACACATAGCCTTTTATAATGCACGTTTTATATTCTAAAATCAACTGCGCAACCAAAACAGGCATTGTTTGCTTTCGTCTAGCTATTGCTGAACAATTATTGGAGCAAGTGTCATTGCCAAATTATAATTGTCGTGGACATTTTTCAAATAACGATACACCTTTTCGTTTGCAGGCGAAAACTGGGCACACTTTCCTCAGAATATTCCAACAACTGAGTCCAAGCAACACTCTACAAAAAGGTGCCGTGTTTGTTATAAACATAAAATCAGGAAGAGACTACCTGGCAGTGCAAACAATGCCAAGTGCTACTGCATTTACCTACCTGCGTTGAAAAATTCCATACTCTTCATAATTATTAGTAATTTGCTTTTTGTTATACCTTGCATTTGTTTTAGTTTTGTGGAGTGTTTATTTTTGATTTGCAATTCTAATTACCTGACGTGATCTCAATACTATGTATGCCACTGACTTTTTATAAATAAATGTATTTTTACATAAAATTTACCGCTTTCATATAACTTTAAGTACTAAAAAACGAAATCTGTTCCATATCCAATTTTTTTTTCAAATAAATTGGTACCCAAGGGGTTAATATAAGTTTAAAAAAATCATTAATCATGGTTGCTATGGGAGCTGTGCCTGGGGCCTGGGGCCTCTATTGACTGGTCCAGGCTAAGACAGGGAGCAAGTGATCATGGCTTCAGGTCCTGGTGGCAGTCACTGCATTGTGTCCTTTTGTTTCCAGGGGATGCTGTTCATGGGGCGGGTCAGCTTTCATGAATCCAGAGCTGAAACATAACTGAGGCCAAGGTGTTAGCTTTGTTGTATTAAATGTTTACTCATCATTTTAGGTTTAGTTATTATATCCTATTCAGGGTTGATAGATCTGAAGGTTTATACTTAAGTGAATTTGGTGTTAACCAGAACCCATTGTCCTCAGGGCTTAACGATTAGAAGGAGCGCACATAGGATATAGGAGCAGGCAGGAGGCTCTGGGGAAAGAAGGCAAGTGAGTTCAGTTGGACCAGGATAAACAAAGCTAGCTTGGATTAAAGCGGAATACATGCAAAAGACATGAAGTTCACATTCGGTTACAAATCCACCTCATGGAATACCTGAATGGTGCTGTTAGGGGAGAAGTGAGTAAAGAGTTTTAAGGAGCAGCCTTGGAGGCCTTTCAGTCCCCCAAAGGAAGCGCCCTGGCTCCCAGGGTGAAGCTTCAATTTACAGAGGGGAGGGCCTGTTGCCTGGACTTCAAGGCCATAGCGATTCGAGACCCATGTATGAAGATGGGGGGTTGTGAAACGCAGCTTTAGACTAGAGAGGTGGATACTCACCTCGGTAGGGTGACCATAACTCTCATGTACCCACTTCACAGTCTGTTAAGATATGGCCGCAGACCCAAAGTCCGGGGAACTGGGAACAAGTCTTGGGTGGAGCCCGAGGTAAGGGCGTCTGACCTCTGGTTAGAGATGCGCATGGGCGATGACAGGGAGGAAGCAAAAGGAAACTGGCAAGAGGGCGGGGCCAGGACGGGTCTTGTGTTGCAGCGGGCCGCTGGTGAGATACCTGGTCTGAGCCTGGACTGCGAGGAAGGGAAAACAGAGCGGGATGAAGGAGTGGCTGGGACCAGGCCTGGGTTTCCCGGCGCTTAGCAGCAAGGTTTCTTTTCCTGGTGTCTTTAGCGTGTGCTGCAGGAAAGTTGCTGTCTGCCCATTTTAAGTTGCTATTGTTAGGAATCATCAGGGACACCAGGAATGAGGCAATCCCCCCAACCCCCAGTGCTAGACATCCTGTTGGATAAACTAATGATCACCTGACCACAGGTTTCCTGATAGAAACAATACGTAGCAGAACTGTAAGGTCAACAGAAAACTTCTGAAGCAATACCTGCTCTGCAATTATAACTGCTCATGTATGCTTGTAATTACTTCCCCTATCGCTTACCCTATAAAACCTCCTGCAGACACCTGCAGGGGTGCTGATGCCAGATTTAGGCTCAGCCCCAACAGGCAAATAAAGCTGCTTGGTTTGCACATGTGCCTCAGACTTTGACTCAAGGGCGAACCTTTCATTTTGGTGGCGATCCCGGTGGGGGATACGACTCAGGACTGCACTTGGATCGCCCTCCATTTTCCCTTTCAGGCTTGATCCGCGCTCCGGACTCTCCCATTCTCGACCCTGTCAAGGAGACTCTCTCTCAATTCCTCCTGGAGACATCCACTTGGGGTGAGGGACAACTTTGCCGCCTCTATTTCTCGGTCCCTCTGTCCTCTCACGTCGGTTCAAAGTCCTAGAGCTAGGCCAGGGGGCACCTCCTTGGTCCTCTGGACCTCAACTCCCCCAATTTGAGGACGCCCACTTTGGGGGTCAGTGGCTCGTTTCTCGTTGATGGTCTCCTTGGCGACAGAAACGCCTTCGCCCTTGGCGATCATCTTTGCGGCTCTTTGTGACCTCACTCCCAACACCATGGGCACAGGCCCTTCTCTCCTTCCTAAATCCACTCCCTTGGGATGTCTTCTGAGAAACCTTGATGCCCTCGGTTTACGGAGTGAAATCCGGCCCAAGCACCTCATTTTCTACGGCGTGGCCTCAATATAAATTGCATAATCATTCTCAGTGGCCGGAAAATAGTGCTTTCGATTTTTACTGCGACTTGGGTAATTGCTCCCACCGCGATGGAAAATGGTCTGAGATCCCCTATGTCCAGGCCTTCTTCGCTCTCCGCTCGCGACCTTCTGTCAGTCCTGCTCCACCTTCCAAGTCCTCCTTGCCCACGCAAAGCCCCCTCTTCCCTCTGAGCACGACATCTTGTTGCGGGAACCCAGACAAAGAGACAGGACACCAAGGCGTGGGAAGCAACTGTTATTAGTGCCGGCACTGGCTCAGCGGATTCACATCCAGAGGCTGAGCGCCCACTCAGGTGGGATTTGGGGTTATATACCCCTGAGGTTTCCAGGTTGGCAGTTAAGATTTATTAGGACATGTGGCCACTGTGCCAGTTCCTGACTGGTCCACGGGTGAGGTAGGAACTTGGAAACACTACACGGGGAAGTCTTGATGACCACACAGTCCAGGAATGTCTTTGTCCGAAGCCCGCGCAAAATCCTTGGTGACTACATGCTCTGGGAGGGCCTTTGTCTAGGGCCTACTGCCACATTCCCCCCTTTGATGCTCGAACCCATATGTGGTTAGAGAGCATCATCTTTTTCAGTAGGCTGTTGACTTATGGGTTGGTACCTCTACAGCATGAGGACCTTAGCAGTAGTCTTAAGTTCTACAATGGTCTCTATGAGGGAAGAGGTGGAGCGAATGACAAGGGGCAGGATGCAGGGTAGAAGGAGGCATACCCCAAGGGGCAGGAGGACGATTTCAATTAACATTTTAAATCCCCCGAAGGTGGAGAACCATCCTCCAAATAGGCTTTTGGGGTCCCATCCTGACCATTTTTGAACTGGGACATGGGCAAGCTTTCTAATATTTGTGGCGATAGCGGAGACAGCTTTTCCAGTGTCATCAATCTGTAGACAACAGTTTGACTGATTAAATTTGCCACAGACGCCACCTTCTTCAGCTAGTAAGTAGTCCAGTGCTAGGCGGTTTTGATAAATAGCAGCCCGCATCTGGGTCTGTTGGGCAGCGAGGAGCTCTAAGGCTGTTGCAGTTTTATTGGTAATTATTTCTAGAACAGCCTGTAATCTGGTAATACGGTTGAGCATGTAAATGGGGGTACGGTATGCCCAACTCCCATCTTGAGCCCAAGTAGCTGGGCTATAATATTGGATGATCCTCTGGGGAGGCCATTTATCTTCTCCCCAGGTTTGATGTCCCCCCATATTGAGGGACCTTTTGGGCTTTATATGCAAATCCTGGTATAAGGGGACACCTAGCTCTTGGCCAGTTTGGTTAGGAAGGAGGAAGAAACCAGGCTGGATTATACCAAGTGTACAGCTCCCGGTCCAGTTGGAGGGGAGATGGGAGTATGCTCGTTTGTCACAGATCCAGAATAAGCCATCAGGTGCCACCCAGTAGGTGCTCAGGGTGGAGTTTAAGTTATCCCATATAGTACTAAGGGCCGGGAGTGCATGGAAGGGGTTGCCAGTGCCATTAGGAAAGGTGCAGTTGGCAATGGAGGAGCTAGTATCTAAGAGGGAACATGAGGTAGAATTGACGATAGGGCTCCAATACCAGGTTGGAGCTTTTGGCCACCAGCTGAGAGACGAGCCAGTTAGGTTCTGGACTCTCCTGCAGGGGGTGTCTCCCACCCACTGGGTGTAGGGCATGCCTGTCCGGCTGAGACATTCTTCTCCGATTACTTCGGAGGAGAGAACCCATCCTAGGGGCCGTTTCTGTGAGGGCCTAATTACGGTGTGGTTCCATTGGAGGAGGTCAAGGACAGATAGACTAGTTCCCTTCCATGGCCAGTCTTCACTCATGAGTGCTCCTCCACATACCCAGCACCCCGTAACATTAAGTTTCTGGGCTATGCGTTCGGCGAGGTCAATAAAGAGGTTTTTTCCCAGATTTGGAAAACTTAAGGTTTTACCTAATTTAGCTTTGAGTTGTCCGTATAGTTGGGGCCCTGGGACCTGCCGATGGGAGGGTGGTTTTGTGAAGGTCTGGTTTATAATTTAACTGTTTTTTGTACTGCCTCCTTTCTGGCCTGATCTTGGACTCCTCCCCCATCGGAGTAGCCGATGTGGGTTTGGCGAGTCCAACAGACGACCTGATTAGCCCTTTTAACTCCTGGGCAATTGTAGCCGGCTATTGATCGTCGAGGAATGAGGTAAAACTAGTAGGGTTTGTCTGTATAGATACAGGCCTGAGGAGTTTTACCCAATAACATTGAGCTGGCATGTATGTGTAGGAGACAAAAGCTACCTGAGACGTTGTTCCCAGCCGAAAGGACTGGAAGCATGATTTAGGGCATGAGGTAGTGATATCATCCCTGACTGGGAAGAAAAGGGTGAAGGTGAGGATTAGAGTCCTTGGGATAAGCATCTTGCAAGGAAGAATTCCTCAAGCTTCAGCCGCGCGTAGATTGGTCAGCTTCCGGTGTGACCAAAACGGGGCTGGTGATCTTCTCCTAAGGACCGGTAACATCTCTGGCCATCTTCCTCCGGAGAGTGATCTTGAGGGGCTCGGAGGGGTCAGATGTACAGTTCCAGCTAGCAGCCAGCCGCAGGTTTCAATCTGCTGTGGTGTATCCATGGAGTGATCTCTGCAACCTTAACTGCCGTGGGGGTAGACAAAATGACAGTAAAGGGGCCCCTCCACAGGGGTTTTAAGGGCTGGAGCTTCCATTCCTTAACCCAAACTGAATCCCCAGGCTTAAAGGGATGAACTTCAGTTGTTAAGCTAATAGGGAGCCTCTCCTGTACCCATTGGTTGAGGTTCTGTAAGGTTGAGCCTAACGCTTCAAGTTGTTGCCTTAAGGTTAGGTCCCCTATTTCTTTAAGGTCCCCTCGGAGGCCTCTAATAAGCGGAGGTGGCCTTCCATATATGATCTCATAAGGGGAAAGGCCCGTCTTCTTGGTAGGAGTCGAGCGTATCCTCAGGAGCGCTATTGGAAGGGCCTTGTCCCAATGGAGGTGTGTCTCTTGGCACAGTTTCTTCAGGTGGGACTTGAGGGTCCGATTCATACGTTCTACTTGTCCTGAGCTCTGTGGGCGGTAGGCAGTATGTAGCTTCCAAGTGATGCAGAGGAGCTTGGCTAGGAGCTGGATTACTTCGGCTACAAAAGCGGGACCGTTGTCAGAGCCTATTGAGAGTGGCAGCCCAAAGCGAGGGATTATTTCCTGTAGCAATAGCCTGGCGACTTCCCGTGCCTTTTCTGTCCTGGTGGGGAAAGCTTCCACCCATCCTGAGTAGGTGTATACAAATACTAAGAGGTATCTAAGACCCCTGGAGCGTGGCATCTCAGTGAAATCTATTGTGAGATCTTCAAATGGCGCTCCGCCAGTATGTTGGACTCCTGGGGGTAGGACCGGTCCTTGACGTGGGTTGTTGCGAGCACAAACAAGGCATTGTTCACAGACTATTCGTGAGATACTGGAGAGTCGGGGTACGTAGAAGTACCTATTGAGAGTCGATTCCAGGGCATTCCGACCAAAGTGGGTCCTTTGGTGAAACTGTTTAACAAAAGTCGGGGCTAGAGTTTCTGGTATGACAATGCGGCCATCTCGAAGTTTCCATCATCCGTTATGAAGACGGCTTCCTCCTTCAGTCTTGAACCAGGCCTCTTTTTGGTGGGAATATTTGGGATCCCACTCAGCTAAAGGGCTAGGAAAGAGGGAGGCTGTTAATGTTGAAGGTTTGAGGGTTTTTTCCATTGCAGCTAACTTGGCTGCTTGGTCCGCCTTACGATTTCCCCAGGCTGTGATGGTGTCGCCCCTTTGGTGGCCCCTGCAGTGTATGACTGCCACCCTCTTGGGTGCCCATACTGCTTCTAGGAGATCTAAGATCTCTCGTCCATATTTAATTTCCTTCCCTCCTGAGTTGATTAATCCCTTTTCTTTATATAAAGCTCCATGAACATGGAGGGTAGTGAAGGCATACTTAGAGTCAGTATAAATATTGGCTCTAACCCCAGCTGCCAGCTGAAGGGCCCGAGTCAGGGCAACGAGCTCCGCCTTTTGCGCCGAGGTCCCCTGTGGGAGAGGTTTTGCTTCTATGATGGTGTGGAGGGTTACCACAGCGTATCCAGCCAACCGTCTATTCCCATGGACGTAGCTGCTACCATCAGTGTAGTATTCTACATCGGGGTCCTTAAGAGGTTGGTCAGTCAGGTTTGGCCTACTGGAGAACACTTCATCCAGGACTTCGATGCAGTCATGGTCCGGGGGCCCAGGCCCTACAGGCAGTAAAGTGGCTGGGTTCAAGGTCCGTACCACCTCAAGGCGGACTCGTGGGTTCTCACATAATAGTCCTTGGTACTTGACAATCCTGGAGTTGGTAAGCCAATAATGTCCCTTATGATCCAACAGGGCTCGAACTGAGTGTGGAGCCCGGACAGTTAATTCCTGACCCAGGGTTAGCTTGTCGGCTTCAGACATGAGCAGAACCGTTGCTGCAAGTGCCCTCAGGCAAGGCGGCTATCCTAATGCCACTGAGTTAAGTTGTTTTGAGAGGTAGGCTACAGGCCGGTGCCAATTCCCTAGCAGTTGGGTAAGGACCCCTACTGCCGTTCCCATGTGTTTATGTACGTAGAGGAAGAAAGGCTTGGTGATGTCTGGGAGTCCTAGGCCAGGGGCATGAATGAGAGCCTAGTTAAGCTCATTAAAGGCTTTCTGTTGTGTAGACTCCCATAGAAAAGGTTCACGTTCACCCCCCTTTGAGGCTTTATAAAGGGGTTTGGCTATAGTAGAGAAGTTAGGGATTCAGATCCTACCAAAGCCTGCCGCACCTAAGAATTCGCGAACCTGTTTCCGAGCAGTGGGGACAGGGGTGGTACATAGTGCCTGCTTTTTTCTGGGCCAAGCTGGCGCTGTCCTTGGTCTGCAGCCGCTTATCTGTGAACCCGTAGGGGGTCAGCACTGGCGGTGGAGGTGTGGCAAAAAACGCCGGGAGGGGTGTAGTGGGCGGAGGAGGCGGAGACAGCGAGGGCGGGATAGGAGTCAATGCTGATGTGGTAGGCCGGGGGAGTCCTGCTGGTGAAAACAGCGCTGGGGGCTGGGCCTGCTCCGCGAGCAGAGGGAGCCCTGCTGGCGAAAACAGAGCTGGGGGCTGGGCCTGCTCGGTGAGCGGGAGAGGCGGAGCCAGCCACGAAAGCAGTGTCGGCTCTGTGGGCGGGGGAGGGAGCCCTGCCGGTGAAAGCAGCTCCGGGGGCTGGGCTGGCGTCTCTCCCCCGTGGAAGGCGTGGATAAATCAGTGAAGAAGGAGGTGGGACTTCCTCCGGTCCGAAGACAGGATGGCCTTTTGTCCTGTTTGTTTGTTGTTTTTTTTTTCTAATCTGCTTCCTTGAGGAGATTATAGCTTGTGTTGAAAGAATTTTGCTCTGGTTTTCCAAACAGGACCTCAACCAAGGGGGTCAGGTTTCCAGGCTGTAACGAGGTGGAGTTTTACACTGAGGTCCCCGCCCAAGCCTCCCTCTGCTGACACTCGACCCCGAACGATGGCCAATCAATCCCACAGAAGGCACGGAGCTCCTGGGGGGCCATCCCAACGTCACAATCCCCCGAAAATCCCTTCCCAAAATCCTTCAACACACATGTCACCGGAGCCTGAACACTCCGTCGCGTACCCAAGGCAACCACCCAAAATCGGCGCGACACACACCTAAAGACTCGCCCCGCCCGTCTCCGGCCGCCTCTCCCGCAAGAATTCTCAGGCGCCTCCCAACATTGGTGGGTCGATTCAAATCCTCGACCTGGATCCCCAAACTGCACGAAACAACCTAGCGATACCATTCCAAGCCACATGAGGTGCACCACGGACCCGCGAACCGGGACCCCACACTCGCCTCGCAGCCAGGCTGCGTCTCACTCACACAGACTCAAACACATTCACTCTCCGCCCGCCGCCCTGTTCCTAGGAGTCACGGTTTCTCTCAGAAACTGAGATACTCGGGTGACTCCGAGAGGTGATCAATCTCCCCTTCTGTCCATTGGGACAGGCTAACAAGTGACCCGGGTCCTTACCTGTCTAGCTGGGCGGTGCTCCAAAGTCGGTTCCCGTGGCCCTCAGGGTTCACCTTGTGCTCCTGGGTCGGTCCCCGTGGCCGCCAGGGGAGACGTTTCCACTGACGGACAAAAGTCCGCTTGCGCCAAGTAGAGTGCGTTCCCCTCTCGTCCGGGGGAGCCAGGCTCCAGGGACAAGGGAGGTGAAAAATTCACCGTCTCCGTCTCCCGGGCGAGCCCCCAATTATGTTGCGGGAACCCAGACAAAGAGACAGGACACCAAGGCGTGGGAAGCAACTGTTATTAGTGCCGGCACTGGCTCAGCGGATTCACATCCAGAGGCTGAGCGCCCACTCAGGTGGGATTTGGGGTTATATACCCCTGAGGTTTCCAGGTTGGCGGTTAAGATTTATTAGGACATGTGGCCACTGTGCCAGTTCCTGACTGGTCCACGGGTGAGGTAGGAACTTGGAAACACTACACGGGGAAGTCTTGATGACCACACAGTCCAGGAATGTCTTTGTCCGAAGCCCGCGCAAAATCCTTGGTGACTACATGCTCTGGGAGGGCCTTTGTCTAGGGCCTACTGCCACAACCTCAATGTTTGAACTGGCTGACCATCCCTCCCCTCCGGCACCCCCTCCATATGCTCCTCATCCTCTGCTCTCGCCCTCATCACCCGAAGCCTCTGACTCAGAGGCCTCTGGGCCCTCAGTCCCAAGTCCCCACACCGGTCCAGCCTCTGCTATGGACCTCCCTTCTCCTCCCTTCACTCGGTCTCGGGCACACCCGGCTCCCCTTCTTCCCTTGAGGGAGGTTGCTGGGGCTGAGGGAATCATCGGGGTCCATGTCCCCTTTTCCCTGTCTGATCTCTCTCACATAGAGAAACGCCTGGGCTCCTTCTCCTCCGACCCTGACACCTACATTAAGGAATTCAAATATCTCACAATCTGCCCCAGATATCGGGAAAAAAAAACCTCAAAAAGGCTGAGGAGGGCCCTCAAACCCCACAACAGGATCTCTTAGCCCTGGCCTTCAAGGTCTTTAACCATCAGGAGGAACAGGAAAAACTAGAAAAGAACCTCCGAGATCAGGTCAAGTATCAGCTGCTGGCGGGGCTCTTAGAGGCTCCAACCACAAGGGAACTCCTAACAGGGCACAAGGTCCATCACCAAGGGGCCCGCAGAAGGCCCCCCCCAACCATATTTCCCGTACGGCAAAGAAGGTCACTGGGCATGAACTTGCCCCAGTCCGTGGCCCCCACCAGGGCCTTGTTCCTCCTGCGGAAGGAGGGTTCATTGGAAAGTTGACTATCCTTCCCAGGTAAGAGACACTTCCCTTCACCCCATGGACATCGAGTCTCATCTGCCCTGCCGAGCTTACTTGGCCTCGCTGCTGAAGACTGATGGTGACCAGGGCCCTCAGCCCCATCTTCCATCACCACCTCGGAGCCCAGGGTAACGCTTCTAGTGGCAGGTAGGCCGATCTTTTTAATTGATGCAGGGGCCACCTTTTCTGCCCTGCCTGAATTTTCGGGCCCCACGCACCCCTCTCTCTCCCAGGTCTCTGTGATGGGCGTTGTCGGCCTAATATCTCAGCCTCTCTCAACCCCCTTACTGTCATGCGCCCTTTTTAACATTCTATTTTCACACTCCTTCCTGATCTTTCCCCGATGTCCCACTCCTATACTGTCACGTCCAACGTGGCAAGGGCAAATGGGTCTCGAGAGGAGCGATGCAGATTGAATAAAGTCAAAGAGACAAAAGTTAGATTTGAGCAGAGACCAAGGGACTCAGCCAGAGAAGATTGAGACTGAGCCCCGAATGGGGTCAGCTCATGGTTTTTATCAAGAAATTTCAAAGAAGTAAAACTGCTGTCAATCAATTAGCAACCGTGTGTGATTTGTGTGCCTTAAGGCCTCTTTCCATTAACATATGCCATTGTGTTCCAACAAATGCTATGCCTTCACACATCCACCACATAGCCCCAGAACACTTGTTACTGTGTCCTCCCAGGGGAATAACTATTATCATTCCAATAGGTCCCAGTCACCTGAGACACTCCCCAAAGAGAGAGCTTTACCAGCCTCCTGTCATACCGAGACACTCCCTCAGAGAGATTACGTGCCCCATTCATACGGAGACACTCCCTCCTAGCTAATAGGGTTAGAGGCTAATGCAGGGGGGTTGGTATTGTAATCGGCTATAATGCAACACGATACTAGGTAGGGACCTCCTTTCCAAATTTAAGGCCTCACTCTCCTTCGATCTCTCAAACCCAGAGCCAGCCTTACTCCTCCTCCTCGATCCCACTATCTCCTCATCTCCCTTCCAACCTCCTTTGCCTCCTTCGGAGGTGAACCCCGTTGTTTGGGATACCTCGATTCCTTCTGTTGCCAAACACCATCCTCCCATAATGATTCATCTCCGCGAACCCTCTAAATTCCCAAACCAGCCACAATACCCCATTTACCTCCCCCATCAAAAGGGACTCAAACCCATTACTGACAAACTTCTTACCCAGGGTATCCTGAGACCAACCCACTCTGTATACTCTACCCCCATCCTGCCGGTACGACAGCCCAAGGGACATGTAGGTTGGTCCATGATCACTGAGTCATCAACCCCGCGGTACTTCCCATTCACCCGGTAGTCCCCAACCCATATACACTCCTCTCTCTCATCCCTTCAACTACCACTCATTTCACAGTTATAGACCTCAAGAGTGCATTCTTTACCATCCCTCTCCACTCAGACTCTGAGGCCCTTTTCGCATTCACTTGGAGAGACCCGGACACCATACAATCCAGACAGCTTACGTGGACGGTCCTCCCACAAGGTTTCCACGACAGTCCTCACTTCTTTGGCCAGGAATTTGCCTCAGATCTGGTCTCCCTCGATCTAGTCCCCAGTACACTATTACAATACATAGATAATCTACTTTTCTGCAGTCCCTCAAACACCCTATCCCTCTGACACACAGCCTCCTTACTAAATTTCCTAGCTTCTAAAGAATACCAGATATCTCCCACCAAAACCAGCTGTCCACTCCGACCATAACCTACTTAGGAACTCAGCTGTCCCCCACCCAGAGGGTCATCACGGCGGATAGAGCCGCTCTCATTAGAGAGCTTACCCCTCCTAACACAAAAGGTTGAAGAAAATTGAACCGGACCAAGGGCCCCCCATCCAGAATACCACCCCAAGGACCGGTCGCTGAGATACTCCAGTACTCTTCTGGGGCCGACCAAAGTCCGACTCACCGCCATCCCTGAAGAAGCGGCCCTATGAGCGGTAACCCGTGTCCGTGTCAGACTTTCCAGGGCCCTCTTTGCTCCCACTGCCCCTATATTGGTACCAAGGACCCCGGCCCGATGGCTTCCCCATACCTGTCTCCTATCAGATCCTAGAGGTACTCTCTACCATCCCCCTTAACCTTTGTCACCAAGTTCTTGTACAGCTCTTCATTGCACATCTTCAGGGCAAATTTAATTACCCATGGGACTTAATCAGTCACCTAATAGACCCTTACGGGGAGGTCACTCAGGGACAAGGCCTACACAACATCCTCCCTTCCTCCGATTCGGATTCATGATTTTCTGGCTTTCCCTGATTCCTGGAAGTGGGGAATGGCCTCTCCCAGCCTTCCTCATGTCCACCCACCTAAAGCGGACTCTCAATCTCACTCGGTCCCTACTGTACTCCGCCAATTCTTCCCTAGCCTCTAACTGCTGGGCATCTCTCTCTCTCTCTCTCTCTCTCTCTCTCTCTCTCTCTCTCTCTCTCTCTCTCCTCTTCAGCCTACACTGCTCTGCCCATTCCTCTAGCCACAACCTCTGGGCTCACCACCCGACTGACATTTACAGTTCAGAAGGGTGCCACCTTCTTTGAGCAAGCTGATACCCTCATTGGTGACTATTCCACCGTAGCAGCCAACAGGGTCTCCCTTCTATTTCAGAAATACCTTCAAAACCCAGGACCTGACAACCCCACCAGTTCATGGACCAGTCACCTGGGATACCTCCGTAATCGCTAAGGCTCCACTCTGCTTTACCAGCTCCAAAGGCCAAGTTCCTATCAAACAGATTCCATGGGACCAATGCAACCTCACTCTTACAATCCACCATCCCAAAGATTGGCAAAACCAGGGAGTAGACTATCAGGTCTCTCCCCAGGCCAATGGCCTCTTCAAACAACCAGTACAGTTCACGGCGCCTCCATCAGTACTGGCTTCCTCCCTGAATTGCTCATATCCTTCACTTACTTTCACCCCTTGGATATCCCCCACCTCACTCAAGTGCAAAAGAACCTCCACAACCCACCTGTCCCACTGATAGGTGCTTCCTTCTCTTCCTCCCTCAGTATTTGGAGTGCCTTCGGCACAAAATATCCTCTTCTTCACCTCTTTTCCATACACATATCGGCCTGCTACCCGAAATGGGAGTCTTCTTCCTGTGCAGGACCAATGCCAATACCTATCTCTGCCTACGCACCAACTGGACAGGGACCTGTACCCTAGTATACCTCACTCCCAATATTGAGCTGGCTCCCCGAAATCTCCCCTTCCTGATCCCAAGGACCCAAAAGGTTAGAGAGAAGCGGACAGTCCAGGTGATCCCACTTTTAGCTGCCCTAGTAACCACGGGGGTGAGCCTTGGGTCAGGAGGCCTGGGAGCTTCCCTTTCTTACTTTCAGGCCCTATCGGAAGACCTCCAAAGCCCCTCGATGAGATTGCACATACCCTAGTCAACCTCCAGGACCAAGTTGACTCCCTGTCTGAGGTCACGCTCCAAAATAGGTGAGGATTAGACCTCCTAAGTGCGGGAAAAGGAGGACTTTGCCTGTTTCTTGATGAACAATACTGCTTTTATCTGTCTGGATTAGAGATGCAGCACAAAAACTCAGAGACCGCCCACAAAGAATCGGAGAGAGACAAACCCAGTGGGGCTCTTGGCTGACCACCCATTGGGCCTCCTGGCTCTTCCCTTTAATTGGACTTTTAATCTTTGTTTTTTGTTTTGTTTTGTTTTGTAATTGGGGAATTGGGGAATGGGAATTGCGCTGGGGAATTGGGGGAAGGGGAACAGACAAGTTGCTGTCATTTTTATTCTTTAGTCTAGTTGTGGAGGACGTTGCTTCACTGGCCCAAGTTGGTACCATCATTGCGCTCTTCCCGGGCGAGGCAGATCAGTCGCTGGATTCTGGATGGCCGCTCACTGTGGCTGCTGGCCGCTCATGCTGGCTGCTGGCTACACACAGTAGCCCATGGCAACCCACTGCCACAGGGGCTGCAGCCTACGCCATCGCCATCAACTCACAGCAGCCCAGCTCCAGGTTGAGCTGTTGTTCAGCATCTTAGTTGTGGAGGGCAGTGGCACTGGCCCTCATATGTGGGATCTGAACCGGGGCCCTCTGGCGACCCAAGCCAGCTCTTAACCACCACGCCACTCGGCCGGCCCTAACCTTTCTCTTTTTAACCTTAGCATTGGGCCCCTGCCTGTTAAGCCTTTTAACTCGCTTTCTCCAGGACCGCCTTCAGGCCTTCACCAATATACAGTGAAAGACATGCTGCTCCTCACTATCACCACCTGTCCTCCGGGCCCAGTGACCACCCTACACCCAGCTTTCACCATAGCCCCAGCACCGTTCCCTCACCGCAGGCAGTAGCTCCAGGAGAAAGACACTGGGCCCCCTCTCCTTAACAATTATAGCAAAAGACTGGAATGGTAGGGGTCACCAGGCATGAGGCAAACCCCCCACACACACACCCTGCTGAAGACACCAGACTTCCTCTTGGGTAAAAATAATGAGCACCTGACTACAGGTTTCCTGATAGAAACAAGACGATGTAGCAGAACTTTATTTCTGCAGCAATACCTGTTCTGCATTTATAACTGCTCATGTATGCTTGCAATTACTTCCCGTTTCGCTTACCGTATAAAACCTCCTGCAGACGCCTGCAGGGGTGCCGATGCCAGTTTTAGGCTCAGCCCCGACAGGCAAATAAAGCTACTTGGTTTCGACATGTGCCTCAGACTTTTGACTCCTCGGCAGACCTTTCAGCTATGTGTAACAGTTTTAAGGTAAAAGCTTCGAGTCTATGAGTCACTTGTGTTGGTAACTAACATGTTTTCCTCTCAACAAGTTGAAAACGGTTTATGTCAAAAGCTGTTTTTCCCTTCTGCTTGTATGCAAGAACTGCTACTAAGGCTAAAGCAACTCAGGGGGAACTAGGATGTCGGTGAGGGGGTAGATGTGGGGAGGGGATGGGACCCAGGAACCTTTCTGCAGTTAGAATTAATGTAAGCACTTTCATTAGCTAGAACTGCAGCTGTCTGTAGGGATTCCGGACTAGAATGTGAAATACAAAGCTCTCCCTGAGTAGAACAGGCAGTTTCATACTGACACCAACAGAACAGCCTTTCCTTTTCTAGTCTCCATTCACCAAGGAGGCTGAGACTCAACACAGCTCAGTTCCAGAGATTTTCATAGAGTGTTACTGGCATTGGGGTTCTTGGGTTACCCAAGGCAGAAATCCCGGGGAAACCCGAGAAATTCTTCAAGACACATTTTATTAAGTTTATGCTTGAGCAAAAGGTAGGCAGCACAAAGGACAGAAATGTCCTCCAAACTGACTCAGGGGCTGGCTCTGCCTGGCTGCTCTTATAAGCTGGGAACAAAACAGGCTTCTGGAAAAAGGTGGGCTCTTTGAAAACAAGGGGCCATTTGAAAACGCAGGCAT
The DNA here is from genome assembly GCA_031876335.1 of Hipposideros larvatus. Classification (NCBI taxonomy): domain Eukaryota; kingdom Metazoa; phylum Chordata; class Mammalia; order Chiroptera; family Hipposideridae; genus Hipposideros; species Hipposideros larvatus. The sequence continues at coordinate 129,685 of JAVKSA010000061.1, forward strand.
CCTTAACCGGCTATGTTGCCTCATAACCATGTTCACTCCTCTACTCTGGGGACAAGATTAAGGTAGTCAGTATCGCCACCACAGAAACGTGGTAGAGTGGTCAAACCTTCAATAACTGCACAAGTGAAACAGTGGTTAGAAATCTGTATGGAAGTAAAAGATGGAAAGAAGAAAATAATCAGCAATTTCTGCATTTTTGCTTCTGGGAGATGGGGTCATGGCATTCTTGTGGTCTGCATATCCCGGGTTCCTCCTGGCCATCTGGCATTTTCTCCACCGCTAGCCAAAATCTCTATGCTGTCTCAACAGGAGACCTGGTATATGAGACGTGAAGGACTAAAGCATCGGACAATTTAAGGTCATTAAGTATTACTTTAAAGCAAGTAACTTTGAGAATTTATTATGAATTGCATTTATATCTGTTGCATTCAACCTTTGAAACATATTACCTTCAAATACCTTTGAGAAAACTTGCTCACATCATAATACACTTAGGTAAATAATACCTAAATATAATGTAATTTCAAATTCCTTAAATTTTCCACGAGAGTAATTAGAAAATTTATTTTAAAATTGTAATATATTTAATCTTTTTTTGTTTTCTATTTCTGAAAGTTCTGTCACGTGTGGATTACAAAGTCTGTAAAATATATAGTCTCCACAAGACATTGGTATTTTTCTTCATCTAAATAATTAACTTTGCAATACTTCTAAGGGCATTGGGGAGCGAAGTATATTCTCTGTAATACAAGCCCTAAAGTAAATTCAATAAACGAATATCCAACAACCTCTTTTCTACCCTTAATAATTTTTAGGGCAATACCTAGCATTTACCATCTGCTATGAACTATGGTTTCTCTTCTTGCTACATGTGCAAGATTTCATCTAGAGAAATGGCAAGTCAGTCTGTGTGCAACAGCAGAGCTCAAGGGAAGTGAGCTCAGCCCCGGGAGCCTGGGCAAAGAGGGGGATGGTTGTTTGTTTTCTGGACCAATAGCAATTTATCTTCCAAAGTTTCAATTTATTGGAGTCGAAGCATTTCATTAAAATAATAAAACCAGTAAAATATTAGGAAAAAAAATACTGTAAAGGTTTCAGAAACTGGTACCAGTTCTAAGGAAACCAGAAGAATGCCCTTCATGGGAAATAACGTTTTTGAAATTTATTATTTTTTTTTAATTGGGGAATTGGGGGATGGGAACAGCACTTGGGAATTGGGGGAAGAGGAACAGACAAGTTGCTCTCCTTTTGTTCTTCAGTCTAGTTGTGGAGTCTAGTTGTGCGTCACTGGCCCAAGTTGGCACCATCATTGCGCTCTTCCCTGGCGAGGCAGATCAGTGCCGGCTTCTGGACTGCCACTCACGCTGGCTGCTGGGTATACACGGTAGCCCATGGCAACCCACTGCAGCAGGGGTTGCAGCCTAAGCCATCGCCGGTGACTCACGGCAACCCAGCTTGAGGTTGAACTGTTGTTCAGCATCTTAGCTGTAGAGGGAGCAGCGTCACTGGCCCTCACATGTGGGATTCGAACCGGGGCCCTGCTGCTCATAGCTGGCGTCCCAAGCCAACTCAACCAACGCGCCTCTCGGACAGCCGAGAAATATTTTCAATTGCAGAAACTTATGCATCTATTTGTGAATGAAGTTTTCTGAGGGGTTTGAAAATAATATGGGGAACAACATACCCAAAGATGTAAACTCATGTATAAGCTATTTGTGAGTGCTGACGTTACTGAAAAATGTTTAGTTACCACTGTGCTCAATTATGTTAGATTTTGCAGACACCCAAACATCTATTTACTATATTACTCTCATTTTTTTTCTTCTGCAAATAGAACAAACACATGAAGATGAGTACGAATATGTCAGACATGCCTTTCAAATAAAAGGGAGTCTTACATGACTGAGGCCAGAGTGACTTAGAACCTCCAGTTGTAAAACCAGTATCTCTAATAAACAAAGATCAGAGCCTTCATGGTCTAAAGCAAAATCAAGCAAAGACAAACTCAAAAGAAGTTTGAAGAAAGTCTCTATCAAAAAGCTATTGGATCTGATAGACAAATTCAGTAAAGTAGCAGGATACAAAATCAATACTCAGAAATCAGTTGCATTTGTATATACCAATAACAAGCTATCGGAAGGAGAAATCAAACAATTCCGTTTACAATCGCTTCAAGAACTATAAAATACTTAGGAATAAATTTAACCAAAGTAAAAGACCTGTACTCTGAAAACTATAAAACACTGAAGAAAGAAATAAAAGAAGATACAAACAAATGGAAAAACATTCCATGCTCATGGATAGGAAGAATTAATATAGTTAAAATGTCCATATTGCCTAAAACAATATATAGATTCAATGCAATTCCCATCAAACTACCTAGGGCATTTTTCTCAGAAATAGAAAATGTAATCCAAAAGTTTATATGGAACCAAAAAAGACCACGAATAGCCACGGCAATCTTGAGAAATAAGAACAAAGTTGGGGGGATCACGCTTCCAGACATTAGAACGTACTACAAGGCCTCAGTAATCAAAACAATATGGTATTGGCATAAAAATAGGCATATAGATCAATGGAACAGAACAGAAAGCCCAGAAGTAAATCCAACCATATACGGGCAGTTAGTATATGACAAGGGAAGCAAGAAGTTACAATGGGGTAAGGATAGCCTATTTAATAAATGGTGCTGGGAAAATTGGACTGACACATGCAAAAAAATGAAACTGGACCACCTCCTTACGCCACTTACAAGAACAAACTCAAAATGAATTAAAGACTTAAATATAAGACCTGAGACCATAAAACTCATAGAAAAAAGTATAGGGTCTAAATTTGCAGACATCACCCTGAGCAATATTTTTACTGATACATCCCTGTGGGCTACGGAAGTAAAAGAAAAAATGAACATATGGGACTACATCAAACTTAAAAGTTTTTTCACAACAAAAGAAACCATCAATAAAACAAAAAGGAAGCCTACTGAATGGGAGAAGATATTTGTTAATGATATATCAGATAAGGGATTAATATCCCAAATATATAAAATGCTCATGCAACTCAACACCAAAAAACAAACAACTCAATTAAAAAATGGGCAGAGGATATGAAGAGACGTTTCACCAAAGAGGACATACAAATGGCCAACAGGCATATGAAAAAATGTTCAACATCACTTAGCATTAGGGAAATGCAAATTAAAACCACAATGAGATACCACCTCACACCGGTCAGAATGGCTATCATCAATAAATCAACAAACAACAAATGCTGGCGAGGCTGTGGGGAAAAGGGAACCCTGGTGCACTGCTGGTGGGACTGCAGACTGGTGCAGCCATTATGGAAATCAGTATGGAGGCACCTCAAAAATCTGTAAATGGAACTATCTTATGACCCAGCAATACCACTCTTAGGTATTTATCCAAAAAATCCCAAGACATTAATCCGAAAAAATATATGTACCCCTATGTTCATTGTGGCGTTATTCACAATAGCTAAGACTTGGAAACAACCAAAATGCCCATCGGTAGATGACTGGATTAAGAAACTTTGGTACATTTACACAATGGAGTATTATTCAGCTATAAAGAAGGAAATAGTACCCTTTGCAACAATATGGATGGAACTAGAGAACATTATGCTAAGTGAAATAAGTCAGTCAAAGACAAATATCATATGATCTCACTTACACGTAGATTCTAAGGAACTGAATGGATGGGAGAAGTGGATGGAGATAGTCTCAGAGACACAGAGGAAGAACTGAGGGTTGTTAGTTGGGAGGGGGTGGGGATGAAGGAGAAGGGGAAGGGATGAGACAATACAAATTGGTAATTGTAATATGGCCTCAGGGATAGAAAAAGACAGTCCGAGGAATATAATCTATAATGTTGTAAGTATTTCTTAGGGGGCCAGATGGACCCATGTCCTTTTGGGGAGTCCACTTCATAGTCGATGTAGAGGCCTGACCACCGCATTGTATTTCTGAAACTGATGTTGAATAATACTGTATGTCAACTATAATTATATATATACATATAGTCTCGGGACATGGAGTAGAGAGCGGGAACGGATTCAATGGAATTGTAATAGATAAGCATGATATCGGGGGTGGGAGGGCAATAGATGGGGGGAGGGGGGTTGTTACCTGGTGAGGGTGAAAAGGGTACCTATTGTATTGTTCTGTACACCTGAAACTAACAATAAAAAAAATAAACTATAAAAAAAAAAGAAGTTTGAAGAATAAATGTGCTTTACACACAACACTCAATAAACACACCCAAATGCTCATTAGTGAAAAGAGGAAAACTGTTAATATCATAGAGGAATTCAGCACACAAGACCTGAATGAACTGGATGAATGTAACACCAGCTGTGATGGGACAAATTGGTCTCGGCTGCCTGATGCACATGGATGAACTCATCAACTATCCTGTTATCGTTGGGAGAAAGTGAATTATGATATGAATCTAACTACAAGGAAATGGCTGCTTCATGCACTTTCCAAGGCACATGTAGGTCCCATGTCTGCTAACCTTTATTTTAATTTAAATAGTCTTTCTTTAGCATTCTAGGCAGCAAGGTTCTCTTTCCATTTGCAAATTAAAAACTCGGGGAAAGGATTTCTAGTGTTGTCATTCCACTGCATCACCAAATAGTGCATTGTTCATTCCAAACATGACTAACGTGGGAGAGGTCTATGTTGGTGGCAGGATAACAAGTCATTCATTACACACAAGTATTAATACATTAAAAATCATTCGCTTTATTATTAATGTAAATATAAGTTCAAAAACAGTCTAAATAAAGCACGGCAAACCACTTGTAGGATCCACGCACAAAATATAGATAACAAGCAGTTAAGAAGCATTCTGGTTGTTCTGATATAATGACCTTAGAGCTCTGTTTTCCATGGGTTTGAAGACTGAGGCTCATTGTTTAGGAAACGATGTACAATAATTTATGCACTTAGGGATAAGTTGTGTGTCCTTTCTAGATATCTCTGAAACGTCTTTATTTCAACCTCATCTGGTAATATTTATGACTCCTGTTTATGGCTACGACAAAGACACACCAGGGTTTCAAAAACCACCACCTTACTTTCCTTAAAGAGAAACTGGAAAAACTAACTACAATTCAGAATGTTTCTTTCTCACATTAATGAACACAAAGATGCCCTGAACACCCACTTCACGGTGACTTACATCAATATTCTAAGTCAACAAAACAGCATCTCCATTTAGATTTTGATCATACATTGTGTATTACAGTGCCCTCAGTCTTCCAAGGAAAAGTATTTCTGAGTGAATCCCACTCAACATACAAGGGCTCTCAGATGTTTGAGACAGCAATAAACAACCCATGATTCACACACACTAGGAGTAAAAAAACAGCATCAAGTGACTTCACAGTGGGATCACATTAATATTTCCTTTTCAACAAACCTCAAGTACTATCAATATATAAAGACTCATTGTAAATAATTGTGCCTTTCCAATATCAATCCCCATGACACTTTCAAGCATGTTCACAAGTCTTTTTAACATTTGCTTATTTACTATATGTATTGTGATTTAACATAATATTTGCAAACTGTTGTTTACTGATGACTTTGTAACGTCAATTCTCTAATATTTCAGATTTCATTGTCGATTAAACATTTCCTCTTATTATTTTGCATCTTTAAAGTCACTTTGGAGCATGTATTATGTAGACTTTCTGAAGTTTGCATTTTGATCACAGGGTATTCATCGTTGATTTTGTATGTTGAGTTCTCCGCAGTAAGCATTCTCTGATATTGAGTGAGGCTGTAGGTCCAGCTTCAGGGTTACTTGGATCCTGCAGTTCTAAGGCTTCCGTCTATTATCAAATTCCATGTGTTCAGTAAATTCTAAATCAGCAGTTCTCAACCTTCCTAATGTCGTGAACCTTTAATACAGTTCCTCATGTTGTGGTGATCCCCAACCATAAAATTATTTTCGTTGCTACTCTATAACTGTAATTTTGCTACCGTTATGAATCATAATATAAATATCTTTTTGTTTTCCGATGGTCTTCGGCGACCCCCGTGAAAGGGTCGTTCGACCCCCAAGGGAGTCGCGACCCACAGGTTGAGAACTGCTGCTCTAAATGGTGACTAATGGCTTTGCTACATTTTTCACATTTGTAAAGCTTCTCTCCGATATGCATTCTCTCATGCCTAGTAAGAAATGAACGCTAAGTAAAGTCTTTATTTACCACGTTATTTACATTTGTAAGGCTTCTCTCTGTTATGAATTCTCATATGTACAGCAAGATTTGAGCTGTCGTAAAAGGCTTTACCACATTCTCTACATTTGTAAGGCTTCTCTCCAGTATGAATTCTCATATGTACAGTAAGATATGAGTTCTGAGTAAAGGCTTTACCACATTCTCTACATTTGTAAGGCTTCTCTCCAGTATGAATTCTCATATGTACAGCAAGACTTGAGCTGTTGGTCCAGGCTTTACCACATTCTCTACATTTGTAAGGCTTCTCTCCACTATGGATTAACTCATGTCTAGTAAGATGTGAGCGCTTAGTAAAGGCTTTACCACATTCTCTACATTTGTAAGGCTTATCTCCAGTATGAACTGTCATATGTACAGCAAGATTTGAGTTGGTGATAAAGGCTTTACCACATTCTCTACATTTGTAAGGCTTCTCTCTACTATGAATTCTCATATGTACATTAAGATTTGAGTTCAGAGTAAAGGCTTTACCACATTCTTTACATTTGTAAGGCTTATCTCCACTATGAATTCTCATGTGTACAGGAAGACTTGAGGGGTTAGCAAAGGCTTTACCACATTCTCTACATTTGCAAGGCTTCTCTCCAGTATGAATTCTCATATGTACAGTAAGATATGAGTTCTGAGTAAAGGCTTTACCACATTCTCTACATTTGTAAGGCTTCTCTCCAGTATGAATTCTCATATGTATAGCAAGATTTGAGTGCTTAGTAAAGGCTTTACCACATTCTCTACATTTGTAAGGCTTCTCTCCAGTATGAATTCTCATATGTACATTAAGACTTGAGTTCAGAGTAAAGGCTTTACCACATTCTCTACATTTGTAAGGCTTCTCTCCAGTATGAATTCTCATATGTACAGCAAGACTTGATTTCTCAGTAAAGGCTTTACCACATTCTCTACATTTGTAAGGCTTCTCTCCAGTATGAATTCTCATATGTACAGCAAGATTTGAGTGCTTAGTAAAGGCTTTACCACATTCTCTACATTTGTAAGGCTTCTCTCCAGTATGAATTCTCATATGCACATTAAGACTTGAGTTCAGAGTAAAGGCTTTACCACATTCTCTACATTTGTAAGGCTTCTCTCCAGTATGAATTCTCATATGTACAGCAAGACTTGAATTCTCAGTAAAGGCTTTACCACATTCTCTACATTTGTAAGGCTTCTCTCCAGTATGAAATCTCATATGTACATTAAGATTTGAATTCAGAGTAAAGGCTTTACCACATTCTCCACATTTGTAAGGCTTCTCTCCAGTGTGGATTAACTCATGTCTAGTAAGATGTGAGCGCTTAGTAAAGGCTTTACCACATTCCCCACAATTGTAAGGCTTCTCTCCACTATGGATTAACTCATGTTTAATAAAAGATGAATGCAAATTAAAGGCTCTAGCGCAGTCTCTACATTTGTAAGGCTTCCCTCCAGTATGAATTCTCTCATGTCCGGTAAGATTTGAATGCCGAAGAAAGGTTTTGTCACATTCTCTATATTTGTAAGTCTTCACTCCAGGATGGATTTTCCTATGTCCGTCGAGACTGGATAATCGACTAAAGACTCTCCTACACGGAACACATTTGTAAGGTTCCTCTCCAGGATGAATATTGTGATGTTCAGTAAGATATACAGAATGGTTCAAAGACTTGTCATATTCACTACGTTTGTTTGACTTCTCTACAATATAACTTTTCTGATGTGTAAGATTTGAGCTTTCATGGGAGGCTTTCCCATGTTTACACTGGTTCTCTACAAACTGAAATCTCTGATGCTTATTAGGATCTAACCCTTGTTCAAAGTTTTTCCAGGATTCACTGAATTGGTAACTTCTCTCATCATTACACGTACTCTGGTAATCAACAAAGACAGAAAGGCCTTCAGTGAGGACTCTAATTTCATTAAACATGTCAAGTTGTTCCCCATTACCCATGATACCTATGGAACCATAATGCTTCTATAAATACCCTCCCACATTTATGAAAACTACAGAATTTGGAACAAAGACAGATTGTTTCTTGGAAAAAGAATAATGAAACCCTGATTAAGCGATTATAAAATTGATCACATTTAGGATTTCTATCTTCATTTTTACATCTCTGATTTTTAAATTCTTGAGGTTATCTACTGCTACATTTTAAATGATTCAAATGATTATTTCATCATGAGTTACATAACTCCCTATATATTCCACATTATCTTTCAAAGAATATATATCTTTAATAAATTGTTTGCCATCTTTACATTCAGAAATAAGTGTTCTGCTAATGAAACTGCCTTAACATGCAGGGTTCCACATTTTGTATATATTAGATCTCTTTAGTATTGGGGATTTTACCTGAGTAACTGTCCCAGTTTTGTTATGACCACGATAACATCCTTCAGCCCTTCACACTCCCCTCATATTCCCATTCTTTCATTAAGTGCAGATTGTCAAGGCCGCACCTTCCATATCTTACCAGGAGCTTTTTGTGGAATGAATGTTCTATTCCTGGGTTTGGCAACAAGTCCAAGGTGTCCTCAGAAGACATAGCTGAAAGACACGAAATAAATTATCACTCTTACTACACACAAAGGAATATACTTTCAATTCTAACATACAAATTTAATACCGATTACATGACTGAACAAGATGGCATAAGAGGAAACACCAAAACTGCCATCCTCCATGGAGACATAAACTTAGTAACAATTACTGACCCAATTCGCTTGCTGAGTACTCAGAACAAATGTTGAGGAAAGCAAAGCACATGAAAGAGTCACATCAAAGAGGGAAGAAAAGTTGTTTACATTTGCCAACATTACTGTGCACCCTCCCTGGCATACATGGAAATGTTGTGAGAAAACTCCAATTGAAACCTTCTCCGGAGAAACAAAGATAAGTCACCTTCGGGTCCAATGGACTCGCTTTTTGCAGCTGCCTGAAGGTCTCATTTATTTTTTGCATGACACCAAGTGCTAAGGAAATGGCAATGCAATGTGAATGCATCATGGTGGCCACTAAGAAAAATGGTAAGCAATTGTTCAAACACCAAAAAGAGCACAGTACTGAAGACAATCATCATGGATAGGAATATAACACTGCTCCTAAAGAGGAAACAAATTATATTTCAAACCGGAAAATTACGTGCAAAAAACACAGAGAGCACACATTCGTAGAACCAGTTTGATAGGCATAAGAACTTCAAGCTCAGCTGCCTGGTATGTGTGTTCTCTAGTATAAAGCAGGTCCACACAGCCTGGGATGGTGGCTGTTTCTTCTCCAACCTCAACAAAACATCATAAGACATAGAATAGAACAGAAAAACATGGTCCAATCCGAGGAAAAACTAAATCTTGAGATAAGCCCAAAACTAATAGAGCTATTAATTACCTAACCAAGAACTCAAAATACACTGTCATACCTTTAAAAATGTTTTGGGACGACCGAGTAGCTCAGTTAGAAGCCTGCTCAAGAGTGCAAGCTCTGAGCAACAGGGTTGCCAGTTCGATTCCCATATGGGCTAGTGACGCTGAGTGGCCGCTGAGCTCGAACAGGTGGCAGAATGGCTCAGAGGTGAGAGCATGTGCTTCTAACAATAAGACTGCCTGTTTGATGCTGGGCTACGTCCACCCGCAACTAAGAATGAACTCTGAACACTGAGCTGGGCAGCCACCCGGATAACTCAGCGGATAGAGCGAGTGCTCTTAACACCAAGACTGCCGGGTTTGACTCCCACATGGGACCGTGGGTACACAAACCCGCAACTAAGACTGAACTCGACACCTTGAGCTTAGAGGCCACAAGATGCCAGCGGGCAGCCAGATGGTGACTGGTGCCCACCACAACAAAGACTGAAAAACAACAACATGGCTTGATTCCCTCCCAAATTCCGCAACACTGTTCCTCTACCCCAATTAAAAAATATATATACTTTAAGTAACTCTTATGGTAACCACGATAAACTACCTATAACAGACACACTGAAAGACATTGAGAAAGAAATCAAAGCATGCAACTACCAACAGGAATGAAAGAAACAATAGAACACAGCTCAGAGGTGGGAACGTGGAACAAAACAGCTACACAAAGTGCAGAAAACAATTCAAAAATGGTTATAGTATTCCGTCCAACTCAGTGATTACTTTAAATGAAAACAGATGAAACTCCCTGAATCTAAAGACACGAGTTGGCTGAATAGATTTAAAAAAAAAAAATCAAACTACCTTCTTTGTACAAGATACTCACTTGAGATGAGGGAACACTCATGGGACAGAAGTCAAACCATGGAAAATGTATTCCATAGAAACAGTCACCAATAAAGGGCACAGTTGCCCATAATGATATCAGACAAATACACAGTAAGTGTCAAAACATGTCAGAACACAAAGGACATTATATAATGATAATAAAGTAAATTCAACAGAAAGATATGACAATTACATTTATGTAAAAAGTGGTGTAGCCAAAAACAATATTGAACTTCCTCAAAAAATTATAAACGCAACTATTATATGACCCAGCAATTCCACTTCTGGGCATTATCCAGAGCAGGGGTTGGCAAACAGCAGCTCATGAGCCACATCCTGCTCTTTGCGTATGTACACGTGGCTCCGAAGGAAAATTGAAAATGAGAATTATTATAGTTTCATTCATAAAATTTTTCTTCACTCTACTTGTGGAGGACGTCGCCTCACTGGCCAATGTGGCATTATCATTGCGCTCTTCCCGGGTGAGGCAGTCGCTCACCAGCCATTGGACAGCTACCCACGGCGGCTCAATGAGGCTGACAGCAGCTCTCGCCAGCTGCCGGCCAGCCCCACCGCAGCCTACGCTGAGGCTGGCAACTCACGGAAGCCCACTTCCAGGCCGAGCTGTTGTTTACCATCTTAACTCTAGAGGGTACAGCGTCACTGGCTGTCACGTGGGATCAGAACTAGGGCCGTGCTGCTCAGATCTGGCATTCCAAGCCAACTCCTAACCAATGTACCACTCAGCAGGCCCTATAAAATATTTAAAGGATATTATTCATATAATGGTCATTTCATTTGTTTTCTGGCTCTCAAATAATTTTTAAATTGTTGTCAGGGACAGGATTGGCTCTTCCTTCAGAAAAGTTTGCTGACCCCTGATCCAGAGAATACAAAAACACTAATTGAAAAAAATATCTGTATTCTTACATCCACTGCAACATTATTTACAACAAACAATATATATATGCCCATCAAATATCAACGGATAAATACGTGATAAATGTACACAATGGAATATTTCTCAGCCAGAGGAAAAACAGAAATCCTGCCAGTGTTAACATTGAGCATGGATCTAGGGGGTATTATGCTAAGTGAGATAACACAGAAAAAGACTAATGCCATATGCTTTCACTGATATGAAGAAGGTAAAAATAAAAACGAAAAAACAAATCAGAAAAACACACACAAGTGCAGAGAATTAACTAATGGTTACCAGACAAGACAGGGCCAGGAGGAAAGGCAAAAAACATGAAGGGGAATCAGAGGTATAAACGTCTAGTTATGAAGAGTAAGGCACGGGATGTAATATAGCCTAGGAAATATACTCAACGATATTGTGATGCCTTATAAGGTGACAGAAGTGACTTGAGTCATATAGTGATCACTTTGTAAGATACGTGAGGAATCACCATGTTGTAAAACTGAAATGAATATACTATTGTATGCCACCTACACTGTAAAAAAATAAATAAGTGCATAAAATAAAACAGTTGATTCCATTTTGGATGACAAAAAAATTTTGATAACTCTAATGTTTCACTTTTTCCAACAAGCATGTATTACTAGGATAATGAAAAAAAGAAATTCATGGTGCTGCACAATGAGAAATATATTCCAAGATTTCATTAGAGTCTTGTGGAACATTTAACGCAACCTCATCATCATCAACAGGGGACTCATTGTGAGTTTATTCCAGGAATGATCACACAACGGGAATTAGAATTTAAATGTTATTAAATATAAACCTAACATCATACACTTCACAGTTTTTCCAAGACACACTGTTAACCAAGTTTTTTTCAAATCGTAGCATTAACTTTTGAATGCCCATATTTCAAATCAATTATTAATGAGCAAATACAACACAGAAGTCATCACCAACAGTACAATAGGAGAAGCCACAGACTGGGAAAGAATATTCCAAAAGAAATACCTGCAGGGCTGGCGGAGTGGCTTGTTGGTGAAGAATTGGCTTGGAAGCGCGAACCCTGACCAGCAGGGCCCCCGGTTCGCATTCCACATGGGCCAGTGATGCTGTGCCCTCTACAGCTAAGATGGTAAACAACAGCTCGACCTGGAGCTGCGCTGCCATGAGTAGCCGGCGACGGCGTAGGCTGCAGTGAAACTGCAGTGGGCTGCTGTGTTACCGTGAATGGCTGGCAGCTAGCGTGAGCAACCAGCAGCCAGCGTGAGCAGCCAAGAGTTGTCATGAGCGGCCAGCGGCCTATTTGCCTCAGCCGGGAAGAGCGCAATGATTAGAATAGCAACATAGGCCAGTGAAGCGGCATCTTCCACAACTAGACTGAAATCAAAAGGACAGCAACTTATCTCTTCCCCTTCCACAATTCCACAATGCAGTTCTCTCCCCCAAATACTCAATCAAATCTTTAAAAAAAAAAAGAATGGGCCAGCCGAGTGGCACATTGGGTAAGAATTGGCTTGGGACGCCAGCTCTGAGCAGCAGGGTCCCGGTTCGAATCACACATGAGGGCCACTGATGATGCTCCCTCTACATCTAAGATGGTCAACAACAGCTGACATGGAGCTGGGCTGCCCGTGAGTCGCCTGCAACACCGTAGGCTGCAGTGGGGCTGGCCGACAGCTGGTGTGCGCTTCAGTGTGCTGCCGTGAGTGGCCGTCCAATGGCCGGCAAGCGATGCCTCACCTAGAAAGAATGCAATGAAAATACCAACGTGGGCCAGTGACGTGACGTCCTCCACAGCTAGACTGCACAAAAAAAGGACAGCAACTTGTCTGTTCCCCTTCCCCCAATTCCCCAATAAAATCTTTAAAAAGAATAAGAAAAAAAGAAATACCTCTAAAGGTCTACTATTCAAAACACACATAGAAGTCTTCAAACTGATTGATGAAAAAACAGCCAACCTCATTAAAAAATGGGCAAATCCCTAAACAGACACCACACTGGACAAGAGATAGAAGACAAAATAATAAGGAAAAAGATGCTCCACGTGTCAGCAAGGAAATGCACATGAAAACAACAAGAATGAACACACAGCAAATTAAAATATACCACACACATATTAGGAGGGGCCAGAAGCCAGAACCAGACAACATCAAGTGCTGGTGTGGACGTGGATAACAGGAACTCGCACTCACTCTTGGTGGGAATGCAAAATGCTGTAGCCTCTTGGGTACACATTTTGGTGGTTCTTACACATCCTCCCACCCAACGATCAAGCAATTATGCTTCTCAATAGTGACCCAAACACTTGAAAACATGTACCCACCCAATAATCCACACACGCATGTTCACAGCAGCTTTATTCATAATTTCCAAAACTAGGAAGCAACCAACATGTCTGTCAAGAGGTTAATAGATGAGTAAACTGTGGTGCACACAGACAATGAAATATTATTCAGTGCTATAGAGAAAGAAGCTATCAAATCATGAGAAGATGTTGAGGAAACCTAGATGCCTATTAAGTGAAAGAAGCCAATCTGAAAAAGGCACATACTGTATCATTCCAGCTATGACATTCCAGAAAAGGCAAAATGATGGAGGCAGCAAAAAGATCACTGCTGGCTGGGGTTGAGGGGAGGGAGAGATGGACAGGAGGCGCACAGAGACTATTCAGGGCTGGGACCCTACTGTGTATGACACGTTGTCATAAATGTGTCCACATCCGCAGAATGCACAGCCCCTCAGTGAACCCCAAGGAGAACTATGAACTCTGAGTGACAATTATATGTCAATGTAGCTTCCTCTATGTAACAAATGTACCTCTGGGGGTAAAAGTGATGTGGACACGGGCAAGGCTGTGCATGTGGGAGAGGCATGTGGGACTCCTCAGTAACTTCTACTCCATTTTGCTATGAACTAAAAGTGGTCTTAATATGAAAATTATCCTCAGGCTCCTGCTTCTCCACTTATCTGATCTCAGGTCCACATGGCTTTCCAGAAGTTTGACATGCTCTTACGAGAACATAAATGTCTCCATCCGCAGTTAAAAAAACCACAGTACCAACCACCTCACATCAACCAGGATGTGCACTATCAAAGAAACACAAAATATCAAGTGTTAGCAAAAGTGGAGAAATTGGACCGTTATGCACTCTTGGATGAAATCCCAATTTGTGCAAACAGTATGAAAAACAGTATGAAGGTCTCTCAAAAACTAAAATATAGAATTGTGCTATGATGCAGCCTTCCCACTTCTGGGTACATTTCCAAGAGACTTCAAAGGAGGCTCTGCAAGAGCCATGTGCACACCCATGCACACTGTAGCACTATCCACAAAGCCTGGAATAGGATGAAGCAACCCAAATGGCCATCGATATATGAATGGTCAAAGAAAGTGGTCAACGAAAATGTAGCACACACATACAATGGAATATTTTCTGCCTTGAAATAGGAACAGGTGCTCTCAACTGACACAACACAGAAAAACCTTGAGGACTTTTAGGTAAAGCTAAAGAGTCACAAAACAGATACTATAGGAGTCCACTTCTGTGAGTCACCTAATGCAGTCCTCCTCATAGAACAGAAGAAGGGTAGTAGCCATGGGCTTGTGTTCAAGGGAAATGACGGAGTGGTTGTTTAATGGGTGCTCGGTGAGTTTTGCAAGATGGAAATTTCCAGAGGTCAGTTATCCAACAATGTGAATATACTTAACACAACTGGACTCAACAGTTACAGAGGATAAAATTTTAGTCACATTTTTACCAAAGTTGAAATTCAAAAATAATATCTAAAAAACATACTGTTGCCT
Organism: Hipposideros larvatus; assembly: GCA_031876335.1. Taxonomy (NCBI): domain Eukaryota; kingdom Metazoa; phylum Chordata; class Mammalia; order Chiroptera; family Hipposideridae; genus Hipposideros; species Hipposideros larvatus. The sequence continues at coordinate 144,909 of JAVKSA010000061.1, forward strand.
TACAGCTTCATGCTCGACTGTCCCCCCACACCAACTCCTGACCTAACAAGGTTAAGAGGGAGTGTCTCGGAACGCTGAGACCCGGCGGGAAGATGTCGGTTATCTCCCTTACTTCATGGCCGCGGCAACAGTTGCACCATCCTGGGGGTTGTGTGTGTAGGAGTATGAAGGCACAGCATGAGTTGGAATACAATGTGGCTGGTTGATGGAAACTAGCCTTTAGGCACATATCACACGGACTTTAGAAAGGAAGTTTCTCTTCTTTGAAGTTTCTTAATAAAGGCTACGCATTGGCCCGATTTGGAGCTCAGTTCCAGAGTGAGAACTGCAGTCCCCTGGCCTCACCTTAACTCTATCCTTGCCTCTTGTTTTTCTAACCCTGCACTGCCTCTCTGACTTGCCACTGCCCATGCTGTGCGGGATGTGGCATCTGGTGCCCGAATGTGGGGTCTCAAAGAGGGAAGGAAGACTCAGAGTCTAAGAAAAAAAATTTAAATGCGACAGGGCCTGGGAGGCGTTGCGACAACGGCCTGGTAAGGGGGCAGGAAAGATCCCCGAGAATTTAACCAGGGTAAAAGAGGAATTAACTAAACTTTTGTGTGAAAGAGTGTGAAAGTGTGAGTGACTGATTATAGTTCAGCTACGGAACTTGCTTGAGCCCTAATCTGCGATTCCGTGGTTACGTTGTGTGGCAAAACGGTGACTTGGCAACACCAACCATGCCTAGAGTTTATACAGGTGCACCATAGCCAAGACGGACCTTAAAGTCCCGCAAGACATGCAGCCAGGTGGGCATCTGAGTGAACTCTGAGTGAAACTTTTTCCTTTCTCTTTTTACTAACATGGGAAATGTTAATAGTCAATATAGACATTATATCTGCTTACTGAAACAGCTTATTAAGAAAGGAGGGGCTAAAGTCTCAGAAAAGAAATTGGAGGAACTTTTAAAGGTCGTAGACAGTCATTGGTCCTGTTCCCTAACTTAGAAACGTTGTACTTAGAGCCATGGGACGCATTAGGCAAAAACCTTAGTGAGGAACAGTGTCAGAGAGTTTCACTGCTATCAAAATTTGGGATACGTGGAGGTTAGTCCAATCAGTTTTAGAACCATTGCAAACTGACATGGAAGATGAAGGGGAAGATAATGATCAGGGTTGTAAAAATCAAAAAGAAAGTTCTGAGGAAAACGAAGACCAAGAGGAAACTCCAGAGGAAAAGGAGAAAGAATTTTTAGAGGCACCCACAGTTTTCCCAAAATAATTACACCCACCTTTGGGAGACTGGAAAACTACAATTCACCCCCCACTCTTTTACCTCAGTCTCCCTCTATGCATCCGCTTTTATTTACGGCGCAGAAAGTGAAACCTCTCAGAAAACCACCCAGAAGCAATAATCCTTTTCTCTCTGCTGCCCGGGCACCTCCCCCGCCTGCTGGAGGCCCTCACATACCTCTTTGGGCAGTGCAGCAGGCATAGGACAGGCTAGGTTAGAAGGAGATTTGGACGCTTTGACTTTCCCTATTGTCATTCAGGAAACTTACTCTAAATTTATTGCCTGCTTGCAGGGCGCTATAAACAAACAGGTCACCATTCACAAGCGACTGATATAATTCTACAAATTATGGCTTATGATAATGCGATAATGAGGATTGTAAAAAGGCAATAGGAGCTCAAAAAGGAAAAACAGATGCCATGGGATATCTTCGTTTATGTCAAGGGGTAGGAACAGAAGAGTTTAAAGCGACCATGCTTGCTCAGGCTATTACAGGGTTAACAGTGGGAGCGAATTCCCTGGCACTTGCTACAATTGTGGAAAGGCTGGTCATACTCCAAGGGAGTGCCAAAAGATAAACAGAAATAGCTCCCGCCCACCTGATACTTCTGCTCCTGTGGGATCTAAGCCAACTGGTTTATGTCCTAGGTGCTGAAAAGGAAAGATCAGTTTTTCATAAGAATGGAACTCTTCTTCAGGGAAACAGGAAAAGGGGCCAGCCCCAGGCATTGACAACAACAGGAACATATGTGACATTGGCCGTTCCTCAGAATTACCAAGCTGTGCCTCCCCCAGATTTTCAGAACAATTAAGCCCTGCTACTGAGGGAAGTGCTGCAGTGGACATTTGTACAGCACAAGGTACTATATTACTTTCTGGAGAGTCCCCTCTCCGTGTAGCTACAGGAATTTTGGGGCCGATTCCCCCAAATACTGTTGGACTTCTCCTTGGTCGCTCTAGCTTAACTTTCAAGGGGGTCCCTGTTCATACAGGTATAATTGATTCTGATTATAATGGGGAGATTCAAATTATAATGACTTCCTCAGTTCCCTGGTCAGCTAAAAAAGGAGAATGGGTATATTCTCCTCAATTACTCCTGCTCCCATATATTCTCCCAGGAAAAAAGGGGACGCAAAATAGGGGAACTGAAGTTTTGGATACAGGAAAGGCAGGTATTTTTCTGGCAGGAAAACTCTCAGGAATTCGTCCTGGTTGTCAAATTGGAATCCAAGGCAAGAAATTTAAAGGTCTTTTAGACACTGGAGCTGATGTTTCTATAATCAGTTCTCAAGAATGGCCAAAAGGCTGGAAGGTTCAGGAGCCTGACATTTTGTCAGAGTAGGTAGAGCTTCAGGCTTATGCCAAAGTGTTTGCATTCTTCCTTGCCTTAGGCCGGAAGGTCAACAAGGATTTTTACAGCCTTATGTTGCTGACATTCCGGTCAATTTATGGGGTTGAGATTTACTTACACAATGGGAGGCAGAAATGTGGATTCCCCCAGGGCAGTACAGCCCACAATGTCAAAAAATTATGAGTCAAATGGGATTTCAGCCAGAAACAAAAGTTAGGAAAATTTAATCAGGGAATTAATTACTCAGCCTATTCAGCCCTTGCTTCAGCAAGGAAGAGAAGGATTAGGCTGTAAGTCAGAGACTATCAGAAGCCTTTTTAACAGGGGCCAGTGTTGGGGAGCTACGAGCTCCTGTGCCTCTTAAATGGACTAACAAGAAGCCTCTCTGGATCCCACAATGGCCCCTCTCTCAGGAAAAAATTAGAGGCCTTAATAGAATTAGTACAGATTCAATTAGAACAAGATCATACAGAACCTTCTACAAGTCCAGGGAACTCTCCACTATTTGTCATCAAGAAAAAAATCAGGAAACTGGCGAATGCTCACAGATCTCAGAGCTGTAAATGCTGTTATAGAGCCCATGGGTGCATTACAGCCTGGACTCCTACAACCTTCTATGATCCCAAAAAACTGACCTTTAATAGTGATGGATTTACAGGATTGTTTCTATACAATCCCTTTACATCCTCAAGATTGTCCTCAATTTGCATTTTCAATTCCCTCAATTAACAATAAAGAACCTATGAGGAGATATCAGTGGAAAGTACTTCCACAGGGAATGCTTGCTTAATAGTCCAACCATTTGTCAGCTTTTTGTAGCTCAACTTCTTATACCAGTAAGAACTAAATTTTCTGATTGTTACATCAGTCATTATATGGATGACATTCTCTGTGCTGTGTCCTAAATGGAGCAGCTGGCTGCATGTTTGGAACTACTTAAAAGACAGCTTGATTTAGCAGGACTTTACATTGCTCCAAATAAAATTCAAACAACCACACCGGTGCAGTATTTTGGGTACGGTTGTGGAAAGACAGACTATCAGACCTCAAAAAATTCAGAAGAGACCAGATCTCTACTTTAAATGACTTACAAAAATTATTAGGCGATACTAATTGGCTACGTCCTACTCTAGGTATTCCTACCTATGCTCTCTGGAATTTGTTTGGCCTTTTACGAGGATCTTCACAGTTTGACAGTCCTTGCCAATTAACCCCTCAAGCTAATCGGAATTACAATTTGTTGAGCAAAAAATACAAGAAGCTGAGCTTCAACATGTGGATCCCTTTTAACCTTTACAAATTTTAATTTTCTCTACACCACATTCACCTACAGCGATTATTGTACAACAAGATCAATTGGTTGAGTGGCTTTTTCTACCTAACCATTTTGTTAAATCTCTTCCTACCTATGTGGAATTAATTTCTGAACTCGATATATATCAACAGCTCAGACCAGAGTCCTTCATCTTAATGGAAGAGAGCCTAATCAAATTGTAGTTCCTTTTAAGAAACAACAAATTATCTCACTTAAATACTCATGCTGAGTCTTGGCAAATAGCCAGCAGTGACGTTTATGGAATTATTGACAATCATTACCCTTAAAATAAATTGTTTTGTTTCTGAAAAGAACTAATTGGATTTTACCTAAAAAACTTAGGCAGACGCCTATTTCTCAGGGTCTGCCAGTCTTCACTGGTAGATGTAACAATGCCAAAGCAGCAACTGTCTGTGAGAAGGGTCATCAGCTTATACACACAAATTGCACTTCAGATCAACGGGCTGAGTTAGTAGCAGTGTTAACTGCTTTGCAAACATTTTTTGACCCTCTAAATATTGTTACTGATTTGGCTTATGTAGTTCATACAGTACAGAACATTGAGAGGACATCTCTAACTTACAATACAAATCCGGCTCTTCACATTTTGTCAACTCCAGCAGGTTGTGAGAAACTGCCAGCACCCCTTCTTTATCATGCACATTCGTGCACACACCACCCTGCCAGGTCCAATGACATAAGACAATTCAATTGCTGATTTATTAGTAGGGAGTGCCCAGGTTGCTGAAGCAAGCATTTTCATTCGTTAACCCATACTAATGTGGGTGGTCTGTGTTCAAGGTTCTCTATTACAAACAATCAAGCCCCTCCTATAATACAGACACGCCCCACCTGTCAGATCCTTAATGCACCTCAAGAAAGCCCTGAAGGAGTAAATCCTCGAGGTCTCATTCCTAATGATATCTGGCAAATGGACGTTACTCACATCCCCTCCTTTGGAAAATCCTCATTTGTACATGTTACAATGGACACAGCCTCTGGCTTTCTTGTGGCTACAGCTCAGATGGGCGAGGCAACAGCCCACTCTTGCCGTCATTTATTAACCTGTTTTTCTATTATGAGCCTCCCTAAGAACATTAAAACTGAAAATGGACCTGCTTATACCAGTTCTAAAATTTGCAAACTTTTGCGCCATCTGGCGTTATTACTCATACCACAGGCATCCCTTACAGCCCACAAGGTCAAGCCATTGTTGAACGTGCTAATTCAACCTTAAAGAAACAGTTGCAAAAACAGAAAGGGGGAGACATAAGAGAAACCCCACAGGTACAATTAGCAAAAGCTATGCTTACTTTAAATTTTTTGAATTCATCTGGTTCAAACATGGAACCACGCCTTGGGTGGGCTGCAGGTAAAAGGCATTTTCATAATAGTCCGAGGTCACTGGAAAGTGTGCCCATTTGGTGGAAAGACATTCCTACTAATCAACGGCATTTAGGAATATTATTGACATGGGGACGAGGCTTTGCTTGTATTTCTCCAGGTCCAGAAGAACATCCTTTGTGGGTACCTGGCCGGAGTGTCAAACCATATCATGAGCGACACACCAAGAAAAAGGAAGCCCATATGGCCAAAGATCGCGAGATATGATTGGCCCCCGACTGGCCCAGATCAGAGATGAGGATTATGGCTCCCTGTCCAAGCCGCTAGGGTGTGGGAAGGTTCCCCAACTGTTCATATTGTTTTATAACTCCTTCGTAAGATTTTATATACAACTAAAAAATTTATTGGCCTTTTAATTGCAGCCATTATGGGAATAATAGCGATAACCACTGTTGCTGTCTCCGGAGTACCTCTTCACCAGACGGTGCAGACTACCCAATTTGTACAGCAACAGCATGAAGATGCAAGCAAAACTTGGAATCAGCAGATAAGTGATCAAGATATCAGCCTACCATTAGCTGATTTAGAAACAATTGTTTCTCTTGGAGACCAGTTAGAAAGTCTCCGTACCATAATTACCTTAAAATGTGATTGGAATGTTTGTACTTACTGTGTAGCTCCTTTTTTTACAATAAGACACGTACCCTGTGGTCGGAGGTACGAGCTCATCTCTTGGGACATATCCCAAACCATACTGCAGATACCCTACAGTTGCAACAAGAAGTGGATCAAATGTCTTTTACTAATCTCCAGCTCCTCCCAGGAGAGGACTCCCTTTCCGTGGCTGTGGAGGAATTTTCTACTCTAAATCCCCTTACGTGGGTGAAAAGCTTTGGTGGAGGATTTGCCGGTGCTCTTATACTTTTATTGATTATTCTATTATTCATCTGTTTAGTCCTCAGGTGTGGACTGCCCCCGGCAGGCAATAAATGAAGAATCTGCAAAGTCCATGTTTCTCTTTCTACATAAACAGAAAGGGGGAGATGTTGCCTTACAGCTTCGTCCTCGACTGCCACCCCCACACCAAACCATGACCTAAGGAGGTCATGAGGGAGTGTCTCGGAACAGTGAGACCCGGTGGGATGATGTTGGCTATCTCCCTTACTTCATGGCCACGGCAACAGCTGCACCATCCTGGGGGTTGTGTGTGTGGGAGTATGAAGGCACAGCGTGTCTTCGAATACAATGGGGTTGGTTGATGGAAACTGGCCTTAAGGCACTTATTACATGGACTTTAGAAAGTTTCTCTTCTTTGAAGTTTCTTAATAAAAGCTACGCGTCGGCCGGAATTGGAGCTCTGTTCCAGAGCAAGAACTGCAGTCCCCTGGCCTTGCCTTAACTCTATCCTTGTGCCTTCTGTTTCTTTAACCCTGCACCACCCCTCTGACTCCCAACTGCCCGTGCTGCATGGGACATGGCAACATACAGTGATAAAACATTTCAGAAATTATTTTGAATCCAAAAAGTGGTTCTATCACAAAGAAAATATGAAATCATCTCTAAACAGATGTTATATTAAGACTATTACCACAACTACTTAACTGCACAGGATAAGAAAAGCACTCACCACTAACTAACAAAAGACATAAACAAGATGAGTCATGCACAAAGTTGAACTAAAATGATACTAATATGCACATAATTTTAATGCCAATAGACATATGCCTCCTTCATATGTGACTCAAACCGCATATTGTCTTAAGTGTACTTAACTGAAAACTGTCATTCACGTTCATATATACAAGTAACAACTAAAAATGCAAGTAACTAAATTTGGAGAAACTACCATAAAAAAGAAAACACATTATTATGGAATTGCAAAATGAGAATAAGTGGCAATGTATGCCCAGAATTCTGAACACTACACAGATGTACTATTGAGGATCCTTCTGTAGAACTCGGTTTCCACCGTCCGCGTGGCCCCATAAAGAGGAAGCATTCTCAATCATCGGAATACGTGTTGTAGGAAAGGAAAATTTCCCAGCCAATGCATTAGAATCATCCATAAAGAGCTTTAAGAAATATTTCAATAAATAAGCATTTTAACCACACCGAAGAAACCTGTTAATATATTTTGCTATTCTAACACAAATGTATGGGCTGTAATCATCATCCAGAGGGAAACAAAAACCCTCACTGCTAAACAAAAGTATAGGAAGTTATTAAACATCAGAGAATCAGCTTTCTATAAAATCAGCGTTTGAGATTAAAGTACAACATGATTGAGAGACATGCTGATGAACCTCATGATTATTTTTTGCCTGAAGTAAACTGAAACTGAAAACGTAAACAGTTTCCGAAATATGGGAACCTAATAATTCTACAACTCACTTCTTCCCAACGGATTTCATTGGAGCTGGAAGTACCAGCACTTCTGAATCTAAAGCCACTAATCTGACAAAATCTAATCAGAAATGAAAAACAAAGAAGGCCCAGGCAGCTTTGGACTGAACAAGACAGAATTATAACACAATAGGCATTAAGAAATCAGGGAACAATGGAGAACTTCCTACATGGTGGGCAGTATTCTAAGCTCCCCTATGGCATAAACTCATTTAAGAATTCTGTAAGGTAAACAGGTACATTAAACTATTCTTACATGTCGGAATTGGGAGTAGACGCTCAAAATTTCTGTTAGTTCACACTAAGCAAAAGGACATTTGGAGTGAAACTGAGATTGAGGGTTTCTGACTTTAGGGAGGTAACTGGAGCTGAGATGAAATTACTGTCTGCACTTCATAGGGTCATGGTTGAAGCTTCCTTAGGATTAGAAATTATAAATCAGAAAATGTGTGACATCTGTCCCCAGTGCCACTGGCATTTCTGCTCCAAATTCCAGGACCTCCAGCACTTCCTTTACAAACTCCTTACAAGAAGCAAGACCAGAACTTTAAAAATGGCCTCAGGGAGAATCCCTCAGCAGCAGCACAGATTTGCCCTGGCCTCTGAGACAATGGAACAGTAGCCAGCCCATGGCAGCCCCCACAGTCCAGAGGGACATCCGCCCTCACTGCAATGCGGCCCAGATCACTGAGCAGGACAGTTTCTCAAGGATGTGACAGCACAGGACGTATTGGACAGGACTGTCTCTCTGTGACAGCAACAGGAAGAAACCTGGGCTTCTCACATCCTTTCCCCTGAAGCAGAGCTTCCTAAACCACATCTTAAGGTCTGCCTTCCTCAGAGACCTTTGACCCTCTGACCTGTACCATCTGCTCCTTCATTCCCACCTACCTGGGTGGATGGATACTGTCTTTTTTTGCTTCACATCCCAGGCCGCCTTCATTCTCTCCAAAAAGATAACCAGGTCTGGCTTAGAGACAGTAAGATCTGTTTGTTTGTAAAAGAAACATGAGTCTAGATGGAGATTCTCCAATTTCCAATCCAGTATGTGCGCAGGTGAAAAAAAAGAACACTGCAGAAACTTAGAATATTCTAGAAATGGATTCCCCCAAAACAGTTATCTGACAGCACCTTTACTCTACTAGAAAAGTTGGGATGTTTTCAGATCCTTAGTTCCACTTCAAGGACATCATGAAGACTTCTTTGCTATACCAGTAAACCCCTAGGTGGTACTCAGAGCCAGGATCTGAAACTTGACCACACAGAGCACAAGCTCCCAGGAGACGCTGTACTGATGAAGGAAACACACCCCTGCGGTGGGGTAGGAGTTCTGGAAGGAAGTCAGCCTCACCCAGGGAGCGCAGGTTCCTGTAGTTCTCCAGCATCACGTCCATGTAGTTTCCACTCAGCCGGGTGCAGGCACTCCCACTCCTCCTGACAGAAATCTATGGCCACATCCCTGAATGTCAACCGTCCCTGAAACTAAAGACACATTTACCACGTGACCACAGACAAGTTCATAACGTGACTCAATATGAAAACAGAGTTAAGAGAACTGGTTTTGACCTAGGAGAGTGTCCGGAATGGAACACTAGCCACTGACAGTAATATTCTCCAGTGTGTTTTCTAACTCTGAGAAAGGAGAATGACGTACGATCCACAAACCACTGTAGAGAGACATACATCTTTTTTTCTACAAGATAGATTTAAATTCAGGCATCAATACAGGCATATGGCTTTTTGTGTGTTATATTTGTATCATACATTATGTGCATTCCAGTGTGACTCACTGGAAATGTCACAGTGAGTTAAAAATGCGAAGTACTTCTCAAATTTTCATGTGGATAACAAGGAATTGCACTGTTATAAAACTGAAGATTCCGAATGAAGAATTCTAGAGTGTGGCCTGAGTTTCCACACTTAACAAACTCCCTTTTAACTAGTGACACCAATATCTCTGGTCGTGAGTAACACTGTTCCATTGTAGAAAGGAAGGAAACAGGCAAAAATTCATACATGACTTTGAACTGACAGTTTTATGGAATTTACACTTCTCATAGAAGCATAGCAACACAAGCCTTTTTGAAATGACTGTATACTACAGGGTTCTAAGGTTTGTTTACATATTAATTCATAATGCACATAATCTCATAATGCATATAGCCCATAAACTGAAAACAATAGCATACGTCCTCTTGTATGGAAATATTTTTTCATGCATCCACTAAATGGTAGAGCTTGGGTTTTTCTTTTTTTTAAAATTTTATTGGGGAATGGGGAAGGGGAACAGCGCTGGGGCATCAGGGAAGGGGAACAGACAGGTTGCTGTCCTTTTGTTCTTCAGTGTAGTTGTGAAGGACGTCGCTTCACTGGCCCATGTTGGTAGGATCATTGTGCTCTTCCCGGGTGAGGCAACTGGTCACTGGTCATTGGTCATCTGTTCACAGCAGCTCCCGGCAGCTCACACCGGCTGCCAGCCACTCACGTAGCTCATGGCAGCCCACTGCAGCCTATGCCATCGCCGGCAACTCACAGCAGCCCAGCTCCAGGTCGAGCTGTTGTGCATCATCTTAGCTCTAGAGGGCGAGTGTCACTGGCCCTCAATGTGGGATCCGAACCGCAGCCCTGCTGCTCAGAGCTGGCGCTCCCAAGAGAGCTCTTAACCAGTTGAGCCACTCCGCTGGTCCTCAATCTAACTCTTAACCAACGCGCCACTCGGCTGGCCCAACCTTGGGTTTAATACCAAACTTTCTCTAGATAGAATGTTCCAAAATTGACAGAAACCAATACACATAGACAACTCTAATGGACCTACATGACTATTTCTGTAATTGAGAAAAAGAGAATCAACTTAAGCAAGTAAGAAGAAACAACAGATCAAATAGTGTGAAGATTTTATTGACACAGACAGACATACATATGGGAACTGTGTGCATATTAAAAATTACACAGTAGGAAATTTTCATGTCACCAAAACAACAATTATTTTCAATTCTGTATATTTCATAAATGTCTTTTGGATGACACTCTGTATTTTATAAATATTAACAGGGAGAAGATCATACATAGTAACATAAGTTATTCTGCTGTTTTTTGAAAAAATTTGCTTGTCATTTGTCCTGATTAATATATTACAAATTTACCACACTTAAAACCTTTAATAACATGATTGCTGTAAACGTTTTTAAAAACACAAACAGTGTTGACATAGAGAATGTCTGTGACATGAGTGTGGAATATAATAAAAATTTACAGGAACAAGGCCTGACTCATTAAAGCCTTCAAGCCAAAAGCCAATTCTCTGTAGTAAAGAAAGCTGAGGGCCTTCATTTATCAAAGCAGAGAAACTAAGAAGAAAAGGGAGTTTCCAGATGAAATGTGATGGTTTTGCACATCTTTCTACAAATCCCTGCAGACTGTTATTAATGATAAAGAAAACAATGTTAACTTTATAGTGAAGACAGGACCTCAACCAGGTGAAAATCAGGTGGAACAAATGGGTATCAGCTGGCCGAGGCACACAAAAGGACACACTGTCACTGCTGTCACGTTACTGGCAAAAATGAAGAACTAAGGAAATCGTAATCTGAATCTGATCATAAAAATATTAATTTTATACAAATTTGAAAGCACATATAGCTCCTGTGTTCTGTAACCCTAATAGCGTATTTAAACAGCAAGTCAATATCACCAATCTAGTGAGCAAGACAGTTCCAATAACTTTTTTTCCTAACATTCCTGGGTCCTGGTGCACATTCTTACCCGAGTTCTACAGCCGTGACGCTGCAGTCACAGGACACACACCTACACCTCCCTCCTTCAGGACACCAGGCATCCAACCCTGCCCAAATAGGGACCTTGGACACAACCACCTTTCCAGGTGGATTTTATCAGGTGTTGGTCAGTAATCACGGTCTCACGTCCTGAGGGAGCTGGATGGACACAATGCAGAGACGGCTCTGGGAGAAAGGCAGAGCATTCTACAGAGCTGACCTTGACTCTCATGAGAAGAAAAGGAAAAGTAAGTAGGTGACAAGAAACTCACTAGGCAGGAATGCCAGAAATAGAGAATTAAAGGTGGCAGGTTCTAAACCCACAGATTTTAGGAGGAAAAGTAGACACAGCCTGTGACTCAGGACGGAACGCTTACCTGAGAAGCAGCCATTTCGTCCTCGTCCTCTTCCTGCTCTGGGTTGTTTCCTCAGGTGAAGTTCTGGGGAGAAATCACATCTGCATCTTGAGAATGTGCCCACGAGGGCTTCAGCTCAGGCCCCTCATCTACTTCCTCTAAACTGACAGACAAAAGGACCTTGAAATGCTGAGAAGGTCGCCCTTTCTTGTCCTTTGTCACAGGACAGTCAGGGAAAAGAAGCTCCTAAGTGAAGACAGAACTGTCAGTTTTCTCTTTCCTGATTCATATGCTCTCCCCTTCCACAGATGTCCACAAATTCCTACCACAATGAGAACGTGAAATGCTCTCCTGCAGCCCACAAATGCAACAGAGCATCCTATTACCTCCCCTTGACCAAAGGTTTCTCTCAACAGTCAGAACTGTGTCTAGGAGCTAAACCCAGCTAAACCTTGGCCTCAGCTGAGAGTCACCTGAACACCTCATTAAAACAACAATGATGAGCCACCCAGACCACTTATCCAACTTCCAGGGGGAGGACATAGGTGACCTCACTCCTTCAAATTCCCATGTGACTCAGGAGGAAACCTGATGGGACCCATTTAGCTTTAATGAGCATACAGGTCTCTGGGGAATCAGGGCCCACTCTAAGGAGTTATGGTTCTGCAGGTCTGCAGGGGGCCCAGGAAATGGCATCTTTAAGTCTCCCTGAGGGTGCTGACTTGCTCCCCAGACCTGTTTCCTGCCACACTGGGCTACTGGTCTCAGACTCCATCTCAGACTCTGCACTCCTGAGAGCTCTGGGGAGTGGGGGGCTTTGGCATGGGAACTTCTAGAAGGGCTGGCTCCCCGGGTGTATTTCCTTCCTGTTTCCAGGAAATCACAGAGAATTCGTTAAAAACCATAAAATAATAAACACACATTTTGGTGCTGAAAACTTGTAAACAAGAGTTAGCTATGGAAATACACTGATCCAATTATTTCACAGTGAATAGACTGGCTCCGTGGGAACTGAGTTTCAGGTCTGTCCAGTCCGTCCTTCCACATATTCAGAGAATGAACACGGGGGACTTGAGGGGACAGCTACTTGGTAGCTCCCAGCTCACGAATTTCACAAATCATGTAAAGACAAAAGCTGCTGAATATCAAAATAACTCACCACACTAGTTTCTCAAGCGGACATCCTCACCGAATGCACACTGAAGTGGCCTAATATTATTAATAAGTACCAATGGATGTTCAACATGATGAAGAGTAGAAGGAATGCAGGGCTTCTCATCTAAACTAGACACAGTGTTATTAGAAGGGAAAGCAATTCAAGATGTTATTTACTGTAATTATTTCTAGGGTCAAAATCTTTTAAAAATTGAGACTACCTGATATTTAGAAAAGAATAAGAGCTGGTAATAAGATGTCACCAAAGCTTATTTCAGAAGTTAATGATTAGTTACAAAAAAAGTAGTAATTCAGCAGAGGAAGACTTATCTTGATTTGCTTTTATAAAAAGAATGAATCAGGGCCAGCTCAGTGGCTCAGTGAGTTAAGAGTTTGGTTAAGACTGCCAGCTCTGGGCAACAGGATCACTGATTTGATTTCCACACGGGCCAGTGAGCTGTGCCCAAGCTGAGCTACCGCTGAGCTGCCAACAGGTGGCAGGATGGTTCAGCAGGTGAGAGCAGGAGCTCCTAACAAGACTGCCTGTTCCATGGTGGGCTATGCCCGCCCACAACTAAGACTGAACACAGCACCTTGACCTTAGAGGGCACACATTGCCTTCAGGAACCAGGTGGCAACTGGCGCCCTCAACAACTAAGACTGAAGAACAACTTGGCTGGTCCCCTTCCCCAATTCCCCAACGCTGAACCCTCCCCCAATTAAAAATAAATAAATAAAATAAAAACAATGAATCAAATATAAGAGAGGCAGAAAGGAAGAAGTAAACTCCATGTATAAGAAAAAGAGACACAATGCTTTTAATATTTCTTGAGAAAGCATCCTGTGGTGACAGACTCAGTCATTTCTTGTCCCAGGTCACATCCCTCATGCCATCCCAGGGAAAAAAAAGGAACCCAGACTGACTGACACAAGTTTCTGTGCTCTGGCTGCATGAGGGTTGCACATGGAAGCTATTGGGAGATGAGATTAATTATTAAGCACACAAGCACTAGAAACTGGAGTTTTGTAATTCTCACTCTCATCTGTGTGACTGAAAGTGCAGCACGTGTTAAATAAAAGCGATTATAAAGCAACAATCAATGTATCATGACTTGATCAACCACATTCCACCAGCTCACAGAGCATCCAGGTAGGGGCACCCCTTCTTCCTCTGCTACTGTGTGTCCCTCTACACACAGTTCTCTCCACTAATGTCCTCTCCCCTTCCCCGATTTCTCCCCTTCCCCGCACCTTTTCTGTGAAACTCTTGAAACCTATTTCACCTTCAGTTGCTCTTTCTCCCTGATCTGATTGCTCCCCATCTCCACATATTTCTGCCTTTCTCCCCGTCCCTCTGCACCTCTTCTTACCCGGTGACACTGTCTTTCCTCTTACACCCCTGTGCCCCGACTCACTGACACCCCAGCTTAGCTCAGTGCAGCTTCTCCCTCTGCTGTCACCCCCCTCCCCTCCTTTCTGTTCCTGCACTCGGCTCCCCCAGCTCTCCTCCTAACCCCTCTCTCCGTCTGAAATTCCCTGTCCTTTGTTGCTCCCCAACTTCTGGTAACCAGTGGCCCTCACCCTTTTAGCTCCCCTTCATCTCTGGAGCTCCTCCCTTCCCTCTATATTTCTCCCTTTTCTTTCTCCTCTGACTACTTCCCCGAGTTACTCGCTCGGTCTTAACCGTCGCTTTACAAGTCCCTCCCACATCCTCTGTTTTCCCGCCTCTTTACGGACCCCGCACTGATCTTCCTGCCCTCTCACCTGTCTATTCCTCTCATTCTGTCTCCTTCTCGGGACCCCCTCACACCCCCGTTCTGCCGATTTCCTGACCTGCCCTTCACAGTCACCGCTTACACAAAGACCCTCCCCGCGTGAGGGGGTGACCTGGTGACACCCCGCGGTGTTCCCTCCTAAATCCCAACCCCCTGAAAAGTGTGCTCTTCCTGGGATTCGGGCCTCTTATTAAACCGGGACGAGGGGGGTTCCAGGCGGCGGGGAGGGTGTGCAGAGCCCCAGGCAGGGAGGAGGCCGGGCTCCCGGGGCCGGGAGACGACTCTGGGGGAGGGGCGCCAACGGCTGGACTCCGTCTCCCGAGTCCGTCTCCCAGGACCTCACACCGCGCGGCGGAGCGCTGCCCGGTGGGGGGTTTTAAGCAGGAAAACAACGCGGCAGGCGGGGTCTAGTGGCCCGAAGGCGGAGAGACCACAGGAGAACGGCCTCAGTTTACCCGGAAACCCCCGCGGACCCTCCACCCGGCAGCGAAGCGGCCTGGGATCCGGACGTCTCCCCAGGACGCCGGACTCACCGCTGTAGGGGGGGCGGGTGCGGGGACTTCAACGTCGGTACTGACCCCCAGGCGGCAGGAGTGCAGGACGGTGGACTAAGACGCTCAGGCTTAAACCACAAACACGGAAAGTCACAGACGCCAACCAGACCCTCTCTCTGCCGTAGCCGCTTCCGGATCTGCAAGAAACTCCGCCCCGACGCTGCCAGAAAACGTGGGCCGCAGGCGGGGCCTGTGAGAAGCGCTAAGATCCTGGGCGGGGCACGAAGGAGGAAGTACCCAGGGGAAGGGGCCAAACCTTGGGCGGGGCGGGGCTCTCTGCCTCGCTCTTATTGGTTACAGACTGTTGGTGTTCATTACGTTTATTTTAGCTTAGGTCTGATGCACCGCTTTATATCTCTTAGGTGTAGATTTAGTGATGTTTAGTAATGCTTTACTCTTGGTTTAATATGTAGCCGAGTTCATTATATTTTAAGATCTCTCTGGGTGAATTTCTGATGATTATAGAAGATTCATCCTGCATAAAGACCTTCCAAGTTCATTGTATTTGTAAAGCTTTTCTTTAATATGTATAACTTGATATTTGATTATTAATGAAGAATGTATCAAAACGTTCCCATCTTTATTGTAAATGTCGTTTTTGATACTAGCAAGAATTCTTTCCAGTTGTGAAAACTGGAACCTTTTACATAGATTTTACTTGATTATACTTATAATATGCACCCTGAGTTTTAATCTGTATGGTGTACCCTGATAATGAAAAGTTTGATAGAATATTTTCATCAAATTATTTCATGAACATGATTTCTTGAACATGGTTTCAAAAAAAACCAGTATGTTGGGAATAGATTTTGGGATCTTTTGAAGATAGATTATGGAGATTATATGGTATTATGGAATACTGTGCCAACCAGCCATGTTGGCATGAAAGAGATTTCAACGTGGACTCCCATGTTCACAAGCAAATAAATTCAGGGCTGGTGGTCTCTTCATTAAACTCAGAATCACTGAAGCAAAGCCTATCATAATACTAAAAGTCAAGAATTCATCTCCTTTATGGGGAGTTTTGGTGCTTGTAAAATTTACAAGGAAGGAAAATGAACATATTCAGAGAAAGAACAGAAAATTTTCTCAATCAATGCAAAAATCTGACATATGTCTCCCTGTAAAATCATTATAAAACAGAAAATTTTCATTATTAAAAATGTCAAAATTATTGAAGACTTCAAAAATCTGAGCAACCCAGAAACTAGTTTGACCTCGTGAATTAAATTCTGTGCCACAAATATAGAAACTATGCAGTTTTAAACACACATAAAATGCATAATATTTACTACTATAAAATAGTTCTTAAATCTGGACTTGAGTGAAGAGAGACTTTACAGGAAACATTATTAGTCTAGATATAATGCTCTGAGTACAACACCTACACTAACAAGTCACACAGAAGAGAGCTTTTCTTTTATAAAGACGGGGTCAACATGGCTGGAAAGAATAAAGAAAACAAAATATAAACAGACCCAAACATATAGAGAACAAGCTGATGGTTGCCACATTTGAGGGTTGGGGTGGGAATAATAAGATAAGATAATAAAGTCAAATTAAATATGAAAATAATGTTATAAAAAAGGAGAAATGAAAACTTTACATGCAATAACATGATTTTGGGTGGAGGTGGTGGGTGTAAACCATAGTAGGCCCCCAGCATGGGTGGAAATTATTATTACTGAATGATAAACACTCTCAGGAAAATATGTCATTCAATGATATGCTTACATTTTAAAGGCAGTCCCAAAGAAAACATCGAAACAACAAGAAAATATTAGAAAAAAGGATGCAAAATAAAAGCTCGAAATAAAGAATAAAGCATATGCACTCTATTCAAAATACAGTACTTAGGGCCTGCCGAGTAGCTCAGTTAGTTAAGAACTCCCTCAAGAGTGCGAGCTCTGAGCAACAGGGTTGCCGGTTCGATTCATGGCCTGAGCTGAGCTGCCGCTGAGATGCCAACGGGTGGCAGGATGGCTCAGGTAAAAAATAAATAAATAAATAAATAAATAAATAAATAAGTAAATAAATAAATAAATAATACAGTACTTATATTAAGATCAAAGTGGAATGGAGAACAACTACTATGACCAGGGATAATAAAATCTATTTCACAACCATGAAGGGATAAACTCATCACAATTACATAACAATCATGAACCATGCACCAAGCAACAGAACTTCCAAACCCCTGAAAAAATTGACCAGGAAACAATGAGAAAAAATGCAACCCACACTTATGTTCAGAGATTCCCATGTCCCCTCTCTCAACAATCTATACAACAATAAGAAAGAAAATGAGTACCTAGAACACTAATAATGAAATTAGTAAATCAATGAAGATGATCTGACATCTATAGAACTATGATGTAACAAAATATTTATATTAGTCTCTGCCCTGATTCCTGGCACAGAGTTTATAAACCCTTCCGATTTCCTAAGGGATGAGAGCACTAGGAGCAAGTTTTGTTCTCTTGATGCAACTCGGGGTGAGCTCCTGGCTGGGGACTGGTCACCAGAAAGACCACATCATGATTAGAAGCTTGGCATATTCAGCCTCACAACCACACTCCAGAGAGAAAGAGGAGTTGGAAATGCAGTTACATACTGGTCATACCTTCGTGAGGAAACCATCATAAAATGCCAAAGGTTGGGATTTGAAGACTTCCAGGAGAGTGAACACATCTATACCTAGAGGATGATGCACTCCAATTCCACGGGGACAGAAGCTCCTCTGCTTGGGAACCTCCCAGGCCTGACCCTATGTATCTCTTCATCTGACTGTCCATCTGCATTATCATATCCTTTAATACATTGAAGATCTGTGAACTGATCTAGCAAATTAATTGAACTCAAAGAGGGGGCTGTTGAAACCTCCAATCTACAGCCGATTGGTTGGTCAGAAGCACAGGTAACGAAACAACCTGGAACTCCGTTTGGCATCTGTGTTGAAGGCAGGAGGGGCAGCCTATGAAAATGAGCCCTTCATCTCTGAAATATGATGCTGTCTCCAGGGTGAAAGTGTCAGAATTGCATTAAAATGTAGGACAACCAGCTGGTGTCCCAGAGAATTGCTTGGGGTGGAGGGGGAAATCTCCACACATTTGCTGACCACGAGTGTCAGAAGTGAAGCGTTCTGGGTGAGTGTGCTAGTACTGTGAGAGTAATAGGGACACAGAGAAAGAAAACACCACGTAGTGAAGAACTAGATTTTTTCTGACACAGAGGGTGGAAAAGTGAGGTCTTCTTTTGTTGCCTTATAATTCTGAGGAGTGGCTGATGTCACATATGCCCCTGTTGTTGTCGGGGCCTGGGGCTGGCCCCGCTTCCCGTTTCCCTGAAGGGGAGTTCCATTTTTATGATATAATGATCTGCATTCTGATGCCCAGTGTCTCCCTTTCTGACATCGGGGACATATTCCTGGTGGACTAGATTCTGCTGGCATAGAATCATTGGGCGTATTAGAAACAGTTTTAATCTTCTTTCTGCATTCCTTTTTGGTATGACCCTGCTTCCCACAATTAAAGCAAGTGCCTGGGAATCTTTTTCCTCTTGTCATGCCTGTAAGTGCCTGAGCTAACATTGTAGCTCGATATTGTTCAGTGCCTACTGCTTGACAGAGTCTAAGATACCCCATGGCGTCTGTTTTTCCTTTCTGTGCCCCGATCGCCTTTTTACAGTCTTCATTAGCATTCTCATAAGCTATGATTTGTAATATTATATCTGCTGCTTGTGCATTGGACACCTGTTTTTTAATGGTATCCTGCAAACGAGCAATAAATTCTGAATAAGGCTCTTGAGGTCCTTGAAATATATATATATATATATATATATATATATATATATATATATATATATATATATTTTTTTTTTTTTTTTTTTTTTTGGTAAGATTTTTATTGGGGAATTGGGGGATGGGAACAGTGCTGGGGAATTGGGGGAAGGGGAACAGACAAGTTGCTGTCGTTTTGTTCTTCAGTCTAGTTGTGGAGGATGTTGCTTCACTGGCCCAAGTTGGCACCACCATTGCTCTCTTCCCGGGCGAGGCAGATCAGTCGCCGGCTTCTGGACGGCCGCTCACTGCGGTTGCTGGCCGCTCACGCTGGCTGCTGGCTACACACGGTAGCCCATGGCAACCCACTGCCACAGGGGCTGCAGCCTATGCCGTCGCTGGCAACTCATGGCAGCCCAGCTCCAGGTTGAGCTGTTGTTCAGCATCTTAGCTGTGGAGGGCAGTGTCACTGGCCCTCATATGTGGGATCCGAACCGGGGCCCTCTGGCATCCCAAGCCAGCTCTTAACCACCGCGCCACTCGGCCGGCCCCTTGAAATATATTTTGAAAAGAGGTTGGAACTTTTCCTTCCACTTCTATTTTTTCCCAGGCTGTTAAACAAATTCTTTTGAGCTGATCCAGTGCTTGACGGGTCATCCGGATCTGTTGCTCAGTAGTTAACCAATCTCCATCACCTACTAATTGATCCTTAGTAATATCTATGTCACCAGCCTGATTTTGCCTACTTTGAATTTCTGCTCCATCAACCCACCAGGATTTAAATTGTAAAAACTGAGCAGGAGAAAGGCAGGCTTTAGCCAAGGCATTCCAATCTATTGGGACCATTCTCTTTCCATCGGCAATACCTCTAACTAGACCTATAGTATAGGGGGAGGTAGGACCAAACTGAGTAACCGCCTGCTTGAGTTCTCTTAGGAGTTTAAAAGGAAACGGTTGATATTCTACTAGTTCCACTCCATCAGGATGCTCATCATTAGGAGCAATACGATCTCTGACCACAACAGGAAAATTTAATGCTTCCAAGTCTCCCTCTATTCTAGCCTGTTGAATTCCTTTTTCTATGGCTGACATAGAGGAAAGCGGACCTCGAGCATAAGGTGGAGGTGCCAGTACAGCAGAGGAGACTAAGCGTTTTGATTTTGATGACTTTTTTGACAAACCCCAATCCTTCTTTCTCACAATTGGTGGAAGTGGTAAATGATCAGGGATCAATAAATTATTCAGAGAGGGATATAGCGCCTTTGGAGTTATTGTGGGTGCTTCCAGAGATTCCCCTTCACCCTCCTCCTCAGAAGATCTAATTTGGTTGTCACAATCCTGATTCTTTTCACAATCCTGATTTTTCTCCTCCTCCTCGTCTTCTGTGTCTGTGTGTAAAGGCTCTAAGACTGACCGGACCTGTCTCCAGGTTTCCAAAATAGATGTGGGGATTGCCTCTCCCTTAAGTTGTTTTTCTACAATGTCTTTCCCTACTTCTTCCCACTGATCTAAATCTATGGTGCCTAAGTCCGGGAACCAAGTACAATGGGTCTCAATAATTTTTAAAAGTTCTTCTAATTTTTTCTCCGATATCTTAACCCCTCCTTTTTTAGATAATTGCTTAAGGAGGCAAATATAAGGTCTATATCGGCTTTCTGAATTCCCCATGTTAGT
Organism: Hipposideros larvatus; assembly: GCA_031876335.1. Lineage (NCBI taxonomy): Eukaryota > Metazoa > Chordata > Mammalia > Chiroptera > Hipposideridae > Hipposideros > Hipposideros larvatus. The sequence goes on from JAVKSA010000061.1 coordinate 165,659, forward strand.
TTATATAAGAAAAGAAAAGAAAAGAAAAGACTTTCACTCAATCACTCAGATGCTTGCCTGGCCGCGTCCCTCGCGGGACTAAGTTTGTCTTGGCTGAAGGCGCTTCGGTATGATCTCCCGAACTGGTGGGCTATTGTCCAAGACAAATGCCCAGTCACCGTTATGCCGTATGACAGATTACGGAACCGCAGGTGGGAGCCCACGCAAGTTTCGCGATCAAAAGATCTTGAAACTATAATCAATCACTCACACATACACACTCTCATACACAAAGTTTGTTAGTTAGGTTATTCTCCGGATACCCCGGTACAATGCCCCAGAACTTTTCCCTACTTCTCACCAAGTAGAGTGCCGGCCCGTCCTAGGGTCTGCGCCGTGAAGTGCACCAAGACTCGAAGTCTTCCTTCCCTTCCTCGAGTCGCCCCACGTTGGGCGCCAGTTGTCATGTCCTGCGTGGCAAGGGCAAATGGGACAAGGGAGGGGCGGCGCAGATTGAATAAAGAGATAGAGACAGAAGTAAGATTTAAGAGCGAGACCATGGGACCCAGTCTCCAGATCAAGACTGAGCCCCGAATCGGGTCAACGCCAGGCTTTTATTAAGATTTTTCAAAGAAGTAAACTGCTGAAGTGTGAATCATTAACCGTGTATACGCAGGTGCCTTAAGGCTTGTTCCCATTACCTAACCCCATTGTACTCCAACAAATACTATGTCTTCATACATCACTGCACAGCCACAGGACACACTATACATGTCCTCCCAGGGGAGACAACTGATATCATTCCATCAGGTCTCAGTTTTCCGAGACGCCCCCCGAGAGAGCTTTAGAGATATCATTCCATCCGGCCTCAGTTTTCCGAGACACTCTCTCGACTAATGGGTATGAGGCTAATGCAGAGGGGGTGGTCGTGGGATTGGCTGTAAGGCAACATTCCTTCAGAAGAACACACCAACCAAGAAAATTATACACAACCTTTAAAAATGCACATAGTTCTACATTAGTACCATGACAAACTATGGTCTTGGCCATGTAAAACGTACTCTGAATAAATGAGAACAGAACATATCAACATTTATAATTTGCCACTAAGACAGAAATTATAAGTATCACCCTTCGAAAACAGATAGCTATGTAACCAAACACCTATAAGCTAACAGTTATTTATTTTGTTTGTTTGCTTTGGTTTTCTGTACATCATTGTGAACTGCTGCCTGTAAAGGGACATGAGTTGAAAACAGCTCATCTGTCCTGAGGCTGACTTAGGTAAAGGGAGCAGGTGAACATGGGCATGGTGTGTGAGGCCACTTACAAAATTCGTTAAACCAGGTGAAAACAGAACTGATAACATAAAATCCACAGAAGACTCTTAGAAAATGAAAGGTAATATGTTCCTCAATGAATTAAAAATAAATGGATATTCTAAGGGAAATAAAAAGTATAAAATAAAGTGAATGAGGGTAATAACAATAGGAAGGGAATTCTTGAAATCTCGATTTCAAAGGTCACACAAATTACTGGTCATAATGCACTCCCATCTGTAACCTTGACATTGGGATGTTAGGGTGGATACAGAAAAAAGAAAATGTCATTGAATGAACGAGACTAGCTCGTTCCCAACCAGAGGTCCCCTGACTCATCAGCCAGGAGCCCACCGAAAGGTTTCTGAGGGGACTGGGTGGGAGAATGGAAAAATGAAAGAAACCAAGTAGAGAAGAAAGACACAGAGACAAAAGCTGGGATCAGGAGGGACACTCTGCCGCTGGTGGAGGAAAGTGACACTGTTTATTAATTACCCTCAGGTTATATAGAGGAATTAAGTTTCTCATTGTAGGGATTAATTTTCTTACAGCATAGGGGATTTTTGGGAATGTGGAACCAATGTCCCTTGTCAGTAGTTTCTTACAATAACCAGTTACATCAAGCACAGCATAGACCAATGATATTTTCTTAAGCAAGGTTAAACTGAGGCAAATAAAAACTGTCAGCAAGTCCACGGTGAAAAGTCCCAACGCATAAGAGTCTCTATTAAGAAGCTGCTTTTGAGGGTCCAGTGTTTTCGGTTCTGTTGGGAGCCGTCTCAAAGTACTAAGACTCCAGGTTGACTGCAGGTGGAGAATGGCAGGTGGCTAAAGACCCCAAGTTCTGTGTGCTGAGAAAAAGACTGCAAAGCTGCTTGTTAGCTGAACAGCAAAAAGGGAACTGATAAAATCAGTAACCCAACAACACCTAGCTCACCCCCTGAGCCTTGGAAAAGCAGAAGCTCCTAAACCACAACCACCAGACCCTCAGATGTTACTGTCTATGGACTTATGAACTTTTGGGACTTTTCCATCATGGACTTGCTGACAGTTGCTATTTGCCTTAAGTTTCACTTTGCTTAAAATATATTATTAGTTTATGCTATGTGATCATGTAACTTGTTGCCAAGACATTATGTCACGTCCAAACTCCTAAGTCAGGAACATTGGTTCCTCAATCCCCACAAACCCCCTACCAAAACCCCTATGCTTAGGTAAGATTTATTCCCGGTAAAAGACGAACTTGCTCTCTATATAAGCACTATGTCTTTTAAAAAAATTTGTCCTGTCTGCCATCCGCAGTCAGTGACCCTCCTAATCCCAACTTTGGTGTCTATGCCATTCTCTCATTTCTCATTTCTTCGTGCCGATCAATCCTGCTCAGGGACCATTCGGTGGGTTCCTGCCCTGATCTTCCAGGGGCCACAGCTGTCGAGCCGGCTCTCGGCAAGGTTCCAAGGGACTTCTGCTTTCCCATGGCACAGGAGATGAGCTGGCTCTTGCTGGGCAACAAGTCTCTCCAGCAGTTCCTCTTTTTGCTGCTCACAGAAACTGGAGGTCTGTAGCTTTTTGAGCACACAGTGCATAGAGAGCTGCAGCTTTCTCAACTTGCAGCCTCACTGCTCTCAAATGGCTCCCAACAATTGAAAGAACACCAGGCAACTTTCTGGAAGTTTAGCCATGGTAACACATACCCCTCAGTTCTCTTTGGCTTCTAACAACAAACCTTTCTTTCATCCTCATATTATATCTCTCATTGTCCACCTCTTGCTTGGCCCCATAATTAGATTCTGGAAAATTTCAGTCCATCTGGGGCTGGAGCAGAGAAAGACAGAGTGAGAAGCAAAAAAAGATGCCTAAATAGTCCCTTTAAAATTCAAATATGCCACCTGTACTCACATCAAATTGGCCAAGGAAATCATGAAAACTCACAGCCAAGCTTGCCATAATGTTGGTACGAAGTACAATCATCCCAAAGGAAGGAAGCGTTGCCTGGGCAAGTGGTCATGGTTAACATCAAGGGGCAGAGATGTGTAACCTCACAGGAGAGTGATAATTGGAATTAATGCTTCAATATATGGTAGTGCAGCTTCCATCAGAAGTAATTTGTTCTTCCTTTGCTCACAAAACAATATATTTACTTCTGTCCCAAAAGCAATGGACAAAAGTCTTACCTACACATGACTTCATCACAAATGAGTGTCTTATAAGATTCCTCTGATCTTATAAGAATCTTCTTATGAGATTCCTGATTCAGAGCCCTGAGTGAAGTCCTTATCATATAACACATTACAGTGAAACACAGAAATAACAACTCAATAAACCCTCCCCACGGGAGCCAGGGCCCTTGTCTATGTGGGCAAGAATCAGGAAAGAGCCTTTCTTGACTCCAGTTCACCTGTAAATGAATAGCCAGTCCTTCTGTTTCTTGTTCCTGACGTCACCTAGTCACATCTAATATACAAGCAGCTTTCCCAAGCTACATCCTTCTCATAAACAGCTATAGTTCTAAAGACTGTTGTGAGTCTATTAGCTCAGTTTTTTTATAGGACAAGTTTGTAGAAGTCTCAATAGTACAACAGGACATTAAACAGTTCCACGTTCCAGTACCTCCAAACTCCATTTTTTGCAAAGCATGCCTAGTTCTTTAGATTTATTCCAGGGTCTTCATGCTTTTTAGGTGTTCCAAGGAGAGCTACACCTGTCATTTCTGTTCACTGAACCCTTTAGTCCAAAAAGAGCAATTTCACTGTAGTCATTTTAACAACTAGCAGTTTAGCTCAAGGGGCACTGGGGCCATGTCCTTCATTTAGACTGTGCTGTGGTTTTGAGTTTTAACTTGCCCTTGACCCACAAAGCATTTCTTAATGGTAAGTTTTACCAGTCTCAGGTGAGACACAGGTATGTCCTTATATACTGCCTGCCAATGAGTTCCTTCATTTCTGTCAGTTCTTCATTGTCATATTGTCATGAAAACAACATGGCATGTTATTACTTGCTTTTCTGATTTCTACATGGATGCAGGTGACATCCAGGAATGGTTACACCCCTCCTAAGAAATAGACTCAAATATCTGAAGACAGTTTTTATTGTCAGAATGGGGTGGAGCCTGCCGTCCAGGCTGCAGAAAGGAATTGATGACTCTATTCCCATTTCAATGGGAGAGCCAGTGTCTGTAAGAGAAAGAGGTTGATGAGGCGATGGGATAAGTGGTCACAGAGCAAAAAGGGGTCACTGTGGGGTAGAAACTAGTCCAGTGGCAAAGACACAAGCTAGGAGGAGTAATTTCTATAAGTGGACTGATGGTGTGAGATAAACTAGTGGTCCTAAACACCGCACACATGAGTGTGGGTAATTCACTGCTGTGTAAACACATTGATGGTTTGTTCATAGTTTGTCTCTGTGGCATTGAATCTCATATTAAATTGACTTATGTTTTAACTCTGATTTGCCTGACATGAAAGAGTACGTGACACTACTTTCAGAAAGCATGCTTTTTTAATATAAAAAGTAATCTCTTAACATTTGAGTGTATAACAGCATCAGTCTCTAAATGCAAACCAAATTTTGGACAGGGTTCCACCCTGTTGTGAATGGTTACAAGTGCAAGTTCACAAAAATGATTTGAGAGTGAAAATATGAAATTTCTGATTTTCCCAACAACAACAGAAGGATTCCCATTATACATTGCTCACCTAAATTATTTCACTAAGTGCTCCAAGCTCAAAAGCTCTATACATATTCCTGAAATGTTCTTGATTTCATACTTTTTCACATTTACTATATTTCTGTTTTCACTTCATGTAATGAAGGAGTATATCATGGGTTGCATTTGGGTACAAATAAGGACATAAATATAACCCTATGGTGTATATTTATGAATGACGGGAAGGTTTTAAAGATCAGGCTGAGATTTCACCACTATATTTTTATTATAGCCTCATAAATACATGAGCCAGATTGTGGAGAGAATAATTCCAGTGCAATTTACGAGTACATGACCCCTAAATTGTATGGTCCTTGATCCCACGATGGAAGGAAATTGGTATCAATTCTTTCAAATTTCAGAGTCTAATGATGCACTGCTGTTTGTTATGAAGTACATTACAGATTTGGGATAAAATAGTGTTGGTACAAGTAACATGATTCATTCAGGGTTATGAAAAATGATTAACTTTATTCATTAAAACATGAGCTCTAAAATACATTCCCAATAACACGGGCAAAAGCTAATGCCAGCACTTCAGTGTGAATCACACTCACTCACACACCATCCTGGTTCCTTTGATTAAGCTCCCCTGTCAGATAACTGTTCTCTATCATTTCTGAGAATAAGACAAAATTTTCATTACTCTTCATATACAGCAGTTATCGCCACTCAATGGAGAAACTCACCATTCCTTCTGCATTATTTCTACCATGTAATCACCCGTTAACCTATCACTCATCTCCCATGAAAAGCCGAGCCCCTTGCTGTCCGGCCTGCTGTTTCATGCTTAGTTGGTAGAATATTCTTTCCCGTGACTTCCAGGGGCCTGTCTAGAGGTGGGCACCCTGAGCCTAGTAAGTACGAAGACTGATAACATAGTTTTACGTTACCCCTTGCCTTCCCTGATGTTAATTCATACAATAATGAACTTGATATTCAGTGTCCTTCTTTTTCCAGGATGCATGGATAAATGCCTAATGAAGTAGGCCACTCACTGTATTTTTTGCTTCCCAGGGACGATCATGAAAGGCCTGTAAGGAATGCTTAACTTCAATAGACTTTTAACTTCAAATTAAAATTAATAAATAGTAATGTAGTCTTTTCCACAGAACTCAAATAACTAAGTATTATAAACACTAAAAATAATGGGCTGTTTACACATGTTCTGGTTTCTGAAATTTATAGAATGTCCTTAGTTTTAAAATAGTTTGATTAGTAATTTTTCTGAAGTATGTAACACCCCAGGTTAACCTTAGAGAACTAGAGATTTAGCTGCTCCTAGTATGGATTCCTGAGCGTGAGGTCAGTTGTGAGACTTGTTTAAAAATGTTACTACATTCAGTACATTTGTAAGAATTTTGCCGCAATATGAAAACTTGAGTGAATCCTGAGGACATGGTTTCTTATAAACATTTCCATTGTTCAGAATATTGGAGCAGTTTCTCTCCTGGGTGAACTGTCGTTACTCCAAAGGCATAGAACTTGGTGAAGAGCCTATGACATTCACGACATTTATAAGGTTGCGCCCACCATGAACCGTATGATGTCCCCACCCTTCTGATCTCTGGGTAAAAGCATTAACACACACATCACTTTTGTGTGGTTTCTCTCAAAGACCTGCATTCTGATGTTCAGTAAATTGTGAGACCTGAAAATTGGCTCTGCCACACAAATTTGCATAATTTCTCTTCTCTATGGGGTCTCTGTTGTTGCATAATACTTGAACTCAAAGTAATGCCTTTGCTATACTCACTGTGCCTGTAAAAACCTTGCCAAATATTCAGTGGTGTGGTGTCTCTCCAGAATGTATATTCTTGTATCTAGTAAAGACTGAGCTCTAATTTAAACTTTTGCCATATTCACTACATTTGCAAGTATGAACTACTGGGTGAGTCCTGAGTTTAAGGCACCACCTAAAAGCCTTGCCACATCCAGTACATTTGTAAGGTCTCTTGCCAGTATAAAGTATCTCATAATAAGTTGGGTTTAAAATTATACTAAAGTCTTCCCCACACTCGTTACATTTCTATGGTTTGTCTCCTATATGGATTCTCTGATGACTTCTAAGATAGGATGTCTGACCTGATGGTAAATGAGTCTTCAATGCACACTAAACGCTTTACCACACTCATTACATTTATAATGTTTGTCATCTATGTGAATGCTCTGATGACTTGCCAGGTGTGATTTTCTATGAAAAGCCTTGCCACACAAAGTACATTTGTAAGGTTTTTCTCAGGTATAAATTACCTGATGTCTAGTTAGGGTTGAACGCACCCTAAAGTCTTTGCCATACTCATTAAATTCAAGAATTCTTCCTGCGTGCATTCTGGTCGCTTGTCAGTATTGAAGGATTCCTAAGGTCATTCCCATATATATTAGGAATGTGGGCTTTGACACTGGGGAAACTCCTTGAAATGGAGGAAGTATTGTTGATACAGTTCTCGGTTACATTACATTCATAAATTTCCTTTCAATTGGAAATAGACATATCTCCACATTAGGCAGACGTGACCCCTGATGGATATGTTCTACACACTGAGTGATATTCAATGTCAAGATGAGCTAGAGCATGAGTAGTATCTACAGAGGTGAAAGACTCCAGAGTGTCTTTAAAAAAATTCATGCCCTCACTTAATATTCAAGGAGAAAAGAATGTGCTTAAGGAATTCATTACCACCAAGCCAGCATTGCAGGAAATGTAAAAAGGGCTTTTTTAAACAAAGGAAAGGGGAAAACAAGCTAAACCAGGAAGATCAGAAATACAAATAACAAAATGGCAATAAATATGCACCTATCAATAATCACTTTAACTGTGAATGGGCTAAATGCTTCAATCAAAAGATATAGAGTGGCTGAGTGGATAAGAAAAGTGGACCCATGCATATGCTGTTCACACGAGATTCATCTCAGATCAAAAGACACACACAGAAAGTAAAGGGATACAATAAAATATTTCATACAAATGGAAATGAGAAAAAAGGTGGAGTAGCAATACTTATTTCAGACAAACTAGACTTTTAAATGAAGACTACAATAAAAGACAAAGAAGGACACTACATAATAATAAAAGGATCAATTCAACAGGAGGACATAACCCTAGAAAACATCTATGCACCCAACATAGGAGCTCCTAAATATATAAAACAGATTTTGACAGGCATAAAGAGAGAGATCAACAGCAACACTGTTGTAGTAGGGGACTTCAACACCTCGTTGTCACCAATGGACAGATCCTCCGGACAAAAAATCAACATGGAAACAGTGGCCTTAAATGACACTTTACACCAGCTGGATTTAATTGATATTTTTAGACCTTTTCACCCCAAAACAACAAAATATACACTCTTCTCAAGTGCACATGAAACATTTTCCAAGATAGACTGCATGTCAGGACACAAAACAAGTCTCAATAAATTTAAGAAGATTGAAATCATATCAAGCATCTTCTCTGACCACAATGCTATGAAACTAGAAATCAATTATAAGAAGAAACCCGGAAAGCACACAAATACATGGAGGCTGAATAACATGCTACCAAATAGCCACTGGGTCAAAACTGAGATCAGGAAGAAATCAAAAGCTAACTTGAGACAAACGAAAATGAAAACACAACAACCCAAAATCTATGAGATGCAGCGAAAACAGTCCTAAGAGGAAAATTCATAGCAATGCAGGCCTATCCAGAGAAACATGAACAGGGCTGGCCGAGTGGCTCAGTTGGTTAAGAGCTCGCTCAAGAGTGTGAGCTCTGGGCAACAGCAGTTCGAGTCCCAGCCCAAGCTGAGCAGCCACGAGGCTGTCAACATGTGGCAGGATGGCTCAGCTGAAAAAATGGAAAAAAAACAAAGAAACAAGAACAATCTCATACTGACAGACTATCTTTACACCTAAAGGAATTGGAGAAAGAACAGCAGAACAAGCCCAAAGGGAGTACAAGGAAGGAAATAATAAAGACCAGAGCAGAAATAAATGAAATAGAGACAAAAAAATACTACAAAAGATCAACAAAACCAATAGCTGGTATTTTGAAAAGAGAAACAAAATCAACAAACCCTTAGCCAGACTCACCAAGAAAAAGAGAGACAGGACCCAAATTAATAAAATCAGGAATGAAAGAGGTTAAGTGAAAACAGATACCACAGAAATACAGAAAATTCTAAGAAAATACTACGAGCAAATATATGCCAAAATATTTGACAATCTGGAAGAAATGGATAGATTTCTAGAAGCATACTATCTACCAAGTCTGAACCAAAAGAAACAGAAACTCTGAACAGATTGATTACTACCGAAGAAATTGAATCAGTAATCAACAAGCTTCCAACAAACAAAAGTTCTGGACCAGATGGATTCACAGGCGAATTTTACAAAACATTCAAGAAAGAATTAATACCTATTCTCCTGAAACTATTCCAAAAAATACAGAAGACGGAAGGCTCCCAAGCACATTAAGAGTCCACTATTACTCTGATCCCAAAGTCAGACGAAGACATTACAAAAAAAAGAAAACTACAGGCCGATATCCTGTATATAATGAACATAGATGCAAAAATCTTCAACAAAATACTAGCAAACCAAATTCAGCATCACATTAAAAAGATCATACACCACGATCGAGTAGGATTCATTCCTGGTATGCAAGGTTGGTTCAATATCCACAAATCAATTAACGTAATACATCACATTAACAAAACGAAAAATCAAAATCATATGATCATATCAATAGATGAAGAAAAAACATTTGACAAAATCCAGCAGACATTTATGATAAAAACTCTTAGCAAAGTGGAAATGCAGGGATCAGATCCAAACATAATAAAGGCCATATATGATAAACCCACAGCAAACATTGTACTCAATGGGGAAAGGCTAAAAGCTTTCCCCTTAAGATCAGGAACAAGACAAGGCTGCCCACTTTCACCACTTCTATTCAACATAGTTCTGGAAGTTCTAGCCACAGCAATCAGACAAGAAACTGAAATAAAAGGCATCCAAATTGGAAAGAGGAAGTAAAGTTGTCATTATATGCAGATGACATGATACTATATAGACAGAATCTGAAAGACTCCACCAAAAAACTGTTAGAACTGATCAATGAATTTAGTAAGGTAGCAGGATACAAAATTAACATTCAGAAATCAGTTGCATTTGTATACACCAATAATAAGCTATCAGAAGAAGAAATCAGGACATCAATCCCACTTACAATTACTTCAAAAACAATAAAATACCTAGGAATAAATTTAACCAAAAAAGGAAAAGACCTGTACTCAGAAAATTATAAGACGCTGAAGAGAGAAATCAAAGAAGATACAAATAAATGGAAATACATACCATGTTCATGGATAGAAAGAATTAATATAGTTATAGTGTCAATACTACCTAAGGCATAATATACATTCAATGCAGTTCCTATCAAACTACCAAAGACATTTTTCTCAGAAATAAAACATATAATCCTAAAAATTTATATGGAACCATAAAAGACCCCAAATAGCCATGGCAATCTTGAGAAATAAGAACAAAGAGGTAGGTATCACGCTACCTAACATCAAATCATACTACAAATCTATGGTAATTAAAACAGTATGGTACTGGCATAAAAACAGATACATAGATCAATGGAACAGAATAGAGAGCCCAGAAATAAACGCATCCATATGCGGTCATTTAATCTATGACAATGGAAGCAAGAATTTACATTGGAGTAAAAATAGTCTATTTAATAAATAGTACTGAGAAAATTTGGCACGTGCAAATCATGAAAATGGACACCCTACTTACACCATATACAAGAACCAATTCAAAATGGAATAAAGACTTAAATGTAAGACCTGAAACCACAAAACTCCTAGAAGAAAACATAGGGAGTAAATTTTCAGACTTTACCCTCAGTCATATTTTTACTGATATATCCCCTCGGGCAAGGGAAATAAAAGAAAAAAGAAACATATGGGATTACATCAAACTTAAAAGTTTCTTCACAGCAAAGGAAATCATCAAACAAATATAAAACAAAAAGGCATCCTACTGAATGGGAAAAGATATTTGCCAATGATATATCTGATAAGGGGTTAATATCCAAAATTTATAAAACACTCATTAAATTCAACACCAAAAAAACAAACAACCCAATTAAAAAATGGGCAGAGGATATGAAGAGGCATTTCTCTAAAAAGAACATACAGATGGCCAACAGGCATATGAAAACATGTTCAACCGCACTAAACATTAGAGAAATGCAAATGTAAACCACAATGAGATACTATATCACTCCGGTCAAAATGGCTATCATCAATAAATCAACAAACAAGTGCTGGCGAGGCTGTGGAGAAAGGGAACCCTGGTGCACTGTTGGTGGGACTGTAGATTGGTGCCGGCATTACGGAAATCAGTATGGAGGTATCTCAAAAAACAGGAAATGGAACTACCGTATGACCCAGCAATTCCACTCTGGGGTATCTATCAAGAGAAATCCAAGACGCTAATTCAAAAAAATATATGCACCCCTATGTTTATTGCAGCGCTATTTACAATAGCCAAGATTTGGAAACAACTGAAATGCCCATCGGTAGATGACTGGATTAAGAAATTGTGGTACATTTATATAATGGAGTATTACTCTGCTATAAAGAAGAATGAAATTGTACCATTTGCAACGATATGGATGGACCTAGAGACTATTACGGTAAGTGAAATAAGTCAGTCGGAGAAAGACAAATACCATGTGATCTCACTATATGTGGAATCTAAAAAACTGAATGAAGGAGCAAAGTAAATGGAAATGGTCTCAGAGATATAGAGGAACAACTGATGGTTGCTAGTTGGGAGAAAGGTGAGGATGAGGGAGAAACGGAAAGGATTAGACAGCAAAAATAGGTAACTACAATATTGTCACAGGAATATGAAAGACAGTTTGAGGAATATAATTCATAATGTTGTAAATACTTTGTAAGGTGTCAGATGTTCACATGTGTTGTTAGGGAGAACACTTCATGGATGGGGTAGAGGCTTGATTATTGCACTGTACACCTGAAGCTGATGTTGTATAATATTGTATGTCAACTATAAGTGAATATATATATATATATATATATATATATATATATATATATATATATATATATATGGTTACGGGACGTGGAGTCCAGTGTGGCAGAGGCGTCAAGGGAATTGTAATAGATATGTATGATGTGAGTGGGGGGAGTGCAGCGGCAGATTGGGGGAGGAGGGCAGCGGCAGATTGGGGGAGGAGGGCTGTCACTTTGAGGGGTAAAAACTATAACTACTGCACTGTGTTGTACAGCTGAAACTAATTTAAAAAATGTTTATTTCACAATAAAAACAATTCAGACCCTTAAATTGTGATGAAGATAACTACTGCAATAAGTACAAGTTTTTGAACATGTCCTATACACTAAGCATTAGTCTAAATGCTTTACATAGTTTAACTGTTTAACAACATAATGGCTCACTACAGAACAATCATGTTCCCATATTACACGGAACAAAACTTGTCACAGAAACTCTAAGAAACTCGCCTCGGGTCAAATAACAATTTGACTCAGCAAACAATCAAATTCAGGAGGTGGGGTTCAGACTTGAACCTAAACAGTTCAACAGTAAGTAACAGACAGAGCCCTAAAAGTACACTGACAAAGCATTCTCTAACTGAAACAAACTTGAAACAAGTTCAAAGTTAACAGTACTGCACTGTATGAAAGGTCATGACATCTGCAATCATGAACATAATGCTACAATTTTTACTTTTATTTAAATCACACACATGATAGTGTAGAAAAAAATTAAGACCACGGAATATGTTTAAGATATAATTTAATCTGCTAAAATACATAAAATTTCTTCATGAAATGATGTCTTTTACAAAAATCATGGACTTGCACATCCATGCACTCATGCACACATTTACCGTATTTGCTGGCGTATAAGACGACTGGGCGTATAAGACGACCCCCTAACATTTCCACTCAAAATACAGAGTTTGTTATATACTCGCCGTATAAGACTACCCCCTCTTCCGCACACCTTCCACACACCAAATAAAATGTAAAACAATATCAGATTTGATTTCAACATTTATATTTATATTCAAATGCTTATGACATGCAGGAAAACTGTCACAAGGCTGTATGTAATCAAACATATACATAAAACAGTGCAAGTTTATTACCGGAAAACATACCGGTAATTCACTAAAGAAAACACACTCTATAGACTGGAACCGTAGATTTTGCGAGTGTGGTAAAATCGCATAACAGCAAAATCGCATAACAGCCGAGCATACACCCAGCAGCGCTGCTGATGCCTGAACAGTATGTGGAATGAAGTGGGCGGGCATCGGGAGGCCACTATGGCACGAGGCAAGCACTATGGGCAGTCTATCTGAAGTGTACCTGGCGTATAAGACGACCCACCACTTGGAGGCATATTTTTCAGGGCCAAAAAGTCGTCTTATACGCCGGCAAATACGGTATATACCAAACAAGTGAGTGAAATGAGAGGAGTTGTCTCTAGACATGTTTTTCAATAATTTTATTCATTATCATTTTTATCTATGTGTATTTCAACAACTTTGAAACAATAGAAACGTATCAATTGTACAATTTGATTTTTGAGGTGCTATCATAGGCTAGTAAAACATTGCACAAACTGAAAAGAATATATTGTAGAATACTTTAGCTTTTAGGAAATACTTATGGAAACATACAAATAGAATTTTATCCATCTACATTTAGATATATAGGCATTAACAGAAGTCAAAAGATTATTGGAGTATTCCACTCATAAAACAATGATTCAAGATTTTTAAAACTATCAGTATTATATTATTATAACATTAATGGGTTCTTCAAAATTTCTCACATAGTTAAATAGCACAAGAAAAATGAAACTAAGGCAAAACCTGTGATGAAGCAGAAACATTTCACCAAACATTCTGAGTAGCAGAAAAGAGTAAATTCATTTCCTCTGAAATCATGGGCAACAGGGGTGACTAGAAATCCTGCCTAAACAAAAACCAATAGAAAAGGGAAAAGGAGGAAACATAGATTCAGTGAGACAGTCAAAGAGATGGAACTGTTAAACTCACAAATCTAAAAAGAGATTAGCTAATAGTACACGAAGGAAAGAAGATATTCTATGCAAACCTGTTTCTAAAGACAGTCAGAGTTGCTAAATTCTAGGGGATAAAACAGAGTGTAAGACAAAAACTGACAAGAGGCAAAAGACATTATCATAGTAAAATGGCCCATTCAGCAGCAACATATAACAATTATGAGTATATATGCATACAATATTACAGCTCCCAAATATATGCGATAAATGGTGACATTAATGCAGGTAGGAATAGATATCAGCACAGTAATCCTATGAGATTTGACTACTTCAGCTTTAGGTATGGATACAACAACCAACACAAGATCAAGAAAAAAACTGAACACTTAAATAACATCACAGAAGGAAGGAATCTAACAAAAATACACAACACTCCACCCAACATCAGCAGAAAACACATTCTGCTCAAGCACACAGGGAATGTTCTCAATGATAGACCACATGCTAGCCACAAACCAAATATGAAACTCTTTTACAAATTGCAGTAAAAAAAGCATCTACTCCAACCACAATGAAATGAAACTACAAACACACAACAGAAGGCAAACAGAAACATCCACAAAGTGTAAAAAGTAAACAATCATTAAACAACCAGTAGTAAAAAGAAATCACAACAGCAATTTTTAAAAATCTGGGTGAAAATACAACTAAAATTTATGGGATGCAGTGATAGCAGCACAAAGAGAAGCTAAGTGGTAAGTATTTACATTAAAAAGAGGAAACACCACAAATCAGAAATCAACTTTTACAACTCAAAAAACAGAACAAACTAAAACAAAGTTTAGTAGAAAAATTAAAAAATAAGAAGTATTAGAGCAAAAGTAAATAAAAGAGATTTGAAAACAATATTTTAAAAATCAAGAAAATAAGAGTTGGATTATAAACAGATTAACTAAATTATAAACCCTTATCAACACTAAGAAAAAATAGAAGATTCAGGACTGGCCAAGTGGCGCAATTGGTTAAGAGCTCACTCAACACTGCAAACTCTGAGCAACAGCGGTTCGATTCCCAGCCTGAGCTGAGCTTCTGCTGGGCTGCCAACAGGTGGCAGGATGGCTCTGCTAAAAACAAATAATAAATAAATAAATATATATATATATATATATATATATATATATATATATATATACACACACAAAATAAGATTCAAATAATTCAAATCACAAATGAAACAGGAACCATCGCAACTGATGTCATAGAAATTCTTTAAAGGATTGTAAGAGAGTGGTAGGAATGGTATTATATGACAACACTACTAACCTCGAAAGCAGTGGGTAAATTTCTAAAAATATAGCAGGACCAATTGTGAAAGAATAAACAATGTGAATGAAATTCTAACTAGAAAGATTCAAGCAATAATCAAAATATCCAACAACATAAAAAGAAACAAACCCAGAACATATGCCTTTGCTGCAAAATTCTAACAACACTGACAGAGGAAAAAACAATTATTCTGCTAAAAATATTACAAAAGAATTCAAGAATGAAGAGTTGCTAAGTCATGCTATGGAGTCTGCATGATGCTTATAGCAAACCCAAGAAAGGTACAAGAAAAAAACAAACTACAGACTAATGTACCCAATCAGTATTGAACCAAAGACAAAATACTAGTAAACCAAATTCAACAACACATTAAGGCAATTATACAGAATGACCATGGGAGATTTATGACATAAAGCAGGAATGTTTCAACATACAAAAGTCAATAAAGGGGCCGGCCGAGTTGCTCAGTTGGTTAAGAGTGCGAGCTCTGAGCAACACAGTTACTGGTTCGAGTCCCACATGGGCCAGTGAGCTGCGCCTGAGCAGAGCTTCCGCTGACCTGCCAACAGGTGGCAGGATGGCTCAGCTGGTGAAAGCATGTGCTCCTAAGATCAAGGTTGGTGGTTCGACTCCTGCATGGAATGGTAGGCTATGTCCACCCGCAACTAAGATTGAACATGGCACCTTGAGCTGAACTGCCCTGTAATACCAACAGGTGGCTGGATGGTGAGTGGACTTGCAGCTGAGCCCTACACAACTAAGATTAAAGGACAACAACTTGTCTGTTCCCCTTCCCAATTCCCCAACACTGTTCCCCTGTCCCAATTCCCCAATTAAAAAAAAAAAAGTTAATCAGTGCAACCCACCACATTAAGAGAATGAAGACAGGAAAATAACACATGATCTCAGTGAGGCAGAAAAGGCATTTGATAGAATTCAACAGCCTGTTAAGAAGCCATTAACAGGGCCAGCCAACTGGCGCGTTGGTTAAGAACTGGCTTGGGATGCCAGAGGGCCCGGTTCGGAATCCACATATGAGGGCCAGTGACATTGCCCTCTAAAGCTAAGATGCTGAACAACAGCTCGACCTGGAGCTGGGCTGCCTTGGGTAGCTGGCTACGGTGTAGGCTGCAGCCCGTGCTGCAGTGGGTTGCCATGGACTACCGTGTGTAGCCAGCAGCCAGTGTGAGCAGCCAGCAGCCGCAGTGAGAAGCTGTCCAGAAGCCGGCGAATGAGGTGCCTCGCCAGGGAAGAGCGCAATGCTGGTACCAACTTGGGCAGGTGAAGCAACATCCTCCACAACTAGACTGAAGAACAAACCAACAGCAACTTTGTCTGTTCCCCTTCCTCCGATTACCCAACGCTGTACCCCTCCCCCAATTCCCCAATAAAATCTTTTTTAAAAAAGCCATTAATGTAACAGTAAATTACCTCAGCATAATAACAGCCATATTTGAAAAGCACACAGCTACCATCAAACTCAAAGGTCAATGTCTGAAAGCTTGAGCTCTAAGATAAGGAGAAACGCAAAGATGCATATTCCCTGCATTACTATTCAAGAAAGCACTAGAAGTCTTCGCCAGAGCAATTAGCTTAGAAAAAGAAATGTCATCAAAATTCAAAATTGAAAAGAAGTTAAATGACCGTTTTTACAGATAAAAATATCTTTCATGTAGAAAATCACAGAGATTCCACACATGCAAAAGAAATGCTAAAGCTGGAACACTATGCTAGAAAAGTTGCAATGAAAAATTTGAAAAGATACTTAAGAAACAATATAGGACAACCAAGATGGCACAATAGGTAAACGCTGTGTTTACCTACTCTAACAACCACATCAAAATTACAACCAGGGCCAGCCAAGTGGCGCGATGGTTAAGAACTGGCTTGGGACACCAGAGGGCCCCGGTTCGGATCCCACATATGAGGGCCAGTGACACTGCCCTCTACAGCTAAGATGCTGAACAACAGCTCGATCTGGAGCTGGGCTGCCATGAGTCGCTGGCACCGGCGTAGGCTGCAGCCCCTGTGGCAGTGGGTTGCAGTGGGTTGCCATGGGCTACCGTATGTAGCCAGCAGCCAGCGTGAGCGGCCAGCAGCCACAGGGAGCAGCCGTCCAGAAGCCAGCCACTGATTTTCCTCGCCCAGGAAGAGCACAATGATGGTGCCAACTTGGGCCAGTGAAGCAATGTCCTCCACAACTAGACTGAAGAACAAAACAACAGCAACTTGTCTGTTCCCCTTCCCCCAATTCCCCAGCACTGTTCCCATCCCCCCAATACCCCAATAAAAATCTTAAAAAAAAAATTACAACCAATCTACAAAATAACCATTATGGAGAATCACATAAAATCAAGCAGAAGAAGCCATGTCCAGACTGATATGAAAGTCAGAGACATGGCATGGGCTAGTCCCACAGCCGCATGTGAACATTAAAGGTTGGGAGGGCTGTTTTGGTTGTGGGGGTCTTCCATCTAAAGGAGCGAGAGATACCAGCCCCATCATGGACCAGGATTCCAGTGCAGGGGAGAGGAGTCCACATAATTTTGGTGCATCACCCAGCCATTGCCAAGGGGCGGGTTGGGCAGGTACCAGAGTCCTGCTGAAGCACACCCTGCTCTGTAGGATCAGCCCCTGCACAACTACTCTTCCACTGCAGTCAAGGCCAGTCTTTACAACCTGTGAGCCCAAGGGTCAGTTCCTCACATTGATGTGCAATTATTAATCCAAGGCTCAACTACAAGAACAGGGCACACAAAACCCACATAAGGGATGCACCTAGAGCATGTGGCTCAGGCGATCAGAAAGACTGGGCCACTGAACTCCACAGCACACCTAGTATTCAGTCGTCGGAAAAGTCATAATGTATATTTTTATGGTTTTCATTGCAAAAATAGGTCATGACTTTTCCAACAACACAATATATAAGACCACTCTACTAAGACTAGAAGATATAGCAGTCCTACCTAATACATAGGAAGGCAGCCAAAATGGGGAGAATAAAACATGTCCCAAATGAAAGAACATAACAAAGCTCCAGAAAAAGAACTAAGTGAAACAGAGATAAGCAATCTATCACAGGCAGAGTTTCGAACACTGGTTATAAGAATGCTCAATGATCTCAGGGAGAACTTCAATAGAGAGACAGGGAATATAAAAATAAAGATGGAAACCATAAAAAAGAACCAGTCAGAAATAAAAGATCCAATAATGGAAATGAAGAATATATTAAGGGAATCAACAGTAGATTAGATAAAGAAGAGGATCCAACCAGCGATGTAGGAGATAAGGTAGCAGAAAACACTCAATCAGAACAGCAAAAAGTAAAAAGAATCCAAAAGATTGAGGTGCGTTTAAGGGGCCTCCAGGACAATGAGAAGCGTATCAACATTCGCATTATAGGGGTGCCAGAATGAGAAGAGAGGGCGCAAGGGCTTGAGAACCTATTTTGTTTTTTACAGAATTTTTAAAAAAGATTTTATTGGGAAATTCAGAGAGAGGAACAGCGCTAAGGAATCGAGGAAGGGGAACAGACAAGTTGCTGTCCTTTTGTTCTTCAGTCTAGTTGTGGAGGGCGTCGCTTCACTGGCCCATGTTGGAATTATCATTGAGCTCTTCCCAGTTACACCCCTTCAACCTTATTCTCCGCCACACCCAGGTGGCTAGACTTCCGTCCTGCTGTTTCTTCCTCTGCTCTCCTTGTCACCCCTTGTCCTCCTTTTCAGTCCCAGGCAACACGTGGCTCTTTGGCCCACGGATCCAACACTTTGATCCTCTCCCCCCATCTCTGTCCAAACTCTCTCTTTCACCACTGTTTTCCTGCTCCTATTGCCTAGAAGGGCCTGTTGAGAAAAAAAATGTACAAACCTGTCCATTTTTATGAGTTTAAGCCAAACTGAAGACATATGCCGGGGAGTAAGATTACAAATGCTTCCAAGAATCAATTTTACAGTTTCTCTTATACACCTAAAATTAAGGATGGAAAATAAAGAATACAAAGCAAGGCTGGCATCGGGATTGGATCACAGGATAGCTACGAGGTTACGTGTTGTCTTGGTGGGCTGCCATGCTGGAGGGGTATTATCTGGCCTTTCAAAGGTGTGTTAACATAGATGCACAAGAACATAGAGAGGGCTGGCTTAAGAACCTTTCACTAAAGAAGTTAGAGGCCTGGGGTGTAACTACCCACCAGGATCCACCCAGTTAGGAATTTATAATTTATTACAGCACCCCTTTTTCCTCCAAAGGCTACCCTACTAGTGTCACGTCCTGCGTGGCAAGGGCAAATGGGACACGAGAGGGGTGATGCAGATTGAATAAAGAGACAGAGACAGAAGTAAGATTAAAGAGTGAGACCAAGGGACTCAGCCTTCAGAGATAGACTGAGCCGCCGAATCGGGTCGACGCATGGTTTTTATTGAAAAATTTCAAGGAAGTAAACTGCTATGCTGAGAGTCATTAACCATGTATTCTTGTGTGCCTTAAGGCCTTTTCCATTGACCTTTTCCCAGTGTACTCCAGCAAATGCTATGCATTCGTACTCCACCACATTGCCCCAAGACATAATTACATGTCCTCCCAGGGGAGACAGCTGATATCATTCCATCAGGTCCCAGTCAGACCGAGACGCCCCCCGAGAGAGCTTTACAGATATCATTCCATCCGGCCTCAGTTTTCCGAGACACTCTCTCAACTAATGGGTCAGAGGCTAATGCAGAGGGGGTGGTCTAAGAATCGGCTGTAAGGTGACATCTCCCCCTTTCTGTTTATGGAGAAGGAGAAACACGGACTTTGCAGTTTCTTCGTCTATTGCTCACCGGAGGGTTTTTTGGCCACACCGGAGGACTAAACAAAACAGAAACAAAATTATAATTAGAAACACAAAGGCACCAGCAAAACCTCCACCGAGGTTTTTGATCCACGTAAGTGGATTTAAGGTAGACAGCCCCTCCGCCACCGCGGAAAAGGCCTCTTCTCCAGGAAGAAGCTGGAGATTAGCAGATGACATCTGGTCAATTTCTTGCTGCAGTTGTTGTATGTCAACAGTAAGATTGGGCATATGCCCCAAAAGATGAGCTCGAACCTCAGACCATGGAGTACGAGTCTGATTATAAGAAAAAGGAGTTATACAGTGAGTGGATGTATTCCAATCACATTTCAAAATGATAATAGTCCGGAGACTTTCCAGTTGGCTTCCTAAATAAACCACAGTAGTTTCCAGATCAGCTAGACGGACACTGATTTCTTGATCAATTCTTAATTGCTGATTCCAAGTTTTACTAGCATTCTCATGCCATTGTTGTACAAATTGGGTCGTTTGAATTGTCTGGTGGAGAGCTGCTCCAGAGACAGCAGCAGTAGTTGTAATCGCTATAATTCCTAATATTGCTGCTATTAAAAAGCCAATAAATCTTTTAGTTCGATGTAAAATCTTATGGAGAATTTGGAGAACAACATGAATTGTTGGAGATCCCTCCCAAACCCTGGAGGTTTGAACAGGAATCCACAATCCTTTTCTATGTTTCAAAATCATCATCTGATCCTGAGGGTAATTAAAAGTAGAGGAATTAAGGCAAGTAAACAATCTGCATAATGGGCATTCAACCAATTTCAAACTCTGATCAATAGTAAATTTTCCTATTAGAAACACAAATGGATTTTTCAGACAAACTTGTAAATAAATTTGTCCAGTCTTTTCATATCTAAAAATGTAACTGTTATTATTATGGGTAAGATTTCCTTTCCATAACTTATTCGGTCCAATGCTTAAGACAACCTTCCATAAAGTTCTTTGAAACGGACCTCTAATTGGTTTAATCATTCTTAATTGAGGGGGAGCCAAAACTCTTTCCTTCCAAAAAATAGAGATATTTAAAGAAGACTTGATTACTCTAGAGAAATTATCTCCAATAATTTGATCCTTTAATTGTCTTGGCTCTGTGCAAACATTATTTCTACAAACTTGAGAGGCGGGACCAAAAGGTCCCCAATCAATAATTGTTTCTAAAGTATTATTAATAATTATTCTATCTAAGGTTCCCCGACACTCATCCCAGTGAATACGGGATTGATTCTTGTCCCAAGAGTTAAGAAGAGGGCAAGTAGGAATGGAAGGTGGAAAACTATGGGTACTTGATTGTTGGGTGGCAAATCCTTTACTAGAAATCATAAATAAATCTTTAAAAGTACGATTTTCTTTTCCATTAGGAATAGTCCAAGTTTGCTCTGTGAGAGAGAGACATGGTGTAACAGAGCCAATACATATAGGAGTATGCAAAAATCCAAGGGCAGAATGATTAAGCAAAGTAAAGAGTCTCCCTTCCTCTTCAGGAAACTCAGGTCCTCGGGGGTCCTCAGGCCCCGGGAACCACGAACTATCATTAATATAAATTAAAGGAGGATCATCATTCCAAGTGACTGGAGTTAATAAAGGAGGATTTGGAATGTAAGCCCAGTAAGTAAAATTAGCAGCAGCAGCTCCTATGGGAAAACAACTTACAACAGTGAGAACAGCCATCATGGACAACATTAGGTTGACCTCCGTTTTAGGCAATCTTTCCTCCTGGAGACGGTGCTCTGCTACCTGTATCAATTTTTTCATTTGCCCCCATGTAGGGAGCGAGCACTTCTAGTGCTCCGAGTAACAGCTGAAGGGGCGGGCGTAGGCAGGACAGCCGTCCTCACACGACTAGATTGCAGGGATAAACGAGACATCTCCATATTCGGAGGTGTCGGTGGATGGGTAATGGACATGCATCTCTCTTCTTCCTCATCCGAGGGAGTTTCCAGTGAGATCTTTTCAGGAGATGAATAACGTGCCACCTTAGGCCATACCGGCTTCATGACGACCTTCTTGTGTGAGTCGCTCATGATAAGGTTTAATACACCGGCTAGGCACCCACAGAGGACGTTCTTCTTTGCCTGGAGAAACACAAGCAAAACCTCGTCCCCATGTCAACAAAGTCCCTAGATTCCACTGATTACTTTGAATATCTTTCCACCATATGGGAATTTGTGACAGTTTCTGAATGCCTGTATTAAAATGTCTCTCTGCTGCGGTCTGACCCATATGTGAGTCAGAACCGCAGGAGTTCAAAAAATTCAAAGTAAACATAGCTTTAGCTAATTGCACTTGAGGTGGCTCCTTTGTGTCGCCCCCTTTCTGTTTGTTTAATTGTTTCTTTAAGGTAGAATTAGCACGTTCTACAATAGCTTGTCCTTGTGGGTTGTAAGGAATACCAGTATTATGAGGGACTTGCCAAGTGGAACAGAAACTAGCGAACCGGGCACAAGTATAAGCTGGGCCATTATCCGTTTTAATTTTCTTGGGGAGGCCCATAATAGAGAAACAAATTAAAAGATGACGGCAGGAATGTGCTGCAGTTTCACCAGTTTGGGCAGTGGCTACTAGAAACCCTGAGGCAGTATCAACAGAGACATGCACAAATGATAATTTTCCAAAAGAGGCGACATGAGTCACATCCATCTGCCATAGGTCATTAGGAACCAAACCTCGAGGGTTAGTACCCTCTGGGCATTCTTGGGAAGCATTAAGAATCTGGCAGGTAGGACAAGTCTGAACTATATGCCTAGTCTGTTTAGAGTAATGGGAAACTTAGATCATAATCCTCCTACATTGATGTGGGTTAAAGAGTGAAAGTGGGTGGCTTCCTCTATCTGAGCATTCCCCACCAAAGAGTCAGCAATAGCATTTCCACGCATCAACGGCCCTGGAAGAGTCGTGTGAGCGTGAATCTGAGTAATAAAAAATGGATGCTGAAGGTTTCTCACAATTTGTTGAAGCTGTTGAAACAGAACCTGAAGAGATTGATTGGAATTAAATGACAGAGATGCTGTTTCAATATTCTGAGCAGTATGAACAACATAGGCTGAGTCAGAAACAATATTCAATGGCTCCAAATAAGTTTGCAGAGCAGTTAAGACAGCCACCAATTCAGCTTTCTGCGCTGAATTACAGTTAGTGTGAACAAGTTGGCATTCCTTTTCACTAACTATTGCAGCTTTTCCATTATTAGATCCGTCCGTAAAAACCGTGATTCCTTGAGGAATCGGCTCCTGTCGGAGTTTTTTAGGAAAAATCCAATTAGTTTTCTGTAAAAATTGGAACAACGTATTTCTTGGGTAATGGTTGTCAATAATCCCATAAAAATTTCCTATTGCTATCTGCCAAGATTCATTATGGGTATTCAAATGAACAATCTGTTGCTTCTTAAAAGGAACCACAATCTGATTAGGCTCTTGTCCACAAAGGTGCAGGACACGGGTACGAGCTTTAGATAGTAATTCTGAAATTAATTCTACATAAGTTGGGAGTGTTTTAACAAAATTATTAGGTAGAAAAAACCACTCAACCAGTTTCTCTTGCTGAATTATAACTGCTGTTGGGGAATGCGGTGTAGAAAAAACCAGAACCTGTAAAGGTTGATAAGGATCAATGCGCTGGGTCTGAGCTTCTTGTATTTTCTGTTCTACAAGTTCTAATTCTTTTATACCCTGCGGAGTCAATTTACAAGGGCTATTTAGCTGTGATGATTCCCGTAAGAGGCTAAATAAATTACTGAGAGCATAGGTTGGAATTCCTAAGGTTGGGCATAGCCAATTAATATCCCCTAACAACTTCTGTAAGTCATTCAAGGTTGAGACCTGATCTTTTCTAATTTGAACCTTCTGCGGCCTAATAGTCTGTCGATCAACAATGGTTCCCAAATATTTAACTGGAGTGGTTGTTTGAATTTTATCAGGGGCAATATTAAGTCCTGCTTGTTCTAAATGGATTTTAAGTGCTTCAAAGCAAGCCGCCAATTGTTTCATAGATGATGCAGCACAAAGAATATCATCCATGTAATGAATGATATAACAATCAGGAAATTTAAATCTTACAGGAGTAAGAGCCCGAGCTACATAAAATTGACAAATGGTTGGGCTGTTAAGCATTCCTTGTGGTAACACTTTCCATTGATATCTTTGAATTGGTTCTTTGTTATTAAGTGATGGAATGGAAAATGAAAATCGAGGACAATCATGAGGATGTAGTGGGATTGTATAACAACAATCCTGCAAATCAATAACCACTAAAGGCCATTCTTTAGGAATCATAGAAGGTTGGGGGAGCCCTGGCTGAAGAGCACCCATAGGTTCAATGACAGCATTAACAGCTCAAAGATCAGTTAACATTCTCCATTTGCCTGACTTTTTCTTAATGACAAAAACTGGAGAATTCAAAGGGCTAGTAGATGGCTCTATATGGTCTTGTTCTAATTTTGTCTGCACTAATTTCTTCAATGCCTCTAATTTTTCTTGTGGAAGGGGCCACTGTTCAATCCATATAGGAGTATCATTTTTCCATTTAAGAGGCATAGGAGCACGTAGCTTTTCAACAGTGGCCCCTACAAAAAAGGGTTATTTTGCTTGGTCTGATAACCAAGTCCTTGTCTTCCGAGTTGGGGTTGTGGTTGAAGGGGTTGAGTTATGCCTTGTTTAAATTTTCCTAATCCTGTTCCTGGCTGATATCCCATCTGACTCATAATCATCTGACTCTGAGGACTATATTGATTGGGAGGAATCCAAACCTCCGCATTCCATTGAGTCAATAAATCCCTACCCCATAGATTAATGGGAATATCGGCAACATATGGTTGCAAAAACCCCTTTTGACCTTCTGGCCCTGCACAGTGAAGAATCTGAACACTCTGGCATAAACCAGAAGCTCTTCCTACTCCTATAATATTAATATCGGGATCCTGCAGTTCCCAACTCTTAGGCCATTGCTGAGAACTGATCATTGAAACATCAGCTCCCATGTCTATAAGACCTTTAAAATTTTTTTTTGTAGTTCAATTTGGCAAGTAGGCCGAATATCTGATATTTTTTCTACCAAAAAGATTCCTGCTTCTCCTGTGCTTCCAAAGCCACCTGTGCCTCTCTTGTTGATTCCTTTATTTTTTGGAGACACATACGGAAGCAATAACAATTGTGCAATCCTCTCCCCTTTCTTTGCTGACCAAGGAACTGTTGAGGATATAATAATTTGAATTTCTCCCTCATAGTCCAAATCAATAATTCCTGTATGAACTGTTACTCCTTTTGAAGTGAAGTTAGATCGACCAAAGAGAAGTCCAACAGTATTTGGTGGAATTGGCCCAAAAATTCCTGTAGGTACGCGGAGAGGTGTTTCTCCTGGAAGTAATAAAATATCCTGAGTGGTGCAGACATCCACTGCAGCACTTCCTTCTGTAGCTGAACTCAATTGCTGTACTGAAGGTTTGGGGGAGGTACGGCCTGATAATTCTGAGGAATGGCTGATGTTACATATGCCCCTGTTATTGTTGGGGCCAGAATCTAACCACTACCCTCTAGTCCTCTGAGCACTCCTATCCCCAGTAGCTTGGCCAGCCAAGACTCACCTCCTCAGGCAAGTGACAACCATCAGAAGTGGTTGTCTCAGGGTTACTGCCATGTTAATTCTTCCTTTCCTTCTTAGCTTCTGAATAAACACCAAGCCTGTTCTTCTTTGTAATTCTCTCAGCTGCAGAAAGTATGAGCAGTGAGACTCACAAGAAGTATATTCATACCCTGTATTCACACTCTACTTAACAGTTTACCAAATACTCATATATGCCATTTGATTTAATGCCAGGACAACCCTACAAGGTGTTGTAATCCTCACTCATGACTGCAGAAGTGGACAGATAACATAGTTTGGGAAAAAAAGGCAATAATGGAATTTAAATTCAGTCTTCGGACTCTGAGGCTCCAGGGTTTATACCATAAATCAGTGGCTTCCAGGGGGGCAAAATCAGAGGCAGACGTGGAAAAGGAAACATTTAAGTGATCAGACATGCGGGTCCTTTCTTATACATCTGTTCGAGATGCACACAGGTACTTCTCAAACTTTGACATCAATGTAGCCCAATGGCAGAAGGCAGCCAAACACACAGCCCTAGTGAATCTGGGGTGGTAACAAAGAAAAGACAACTCAAGCACCATTTCAGAGAGGAGTCTATTAAAATCTTACAAATCTATGTAAACATCATCTTTAAGTATACTGATATTAAAGGCTTTTTCTCTCTCAAGAGACTCCAGCAAAACTGATGCTTCAGTCCCATTTTTATCCTGTGGCACTCAGAGCTCCCTATGTTTAGATGATGACTTGGGGATGATTCCCAGCTGTGAACTGCAGTTTCACGCGATCCACTCCACAGAGGATAAGTAGGTCTCACTCCAAAGAGCGCTGACTGAGGGCCAATTTGGTCTCAGGATCATAGCACATGACTAGACCATGAAGTAGAGAATACAGATTAAGAATTAGAAACTCTCTCTGGGAAGTGGAAATGGGAGAAAACCAAACTAAACACATTCTCCCCATTGCCACCCAGAGATGTGGTCAACGTTTTCAGATCACTGGTGAAATGGAGGCTTTTTACGCTGTCAGTGTCTAAAAGATGGGGTACAGTCTACAGTAAGCCTGAACCCTCTCCGACTTAGGTCCCATAGTCCCGAGTCCCCTTCAAGCTGCAAATCTGTGTTGCAACCACTGAAAACGGAAAGGGAGTGAAAACACTAGGGGACTAGGTCGTTGAACACCAGCTTTGCGGCTGTAAAGACGGTTTCGTGGGTGATTGTGACATAACTACATATTCCACTCTTCCCTATGGAGGCGGGAGTTACCGCTCCGCAGTGGGGGAAGGGAGCACAGGGCCCCCAGACCAAGGTCCGTAGCAACTGGGAGTTCAGGGAGCCTACGGCTTCAGGGAACCCAAGAGGTCCATTTCTGGACGGCAAGGAAGCTAAGGCCAAGCAACGAGCCCCAGGGTTTACCAGCCCAAAGTCACCCGGGAGCGAAGAGCCAGGGTGGGGACTGGGCTGCCAGGGTTGGGGGTAATGGTGAGATGATTTTGTTGGGGAGCCAACGGGTCCAAGGGGCTTGCCCCATGTGCCTCCGAGGCAGCACAGACTCTGGCCACCGCCTGCACTTAGGAAGGTCCTTGGGTTAGGTCAGGGAGCTGCAACCTGGCACGTTTTACCTTTTTCTAACCCTGGCAAATTTCTTCGGTAGTGTTTCTTCTGGCATCCGGGGATCGCATGCGCGAGGGAGGTGGGACCATTCCAGGGAGATCCCTACACCCAGTTCAGAGTACTTCCTGCGACCACCGTGCATCTGCCAGGCTGAGCCAGAAAAGGAGGGATTGGGGGTGCTAGGCAGCTGCGCTATGGGCGTGGCCTAAATTCTCTAATGCCATTGGTCTCTGAGAAAGGCGTCACAATGAAAGATGCAGCTGCTGTCTCTGCCCACCTCAGGGAGGAGCGGGGCCTTATCGCTCAGGGTGCGTGCAGCTTGATGTGTGAAGGTTCCTGGGCTCAGGCACAGGATTCTGATTAACTGGCGGACTTGAGAGACCGCACTCCCACCCTCATCCTGGACCCTCCTGCACAGAAACGCACCCTACCCCCTTGAAACGGGGTCCCGGACCCCAGGTTTCAGAAGATGGGCTAGGACAGGGGGAAAGCACATCCATTAACAATCCCTTTCCTGTCTCCCTTAGTCTGCCCCAGACTTTCTCATCCCAGAGATCACCCCCAGAGACCCTGACCCAGTCTGTGCACTCCATCCTAGCAGAATCTCTCCTTCCTCGAGGATCTCTATCCTGATCCCGGGAACATATCTGTCCCCTTCCCGATTGGATCCAGTCCCGGTAGCTCCTACTTCCCAACTCCTCCAACACCCCCACAGTTCCCCTTCTTCCCGGAGTGGACTCTAGGCCCAATCAGCCATTTTTCCTTCGGATTCCTCTCCAGGACTCAACCAGTACTATCCAAAAGGTGCGGCGGGGACTTCCGATCCTCCTAGGGCCCCCCTACCCTCCACCGTGTAAGCCACTGCTGCTCCTAGTGGTCCTCTTCATCCCTACAGCCGCTGACCCATCCCCAGCCCTCTTCAAGGTTTTCCCCCTAGCTGACCTGCTGAGAAACTCAGGATCCCTTCCCCTTCTTTTTTCCTGTGCCCATCAAGCTTCCAAGAAGAAGCAGTGTACTGTCTTTGTCAGTGGCACCCCAGGCTCTGCAAGTGGTCTGTGTCCTTCCTGACAGCACCACAAGTGGGACTGGTTCTCTTTCAACACCACTATCCCCTCCCTCACCCATTCCACTCACACATAAATCACTCTCATTCCCTCCAACATATGTGCTCTCTCCTATCTTAGGGCATTTGGGTATATTGTACTGTCCCCTGTCTCGAATACTTTTCCAGCTTTTTGCCAAGCTGATTGATGCCAACTCACCCTATCAAATTGAGCTTCCTCAGAGAAGACTTACCCCCACTTCTGGCTCAGCCCAGTGACCCTGTTAGACACTCCTGTAGTACACTGTAGTTGAACCTCAAAGCAGTTTTCAGACTTGTAGTTAGTTGATTAGTTATTTGTCATTTGAATATTCATTTGACAAATTTTAGTGAATGTCTACTATGTGGCGGGTTCTATTGTAGACATAGTGAAATCAGCAACGAGTCTAACAAAGTCCCTGCCCTCGTGGAGTTTACACTCAGTGGTGTAAGGCCGACAATGAAAATACTATTTTCGGGCCAGCTGAGTGGCTCAGTTGGTTAAGAATTGGCTTAAGAGCTTGAGCTCTGAGCAACAGGGCTGCCGGTTCGATTCCCACATGGGCCAATGACAGCTGCGCCTCAGCTGAGATGTCGCTGAACTGCCAACAGGTGGCAAGATGGCTCAGCTGGTGTAACAACAAGATTGCCTGTTCAATGGTGGGCTACGCCCTCCTGCAACTAAAAATTGGCACAGCTCCTTGAGCTTGGAGGACACGAGCTGCAAATGGGAAGCTAGATAATGACTGGTGCCCTCCACAATGAAGACTGAAGACAACTTGACTGGTCCCCTTCTCCAATTTTCCAATACTGTTCTCTTCCCCCAATTCCCCAATAAAATCTTTAAAAGAAAAGACTATTTTCAATGAAAGATGTTAACATGGCCCCTGGTGACAGATGTCATAAACCATCAGCACAAAGAGAAGTGAGTAGTTGAGGAGTAACCATTTAAGTGGAGTGGTCAGAGAAGGCCTCTCTGATGAACTGAAACTTGAGAGTAGAGCTTTAAATGAAGGTATGTCTCTGGAGGAAGAGCATCATTGTTGGGTGTTACCTTCCAGCTGCCAAACTGTGTACCCCGACCCCTCGCCTCTCACCCCCCTGTGCCAATCCCCTGAACTAATGAGTCATAAGGAAGTGTTTCAGAATGCTGAGACCCGATCCAATGATATAGGTCATACTCCCTTATCGGATTGTTTCGGAGAACAGTGACTCCATCTCCCGGGGTGGTATGTGTGTGTAAAGGCTCAGTACGTGCTGGAAGCACAGTGGGGACTTTCAGTGACCACAGCTTTCAGGCACGTAAACCCACAGACAATGGAGAAGGCAAAGTTCACTGCATTTGTTTTTCTTTTTTTAAGATTTTATTATTGGGGAATTGGGAGAGGGGAACAGAGAAGTTGCTGTCGTTTTGTTCTTCAGTCTAGATACGGAGGACGTCACTTCACTGGCCCATGTTGGTATTATTATTGCACTCCTTCCGGGTGAGTCAGATCGGTCACCGGCCACTGGACGGCCACTCGCGGCGGCTCTTGGCAGCTCACGCCAGCTGCCTTCTGCTCACGGTAGCTTACGGGAGCCCATTGCAGTTCCACAGCAGCTTCACTGCAGCCTAAGACGTCGCCGGTGACTCACGGCAGCCCAGTTCCAGGTTGAGCTGTTGTTCACCATCTTAGCTGTAGAGGGCGCAGTGTCACTGGCCCATGTGGGATCTGAACCAGGGCCCTGCTGCTCAGAGCTGGCGTCCCCAGCTAACTCTTAACCAACGCGCCACTCGGCCGGCCCTAATCATTTTTTACAACCATGAATGAATCATGTTACTTGTTCCAACACTGTTTTATCCCACCTTTGTAGGGTACTTCATAACAAACCAGCAGTGCTCCATTAGTCTCTCAAGTTTGAAGGAATTGATACCAATTTCCTTCCATTGTGGGATCAAGGAACTTACAATTTAGGGGTCATGTACTCATAAATTGCGCTGGAGTTATTCTCTCCACACCCTGGCCCCAGACCTTTATGAGGCTATAATAAAAATACCTTAGCGGTGCAATCTCAGCCTGATCATTAAAACCTGCCCACCATTCATGAATATACACTATAGGATTATACCTATGTCCTTATTTGTACCCAAATGCAACCCATGGCATACGCCTTGATTTACTACATTTCTATTTTCACTTCAGTTAGAAAATATCATTGGTCTACACTGTGCTTGATGTTAACAATGATATTTTCCAAGCAAGGTTAAACTAAGGCAAATAGAAACTGTCAATAACTCCATGGTGGAAAGTCCCAAAACATCAGAGTCCATATTAGGAAGGTGGTATTCCGAGGGCCTGATGCTTTCAGTTCCAGGGGACTTCTGCTTTTCCATGGCACAGAAGATGAGCTGGCCATTGCTGGGTCAGATGTCTCTCCAGCAGTTCCTTTTTTGCTGCTCACCCAACATGGAGTTCTGCAGCTTTCTCAGTACACAGAACACGGAGGCCTGCCGCTTTCTCAGCTTGCAGCCTCACTGCTCTCAAATGGCTCCCAATACTCTCGCACCTTGCCCGAACTCACCGGCTGCCTTCACCTAAGTCAGCCTCAGAACCACATGAGCTGTTTTCAACTCCCTTCCCTTTACAGGCAGGAATTCACAACAATGTACAGAAAACCAAAGCCAACAAACAAAATAAATAAAAGGACCGTTAATTTAGCTTATCGGTTTTGGTTAAATTGTTATCTGTTTTTGAAGGGTCCTATTTATAATTTCTGTCTTAGTGGCAAATTATAAATGTTGATATGTTCTGTTCTCATTTGTTCAGATTACATTTTACATGGCCAAGTGCACAGTTTGTCTTGATACTCGTATACTACCATGTGCCTTTTTAAAGATTGTGTGTAATTCTCTTGGTCGGTGCGGTGTTCTTATGAAAGAAGATCTCAGTTTTCCACCCCCAGTGTCAGAAAGAATCCAGTTCTTCACTACTCTGTTTTCTTTCTCTGAGTTCCCTTTCCTCTCACAGTACTAGCACACTCACCCAAAATGTTCACTTCTGACACTTGCAGTCAGCAAATGTGTGGAGATTTCACCCACACACACCAAGCAATTCTCTGGGATACTAGCTGGGTGTCCTACATGTTAATGCAATTCTGACACTATCGGCCTGGAGACAGCATCATATTTTACAGGTTAAGGGCCCAGTTTCATAGGCTGCGCCTCCTGCCTTCAACACAGATTCCAATCAAAGCTCCAGGTCATTAACCTGTGCTTGTGACCGACCAGCTGGCTATAGATTGGAGGTTTCAACAATCCCCTCTTTGGGTTCAATTAATTTGCTACATCAGTTCACAGATCTTCAGCTTACTAAAGGATGTGATAACACAGATGGACAAGTCGGATGAAGAGATACATAGGGACAGGTCTGGGAGGGTCCTGAGCAGCGGAGCTTCTGTCCTCATGGAATTGGAGTGCATCACCCTCCAGGTGTGGATGTGTTCACTGTCCTGCAAGTCTTGGAATCCCAACTTTTGGCATTTTATGATGGCTTCCTCACGAAGGCATGATCAGTATGTAACTCAATTTTCAGCTCCTCTTCCTTCTGGAGTGTGGGGTTGGGGTTGAAAATCCCATTCTTCTGGGCCAGCCGAGTGGCTCGTTGGTTAAGAGTTGCCTTGGGAGTGCGAGCTCTGAGCAGCAGGGCCACCGGTTCAGATCCCACATGGGCCAGTGACGTTGCGCCCTCTACAGCTAAGATGCTGAACAACAGCTTGACCTCAAGCTGGGCTCCCGTGAGTCATCAGCGACTGAGTGGAGCTACAGTGGGCTGCTGTGAGCTACCATGAGGGGCCGGCAGACAGCCGTGAGCCGCAGTGAATGGCCGTCCAATGGCTGGCGACCAACTGCCTCACCCGGGATGAGTGCAATGATCACAATACCAACATGGGCCAGTGAAGTGATGTCCTCCACAACTAGACTGAAGAACAAAACGACAGCAACTTGTCTGTTCCCCTTTACCGATTCCCCAATGCTGTACCTCAATTTCCCAGTAAAATCTTAAAAAAAAAAAAAAGATAATTCCATGCTTCTAGTCATAGTACGGTCTTTCTGGTGACCAGTCGCCTTCCAGGAGCTCACCCCGAGTTGCCTCAATAGAACAAAACATGCTCCTAGTACTCTCATCACTTAGGAAATTGTAATGGTTTAGGAGCTCTGCCAGGAATCATGGGCAGAGACTAATACATAGACTTTCTTATCTCATAGTTCTATAGATGTCAATTAGGTCAACTTTATTGATTTATTAATTTCACTGTTGGAGTCTTGTACATACCCATTTGCTTTATAATTGTTCTATGCATTGTTGAGAGAGGGCACGTGTATCTGAACATAAGTGTGGATTGCAATTTTTCTCATTGCATCCTGCTCAGTTTTCTCAGGGGTTTGGAAGTTCTGTTGCTCAGTGCATGGTTCATTGTTGTCATGTCATTGTGGTGAGTTTATCTCTTCACGACTGTGAAATAGATTTTATTATCCCTGGTCATAGTATTTGTTCTTTATTCCACTTTGATCTTAATATAAGTACTGTATTTTGAATAGTGCACATATGATTTACTTTGGTTTTTTTAAGCTTTTATTTTCCTTCCTTTTTTTTCTAATTTTTTTGTTGTTTGGATTTTTTCTCTCACTACCTTTAAAAATTTAACATATCATTGAATGACATATTTTCCTGAGAGTGTTTATCATTCAGTAATGATAACTTCGACCCATGATGAGGACTTAGAATGGTTTACGCCCACCACATCAAGCAACAATTCTGTTATTGAGTTTATAATTTTCACTTCCCCTTTTTTTATAACACATTTTTGGTTTATTTTATTTTATTTTATTTTAGTATTCCCACCCACCCCACAAATTTGGCAACCATCACCTTGTTCTCCATATGTTTGGTCTGTTCATGTTTTGTTTTTTCTTGCTAGTCGTGTTGACCCCTCTTTATAAAAGAAAAACCCTTTTCTGTCTGATCTCTTAGTGTAGACCTGGTACTCAGAGCACTATACCTACAATGTTATTTCCTGTAAAGCCTCCCTTTCCCTAAGTCCAGATTTTAAAAAAAGTTTAATTTAGGGAGCTGGAGGCTTGCAGTAAGGGTTAAGCCTGAGAGCTGGAGGTTTATAGTAAGGGTTAAGCCTGAAAGGTGGCAGGCTGACAGGCTCTCAGGCCCAGGTGAGCAGCGTGGAAAGGTTGGCCGCTGAGGAGAAAACAGTCAACGGCCTTGAAAGCTACAGAGTGGAATGGTAACCTATTAACAGTTTCTGCTTGTTATGTTTTGCTTTAACCTTGGGAAGATTGCTTCTCTACACCTTATGGAAAGTCGCAGGGGAGATGTTCTCTGGGAGGATGGGACTATTCCCTCAAGTTCCCCAAACCCCTCAACCTAAGGAAAGTTACTTTTGCTATAAAAGCTGTGTGTAGACAATAAACGGGGCCACTCTCTGCTATCAGCATTGGGTGGACCTCCTGTTCCCAGCTTTCGTCTCTAGTTTCTTCATTTTCCATTCTCCCACCCAATCCTCTCACGTACCCTCTCGGTAGACTCCTGGCTCAAAAGTCAGGAGTGCTCGTTTGATGTGTGGGTCACATCAAAAGTGGCGCCCGAACAGAGACCTGAACATGGATTGAAGGAAGCAGTAAGTGAGGAGACCCGCTACGGGAAGCCGCGCGCTACTTCGTTTTGGACAAGTTAGGGGCAAAAATCAGGGTGCAATATAGAGAGGAGCAGAATTGCCACTCTGGTATCCCTATATCTAATTTCAGGCAGGAGTAAAACATTGGGCAAATCAGGACAAACAGTCCATTGTATATAAAAGCTCATCAGCCTATTTATAAATAGGGTCATCAGCCCATATATCAGTGTACTCATAAATAGGATCAGCAGCCCATATAGACATAAGAATGGGACAGTCAGGGTCAAGGGACCATCAATTTTATTTGCTAGGGCTTAGATCTATGCTACAGGCTTGTGGCAGCCCTGTTAAAGCTCATCAGTTAGAAGATTTTCTTGCTTATGTAAAGGATGCCTGTCCTTGGTTTCCGGAGGAGGGAACTCTTGATTCTGAAGTCTGGGAAAAGGTTGGCGCACAGCTCCGAGAGCATCAGGCACTCGAATGGCCTGGGAAGTCTCCCGACGACGCACTTTTGCTTTGGATTTGGTGCGGGACAGTCTCGATCCCAATCCAGAGGCTTTTTATCCCCTGGAAACACAGTCTCAGCCTATAGTGAAAACACTTAGTAATGCTGTTCAGGAGTTTGAAGAGGCCAGATCTCAAGAGAAACAGATACTAGTTAGAGAGCAGCGGAGGCATAACGCTGAGTCAGAGGAATCTTTTGAGGAGGAGGAGGATGCGGTCCCTGAGAAGGAGGGGTCTGCTTTTGCCGCCTGGACTGCATACTGTTCTCTGCGGGGGCGTACCGCACCCCTGGAACACTCTCCATCATCGCCACCGCTGTGTGCAAGGCAGCAGCAGTCTGCTTCGTGGCAGCTTGTTAAATATGTCTCAGGCTCCAAGAGCAGGATTCCAGAGTCATGTGTACTCCGGGGGTTAAGGCAGACTGTGGAAAGAGGCGAGGATATTGGGGAGTATCAAAGATTTTGCTTTCCGGTGATAGAACGTCCAGACCCCAATAATGCAGTACAGGTGCTCAGGGAGCATGAGCCTATTCCTTTTAAGATGCTTAATGAGCTCAAGGCCTCAACCGCCCAGTATGGACCTACTGCTCCTTTTACTTTAGCATTGCTTGAGACGGTTTCAGCAAACACACCTCTTACTCCAAAAGATTGGATAATGATAACTAAGGCTTCTCTAACTGGAGGGGATTATTTGCTCTGGAAAACGGAGTTTGTTGACCAGTGCCAGCAGCAGGCAGAGCAAAATGCTGCACACCAGATACCTGTCAAAGCTGAGATGCTTAAGGGAGAAGGAAATTATGCAGGTATTCATAACCAAATAGGATATCCTCAGATAGCCTATCAACAGATTAATTTCTGCGCTACTAGGGCCTGGAGGGCATTTCCCACCGAGGGGCAAAGACAGAGGATCTGTGTAATTTAAGACAGGGTCCAGACGAGCCATATCAGGACTTCGTCTCTCAGCTCCTGCAAGCCATAGGGTGGCTCATTAATGGCACAGCTTCTTGCCAAACAGTTAGCATTTGAAAATGCCAATTCTACCTGTAAATCTCTAATACAACCTTATAGAAAAAGGGCTAATGTTTCAGATTTTATCCGCCTTTGGGCAGATGTAGGCCCATCTTATATTCAGGAAAATGCTGTTGCCGTGGCACTACAGAAGGTTTTCGACCCAAAGCTGAAACAAAAGAGGGAGAGAAATCGTAAGGAGGGAGTATGCTATTCTTTTGGGCAGGCAGGCCCTTTCTCTAGGGAGTGTCCTAGTAAAAATCCCCAAGTAGAGTCTGGACGCTCACCTCAGATTTGCCCTAGATGCAGGTGTGAAAAACACTGGGCAAATGACTGTAGATCTCAATTTGACATCAATGGGCAACCGCTTTTGGGAAACAGGGCATGGGGCCAGTCCCGGCCCCGCCAAATAGTGGGGGTTTTAGCCCTTGTGCCTCCAGTATCAGTAGACAGCCAGCAATCACTCACAGCTCCAATGTCCAGGAACAACCCGTTCTGCAATCCTGGGGGCAGCCAACACGGCGCACCATACAACAACTATACCGAGTCACCCCAGGGAGCGCAGGACTGGACCTCAGCCCCACCTCTAGATTCATATTCACCCCACAAATGGGTCCACAGGCCATCCCCACTGGAGTTTATGGCCCTTTGCTGCCTAATACAGTGGGGCTTCTTCTTGGCTGGATTAGCTGGACTATGAAGGGATTTCAAGTCTTTCCTGGAGTCATAGATTCTGATTATATTGGAGAAATAAAAATTATGGCTGGAGCTTCCAGAGACATCATTCAGGTCCTCTCCACAGACAGAATAGCTCAAATAGTACTTATTCCCACTGTAACAACAGGTAGAACTGCCTCTCAGCAGGCGCGAGGGTCCTGAGGCTTCAGGTCCTCAGATGCATTTTGGGTCCAGAGAGTAGGGCAAGAACGTCCCATTTTAAATTTAACTATAGAAGGAAAAGCATTTCAGGGTCTCATTAATACAGGAGCTTATGTATCTGTAATTTCCAAACAGCATTGGCCATCATCTTGGCCTGTACAGGAGGCTTTAACTAGTTCCCAGGGTATAGGGATGAAAACAGGACCTTTACAAAGTTCCAGAATAGTAACTTGGAAAGACTCTGAGGGATATTCTGGAAGTTTTACTCCATTCATCCTTGAGGGCCTCCCTGTTAACCTCTGGGGACGGGACATTTTAAGTCAAATGTCAGTCATAATTTATAGTCCTAGTTCCTCAGCCACCAATATTATTTTAATCAGGGATATATTCCAGGCCAGGGATTAGGCACCTCAGGACAGGGCAGACTAGAGCCCATACAAACTATTCCAAAGACTGACAGTTCACGACTAGGGTATCAAAATTTTCCCTAGGGGCCTTGGTATCTCCTGCAGCCCACTCCAAGTTACTTAAGATTAAATGGCTTACAGAAATGCCAATATGGGTTGACCAATGGCCCTTAACTCAGGAGAAACTTCAGGCAGCCACGGAATTAGTTCAGAAACAGCTTGCTGCTGGGCACGTAGAGCTGTCCACCAGCCCGTGGAATACGCCTGTATTTGTTATTAAAAAGAAATCCAAAAATGGAGGCTGTTGCAAGACCTGCGAGCTTTAATGCTGTTATGGAGGTCATAGGGAGCCTACAGCCTGGGCTTCCTTCCCCTACAGCTATTCCAGTAAATCATCACTTAATTATTATAGAGTTAAAGGATTGCTTTTTCACCATCCCTCTCCATCCTGATGATAAAAAACATTTTGCATTTAGCGTTCCGTCGCTAAACTTTAGGGAGCCCACGCAACGTTTCTAATGGAAAGTTCTTCCCCAAGGCATGACCAATAGTCCTACAATTTGTCAGATGTTTGTTAGTCAAGCCATCATGCCCATACAGCAATTACACCCAGAGGCTTATATCATTCATTATATGGATCATATCTTTATCTCACATGCTAAACAAGGAGGTGTTATATCAAATATATGGGAGCCTCAAAGATAATTTTAATAAGGTAGGGCTAGTTATTGCCCCAGAAAAGGTTCAGGAAAACTCTCCATTCTCTTATTTAGGGACTTTAATTACTCAGAGATTAATTAAACCACAAAAGATACAGATTAGAACTTGCCACTTTAAAACACTTAATGATTTTCAGAAACTTCTTGGAGATATTAACTGGATTAGGCCCTTTTTAAGATTAACTACTGGAGATTTACAACCACTATTCAACATCCTTCAGGGGGAGCCTAGTCCGACCTCCCCGCGGAGTCTCACTCCAGAGGCAAAACTCGCCTTGGCCAGAGTAGAACAGGCCGTTCAGCAGGCTCAGGTTACTCGAATAGATCCATCCCAACCTGTATCTCTCATCATTCAAAATACAGACCCTACACCTACAGAGGTCATCGGGCAACCTGCTGGTCCGTTAGAGTGGCTACATTTAAAGAGCAATCCTTCTAAACATCTTGAGCCATATTATGAGTTAGCGGCTTTTCTTATTACTAAGGGAAGACAAAGATGTCTCCAGCTCTTTGGAAAACAGCCTCAGGCCATTGTAGTTCCTTTTAATAGTCAGCAACCTTGGTTATATGCAAACTCCATGAAATGGCAAATCGCTTTGGCAAATTTTCCTGGTCAGCTTGGATGTCATTATCCTGCTAATAAACTTACAGTTTGCAAGGTCTGCGTCATTCATTTTCCCCTCAGTTTTACACACTCAGCCCATTCCAGGAGCGATTACAGTTTTCACAGACGGCTCCAGCAATGGCCGGGCAGCCGTCCACACCCCCACACAGACCTTAACCAAAGTCACAGGGTATAGTTCAGCTCAGCGGGTAGAGGTATCCGCAGTTACTTGGGCTTTATATATGTTTTCACACAAGTTACTAAACCTCTATACAGATAGTCATTATGTTTTTAGTGTCTGTAAGGTTATAGAGACAGCTTATGTTAGCTTAGCCACCACAGAGGAGCTGTTTCATATGTTCCATCAATTAAAACAGACCATTCTTGTTAGACAATAGCCACTGTATATTGGTTATATTAGAGCTCACTCTGATCTTCCAGGACCTTTGTCTGCAGGCAATCCTGCTGCGGACGTGGCTACTCAACCGCTAGGTCTCTCAGTTCAGGCTTTTTTCGCCACACCTACAAGCCCTATGGAAAAGGCCATGCAATCTCATGCTCTCCACCACCAAAATGCTCACTAAGACATCAGTTTAAGATCACCCAAGAACAGGTTAGACAGATAGGTAAACAGTGTGCCGGCTGTACAACTTTGCTTCCTAAACCACATCTAGGAGTTAACCCTCAGGGGTTACTTCCAAATCACATTTGGCAGATGGATGTTACTCATATCCCTAGTTTTAAAAGTACTCCTTATGTTCAATCACTATTGACACTAAATCTGGGTTCTTATTTGCCACAGCACGTTCTGGTTAGGCAACAAAACATGTTATCAGTCACTGTTTCCAGGCATTTGCCACTATGGGCATTCCAAACGTTATAAAGACTGACAATGGGCCTGGCTATACTAACAAGGCTTTTAAAACTTTTTGCTTAACTTTTCAGATCAAACACCTCACAGGGATTCCGTATAACCCACAGGGTCAGGGAATTATTGAGTGTGCTCATCGCTCACTTAAATATCAATTATTAAAACAAAAAGGGGGAGACTATGAGCATTCAGTCTATAACCAACTAAACCATGCACTTTTCACTTTAAATGTTTTACAAACGGATGCTCAAGGTCACTCTGCAATCCCTACTAAAGTCCAGGTGATAGTCTGGACAATGGAAATTGACTTGAACTTGTTAAATATGTTAATTATATCTTTAGCTAGATCTTTTGGGTTAGTAACATCCAGTTTGCTATCCTGCATAGTAATAATTTCTTTATGAAGCAAGTCAAGGTCAATACTAAGATTTGTACTATGTCAAATGCCCTGAAGGTGATTAAAAATGATGTTCCAATTCCACTGGGTACAGTTATACTTATAACGAGTGACGCAAACCCCTTGATACTTAGTATGACATCAGAGGGCAAGATAGCAGCGTATGCCCTCAACCTCATTACCTATTGAAGAACAACGTCCTCCAACGCACTAAGGCGAAGCTCCATTTTTGTATCTATATCTTCTTGAATATAAAGTGCTGAAGAAGCATTTTGAGCAAGCTGTTCAACATAATCTGCTGTTTTGATAGAATTGGTTAAAAATACAGTGGCTGTAATTGCCATGGCTATGATAGAAATAACTGCTGTGAAGTCTGCTATGATGAGTCCTACTGCCCTTTGTTCTCGGATAAAACCCTTGTTTATTTCCTCAAGGGCTTGCATCCCTGGGTCATCATACCAAGGACCCTCAATAGTAGTAGGAATGACAACATCAGGTGGTTGACGAAGGACTAGCATAGACTGTCCTCTGTCTCTTGGATCAATACAGTTGGTGAGATGACAATTTGGACAGGAAATATTAAACATAGACTGACCCTTACTAATCTGTATCCCTCCAACCAAGATGATATTGGGGGCTTGGACACAGGCAGTAATGGCGTACTGCTTTCCATCCTGGCCCCAGGGTGTTTGAGCGTTAAGGTGAGTTATATAATCTGAGGCTGCCCATAGCCTCCAGATGTCTCTCTGGATAATGGGGATGTAGTTTGTTTCAGTTCACCAAGCAGTTTTGAAATCTTGCCTTCAGGCAGTCAGCCTAGAGGCTCATCACACAAGACTCATGCTGGAGGTGAAACGCCCCTATCCACGACGGCGTTAGTTCTCTGTATAGCCCCACTGCTCTCCCTCTAGTTAATATTCTTTATGTTCGGCAGTTATACTCCATCTCCACCCCTAGGTTTGGCTTCATGAAGTTGGCCCATAGGACGATTGGCTAGTCAATGACGGGTAAGATCCCTAAGTGAGGGACGACCTAAGGCATACACCAGGCATAGGGCCGGCTATTAGATGACTGGTTAGTCAATGACGGGTAAGATCCCCCAAGGAAGACTCAACCTAATACAGGCCCTGGCCGTAAGATGGCTGGCTAGCCCATGACGGGTAAGATTGCATTGCTGGAGGAGGACAACCCAAGGCAGGCACAGTCGTGCTGCGATGCCAACCACAACCTCAGTAATTCAGAGGATTGCCTTTAAGTAATAAATAAAAAAGGGGGGAGATGTAGAGAGCCAGAGGCTTGCAGTAAGGGTTAAGCCTGAGAGCTGGAGGTTTATAGTAAGGGTTAAGCCTGAAAGTTGGCATGCTGACAGGCTCTCAGGCCCAGGTGAGCAGCGTGGGAAGGTTGGCCGCTGAGGAGAAAACAGTCAATGGCCTTGAAAGCTACAGAGTGGAATGCTATCCTACTAACAGTTTCTACTTGTTATGTTTTGCTTTAACCTTGAGAAGATTGCTTCTCTACACCTTATGGAAAGTCGCAGGGGAGGTGTTCCCTGGGAGGACGGGACTATTCCCTCAAGTTCCCAAAACCCCCCTACCTAAGGAAAGTTACTTTTGCTATAAAAGCTGTGTGTAAACAATAAACAGGGCCACTCTCTGCTATCAGCATTGGGTGGACCTCCTGTTCCCAGCTTTCATCTCTAGTTTCTTTCTTTTTCAGTCTCCCACCCAATCCTCTCAAGTACTCTCTTGGTAGTCTCCTGGCTGACGAGTCAGGTGTGGTCGTTTGATGTGTGGGACACATCATTTTTATAGTAGTAAATATTATGTGTTTCATTTGTGTTTAAAACTATATTTTCTGTATTCATAACAGAATTTAATTCACCAGGTCAAATTAATTCCTGTGTTTTTTAAGTTTTTGAAGTCTTCAATAATTTTGACATCTTTATCTAAAAATTTCAATCTGTTTTATAATGATTTTACAGGGAGACATATGTCAAATGTTTGCATTGATTGAGAAAATTCTCTTTTACTTCTTGTGAATGTGGTCATTTCCCTTCCTTGTAAATTTTACAAACAGCAAAACTCCCCATAAACAAGATGAATTCTTGACTTTCACCTGTTCAGTCTTTGCCTCAACAATTCTGAGTTTGATGAAGAGTCCACCAGCCATGTATTTATTCGCTTGTGAACATGGGCGTCCAAGTTGAAATCTCTTTCATGCTAACATGGCTGGTTGGCACGTACTTGTATCGGACAAAATAGACTTTAAAATAAAGACTATAATAAAAAACAAAGAAGGTCACTATATAATAATAATGGGATTGGTTCAACAAGAGGACATACGCCTAGTAAACATCTATGCACCCAACATAGCAGCACCAAAATATATAAAACTGATATTCATCAACATAAACACAGAGATCAACAGGAACACAATCATAGTAGGGGACATCAACACCCCACTGATATCAATGGTCAGATCATCCAGACAGAAAATCAATATGGAATCACTGGCCTTAAAAGACACTTGAGACCCGTTGAATTTAGTTGATATTTTTAGAGAATTTCACTCCAAAACAGCAGAACATACATTTTTTTCAAGTGCATATGGAATATTTTCCAAGATCGACAGCATACCAAGACAGAAAACAAGCCTCTATAAATTTAATAAGATTGAAATCATATCAAACATCATCTCTGACCACAGTGATATGAAATTAGAAATCAATTACAAGAAGAAAACTCGAAAACACAAAAACACATGGAGACCGAATAACATGCTATTAAATAATGAATGGGTCAACAATGAGATCAAGGAAGAAATCAAAAGATACCTTGTGACAAATGAAAATGAAAACACGACACAAAATCTATGGGACAGAGAGAAAGCAGTCCCTAGAGAGAAATTCATAGCAATCCAGGCCTACCTCAAAAAACAAGAAAAATCTCAAATCAACAGTCTATCTTTACATAGAAGGGAACTGGAAAAACAACAGCAAAATAAGCCCAAAGGGAGTACAAGGAAAGAAATAATAAAGGTCAGAGCAGAGGGGCCGGCTGAATGGCTCCATGGTTAAGAGTTGGCTTGGGAGTATGATCTCTGAGCAGCAGGGCCACCGCATTGGATCCCACATGGGGACCAGTGACGCTGCGCCCTCTACAGCTAAGATGGTGAAAAACAGCTCGACCTGGAGCTGGGATGCCGTGAGTTGCCAGCGATGGCGTAGGCTGCGGTGGTGCTGCAATGGGCTGCCATGAGCTACCGTGAGTTACCATGAGTGGCCGGCAGCCAGCGTGAGCGGCTGGCAGCTGGCGGGAGCTGCTGTGAGCTGTCGTGAGCGACTGTCCAATGGCCAGCGACCGACTGCCTCACCTGGGAAGAGCGCAATGATCACAATACCAACATGGGCCAGTGAAGCGACATCCTCCACAACTAGACTAAAAAAAACAAGGACAGCAACTTGTCTGTTCCCCTTCCCCCATTTCCCAACGCTGTTCCCCTCCCCCAATTCCTCAATTAAAAAATCTGTAAAAAAAATTAAATTCAAGTTAGCTTCAAATCAAAATAGAAAGAAAACAAAT
Organism: Hipposideros larvatus; assembly: GCA_031876335.1. Taxonomy (NCBI): domain Eukaryota; kingdom Metazoa; phylum Chordata; class Mammalia; order Chiroptera; family Hipposideridae; genus Hipposideros; species Hipposideros larvatus. The sequence continues at coordinate 208,823 of JAVKSA010000061.1, forward strand.
AAAAATAATGAAATTAGCAGAGAATATGGAGGCTGTTTGTATGAACTCGGAGTAGGAAAGAATTTTTGAAGCAAGACAGCTAAGAAGAGAATGTAGCTAATTTTCAGATAAAACTACTCCAGTAAGATTACAACTAAACTTTGCACAGATGAAGGTGGGTTATCTGCTTTCTGTTGGGATAATGAAAATACAGAAAATGAAGATAAGTTTTTCGGGATTTTTAAAAAGATTTTTATTGGGGAATTGGGGGAAGAGGAACAGACAACTTGCTATCCTTTTGTTCTTCAGTCTAGTTGTGGAGGACGTTGCTTCACTGGCCCAAGTTGGCTCCATCATTACGCTCTTCCCAGGTGAGGCAGATCACTCGCCAGCTTCTGAACGGCCACTCACGCTGGCTGCTGGCTACACATGGTAGCCCATGGCAACCCACCTGCCGTCGCAGGCGACTCATGGCAGCCCAGCTCCAGGTTGAGCTGTTGTTCAGCAAAAGATAACTTGTTGATGCTGAGCTTATCATACACAAAACCCAAGCCAATGTTTAGACGATTTTGACTCCCCTGAATCCTGGGCAAGGACCTCACTATGGGGACAGCACCCTCCTCGCAGTTCTTGTGACATGTGTACCTACCCGTTTCCCTCCTCTTTCCTAAAACACCAGGAATGGGACTGCTGGTTCATAGGCTAAATGTATATCTCAGTTTCTAAGAAGATACCCCACCTCATTACAGAGTGGTGGAGTTTACAGTTCCACTAGGAATGTGGGAGACTGCCGATTTTCCCCCAGCTTCACTGACACGTGCTACGAGCATTGTCAGTCTTTTCAATTGTAGCCACTCTGATGGTGCGCAGTGGTACCTTCTGCTTTTCACCTGACCCCCTAATGTTGAGTGAGGCCAACCACATTTCCACGAGTCATTTTCCACGTTGGTATACAGTTTGTACAAATCTTTTGCCCACTTGAAAACTGGGTCCTTTTTCTCATAATTGAGTGTTGAAAGTTATTTATCTGTTCTGGATACGGTGTCTGATTTGCAAATATTGTGTTTCTTTCTGTCTGTGACTCATATTTTCATGCTTTTCACGATCACCTTGGAGGATCAAGTGTTTTTGCCATTCATTGATAAGGGGGCAGCTGCAAAAAGGGGTGGGCCTAAGGGTGTCAGCCCTGCTGGTGTGCTCCCCTGAGGGGGAATGCAGAAAGAATGTAGCACACACATGCAAACCACACACACTCACAAAGACAGGTGCTGCCTCTCACACACATGCACAACACACACACACACATATCACCCCACCCACACTACACACACACACACACACACACACACACACACACACACACACACACACGAGTGTGCAGCAGAGGCTCCAAAACGGATCCTCAAATGAGAAGATCGTTTCGAATAGATGACCTGACACAGAAACTGGAAAGGTTCTGACACTTGAAGTGAATTGTCAGGGCTTCAGAAGAACCCAGAGCCCGGGTGTGACAACACTGCCACCTTGTGACCGACTGCATCCTCTTCCACCGGATGGTTGGGTGCTGGGGAGCTGACGAAAAAACAGAACAAAAGAAACAAAAGTAAGAGATGAAACGTAACGGGCAAGTGACTGTGGTGAACTCGTCCCCCTCATAGGAGCTTGGGGGGCTCTGTCAACACTGCTGAGGAGGGGCTCGCTGGGATGACCCGAGTCAAAATCCTCTCCCCGCCTGGATCTTCAAAGGCCCCAGTCTGAGCTAAGGTGCGTGGCCCAGACTCCTGAGATTTTGGTCCACAGGCTGACCAGCGACCTCCCGTCCTGCCAGGCCTCGCACGGAATGCCTCTGCTTCAAGAGTTCTCTCACTCTATCCAGAAAGCAAACACAGAAAGAGACGACCCTCCCCATCCACACCCACACCCGTCACCCCGAAATACCCAGCTCGCAGACAAAAACCTAGCTGGTCTCCTACTGATAGATGGTGGGTAGGTAGACGCAAATGAGCAGAAGGAGAGACCCAGCTCCGCTTAGAAAGCCCCTTGCTGCAGCTCCTGCTCGGGTCAAGACCCCTTGCTGTGCCCTCACTTAAGTGCACCCCTGCCTCTCCTTTCAGGCCCTATTCCGTGCTCACAGGTACCCGCCCACCCCCAGCCCCCTCCCCACCCCACTTCCAAGGGATGTGTTGCGAAGAGCCAGGGAAGGAAGGAAGACATCCTGCTCCTCGGAGCACACATCCCGCTGATCCGGACCACTCCAGAGCTTCTGAAACAGATCATAACAAGAAAATGACAGACGCCGCCTAGAGCACCAAAAGTGTGGATGGGGGACCTCAGCAAGAGACAGAGAGATAAAGACAAGGGCGATGGGGAGGCGATTCTACCCACGAAGGTCAAAGCCTTCCCACGACGTGAGGCGAGGACTTTCCCCAACTTGGGATGGTCCCCTCCACGTCTTGGAGTGTATCTTCCTCAACGAATAAACGCCTTACAGTCCTATACCTGCACTAACCACTGTCTCTCCACGGAATCCTCTCTCCACGGAATCCTATCCCTTGAGGACACAAAGAGCCAGGGGATATGATCACGACCCCGTCACACTACCTCCTGCAGTAGACACGCCTATACGTCCTGTTGCTACCTAAGTACAATGACAGTGTAGGGCCGACATCAACTCCACCGACTTAAAATATAGTCTAAACGTTCAAGGACGCTAAAGTTACTTATTTCATTTTGTATGGTAGTTGCAATTTAGACGAGGGATTTCTGGAAGTGTGGGGAGGAAAGGTGTATCCGTGGTGGCCCACCTGTCTTAGAATTATGGAGCCTCATAGGAAAAGCCAGGGCTTTGCCTGACCCCTGCACTGCACACCTGAATCTGGAGCTGAATGATAAGGTATGTCAACTATAATTTTATATATATATATATATATATATATATATATATATATATATATATATATATATATTCTCACAGACACACACACACAGAGGATATAAAGTACAGCATGAAGAATAGAGTAGATGAAATTGCTATAGATATGTAATTGGGTTGTTTGTTTTTTTGGTGTTGAGTTGAATGAGTGTTTTATACATTTTGGGTATTAACCCCTTATCAGACATATCGTTGGCAAACGTTTTCTCCCACTCAGAATGCTGCCTTTTTGTTGTATTCATGATTTCCTTTGCCGTGAAAAAACTTTTAAGTTTGATATAATCCCATATGTTTATATTTCTCTTGCCCAATGGGATATATCAGTAAAAATATTACTGAGGGTAATGTCTGCAAATTGGCTCCCTATGTTTTCTTCTAAGAGTTTTATGATTTCAGGTCTTACATTTAAGTCTTTAATTCATTCTGAATTTTTTCTTGTATATGGCATAAGTAGGTGGTCCATTTTCTTTTTTTTTGCACGTGTCAGTCCATTTTTCAGCACCATTTATTAAATAGACTATATTTACTCCAATGTAAATTCTTACTTCCATTGTCATAGATTAAATTGCCACATCTGGATGGGTTCATTTCTGGGCTCTCTATTGTGTTCCATTGATCCATGTGTGCTGCCTTACAGCTACATCCATGACCACCCCCCCCACAATAACCCCTGACCCAAAAGGTGCTGAGGAAGTGTCGGAGCGACCGAGACCCAGTGGAATGATATTGGTTCTCTCCCTTAATTGAATAGCACACGGTACAGTAACGCTGTCCTGGGGGTTGTGCAGGCTGCATGAAGGCATCGTACATGTTGGAATACAGTGGGAGCTGGTTAACGGAAAACAGCCTTAAGGCACATGACACACGGATCTTTGAGTAATGCAGTTTCACTTCCTTGAAATTATCTCAATAAAAGCCATGCGACGACCCGATTCGGGGCTCAGTCCACGAGGCTGATGCCCCCTCGTCCCGCTTTAGCCTCATCTCTGTCTCTTGGGCTCTTTAACTCTGCGTCGCCCCTCTCGTTTCCCACTGCCCTTGCCACGCAGGACGTGACACGTGTGTCTGTTTTTACGCCAGTACCGTACTGCTTTGATTACTATAGCCTTATAGTATGATTTGATGTCAGGTAGCATGATACCTCCCACTTTGTTCTTATTTCTCAAGATTGCATGGCTATTTAAAGTCTTTAATAGTTCCATATAAATTTTAGAATTATGTTCTATTTCTGAGAAAAATGTCCTTGGTAGTTTGATAGGAATTGCATTGAATTTATATATTGCCTTACGTAGTATTGACATTTTAACTATATTAATAATGCGCCACTCAGCCAGCCCAGAAATATTTTCAATTGCAGAAACTTACGCATCTATTTGTGGATGCAGTTTTTTGAGTGGTCTAAAAATATGGGGAAAGCATGCCCAAAGATGTAAACTCATATAAAAGCTATTTGTGAATGCAGCCATTACTGAAAAATGTTTAGTTATCACTGTGCTCAATCAAATTAGATTTAGCAGACACCCAAACATCTATTAACTATATTACTCTCATTTTTTGTTTCTTCTGCAAATAGGACAAAGACATGAAGAAGGGTACGAATATGTCAGACATGCCTTTGGAATAAAAGGGAATCTTATAGGTCTGAGGCCTGAGTGACTAAGAACCTCCAGTTGTAAAACCAGTATCTGTAATAAACAAAAAATCAGAGCCTTCATATTCTAAAGCCAAATCAAGCAAAGACAAACTCAAAAGGAGTTCAGAGTAAATGTTCTTTATATACACCACTCAGTCGATAGCCCCAAATGCTTATTAGTGAAAATAGGAAAACTGTTAATATCATAGAGGAATGGGGCACACAAGACCTGAATCAACTGGAGGAAGGTAACACCAGCTGTGATGGGAAAAACTGCAGATGGATGGATGAAATCATCTATCCTGTTATCATTGGGGGAAAGTGAATTATATGAATCTAACCACAAGGAAATGGCTGCTTCAAGCACATTTCAAGCCACATGTAGCTCCCATGTCTGCTAACCTTTACTTTAGTTTAAATAATGTTTCTTTGGAATTCTAGACAGCAAGGTTCTCTTTCCATTTGTGAATTAAAACTTTAGGGAAAGGATTACTAATGTCATTCCGCTGCATCACCAAATACTGAATTGTTGATTCCAACCATGACTAAGGTGGGAGAGGTCAACGTTGGTGGCAGGATAACAAGTCATTCATTACACACCAGTATTAATACATTAAAAATCATTCGCTTTATTAATGTAAATACAAGTTCACACAGAATCTAAATAAAGGACAGCAAACCACCTGTAGGATCCATGCACAAAATGCAGAAAGCAAGCATTTAAGAAGCATTCTGGTTGTTCTGACATAATGACCTTACAGCTCTGTTTTCCATGGGTTTGAAGACTGAGGCTCATTGTTTAGGAAACAACGATGTACAATAATTTATGCACTTAGGGATAAGTTGTCCTTCCTAGAGATCTCTGAAGACCTTTTTATTTCAACCTCATCTGGTAATATTTATGACTCCTATTTATGGCTACTACAAAGACACATTAGGGTTTCAAAAACCACCACCTTATTTCCCTTAAAGGGAAATTGGAAAAACTGATTACAATTCAGAATGTTCCTGTCTCAACTGAATGCAAATGATGCCCTGAACACCTACTTCACAGTGACTTACATCAACATTCTAAGTCAACCAAACGGCATCGCCATTTGTATTTTCATCATACATTGTGTATTCCAGTGCCCTCGGTCTTCCAGGGAAAAGTATTTTTGAGTGAATCCCACCCAACATACATGGACTCTCAGATGTTTGAGACAGCAACAAACAACTCATGATTCACACACTAGGAGTAAAAAAACAAAGCATTAAGTGACTTCACACTGGGATCACATTATATTTCCTTTTCAACAAACCTCAAGTATTATCAATATATAAAGACTGATGGTAAAAAATTGTACATTTCCAATATCCATCCCCATGACACTTTCAAGCATATTCACAAGTTTTTTAACATTTGCTTATTCACTATATGTATTCTGATTTAAAATAATATCTGAAAACTGTTCTTTACTGACAACTTTGTAATGTCAGTTCTCTAATGTTTCAGATTTCATTGTCAATTAAACATTTCCTCACATTACTTTACATCTTTAAAGTCACTCTGGGACATGAATTATGTGAACTTTCTGAAGTTTGCATTTTTAACACAGGGTTTTCATCATTGATTTAGAATGTTGGTTTCTCTGCAGTAAGCATTCTCTGATATTGAGTGAGGCTGTAGGTCCAGCGACAGGGTTTCTTGGATTCTTCAGTTTTAAGGTTTCTCTATTATCAAGTTTTATGTGTTCAGTAAACTCTAAATGGTGGCTAATGGCTTTGCTACATTTTTCACATTTGTAAGGCTTCTCTCAGGTATGCATTCTCTCATGCCTAGTAAGAAATGAACGCTGAGTAAAGGCTTTATTTACATTATTTACATTTGTAAGGCTTCTCTCCAGTATGAATAATCACATGGTCAGTTAGATTTGATTTCTGAGTAAAGGCTTTACCACATTCTCTGCATTTGTAAGGGTTTTCTGCAGTATGAATTTTCTCATGTTGTGTAAGTATAGAGCACAGGTGAAAGGCTTTCCCACATTCTCTACATTTGTAAGGCTTCTGTCCAGTGTGGACTAACTCATGTCTAGTAAGATGTGAGCGCTGAGTAAAGGTTTTACCACATTCTCTACATTTGTAAGGCTTCTCTCCACTATGGATAAACTCATGTCTACTCAGATTTGAGCGCTGAGTAAAGGTTTTACCACATTCTCTACATTTGTAAGGCTTCTCTCCAGTATGAATTCTCATATGTACAGCAAGATTTGGGCGCTGAATAAAGGCTTTACCACATTCTCTACATTTGTAAGGCTTCTCTCCAGTGTGAATTCTCATATGTACAGCAAGACTTGAGCACTGAGTAAAGGCTTTACCACATTCTCTACATTTGTAAGGCTTCTCTCCACTATGGATTCTCATATGTACAGCAAGACTTGAGCGCTTAATAAAGGCTTTACCACATTCTCTACATTTGTAAGGCTTCTCTCCAGTATGAATTCTCATATGTACAGCAAGACTTGAGCGCTCAATAAAGGCTTTACCACATTCTCTACATTTGTAAGACTTCTCTCCACTATGGATTAACTCATGTGTAGTAAGATGTGAGCGCGTAGTAAAGGCTTTACCACATTCTCTACATTTGTAAGGCCTCTCTCCAGTATGAATTCTCATATGTACAGCAAGATTTGGGCGCTGAATAAAGGCTTTACCACATTCTCTACATTTGTAAGGCTTCTCTCCAGTGTGAATTCTCATATGTACAGCAAGACTTGAGCGCTCAATAAAGGCTTTACCACATTCTCTACATTTGTAAGGCTTCTCTCCAGTGTGAATTCTCATATGTACAGCAAGATTTGAGCACTGAGTAAAGGCTTTACCACATTCTCTACATTTGTAAGGCTTCTCTCCACTATGGATTCTCATATGTACAGCAAGACTTGAGCGCTTAATAAAGGCTTTACCACATTCTCTACATTTGTAAGGCTTCTCTCCAGTATGAATTCTCATATGTACAGCAAGACTTGAGCGCTCAATAAAGGCTTTACCACATTCTCTACATTGGTAAGGCTTCTCTCCACTATGGATTAACTCATGTGTAGTAAGATGTGAGCGCGTAGTAAAGGCTTTACCACATTCTCTACATTTGTAAGGCCTCTCTCCAGTATGAATTCTCATATGTACAGCAAGATTTGGGCGCTGAATAAAGGCTTTACCACATTCTCTACATTTGTAAGGCTTCTCTCCAGTGTGAATTCTCATATGTACAGCAAGACTTGAGCGCTCAATAAAGGCTTTACCACATTCTCTACATTTGTAAGGCTTCTCTCCAGTGTGAATTCTCATATGTACAGCAAGACTTGAGCACTGAGTAAAGGCTTTACCACATTCTCTACATTTGTAAGGCTTCTCTCCAGTGTGAATTCTCATATATACAGCAAGACTTGAGCACTGAGTAAAGGCTTTACCACATTCTCTACATTTGTATGGCTTCTCTCCACTATGGATTAACTCATGTGTAGTAAGATATGAGCGCTTAGTAAAAGCTTTACCACATTCTTTGCATTTGTAAGGCTTCTCTCCACTATGGATTAACTCATGTGTAGTAAGATGTGAGTGCTGAGTAAAGGCTTTACCACATTCTCCACATATGCCAGGCTTTTCTCCAGTATGAATTATCTGATGTTCACTAACTTGTGAATGACACTGAAAGGCTTTGCCACATTTGTTACATTTGCAAGGCTTCTCTCCTCTATGGATTAACTCATGTGTAGTAAGATGTGAATGCCTATTGAAGGCTTTACTACATACTCTACATTTGTAAACCTTCACTCCAGTATGGATTTTCCTATGTCCATTGAGACTGGATAATCGACTAAAGACTCTCCCACATGGAACACATTTGTAAGGTTCCTCCCCAGGATGAATATTCTCATGTTCAGTACGATATAAAGATTGGTTCAAAGACTGGTCATATTTACTGCATTTGTTTGACTTCTCTCCAATATAACTATTCGGATGTGTAAGATTTGAGCTTTCATGAAAGTCTTTGCCAAGTGTATGCTGGTTTTCTGGAAACTGAAATCTCTGATGCTTATTAGGATCTGACCCTTGTTTAAAGTTTTTCCCAGATTTACTGAATTGATCACTTCTCTCATCATTACACGTACTCTGGAATCAACAAAGACAGAAAGGCCTTCAGTGAGGAGGACTCTAATGTCATTAAACAAGTAAAGTTTTTCTCTATTACCATGATACCTATGGAAGCATGATGCTTCTAAAAATACCCTCCCACATTTATGAAAATGACAGAATCTGGAAAAAAGAGGGATTGCTTCTTGGTGAAAGAATAACGAAAGCCCGGTTAAGCAACTGTAAAATTGATCACACTTAGAATTTTGATCTTCATGTTCAAATCTCTGATTTTTAAATGCTTGAGTTTAATCTACTCCTACATTTTAAATAATTCAAATGATTATTACACCATGAATTCCATAACTTCCCATATATTCTGCATTTTCTTTCAAAAAATTTATATCTTTAATACATTGTTTTCAATCTTTATATTCAGAAATAAGTGTTCTGCTAATGAAACTGCCTTAACATGCAGGGTTTCACATTTCTCATATATTTGATCTCTTTAGCAATGGGGATTGTACTAAGAAAAACTCACCCAGTTTGGTTATGTCCATGATAACAACCTTCAGCCCTTCACACTCCCCTCATATTCCCACTCTTTCATTATATGCAGATTGTCAAGGCCGCACCTTCCATATCTTACCAGTAGCATTTTGTGGAATGAATCTTCTATTCCTGGGATTGGCAACAACTCCAAGGTGTCCTCAGAAGACATAGCTGAAAGACACCCAATAAATTATCGCTTTTACTACACGCAAGTGAATATATTTTCAATTCTAAAATACAAGTTTAATACTGATTACAGGACTGAACAAGACGGCGTAATAGGAAACACCAAAACTGCCATCCTCCAAGGAGGCATATACTGAACAACAATTACTGACCCAATTAGCTTTGAGAACTCAAGAAACCATGTTCAGACAAGCAAACCACATGAAAGAGTCACATCAAAGAGGGAAGAAAAGTTGTTTACATTTGCCAACATTACTGTGTACCCTCCCTGGCACACATGGCAATGTTGTGAGAAAACCCCAATTGACAGTTTCTTCTCCAGGGGGAAAAGATGAGTGAACTTCGTGTCCAATGAACTCGCTTTTTGCAGCTGCCTAAAGGTCTCGTTTATTTTCTGCATGACACCAAGTGCTAAGGATATGGCAGTGCAATGTGAATGCATCGTGGTGGCCACTAAGAAAAATGGTAAGTAATTGTTGAAACACCACAAAGAGCGCGGTACTGAAGCCAATCATCATGGATAGGAATATAACATTGCTTGTAAAGAGGAAACAAAAACATTTCAAACTGGAAGATTATGTGCAAAAAACACAGAGAGTACACATTCATAGAACCGGTTTGATAGGCATGAGAACTTCAAGCTCAGCTGCCTGCTATGTGTGTTCTCTAGTACAAAGCAGGTCCACAGAGCCTGGGATGGTGGCTGTTTCTTCTCCCAAATCTCAACAAAACATCACAAGTCATACAAAAGAACAGAAAAACATGGTCTAATCAGAGGAAAAACTAATTCTTGAGAAATAAGCCCCAAACTAATAGAGCTATTAATTACCTAACGAAGAACACAAAATACAGTGTCATAACTTTAAAAATGTTTTGGGCTGACCGAGTAGCTCAGTTGGTTAAAAGCCTGCTCAAGAGTGCAAGCTCTGAGAGACAGGGTCGCCGGTTCAATTTCCATATGGGCCAGTGACGCTGAGCTGCCACTGAGCTGACAACAACAGGAGGCAGGATGGCTCAGCTGGTAAGAGCACATGCTCCTAACAATAAGACTGCCTGCTCAGTGGTAGGCTACATCCACCCGCAACTAAGGTGGAACTCGGCACCTTGAGCAGACCTGCCACCCAGATGGCTCAGTGGATAGAGCGTGCGCTCTTAACAAGACTGCCGGGTTTGACTCCCACATGGGATGGTGGCTATGCCCACCCGCAACTAAGAATGAACTCCGCACCTTGATCTTAGACGCCACGAGCTGCCGATGGGGAGCCAGATGGCGACTGGTGCCCGCCACAACAAAGCTAAAGAACAACAACATGGCTTGACCCTCTCCCCAATTCCCCAACATTGTTCCCCACCCCCAGGTTCCCCAATAAAAAAAAAGTTTTAGGTTACCTCTATGGTAACCACAATAAGCTACCTATAACAAACACACTAAAAGAAATTAAGAAAAAATCAAAGCATGCAACTACCAACAGAAATCAAAGAAACAACAGAACACAGTTCAGAGGTGGGAATGTGGAACAAAACAGCTACACAAAGGACAGAAAACAATTCAAAAATAGTTACAGTATTCCCTCCGACTCACTGATCACTTTAAATAAAAACACATGAAACTCCCTGAATCTAAAGACATGAGTTGGCTGGATTAAAAAAAAAATCCAACTACCTTCTTTGTACAAGATACTCACTTGAGATGTGGGACAATCATGGGTCAAAGTCAAACAATGGAAAATGTATTCCATAGAAACAGTCACCAATAAAGGGCACAGTGGCCCACAATGATATCAGACAAATACACAGCAAGTGTCAAAACATGTCAGAACACAAAGACAGGCATTATAAAATGATAATAAAGTAAACTCAACAGGAAGATATAGCAATCATATTTATGTAAAAAGTGGGGTAGCCAAAAACAATATGGAACTTCCTTAAAAAATTTATAAACGCAACTATTATATGACCCAGCAATTCCACTTCTGGGCATTATCCAGAGCAGGGGTTGGCAAACAGCGGCTTGAGAGCCACACGATGCTCTTTGGGTACATACACGTGGCTTGGAAGTGAAATTGAGAATGAAAATAAAATTATCATAGTTTCATTTATAAAATTTTTCTTCAGTCTAGTTGTGGAGGACGGCGCTTCACTGGCCCATGTTGGCATTATCATTGCGCTCTTCCCGGGTGAGGCAGTCACTCGCCAGCCATTGGACAGCCTCCCATGGCGGCTCACCAAAGTTCAAATCCGCTGCCGGCCAGCCCCAATGCAGCCTACGCGGAGCCTGGCAACTCAGGGCAGCTGAGCTCCAGGTCGAGCTGTTGTTCACCATCTTAGCTATAGAGGGCACAGCATCACTGGCCCTCGAGGCTGCGCTGCTCAGAGCTGGCGTTCCAAGTCAACTCCTAACCAACGCACCACTCAGCCAGCCCTATAAAATTTTTAAAGAATATTACTCATATAATGGTGATTTCATTTGTTTTATGGCTCTTAAATAATTGTTAAGTTGTTGTGAAGGACAGGATTGGCTCTTCCTTCTCAAAAGTTTGTTGACCCCTGATCCAGAGAATACAAAAACATTAATTCAAAAAAAAATCTGTATTCTTACATCCACTGCAACATTATTTATCACAGACAAGATTATATGCCCATCAATCAATCAATGGATAAATACGTGATAAATGTACACAATGGAATATTTCTCAGCCAGAGGAAAAACGGAAATCCTGCCAGTGGCAACATCGAGCATGGACCTAGAGGGTATTATGCTAAGTGAGATAACACAGACAGAGAAACACTAATACCATATGATTTCAATGACACAAAGAAGCTAAAAAATAGAAACGAAAAAACAAATCAGAGAAAGATTCACAGGTACAGGGAATTAACCGATGATTGCCAGAGAAGACAGGGCCATGGGGAAAGGCAAAAAACATTAAGGGAAATCAGAGATATAAACGTCTACTTATGAAAAGTGTAAGGCATGGGATGTAATGTAGCCTAGAAAATATACTCAACAATATTGTGATTCCTTGGAAGGTGACAAATGTTAGTTGAATCATATGGTGATTAATTTGTAAAATATATAAATGAAGAATTACCATGTTGTAAAACTGAAATGAATATAATATTGTATGCCACCTATACTGTAAAAATACAAATAAATAAATGCATAAAATAACACAGTTGATTCCATTTTGGACCACAAGAAAAATTTTGATAACTCTTTCTGTTTCACTTTTTCCAACAAGCATGTATTACTAGTATAATGAAAAAAAACCCACCATGATGCTGCACAATGAGAAATGAATTCCTAGATTTCATACAGTTGACCTATAATATTGTCAGAACACTTAATGCAACCTCATCTTCATCAACAGGAGACTCATTCTGAGTTTATTCCAGGAATGAACATACAATTGAATTCTAATGGAATTAGAATTAAAATGTTATTAAATATAAATGTAACATCATACAGTTCAGTTTTTCCAAGACAAACTGTTAAGCAAGTTTCTTTTTTCTAATCCTAACATTACCTTTTGTGATCCCATGTTTCAAATCAATTATTAATGAGCAAAAACAACACAGAAGTCATCACCAAGAGCACAAAACGAAGACACAGGCTGGGAAAGAATAATTGCAAAAGAAATACCTGCAGAGGGCCGGACGAGTGGCACATTGGTTAAGAGCTGGCTTGGGATCCCAGAGGGCCCCGGTTCGGATCCCACATATGAGGGCCAGTGACAATGCCCTCTACAGCTAATATGCTGAACAACAGCTCAACCTGGAGCTGGGCTGCCGTGAGTCACTGGCGAAGGCATAGGCTGTAGCCCCTGCTGCAGTGGGTTGACATGGGCTACCGTGTGTAGCCATCAGCCAGCGTGAGCGGCCACCAGCCAGCATGAGCGGCCGTCCAGAAGCCTGCGACTGATCTGCCTCCCCCGGGAACAGCGCAATGATGGTGCCAACTTGCGCCAGTGAAGCGACGTCCTCCACAACTAGACTGAAGAACAAAATGACAGCAACTTGTCTGTTCTCCTTTCCCCAATTCCCTAGCACTGTTCCCATCCCTCAATTCCCCAATAAAAATCTTTAAAAAAAAAAAAAAAGAAAGAAAGAAATACCTGCAGGACCGGGCAAGTGGCTTGTTGGTTAAGAGTTGGCTTGGGAGAGCGACGGCCGCAGGACCCTGGTTCGGATCCCACATGGGTAAGTGACACTGCACCCTCTACAGCTAAGATGGTAAACAACAGCTCGACCTGGAGCTCGGCTGCCATGAGTCGCTGGGGATAGCGTAGGCTGCAATGGGCTGCCATAACCTATCATGAGTAGCTGGCAGCCAGGGTGTGCGGCCAAGAGCTGCCATAAGCAGCCGGCCAGTGACTGGCAACTGATCTGCCTCAGACGGGAAGAGTGCAATGATCAGAATACCAACATGGGCCAATGAAGCGGCGTCCTCCACAACAAGACTGAAGAACAAAGGACAGCAACTTGTCTGTTCCCCATCCCCAATTCCCCAATGCTGTTCCCTCCGCTAATTCCCCAACATTATCTTTAAAAAACAGAAAAGAACGAGCCGGTCGAGTGGCGCATTGGGTAAGAGTTGGCTTGGGACGCCAGCTCTGAGCAGCAGGGCCCGCATTTAAATCCCACATAAGAGCCAGTGACGCTGCAACCTGTAAAGTTAAGATGGTAAGCAACAGCTCAACCTGGAGCTGGGCTGCCGTGAGTCGCCAGCAAGAGCGTAGGCTGCAGTGGGGCTGGACGGCAGCTGGCGTGCGCTTTAGTGAGGTACCGTGAGCGGCCATCCAATGGCTGGTGAGCAACTGCCTCACCTGGGAAAAACACAATGGTAATACCAATGTGGGCCAGTGAATTGACATCCTCTACAACTAGACTAAAGAACAAAAGGACAGCAACTTGTCTGTTCTCCTTATGGATTCCCCAATGCTGTTCCCCTCCCACAAATCCCCAATAAAATCTTAAAAAAAAGAAAAGAAAAAAAATACCTGTAAAGGCATACTATTGAAAACACACAAAGAAGTCTTCAAACTGATGAATGAAAAAACTGCCAACCTCATTAAAACATGGGCCAAAGCCCGAAACAGACACCACACTACACAAGATACACAGAAGACAAAATGATATGTAAGAAGATGCTCCACATCATGTCAGCAAGGAAATGCACATGAAAACAACCATGAGATTGAAACTCACAGCAAATGAAAAAATACCACACATCTATTAGGAGGGGCCAGAACCCAGAACACAGACAACGTCAAGTGCTGTTGAGGACGTGGAGCAGCGGGAGCTCGCACTCACTGCCGGTGGGAATGCAAAATGCTGCGTTCACAGTTTGGTGACTCTTACACATCCTCCCACCATACGATCAAGAAATTGTGTAACTCAGTAGTTACCCAATGACTTGAAAACATGTATCCACCCAATACTCCACACACGCCATGTTCACAGCAGCTTTATTCATAATTTTCAAAACTCGGAAGCAACCTAGATGTCTGTCAACAGGTGAATAGATGAGTAGACTGTGGTGCATACAGACAATGGAATATTATTCAGTGCTATAGAGAAAGAAGCGATCAAACCATGAGAAGACATGGAGGAAACCTAGATACCTATTAAGTGAAAGAAGCCAATCTGAAAAAGGCACATACTGTATATGATTCCAGCTATGACATTCCAGAAAAGGCAAAATGATGGAGACAGTAAAAAGATCACTGCTGGCCGGGGTTGAGGGGAGGGAGAGATGGACAGGCGGAGCACAGAGAATATTCAGGGCTGTGACACTACTGCGTATCACACGTTATCATAAATGTGTCCACATCCACTGAATGCACAGCCCCTCAGTGAACCCCAAGGAGAACTATGAACTCTGGGCGACAATTATATGTCAATGTAGCTCATCTATGTAACAAATGTACCTGTGTGGGTAGAAGGGACTTGGACAAGGGCAAGGCTGTGCATGTGGGAGGGGCACATGGGAATTCTCTGTAACTTCTATCCATTTTGCTATGAACTAAAAGTGCTCTTAACATAAAAGTCATCCTCAGGCTCCTGCTTCTCCTCAATATCTGATCTCAGGTCTGGATGTCTTTCCAGTAGTTTGACATGCTCTTACGAGAACATAAACATTTGCATCCACAGTTAAAAAAAACACCATATCGCTGCACAACTAGGATGACCATCAAAGATACACAAAATATCAAGTGTTGGCAAAACCCTAGTGAAATTGGACCGTTATGCACTCTTGGATGAAATACCAATTAGTGCAAACAGTATGGAAAATATGAAGGTCTCTCAAAAACTAAAATGTAGAATTGTGCTATGATGCAGCCTTCCCACTTCTAGGTACCTTTCCAAGAAACTTCAAAGGAGGCTCTGCAAGAGCCATGTGCACACCCATGCTCACTGTAGCACTACCCACAAAACCTGAAATGGGTAGAAGCAGCACAAATGGCCATCAATAGATGAACGGGGGAAGAAAATGTAGTATATACATACAACGGAATATTATTCGGCCTTGAAGTAGAAACAGATTGTCTCACCTGATACTACACAGAAAAACCTTGACAACTTTTAGGTAAAGCTAAAGAGTCACAAAACAGATACTATATGAGTCCACTTCTGTGAGTGGCCAAATGAACTCCTCCTCATAGAACAAAATACAGGGTAGTAGCGATGGGCTTGTGTTGAAGGGAAATGAGGAAGTGGTTATTTAATGAGTACTCGGTGAGTTTTGCAAGATTAAAATTTCCAGAGGTCAGTTGCCCAACAATGTGAATATCCTTAACACAACTGGACTGGATAGTTACAGAGGGTAGAATTTTAGTCACGTTTTTACCAAAATTGAAAATGAAAACTAATATCTAAAAAACACAGTTATAAAACATTTCAGAAATCATTTTGAATTCAAAAACTGGTTCTCTCACAAAGAGAGTATGAAATCATCACTAAACAGATGTTATACTAAGACTATATCCACAACTACTTAACTGCACAGGATAAGAAAAACACTCACCATTAACTAACAAAAGATATAAATAAGATGAGTCTTGTACAAAGTTAAACAAAAATGATACAAATATGCACATAATTTTAATGTCAATAAACATATGCCTCATTCTTATGTGAATCAAACCACACATTGTCTTAAGTGTACTTAGCTGAAAACTGTCATTCACATTCATACATACAAGTAACGACTAAAAATGCAAGTAACTAAATTTGGAGAAACTACCATAAAAAAGAAAACATATAATTATGGAATTGCAAAATGAGAATAAGTGGCAATGTATCTCCAGAATGCTGAACACTACACAGATGTACATTGAGGATCCTTCTGTAGAACTCGGTTTCCACCGAGAGTGTGGCCCCATAAAGAGCAAGCATTTTCAATCATCAGAATATGTGTTGTAGGAAAGAAAAAATTCCCAGACACTGCTTTAGAATCTTTCATAAATAGCTTTAAGGAATATTTCAGTAAAAATCCATTTAAAACACAGGGAAGAAATTTGTTATTAATATATTTTGCTATTCTAACACAAATGTATGGGCTGTAATCATCATCTAGAGGGAAACAAAAACCCTCACTGCTAAACAAAAGTACAAGGAAGTTATTGAACATCAGAGAATCAGATACCTATAAAATCAACCTTTCAGATTAAAGTACAACATGATTGAGAGACATGCTGATGAACCTCATGATTATTTTTTGCCTGAAGTAAACAAACTGAGGACGTAAATAGTTTCTGAAATATGGGAACCTAATAATTCCACAACTTACTTCTTACCAACGGATTTCATTCAAGCAGAGAGTATCAGCACTTCGGAATCTAAAAACACTATTCTGACAAAATCTAATCAGAAATGAAAAACAAAGAAGGCATCATTGGAATGAACAAGACAGAATTATAGCACAACAGTCACTAAGAAATCAGGGAACAATGGAGAACTTCCTACACGGTGGGCAGTATTTTAAACTCCCCTACGGAATTAATTCACTTAAGTATTCTTTGAGGTAAACAGATACATTAAACTTCTTACATGCAGAAATTGGGAGTAGACACTCAAAATTTCTAGTTAGTTCACACAAAGCAAAAGGACATTTGGAGTGAAACTAAGATTCAGGGTTTCTGACTTTAGGGAGGTGCCTGGTGCTGAGATGAAATTCCTGAGTCTGAACTTTGTAGGGTCATGGTTGAAGCCTTCTTAGTATTAGAAATTATAAAGCAGAAAACATGTGACATCTGTCCCCAGTGCCCCTGGCATTTCGGCTCCAAAGTCCAGGACCTCCACCACTTCCTTCACAAACTTCTTACAAGAACAAGACCAGAACTTTAAAAACGGTCTCAGGGAGAATTCCTCAGCAGCATGCACAGATTTGCCCTCGCCTCTGAGACAATGGAACAGTAGCCAGCCCATGGAACACCAGCACTCAATGGGATGCGACCCAGATCACTGAGCAGCACAGTTTCTAGAGGATGTGACAGCACAGGACATATTGGACAGGACTGTCTCTCTGTGACAGCAACAAGGAACCTGGACTTCTCAGATTCTTTCACTGAAGCAGAGCTTCCTAAACCACACCTTAAGGTCTGGCTTCCTCAGAGACCTTTGTCCCTCTCACCTGTGTCATCTGCTCCTTCATTCCCACCTACCTGGGAGGATGGATACCGTCTTTTTTTGCTTCACATCCCAGGCCTCCTTCAATCTCTCCAAAAAGAAAACCAGGTCTGGCTTAGAGACAGCAAGATCTATTTGTTCGTAAAAGAAACATGAGTTTAGATGGAGAGTCTCCAATTTCCAATCCACTATGTGCTCAGGTGAAAGGAAAGAACATTGCAGATAATTACAATATTCTAGAAATGGGTTCCCTCAAAAGTTATCTGACTGCACCTTTACTGTACTAGAAAAGGTGGGATGTTTTCAGATCCTGAGTTCCACTTTAAGGACATCATGAAGACTTCTTTTCTACATCAGCAAATCCCCAGTTGGTACTCAGAGCCGGGATCTGACACTACCACACAGAGCAGAAGCTCCCAGGAGACGCTGTACTGATGAAAGAAACACACCCCTGCGGTGGGGTAGGAGTTCTGGAAGGAAGTTCCCTCACCCAGGGAGCGCAGGTTCCTGTAGTTCTCCAACATCACGTCCATGTACAGTTCCCGCTCAGCCGGGTGCAGGCACTCCCACTCCTCCTGAGAGAAATCTATGGCCACATCCCTGAATGTCAACCGTCCCTGAAACAAAAGACACATTTACCACGTGGCCATGGACAAGGTCATAACATCACTCAGTATGAAAACAGAGTTAAGACAACTGGTTTTTGACCTAGGAGAGTGTCCAGAATAGAACATTAAGGCCACTAACAGTAATATTCTCCAGTGTGTTTTCTAACTATGAGAAAGGAGGATGATGTATGATCCACAAACCACTGTAGAGAGAAACACATCTTTTTTTCTAAAAGACAGATTTAAATTCAGGCACCAACACAGGCATATTGCTTTTTGTGTGTTATATTTGTATCATACAGGATACATTATGTGCATTTCTCTGCTGGAAATGTCATGGTGAGTTAAAAATGCAAAGTACTGGGCCAGCCGAGTGGCATGTTGGTTAAGAGCTGCCTTGGGACATCAGAGGGTCCCGGTTCGGATCCCACATATGAGGGCCAGTGACACTGCCCTCTACAGCTCAGATGCTGAACAACAGCTCAACCTGGAGCTGGGCTGCTATTAGTCGCCGGCAACAGCGCAGGCTGCAGCCGCTGCTGCAGTGGGTTGCCATGGACTACTGTATGTAGCCAGCAGCCACCATAGCGGCTGTCCAGAAGCTGGCAACTGATCTGCCTCTCCCGGGAAGAACGTAATGATGGTGCCAACTTGAGCCAGTGAAGCAATGTCCTCCACAACTGGACTGAAGAACAAAAGGACAGCAACTTGTCTGTTCCCCTTTCCCCAATAAAAATCTTTATTAAAAAAAAAAAAAAGCAGAGTACTTATCAAATTTTCATGTGGACAACAAGGAACTGCACTGTTATAAAATTGCAGATTCTGACTGAGGAGTTCTGGGGTGGGGCCTGAGTTTCCACACTTAACAAACTCAGATTTAAATAGTGACACCAATATCTCTGGTCCGCGAGTAACACTGTTCCATAACACAAAGGAAGGAAATGGCAAAAATTCATACATGACTTTGAACTGACAGAGTTTTATGGAATTTACACTTCTCATAGAAGCATAGCAACACAAGCCTTTTTGCAATGACTGTATACTACAGGGTTCTAACTTTTTTTTACATATTAATTTATAATGCACACAATCTCGTCATGCACATAACCCATAAAATGAAAACAATAGCATACATCTTCTTGTATGGGAATATTTTCTGATGCATCCAATAAATGGTAGAGCTTGTGTTTTTCTTTTTTTAAAGATTTTATTGGGGAATTGGGGGAGGGGAACAGCGCTGGAGATTCGGGGAAGGGGAACAGACAAGTGGCTGTCCTTTTGTTCTTCAGTCCAGTTGTGGAGGACGTTGCTGTATTGGCCCATGTTAGTATTATCGTTGTGCTCTTCCGGGGTGAGGAATATCGGTAGCTGGCCTCTGGACAGCCGCTCACGCTGGCTGCCAGCCACTGACAGTAACTTAAGGCAGACCACTGCAGCTTCACTGCAACCGAAGTTGTCGCCAGTGACTCACGGCTGCCCAGCTCCAGATCAAGCTGTTGTTCACCATCTTAGCTGTAGAGGGCACAGCGTCACTGGCCCTCATGTGGGATCCAAACCGGGGCCCTGCTGCTCAGAGCTGGCATCAGAGGCCAACTCTTAACCAACACATCACTCGGGTGGCCCGAGCTTGGGTTTTATTCCAAACTATCTCTAGAATGTTTCAAAAATGACAGAAACCAATACGTATAGACAACTCTCATGAACCTACATGGCTATTTCTGTAACTGAGAAAAAGGGAAACAACTTAAGCAAGTAAGAAGAATACATCAAACAGTGCGAAGATTTTATTGACATGGGCAGACAGACACATGGGAACTGTGTGTATATTAAAAATGACATAGAAGGAAATGTTCACGTCATTGAAATAACAACTATTTTCAATTCTGTACATCTCATAAATGTCTTTTGGATGACACTCTGTATTTTATAAATACAATAGGGAGAAGACCACACAGTAACATAAGTTATTGCTACTGTTTCTTTGAAAAAATTTGCGTGTCATTTGTCCTGATTAATACATTACAAATTGACCACACTTCAAAACTTTAATAACATTATTCCTGTAAACTTTCTTAAAAACACAAACAGTGGTGACGTAGAGAATGTCTGTGACATGAGTGTGGAATATAACGAAAATTTACAGGAACAAGGCCTTACTCATTAGACTCCACACCAAAAGCCAATTATCTCTAGTAAAGAAAGCTGAGGGCCTTCATTTATCAAAGAAGACAAACTAAGAAGAAAAGGGAGTTTCCAGGTGAAATGTGATGGTTTTTGCACATCTTTCTAAAAATCCCTGCAGACTGTTATTCATGATAAAGAAAACAATGTTAACTTTATAGTGAAGACAGGACCTCAACCAGGTGAAAACCAGGTGGAACCATTTGGGTATCAGCTGACCGAGGCACATACAAGGACACAGTGTCACTACTGTCATGTTACTGGCAAAAATGAAGAACTAAGGAAATCGTAATCTGAATCTGATCATAAAAATATTAGTTTTATACAAATTTGAATGCACATATACCTCCTGTGTTCTGTAACTCTAATAGTGCATTTAAACAGCAAGTCAATATCACCAATCTAGTGAGCAAGACAGTTCCAATAATTCTTTTTTTTTTTTTCTAACATTCCAAGCCATTCTGAGCAGAGCCATCCTAGGTCCTGGTGCACATTCTTACACCCGTTCTACAGCCGTGACACTGCAGTCACAGGACACACACCTACACCTCCCTCCTTCAGGACACCAGGCATCCAACCCTGCCCAGTAGGAACCTTGGACACAACCCCCTTTCCAGGTGGATTTTGTCATTAGTTTAGGGTCAGTAATCATGGGGAGATTCCTCACATCCTGAGGGAGTCTGGATGGACAAAATGCAGAGAAGGCTCTGGGAGAAAGGCAGAGTGTTCTGCAAAGCTGACCTGGACTCCCAGGAGAAAAAATAAAAATAAGTAGGTGAAAAGAAACTCGCTAGGCAGGAATGTCAGAAGTAGAGAACTAAAGGTTGCAGGTTCTAAACTCACAGATTTTAGGAGGAAAAGTAGACACAGCCTGTGACCCAGGACGGAACACTTACCTGAGAAGCAGCCATTTCGTCCTCGTCCTCCTCCTGCTCTGGGTTGTTTCCTTAGGTGAAGTTCTCGGGAGAAATCATATCTGCATCTTGACAATGTGCCCACAAGGGCTTCTTCATCTACTTCCTCCAAACTGACAGGCAGAAGGACCCTGAAATGCTGAGAAGGTCGCCCTTTCCTGTCCTTTGTCACAGGGCAGTCAGGGAGAAGAAGCTCCTAAGTAAAGACAGAGCTGTCAGTTTTCTCTTTCCTGATTCACATGCTCTCCCCTTCCACAGAGGTCCACAAATTCCTACAGCAATGAGAACGTTGGATGCTCTCCTGCCCCCCACAAATGCAACACAGCACCCCGTTACCTCTCCTTGAGCAAAGGTTTCTCTCAACAGTCACAACTGTGTCCAGGAGCCCCTAGCTAACCCATGGCCAACCTGAGAGTCACCTGAACACCTCATTAAAACAACAATGATGAGCCACCCAGGCCACTTATCTAACTCCCACAGGGAGGGCACATGTGACATCACTCTTTGAAATACCCAAGTGACCTAGGAGAAATCCTGATGGGAACCATTTAGTTTCAATGAGCATGCAGGTCCCTGGGGAATCAGGGCCCACTCTAAGGAGTTATGGTTCTGCAGGTCTGCAGGGGGCCCAGGAAATGGCATCTTTAAGTCTCCCTGGGGGTGCTGACCTCCTCACCAGACCTGTTTCCTGTCACACTGGGCTACAGATCTCAGACTCCATCTCAGACTCTGCACTCCTGAGAACTCTGGGGAGTGTGGGGGTTTGGTGAGGGAACTTCTAGAAGGGTTGGCTCCCCGGGTGTATTTCTTTCCTGTTTTACAGGAAATCACAGAGAATTAGTTAAAAACCATAAAAAATGAACACACATTTTGGTGCTGAAAACTTGTAAAAAAGGGTTAGCTATGGAAATACACTGATCCAATTATTTCACAGTGAATAGACTGGCTCTGTGGGAACTGAGTTTTAGGTCTGTCCGGTCTGTCCTTCCACATTTTCAGAGAATGAACAAGTGGGACTTGAGGGGACAGCTACTTGGTAGCTCTCAGCTCACTAATTTAACAAATCATGGAAATCAAAGACAAAAGCTGCTGAATATCAAAATAACTCACCACACTGGGTTCTCAATCAGACATCCTCACCAAATGCACACTGAAGTGGCCTAATATTATGAATAAGTACCAATGGATGTTTCAACATGATAGAGTAGAAAGAATGCAGGGCTTTTCATCTAAATTAGACACAGACACAATGTTATTAGAAATCGATTCAAGATGTTATTTACTGCAATTGTTTCTAGGGTCAAAATTTTTAAAGAATTGAGGCTACCTGATATTTAGAAAAGAATAAGAGCTGATAATGAGATGTCACCATAGCTTATTTCAGAAGTTAATGACTAGTTACAAAAATAGCAGAAATTCAGCAGGCTGAGATTTATCTTGATTTGCTTTTTATACAAACAATGAATCAGGCCAGGCCCACTGGCTCAGTGAGTTAAGAATTTGGTTAAGAGCGAGAGAACTGAGCAATAGAGTCGCTGGTTTGATTCCCACATGGGCAAGCGACTGTGCCCAAGCTCAGCAACCGCTGAGCTGCCAAGAGGTGACAGGAGGGCTCAGCAGGATGCCAACAGGTGGCAGGTGAGAGCACAAGCTCCTAACAAGACTGCCTGTTCCATGGTGGGCTATGCCCGCCCACAACTAAGATGGAACTTGGCACCTCGAGCTGAGCTGCCGCCCATATGGCTCAATGGATAGAGCACCTGCTCTTAACAACAAGGCTGCTGGTTAGACTCCAGCATGGGATGGTGGCTATGCCCACCTCCATCTAAGATTTAACACAGCACCTTGAGCTGAGAGAGCACACACTGCCATCGGGAACCAGACGGCAACTGGCGTTTGAATGAAGAACAACTTGGCTGGTCCCCTTCCCCAATTCCCCAACACTGTTCCTCTCCCCAATTTAAACAAATAAATAAAAAACAAAGAATCAAAAGTAAGAGAGGGAGAAAGGAAAAGTAAACTCCATGTATAAGAAAAAGACACAATGGTTTTAATATTTCTTGAGCAAGCATCCTGTGGTGACAGACTCAGTCATTTCTTGTCCCAGGTCACATCCTTCATGCCATCCCAGGAAAAAAGAAGGAACCCAGACTGACTGACACAGGTCTCTGACCTCTGGCTGCATGAGGGTTGCACATGGAAGCCATCGGGTGATGAAATTAATTATTAAGCGCATAAGCACTAGAAACTGGAGTTTTGTAATTCTCACTCTACTCTGTGTGACTGAAAGTGCAGTATATGGTAAATAAAAGCGATTATAAAGCCACAGTCAATATATCATGCCTTGATCACCCACATCCCACCAGCTCACAGAGCACCTAGTAGGGGCACCCCTTCTTCCTCAGCTACTGTGTACTCCTGTGTGTCCCTTTCCACACAGTTCTCTCCACTAATATCCTCTCCCCTTCCCTCCGTTCCCTTCTCTGCACCTTTTCTGTGAAACTCTTGAAAGCGTTCACCTTCAGTTGCTCTTTCTCCCTGATCTGTCTGATTGCTCCCCATCTCCACATATTTCTGCCTCGTTTTCCCCGTCCCTGTGCACCTCCTCTTCCCCGGTGACACTGTCTTTCCTCTTACACCCCTGTGCCCCGACTCACTGACACCCCCAGCTTAGCTCAGTGCAGCGTCTCCCTCTGCTGTCACCCCCCTCCCCTCCTTTCTGGTCCTGCACTCGGCTCCCCCAGCTCTTCTCCTAACCCCTCTCTCCGTCTGAAATTCCCTGTTCTTTGTTGCCCCCTAGTTCTGATAACCAGAGGCCCCTCTCCCTTTTAGCTCCCCTTCACCTCTCTCGGACTCCCCCTTCCCTCTATATTTCTCCCTTTTCTTTCTCCTCTGGCTACTTCCCCGAGTTACTCGCTGTCTTAACCGTCGCTTTAAAAGTCCCTCGCACATCCTCTGTTTTCCCGCCTCTTTACGGACCCCGCACTGATCTTCCTGTCCTCTCACCTGTCTATTCCTCTCATTCTGTCTCCTTCTCGGGACCCCTCACACCCCTGTTTTGACGATTTCCTGGCCTGCCTGCCCTTCACAGTCACCGCTTACACAAAGACCCTCCCCGCGTGACCTGGTGACACCCCGCGGTGTTCCCTCCTAAATCCCAACCCCCTGAAAAGTGTGCTCTTCCTGGGATTCGGGTCTCTTATTAAACCGGGACGAGGACTCGGGTCTCCAGGCGGCGGGGAGGGTCTGCAGAGCCCCAGGCAGGGAGGAGGCCGGGCTCCCGGGGCCGCGGGGCGAGGCTGCGGGAGGGGCGCCAACGGCTGGACTCCGTCTCCGAGTCCGTCTCGCAGGACTTCACACCGCGCGGCGGAGCGCTGCCGGTGGGTGGTTTTAAGCAGGAAAACAACGCGGCAGGCGGGGTCTAGTGGCCCGAAGGCGGACAGACCACAGGGGAACGGCCTCAGTTTACCCGGAAACCCCCGCGGACCCTCCACCCGGCAGCGAAGCGGCCTGAGATCGGGACGTCTCCCCAGGACGCCGGACTCATCCCAGGACGCCGGACTCACCGCTGTAGGGGGCGCGGGTGCGGGGACTTCAACGTCGGTACTGACCCCCAGGCGTCAGGAGCGTAGGAGAGGGATTGAGCCGCTCAGGTTTAATCCACAAACACTGAAAGTCACGGTCGCCAACTAGACCTTCTCTCTGCCTTGGCCGCTTCAGGGTCTGCAAGAAACTCCGCCCTGACGCTGCCAGAAAACGTGGGCCGCAGGCGGGGCCTGTGAGGAGCGCTTAGGTCCTGGGCGGGGCAGGAATATTTGCCCGCAGTGGGCGGGCGCGCCCCCCCCAGGGAGGGAGGGACCCAAGGGAAGGGGTGGGGCCACAGCTTGGGTGGGGCTCTTCTCCGACTCGCTCTCATTGGTTACAGACTATTGTTGTTTATTACCTTTATTTTACGTAAGATCTTTCGCATCCACTTTATATTGCTAAGATTTCTCTTAGATGTATATTTAGTGATGTTTAGTAATGCTTTACTCTTGGTTTAATATGTAGCCCAGGTCATTATATTTTAGGATCTCTCCGGGTGAATTTCTGATGATTAGTGAAGATTCATCCTGCATAAAGACCTTCCAAGTTCATTGTATTTGTAAAGCTTTTCTCTAATATGTATAACTTGATATTAGGTTATTAATGAAGAATGGATCAAAACTTTTCCATCTTTATTGTAAATGTTGTTTTTGATGCTAGCAACAATTCTTTCCAGTTGTGAAAACTGGAACCTTTGCAATAGATTTAACTTGATTATACTTACAATATGCATCCTCAGTTTTAATCTCTATCGTTTACTCTGATGTAATTAAAAGTTTGAGCCAATATATTTATCAAATCATTTCACGCATTTGGTTTTATTTTTTGTTGTTTGTTTGTTTTTTAAGATTTTATTGAGGAATTGGGGGAGGAGAACAGCATTAGGGAACCAGGAAAGGGGAACAGACAAGTTGCTGTCCTTTTGTTCTTCAGTCTCGTTGTGGAAGACGTCGCTTCACTGGCTCATGTTGTTTCTTATTATTGCACTCTTCCTGGGTGAGGCAGATCGGTTGCTCACTGCCCCTGATTCCTGGCAGAGCTCCTAAACCCTTACGATCTCCTAAGTGATGAGAGCACTAGGAGCATGTTTTGTTCTATTGAGGCAACTCTGGGTGAGTTCCTGGATGGGGACTGGTCACCAGAAGAACCACACCATAATTAGAAGCATGGGATTTTACAACCCCATCACCACACTCCAGAGAGGAAGAGGACCTGGACGTGGAGTAACATACTGATCATGCCTCTGTGAGGAAGCCACCATAAAATCTCAAAAGTTGGGATTCAAAGACTTCCAGGAGAGTGAACACATCCACACCTGGAGGGTGATGCACTCCAATTCCACGGAACAGAAAATCCTCTGCTCATAACCTCCTAGACCTGACCCTGTGTATGTCTTCATCTGACTGTCCATCTGTATTATCACATCCGTTAACACATTGGAGATCTGTGAATTGATCAAGCAAATTAATTGACCTAAAGAGGGAGTTGTTCAAACCTCTAATCTATAGCCAATTGGTTGGTCAGAAGCACAGGTAATGACCTGGAGCTCTGATTGGCATCTGTGTTGAAGGCAGAGGGCAGCCTATGAAACTGTGCCCTTCATCTATGAAATATGATGCTCTCTCCAGGCTGAAAGTGTCAGAATTGCATTAACATGTAGGACATCCACCTACTGTCCCAGAGAATGGCTTGGTGTGAGAGAAAACCACCACACATTAGCTGACCACAAGTGTCAGAAGTGAAGCATTCTGGGTGAGTGTGCTAGCACTGTGAGAGTAAAGAGACACAGAGGAAGGAAACTTGGAATAGTGAAGAACTGGACATTTTCTGACACAGGGGGTGGAAAACTGAGGTCTTCTTTAAGAAGAACACCGCACCGACCAAGAGAATTACACACAAACTTTAAAAACACACATTGTACTATATGAGTACCAAGACAAACCATGCTCTTGGCCATGTAAAATGTAATGTGAATAAATGAGAACAGAACATATCAACATTTATAATTTGCCACTAAGAGAAATTATAAATATCACCCTTCAAGAACAGATAGCAATTTATCCAAACACCTGTAAGCTAATGGTTCTTTTATATATTTGTTTGCATTGGTTTTCTGTACATCATTGAGAACTTCTTGCCTGTAAAGGGACATGAGTTGAAAACAGCTCGTTCCGTTCTGAGGCTGACTTAGGTGAAGGCAGCAGGTGAACATGGGCCAGGTGATTGAGGTTATTTACAAACATTTGATAAACCAGGTGAAAATGTAACTGATAACATACAGTCCACTGAGGGCTCTTAGAAAATGAAAGGCAATATGTTCCTCAATGAATTAAAAATAAATGGATATTCTAAGGTAAATATAAACTATATTATGAAATAAATCAGGGTAATAATATAAAATGGGAACTCTTTAAATCAAGATTTCAAAAATCATACAATTACTGGTCATAATGCACTTCTATCTTTAACCTTGACGTTGGGATGTTAGGGGGGTACAGGAAAAAAAATCTCATTGAAAGAATACCAGTCAGCTTTCTGGAAGTTTAACTGTGGTAACACATACCCCTGAATTCTCTTTGGCTAACAACAACAAACCTTTCTTTCTTCCCCATTTTATATCCCTCACTGTCCACGTCTTGCTTGGCCCCATAATTAGATTCTGGGAAATTTCAGTCTATCTGGGACGGGAGCAGAGAAAGAGTTAGCAGCAAAAAAAGATGCCTAAAGCGTCCCTTTAAAATTGAAATATGCCATCTATACTCACATAAAATTGGCCAAGGAAGTGGCGAAAACTCAGAGCCCAGCTTGTCATAATGTTGGTACAAAGTACAATCATCCCAACGGAAGTAAGGATTGCCTGGGCAAGGTTAATATCAAGGGACAGAGATGTGTAATCTCACAGGAGAATGATAATTGGAAATGAAATAATGCTACAATATATTGTACCGCAGCTTCCATCAGTAGTAATTTGTTTGGGTCGGCCGAGTGGCTCAGTTGGTTAAGAGCTCACTCAAGAATGTGAGCTCTGAGAAACAGCGCTTTGAGTCCTGGCCCGAGCTGAGCAGCCACTGAGCTGCCAAAGGTGGCAGGATGGCTCAGCTAAAAAAAAAAGAAGTAATTTGTTCATCCTTAGCTCACAAAAAATATATTTGCTTCTGTCCCAAAAGAAATGTTAAAAAGTCTTCCCTACATATGACTTCATCACAAATGAGCATCTTATAAGGCTGTGTTGAGATTCGATTGATTCAGAGCCCTGAGTGGAGTCCCCATCACATAACACATTACAGTGGAATGCAGAAATAACACCTCAATAAACTCGCCCCAAGGGAGTCAGGCCCTTTCCCATTGGGGCGGGAATGAGGAATGATCCTTTCTTGACTCCAGTTCACCTGCGAATGGATATCCAGTCCTTCTCTTTCTTGTTCCTGACATCACCTACTCACATCTAATACAGGATTAGAAACGATGCATTGCTGGTGAAACAAGCAGCTTTCCCAACCTACATCCTTCTCATAAACAACTATAGTTTCAAAGATTATTGTGAGTCTATTAGCTGTTTTTTTTATAGGACAAGATTGTAGAGCTTGCCACAGTACAATAGGACATTAAATCATTACCCTTTGTCATACCAAACAGCTCCACTTTCCAGTAGTCCAACCTCCATTTTTAGGAAGGCATGCCTAGTTGTTTAGATTTATTCCAGGATCTTCATGCTTCTTAGGTCTTCTTAGGAGAGCTACAATTGTCATTTCTGTTCCCTGAACCATTTTGTCCAAATGATGCAATTTCACAGCAGACAATTCATCAACTAGCAGTATAGGTCAAAGGGCATTCAGACCATGTCCTTCATTTAGACTGTGCAGTGGTTTTGAGTTTCAACTTGCCCTTGACCCACAAAGCATTTCTTTTTTTATTTTTATTTTTTATTTTTATTAGTTTCAGGTGTACAGAACAATGCAATAGTTATCCTTTTCACCCCTCACAAAGTAACAACCCCCCTCCCCCATCCATTGCCCTCCCACCCCCGATGTCATACTTATCTATTACGATTCCATTGACTCTATTCCCACACTTTACTCCACATCCCATGACTATACGTATATATAATTGTAGTTGACATACAATATTATTCAACATCAGCTTCAGAAACACTGTGGTGGTCAGGCCTCTACACCGTCTAAGACATGAGTCCAACTGATCCCCTAAAAAATGTTTACAACATTATTGATTATATTCCCCAGACTGTCTTTTCTATCCCTGAGGCCATATTGCAGTTATCAATTTGTGTTGTCTCATCCCTTCACCTTCTCCTTCATCCCCACCCCCTCCCAGCTGGTAACCCTGTTTTTCCTGTGTCTCTGAGAATATTTCTGTTTACATTTCTCATTTATTCAGTTTTCTAGATTCCACGGATAAGTGAGATCATATGGTATTTGTCTTTCCCTGACTGACTTATTTCACTTGGCATAATGTTCTCTAGTTCCATCCATAATGATACAATTTCCTTCATCTTTATAACTGAGTAATACTCCATTGTGTAAAAGTACCATAGTTTCTTAATCCAATCATCTACTTATGGGCATTTCAGTTGTTTCCAAGTCTTGCTATTGTGAATAGCGCTGCAATGAACATAGGGGTGCATATGTTTTTTTGAATTAATGTCTTGAGGTTTCTGGATAAATGCCTAAGAGTGGAATTGCTGGGTCATAAGGTAGTTCCATTTCCAGTTTTTTGAGATACCTCCATACTGATTTCCATAGTGGCTGCACCAGTCTGCAATCCCACCAACAGTGCAAAAGGGTTCCCTTTTCCGACAACCTCGCCAGCATTTGTTGTTTGTTGATTTATTGATGATAGCCATTCTGACTGGAGTGAAGTGGTATCTCATTGTGGTTTTTATTTGCATTTCTCTAATGATTAGTGAGGTTGAGCATTTTTTCATATGCCTGTTGGCCATCTGTATGTCCCCTTAGAAAAATGTCTCTTCATATCCTCTGCCCATTTTTTAATTGGGTTGTTTGTTTTTTTGGTGTTGAGTTGAATGAGTGTTTTATAAATTTTGAATATTAACCCCTTATCAGATATATCATTGATAAATATCTTCTCCCATTCAGTAGGCTTCCTTTTTGTTTTGTTGCACAAAGCATTTCTTTTTTTTTTTTTTTAAGATTTTGTTGGGGAATTGGGAGAAGGGGAACAGACAAGTTGCTGTCGTTTTGTTCTTCAGTCTAGTTGTGGAGAACGTTGCTTCACTGGCCCAAGTTGGCACTATCATTGCGCTCTTCCCGGGTGAGGCAGATCAGTCGCCAGCTTCTGGACGGCCGCTCACTGCGGCTGCTGGCCACTCACGCTAGCTGCTGGCTACATACGGTAGCCCATGGCAACCCACTGCCACAGGGGCTGCAGCCTACGCTGTCGCCAGCGACTCATGGCAGCCCAGTTCCAGGTTGAGCTGTTGTTCACCATCTTAGCTGTAGAGGGCAGTTTCACTGGCCCTCATATGTGGGATCCAAACTGGGGCCCTCTGGTGTCCCAAGCCAATTCTTAACCATCGCGCCACTCGGCCGGCCCCACAAAGCATTTCTTAATGGTAAGTTTTACCAGTCTGAGATGAGACACAGGTAATCCTTTAAATCCTGCCTGCAAATGAGTTTCCTCATTTCTGTCAGTTCTTCATTGTCATATTGTCATATGCAATGAAAAAGAACATGGCATGTTATCTCTTGCTTTTCTGATTTCTACATGGATACAGGTGACATCCGGGAATGATCACACCCCTCCTAGGAAATAACCCCAAATATCTGAAGACATTTTTTATTGTCAGAATGGGGTGGAGCCTGCCGTCCAGGCAGCAGAAAGGAAAGATGACTCTCTTCCCATTTCAGCGGGAGAGCCAGTGTCTGTAAGGGAAAGAGGTCAATGAGGAGATGGGGTAAGTGGTCACAGAGCAAAAAGGGGTCACTGCGGGGTAGAAACTAGCCCAGTGGCAAAGACACAAGGTAGGAGGAGTAATTTGTACAAGTGGACTGATGGTGTGAGATGAACTAGTGGTCCTAAACATCTCACTCATGAGTGAAGCTAATTGACTGCAGTGTAATCCTCACTGATGGCTGGTTCATAGTTTATCTGAGTAGGATTGAATCTCATATTAAATTGACTTATGGTTTTAACTCTGATGTGCCTGACATATAAGAGCACATGACACTATTTTCAGAAAGCATGCTTTTTTATATAAAAAGTAATCTCTTGGGCCGGCCAAGTGGCGTGTTGGTTAAGAGCTGGCTTGGGACACCAGCTCTGAGCAGCAGGGCCCTGGTTCGGATCCCACATGGGGGCAAATGACACTGCCCTCTACAACTAAGATGGGGAACAACAGCTCCACCTGGAGCTGGGCTGCCGTGAGTCGCAGGCGACAGCGTAGGCTGCAGCCCCTGCTGCAGTGGGCTGCCATAAGCTACTGTGTGTGGCCAGCAACCAGTGTGAGTGGCTGGCAGCCAGTGTGAGCTGCCAAGAGCTGCTGTGAGCAACCATCCAGAGGCCAGTGACTGATCTGCCTCACCTGGGAAGACTGCAATGATAATACCAACATGGGCCTGTGAAGCTACGTCCTCCACAACCAGACTGAAGAACAAAATGACAGCAACTTGTCTGTTCCCCTCCTCAATTCCCCAATAAAATCTTAAAAAAAAGTAATCTCTTAAAATTTGAGTGTATGACATCATCAGTCTCTATATGCAAATCAAGCTTTGACAGGTTTACACCCTGTTGTGAGTGGTTACTAGTGCAATAAAATAGAAATGATTTGAGAGTGAATATATGAAATTTCCAGTTTCCCCAACAACAAAAGTATTGCCCGTTGTGTATTGCTCACTTAAATTATTTCACTGAGTGCTCCAAGCTCAAAAGATTCATACATATTCCTGAAATGCTTTTTTTTTTTTTTTTTTTTAGCTGAGCCATCCTGCCACCTGTTGGCAGCTCAGCGGCTACTCAGCTCGGGCTGACTCGAACCGCTGTTGCTCAGAGCTCAAACTCTTGAGCGAGCTCTTAACCAACTGAGCCATTCTGAAATGCTTTTTTATTTCATATTTTTTCATATTCATTATATTTCTACTTCACATCATGTAAATCAAGCAGTATGCCATGGATTACATTTGGGTATAAATAAGGACATAAATATAATCCTATGGTGTATATTCATGAATGATGGCAGGTTTTAAAGATCAGTCTAAAATTGCACTGCTAAGGTATTATTATAGCATCATAAATGTCATGGGCTAGAGCGTGAGAAAATAACTTAAGTTCAATTTATGAGTACATGACCCCTAAATTGTATGGTCCTTGATTCCACGATGGAAGGAAATTGTTATCAATTCCTTCCAACTTGAGAGCCTAATGGTGCACTGCTAGTTTGCTAAGAAGTACCCTATGGAGGTAGGATAAAACAGTGTTGGTACAAGTAACATGATTCATTCAGGGTTATGAAAAATGATTAACTTTATTCTTTAAAACATGAGATATAAGCTACATTCCCAATAACCCGGCAAAAGGTGATGCTGGCACTTCAGTGTGAATCACACACACACACACACACACACACACACACACTGTTCTTGTTCTTTTGATTAAGCTCCCCTGTCAGATAACTGCTCTCTATAATTTCAGAGAATAAGACAAATTTTTCATTACTCTTGATATACAACAGTGATTGCATTCAATGGAGAAACTCATCATTTCTTCTGCATTATTTCTACCATGTAATCACCCCGTTAACCTATCATTCTCCTCCATGGAAAGCCCAGCCCTTTACTGTCCGACCTGCAATTTCATGCTCAGTTGGTAGAATATTCTTTCCTATGACCTACAGAGGCCTGTCTAGATGTGGGTACCCTGAGCCTAGTAAGTATGAAGACTGATAACATAGTTTTACGTTACCCTTTGCCTTCCCTGATGCTAACTCATACAATAATGAACTTGATATTCAGTGTCCTTGTTTTCCAGGATGCATGGATAAATGACTAATGAAGCAGGCAAGTCCACTGTATTTTTGCTTCCCAGGGACCATCATGAAAGGCCTGTAAGGAATGCTTAACTTCAACAGACTTTTAACTTCACGTTAAAAATTAATAAATAATAATGTAGTCTTTTCCACAGAACTCAAATAACTAAGTATTATAAACACTAAAAATAATGGGCTGTTTGTACATGTCCTTTTTCCTGTAATATATGGAATGTCCTGAGTTTTAAAATAGTTTGAATTGTAATTTTTCTGCAGTATGTAAATTTTCAGGTTAACCTCAGAGAACTAGAGAATTAATTGTTCCTAGTATGGATTCTTGAGTATGAGGTCAGTTGTGAGACTTGTTTAAAAATTTTACTACATTCAATACATCTGTAAGGATTTTCCACAGAATGAAATCTTGAATGAATCCTGAGGACATGGTTTCATAGAAGTATTTCCATGTTCAGAATATTAGAGCAGTTTCTCTCCTGCATGAATTCCATCGTTACTCCAAAGGCATAGACACTTAGTGAAGAGCCTATGACATTCACTGCATTTGTAAGGTTGCTCTCCAGTATGAATCCTCTGATGTCCCACACTTCTGATCTGTCGGTAAAAGCATTAACACGCACATTATTTTTGTGTGGTTTCTCTTAAAAGACGTACATTCTGATGTTCAGTGAATTGTGAGACCTGGAAATAGGCTCTGCCACACATATTTGCATAGTTTCTCTTCACTATGGGGTCTCTGTTGTTGCATAACACTTGAACTCAAAGTAATGCCTTTGCCTCACTCAATGTACAGTTTCCCTCAAGAATGTATGTTCTTATATCTAGTAAAGAGTGAGCTGTATTTTAAACTTTTGCCATATTCACTACATTTGCAAGTATGAACTACTGGGTGAGTCCTGAGTTTAAGGCGACACCTAAAAGCCTGGCCACATCCAGTACATTTGTAAGGTCTCTCGCCAGTATGGAATATCTCATAATAAGTGGGGCTTGAAGTCACACTAAAGCCTTTGCCACACTCGTTACATTTCTATGGTTTGTCTCCTGTATGAATTCTCTGATGACTTCTAAGATAGGATGTCTCACCTGCTGCTAAGTTAGGCTTCAATGCACACTAAACGCTTTACCACAGTCATTACATTTGTATTGTCTGTCATCTATGTGAATGCTCTGATGACTTGCCAGGTGTGATTTTCTATGAAAATCACTCATTAAATTTTCAAGAATTCTTCCTGCATGCTTTCTGGTCACTTGTCAGTATTGAAGGATTCCTAAGGTCAGTCCATATATATTAGGAATGTGGGCTTCGACACTGGGGAAACTCCTTGAAGTGGAGAAATGAAAGTATCATTGATACAGTTTTCGGTTACATTACATTCATAAATTTCCCTTCAATTGGAAATAGAAATTTCTCACATTAGGCAGATGTGACTGGAAGCTTAGTCTAAGTGTATTTTCAATAGGCATGTTTCCTACATACTTTCTACCATGCTAATCTCTTTTATCACTAAGATATTTTTATGAGTTATAGGCATTCCTTTGTAATTTCTTTTTCCTCTCTCTGCTGACTACAAAGTCATGCATATTTTCCTCATTTTCTGTAATAAAAAAGTCTTCAATTACATGGCTTTCATGTCTTCAAAACATCAATGTTTAAAATACTCCATCACCGGGCCGGCCGAGTGGCTCAGTTGGTTAAGAGCTCGCTCCAAGAGTTTGAGCTCTGAGCAACAGCGGTTCGAGTCCAGCCTGAGCTGAGCAGCCGTTCAGCTGCCAACAGGTAGCAGGATGGCTCAGCTAAAAAAAAACAACAACAACAACAAAAAAATACTCCATCACCGTTTGAAATGTTCCTCCGGTTTCTGTTGGTTTCACTTTCTTGATCAGATGTGAAGGACAGATATCTATGAAATATTTAAAAAACCCAGTTATGCTGTTAATTAATTTCCAAATAAACAGTTCAAGTTGAAAACTAATATTACACAAAAAAGAAACTTACACTTAACACCATTATGAAACTTCCTAAATATTACCCTCAAACCTCTAAATTATAAGAAACAAAATTCTTAGTAATGAAATAGTGTTCACACAACATTCACATTAATTTTAGGACACCCTAGTTTCAAACCTCTGATAAAAATATTCAATTTGTGGCCTGGCCGACTGGTACGTTGGTTAAGAGCTGGGTTGGACGCCAGAGGGCCCCGGTTCAGATCCCACAAATGAGGGCCACTAACACTGCCCTCTACAGCTAAAATGCTGAACAACGGCTCAACCTGGAGCTGGGCTGCCATGAGGCGATGGCGACAGCAGAGGCTGCTGCCCATGCTGTAGTGGATTGCCATGGGCTACCTTGTGTAGCCAGCAGCCAGCGTAAGTGGCCAACAGCCACCGTGAGTAGCCATCCAGAGGCCAGCAACTGATCTGCCTCGCCCGGGAAGAGCGCAATGATGGTGCCAACTTGGGTCAGTGAAGCAACATCCTCCACAACTAGACTGAAGAACAAAAGGACAGCAACTTGTCTGTTCCCCTTCCCCCAATTCCCCAATGCTGTTCCCATCCCCCAACTCCCCAATAAAAATCTTCAAAAAAAATTCACTTTGTGCAAACTTTTCTTAGCTTTCAAGGAAAAGGTATTTTTCCACCAAGACCCTAAAACACATACCAATTGGCAATTACCATTCCACAATCTCAAAACTGAAGTAAAAAGAATATTATACTTATTTTTACATACATGTTGGACATAAATGAATGTGAAGAACAGGCAATATACTGTATAGGTAAATTATCCAAAATGAGATTGTCTAAAAAATAATCTAAATAAAGTGCAGTTTAAAATTGTGCAACAAATATCGCAATGAGAACACTTAAAAGCCAATAAAACATTTTTAAAAAATCGAAATACTTTTCTAAATACCAGTTCTAAAACTATGCATGCCTATGAAGAACAGGCATTTTAAAACATGAACAAGTGGTGCATGTTAGTTATATTCCATAATATATGCTGAAAGACCATCATCTGTATACCAAATAAAAATTAATCAAATATTCTAGGAAACCCTTACAGAATCAGCACTATATAACAGGTAACCATATTACAGAAAGTTACACTCTAAAAGATTTGGATGAACTGTAAAGATTCCACCTTAAAAAAGAATGAATTTCTATTCTAAAAAGAGCACACAACATGAGAGCTGGAAACTATGTGTGGGGATCACTGACTTCTGAAGTATGTGGTTAGGAAAATACATAACATTATAAACAAAAACATGAGGAAAAAGCCAACACTTACCATTAGGATTTTACGACTGCAGTTCTATAAGCGCCAATCCATAGAGCAATTGCCTATGTATGCAGGGGGCCTTTACATGGATCTCACAATATACAATATAGAGTCTGTGCTTGAAAAGTGATTGAGGTGAGGGAACAAATTCCAAATTAAAACACACAATATGGTACAGGAAAACGGATATTTCACGATGAACATTTTTCAAATAACGTCAGTAGACTCACAGGGTTCATGTATAGCATATAACCTCCATTTACATAGA
The DNA here is from genome assembly GCA_031876335.1 of Hipposideros larvatus. Classification (NCBI taxonomy): domain Eukaryota; kingdom Metazoa; phylum Chordata; class Mammalia; order Chiroptera; family Hipposideridae; genus Hipposideros; species Hipposideros larvatus. Next base: position 245,699 of record JAVKSA010000061.1, read on the forward strand.
ATGTGACAGACACAGGATTTGGACTTGGAACTGCACACTCAGATAACATGTTCTGAAGCATGATGACTGCCCACCCAAGCAATAGATTACAAAAGCTTACAACAAATGCCAGGAGCTTAGAATAAAATTCTTCCATGGAGATACGAGAGCTCAGCTCTCTCACTAAAATAGTGTAGCACACCCATAAGTCCTGCTTTGATTTGTAATTTTCTGCTTATCTACTCATTTTCTGCAACATGGATGACTTCAGGCCAGTATGCTACTGAAATGAACCAGTTACAAATAAGGCATGAAAGACAAATACTATATGATTTTATATATGGGAAGTACTTACAATACTCAAATAACTAGAAATAGAAAGGAGAATGCTTAATTCCAGGGGATGGGGAAAGAGGAAAATAGAAAGAAAATTAGTGATTTTAAATACTCATGCTAATCACTTGAACATATTCTCAAATCACAACAAAAACTATGATTCAATTTATTTCACTCTGCTAAGCACAAATGAAGTAAAATACTGTAAGTTATATGACACAATACAAAAGACACATGAGGTAAGAGGAGCTCCCACTGTATGTATTAGAACACACATAATTGTTACAATGAGTCAATGAGACTTACGGTCCACTTATCCAAAATTCCTAAGTTCCACTTCCATGCTGACCACTCTACAGAGCACCTTCCAGTGATGCTTCTGTATGTAGCAGGACAATACGGCAACATATTAGTGAAAGTACTCTCTGTCAGGAATTTCCTGTGCCCAAGGACTCTCTCCACAGCAGTCCCCGAGAAGTTGTCCATCACCTACAGGTCGAATACTCCAGCAAAATAACACAAAGAAACATCAGAACCTAGGAATGAGGATCTCACAAACAGGTTTCAGAGGTAAATCACGTAAACTCAAGAAAATAGGAAATCTGGAAGCGTCTTTATTCCCAAAGTAGGTGGCATGGTACAGACAGAAAACTACAAGGCATGTTCTCTACGATAGACCACATGTTAGCCACAAACCAAATATGAAATTCTTTTACAAATTGCAATAAAAAAATCACCTACTCCAACCACAATGAAATGAAACTAGGAACAAACAGCAGGAGGAAAACAGAAACATCCACAAACTGTAGAAAGTAAACAATCATTAAACAACAAGTAGTTAAAAGAAATCACAACAGCAATTTTTAAAAATCTGGGTAAAAATACAATTAATATTTATGGGGTGCAGTGATAGCAGCACAAAGAGAAGCTAAGTGGTAAGTATTTACATTAAAAAGAGGAAACACCACAAATCAGAAATCAACTTTTACAACTCAAAAATAGAACAAGAACAAACTAAAACAAAGTTTAGTAGAAAAACAAAAACATAAATATTAGAGCACAAGTAAATAAAAGAGATTAGAAAACAGTATTTTATAAATCAACAAAAATAGAGTTGCATTTTAAGCAGATTAACAAATTTATAATCTCTTGCCAACACTATGTAAAAAGTACAAAATTCAAATTACTCAAATCACAAATGAACAGGGACCATTTCAGCCGATGTCACAGAAACGTTTTAAAGGATTGTAAGACAGTGGTATGAATGATATTACATGACAAAACTACATAACCTCGAAGACAATAAGTAAATTCCTAAAAATATAGCAGGACCAATTGTCAATTTTAAAAAATGTGAAAAAAATTCTAACTAGAGAGATTCAAGTACTAATCAAAATATCAAACAACAAAAAAAGAAACAATCCCAGAACATATGCCTTTGCTGCAAAATTCTAACAACACTGACAGAGGAAATAACGATAATTCTGTTAGAAATATTACAAAAGATATCAAAAATGAAGAGTTGCTAAGTCATGCTATGGAGTCTGCATGATGCCCATAGCAAATCCAAGAAAGGCACAGGGGAAAAAAACCAAAACTACAGTCTAACTTCCCCAATCAGTATTTCTACAAAGACAAAATTCTAGTAATCCAAATTCAACAGCATATTAAGGCAATTACACGTAATGACCACAGGAAATTTATCATGTAAAGCAGGAATGTTTCAACACACAAAGACAATCAGGGGGGCTAGCCAAATGGCTCCGTTGGTTAAGAGCATGAGCTCTGAACAACAGGGTCATTGATTCGATTCCCACATGGGCCAGTGAGCCGTGCTCCAGCTGAGCTACTGCTGAGCTGCGAACAAGTAACAGAATGGCTCAGCTAGTGAGAGCACGTGCTCCTAACAACAAGGTGCTGGTGCGACTCTTGCATGGGATGGTGGGCTATGCCCATCCGCAACTAAGATTGAACATGGCACCTTGAGCTGAACTGCCCTGAGCTGCCGACGGCAGGCTGGATGGTAAGTGGACTTGGAGCTGAGCTAGCTGCACCCTACACAACTAAGACTGAAGGACAAAAACTTGTCTGTTCCCCTTCCCAATTTCCCAACACTGTTCCCCTTCCCCAATTCCACAATAAAATTTTTTTTTAAAGTGAATCAGTGCAACCCATCACATAAAGAGAATGGAGACAGAAAAATAACACATGATCTCAAGTGATGCAGAAAAGGCACTTGATAGAATTCAATAGCCTGTTAAGAAGCTATTAACATAACAGTAAATCACCTCAGCATAATAACAGCCATATTTGAAAAGCACACAGCTACCATCAACCTCAAAGGTGAATGTCTGAAAGCTTGAGCTCTAAGATAAGAAGAAAGGCAATGATGCATATTCCCTGCACTACTATTCAAGGAAGCATGAGAAGTCTTTGCCAGAGCAATTAGAGAAGAAAAAGAGATGTCATCAAAATTCAAAATTGAAAAGAAGTTAAATTATCTTTTTTACAGATGAAAAGATCTTTCATGTAGAAAATCAGAGATTCCACACAGACAAAAAGAAATGTTAAAACTGGAAAATTATGTTAGGAAAGGTGCAATGAAAGACTTGAAAAGATAATTAAAAACCAATCATCCAGGGAAAACCAAGATGGCACAGTAGATAAACGCTGTGTTTACCTTCTCTCACAACCACATCAAAATTACAACCAATTTACAAAACAACCATTATGGAGAATCGCATAAAATCAACCTGAACTGAAGCCTTTCAACTAAGGACTTGCAGAAGAAGCCATCTCCAGGCTGGTAGGAAGGTCAGAGATGCGGCATAGGCTGGTTCCACAGCTGCATGTGACCACTAAAGATAAGGGGGGCTATTTCGGCTGATGGGGTCCCCTATTCCCTAAAGGAGTGAGAGATACCAGCCACAATCTGGCCCAGGTTTCCATTGCCAGGGAGAGGAGTTCCCATAATTTTGGGTTGTGAAAACCAGCACAGATTGTAATGACTGAGTGAGATGGTGCGGATGCACTCACAGGCGCTCCTCTTAAAGGTTACAGCTTACCTATCAGTGGTATCACTGGCTCTAAGCTCCAGTGCTGGGGCAGTAGCTGGAAAGGCGGCAGGGACAAATAGTGGGGAATTGAGTTGTCTATTGGGTATGGGGGCTGGAGAGGCGGTTTTCTTCTGGATGGAGTGGCTGGCAGAGGCCACTGTTTCATTGTTGAGCCCTCCCGCTTCCCAGCGTGCAAATATAGGTGGCCACCATTTTGAGTCTCCACTGTTAGTTTGCCCAGCCCTGGCGATTTCAGACCTGGCTCTGCCCAACTTTCAGGAACATCCAGGCTGCTTTCAGTGTCTGTTTTGTGTGGACTGCTTGCCTTGGCTCTAGTTGCAGAATTTCCTAGGGTCCCTCAAAGGTTCGTAGAACCCAGACAAGCAGCATCTGGCTTGAGCGTGTTTTGTACCTCTGAGTAGCACTAATCTGGCACTAGCAGCTGTTGGCCTTCGTTCATGGCTTGGCCTCTCAATGCCCTTACAAGCACAACATATGCAGCAGATATCTGAGGATTTTTTTCTGGCTCCTGCTAGGTGGCCCCAGGTGGGTCACAGGCTGTGGATGAAGTAGACCTATAGCAGACCCCTCAAAGGTGGTCCTGGGTCTGACGCCCCCAGTGGCCAGCTTCAAACCAGCTGGAGCATCACCCCGCCATCTCCAAGTATGACACACTCAAGGGGTGGATGGGCAGGCACCAGAGTCCTGCTGAGGCAGGTTCTGCTTTGTAGGATGAGCCCTTGCACAAAACTCTTCCATTGCAGTCAAGGCCAATCCTCACAACCTGTGAGCCCAAGGGTCAGTGCCTCACATTGATGTGCAGTTATTAATCAAGGCTCAACTACAAGAGAAGGGCACACAAAACCCACACAAGAGATGCACCTAGAGTACATGGCTCAGGTGACCAGAAAGACAGGGCCACCGAACACCACAGCATACCTACTACATAACGACACTTTACTAAGACCAGAAGAGAACAGCCTTACCTAATACACAGAAACAAACACAGGGAGGCTGCCAAAATGGGGAGACAAAGAGACGTGTCCCAAATGAAAGAACAGAATAAAGCTCCAGAAAAAGAACTAAGCAAAACAGAGGTAAGCAATCTATCAGAGGCAGAGTTCCGAACACTAGTTATAAGACTGCACAATGATCTCAGGGAGAACTTCAACAGAGAGATAGGAAGCATAATAATGGAGATGGAAACCATAAAAAGAAGTGAGAAAAAAAGGATACAATAATGAAAATGAAAAATATATTACAGGGAATCAACAGTAGATTAGATGAAGCAGAGGATCCAACCAACAAGGTAGGATATAAGGTAGCAGAAAACACCCAACAAGAACAGAAACAAGAAAAAAAGAATCCAAAAAATTGAGCCGAGTTTAAGGGGCCTCTGAGACAATATCAAGTGTGCCAACATTCGCATTATAGGGGTACCAGAAGGAGAAGAGAGAGAGCAGGGAATTGAAAAATATTTGAAGGAATAATGACAGAAAATTTCCTAACCTGGTGAAGGAAATGGACATACAAGCCCAGGAGGCACAGAAAGTCTCAAACAAGATAAACCCAAAGAGGCCAACACCGAGACACATCATAATTAAAATACCAAAGGTTAAATACAAAGTCAGAATCTTAAAACCAGCAAGAGAAACACACTTAGTTACCTATGAGAAAGCCCCCATAAGACTGTCAGCTGATTGGTCAACAGAAACTTTGCAAGCAAGAAGGGAGTGGCAGAAAATATCCTAAGTGATGAAAAGCAAAATAATACAACCAAGATTGCTCTACCCAGCAAGGCTGTCATTTAGAATTGAAGGATGGATAAGGAGCTTCCCAGACAAGAAAAAGCTGAAGGAGTTCACCACCACCACACCAGTATTACTAGGACTCTTACAGGGACTTGTTTAAGATGGGAGGGGAGATAAGGATGGGTGAAAGAGGAAGGGTTATGAAGAACAAATTGGTTGTTATACAGTTGTCATGGGGATGTAGGGTATAGCATGAGGAATATTGTAATAACTAGGTATGGTGCCAGATAGGTACTAGATCTATCAGAGTGAGAGATGGGAATGGGGTTGGGGGCAGGATGGAAAAGGTGAAGGCACTAAGACATATAAATTGGTAGTTAATACAGTATGGGGAATATAATCAACAATGTTATAAAGATCATGTAAGATGACAGATGGGCACTGGACTCATCAGGGGGATCACATCATAGACTGTGTAGATGCCTGAGCAATGCACTATACACATGAAGCTAAAGTAGAATAATAGTGCACGTCAACTATAACTAAATATATGGTATATATAGTCACGGATGTGGAGTACAACATAGGGAAGATAGTCGGTGGTATTGTAACAGCTATATAAGATGTCAGGGGGTACTATCTTGTGGGTGAATTATCATTTTATGAGGGGACTCAATGTCGAACTATTATGTGACTTTATACACCTGAAACTAATAAAAAACTCCAAAATCATCTTTACCATAGCATCACAAAGATGATACACAAGTACATAGGAAAAAAACATAGCCAAGCAAGACTACTACACTGAAAAGTACAAAACATTGCTAAAAGAAATGAAAGCAGGTAGAAATAAATTTAAAGATATTTCTTGCACATGGATTGCAACAATTAATACTGTCCAGATGCCCATGCTACCAAGTGTTCTACAGATTCTATAGAATCCCTATCAACATTCCAAAGCCAATTTTGGCACAATTAGGAAAACAACACACACACTGTAATTCATAGGGAATGAAGCAAAAGGAACCCAGGAGAGCCAAAACATCCTTGAAATAGGTGACAGTTGGAAGCTTCACTTTTTGGCATTTTAAAACATATTACAAAGCAAGAGTCATCATGTCGGTGTGATAGCGGCATTGACCCAGATACATAAACCAATGGAACAAAAGAGAATGCCCTGAAATAAACCCATGCATACATACCAAACGTTTTTCACAAGGAGCCCAACACTACACAATGGAGAAGGTCAGTCCCTTTCACAAATTGTGTGGGGAAAACTGGATATCTACAAGAATGAAGCTGGAACCTTACTGGCATCAAACATGAAATCTTCTGTGTGTCAAAGGATACAATGGACACGGTGAAACTGCTAGCCCGAAAAAATGGATGTGAGAATAAGGATCTGAAGACTCTCCAACTGTCAGACATTATGGTGGATTTCCTATTTTAAAATGGACGAGGAAATAAAACATCCTTTTTCACTGATGTCTGTCTGTGAACTTCCCACTCCATTTTCAATCATTAAGATTTTCAAGCCAGTGACTTAATAAAATCAGTCAGAAATATTTCTGCCCATTGGTCCCTTTCCAGAATTTATCAGGTATTCATGCATATCAATACATGACATTTATGTGCCAATTCTTTTGCCCTGGTTGAAAGAGACGTGACAATGCATCCAAATGTGGCCCCGGCCAATCCCCATTACTGAACCACACTAATGCCTCTGGGCCCACACCCGTCTCCAATCCAAGGGCATGTACAGTCTCTTCCCAAGTCCCATGTCACTGGGTCAGGGTGAGATGGAACCTAACTAGAGATGGGAGGGACTGAGGGAAGGCCCAGGCAGAGTGTGAACAAACCAATGTCAGGAGGATAATTCAGAGTCAGAGATCAGCAAGTCAAAGGGCATCTCAGGAAGGACAGACACGACCACCACCTTAGGATATGACTTTCCCTGAGGAACAGCCATTGCTGAACGCTCTTTCTTTGCTCTTCCTCCTCTTCTGGACTCATCCTCAGTCAAGGTTTTTTGTTGTTTTTTTAAGATTTTATTGGGGAGTTGGGGGAGGGGAACAGTGTTGGGGAATCAGGGAAGGGGAATAGGTAAGTTGCAGTCATTTTTGTTCTTCAGTGTAGTTGCGGAGGACGTCGCTTCACTGGCCATGTTGGTATTATTATTGAGTTCTTTCCGTGTGAGGCAGTCACTTGCCGGTCATTGGACGGCAGCTCATGGCAGTTCACAAAAGCGCACACCAGCTGCTGGCCAGCCCCACTGCAGCCTACACCATCGCTAGTGACTCAGGGCAGCCCTGCTCCAGGTTCAGCTGTTGTTCACCATCGTAGCTCTAGAGGGCACAACGTCACTGGCCCATATGTCGGATCCAAACCCAGGTCCTGCTGCTCAGATCTGGCGTCTGAAGCCAACTCTTAACACACCACTTGGCCCGCCCAGGTAACAAGTCTTTAGAAGTCAATCAGAAAAGTTGAATACATGCTGTTCATGAACATACCCCTTTCCTTTGCCACAGCTGCACACACAGGAGAGGCCTGACCATATGGAAAAGACGGTGCCTGCTGCCCCTGCCACACGTGGCATTCAGGGACAGGAAACCCCTACTCCAGCTTGTTTGAGGCAAAATTGACAAATACAAATTGCTTGTATTAAAGGATCACAATCTGGATCATTTTAAATACATATACACTCTGAAATGATTATCACAATCAATTTAATGAACACATCCATCAACTCACAATTACTGTGTTTTATGTCCATGTGGCAAGAACACATAAGACTTATCTTTCAGCAAATTTCAGGTTTATGATACAGGGCTTGCCTGGCATATCCAAGCCAAAACGACACAAGTAGGAGTTTGCAGCAAAGAAACTAAAGGTTTGTTTAAGGAGTTGGCGCCTAGTCAAGAGACACAGGTGAGCTACTGCTCTCAAAAGCCTGGCACCCCGGGGCCGGCCGAGTGGCGCGATGGTTAAGAACTGGCTTGAGAAGCCAGAGGTCCCCGGTTCGGATCCCACATATGAGGGCCAGTGATACTGCCCTCCACAGCTAAGATGCTGAACAACAGCTCAACCTGGAGCTGGGCTGCCGTGAGTCGCTGGCGACGGCGTAGGCTGCAACCTCTGTGGCAGTGGGTTGCCATGGGCTACTGTATGTAGCCGGCAGCCAGCGTGAGCGGCCAGCAGCCGCAGTGAGAGGCCGACAAGAAGCCAGCGACTGATCTGCCTCGCCCGGGAAGATCGCAATGATGGTGCCAACTTGGGCCAGTGAAGCAACGTCCTCCACAACTAGACTGAAGAACAAAACAGCAGCAACTTGTCTGTTCCCCTTCCCCCAATTCCCCACCGCTGTTCCCATCCCAATTCCTCAATAAAAAAAAAATCTTAAAAAAAAAAAAAAGTCTGGCACCCCGATAACCTGTAGTGATTACATTATATTAGCCCCTTGGGCACATTTGACAACTGAGATTCATCATGCACTTGCTTTGCCTAAGTGCAAGATGACGGAGTCTAACTCGACTTTCGATTTAAGACAATATTTAACATGTACATTATTGTTCATTTAACTTGAAAAAGGGAAAAGTCAAAACTTTATCCAGTCGTAGTTTATTTACTTTGAAATGGAAAGATAAAAAAGGTGCTCACATACTTAGAATGAAATATTCAAATGCTGACTTGACAGACACAGGCAAAAAGAGAAATAAGCAAGGTGGCGATATAGAAAATATTATAAAACCAGCATGTGTGCTTGAGTATAATAAAGGTATGGGGGACGTTGATAAACAGGATAAAATGCTAGTGTGTTTCCCTGTTATGAGAAAATGTGTAAGGGAATATAAGGAAATTTTTTTTATCTAATACACATAGCCTTTTATAATGCACATGTTTTATATTCTAAAATCAACTGCACAACCAAAACAGGCATTGTTTGCTTTTGTCTAGCTATTGCTGAACAATTATTGGAGCAAGTGTCATTGCCAAATTATAATTGTTGTGGACATTTTTCAAATAGCGGTACACCTTTTCGTTTGCTGGTGAAAAATTGGGCACACTTGTTAGGTTTACGGCTCCTTAACAAAACTTGTATAAAAGATTTTCGTTCCAAAGACCTTATGACCAGACCTGGGACTGTCTCTCAAAGGGAGAGATCAGCCCCTAAGTCCTGGTGGATAAGGAATTTATAGCTGAAGCTGGATACAGAAGCAAAAAAAAGCAGTTAGTGTGTAAAAAGGAAAAAATGGTTAGTTTATCTTCTTGATGGGCTATAAAACATGACTTGTTTATTTTTTCCTAACAAGCTACCCAACTTATCTTCTCCCTAATAAGTAAGCTATAAAGCATACCTAGCTTATCTTTTCCTATTCTCTTGACAAGATACTTTGCTAACTTTTGCTGAAGCAGGAGCTTTTTAAATTCCTCTGGGCGGGGGCCCTAGCCTAGGGTCTGGGCCTGGGTCCCTACACACTTTCCTGAGAATATTCCATCAACTGAGTCCAAGCAACATTCTACAAAAAGGTGTCGTGTTTGTTATAAACATAAAATCAGGAAAGAGACTACCTGGCAGTGCAAACAATGCCAAGTGCCACTGCATTTACCTACCTGCGTTGAAAAATTCCATACTCTTCATAATTATTAGTAATTTGCTTTTTGTTCTACCTTGAATTTGTTTTAGTTTTGTGCAGTGTTTATTTTTGTTTTGCAATTCTAATTACCTGACGTCATCTCAATACTATGTATGTCACTGACTTTTTAGAAATAAATGTATTTTTACATAAACTTTACTCCTTTTATATATAACTTTAAGTACCAAAAAACTAAATCTGTTCCATATCCAAATTTTTTTCCAATAAATTGGTACCCAAGGGGTTAATAAAAGTTAAAAAATCATTAATCATGGTTGCTATGGGAGCTGCGCCTGGGGCCTCTATTGACTGGTCCAGGTTAAGACAGGGAGCAAGTGATCATGGCTTCAGGTCCTGGTGTCAGTCATGGCATTGTGTCCTCTAGTTTTCAGGGGATGTGGTTCATGAGGCTGCTCAGCTTTCATGAATCCAGAGCTGAAACATAACTGAGGCCAAGGTGTTAGCTTTGTTGTATTAAATGCTTACTCATCGTTTGAGGTTTAGTTATTATATCCAAGTCAAGGTTGAGAGATCTGAAGGTTCATACTTAAGTGAATTTGGTGACCAGAACCCAATGTCCTCAGGGCTTAACGATTAGAAGGAGTGCACATACAATATAGGAGCAGGCTGGAGGATCTGGGGGAAAGAACGCAAGTGAGTTCAGTTCTACCAGGATAAACAAAGCAAGCTTGGATGAAAGCAGAATACATGCAAAAGACATGAAGTTCACATTCGGTTACAAATCCACGTAATGGAATACTTGAATGGCGCTGTCGGGGGAGAGGTGAGTAAAGAGTTTTAAGAAGGAAAACGACGTGAAAAGGGAGTCTACGCGGTCCAAAGACAGAAAAGCTGGAGGGCAGGGAGCAGCCTTGGAGGCCTTTCAATCCCCAAGGGAAGCGCCCAGGCTCCCAGGGCGAAGCTTCAGTTTACAGAGGGGAGAGCCTGTTCCAGGGACTTCAAGGTCCATAGCGACTGGAGACCCATTTATGAAGATGGGGGGTTGTGAAACACAGCTTTAGACTGGAGAGGTGGATACTCGCATCGGTAGGGTGACCATCACACTCATGTACCCGCTTCACAGTCTTAAGAAATGGCCGCAGACCCAAAGTCTGGCGAAGTGAGAACAAGTCTTAGGCGGAGCCTGAGGTAAGGGGTCCGACCCCTGGTTAGCGCATGGGCGATGACAGGGAGGAAGCAAAAGGAAACTGGCAAGAGGGCGGGGCCAGGACGGGTCTTGTGCTGCAGGGGGTGCAGCCTGTGAGATACCTGGTCTGAGCCTGGACCCCGAGGAAGGGAAAAGAGAGCGGGATGAAGGAGTGGCTGGGACCGGGCCTGGGTTTCCCCGCGCTTAACAACGAAGGTTTCTTTTCCTAGTGTCTTTAGCGTGTGCTGCAGGAAAGTTGCTGTCTGCCCATTTTAAGTTGCTATTGTTAGGGATCATCAGGGGCACCAGGAATGAGGCAAACCCCACCCACCCACCCCCTCCCGCACTGAAGAAACTGCCAGACATCCTCTTGGATAAAATAATGATGAACTGACCACAGGTTTCCTGATAGAAACAAGACGTAGCTGAACTGTAAGGTCAACAGAAAACTTCTCAAGCAATACCTGCTCTGCAATTATAACTGCTCTTGTATGCTTGCAATTACTTCCCCTATCGCGTACCCTATAAAACCTCCCACAGACACCTGCAGGGGAGCTGATGCCAGTTTTAGGGTCAGCGCCAACAGGCAAATAAAGCTGCTTGGTTTGGACATGTGCCTCAGACTTTGACTCAAGGGCGAACCTTTCATTTTGGTGCGAAACCCGGTAGGGAATACGACTCAGGACTGCACTTGGATCACACTCCATTTTCCCTTGCAGGCTTGATCCGCGCTCGGGACTCTCCCCCTCTCGAGCGTGTCAAGGAGACACTCTCTCAATTCCTCCTGGAGACATCCACTTGGGGTGAGTGACAACTTTGCCGCCTCTCGTTTCTCGGTCCCTCTGGTCTCTCATGGTGGTTCAAAGTCCTAGCGCTAGGCCAGGGGGCACCTCCTTGGTCCTTTGGACCTCAACTCCCCCAATTTGGGAACGCCCACTTTGGGGGTCAGTCGCTCGTTTCTCGTTGATGGTCTCGTTGGCGACAGAAACGCCTTCGCCCTTCGCGATCATCTTTGCGGCTCTTTGTCACCTCACCCCCAACATCATGGGCACAGGCCCTTCTCTCCCTCCTAAATCCACTCCATTGGGATGTCTTCTGAGAAACCTTGATGCCCTCGGTTTGCGGAGTGAAATCCGGCCCAAGCGCCTCATTTTCTACGGCGTGGCCTCAATACAAATTGAATAATCATTCTCAGTGGCTGGAAAATAGCGCTTTCTATTTTTACTGCAATTTGGGTAATTGCTGCCACCGCGATGGAAAATGGTCTGAGATCCCCTATGTCCAGGCCTTCTTCGCTCTCCGCTAGTGACCTTCTCTCTGTCAGTCCTGCTCCACCTTCCAAGTCCTCCTTGCCCACGCAAAGCACCCTCTTCCCTCTAGCACGACACCTCAGTGTTTGAACTGGCTGACCATCCCTCCCCTCCGGCACCCCCTCCATATGCTCCTCATCCTCCGCTCTCGCCCTCATCACCCGAAGCCTCTGACTCAGAGGCCTCTGGGCCCTCAGTCCCAAGTCCCCACACCGGTCCAGCCTCTGCTATGGACCTCCCTTCTCCTCCCTTCACTCGGTCTCGGGCACACCCGGCTCCCCTTCTTCCCTTGAGGGAGGTTGCTGGGGCTGAGGGAATCATCGGGGTCCATGTCCCCTTTTCCCTGTCTGATCTCTCTCAGATAGAGAAACGCCTGGGCTCCTTCTCCTCCGACCCTGACACCTACATTAAAAAATTCAAATATCTGTCAATCTGCCCCAGTTATCCTGAAAAAAACTCAAAAAGGCTGAGGAGGGCCCTCAAACCCCACAACAGGATCTCTCAGCCTTGGCCTTTAAGGTCTTTAACAATCAGGAGGAACAGGAAAAACTAGAAAAGGACCTCCGAGATCAGGTCAAATATCAGCTGCTGGCGGGGCTCTTAGAGGCTCCGACCACAAGGCAACTCCTAACAGGGCACAAGGTCCATCACCAAGGGGCCCGCAGAAGGCCCCCCCCAACCATATTTCCCGTACGGCAAAGAAGGTCACTGGGCATGAACTTGCCCCAGTCTGTGGCCCCCACCAGGGCCTTGTACCTCCTGCAGAAGCAGGAGACATTGGAAGGTTGAGTGTCCGTCCCAGGGAAGAGATGCTTCCCTTCCCACCACGGACATCGAGTCTCATCTGCCCTGCCCGAGCTTACTTGGCCTCGCTGCTGAAGACTGATGGTGACCAGGGCCCTCAGCCCCATCTTCCATCACCACCTTGGAGCCCAGGGTAACGCCTCTAGTGGCAGGTAGGCCGATCTTTTTTTTTTTTTTTTTTTTTTAAAGATTTTTATTGGGGGAATTGGGGGAATGGGAACAGTGCTGGGGAATTGGGGGAAGGGGAACAGACAAGCTGCTGTCGTCTTGTTCTTCAGTCTAGCTGTGGAGGACATTGCTTCACTGGCCCAACTTGGCACCATCATTGCGCTCTTCTCTGGTGAGGCAGATCAGTCGCCGGCTTTCTGGACGGCAGCTCACTGCGGCTGCTGGCCGCTCCCGCTGGCTGCTGGCTACATACAGTAGCCCATGGCAACCCACTGCCACAGGGGCTGCAGCCTACGCCGTCGCCGGCGACTCATGGCAGCCCAGCTCCAGGTTGAGCTGTTGTTCAGCATCTTAGCTGTGGAGGGCAGTGTCACTGGCCCTCATATGTGGGATCCGAACCGGGGCCCTCTGGCATCCCAAGCGAGTTCTTAACCATCGCGCCACTCGGCCAGCCCTACTAGGCCGATCTTTTTAATTGATGCAGGGGCCACCTTTTCCACCCTGCCTGAATTTTCGGGCCCCACGCACCCCTCTCTCTCCCAGGTCTCTGTGGTGGGCATTGACGGCCTAATATCTCAGCCTCTCTCAACCCCCTTACTGTCATGCACCCTTTTTAACATTCTATTTTCACACTCCTTCCTGATCCTTCCCCGATGTCCCACTCCTATACTAGGAAGGGACCTCCTTTCCAAATTTAAGACCTCACTCTCCTTCCATCTCTCAAACCGAGAGCCAGCCTTACTCCTCCTCCTCGATCCCACCATCTCCTCATCTCCCTTTCAACCTCTTTTGTCCCCTTCGGAGGTCAACCCCATCGTTTGGGATACCTCGACTCCTTCTGTTGCCAAACACCTTCCTCCCGTAATGATTCATCTCCGCGACCCCTCTAAATTACCAAACCAGCCACAATACCCCATTTCCCTCCCCCATCAAAAGGGTCTCAAAACCATTATTGACAAACTCCTTACCCAGGGTCTCCTGAGACCAACCCACTCTCCATACTCTACCCCCATCCTGCCAGTATGATAGCCCAAGAGACATGTAGGTTGGTCCAGGACCGCCGAGTTATCAACTCCGCGGTACTTCCCATTCACCCTGTAGTCCCCAACCCATATACACTCCTCTCTCTCATCCCTTCTACTACCACTCATTTCACAGTTATAGACCTCAAGAGTGTATTCTTTACCATCCCCCTCGACCCAGACACTGAGGCCCTTTTTGCATTCACTTGGAGAGACCCGGACACCATACAATCCAGACAGCTTACTTGGACGGTCCTCCCACAAGGTTTCCACGACAGTCCTCACTTCTTTGGCCAGGAAGTTGCCTCAGATCTGGTCTCCCTCGATCTAGCCCCCAGTACAGTTCTATAATACGTAGATAATTTACTTCTCTGCAGTCCCTCAAACACCCTATCCCTCTGACACACCGCCTCCTTACTAAATTTCCTAGCTTCTAAAGGATACCAGGTATCTCCCACCAAGGCCCAGCTGTCCACTCCGACCATCACCTACTTAGGAACTCAGCTGTCCCCGGCCCAGAGGGTCATCACGGCGGATAGAGCCACTCTCAGAGATCGTACCCCTCCTAACACAAGAGGTTGAAGAAAACTGAACCAGATCAAGGGCCCCCCATCCAGAATCCCACCCCAAGGACCGGTCACTGAGATACTCCAGTACTCTCCTGGGGCCAACCAAAGTCCGACTCACCACCATCCCTGAAGAAGCGGCACTATGAGTGGTAACCTGTGTCCGTGTCAGACTTTCCAGGGCCCTCTTTGCTCCCACTGCCCATATATTGGGAACCAAGGACCCCGGCCCGATGGCTTCCCCATACCTGTCTCCTATCAGATCCTAGAGGTACTCTCTACCATCCCCCTTAACATTTGTCACCAAGTTCTTGTACAGCTCTTCATTGCACATCTTCAGGGGAATTTAATTACTCATGGGACTTAATCAGTCACCAAATAGACTCTTACGGGGAGGTCACTGAGGGACAAGGCCTACACAACATCCTCCCTCCGATTCGGATTCATAATTTTCTGGCTATCCCTGATTCCTGGAAGCGGGGAATGGCCTCTCCCAGCCTTCCTCACGACCACCCACCTAAAGCGGACTCTCAGTCTCACTCAGTCCCTACTGTACTCCGCCAATTCTTCCCTAGCCTCTACCTGCTGGGCATGTCTCTCTCTCTCTCCTCTTCGGCCTACACTGCTCTGCCCATTCCTCTAGCCACAACCTCTGGCCTCACCACTCGACTGACATTCACAGTCCAGAAGGGTGCCACCTTCTTTGAGCAAGCTGATACCCTAATTGGTGACTATTCCACCATAGCAGCCAACAGGGTCTCCCTTCTATTTCAGAAATACCTTCAAAACCCAGGACCTGACAACCCCGCCAGTTCATGGACCAGTCACCTGGGATACCTCCTTAATCTCTAAGGCTCCACTCTGCTTTACCAGCTCCAATGGCCAAGTTCCTATCGAACAGATTCCATGGGACCAATGCAACCTCACTCTTACAATCCACCACCCCAAGGATTGGCAAAACCAGGGAGTAGACTATCAGGTCTCTCCCCAGGCCAATGGCCTCTTCAAACAACCAGTACGGTTCACGGCGCCTCCATCAGTACAGGCTTCCTCCCTGAATTGCTCATATCCTTCACTTACTTTCACCCCTTGGATATCCCCCACCTCACTGAAGGGCAAAAGAACCTCCACAACCCACCTGTCCCCCCGATAGGGGTTTCCTTCTCTTCCTCCCTCAGTATTTGGAGTGCCGAATGAATGTTCGGCACAAAATATCCTCTACTTCACCTCTTTTCCATACACATATCGGCCTGCTACCCGAAATGGGAGTCTTCTTCCTGTGCAGGAGCAATAACCAATACCTATCTCTGCCTACCCATCAACTGGACAGGAACCTGTACCCTAGTATACCTCACTCCCAATATTGAGCTGGCTCCCCCAAATCTCCCCTTCCTGATCCCAAGGACCTAAAAGGTTAGACAGAAGCGGGCAGTCCAGGTGATCCCACTTTCAGCTGCCCCAGGAGTAACCACGGGGGTGGGCCTTGGGGCAGGAGGCCTGGGAGCTTCCCTTTCTTACTTTCAGGCCCTTTGGGAAGATCTCCAAAGCTCCCTCGATGAGATTGCACATACCCTAGTCAACCTCCAGGACCAACTTGACACCCTGGCTGTGGTCACGCTCCAAAATAGGTGAGGATTAGACCTCCTAAGTGCGGGAAAAGGAGGGCTTTGCCTGTTTCTTGATGAACAATGCTGCTTTTATCTCAGTCTGGATTAGAGATGAAGCACAAAAACTCAGAGACCGCCCACAAAGAATCGGAGACAGAAAACCCAGTGGGGCTCTTGGCTGACCACCCATTGGGCCTCCTGGCTCCTCCCTTTAACTGGACTTTTAAACTTTGTTTTTTGTTTGTTTCTTTAATTGGGGAATCGGGGGATGGGAACAGCGCTGGGGAATTGGGGGAAGGGGAACAGACAAGTTGCTGTCGTTTTTATTCTTTAGTCTAGTTGTGGAGGACGTTGCTTCACTGGCCCAAGTTGGTACCATCATTGCACTCCTCCCGGGCGAGGCAGATCAGTTGCTGGCTCCTGGATGGCCACTCACTGTGGCTGCTGGCCGCTCATGCTGGCTGCTGGCTACACACAGTAACCCATGGCAACCCACTGCCACAGGGGCTGCAGGCTACGCCGTCGCCATCAACTCACGGCAGCCCAGCTCCAGGTTGAGCTGTGGTTCAGCATCTCAGCTGTAGAGGGCAGTGTCACTGGCCCTCATATGTGGGATCTGAACCGGGGCCCTCTGGCGTCCCAAGCCAGTTCTTAACCACCGCGCCACTCGGCCAGCCCTAACCTTTCTGTTTTTAACCTTAGCATTGGGCCCCTGCCTTTTAAGCCTTCTACCTCGCTTTCTCCAGGACCGCCTTCAGGCCTTCACCAAAAATACAGTGAAAGACATGCTGCTCCTCACTATCGCCACCTGTCCTCTGGGCCGGTGATCCCCCTACACCCAGCCTTCACCATAGCCTGACTCTGTTCCCTCACAGCAGGAAGTGCTCCAGGAGAAAGACACTGGGCCCCCTCTCCTTAACAATTATAGCAATCAAAGCCTGGAATGGTTGGGGTCACCAGGCATGAGGAAACCCCTCCTCCACCCTGCTATAGAAGACAACAGACTTCCTCTTTGGTAACAATAACGAGCACCTGACCACAGGTTTCCTGATAGAAACAAGACAACTAGCAGAACTGTAAAGGTCAATGGAAAATTTCTGCAGCAATACCTGTTCTGCATTTATAACTGCTCATGTATGCTTGCAATTACTTCCCTATCACTTACCCTATAAAACCTCCCGCAGACGCCTGCAGGGGTGCTGATGCCAGTTTTAGGCTCAGCCCCGACAGGCAAATAAAGCTGCTTGGTTTGGACATGTGCCTCAGACTTTGACTCCTCGGCGGACTTTCAGCTATGTGTAACAGTTTCAAGGTAAAAGCTTAGAGTCTGAGTCACTTGTGTTGGTAACTAACATGTTTTCCTCTCAACAAGATGAAAACGGTTTATGTCAAAAGCTGTTTTTCCCTGCTGGTTGCACGCAAGTACTGCTACTAAGGCTATAGCAACTCAGAGGCAGCTAGGATGTCGGTGAGGGGGTAGATGTGGGGAGAGGATGGGATCCAGGAACCTTTCTGCAGTTAGAATTAATGTAAGCACTTTCATTAGCTAGAACTGCAGTTGTCTGTAGGGATTATGGACTAGAATGTGAAATACAAAGCTCTCCCTGAGTAGAATAGGCAGTTTCATACTGACACCAACAGAACAGCCTTTCTATTCCCCATTCACCAAGGACGCCAAGACTCAACACGGCTCAGTTCCATAAATTTTTGTAGGAAGAGTGTTACTGGCGTTGGGGTTCTTGAGTTCCCCAAAATAGAAACCCAGAGAAAACCCAAGAAATTTTTCAAGACACATTTTATTAAGTTGATGCTTGAGCACAACGTTGGCAGCACAAAGGAGAGAAATATCCTCCAAATTGACTCAGGGGCTGGCTCTGACTGGTTGCTTTTGTAAGATGGAAACAAAACGGGCTTCTGGGAAAAGGTGGGCTCTTTAGAAACAATGGGCCATTTGAAAAACACAGGCATCCTTAACCGGCTATGTTGCCTCATAACCATGTTCACTCCTCCACTCTGGGGATAAGATGGTGCAGTAGTCAGTATCGCTACCACAGAAACGTGGTAGAGTGGTCAAACCTTTTACTGTATGGAAGTAAAAGATGGAAAGGAGAAAATAATCAGCAACTTCTGCATTTTTGCTTCTGGGAGATGGGTTCGTGGCATTCTCCTGGTCTGCATATCCCGGGTTCCTCCTGGCCATCTGGCATTTTCTCCCCCACTAGCCAAAGTCCCTATGCTGTCTCAACAGGAGACCTGGGATATGAGACATGAAGGAATAAGGCATGGGATAATTTAAGGTCATTAAGTATTCCTTTAAAGAAAGTAACTTTTTGAGAATTTATTATTAATTGCATTTATAAGATATCTGTTGTATTCAACCCTTGAAATATATTACCTTCAAATGCCTTTGAGAAAACTTGCTCACATCATAATACATTTAGGTAAATAATACCTAAATATAATGTAATTTCAAATTCCTTACATTTTCCATGAGAGTAATTAGAAAATTTATTATTTTAAAATTGTAATATATTTAATCTTTTTTGTTTGTTTTCTTTTTCTGAAAGTTCTGTCACGTGTGGATTACAAAGTCTGTAAAATATATACTCTCCACAAGACATTGGTATTTCTCTTCATCTAAATAATTAACTTTGCAATATTTCTAATGGCATTGGGGAGGGAAGTATATTCTCTGTAATACAAGCCCTAAAGTAAACTCAATAAACGAATATCCAACAACTTCTTTTTTACCCTTAATAATTTTTAGGGTGATATCTAGCAGTTACCATCTGCTATGAAGTATGGTTTCTCTTCTTGCTACATGTGCAAGATTTCATCTAGAGAAATGGCAAGTCAGTCTGCGTGCAACAGCAGAGTTCAGGGGAAGTGAGCTCAGCCCCGGGAGCCTGGGCAAAGCGGGGGATGGTTGTTTGTTTTCTGGACCAATAGCAATTTCTCTTCCAAAGTTTCAATTTATTTGAGTCCAAGCATTTCATTGAAATAATAAAGCCAGTAAAACGTTAGGGAAAAAAACACTTTAAAGTTCAGAAACTGGTACCAGTTCTAAGGAAACCAGAAGAATGCCCTTTATGGGAAACATTTTCGAATTTTTTTTTTAATTGGGTAATTGGGGGATGGGAACAGCTCTAGGGAATTGGGGGAAGGGGAACAGACAAGTTGCTGTCCTTTAGTTCTGCACACTAGTTGTAGAGTCTAGTTGTGCTTCACTGACCCAAGTTGGCACCATCATTGTGCTCTTCCCTGGCGAGGCCAATCAGAGCCGGCTTCTGGACTACTGCTCACGCTGGCTGCTGGTTACACACGGTAGTCCAAGGCAACCCACTGCATCAGGGGCTGCAGCCTACGCAGTCGCTGGTGACTCATGGCAGCCCAGCTCCAGGTGGAGCTGTTGTTCAGCATCTTAGCTGTAGAGTGCAGTCACTGGCCCTCATATGTGGGATCCGAACTGGGGCCCTCTGGCAACCCAAGCCAGCTCTTAACCAATTCGCCACTCGGCCGGCTCTCGAAATTTCTGTAGCATGTACAGTTATGATCTGGTTGATCCAAAATCCTACCAGCACCATCTTCAGAAATTCCACAGCAGACAGGATAGGATATATCAACCTGTATATTTCACGTTAAAAATTATTAAGGGTGGGCCGCACGAGTGGCACGTTGGTTAAGAGCTGGCTTGGGACGCCAGCTCTGAGCAGCAGGGCCCCAGTCCAGATCTCACATAAGGGCCAGTGACACTGCCCTCTACAGCTAAGATGGTGAACAACAGCTCAACCTGGACCGGGGCTGCCATGAGTCGCCAGAGACATCATAGACTGCAGCCTCTGCTGCAGTGGGATGCCATAAGCTACCGTGTGTGGCCAACAGCCAGGGTGAGCAGCTGAGAGCCAGTGTGAGCTGCCAAGAGCCGCTGTGAGCGGAGTCCAGAGGCCGGGGACTGATCTGCCTCATCTGGGAAGAGCGCAATGATAATACCAACATGGGCCAGTGAAGCAATGTCCTCCACAACTAGACTGAAGAACAAAAGGACAGCAATTTGTCTGTTTCCCTTCCCTAATTCCCCAACGCTGTTCCCCTCCACCAATTCCCCAATAAAAAACAAACAAACAAAGTTAAAGAGACTACATATGTACTGATATATTGATGTGAACAAATGTCCAAGAAACTCTGGAAAAAAGGCTGATAGTGAAAATTGGCTCTGCATGATTTTATAAAGGCATCTGAAGTTAAACTGAATCAGTGTCTTTCTGACCCCCAAATAGGAATCATTTATAACACAGTAGGAAGTTCAGTTTTAGAACTAAGGGATAGTTCTAAAGGGATAATGGTTCTAAGGGATAATGCATAATTAGTTTTATTTTCATTAAATTTACTGGTGTAACACTGGTTAATAAACTTATATAGGTTTCAAGTGTCTAATCATATACAATACATCCTATGCATATTGCATTATGTATTTGCCACCCAAAGTCAAATCTTCTTCCATCACCATCTATTTGGCAGAATTTACCCTCTTCTACCTCCTCCCTTCCCCTTTACCCTCTGGAAACCACTAAACTCTTGTCTCTGTCTATGACTTTTTGTTTGTTCATCTTTTTTATTTCTTTCAGTTTATATCCCACATGACTTACTTCTTGACTTTTTCTGCCTTAGTTTT
Source organism: Hipposideros larvatus (assembly GCA_031876335.1). NCBI lineage: Eukaryota > Metazoa > Chordata > Mammalia > Chiroptera > Hipposideridae > Hipposideros > Hipposideros larvatus. The sequence continues at coordinate 266,751 of JAVKSA010000061.1, forward strand.
CTTAGCATGAGAATCTCAAGAACCATCAATGTTCTTGAAAATGGCAGTTATTTTAACTTTTCTTACTGCATTTTATTATGTATCACATCTTCTTTAGCCAGTCATCTCCTGAAGGACATTACAGTTGTTTCCATGTCTTGGTCACTGTGAATAATGCTGCAATGAACACAGGGGTACATGGGTCATTATAGACAAATGTTTTAGATTTGGACGGTAGATCTCCAGAAGAGGGATTGGTGGGTCATATGATAATTCTATTCTGAAATTTTTGAGGAACCTCCATACTGTTTTCCATAGTGGCTGTACCAATTTACATCCCCATCAGCAGTGTATGAGGGTTCCGTTTTCTGCGCAACCTCTCTAACACTTGCTATTACTGGCCTTATCAATAATAGCAATTCTAAAAAGTGTAAGGTGGGGGCAGCCATTGGCTCAGTTGGTTAGAGTACAGTGCTCATAAAACCAAGGTTGCTGGTTTCATTCCCACATGGGCCAGTGAGGCAGCACCAGAACTGAGCTGCTGCTGAGCTGCCAACAGGTGGCAGGATGGCTCAGCTGGTGAGAGCACGTGCTCCTAACAACAAGGCTGCCAGTTCAGTGGTGGGCTATGCCTGCCCGCAACTAAGACTGAACTCGGCACCTTGAGCTGAGCTGTTGCCCGGATCTCTCAGTGGATAGAGCATACGCTGAACAAGTCTGCTGGTTTGAGTTTTGCATGGGATGGTGGCTACGCCGACCCGCAACTAAGATTGTAACACAGCACCTTGATCTTAGAGGTCACGAGTTGCCGACAGGAAGCCAGGTGATGTCAGGAGCGCTCCACAACTAAGACTGAACAACAACTTGGCTGGTCCTCCTCCCCAATTCCCCAACACTGTTCCCTTCCCTAATACCCCGATTTAAAAAAAAAAAAGATAAAACATTATGAAGATTTTACACGAACAAACCCCAAATAACTTTCTTCAAAGAGGGTCACAGATTCAGTCATGTAAAGCAGAATCTCCCAAGAGACGTTGTATACATGAAAGAAACTGAACCCTGTGCATGGCGTAGCACATCTGGAAGTAAGTTCTCCTCACACCAGGTTACGGGAGACCAGGTTACTGGAGTTCTCCAATAACACGTCCATGTATAAATCCCACTGAGAGTCCCAGGCATTCCTACTCCTCCTGAGAGAATTCTAAGGCCACATCCCTCAACATCACAGTCCCTGCAGTAAGTAACACCTTTACCAAGCGGCTATGAACACAGTTGATAACTTGACCAAAGATGAAAACAGAGTTAAGAGAAGTGGTTCTGATCTGGTGAGTGCCTGAGATATAAAATTATTTTCGACATGGTAAAATTCTGTAATATTTTCTATAAGAAAGCTAAAGACATGATGTAAAACCCCCCTTTAGATAATACACTTTGAAGAAGATAAAATATGTAATTAAAGCATGAACACAGGCACATATATTTTTGAGTGTGTGGATCCCATACAGGCAACTTGTGGTGAATTTCAAGCATATTTCTCAAATTAGAACGAGCATAGCAATGAACTCAAGATCTTATTTCAATGCAGGTCCCGATCTAGTAGTTGTGAAATGGGGCCTAAGTTTCTGCATTTCTAACATGCTGGCCACTCACGTTAATGCCTTTGGTCCCAGCGACACTTTTTTGATATCAAAGCGTTAAAACACATGGCAAGACCTGATAAATGACTTGGAAAGGAAAGAGCTTCACAAAAATGAAAGGCTCTTCTGTAATAGCAATAATGGCAGACCATTCCTTCACAAACACTATTTTTTATGAACAGTGAGACAGCATTCTAACTTTTTCTAATAGTAATGCATAAACTACAAAAAATAGTCTATGAGAGAAATATTATCTTTCTTTTGTGTTTTCCAATATCCAGTGTATTGGCGTAGAATTAACTCCTGGTCATTCACAGAATGTGAAGGAGTTCACAAGACACTACGAAGAAGAAGAGCAAAAAACTTTTGTGGAAAGTCAGGTAGAGAGATATTTTTGGGAGAAATACTGGCAAAGGGAGTTTTGCCAGGCCGGTGTCTGATTGGGATGCCTGCCTAGACACAGGGGTAACAGAAACACTGGTAAAACGAGTTCGCAAGGGCAGAGTCTGATGGAGACAGCTGTGGCGGGTTTGTGTTTCCCTGAAGTTATATTTTTCCATGGAGGATGTAGGGTGCTTGTTAGCATGCAGCTACAGTGCTAGCCAGGGCATTCAGAGCCAACCAATTACTTTTAAGCCCATTCCTGCCAGCTCAAAAGCTCACTCCTGTTAACTTTGCTTGTCTCATCATCGAGTCAACACTAAGACCTGGGGTTTAACCTAGCTTTTCTGACCTAGAATTTATCTACAACAAAGATGCATACAAGGCTAATATTCAGAGAAAACCATCAACAAATTATCATAGCAGATTTTGTAACTGAGAAGAGCAATGGAAACACGAAGGTCCAAAATGGAATTAATCAAACAACTTTTATATTTTAGGCACACATCCATCTCTCTGAAAAGTAACTATGTAAAGGGCAAAAAAAACACAGTAGAAAAATTCAATGTCACTAAAATGAAAAAAATTCATTCTTTTAAAAAATTTTATTGGGAAATTGTGGGACAGGAACAGCATTGGGGAATCAGGGAAGAGGAACAGACAAGTTGCTGTCCTTTTCTTCTTTAGTCTAGTTGTAGAGGACGTCGTTTCACTGGTCCATGTTCGTATTATCATTGCGCTCTTCCCAGGTGAGGTAGTCACTTGCCAGCCAATGGACGACCACTCACGGCGGATCACAGTAGCTCACGAGAGCTCACATCTGCTGCTGGCCAGCACCACTGCAGCCTACTCCGTTGCCAGCGACTCATGTCAGCCCAGGTCCATTCAAGCTGTTGTTCACCATCTTAGGTGTACAGGGAGCAGCGTCACTGGCCCACATATGTGGGATTCGAACCGGGGCCCTGCTGCTCATAGCTGGCATCCCAAGCCAACTCTTAACCAACGCCCCACTTGGCCAGCCCAGAAATATTTTCAATTGCAGAAACTTACCCATCTATTTGTGAATGAAGTTTTTTGAGGGGTTTAAAAATAATATGAGGAACAATATACTCAAAGATGTAAACTCATGTAAAAGCTATTTGTGAGTGCAGATGTTACTGAAACATGTTTAGTTATTACTGTGCTCAATTATATGTTAGATTTTGCAGACACCCAAACATCTATTTACTATATTACTCTCATTTTTTTTTCTTCTGCAAATAGGACAAAGACTTGAAGAAGAGTATGAATATGTCAGCCATGCCTTTCGAATAAAAGGGAATCTTACAGGACGGATGCCAGAGTGACTTAGAACCTCCAGTTGTAAAACCAGTATCTCTAATAAACAAAGATGAGAGTCTTCATGGTCTAAAGCAAAATCAAGCAGACAAACTCAAAAGGAGTTTCTAGAATAAATGTTCTTTATACACAACACTCGGTAAACATCCCCAAATGCTTATTAGTGAAAATAGGAAAACTGTTAATATCATAGAGGAATGGGGCACACAAGACCTAAATCAACTAGATGAAGGTAACACCATCTGTGATGGGACAAATTAGTCTCGGCTGCCTGATGCAGATGGGTGACCTCATCATCTATCCTGTTATCATTAGGGGAAAGTGAATTATGATAGGAATGTAACCACAAGAAAATGGCTGCTTCAAGCATATTTCAAGCCATATGTAGCTCCCATAGTCTGCTAACCTTTACTTTACTTTACTTTAAATAGTCTTTCTTTGGCATTCTAGACAGCAAGGTTCTCTTTCCATTTGCAAATGAAAACCTCGGGGAAAGGATTACTAGTGCTGTCATTCCACTGCATCACCAAATAGTGAATTATTGATTCCAAACATGACTAAGGTGGGAGAGGTCAACGTTGGTGGCAGGATAACAAGTCATTCATTACACACAAGTATTAATACATTAAACATCATTTGCTTTATTATTAATGTAAATAGAAGTTCACACACAGTCTAAATAAAGCACAGCAAACCACTTGTAGGATCCACACACAAAATATAGATAACAAGCATTTAAGAAGCATTCTGGTTGTTCTGATATAATGACCTTACAGCTCTGTTTTCCATGGGTTTGAAGACTGAGGCTCCTTGTTTAGGAAACAATGTACAATAATTTATGCACTTAGGGATAAGTTGTCTGTCCTTCCTAGATATCTCTGAACACCTCTTTATTTCAACCTCATCTGGTAACATTTATGGCTACTACAAAGACACATCAGGGTTTCAAACACCACCACCTAATTTTCCTTAAAGAGGAACTGCAAAAACTAATTACCATTCAGAATGTTCCTGTCTCACATTAATGCAGAGAATGATGCCCTGAACACCTGCTTCACAGTGACTTACATCAACATTCTAAGTCAACCAAACAGCATCTCCATTTAGATTTTCATCATACATTGTGTATTACAGTGCCCTCAGTCTTCCAGGGAAAAGTATTTCTGAGTGAATCCCACCAAACATACATGGGCTCTTAGATACTAGAGACAGCAACAAACAAAGCATGATTCACACACACTACGAGTAAAAAAACATAGCATTAAGGGACTTCACAGTGAGATCACATTAATATTTCCTTTCCAAAAAACCTCAAGTACTATCAATATATAAAGACTGATTGTAAATAATTGAACCTTTCCAATATCCAGCCCCATGACACTTTCAAGCATGTTCACGTTTTTTTTAACATTTGCTTATTCACTATACGTATTCTGATTTGAAATAATATCTGAAAACTGTTCTCTACTGACTACTTTGCAATGTCAATTCTGTAATATTTCAGATTTCATTCTCGATTAAACATTTCCGCACATTATTTTACATCTTTAAAGTCACTCTGGGACATGAATTATGTGAACTTTCTGAAGTTTGTATTTTGAACACAGGGTTTTCATCGTTGATTTAGAATGTTGGTTTCTCCGCAGTAACCATTCTCTGATATTGAGTGAGGCTGTAGGTCCAGCTACAGGGTTTCTTGGATTCTTCAGTTTTAAGGTTTCTCTATTATCAAGTTTTATGTGTTCAGTAAACTCTAAATGGTGGCTAATGGCTTTGCTACATTTTTCACATTGTAAGGCTTCTCTCAGGTATGCATTCTCTCATGCCTAATAAGAAATGAACGCTGGGCCGGCCGAGTGGCGCGATGGTTGAGAACTGGCTTGGGACGCCAGAGGGCCCCGGTTCGGATCCCATATATGAGGGCCAGTCACGCTGCCCTCTACAGCTAAGATGGTGAACAACAGCTCAACCTGGAGTTGGGCTGCCGTGGGTCGCCGGCGACGGCGTAGGCTGCAGCCCCTGTGGCAGTGGGTTGCCATGGGCTGCCGTGTGTAGCCAGCAGCCAGCGTGAGTGGCCAGCAGCCGCAGTGAGCGGCCGTCCAGAAGCCAGCGACTGATCTGCCTCGCCCAGGAAGAGCACAATGATGGTGCCAACTTGGGCCGGTGAGGCAACGTCCTCCACAACTAGACTGAAGAGCAAAAACAACAGCAACTTGTCTGTTCCCCTTCCCCCAATTCCCCAGCACTGTTCCCATGCCCCCAATTCCCCAATAAAAAAAAATAAATAAATAAATAAAAAAGAAATAAACGCTAAGTATACTCTTTATTTACTACGTTATTTACATTTGTAAAGCTTCTCTCCAGTATGAATTCTCATATGTACAGCAAGACTTAAGCACTGAGTAAAGGCTTTACCACATTCTCTGCATTTGTAAGGGTTTTCTGCAGTATGAATTTTCTCATGTTGTGTAAGTATAGAGCACAGGTGAAAGGCTTTCCCACATTCTCTACATTTGTAAGGGTTCTTTCCACTATGGATTAACTCATATGTAGTAAGACGTGAGCAAGTAGTAAAGGCTTTACCATTCTCTACATTTGTAAGGCTTCTCTCCATATGAATTCTCATATGTACAGCAACACTTGAGCGCTGAATAAAGGCATTACCACATTCTCTACATTTTTAAGGCTTCTCTCCACTATACATTACCTCATGTCTAGTAAGATATGAGCGCCTAGTAAAGGCTTTACCACATTCTTTGCATTTGTAAGGCTTCTCTCCACTATGGATTAACTCATGTGTAGTAAGATTTGTGCGAGGAGTAAAGGCTTTACCACATTCTCTACATTTGTAAGGCTTCTCTCCAGTATGCATTCTCATATGTGCAGCAAGACCTGAGTTGGTGATAAAAGCTTTACCACATTCTGTACATTTGTAAGGCTTCTCTCCACTATGGATTAACTCATGTCTAGTACGATGTGAGCGCTGAGTAAACGCTTTACCACATTCTCTACATTTGTAAGGCTTCTCTCCAGTATGAATTCTCATATGTACAGCAAGACTTGAGTTCTGAGTAAAGGCTTTACCACAGTCTCTACATTTGTAAGGCTTCTCTCCAGTATGCATTCTCATATGTACAGCAAGATTTGGGCTCTGAATAAAGGCTTTACCACATTCTTTACATTTGTAAGGCTTCTCTCCACTATGGATTAACTCATGTCTAGTACGATGTGAGCGCTCAGTAAAGGCTTTACCACATTCTCTACATTTGTAAGGCTTCTCTCCAGTATGGATTAACTCATGTTTAGTAAGACCTGAGCGTGTAATAAAGGCTTTACCACATTCTCTACATTTGTAAGGCTTTTCTCCAGTATGAACTAACTCATGTGTACTAAGAAGTGAACGTCGAATAAATGCTTTACCACATTCTCTACATTTGAAAGGCTTCTCTCCAGTATGAATTCTCATATGTACAGCAACACTTGAGTGCCAAGTAAAGGCTTTATCGCATTCTCTACATTTGTAAGGCTTCTCTCCACTATGGATTAACTCATGTGTAGTAAGATTTGTGCGATGAGTAAAGGCTTTACCACATTCTCTACATTTGTAAGGCTTCTCTCCAGTATGCATTCTCATATGTGCAGCAAGACCTGAGTTGGTGATAAAAGCTTTACCACATTCTGTACATTTGTAAGGCTTCTCTCCACTATGGATTAACTCATGTTTAGTACGATGTGAGCGCTGAGTAAACGCTTTACCACATTCTCTACATTTGTAAGGCTTCTCTCCAGTATGAATTCTCATATGTACAGCAAGACTTGAGTTCTGAGTAAAGGCTTTACCACAGTCTCTACATTTGTAAGGCTTCTCTCCAGTATGCATTCTCATATGTACAGCAAGATTTGGGCTCTGAATAAAGGCTTTACCACATTCTTTACATTTGTAAGGCTTCTCTCCACTATGGATTAACTCATGTCTAGTACGATGTGAGCGCTCAGTAAAGGCTTTACCACATTCTCTACATTTGTAAGGCTTCTCTCCAGTATGGATTAACTCATGTTTAGTAAGACCTGAGCATGTAATAAAGGCTTTACCACATTCTCTACATTTGTAAGGCTTTTCTCCAGTATGAACTAACTCATGTGTACTAAGAAGTGAACGTCGAATAAATGCTTTACCACATTCTCTACATTTGAAAGGCTTCTCTCCAGTATGAATTCTCATATGTACAGCAACACTTGAGTGCCAAGTAAAGGCTTTATCGCATTCTCTACATTTGTAAGGCTTCTCTCCACTATGGACTAACTCATGTTTAATAAAAGAAAAATGCGAAATAAAGGCTCTACCGCAATCTCTACATTTGTAAGGCTTTCCTACAGTATGCAGTTTCTCATATTTGGTAAGATTTGAACGCCAAAGAAAGGTTTTGTCACATTCTCTATATTTGTAAGCCTTCACTCTAGTATGAATTTTCCTATGTCCGTTGAGACTGGATAATCGATTAAAAACTCTCCCACACGGAACACATTTGTAAGGTTCCTCCCGAGGATGAATATCCTCATGTTCGGTAAGATGTACAGTTTGGTTCAAAGACTTATATTCACTATGTTTGTTTGACTTCTTTACAATATAACTATTCCGATGTGTAAGATTTGAGCTTTCATGAAGGACTTTCCCATGTGCACGCTGGTTCTCTACAAACTGAAAACTCTGATGCTTATTAGGATCTGACCCTTGTTTAAAGTTTTTACAGGATTCACTGAATTGGTAACTTCTCTCATCATCACACGTACTCTGGTAATCAACAAAGACAGAAAGGACTTCAGTGAGGACTCTAATTTCATTAAACCGGTAAATTTTCTCCCCATTACCCGTGATAGCTATGGAACCATGATGCTTCTATAAATACCCTCCCACATTTATCAAAAATTACAGAACTTGGAACAAAGGAGGGCTGTTTCTTGGTGAAAGAACAATGAAAGCCTGATTAAGCGATTGGTAAATGGATCACAATTTGAATTTGTAACTTCATTTTTAAATCTCTGATTTTTAAAAGCTTGAGTTTAATCTACTCCTACATTTTAAATAATTCAAATGACTATTTCACCATGAGTTACATAACTTCCCATACATTCCGCATTTCGTTTCAAAGAATATATATCTTTAATAAATCGTTTTCTATCTTTATATACAGAAATAATTGTAGTGCTAATGAAACTGCCTTAACATGCAGGGTTTCACCTTTCTTATATATTTGTATCTTTAAGCAATGGGGATTTTACCTGAGTAGCTGTCCCAGTTTGGTTATGTCAACAATAACATCCTTCAGCACTTCACACTCCCCTCATATTCCCACGCTTTCATTAAGTGCAGACTGTCAAGGCCGCACCTTCCATATCTTACCAGTAGCATTTTGTGGAATGAATGTTCCATTCCTGGGTTTGGCAACAAGTCCAAGGTGTCCTCAGAAGACATAGCTGAAAGACACCCAATAGATTTTCACTCTTACTACACACAAATGAATATACTTTCAATTCTAAAGTACAAGTTTAATACTGATTGGGCCGGCCGAGTGGGGCGATGGTTAAGAACTGGCTTGGGACGCCAGAGGGCCCCGGTTCGGATCCCACATGAGGGCCAGTGACACTGCCCTCCACAGCTAAGATGCTGAACAACAGCTCAACCTGGAGCTGGGCTGCCGTGGGTTGCCAGCGACGGCATAGGCTGAAGCCCCCAATGGCAGTGGGTTGCCATGGCCAGCAGCCAGTGTGAGCAGCCAGCAGCCACAGTGAGCAGACATCTAGAAGCCGGCGACTGATCTTCCTCTCTTGGGAAGAGCACAATGATGGTGCCAACTTGGGCCAGTGAAGCAACATCCTCCACAACTAGACTGAAGAAGAAAACAACAGCAACTTGTCTGTTCCCCTTCCCAATTCCCCAGCACTGTTCCCATCCCATTTCCCCAATTAAAAAAAAAATAATCTAAAAAATAAATAAATAAAAAATAAATAAAAAGTTCATTACTTTTACAAAAATAAATAATAATAATAATAATACTGATTAAGGACTGAACAAGATGGCATAAGAGGAAACACCAAAACTGCCATGCTCCATGGAGACGTAAACTTAGCAACAATTACTGACCTAATTAGCTTGCTGAGTATTCAGAAACCATGTTGAGGAAAGCAAAGCACATGAAAGAGTCACATCAAAGAGGGAAGAAAAGTTGTTAATATTTGCCAACATTACTGTGCACCCTCCCTGGCACACATGGAAATGTTGTGAGAAAACTCCAATTGAAACCTTCTCCGGAGAAACAAAGATGAGTGAACTTCGTGTCCAATGGACTCGCTTTTTGCAGCTGCCTGAAGGTCTCGCTTATTTTCTGCATGAAACCAAGTGCTAAGGAAATGGCAGTGTAATGTGAATGCATTGTGGTGGTCACTAAGAAAAATGGTAAGTAATTGTTCAAACACCACAAAGAGCGCAGTACTGAAGACAATCATCACGGATAGGAATATAGCACTGCCCCTAAATAGGAAAGAAATAACATTTCAAACCAGAAAATTGCATGCAAAAAACACAGAGAGTACACATTCGTAGAACCGGTTTGATAGGCATAAGAACTTCAAGCTTAGCTGCCTGCTATGTGTGTTCTCTAGTACAAAGCAGGACGACAGCCTGGGATGGTGGCTGTTTCTTCTCCAAAGCCTCAACAAAACATCGCAAGACATACAAAATAACATAAAAACATGGTCCAATCAGAGGAAAAACTAAATCTTCAGAAATGAGCCCAAAACTAATAGAGCTATTAATTACCTAACAAAGAACTCAAAATACACTGTCATACCTTCGAAAATGTTTTGGGACAACCAAGTAGCTCAGTCAGTTAGGAGCATGCTCAAGAGTGAAAGCTCTGACCAACAGGGTTGCCGGTTAGATTCCCATACGGGATAGAGACGCTGAGCTGCCGCTGAGCTCCAATCAGGTGGCAGAATGGCTCAGCTGGTGAGAGCAAGTGCTCCTAACAATAAGACTGCCTGTTTGATGTTGGGCTACATCCGCCCGCAACTAAGAATGAACTCCGCACAATGAGCTGAGCTGCCACCCAGGTGGCTCAGTGGACAGAGCAAGTGCTCTTAAGAACAAGACTGCCGGGTTTGACTCCCACATGGTACAGTGGGTACGCCCACCGGCAACTGAGACTGAACTCGACACCTTCAGCTTAGAGGCCATGATCTCCCGGCGGGCAGCCAAATGGCGACTAATGCCCGCCACAACAAAGACTGAAGAATAACAACATGGCTTGATCCCCTCCCCCAATTAAAAAATATATATACTTTAAGTTACTCTTTTGGTAACCACAATAAACTACCTATAACAGACACACTGAAAGAAATTGAGAAAGAAATCAAAACTTGCAACTAACAACAGAAATCAAAGAAAACAACAGAACACAGTTGAGAGGTGGAAACGTGGAACAAAACAGCTACACAAAGAGCAGAAAACAATTCAGAAATGGTTATAGTATTCCCTCGAACTCAGTGATTACTTTAAATGAAAACAGATGAAACTCCTTGAATCTATGGGCCGGCCGAGTGGCGCGATGGTTAAGAACTGGCTTGGGACGCCAGAGGGCCCTGTTTCGGATCCCACATATGAGGGCCAGTGACACTGCCCTCTTCAGCTAAGATGCTGAACAACAGCTCAACCTGGAGCTGGGCTGCTGTGAGTCGCCGGCGACGGCGTAGGCTGCAGCCCCTGTGGCAGTGAGTTGCCATGGGCTACCGTATGTAGCCAGCAGCCAGCGTGAGCGGCCAGCAGCCGCTGTGAGCGGTGGTCCAGAAGCCGGCGACTGATGTGCCTCGCCCGGGAAGCGCGCAATGATGGTGCCAACTTGGGCCAGTGAAGCAACGTCCTCCACAACTAGACTGAAGAACAAAACGACAGCAATTTGTCTGTTTTCCTTCCCCCAATTCCCCAGCACTGTTCCCTTCCCCCCACTACCCCAATAAAAATCTTAAAAAAAAAAAAAAAGATTTAAAAAATAAATAAATAAATAAAAATAAAGACATGAGTTGGCAGAATAGATTTAAAAAAAAAATCCGACTACTTTCTTTGTACAAGACACTCACTTGAGATGTGGGGACAGTCATGGGACAGAAGTCAAACAATGGAAAGTGTATTCCATAGGAACGGTCACCAATAAAGGGCACAGTTGCCCATAATGATATCAGACAAATACACAGTAAGTGTCAAAACATGTCAGAACACAAAGATGGACATTATATAATGATAATAAAGTAAATGCACCATGAAGCTACAACAATGATATTTATGTAAAAAGTGGTGTAGCCAAAAACAATATGGAACTGCCTCAAAAAATTATAAACACAACTATTATATGACCCAGCAATTCCACTTCTGGGCATTATCCAGAGCAGGGGTTGGTAAACAGCGGCTCACGAGCCACATCCTGCTGTTTGGGTACGTACACGTGGCTCAGAAGGAAAATTGAAAATGAGAATTATCATAGTTACATTCATAAAATTTTTCTTCACTCTAGTTGTGGAGGACGTTGCCTCACTGGCTCATGTGGCATTATCATTGCGCTCTTCCCGGGTGAGGCAGTCGCTCACCAGCCATTGGACGGCCGCCCACAGCAGCTCACTGCAGCTGACAGCCGCTCTCGACAGCTGCTGGCTAGCCCCACTGCAGCCTACGCTGAGACTGGCAACTCACGGCAGCCCACTTCCAGGTTGAACTGTTGTTCACCATCTTAACTCTTGAGGGCACAGCGTCACTGGCTCTCATGTGGGATCAAAACCAGGGCTGTGCTGCTCAGATCTGGCGTTCCAAGCCAACTCCTAACTAATGTACCACTCAGCAGGCCCTATAAAATATTTAAAGGATATTATTCACATAATGGTGATTTCATTTGTTTTATGGTTCTCAAATAATTTTTAAATTGTTGTGAGGGACAGGATTGGCTCTTCCTTCTGAAAACTTTGCTGACCCATGATCTAGAGAATACAAAAACACTAATTCAAAAAAATATCTGTATTCTTACATCCGCTACATTATTTACAACAAACAAGATATATATGCCCATCAAATATTAATGGATAAATACGTGATAAATGTACACAATGGAATATTTCTCAGCCAGAGGAAAAACAGAAATCCTGCCAGTGGCAACATCGAGCATGGATCTAGAAGGTATTATGCTAAGGGAGATAACACAGAAAAAGACTAATGCCATACGATTTCACTGATACGAAGAAGGTAAGAAAAAACAAATCAGAAAAAGATACACAAGTGCAGAGAATTAACTGATGGTTGCCAGAGAAGACAGGGCCATGGGGAAAGGCAAAAATGTGAAGGGGAATCAGAGGTATAAATGTGTAGTTATGAAAAGAGTAAGGCACGGGATGTGAGGTAGCCTAGGAAATATACTCAACGATATTGTGATGCCTTATAAGACGACAGATGTTACTTGAGTCATATGGTGATCACTTTGTAAGATATGTAAATGAGGAATCACCACCATGTTGTAAAATTGAAATGAATATACTATTGTATGCCACCTATACTGTAAAAATAGAAATAAATAAGTGCATAAAATAAAAAAGTTGATTCCATTTTGGACGACAAAAAAAATTTTGAAATTTTAATGTTTCACTTTTTCCAACAAGCATGTATTACTAGTATAATGAAAAAAAAACCAAAACACCATGGTGCTGCACATAGAGAAATGAATTCCTAGATTTCATTAGAGTTGACCTATAGTCTTGTCAGAACATTTAACACAACCTCATCTTCATCAAGAGGGGACTCATTCTGAGTTTAGTCCAGGAATGAACACACAACTGGAATTAGAACTTAAATGTTATTAAATATAAATGTAACATCACACACTTCACAGTTTTTCCAAGACAAACTGTTAACCAAGTTTCTTTTTTCAAATCGTAGCATTAACTTTTGAACGCCCAAATCTCAAATTATTAATGAGCAAAAACAACACAGAAGTCATCACCCACAGTACAATACGAGAAGCCACAGACTGGGAAAGAATATTGCAAAAGAAATAACTGCAGGGCCAGATGAGTGGCTCGTTGGTGAAGAGTTGGCTTGGGAGCACAAGCCCTGAGCAGCTGGACCCCCAGTTCACATCCCACATGGGCCAGTGATGCTGCATCCTCTACAGCTAAGATGGTAAACAACAGCTCGACCTGCAGCTGGGCTGCCATGAGGAGCCGGCGACGGCGTAGGCTGCAGTGAAGCTGCAGTGAGCTACCGTGAGTGGCTGCCAGCCAGCATGAGCGGCCAGCAGCTAGCCTGAGTGGCGAAGAACTGTCATGAGTGGCTGGCGACCTATTTGCCTCAGCCAGGAAGAGCGCAATGATCAGAATAGCAACATAGGCCAGTGAAGCAGCATCTTCCACAACTAGACTGAAAACAAAAGGACAGCAACTTGTCTGTTCCCCTTTCCCAATTCCTCAATGCAGTTCGCTACCCCAAATCCCCAATAAAATCTTAAAAAAAAAAAAAAAAAAAAGAATGGGCCACCTGAGTGGCACATTGGGTAAGAGTTCGCTTGGGACGCCAGCTCTGAGCAGCAGGGTCCTGGTTTGAATCACACGTGAGGGCCAGTGACGCTGCTCCCTCTACATCTAAGATGGTCAACAACAGCTCGAACTGGAGCTGGGCTGCAGTGAGTCACCGACGACGGTGTAGGCTGCAGCAGGGCTGGCCGGCAGCTGGTGTGCTCTTCAGTGAGCTGCCATGAGTGGCTGTCCAATGGCCGGCAAGCGACACCTCATCTAGAAAGAACACAATGATAATACCAACGTAGGCCAGTGAAGTAACGTCCTCCAAGCTAGACTGAAGAACAAAAGGACATCAACTTGTCTGTTCCCCTCATGGATTCCCCAACGCTGTTCCCCTCCCACAATTCCCCAATAAAATCTTTAAAAAAAAAAAAAGAAAATAAATACATGAAAAGGTCTACATTCAAAACACACAAAGAAGTCTTCAAACTAATCGATGAAAAAACTGCCAACCTCATTAAAACATGGGCCAAAGCCCTAAACAGACACCACACTGTACAAGAGACAGAAGACAAAATAATATGAAAAAAGATGATCCACTTCATGTCAGCAAGGAAATGCACATGAAAACAACAAGAATGAAACACACAGCAACTTAAAATATACCACACACCTATTAGGAGAGGCCAGAAGCCAGGACACCGACAACATCAAGTGTTGGTGAAGACGTGGGGCAGCAGGAACTCGCACTCACTCTCGGTGGGAATGCAAAATGCTGCAGACACTTGGGTACACAGTTTGGTGGTTCTTACACATACTCCCACCCTACGATCAAGCAATTGTGCTCCTCAATAGTGACCCAAAGACTTGAAAACATGTATCCACCCAATAATCCACACACGCATGTTCACAGCAGTTTTATCCATAATTTTCAAAACTAGAAAGCAACCAACATGTGTGTCAAGAGGTGAATAGATGAATAAACTATGGTGCATACAGACAATGGAATATTATTCAGTGCTGTAGAGAAAGAAGCTATCAAACCATGAGAAGAGTGGAGAAAACCTAGATGCCTACTAAGTTAAAGAAGCCAATCTGAAAAAGGCTCATACTGTATAATTCCAGCTATCACATTCCAGAAAAGGCAAAATGATGGAGACAGTAAAAAGATCACTGCTGACCAGAGTTGAGGGGAGGGAGAGATGGACAGGCGGAGCACAGAGAATATTCAGGGCTGTGACACTACTGCGTATGACATGTTATCATAAATGTGTCCACATCCACTGAATGCACAGCCCCTCAGTGAACCCCAAGGAGAACTATGAACTCTGGGCGACAATTATATGTCAATGTACCTTCATCTATGTAACAAATGTACCTCTGGGGGTAAAAGTGATGTGGACACGGGCAAGGCTGTGCATGTGGGAGAGGCATGTGTGAATTCTCTGTAACTTCTAGTCCATTTCACTGTGACATAGAAGTCTTCTTAATTTAAGAATTATCCTCAGGCTCCTGCTTCTCCTAAGTATCTGATCTCAGGTCCACATGTCTTTCCAGAAGTTTGACATGCTCTTACGAGAACATAAATGTCTCCATCTGCAGTTGAAAAAAACACAGTACCACCTCACATCAATTAGGATGAGCACTATCAAAGAAACACAAAATATCAAGTGTTGGCAAAAATGTGGAGAAATTGGAGAAAATGCACTCTTGGATGAAATCCCAATTTGTTGCAAGCAGTATGAAAAACAATATGAAGGTCTCTCAAAAACTAAAATACAGAATTGTGCTATGATCCAGCCTTCCCACTTCTAGGTACATTTCCAAGAGACTTCAAAGGGGATTCTGCAAGAGCCATGTGCACACCCATGCACACTGTGGCATTATTCACAAAACCTGTAATGGGTAGTGGCAGCCCAAATGGCCATCAATAGATGAACAGGAGAAGAAAATGTAGCAAATGCATACAATGGAATGTTATTCAGCCTTGAAGTAGAAACAAATCCTCTCACCTGAAACAACACAGAAAAACCTTGAGGCCTTTTAGGTAAAGCTAAAGAGTCACAAAACAGATACTATAGGAGTCCACTTCTGTGAGTCACCTAATGCAGTCCTCCTCATAGAACAAAAAGAAGGGTAGTAGCCATGGGCTTGTGTTGAAGGGAAATGAGGAAGTGGTTGCTTAATGGGTACTCGGTGAGTTTTGCAAGATGGAGATTTCCAGAGGTCAGTTGCCCAACAATGTGAAATATCCTTAACACAGCTGGATTGGACAGTTAGAGAGGGTGTAAGGACCCAGGCACAGACGGTAGGCCAAGCAAGCTATACCTTAGGCCAGACAGGCTCATCTTAGAAATACCCCCGCCCAAAAGAATAAGAAAAAGTCATACTCCAGCTGAGCATAGCAGAACATCCTGTTAAAGGCGCCAGGATGCGGTTATGACTGACAGTAAAAGCTCTTCTTTGCAAGAATTAGGTTACCAACAATAGATTATTTAACAGATAACCCATTTTCACAACTGCCTTAGGACGTTTTGCAAGAACTAACGACTTTTACTTCTGTACACTTGCTTCTGCTCAAACTCCCGGAAGTCAAGCCAAAATAAAACGTCCACCCACCAAGACCTCGAGGCCTTTCTCCTCTTACAGAGTGAGGCGGTCGCCAGGCTTGGCTGAATAAAGCTTTTGGAACGAAAACTCTGTCTCTTAGGTCATTTTTAAGAAGTAAGGACCTAACAAGGGTACAATTTGTCACGTTTTTACCAAAATTGAAAAATGAAAAACAATATCTAAAAAACATACAGTTATAAAACATTTCTGAAATTATTTTTAATTCAAAAAGTGGTTCTCTCACAAAGCGAATATGAAATCTTCACTAAACAGATGTTATATTAAGCCTATTACCACAACTACTTAACTGTAAAGGACAAGAAAAGCACTCACCCCATTAACCAACAAAAGACACAAACAAGATGAGTCATGCACAAAGTTGAACTAAAATGATACTAATATGCACAGAATTTTAATGCCAATACACATACACCTCCTTCATATGTGACTCAAACACCACATTGTCTTAAGTGTACTTAGCTGAAAACTTGTCATTCACATTCATATATACAAGTAACAACTAAAAATGCAAGTAACTAAATTTGGAGAAAACTACCATAAAAAAGAAAACACATTATTATGGAATTGCAAAACGAGAATAAGTGGCAATGTATCCCCAGAATTCTGAACACTACACAGATGTACTATTCAGGGTCCTTCTGTAGAACTCGGTTTCCACCGTCAGTGTGGCCCCATAAAGAGCAAGCATTCTCAATCATCGGAACATGTGTTGTAGGAAAGGAAAATTTCCCAGCCAATGCATTAGAATCATTCATAAATAGCTTTAAGCAATATTTCAATAAATAACCATTTAAAACACATGAAAGCAATTGGTTATTAATAAATTTTGCTACTCTAATACAAATGTATGGGCTGTAATCATCATCCAGAGGGAAACAAAAAACCCTCAGTGCTAAACAAAAGTACAGGAAGTTATTAAACATCAGAGAATCAGATATCTATAAAATCAACATTTGAGATTAAAGTTCAACATGATTGAGAGACATGCTGATGAACCTCGTGATTATTTTTTGCCTGAAGTAAATTGAAACGGAGGACGTAAAATTTTTCCAAAATATGGGAACCTAATAATTCTACAACCCGCTTCTTACCAATAGATTTCATTCGAGCACGGAGAAACAGCACTTCTGAATCTAAAACCACTAATCTGACAAAATCTAATCAGAAATGGAAAACAAAGAAGACCCAGGCAGTTTGGAATGAGCAAGACAGAATTATAACACGACAGTCAATAAGAAATCAGGGAACAATGGAGAACTTCCTAGAAGGTGGGCATTAATTCCCCTATGGCATTAATTCATTTAGGAATTCAGTGAGGTAAACAGATACGTTAAAGTATTGTTACATGCAGGAATTGCGAGTAGACACTCAAAATTTCTAATGTTCTGGCCGGCCAAGTGGCATCTTGGTTAAGAGCTGGCTTGGGACCCCAGAGGGCCCCGGTTTGGATCCCACATAGGAGGGTCAGTGACACTGCCCTCTACAGCTAAGATGCTGAACAACAGCTCAACCTGGAGCTGGGCTGCCATGAGTCGCTGGCATTGGCTTAGGCTGCAGCCCCTGCTGCAGTGGGTTGCCATGGGCTACCGTGTGTAGCCACCAGCCATTGTAAGCTGATCTGCCTTGCCCGGGAAGAGCGCAATAATGGTGCCAACTTGGGCCAGTAAAGCAACATCCTCCACAACTAGACTGAAGAACAAAAGGACAGCAACTTATCTGTTCCCCTTCTCCCAATTCCCCAGCACTGTTCCCATCCCCCAAATCCCCCCCACCCCCCAAAAAATGTCTAATGTTCATACAAAGCAAAAAGACGTCTTGCACTGAAAATGACATCGAGGGTTTCTGACTTTAGGGACGTGGCTGGTGCCGAGATGAAATTACTGAGTCTGAACTTTGTAGAGTCATGTTTGGAGCCTCCTTAGGATTAAAAATTATGAAGCAGAAAATGTGTGACATCTGTCCCCAGTGCCCCTGGGGTTTCTGCTCCAAATTCCAGGACCTCCACCACTTCCTTCACAAACTCCTTACAGAGTCAAAACCAGAAGTTTAAAAATGGCCTCAGGGAGAATTCCTCAGCAGCATGCACAGATTTGCCCTTGCCTCTGAGACAATGGAACAGTAGCCAGCCCATGGCAACCCCAACAGTCCAGAGGGACATCCACCCTTATTGCAATGTGGCCCAGATCGCTGAGCAGGACAGTTTGTAGAGGATGTGACAGCAACAGGAAGGAACCTGGGCTTCTCACATCCTTTTCACTGAAGCAAAACTTTCTCAGCCACATCTTAAGGTCTGGCTTCCTCAGGGACCTTTGGCCCTCTCACCTGTGTCATCTGCTCATTCATTCCCACCTACCTGGGAGGATAGATACTGTCCTTTTTTGCTTCACGTCCCAGGCCTCCTTCATTCTCTCCAAAAAGGTAACCAGGTCTGGCTTAGAGACAGCAAAATCTGTTTATTCGTAAAAAAAAAAAAATGAGTTTTACTGGAGATTCTCCAATTTCCAATCCAGTATGTGCTCAGGTAAAAGGAAAGGACATTGCAGATTAGAATATTCTAGAAAGGGATTCCCCCAACAGTTATCTGACAGCACCTTTACTCTACTAGACAACATGGAACATTTTCAGATCCTGAGTTCCACTTCAAGGATATCATGAAGACTTCTTTTCTACATCAGTGAACACCCAGTTGGTACTCAGAGCTGAGATCTGAAAGTGGACCACACAGAGCAGAAGCTCCCAGGAGACGCTGTACTGATGAAAGAAACACACCCCTGCAGTGCGGTAGGAGTTCTGGAAGGAAGTTCCCTCACCCAGGGAGCGCAGGTTCCTGTAGTTCTCCAGCATCACGTCCATGTACAATTCCCGCTCAGTCGGGTGCAGGCACTCCCACTCCTCCTGAGAGAAATCTATGGCCACATCCCTGAATGTCAACTGTCCCTGAAACAAAAGACACATTTACTACGTGGCCAAGGACAAGAACATAACTCAGAATGAAAACAGAGTTAAAAGAACTGGTTTTGACCTAAGAGATTGTCCGGAATGGAACACTAAGGTCACTGAGAGTAATATTTCCAGTGTGTTTTCAAACTGTAAGAAAGGAGGATGACGTATGATCCACAAACCACTGTAGAGACATACATCTTTTTTTCTAAATGATAAGATTTAAAATCAGGCATCAACACAGGCATATGGCTTTTTGTGTGTTATATTTGTATCATACAGGATACATTATGTACATTTCTTGGCTGGAAATGTCATGGTGAGTTAAAAATGCAAAGTACTTTTCAAATTTTCATGTGGACAACAAGAAACTGCACTGTTACAAAACTCCAGATTCCGACTGAGGATTTCTGGTGTGGGGCCTGAGTTTCCACATTCAAAAAACTCACTTTTAACTAGTGACACCAATATCTCTGGTCCACAGCACAGAGGAAGGAAACAGGCAAAAATTCATACATGACTTTGAACTGACAGAGTTTTATGTAATTTACACTTCTCATAGAAGCATAGCAACACAAACCTTTTTGAAAATGACTGTATACTTTTTGTAATGACTGTAGAGACTGTTCTGTTTTTTACATATTAATTCACAATGCACACAATATCGTAATGCACATAACCCATAAACTGAAAACAATATCATACGTCCTCTTGTATGGGAATATTTTCTGATGCATCGACTAAATGGTAGAGCTTGGGTTTTTCTTTTTTTAAAGACTTTATTGGGGAATCAGGGAAGGGGAACAGACAATTTGCTGTCCTTTTGTTTTTCAGTCTAGTTGTGGAGGACGTTGCTTCACTGGCCCATGTTGGTATTATAATTGCGCTCTTCCGGGATCAGGCATATCGGTAGCGGGCCTCTGGACAGCCGCTCAAGGCTGCTCCTGGCAGCTCACACTGGCTGCCAGCTGCTCACGGTAGTTTATGGCAGCCCATTGCAGCTGACATCATCGCCAGCAACTCACAAAAGCCCAGCTCCAGGTCAAGCTGTTGTTCACCATCTTGGCTGTAGAGGGCACAGCATCACTGGCCCTAATGTGGGATCCCAACCACAGCCCGGTTGCTCAGAGCCGACATCCCAAGCCAAATCCTAAACAACGCGCCACTCGGCCGGCCTGAGCTCGGGTTTTATTCCAAACTTTCTCTAGAATATTTCAAAAACGACAGAAACCAATATGCATAGACAACTCTCATGAACCTACATAGCTATTTCTGTAACTGAGAAAAAGAGAAACAACTTAAGCAAGTAAGAAGAAAGAACAGATCAAATAGTATGAAGATTTTATTCACACAGACACACAGACAGACATATGGGAACTGTGTTCATATTAAAAATGACACAGAAGGAAATGTTCACATCACTGAAATAATTATTTTCAATATTGTACATGTCATAAATGTCTTTTGGATGACACTCTGTATTTTATAAATACAATAGGGAGGAGATCACACAATGACATAAGTTATTGCTGCTGATCTTTTGAAAAAATTGGCGTGTCATTTGTGCTGATTAATACATTACAAATTTGCCACACTTAAAAACTTTAATAACATGATTGCTGTAAACTTTCTTATAAACACAAAAAGTAATGACATAGAGAATGTCTGTGACACGAATGTGGAATATAATGAAAATGTAAGGGACAAGGTCTTACTCATTAAGGCTTCCACTCCAAAAGCCAATTACCTCTAGTAAAGAAAGCTGAGGGCCTTCATTTATCAACGCAGAGAAACTAAGAAGAAAAGGGAGTTTCCAGATGAAATGTGATGATTTTTGCACATCTTTCTACAAATCCCTGCAGACTCTTATTAATGATAAAGAAAACAATGTTAACTTTATAGTGAAGACAGGACCTCAACCAGATGAAAGTCAGGTGGCACAAATGGGTATCAGCTGGACGAGGCACACGGAAGGACACACTGTCACTGCTGTCATCTTACTGGAAAAATGAAGAACTAAGAAAATCATAATCTGAATCTTATCATAAAAATATTAGTTTTATACAAATCTGAATGCACATATAGCTCCTGTGGTCTGTAACTCTACTAGGGTATTTAAACAGTAAGTCAATATCACCAATCTAGTGAGCAAGAGAGTTCCAATAATTTTTTTTTCTAATATTCCAAGCCATTCTGAGCAGAGGCCATCCTGGGTCCTGGTGCACATTCTTACCCCAGTTCTACAGCCGTGACGCTGCAGTCACAGGACACACACCTACACCTCCCTCTTTCAGGACACCAGGCATCTGACCCTGCCCAATAGGGACCTTGGACACAACCCCCTTTCCAGGTGGATTTTGTCATTAATTGAGGGTTAGTAATCACGGTGAGATTCCTCACGTCCTGAGGGAGCCTGGATGGACAGAATGCAGAGACGGCTCTGGGAAAAAGGCAGAGTGTTCTACAGAGCTGACCCTGATTCTCATGAGAAGAAAACGAAAAGTAAGTAGGTGAAAAGAAACTCGCTAGGCAGACATGTCAGAATTAGAGAATTAAAGGTGGCAGGTTCTAAACCCACAGATTTTAGGAGGAAAAGGGGACACAGCCTGTGACCCGGGACGGAACACTTACCTGAGAAGCCATTTCGTCCTTGTGCTCTTCCTGCTCTGGGTTGTTTTCTTAGAAGGTCAGGGGAGGAATCACATCTGCATCTTGAGAATGTGCCCACAAGGGCTTCAGCTCAGGCCCCTCATCTACTTCCTCCAAACTGACAGCCAGAAGGACCTTGAAATGCTGACAAGGTTGCCGTTTCCTGTCCTTTGTCACAGGTCACAGTCAGGGACAAGAAGCTCCAAAGTGAAGACAGAACTGTCAGTTTTCTCTTTCCTGATTCACATGCTCTCCCCTTCCACAGAGGTCCACAAATTCCTACAGCAATGAGAACATCGGATGCTCTCCTGCCCCCCACAAATGCAACAGAGCACCCCGTTGCCTCCCCATGAGCAAAGGTTTCTCTCAACAGTCAGAACTGTGTCTAGGAGCCCCCAGCTAATCCCTGGCTTCAGCTGAGAGTCACCTGAACACCTCATTAAAACAACAATGATGTGCCACCCAGACCACTTACCCAGCTCCCAGGGGAAGGGCACAGGTGACATCACTCTTTGAAATTCCCAAGTGACCTAGAAGGAACCCTGATGGGAACCATTTAGCTTCAGTGAGCATGCAGGTCTCTGGGGGATCAGGGCCCACTCTAAGGAGTTATGGTTCTGCAGGTCTGCAGGGGGCCCAGGAAATGGCATCTTTAAGTCTCCTGGGGGTGCTGACTCGCTCCCCAGACCTGTTTCCTGTCACACTGGGCTACAGATCTCAGACTCCATCTCAGACTCTGCACTCCTGAGAGCTCTGGGGAGTGTGGGGCTTTGGCATGGGAACTTCTAGAAGGGCTGCCTACCTGGGTGTATTTCCTTCCTGTTTTACAGGAAATCACAGAGTTAGTTAAAAACCATAAAATAATGAATACACATTTTGGTGTTGAAAACTTGTTAAAAAGGGTTAGCTATGGAACTACACTGCTCCAATTATTTCACAGTGAATCGAATGGCTCCCTGGGAACTGAGTTTCAGGTCTGTCAGGTCCGTCCTTCCACATTTTCAGAGAATGAACACGGGGGACTTGAGGGGACAGCTACTTGGTAGCTCCCAGCTCACTAATTTCACAAATCATGTAAACTGAAGACAAAGCTGCAGAATATTAGCCTAACTCACCAAACGAGGTTCTCAAGCGGACATCCTCACGAAATGTACACTTAAGTGGCCTAATATTATTAATAAGCACCAATGGATGCTTCAACATGATAAAGAATGCAGGGCTTCTCATCTAAACTAGACACAAAGCTATTAGAAGGGAAATCAATTTACAATGTTATCTACTGTAATTATTTCTAGGGTCAAAATTTTTTAAAAATTGAGACCTCATATTTAGAAAACAATAAGAGCTGGTAATGAGATGTCACCAAAGCTTATTTCAGAAGTTAATGACCAGTTACAAAAAAAGCAGAAATTCAGCTGACTAAGATTTATCTCGATTTGCTTTTTATAAAAACAATCAATCAAATGAAAGAGAGGTAGAAAGAGTAAATTCCATGTGAAAGAAAAAGACACACAATGGTTTTACTATTCCTAGAAAAGGTATCATGTGGTGACAATCTCAGTCATTTCTGCTCCCAGGTCACATCCCTCATGCCATCCCAGGAAAAAAGAAGAGACCCAGACTGATGACAAAGGTCTCTGCCCTCTGGCTGCATATGGGTTGCACATGGAAGCCACTGTATGATGAAATTATTAAACGCACAAGCCTTAGAAACGAGAGTTTTGTAATTCTCATTCTCATCTGTGTGACTGAAAATGCAGCAAGTGTTAAATAGATTATAAAGCCACAAGTCAACATATCATGACTTGTCACAGAGCATCCAGGTGGGGGCACCCCTGATTCCTCAACTACCATGTACTCCTGCGTGTCCCTCTACACACAGTTCTCTCCACTAATGTCCTCTCCCCTTCCCCGATTTCTCCCCTTCCCTCCGTTCCCTTCCCTGCACCTTTTCTGTGAAACTCTTGAAACCTATTTCACCTTCAGTTGCTCTTTCTCCCTGATCTGTCTGATTGCTCCCCATCTCCACATATTTGACTCTTTCTCCCCGTCCCTGTGCACCTCCTCTTCCCCGGTGACACTGTCTTTCCTCTTACACCCCTGTGCCCCGACTCACTGACACCCCCAGCTTAGCTCTCGGTGCGGCTTCTCCCTCTGCTGTCACCCTCCCCTCCTTTCTGTTCCTGCACTCGGCTCCCCAGCTCTTCTCCTAACCCTTCTCTCCGTCTGAAATTCCCTGTCCTTTGTTGCCCCCAACTTCTGCTAACCAGGGGTCCCTCTCCTTTTTGGCTCCCCTTCTTCTCTCAGGAGCTCCTCCCTTCCCTCTATATTTCTCCATTTTCTTTCTCTTCTGGCTACTTCCCCGAGTTACTCGCTGTCTTAACCGTCGCTTTACAAGTCCCTCCCACATCCTCTGTTTCGCCGGCTCTTTACGGACCCCGCACTGATCTTCCTGTCCTCTCACCTGTCTATTCCTCTCATTCTGTCTCCTTCTCGGGAACCCCTCACACCCCCGTTCTGCCGATTTCCTGGCCTGCCTGCCCTTCACAGTCACCGCTTACACAAAGCCCCTCCCCGCGTGAGGGGGTGACCTGGTGACACCTCGCGGTGTTCCCTCCTAAGTCCCACGCCCCTGAAAAGTGTGCTCTTCCTGGGATTCGGGCCTCTTATTAAATCGGGACGAGGGGAGTCTCCAGGCAGCGGGGAGGATGTGCAGAGACCCAGGCAGGGAGGAGGCCGGGCTCCCGGGGCCGCGGGGCGAGGCTGGGGGAGGGGCGCCAACGGCTGGACTCGTCTCCCCAGTCCGTCTCCCAGGACTTCACACCGCGCGGCGGAGCGCTGCCCGGTGGGGAATTTAAGCAGGAAAACAACGCGGCAGGCGGGGTCTAGTGGCCCGAAGGCGGAGAGACCACAGGGGACCGGCCTCAGTTTACCCGGAAACCCCCGCGGACCCTCCCCCCGGCAGCGAAGCGGCCTGGGATCCGGACGTCTCCCCAGGACGCCGGACTCACCGCTGTAGGGGGCGCGGGTGCGGGGACTTCAACGTTGGTACTGACCCCCAGGCGTCAAGAGTGTAGGGCGGTGGACTCAGACGCTCAGGTTTAAACCACAAACACTGAAAGTCACGGTCCCCAAACAGGCCTTCTCTCAGCCTTCACCGCTTCAGGGTCTGCAAGAAACTCCGCCCCGACGCTGCCAGAAAACGTGGGCCGCAGGCGGGGCCTGTGAGGGGCGCTGAGGTCGTGGGCGGGGCAGGAATAGTTGCCCTGAGTGGGCGGGGCCCGCGGGAGGGAGGGAAGGACCCAGAGGAAGGGGTGGGGCCACAGCTTGGATGGGGCGGGGCCCTCCTCCTATTCACTCTCATTGGTTACTATTGTTGATTATCTTTATTTTAGCTAAGATCTTTTGCACCTACTTTATATTTTTAAGATTTCTCTTAGATGTATATTTACAGATGTTTAATAATGCTTTCTCTTGGTTTAACATGTACCCCAGTTCATTATATTTTAAGATCTCTCCGGTATGATTTTCTGATGATTACTGAAGATTCGTCCTGTATAAAGACCTTCCGAGTTCATTGCATTAGTAAAGCTTTTCTCTAATATGTATAACTTGATATTTGGCTATTAATGAAGAATGGATCAAAACTTTCCCATCTTTATTGTAAATGTCGTTTTTGATACTTGCAAGAACACTTTCCAGTTGTGAAAACGGGAAACTTTTTGATAGATTTAACTTGATTATACTCATAATATGCACCCTCAGTTTTAATCTCTGTGGTGTACCTTGATAATTAAAAGTTTGATAGTATTTTCATCAAATTATTTCATGAATTTGTTTCTCGAACATGGTTTTAAAAAAACAACAGCGTGTTGGAATAGATTTGGGGATCTTTTGAAGATAGATTCTGGAGAGTATATGGAATTATGGAATATTGTGCCAATCAGCCACATTGGCATGAAACAGATTTCAACGTGGACTCCTATGTTCACAAGCAAATAAATTCAGGGCTGGTGGACTCTTCATCAAACTCAGAATCATTGAAACAAAGTCTATCACAATAGTGAAACTCAAGAATTCATCTTCTTTATGGGGAGTTTTGGTGCTTGTAAAATTTACAAGGAAGGAAAATGAACATGTTCAGAGAAAGAAAAAGAATTTTCAGTCAATGCAAAAATTTGACATATGTCTCCCTGTAAACTCATTATAAAACAGATAGAAATTTTTCCTTATTAGAGATGTCAAAATTATTGTAGACTTCAAAAATCTGAACAACACAGGAACTAGTCTGACCTGGTGAATTAAAGTCTTTGCCACAAATACAAAAACTATGCAGTTTTAAACATACATAAAGCACATAATATTTACTACTATAAAACTTTTTTCATATCTGGACTTGGGTGAAGAGAGACTTTACAGGAAACAGTACTCTAGATATAATCTCTGAGTACAATACCTACACTAACAAGTCAGACAGAAGAGGGCTTTTCCTTTGTAAAGATGGCTACAAAGAATAAAGAAAGCAAAATATGAACAGACCCAAACATTTGGAGAACAAGCTGATGGTTGCCAAATTTGAGGGTTGGGGAGGGAATAATAAGACACGATAAATAAAATTAAATCAAATTAAATACCAAAAATGTGTTATGAAAAAACAGAAATAAAACTTTACACGCAATACATGATTTTTGGTGGAGGTGGGGGGTGTTAACCATTCTAGGTGCTCATCATGGGTGGAAGTTATAATTACTGAATGATAAACACTCTCAGGAAAATATGTCATTCAATGATATGTTAAATTTTTAAAAGTAGTACCAAAGAAAATATCCAAACAACAAGAAAAACATTAGAAAAATGATGCAAAATAAAAGCTTGAAATAAAGAGTAAACCATATACACACTATTCAAAATACAGTAACTAGGGGCTTCCAAATGGCTCAGTTGGTTAAGGCCTCCCTTAAGAGTGTGAGCTCTGAGCAACAGGGTTGCTGGTTAGATTCATAGCCCGAGCTGAGCTGCCACTGAGCTGCCAACAGGTGGCAAAAAAACAAAAAACAAACAGTACTTATATTAAGATCCAAGTGGAATAGAGGACAAATACTATGACCAGGGTTAATAAAATCTATTTCACAATCGTGAAGGGATAAACTCATCACAATCACATGACAATCATGAACCACGCACCGAACAACAGAACTTCCAAACCCTTGAAAAAACTGACCAGGAAGCAATGAGAAAAAAATGCAACCCACACTTATGTTCAGAGATTCCCATGCCCCCTCTCTCAACAATACATAGAACAATAAGAAAGAAAATGAGTACCTAGAAGGCTCTAACAATGAAATTAATAAATCAATGAAGTTGACCTGACATCTACAGAACTATGAGATAACAAAACATATATATTAGTCTCTGCCCTGATTCCTGGCACAGAGTTTCTAAACCCTTACGATTTCCGAAGTGATGAGAGGACTAGGAGCGTGTTTTGTTCTCTTGAGGGAACTCTGGGTGAGCTCCTGGATGGGGAATGGTCACCAGAAAGATGACGCCATGATTAGAAGCTTGGGATATTCTGCCCCACCCCCACACTCCAGAGAGGAAGAAGAGCTGAAAATGCACTTACATACTGTTCATGCCTATGTGAGAAAGCCATCATAAAATGTCAAAAGTTGGATTCGAAGACTTCCAGGAGAGGGAACACATCCACACCTGGAGGGTGATGCACTCCAATTCTATGAGGACAGGAGCTCCTCTCCTCGGGAACCTCCCAGGCCTGACCCTATGTATCTCTTCATCTGACTGTCCATCTGCATTATCATATCCTTTAATAAATTGAAGATCTGTGAACTGATCTAGCAAATTAATTGAACCCAAAGAGGGGGCTGTTGAAACCTCCAATCTACAGCCAATTGGTCGGTCAGAAGCTCAGGTAACGACCTGGAGCTCCAGTTGGCATCTGTATTGAAGGCAGGAGGGGCAGCCTATGAAACTGAACCCTTCATCTGTGAAATATGATGCTGTCTCCAGGCGGAACGTGTCAGGATTGCATTAACATGTAGGACAACCAGCTGGTGTCCCAGAGAATTGCTTGGGGTGGGTGCCGGGGGGAAATCTCCACACATTTGCTAACCACGAGTGTCAGAAGTGAAGCGTTCTGGGTGAGTGCGCTAGTACTGTGAGAGTAGTGGGGATACAGAAAAAGAAAACACAGAGTAGTGAAGAACTGGACTTTTTCTGACACAGAGGGTGGAAAACTGAGGTCTTCTTTCAGAAGAACACCACACCGACCAAGAGAATTATACACAATTTTAAAAATGCTCATAGTACTATATGAGTACCAAGACAAACCATGTTCTTGGCCATGTAAAATGTAATGTGAATAAATGAGAACAGAACATACCAACATTTATAATTTGCCACTAAGACAGAAAATATAAGTACCACCCTTCGAAAACAGATAGCAATGTAACCAAACACCTATAAGCTAAGTTATTTATTCTGTTTGTTTGCTTTCATTTTCTGTACATCATTGTGAACTGCTGCCTGTAAAGGGACATGAGTTGAAAACAGCTCATCTGTCCTGAGGCTGACTTAGGTAAAGGGAGCAGGTGAACACGGGCAAGGTGTGTGAGGCCACTTAAAACATTTGTTCAACCAGGCGAAAATGGAACTGATAACATACAGTCCACAGAAGACATTTAGAAAATGAAAGGCAATATGTTCCTCAATGAATTAAAAATATTCTAAGGGAAATAGAAACTATAAAATAAAGTGAATGAGGGT
This sequence comes from Hipposideros larvatus, assembly GCA_031876335.1. NCBI lineage: Eukaryota > Metazoa > Chordata > Mammalia > Chiroptera > Hipposideridae > Hipposideros > Hipposideros larvatus. The sequence continues at coordinate 295,637 of JAVKSA010000061.1, forward strand.
AATAACTTAGAAAGGGAATTCTTGAAATCACGATTTCAAAGGTCATACAAGTTACTGGCCACAATGCACTCCCATCTCTAACCTTGACGTTGGGATGTTAAGGTGGATACAGAAAAAAGCAAAAGTCATTGAATGAATGAGACCAGCTCGTTCCCAACAAGAATCCCCCTGACTTGTCAGCAAGGAGCCCAATGAACGGTTTCTGGGGTAATCGAGAAAGAGGAACAGCCAAGTTGTTGTCCTGAAATCGTAGTCGTGGAGGGCGCAGCTACTTCAGCTCCCAAGTCCAGTCTCCTTCTGGCCGCCCACTGGCAGCTCGATGCCACTCAGCTCAAGGTGTTGGGATCAATCTAAGTTGCGCGTGGGCATAGCCCACCATCCCATGTGGGAGTTGAACCAGCAATGTTGTTGTTAGGAGCATGTGCTCTCATCAGCTGAGCCATCCTGCCACCTGTTGGCTGCTCAGCAGCAGCTCAGCTCAGGTGCAGCTCACTGGCCAATGTGGGTATCGAACCGGTGATGCAATTGCTCAGAGCTCTAGCTCTTAACCAACTGAGCAACTCTGCCAGACCCCATCCTTCATTTTTATAGGTGAATATATCATTGTGTGAAAGGTTTCATTTCATATCTGTATCCATCCACCTGTCAAGAGACATTTAGATTGATTCCACATCTAGGCTGTTGTGAATAATGCAATAATGCTCATGGCAGTACAGGTACCTCTTTAAAATATGGTAGCATTTCCTTTGGATATATACCCAGAAGTGGATGACCACTTTACTATGCATTTGGTACTCCTGTCCTGTATCCGTACCACCATATTTTCTTTCTTTTTACTATTTGGCTCATTCTGTTCCCCTCTCCTTTCCTGGTGTTTTCCTTCTCTGTATTTCTTTTCACGCCTGTCTTTTTTTTTTCCCCCAAAGATTTTATTGGGGAATTGAGGTAAGAGAACAGCATTGGAGAATTGGGAGAAGGGGAACAGATAAGTTGCTGTCCTTTTGTTCTTCAGTCTAGTTGTGGAGGGCATCGCTTCACTGGCCCATGTTGGTATTATCATTGCGCTCTTCCCGGGTTAGGCAGTCAGTTCCCGGCCAATGGACGGCCGCTCACGGCGGCTCACAGTAGCTCACGAAAGCTCACACCCACTGCCGGCCAGCCCCACTGCAGCCTACGCTGTCATGTCAGTCCAGGTCTAGGTCGAGCTGTTGTTCACCATCTTAGCTGTACAGGGCAGTGTCACTGGCCCTCATATGTGGGAGTCGAACCAGGGCCCTGCTGCTCAGAGCTGGGGTCCCAAGCCAACTCCTAACCAACGAGTCACTCAGCCGGCACCTCACACCTGTCTTAACCCCACTCAGCAACTATATACCCCTCCTGTTTGCCTTTCTCCCCAACTTTTCTGATTGTCCCTAATCTCCCTATATTTTGCCACTTTCTTCCCCACCTTGGCTCCCTATCCATTCTTCTAGTTACATCCCTTCTTTCCCAGTTACACCCCTTCAACCCCACTCTCTGCCAGTCACGTGGCTAGAGTTGCATCCTGCTGTTTCTTCCTCTCCTTGTCATCCCTTGTCCTCTCTTTCAGTCCCAGGCAACACGTGGCTCTGTGGCCCACGGATCCAACACTTTTATCATCTCTCCCCCCCTGTCCAAACTCTCTCTTTCACCACTGTTTTCCTGCTCCTATTGCCTAGAAGGGCCTGTTGAGAAAACAAAAACGTACATACCTGTCCATTTTTATGAGTTTAAGCCAAACTGAGGACATATGCTGGGGAGTAAGATTGCAAATGCTCCCAAGAATAAATTTTACAGTTTCTCTTATACACTTAAAATTAAGGATGGAAAATAAAGAAGATTACAAAGCAAGGCTGGCATCGGGATTGGATCACAGGATAGCTACGAGGTTACGTGTTGTCTTGGTGGGCTGCCATGCTGGGGGTGTATTATCTGGCCTTTCAAAATGTGTTAACATAGATGCACAAGAACATAGAGAGGGCTCCCTTAAGAACCTTTCACTAAAGAAGTTACAGGACTGGGGTGTGACTACCCACCAGGATCCGCCCAGTTAGGAATTTATGATTTATTACAGCACCGCTTTTTCCTCCAAAGGCTAACCTACTAGCTCACCTTCATCTCCCTGGAAATAGCCTTCTCTTTAAACCACCATTTTCTCCCCCTGCTACTTTCACTCTTCCTGTCTCTTTGCAAGTCCATCACTCATTCTCCACCCTGGCATCTGTTCTCCCTCATTCTTCTGCTTTTTCATTTCTCTCTTGGGGGCTATTTCTCCTAAACATCTAGACCACACATTCAGAAGGAGTAGAATGGAATCAGTTGCCCAAATCCCTGAAGAGCACATTTCCCAGCGGGGTGGAATTTGGGATGGAAAAACATTGGGTGTCACAAGGTGGATCCAGGTCACACACATCTTTTCCTCCCACGCCCACAACGCCAGTCAAAAGAAGAGGGACTAAAAAGTGGCGGCCTGAGGAGCAGAAGAACAGGGCTTGAGGAGGACTGGAGACCTAGGGATGAGGAGATGGGCTCAGGACATGGATGGGGTCTCCAGAATCCCAGAACCAGGGAGAGGACATGGCCTTATCTGTAGTGGGGAGAACAGGCGTGCCCTAAGGATCTCCAGTGTGAGGCCGGGGCTTGAATCTGTAATGAAGACTCAAAGGGGTCCCCTTGCCTAGCACATCTAAGCCAAAAAGACACAGGTAGGAGGTAGCAAAAAAAGTAAAGGTTTATTTAAGGAGTTGGCACCTAGTCCAGAAACACAGGTGAGCTACTGCTCTTCAAATCCTTCCTCCCCGATAACCTCTAGCAATCACATTATATTAATATGTTAAAAAATCATTAATCATGGTTGCTATGAGAGCTGCAGCTGGGGCCTAGGATAAGGCAGGCAGCAAGTAATCATGGCTTCAGGTCCTGGTGTCAGTCATGGAATTTTGTCCCCTAGTTTACAGGGGATATGGTTCACGGGGCCGGTCAGCTTTCATGAATCCGGAGCTGAAACATAACTGAGGTCAAGGTGTTAGCTTTGTTGTATTAAATGCTTACTCATCGTTTGAGGTTTAGTTATTATATCCTAGTCAGGGTTGATAGATCTGAAGGTTTATACTTAAGTGAATTTAGAGTTGACCAGAACCCAATGTCCTAAGGGCTTAATGATTAAAAGGAGCACACATACAATATAGGAGCAGTCAGGAGGATCTGGGAAAAGAATGCAAGTGAGTTACAGTTTTATCAGTATAAACAAAGCTAGCTTGGATTAAAGCAGAATACATGCAAAAGACATGAAGTTCACATACGGTTACAAATCCACTTCACGGAATACTTGAATGGCGCTGTTAGGCAGAGAGGTGAGTAAAGAGTTTTAAGAAGGAACACAACTGAAAAGGGAGTCTACGAAGTCCAAAGACAGAAAAGCCGGCAGGCAGGGAGCAGCCTCAGAGGCATTTCACTCCCTGAGGGAAGCGCCCTGCTCCCAGGGCGAAGCTTCAATTTACAGAGGGGAGGGCCTGTTGTGGTAACTTCAAGGTCCATAGCGACTCCAGACCGAAAGTATGAAGATGTGGGGCTGTGAAATGCAGCTTTAGATTAGAGCAGGGGTCGGCAAACTGCAGCTCGCGAGCCACGTGCGGCTGTTTGGGTACCTTTGGTCTCAAAAGTTTGCCGGCCCCAAGAGCCAATCCGGTCCCTCACAACAATTTAAAAATTATTCAAGATCAATAAATATATTTTTACAGAATCATTATTATGTGAATAATATCCTTTAAGAATTTTAGAAATGAAACTGATAGTTTTATTTTCATTTTCAATTTTACTTCAGAGCCGCATGTGGTTCAACAGCCACAGCTTGCTGACCCCGGCAGCCCGTCTCAAAAGTTTGCCGACCCCTGGTGTAGACGAAGTACTGTAGTGGGGGGTGTGCAAGGCAAGATGAAGGCGGGACAGATTACATTGGAAGAAAGACTTGATTTCTTTTAAAATAATTCTGTGCTCTCGTGCATATAAATGCATATCAAAGACTTGAACAGGCATTGCCTATAAATTTGAGGATTTTAGTTTTTAATGCTGTCTTTTTACTTAATATTAAACATTGCTTGCCTAAATGGCTCCCACATTGTGTGGGGGGCAGTCTCCATGTTTCCTTTTCTCAAGTTTCATTACTAAAAGTGGTTAAGCACACAAAGCTGGATTTGTTTGCTATTTTGAGTTTTGTGACTATGAGTTTAAATAAAAAATGTTCAATGTTTCAGAGTTAACATGCTTCTTTTGGTCATTCTTTTTGGAATAAAGTTTTTTATAAGTCCAGAAAAATAAAAAGGAAAACAGTATCTGTAATAAACAATGGTCAGAGCCTTCATTTCCCAAACCTAAAAACAAGCAAACACAAACTCAGAATAAAGGCGTTTCCAAAGTAAATGTCATGGTTTATATACAACACTCAGTAAATGCCCCCAAAACGTATTAGCGAAAATAGGAAAATTATTGGGCCGGCCGAGTGGCGCGATGGTTAAGAATTGGTTTGGGACGCCAGAGGGCCCCGGTTCGGATCCCACAAATGAGGGCCAGTGACACTGCCCTCTACAGCTAAGATGCTGAACAACAGGTCAACCTGGAGCTGGGCTGCCCGTGAGTCACCGGCGACGGCGTAGGCTGCAGCCCCTATGGCAGTGGGTAGCCATGAGCTACCGTGTGTAGCCAGCGGCCAGCGTGAGCGGCCCTCAAGCCGCCGTGAGCGGCCATCCAGAAGCCGTCGACTGATCTGTCTCGCCCAGGAAGAGCGCAATGATGGTGCCAACTTGGGCCAGTGAAGCAACATTCTCCACAACTAGACTGAAGAACTAAACGACAGCAACTTGTCTGTTCCCCTTCCCCCAATTCCCCAGCGCTCTTCCCATCCTGCCAATTCCCCAATAAAAATCTTTAAAAAAAATATATTTAAAGTAATAATACTGTTCAACATCTCTCTGCTTCATAAGTTGAAACATCCTAAGAAGAACTTTTCTAAGTTTTTTAACTTTTGCCTATTTACTGTAAGTATTCTGATTTAAGGTAAGCTGTGAAGATTTTTATTGGGGAATGGGGAAGGGGAACAGCCAGTTGTTGTCGTTCAATCTTAGTAATGACGGGTGCAGTTAGCTCAGCTCCAAGTCCAGTCACCATCCGGCCACCCATTGGTAACTTGCGGCCGCTCAGCTCAAGGTGCCGTGTTCAATCTTAGTTGCCAGTGGGCAAAGCCCACCATCCCATGCGGGAGTCAAACCAGCAGCCTTGTTGTTAGGAGCATGTGCTCTGACTAGGTGAGCCATCCTGCCACCTGTTGGCAGCTCAGCAGCAGCTCAGCTTGGGCACAGCTTCCTGGCCCGTGTGGGAATTGAACCGGCGACACTGTTGCTCAGAGTTCATGCTCTTAAACAACTGAGCCACTCAGCTGATCCAAGAGTATTCTTGATTTACCACTTTCTAATGTCAATTCTCTGATATTTGCGGTTTGATTTTCGATGAATACTTCCCTACTTTGTTTTACATCTTTAAAGTCACTTTGTAACATGAATTGTGTGGGGTTTTCTGGAGTGTATATTTTCAAGAAAGGTCTTTCATTGTGCATTAGAAATGTAGAGTTTCCAGCACACATTTTCTGGTAGTGAGGGAGGCTGTAGGTCCAGCAATATGGTTTTCCAAATTCTTCACTTTTAAGATTTCTGTCCATTATGACTTTGCACATGTCGAGTAAGCTGTAAACAATGAATAAAGGCTTTACAACATTCTGTACATTTGTAACGCCTCTCTCCAGTATGAACTCCCTGATGTAGACTAAGATGTGAACACCGGTAAAAGGCTTTGCCCCATTGTTCACATTTGTAAGGTCTCTCTCCGGTATAAATTCTCATGTGTGTAGTAAGCTGTGAATGGTAAATAAAAGCTTTTCCACATTCTCCACATTTGTAAGGCTTCTCTCCAGTATCAAGTCTCTGATGTTGAGTAAGACTTGAACTCCGATAGAAGGCTTTACCACATTCTCTACATTGGTAAGGCTTCTCTCCAGTATGGATTATCTCATGTGTAGTAAGATGTGAGCGCCCATTAAAGGCTTTGCCACACTGTTCACATTTGTAAGGCTTCTCCTGTACGGATTCCCTCATGTACAATAAGATGTGCATGCTGAGTAAATTCTTTGCCACATTCTTCAGATTTGTAAGGTTTCTCTGTAGTATGAATTTTCTTATGTCTAGTAAGATGTGAATGCCGAATAAAGGCTTTGCCACAGTGTTCATATTTGTAAGGCTTCTCTTCTGTATGGATTCTCTCATGTTTAGTAAGATGTGAACGCCGAATAAAGGCTTTGCCACATTCTCTACACTTGGAAGGCTTCTCTCCAGTATGGACTTTCTTACATGTATTTAGACTGAGTAATTGACTAAAGACTGTCCCATGTTACATTTGTAAGGCTCCTCCCAAGTATGAACATTCTCTTGTTCAATAACATTTAAAGATTCGTTCAAGTATTTGTCACATTCACACATTTTTTTTGTCTTCTCTACAATATGACAATTCTGATGTATTTGATTTGAGCTTTGATCAAAGACACTCCCACATGTACAATGGTTCTCTGGATACTAACTTCTCTGATGCTTATTAGGATTTGACCCTTCTTTAAAGTTTTTCCAAGGTTCATTGAATTGATAACTTCTCTCTCCATTACACATACTCTGGTAATCATTAAACACAGAAAGGACTTTAGTAAGGGCTCTAATTTCATTAAACATGTAAAGTTGTTCGCAATTACTCCATGATACTTATGGAACCATGATGCTTGTATACAAACCCTCCCATGTCAAAAAATTACAGAATTTGGAACAAGGTTGGATTCTTTCTCAGTGAAAGAACAGTGAATCACTTAAGGGACTGTCAGACTGAGGGCATTAAGATTTTCTATCATCTTCATTTTTAAATCTCTGCTTTTTAGAAATTTTGGCTCAATGTTTAATCCAATCCTACTTTTTTTTAAAAGAAATTTTATTACAGAACAGCATGTTTTTACAGGGCCCGTCAAGTAGTTGTTTCAATCTAGAGGTAGAGGGCGCAGTTCAGCTCCAAGTTCAATCACTGTTTTCAATCTAGTTGCAGAGGGCACAGCTCACTAGCCCATGTGGGAATCAAATTGGCAACTTTGTTGTTAAGAGCACACACTCTAACTAACTGAGCCACCCGGCCGCCCCAATTCATTCCTACATTTAAATCCAATTCAAGGGCAGCTGGTTAGCTCACATTGTTAGAGCAGGGTGCTCGTAGCGCCCAGGTTGCCAGTTGGATTACCTCATGGGCCAGTGAGCAGCGCCCTCCACAACTAGGTTGGAAACAATGACTTGACTTGGAGCTGATGGGTCCTGGAAAAACACCCTGTTCATCAATAAAATTTAAAAAACAAAACAAAAAACCCCACAATTCTACATGGTGTGAATGATTATTCATACCAGGCATTATGGGACTTCTCAGATATTCCACATTTTCTTATAGAGAATATATATCTTTCCAAAACTGTTTTCCGTCTTAACATTTAGGAACACATTATTCTGCAAATAAAACTGCCTTAAAGTGACGGTTTTCCCAAAACGTCTTATATCTTTGATCTTTTTGGCAACAGAGGCTTTACTATGAGTAACGGTCCCAGTTTGGTTATGTCCATCATAGTATCCCTTTGGCACTTCACACTCCCCCTCACATCCCCACTTTTTTAATCAAGGCCACACCGTCCAGATCTTACCAGGAGCATTCTGTGGAATGAATCTTCTATGTCTGGTGTTGGCAATAAGCCCTGGGTGTCTTCAGAAGGCGTACCTGCAAGGCACCAAAAACTTATCACTCTTTCTACAGTCAGGTAAACTCTACTGTACAAATTGATGCTGATTATAGGATTTAGAAAGATGGCATGAGAGCAAGCCCCAAAACTGGTGAGTACTGATAATTTTACAAGGGAGTTCAGTTAACGGCATGCCCAGGAAAGAGACTCATCAAAGAGGGAAGAAAATCTGCTTATATTTGCTGATAAGGTGCTAATCCTCCTTGGCACATATGGCAATATTGTAAGAAACGCCCGTTCCCAGTTTCTTCTCAGGAGGAAAATAGCTGACTATACTATATGTCCAATGGCCTCCTTTCATTGCAGCTGCCTGAAGGACTCGTTTATCTTCTGCATGACACCGAGTGCTAAGGGAATGGCAGCGCAATGTGAATGCACTGTGGTGGCCACTAAGAAAAAAGACTGCAGTACTGAAGACAAACATCAAGGATAGAAACATACCACTGCCTCTAAAGAAGAAACAGGAAACAATTTAAACGGGAAAATTACGTGCAAAAAACACGGAGAATATACTTCTGCAGAAACCGGTTTGACAGGCCTCAGAATTTGAAGCACAGCTGCCTGTTATGTATGTTCTCCTGTACAAAAATGGTCCATGCAGCCTGCGATAGTGGCTGTATCTTCTCACAAATCTCAACAAAAGATCACAAGCCATACAAAGGACAGAAAAGCATGGTCCAGTCACAGGAACAAACTAAATATCCACATATCAGCCCTAAATTAACAGAGCTATTAATAACCTGGCCAAGAATTCAAAATACGGCCGGCCAAGTGGCACGTTGGTTAAGAGCTGGCTTGGGATGCCAGCTCTGAGCAGTAGGGCCCCAGTTCGGATACCACATGTGGGCTAGTGACACTGCCCTCTACAGCTAAGATGGTGAACAACAGCTAGACCTGGAGCTGGGTTGCCATGTGTCGCTGGTGACGGTGTAGGCTGCATCCCCTGCTGCATGGGCTGCCATAAGCTACCATGAGTGGCTGGCAGCCAGCGCGAGCAGCTGGCAGCTAGAGTGAGCTGTTAAAAGCCACTGTGAGCGGCTTTCCAGTGGCCATCTACTGATCTGCCTCACCTTGGAAGAGCGCAATGATAATACCAACATGGGCCAGTGAAGCGACGTTTTCCACAACTAGACTGAAGCACAAAAGGACAGCAACTTGTCTGTTCCCCTTCCCTGATTCCCCAAACGCTGTTCTCCTCTCCCAATTCCCCAATAAAATCTTTTTAAAAAAAGTTATGAGAGTATATTTTGAACACCAAAATAATTTTAAATAATTGAAAAAAAGGCCATCTGTGATGGTGCTGTATAATTTGAAATGAATTAGAAGATTAGCACTGACATAACAGTGCATGAAAATTTATATGTAAAGTCTTCTCCATCAACACGTGACTCATTATGTGTTTTTTTCTAAGAATTAACTCATACCTGGAACTGTAATTTAAATGTTATTAAATGTAAAGTAAACTTCATTTCATATGCTTCAGATTTTTTTCAAGGCAAATTCTTAACCACGTTTTTGTTTCTGCAATCCATAATATTAAGTTCTGAACTCCCATGTTTGAAACCAATCATTAAGCAGCAAAAATGAACAAGTCAGCCTCATGAAGAGTACAAAACGAGAAGCCAAAGACTGGGAAAGAACATTTGCAAAGACATACTGGTAAAGGTCTACTATGGAAAACTCACAAAGTCTTCAAACTGGTCAATGAGAAAACTACACATCTAATTAAAATACGGGCCAAAGTCCTAGACATCACACTAGAGAAGATATACAGAAGACAAAAAGATATATAAATAGATGCTCCACATCATATGTCACAGGAAAATCACATGAAAACAACGAGAATGAAACACACAACAAAAATTAAACAACACTACACACCTATTAGGAGGGGCCCGAACCCAGAACACTGACAACATCAAGTGCTGGTGAGGAAGTGGAGCAGCAGGAACTCGCACTCACTGCCGGTGGGAATGCAAAATGCTGCAGCCTCTGGGGTACACAGTTTGCTGATTCTTTCAAAACTACACTACAGTAACAATGTGGACCAGCAATTGTGCTCCTTAGTAGTTACCAAAGAGTGGAAAACTTTTATCCACCCAATAGCCCGCATGTACATGTTCACAGCAGCTTTATTCACAATTTCCAAAACTAGGAAGCAACCAAGATGTCCGTCAAGAGATGAATGGAAGAGTGGATTGTAGTTCACACACACAGTGGAATATTATTCAGGACTATAAGAAACTATTTGTGCAGCTGGATGACTCAGTTAGGTAGTGTGTGCTCTGAACAACAAGGCTACCAGTTTGATTCCCATACGGGCCCGTGAGCTGCGCCCTTCGCAACTAGATTGAAGACAATGACTTGAGCTGAGCTGCCGAGCTGCCGGTCGGCAGCCAGATGGCTATGTTGGCTAGAGCACATGCTCTTAACAAGAAGATTGCCAGTTCGATTCCCGAATGGGATGATAGGTTGTGCCCCCGGCAACTACACTGAAAATGGCAACTGGGCTTGGAGCTGAGCTGCACCCTCCACAACTAGACTAAACAATGACTTGACTTGGAGCTGATGGGTCCTAGAAAAAACACAGTTACCCAATAAAAATATAAAAAAAGCAAAAAAGAAAGAAGCTATCAATCTATGAAGACATGGAGGAAACCTATGTACACATTAAGTGAAAAAGAGCCAATCTGAAAAGGCCACATAGTCTATGATTCCACCTACGACATTCTAGAGAAGGAAAAATGATGGAGACAGTAAAAAGATCACTGGTTGCCAGAGTTTGGGGGGGGGGGGGTGAGATGAACAGGCAGAGCACAGAGAATATTCAGGGCTGTGACACTACTCTGTATGACACATGCCATCAAAAGTTCCACACCCAAAGAATGCACAGCTCCACAGAGAACACCAAGAACTATGAACTCTGGGTGACAATGACACGTCAGTGTAACTTCATTTATGTAACAAATGTATCACCTGGGGAGTGACGTAAAGGGGAAGGCTGATGTGGGACGGGCATGTGGGAATTCTCTGTAACTTCTACTCAATTTGGCTGTGACCCAAAACTGCTATTAACATAATTATCCTCAGACTTCTGCTTCTCCAAAATATCTGACCTCAGATCCATGTGTCTTTCCAGTAGTTCCTTATGCTCATATGAGAACATACATGTTTGTATCTGCTGTTTTTTTTTTTGTAAGCTGAGCCATCCTGCTACCTGTTGGCAGCTCAGCGGCTGCTCAGCTCGGGCCGGGAATCGAATCGCTGTTGCTCAGATGTATCTGCTATTTTAAAAACCCAATATCACTGCACACCAATTAGAATGACCAATTCAAAGAAACACAAAATATCAAGTGTTGGCAAAAATGTGGAGAAATGGACCATTATGCACTCTTAGATGAAATATCAGTTGGTGGAAACAGTATGAAAAACAACACGAAGGTCTCTCAAAAAATTAAAAACAGAATTATGCTATGAGGCAGCCTTCCCACTTCTGGGTACACTTCCAAGAGACTTCAAAGGAGGCTTTTCAAGAGCCGTGTACACATCCATGCACACTGTAGCATTATTCACAAAAGCCTGTAATACTTGGAAGCAGCTAAAATGGCCATCGATACATGAATGGGTGAAGAAAATGTAGCATATACATACAACAAAATATTATTCAGCCTTGAAATAGAAACAGGTGCTCTCACCTGATATAACACAGAAAAATCTTGAGGACATTTAAGTAAATCTAACTAGTCACAAAGACACAGATGCCATATGGTTCCACTTCTGTGAGTTGCCTAATGCAGTCCTCTTCATAGAACAAAAAAGAAGAGTAGTAGCCAGGGGTTTGGAGTGAACTGAAATGAAGCAGTGGTTTTTTAATGGGTATTGAGTCAGTTTTTGCAAAATGGAAATTTCCAGAGGTCAGGTGCACAACAACGTGAATATACTTAACTGGACTATAATTAAACGATAGCGATTTTTAACAATCTCTGTAAAAAAATACACAGATTTCTTAGTCAAATGTTTTTTTTAATTGGGGACTTGGGGTATGGGAACAGCGCTGGGGAATTATGGGAAGGGGAACAGACAAGTTGCTGTTGTTTTGTTCTTCAGTCTAGTTGTGGAGGACGTTGCTTCACTAGCCCAAGTTGGCACCATCGTTGTGCTCTTCCCGGGCGAGGCAGATCAGTCGCTGGCTTCTGGATGGCCGCTCACTGCGGCTGCTGGTCGCTCACGCTGGTTGCTGGCTACACATGGTAGCCCACGGCAACCCACTGCAGTAGTGGCTGCAGCCTACACCATTGCCGGCGACTCATGGTAGCCCAGCTCCAGGTTGAGCTATTGCTCAGCATCTTAGCTGTAGAGGGCAGTGTCACTGAACCTCATATATGGGATCTGAACCAGGGCCCTCTTGGCATCCCAAGCCAGCTCTTAACCAATGCGCCACTCGGCCGACCCTCTTAGTCAAATTTTTTATGGAAACTGAAAATGAAAAATAATATTTCAAAAATTACCTGGAATTCAAAAAGTGGTACGCTTACAAAGAAAACATAAAATCACCAGTAAATAGATGTGAAATGAAGACTATTACCACAACTACATAACTACACAGGGTAAGAAAAGCACTGACCATTAACTAATGAAAGAAATAAACAACTCATGCACAAAACCGGGGTAAAATAATACAAACATGCTCCAAACTTTAACAATAGACATATGCTTGATTCCTTTTGAATCAAACCTCTCATTGTCTTAAATGTACTGAGCTGAAAACTGTCATTGGCATTGATAATAAAGGGCTGTCGTAAAACTCATGACACATTTTTGCAACAGATGGCATTAGTTCATTTTTGGAAATACTAGAGTCATTCGCATCTATGTTCGTGCTATGTCATTTGACAGCTGACAGTTCTAGCTTCATTATTTAAAAAATTGAGTGATTTGGTTAAATTTTAGAGATTTTAGAACAAGTTAAAGATGGAAGACCAAACTGCATTTTCGCCATATTTTACTGATTTACTTCCAGAAAGGGAAGAGCGGCATCAAGCTGGTGAAAAGTTGTGTCAAGTTATGGTGACAATGCTATGCTCTACAAGAACATCGGTGCCAACGATGGTTCCCGAAATTCCGTGCTGCTGATTTTTATCTCAAAGACACTCTTCGTTCAGGGAGGCCCACCAAGGTTGCTAACAACAAAATAAAGGTATTGATCGAGTCAAACTCGCATTACACGACACAAGGGATTGCAGATACATTGACCATCCATCATTCAAGCATTCAAGACCACCTGAAGAAGCTGGGATACGTAAGCAAGCTCAATATTTGGGTTCTGCATGAACTCAAAGAAGTTCATTTGACGATGTGTATAAATATCTGCTATATGCTTATTAATTGTGAGGAAAACGATCCTTTTTGGAAGTGACTGATAACTGGTGTTGAGAAGTGGATTGTTTACAACAATATGCTTCACAAACGGTCTTGGTCCCGATGTAATGGTTCACCTCAAACGACATCGAAAGCAGACATTCATCAGAGGAAGGTTATGCTCTCAGGTGGGATTTTAAAGGTGTCGTATTTTTTAAGCTTCTACCAAGGAACCAAACACTCAATTCAAATGTGTACTGTTGGCAATCGGACACTTTGAAAAAATCCATCGTCCGGAAACATCCAGAGCTCGTTAATCATAAAGGAGTTCTGTTTTATCATGACAACACGAGAACACACACAAGTCTGATCACCTGTAAAAATTATTGGAGCTTGGATAAGATGTGTTGCCACACCTACCGTACTCGCCTGACCTTGCGCCGTCAGACTTCCCTTGTTTCACTCTCTTCAAAACTCCTTGTGTGGTATAACATTCAATTCAGATGAGGCTGTAAATCAGCACCTTCTTCAGTTATGGAATTTACACTTCTCATAGATACATAGCAACACAATCCTTTTGAAAACTTACTATATAATAGAGAACATTCTAAGTGTATTTTATATATTAACTCATAGAGAACATAAGTAATCTAAGAAAAATTTTAATCTTCCTCCTGTATGGGATTATTTTGTAAAGCATCTCATTAATGGTAGAGCTTGGGTTTTACTCCAAACTGTCTCTAGAATTTATCAAAAAGGTCCAGACCAATAGGCATAGACAACCCTCATGAATGTTCAAGCAGTTTCCATAACTCAGAAAAAGAAAACCAACTTAAGCAAGTAAGAAAAAGAATAGCTCAAATAGTGTTAACATTTTTTGTGCACTGGCAGACACATATACGGGAACTATGTGCACATTACAAGTGACAGAGAAGGAAATTTTCACGTCACTGAAATCACAATTACTTTCAACTGTGTAAATCTTTATGGATGGTACTGCATTTTATAAACACAACAGGGAGAGGAACACACAATAACATAAAGTAAGTTAACACCTTAATAATACTATTCTTGGGCCAGCCCTGTTGTGCGCTGATTAAGAGTTGGTTTGGGAGCACCAGCTCTGAGCAGCAGGGCTGCGGTTCGGATCACACATGAGGGCCAGCGACACTGCGCCCTCTACAGCTAAAATGGTGAACAACAGCTCGACCTGGAGCTGGGATGCTGTGAGTTGCCAGCGACAACATAGGCTGCATCAGGGCTGCTGTAGGCTGACATGAGCTATCGTGAGCGGCTGGCAGCTAGCATGGGCTGCCGTGAGCCACCGTGAGTGGCCATCCAGTGGCTGCCAACCAACTGCCTCACTTGGGAAGAGTGTAATGACAATACCAACATGCACCAGTGAAACAACATCCTCCACAACTAGACTAAAGAACAAAACAACAGCAACTTGTCTGTTCCCCTTCCCTGATTCCCCAATGCTGTTCCCCTCCCCCAATTCCCCAATAAAATCTTTAAAACATAATAATAATAATATTAATAACAATATGATTCTTGTAAACTTTCTTGGAAACTCAAAAACTGAAGAAGTAGAGAATGTCCATAACATCAGTGTGGAATAGAATGAATATTTACAGGAACAAGGCTTGATGGATTAAAGCCTCCACCCCAAAAGCCAATCACCAATCATCTCTAGTAAAGAAAGCTGAGGACTTCATTTTCCAAGGTAGAGAAACTAAGAAGAAAACGGAGTTTCCAGATGAAATGTAATGGCTTTTGCACATCTCTCTAGAAATCCCTCCAGACCCTCATTAACAATAAAGAAAAAATTGTTAACTTTATAGTGAAGACAGGATCTCAACCAGGTGAAAATCATGTGGATGGAACAAATGGGTATCAGCCGACTGAGGCACAAGGAAGACACACCATCACTGCTGTCATGTTACTGGCAAAAATGAAGAAATAAGTAAGGAAATCATAATCTGAATCTCATCATAAAAACATTAGTTTTTGGCAAATTTCAATGCATAGATACCTCCCATGTTCTATAACTCTAATAGTGCATTTAAACATTCTTTCTTACCAAACTAGTGAACAGGCTTCCAATTATTGTTTTTTGTTTTTTTCTTTTCAGAAATTTCCAGGGTATTCTGAGCACTGATATATCTGGGTTCATCATGCACATTCTCACCCCTGTTCTACAGCCCTGATGCTGCAGTCACAGGACACTCACCTACACCTCCCTTCCTCAGGACACCAGGCATCTGACCCCGCCCAATTGGGACCTTAGACACAACCAGGTGAATTTGTCACAAAGGGGATGATTTCAGTAGTGAGAGTCAGTAATTCATGGTGAGAATTCCTCACATCCTAAGGGAGCCTGGATGGACTGAATGCACAGAGAAGGCTGCATTCTGAGTGTTCTATAGAGCTGACCTTGACTCTCATGAGAAGGAATAAGTAAGTAGCTGAAGAGAAGCTCGCTAGGCAGGAATATCAGAAGTAGAGAATTAAAAGTGGCAGGTTCTAAACCCAGGGATTTTAGGAGGAAAAGCAGGCACAGCTCTGACCTGAGACAAAATGCTTACCTGAGAGGCAGCCATTTTATCCTCCTCCTCCTGCTGTGGTGGTTTCCTACAACAATGTTCTGGGGAGCAGTTAAGTCTGCATCTTGAGAATGGGCCTTTAAGGGCGAGGCACAGCCCCTTCTTCTGCTTTTCCAAACTGACAGGCAGAAGGACCTTGAAATGCTGAAGAGATCGCCCTCTCTTGTCATTTGTCACAGGACACAGTCAGCGACAAGGAGCTCCTAAGTGCACACAGAACTGTGAGTTTTTCTTTCTTGTCTTCATGTGCCCTCCGCTCACACAGACGTCCACAAATTCCCACAGCAATGAGAACGTGGGCTGCTCTCTTGGCCCCACAAACCCAACATAGCACCCCGTTACCTCCCCTGTCAAAAGCCTGCTCTCAAATCTCGGAACTGTGTCCAAAACCCCCACCAAATCCCAGTCCTCCATTTAGAGTCACCTGAACACCTCACTAAAACAACCATGATGCTCCACACAGACAGAGCACTTCTCCAAATCCCAGGGAGAGGGCACAGGTGACATCACTCCTTGAAATTTGCATGTGACCTAGGAAGAACCCAGATGAGAACTTTCAGCTTCAATGAGCATGCAGGTCTCTGGGGAATCAGGGCCCACTGTAAGGAGTTATGGTTTATACAGCTGCGGTGTATAAACGCAGCTCAGTCCACCGTCCTACACTCCTGACGCCTGGGGGTCAGTACCGACATTGAAGTCCCCGCACCCGCGCCCCCTACAGCGGTGAGTCCGGCGTCCTGGGGAGACGTCCCGATCCCAGGCCGCTTCGCTGCCGGATGGAGGGGGGGGGGTGTTTCCGGGTAAACTGAGGCCGTTCCCCTGTGGTCTGTCCGCCTTCGGGCCACTAGACCCCGCCTGCCGCGTTGTTTTCCTGCTTAAAACCCCCCACCGGGCAGCGCTCCGCCCCGCGGTGTGAAGTCCTGGGAGACGGACTCGGGAGACTGAGTTCAGCCGTTGGCACCCCTCCCCCAACCTCGCCCCGCGGCCCCGGGAGCCCGGCCTCCTCCCTGCCTGGGGCTCTGCAGACCCTCCCCGCCGCCTGGAACCCCCCTCGTCCCGGTTTAATAAGAGTCCCGAATCCCAGGAAGAGCACACTTTTCAGGGGGGTGGGATTTAGGTGGGAACACCCGGGGTGTCACCAGGTCACCCCTCACGCGGGGAGGGTCTTTGTGGAAGCGGTGACTGTGAAGGTCAGGCCAGGAAATCGGCAGAACGGGGGTTTGAGGGGGCCCCGAGAAGGAGACAGAATGAGAGGAATAGACAGGTGAGAGGACAGGAAGATCAGCGCGGGGTCCGTAAAGAGACGGGAAAACAGAGGATGTGGGAGGGACTTGTAAAGTGACGGTTAAGACAGCGAGTAACTCGGGGAAGTAGCCAGAGGAGAAAGCAAATGCAGAAATACAGAGGAAAGGGAGAGTTCGAGAGAGAAGAAGGGGAGCTAAAAGGGTGAGGAGCCCCTGGTTAGCAGAACTGGGGGGCACAAAGGACAGGGAATTTCAGACGGAGAGAGGGGTTAGGAGAAGAGCTGGGGGAGCCGAGTGCAGGAACAGAAAGGAGGGGAGGGGGGTGACAGCAGAGGGAGAAGCCGCACTGAGCTAAGCTGGAGGTGTCAGTGAGTCGGGGCTTGGGGTGTAAGAGGAAAGACAGTGTCACGGGGGAAACGTCACAGGAGAAAGATGGGGACCAATCAGATTAGGGAGAAAAAGCAACTGAAGGTGAAAATGGAACTGATGACATACAGTCCACTGAGGGCTCAGAAAATGAAAGGCAATATGTTCCTCAATTAATTAAAAATAAATGGATATTCTAAGAAAAATAAAAAATGTAAAAATGAAAGGAATGATGATAATAATATAGAAAGGGAATTCTTGAAATCAAGAATTCAAAGGTCGTACAATTACTGGAGATAATCCTCTCCCATTCCCAACCTTGACATTGGGAGGACAGGGTGGGTACAGAAAAAGAAAATGAAAATCTCATTAAAAGAATACCAGTTAGCTTTCTAGAAGTTTAGCTGTGGCAGAACATACCCTTGAATTCACTGGCTTATGACAACAAACCTTTCTTCTTCATACTGTATCTCTCATTGTCCACCTCTTGCTTGGCCCCATAATTAGAATCTGGGAAATTTCAGTCCATTTGGGCCTGGAGGAGAGAAATCAGAGTTAGGAGCAAACAAAAGAACATAAAGCTTCCCTTTAAAATTGAAATATACCACTTCTAGTCACACCAAATTGGTCAAGAAAGTCACAAAAACTCACAGGCAATCTTTCCATAAGGTCAGCATGAAGTACAATCTACCCAAAGAAAGAAAGAGTGGCCTAGGTCAAGTGGTCAAGCTTACTATAAAATGGCAGGATGTGTAATTTCATAAGAGGATGATACTTGGAAATAATGCTACAATATATGGCAGTGCAGCTTCCATCAGAAATAATCTGTTCTTTCTTTGCTCACAAAAAAACAAAAAACAAAACAAAAAGAAATAAATGTACGACTGTCCCAAAAGAAATTTTAAAAAGTTCTAGCTAAACATGACTTTAATCACACATGAGTGTCTCAGAAGGCACTTTTGAGATTCCTTTGATTCAGAGCCCTAAGAGGAGTCCCCATGACAGAACACATTACGGTGTAACACAGAAATAACATGTCAATAAACCCTCCCCAAAGGCATTGGGGTACCTAGTCCACGGGGGAGGGAATGAGGTAGGATCTTTTCTTGACTCCACTTCTCCCATGAATGGATACCCAGTCTTTCTGTTGCTTGTTTTTTATGTCACCTAGTCACATCTAATAAAAAATTAGAAACGATGCCTTCTTGGTGAAACAAGCACTTTCTATAGCTACACCCTTCTCATAAATAGTTAGAATTCCAAAAGTTAGTGTAAATCTATAAGGTCAGCATTTTGATAGGACAAGTTTGTACAACACTCAACAGTGCAACAGGACATTAAAAAATAGCACTTTGTCAGACCAGGAAAGATGGTGGATTAGGTAAGTGCTGTGCCTACTGCATCCCAGGATCACACAAAAATTACAAATAAACTATAGAAAATCAACCTCAAAAATTCATCTGAAAACTAGCTGGACAGAACCCCTATAACTAAAGATATAAGAAAAGGCCACCTCAAGACTGATAGAAGGGGTGGAGATGTGAAAGGGGCTGAACCCCAACACACAGATAGTGCTTGAATGCGGCAAGGGACACCTCAGTAACAGAGGTCGTTTCTGAAGAGAGATGGGTCCCAGCCCCATGCCAGGATTCCCACCCCAGGGGTACTGTACCAGAAAGAGGAGTTCCAACAGCATCTGGCAGTGAAATTCAGCAAGGACTCTGCCTGCCCTTCCCAGTGGGGTGGAAGGCGACTGGAAACACAGATTCCCTCTTGTAGGACTGGCACATGGACTTGCTCATTTGTAGGCACTCACCTGGTTCCTGGTGAATGGGACTGAGTTGTGTGTGCTGGCCAAGTGGCTCAGTTACTTAAGAGCACGAGCTCTGAGCAACAGTGTCACTGGTTTGATTCCCACATGGGCCAATGAGCTGTGCCCAAGCTGAACTGCTGCTGAGCTGCCAACAGCTGGCAGGATGGCTCAGCTGGTGAGAGCATGTGCTCCTAACAACAAGGCTGCCATTTCACCTCCCACATGGGATGGTGGGCTTCGCCCCCCTCAACTAAGATTGAACACGGCACCTTGAGATGAGTGGCAGCGAGCTACTAACAGGCAACAGGAAGGTGACTGGACTTAAAGCTGAGCTAGCTGCATCCTCCACAACTAAGATTGAAGGACAAAACTTGGCTGTTCCACTTCCCCAATTCCCCAATAAAATCTTTAGAATACATACATATATACATACATACATACATACATACATACATACATACATAAAATGAATTGATAGATGTAAAGAGGAATGGATGTAAAGATTATAAATGGATGGATGGATGCATTAATCAACAGGTGATGAAACAAATGTAGCTCAGTATTAAAAAACAAACAAACAATAGAATTACCATATGACCCAGCAATCGCTTTCCTGGTTGTATATCCAAAAAACCTGAAAACATTTATCTGTAAAGATACATGTGCTCCAATGTTCATTGCAGTGGCCAAGACATGTAAACAACCAATGTGTCCATCGATAGATGATTAGATAAAGAAGATGTGGTATATATACACAATGGAATACTACTCTGCCATAAGAAAAGATGAAACAGTGCATTTGCAACATCTTGGATGTGTCTTGAGATCATTATGCTAAGCAAAATAAGTCTGACAGCAAAAGTCAAGAACCATATGACTTCACTGATATGTGGGATATAAAAGTGAACACAACAAAGGAACAAGACAAACAAATAACAAAACAAAAACTCATAGACACGGACAATAGTTCAGTGGTTACCAAAGAGTAAGGTGTGAGGGGGGATAATAGGAGAGGGAAAAGGGGGTCAAATATATGGTGATAAAAGGAGAACTGACTGTGGGTGGTAAACACACAATGTGATATACAGATGATATATTACAGAATTGTACACTTGAAACCTATGTAATTTTACTAACTATTGTGATCGCAGCACATTTTAACTTAAAGAAAAGAAAAAGAACATCAAAAGAAGCCCAAAGCCAGAGTGAGCGGCCAGCAAGCGCAGTGAGCGCCCATTCAGAAGCCGGCGACTGATCTGCCTCGGCCGGGAAGAGCGCAATGATGGTGCCAACTTGGGCCAGTGAAGCAACGTCCTCCACAACTAGACTGAAGAACAAAATGACAGCAACTTGTCTGTTCCCTTTCCCCCAATTCCCCAGCACTGTTCCCATCCCCCAATTTCCCAATTAAAAAAAAAAAGCAGCCCAAAGTGAGTACAAGGAAGGAAATAATAAAGATCAGAGAAGAAATAAATGAAACAGAGACTTAGAAAATATGAAAGATCAATGGAACCGAGACCTGTCTTGTTTGAAAACATAAACAGAACTGACAAATCTTTAACAGAACTCATTAAGAAAAAATTAGAGAGGACCCAAATAAACAAAATCTGAAATGAAAGTGCAGCAGTGACAACCAACACCAAAGAAATGCAAAAAAAAAAAAATTTAAGAAAATACCATGAGCAACTGTACATCAACAAATTAGACACTCTGGAAGAAATCGATAAAGTTCTAGAAGCATACAATCTTCCATGGCTGAATCAAGAAAAAACAGAAAATCTGAATAGACTGATTACTACCAACAATATTGAGTCAGTAATCAACAAGCTCCCAACAAACCAAATTCCTGGACCAGATGGCTTCACAGTGAATTTTACCAAACATTCAAAAAACAATTAACACCTGTTCTTCTCAAACTATTCCAAAAAATCCATGAGGGGGGAAGTCTCCCAAGTTTATAAGGCCACCATTACTCTGAATCCAAAACCAGACAAAGACATTATAAGAAAAGAAAACTATAGGCTGATATCCCTAGTGAACATAGATGCAAAAATCCTCAACAAAATATTGGCAAACTGAATTCAACAATACATTAAAAAGATCATACACCACGATCAAGTGGGATTCATTCCTGGTATGCAAGGTTGGTTCAATGTCCCAAATCAAGAAACATGATATAGCACATAAACAAAATAAAAAATAAAAATCATGTGGTCATATCAATGGATACGGAAAAAGCATTTGACAAAACCCAGCATCCATTTATGATAAAAACTTCCAGCAAAGTGGGAATAGAGATACCATATCTCAATAAAATAAAGGCCATATAAGACAAACCCACAGCTAATATCATACGAAGGGGAGAGGGGGAGATAAAAGCATTCCCTTTAAGATTGAGAACAAGATAAGGATGCCGACTTTCGCCACTTTCACTCAACATAGCAGTGGAAGTTCTACCCACAGCACTGAGACAAGGAAAAGAAATACGAGTCATCCAAAATTGGAAAAGGGGAAGTAAAATTGTCATTATTTCCAGATGACATGATACTATTTAGAGAGAACCCTAAAGATTCCACCAAAAACGATTAGAACCGGTAAATGAATTTAATGAAGTAGCAAGATAGAAATTAATATTCAGAAATCGGTTGCATTTTACAAACCAATAACCAACTATCAGAAAGAGAAATTAAGGAAACAATCTCATTTACAATTGCATCAAAAAATAAAATACTTAGGAATAAATTTAACTAAGGAAGTAAAAGACCTGTACTCAGAAAATTATGACATTGAAGAGAGAAATCAAAGAAGGTCCAAGTAAGTGGAAACATATACCATGCTCATAAATAGAAAGAATTAATATAGTTCAAATGTCCATACTATCCAAAGCAATCTATAGATTCAATGCAACCCTTATCAAAATACCAATGGCATTTTTCACAGAACTAGAACAAATAATCCTAAAATTTATATGGAACCATAAAAGACCCTGAATAACCATGGGAAACCTGAGAAATTAGAACAAAGCCGGTGGAGGTACTATGCTACCTGATATCAAATTATACTAAATGGCTAAAGTAATCAAAACAGCATCATGGTATGGGCATAAAAACAGACACATAGATCAATGGAACAGAATAAAGAGCCCAGAAATAAATCAATGCCTACATGGTCATTTAATCTATGACCAAATAAAAGCAAGAATTTACATTGGGGTGAAGACAGTCTGTTTTATAAATGGTGTTGGGAAAACTGGACAGGATAGATACTTGCAAAAAAATGAAACTGGACCACCTTTTAATGCCATACACAGGAATAAACTCAAAGTGAATTAAAGACTTAAATGTAGGACCCCAAACCATAAAGCTCCTAGAAGAAAATATAGGAACATTATAGGACACTACCCTTAGAAATATTTTTACTGATATATCTCCTTAAGTAAGGTAAGCAAATTAAAAAAAAATGGGACTACATCCGATTAATGTTTTTTTTCACAGCAAAGAGAACCATCGTCAAAATGAAAAGATATCCTACTGAATGGGAGAAGATATTTGCCAATGATACATCTGATAAGGGGTTAATATCCAAAATTTATTTTAAAACTCATACAAGTTAACACCAAAACAAACAAACAAAACCCACACACAAACAATCCAATTAAAAAATGGGCAGAGGGGGCCGGGCGAGTGGCGCGATGGTTAAGAATTGGCTTGGGATGCCAGAGGGCCCCGGTTCGGATCCCACATATGAGGGCCAATGACACTGCCCTCCATAGCTAAGATGCTGAACAACAGCTCAACCTGGAGCTGGGCTGCTGAGAGTCGCCTGCGACAGCGTAGGCTGCAGCCCCTGTGGCAGTGGGTTGCCATGAGCTACCGTATGTAGCCAGCAGCCAGCGTGAGCGGCTGTCCAAAAATCGGCGACTGATCTGCCTCGCCTGGAAAGAGCACAATGATGGTGCCAACTTGGGCCAGTGAAGCAACGTCCTCCACAACTAGACTGAAGAACAAAACGACAGCAACTTGTCTGTTCACCTTCTCCCAATTCCCCAGCAATGTTCCCATCCCCCCAACTCCCCAATAAAAATCTAAAAAAAAAAAAAAAAATGGGCAGAGGACATGAAGAGACATTTTTCCAAAAAGGACATACAGATGACCAGCAGACATATGAAAAGATGCTCAACGTGACTAATCATCAGACAAATGCAAATGAAAACCACAATGAAATACCATCTCACTTCTGTCAGAATGGCTATCATCAATAAATCAACAAACACCAAGTGCTGGTGAGGATGTGGAGAAAAGGGAGCCCCATGCACTGTTAGCGTGACTGCAAATTGATACAGCCTCTATGGAAAACAATACAAAGTTTCCTCAAACAATGAAAAAGAGAACTACCTTAAGACCCTGCAATTCCACTCCTGTGTATTTATCCATAGAAATGCAAAACACTAATTTGAAAAAAATATATGCACCCCTATGTTTACTACGCAGTGTTATTCACAATAGCCAAGATATAGAAACAACCAAAATCCCATCAATATGCCATCGGATAAAGAAATTGTGGTACATTTATACAGTGGAGTATTACTCTGCCATAAAAATAAATGAAATCTTACCACGTGCAACAACATGGATGGACCTACAGAATATTATCTAAGTGAAATAAGACAGACTGAGAAAGACAAGTACCAAATGATCTCACTTATATGTGGAGTCTAAAGAACAGAATAAACAAGCAAAGAAAACAGAAATAGACTCATAGATACAGAGAAAAAAACAGATGGTTGCTAGATAAGAGAGGTTTTCTGGAATGGGGGAGAAGGTGAAGGGATCAGAAAGTACACATTAGTAGTCACAAAAGTCATGGGGAAATGAAATATGCATACAGTATGGGAAATACAATCAATGTTGTAAAGATTGTATAGGGTGTTAGATGGATATTGGACTTATCGGGAGATCACCTCATAGATTACGTAAATGCCTAACCACTGCACTGTACACCTGAAACTAATATAAAATAATATTGAATGTCAACCGTAACTAAAAATATATACCGTGGGTGCCCAAACAATGTATACCAGTAGACAGTTTGGTCAATGTTCCTGAAGCAATAGTTCACTATAATCAGAAGTATCTGGATGCTGATGATAACCACTTTGAGCACCTCTTGTAATTGCAGGAGGTGTGTGACTTGTATTCATCTTTTGTTATCGGTAGATATTGAGTATTACAATTTTAATGCAATTTTCCTTTCTTAAAATGTGTATACATTTTTGGCACCATGTGCATGTGTATGTGTGTATATATATATTCATGGGATGTAAAGTACAGCATAGGGAATACAGTCAGTGGTATTGTAATAGGTATGTACAGTATCAGAGGGGTAGTAAACTTGAGAGGTTATCACTTTGTGAAGGGTGTAAATGTCTAATCATTATGTTGTTTTGTACACCTGAAACTAGTAAAAATAGAAAGACAAACAATAAAAAATAAAAATAGCACACTGTGATATCAAAAGCTCCACTTTCCATTAGCTACACCCACCATTGTTAACCAAGGCATGCCCAGCTCTATAGATTTATTCCAGGGTCTTTGTGCTCATCAGGCCTCCCTAGGAGAGCCACACTTTCATTGGGTCGTCAGGAAAGTCATGACATATTTTTCTATGTTTTTCAATGCAAAAATGCATCATGACTTTCCTGACAACCCAATAGTTTCAGTTCACTAAACCATTTTGTCCAAAGGGAGCAATTTCACAGGAGCCAGTTTAGTCAACTGGCAGCTTACTTCAAAAGGCATGAGGGCCATGTCCTTCATTTAGACTGTGCTATGGTTTTGTGTTTCATTTTTTCTTTGACCTTCAAGTATTTCTTAATGGTAAGTTTTACCACTCTAAGATGAGGCACAGTTATACCCTTTTGTATTTTATTTTACTTAAAATATTTTATTAGGGAATTGGGGAAGGGGAACAGTGTTAGGGAATTCAGAAAGGGGAACAGCCAAGTTGTGTCCTTCAGTCTTAGTTGTGGAGGGCACAGCTAGCTCAGCTCCTAGTTCAGATGCCATCCAGCCACACATCAGCACAAGGTGCCATGTTCAATCTTAGTTGACAGTGGGCATAGCCCACCATCCCATGCAGGAGTCGAACCGGCAACCTTGTTGTTAGGAGCACGTGCTCTGACCAGCTGAGCCATCCTGCCACCTGTTGGCAACTCAGCAGCAGCTCAGCTCAGGAGCAGCTCACTGGCCCTAGTGAGAATCGAACCGGTGACCCTGTTGCTCAGAACTCGTGCTCTTAAGCAACTGAGCTACTCGGCCGGCCGCTACCCTTTATTTATTTTTTTTTGAAAGATTTTTTTATTGGGTAATAGTGTGTTATTTTCCAGGACCCATCAGCTCCAAGTCAAGTCATTGTTCTTCAATCTAGTTATGGAGGGTGCAGCTCTGCTCCAAGTCTAGCCACCCTTTTCAATCTAGCTGTAGGGGTTGGAGGGAGGGAACAGCCCACCATCCCATGTGGGAATCGAACCAGCAACCCACTCAAACCAAATGAGTCACCTGGCTGCCCCCAGTTATTCCTTTTAAATCCTACTGGCAAAGGAGTTCTTTCATTTCTGATGTCAGTTGTTTGTCATATTGTATCCTATGCAGGTGAAAATAACATGGTATGTTTTCTTTTGCCTTCCTGATATCTATATGGATGGAGGTGCTATCCAGGAGTGGTCCCTCCTAAATATTACCAAATATCTTAAGACATTTTTTTCTTGTCACAGTGGGGTTGGTGCTACTGGTATCTAGTGGGTATAGCCCAGTGACACTGTTATACGTCATACACTGCATAGGACAGTTACACACAACAAGAATTTTCTGACCCGTTATGTCAATAAATAGAAAATGTTTTACCATGTAAACATCAACCGAACGAAAGCAGGACTGTCTATATTAGTATCAGATAAAATAGATTTCAGAGAAACTAAATTAACAAGGAAATAGAGGGAAATTACATAATGATAAAAGGGTCAATCTACCAAAACGACTTAGCAATCCTAAGTGCATGTGCACCAAGAATAGAGTGACAAAATACATAAAGCAGCAACTGATAGAACTGAAAGGAGAAATAGACCAATCCACAGTCATAGTTTGAGACTTCTCTTCATCTCTCTCAATAATTGGTAGAACAATGACAGAAAATCAGTAGGACGTGGATGAATTCAACAACACCATCAAGTCACAGTATGTAAGCAACATATTTAGAACCCCACACAAAAATAGCAGATTATACATTTTTTTCAAAATGTATGCCAAGACAGACTGTATCCTGGGTCATAAATACCTTTTAACAAATTCAGAAGAGTGGAAATCATACAGTGTGTTTTCTGCTCACACTGGCATCCAAGTACAAATCAAAATCAGAAATGTAAGAGAAAAGTCTCCAAACACGTGTAGACGAAACAACATACCTTTCAATAATCCATGGGTCAAAGGGGAAAATTCAAGGGAAATACACATATTAAAAGAACATGAAAATACAACGAGTCAAAATTTGTGAGGTGTAACTAAAGCAAGAATGAGAGGGAAATTTATAGCACTCAATATTTATACTAGAAAAGGGAAAATATCCAAGAATAATCAAAGTTGCAATTATATCAAAAGGATAGCAACTGACTATTAAAAAACTCTATACACATGTACTTGACAACTTAGATAAAATGGACCAATTTTTCTAAACATACAAACTACTACAAATCACAATGTGAAATAGATCATTTGAATAAATCCTTTTAATTACAAACTGAATTTGAAATTTTAAAATCTCCCCACCCAAAGTAATATGCAGGCACAGATGGTGACTGTTGAGAGTTGAGGGAAACTACTCCATAATATGGCTGCCTTGCTATCCATTTTGTGTGGCCAGGCTGCCTTCAGGATCTTGAACTGACACCAACCCCTCCCTTGAGCACATGCCCTAGAGAACAGCCCAGAATCACAAGTAATTTCCCGATATGACTCCCAACCACCCCTGTGATAAGCAATCTCCCCTGCCTCCCAGAGCCTTCTCCTTTTCCTTTTTAGATAAGAACCTCTGCCCTTACCAAAACCCTGCCCTTTTTGGTTTGAGTAAGTCAATCCAGCTTTAGACCCAGAACCCCAAAGTACTCCATCCATGAACCCAAATAAAGCATGTGCTTCAGGTCCTGCCCCAAGTTCTCTGTCTACACCCTGCTTTGACCTCTGCAAATGGCCCCTCAAGGGGTGTCATGTAGCTTCTCCAAGACCTGTGAGGAAGACAATCCTTTATTTCACCTTCCCTGGCAGTCTTTTGTTGAGTCTTGGCTCGCCATCAGACACCCAGGGCTCCATTTAACAAATGCTAAAGTCACAACAGTGACTTTAAACAGTGACAGCAAACACGTAAATAAGAATTAACAGCAATTCTCCATCATTTCTTTCAAAAAATAGAAGAGCAGGGAACACTTCTCAACTCAACTCATGAGGCCAATATTACCACACCAAAACAATGTCATTGGGGGTGGGAGTGGGGTAAGATAAAGCAATTAAATCCCACATGAAGATGCAAAAATTCTTTAAATATTAGCAATAGATTCAACAAAACACAGATTTGTACACCATGAGCAGATGGGGTTAATTTGAGGGAGAGAAGACTGTTTTCAATTCCAATTAATGTAACCCACAAAGTGAACAGGCTGAAGAAAAAAAATCACAGGACCCTATCAAGTGATGCATTTGATAGAAACCATTTGATGAAATTCAACACCCACTTATTATAGAAACTTCCAGAAACCTAGGAGTAGAGAGAAATCTCTTCAACTTGATAGGGAACACTCTCCAAACTCACAGTAAATATCACACTTAATGGTGGAAGACTGAATGCTTTCTTCTAGAGATTGGGAACCGGGCAAGGATGTCCAGTCTTAGCACTGCTATTTCACACTGCATTAGAATTTCTAACCAGTGAAATCAAGGAAGAAGACTGAAGAAAGTGATACAGCGAGGAAAGGGAGCTTAATAATGAACCCATTAGCAGAAGATTCTGGTGGTGCTGGGCTGAATAATGCACCCGCCCTCAAGGGTGGCCATGTCCTCATACCTGTAACATGTGAGTGTTACTTTCAATGTGGAAGGAGAGTTTGCGAATGTGATCTAATTTAGATCAGGATTTGGGGGCTGGCTGGGTGGTGCAGTTGGTTAAGATCACGAGCTCTGAGCAACAGGGTTGCTGGTTCGATTGTCACATGAGCCAGTGAGCTGCGCTCAAGCTGAGCTGCCGCTGAGCTGCCAACGGGTGACCAGATGGCTCAGCTAGTGAGAGCGCATGCTCTTAACAACAAAGTTCCAGTTTAACTCCCACATATGATGGTGGGCTGGGCCTCTCCCCTGGCAACTAGGTTGAAAGCAGCAACTAGACTTAGACAACTAAGACTGAAGGAGACAACAACTTGACTTGGAGCTGACTGGTCCTGAAAAAACACAATGTCCCCCTTCCCTAATTCACCAACACTGTTCCCTTTCCCAATTCCCCAATTAGAAAAAAATCTATAAAAAGATTGGGAATTGGGAGATTATTCTGGATGATCAGTAAATGTGACATAAACCCAAGGGTCTTAAAAAGGATGCAGGTAGACCTGCAGTCAGGTGGAAGTTGGTGATGTGATGGGAGCAGAAAGCTAGAGATAGAGATTTTAAGATGCTAATCTGCTGGCTCTCAGGATGGGAGAAGGGGACCATGAGGCAAAGGATGTAAGTGACCTCTGGAACATGGGAAATAGAAGGAAACAAATTCTGACTTGCAGTGTCTAGAGGCACCGTGCTGCGGATCCATTCTACCCTTCTGGCCACTAGAACAGTCAGACAATAAATTTTATTGGTTTAATCCATTCAGTTCTGGTCATTTGTTTCATTAGCAATAGGAAATTGAATGAAATGGTGCATGTAGAAAATCAAAGGAACCTACAAAAATTTGCAGAAAACAGTAAAAGTGCAAGGTGTCAGGATCTAAAAAAACATACAACAATCTATTGCATTTCTATATGCTACCAACTTCCACACGAAAGCAGAAATTAAAAGTACCACGTACAATGCTCAAAAGGAAAACACAGAAAAATATGTGTAAATCTAACAAAACATAGACTTTTATGCTGAAAAGTACAAAATGCCAATGAGACATTAGAGATGACCTAAATAGAGAAACAGGCCATATTCATTGACTGGAAGGCACAATGCAGAAATGACATGAAATCACCCCAAATTGACATACAAGTTTCAAACATTTCCTATGAAGACTTTTTGGCAGACACAAACAATATTTGCCTAAAATAAATATGGAAAGGCAAGAAAATTGGAAGAGTGAAAACCTGAAAACAGTGGTTGGAATCACTCGATGCGACCTCAAGGTCTAATGTAGGAAGAGTAATCAAGGATGGATGGTATTGGAGAGACACACGCATCGATCAATGGCACCGAACAGAAAAACCAGATATAGCCCCAGGCCACTACTTCCAACTGAGTTTTGACTAAGGCACCAAAGCAGTTCAATGAGGGCAGAATTTTCAAAATCTTGAGCCAACGAAATATCCATAAAGAAAAAAAAATGTCTATGTAAACGTCCCACCTGTACATATATTAGCTCAAAATTAATATGAGCTTTAAATGTAAAACTATAAAAGTTCAAATAAGAGATTTGGAAGCAGGTGTGGGGGCGGGGGGTGGGGGGGAACGCAGAATAAAATATTTTGGATCCAGAGCTTGGTGAAGAATTCTGAGACTATTCTTTTCTCCAGAAATAAGATAAACTGGACTCAATAAAATTAAAAACGTTTAACCTGTGAGGAACCACGTGAACAGGATGGGGGGAAAATAGCTACAGAATACAAAAAAATAGCTGCATACCATTTATCTGCCAAGGGACTATTATGTAGAATAAAGAATTCCAGAACCATGACAATTTAAAAAATTGAATTACAAAATAAACAAAACTATAAAGAGATATTTCACTGAAGCAGATATACGGAGAGAAAATAGGAAAATGAAAATATTTTCAACATCACTATCCATCAAGTGTCAGACCTCAGCTTTGTGTGCTTCCTAAGTGTGAACCTTTTCTGCCTTCAAGGGTCACGGAAAAGGAAGTCTCTGCAAGACACTCCAAATCTCTTTGGTGAGGTACATGACCCACTTCTAAGTGTTGGTAGGGACTTACAAAGCATACACGGTCATCATCACTAGTTATTAATACATTGATAATTTCAGTCCTGTGAGATGTCAGAATGACAAACACGCCACAGACTGACTGTCCCCTCCCCTCACTGGTACACCACCAACCACCATGAGTCTGCAGTCCAGCCAGCAGGAAGGAATTGGTGACTCTTTCCATTTCAGTGGGAAAGCCAGAGTCTCTAAGAGAAAGAGGTGGATGAGGAAAAATAAGGGATTCCTGCGGGGAAGAAACTAGTCCAGTGACAAAGACTCGGGGAAGGAGGAATAATTCCTGACAACTGGACTGAGTGTGTGGAGAAAAACTAGTGGTCCTCAACACCATATTAATCTGTGTGACACTAGTACTGTAGTGTAATCCACACTAATGGTTGGTTCATAGTTTATCTCTGCAGCACCTGCTCTCATATTAAATTGAACTATAATTTTTAATCTGATTTGCCAGATATCAAAGGGCTCCAATACTTTCAGATAACTTTCTGATGTAAAAAGTAATCTCCTAACACTTCAATGTATGGCTTCACCAGTCTCAGTATGAAATCCAAACTTTGTAAAGGACTCCAACCTGTTTTAAGTGCAACTTGACAAAAATGTTTTGGTACTGCATATACGAAATGTATAGTTCCCTTCCACAAAAAGTTCCCATTGTATATTGTTCATCTATATTATTTCACTGAGTGCTCCAACCTCCAAAGATTTTTTTATATTCTTATTCCTAAAATGCTGATTTCCTAATTTTTCAATATGCTTATCATATTTATATTTTCACTTCATACAAATCAAGGATCATGCCATGGGTTGCCCTTGGGTACAAATAAGGACATAAATGTAATCTTCTGGTGTATATTCATGAATGGTGTCCAGGTTTTAGAGATCAGTCTAAATTGCACCACTATGATATTCTTATTATAGCCTCATAAATGTCATGGGCCAGAGTGTAGAGAGAATAACTCAAATGCAAATTATGAATAAATAACCCCTAAATTATATGTTCCTTGATCCCACCACAAAAGGAAATTGTTATTCCTTCAAATTTGAGAGCCTAATGGTGCACTGCTGGTTTATTATGAAGTACTCTACGGAGATGGGATGAAACAGTGTTTGTATAAATAATGTTATTCATTGAAGGTTATGAAAAATGGTCAACTTTACTCATTAAAACATGAGCCCTAAGAGATAGTTTCAATAACATGGGCAAAAGGTAATGCCAGTACTTCAATGTGACACACAAACACACACACACACGCATACACACACACACACACACACACACACACAAACACACACACACACACATACACACACACACACACACACACACACACACACACACACACACACACACACCCCGTTCTGGTTCTTTTTGTTTTGTTTTCTTTTGTTTTTAGCTGAGCCATCCTGCCACCTGTTGGCAGCTCAGCAGCAGCTCAGCTCAGACACAGCTCACTGGCCCATGTGGGATTCAAATCAGCAACCCTGTTGCTCAGAGCTCACACTCTAAGCAACTGAGCCACTTGGCTGACCCAAGACAGGTTTTTCATTATTCTTAATATACAACAGTTATTGCCATTCCATGGAGAAACTCACCATTTCTTCTGCATTGTTTCTACCATGTAATCACCCCTCAGTAACCTATCACTCTCCTCCCATGAAAAGCACAGCCCCTTACTGTCTAGCCTGTTTCATGGTCAGCTGATAATGCATTGTTTCCTGTGGCCTGTCTAGAGATGGGCACCCTAAGCTTAGTAAGTATGAAAACCGAAAACATAGTTTTACATTACCCTCTGGTTCCCTGATATTCAGTGTCCTTGTTTTTGGAGGGGACATGGATATGAGTGAATCATGTCTACTGCAGTAGGCCCTTCATTGTATTGATTGATTCCCAGAGATCAGCATGAAAGGCCTGTAAAAAAGGCTTAAGTTCAAGGCTATGTACTTTAGGTTAAAATTCATAAATAGTAATGTAGTCTTTTCCAGAAGACTCAAGTAACTAACTATTATAAACCAAAAATAATGGGCTATTTGTACACATCCTTGATCCTCTGATACATGGTATGTCCTGAGTTTTAACATACTTTGATTTCTAATTTTTCTGCAGTATATAATGTCTCGGGTTAATCTCAGAGTCCCAGAGACTTAGTTATTCCTAGGAGGGATTCTTGACTGTGTGGTCGGTTGTGAGAATTGGATAAAAATTTTACTGTACTCAGTACATTTGTAAGGATTTTCTCCAGTATGAAATCTTGAGTGAATCCCAAGGAAATGGATTCTTAGAAGCATTTTCATGATCAGATTATTAGAGCAGGTTCTCTCCTGCATGAATTCTGTCGTTACTGCAAAGGCGAAGACACTTGGTGAAGAGCCTATGATATTCACTACATTTGTAAGGCTGCTCCCAGTATGACTCCTCTGATGTCCCACACTTCTGATCTTTGGATAAAAGCCTTATTATGCACATCACTTTTGTGTGATTTCTCTCAAAGACGTGCATTCTGATGTTCAGTGAATTGTGAGACCTGGAAGTAGGCTCTGCCACACACATTTGCATAATTTCTCTTCACTATGGTGTCTCTGTTGTTGCATAATACTTGAACTCAAAGTGTGGCTTTGCCACCCTCAATGTACATGTAAGGTATTCCTCCAGTGGTTCCCAACTGTTCTTTGGGTAAAAAACCTTGCCACATATTAATTTGTGTAGTTCATCTCTAGGATGTATATTCTTATATGTAGTAAAGAGTGAGTTCAAATTGGAAGTTCTACCATATTGACTACATTTGCAAATATGAATTACTGAGTGAATCCTGAGTTTAAGGCGACACCTAAAGGCCTGGCCACATCCAGTACATTTGTAAGGTCTCTCGCCAGTATGGAGTATCGCATGAAAAGTTAGGCTTGAAGTCACACTAAAGGCTTTGCCACACTCGTTACATTTTAAGGTTTCTCTCCACTGTGGATTAACTGATAACTAGTTAAAAAAGAGCCCACACTAACATCTTTGCCACACTCATTACATTTCTATGGTTTGTCTCCTGTATGAATTCTCTGATGACCACTAAGATATGATGTCTGACCTGATGATAAGTTAGGCTTGGATGCACACTAAACCCTTTACCACACTCATTACATTTGTATTGTTTGTCATCTATATGAATGCTCTGATGACTTGCCGGTGTGATTTTCTAAGAAAAGCCTTGCCCCACTCAGTACATTTGTAAGGTTTCTCTCCAGTATGGATTATCTGATGTCTAGTTAGGGTTGAACGCACCTTATAGTCTTTGCCACACTCATTAAATTTGTAAGAATTTTTCCTGTGTGCTTTCTGGTCACTTGTCAGTATTGAAGGATCCCTAAGGTCATTCCCATATATATTAGACATGTGGGCTTGGACACTGGGGGAACCCCTTGAACCGGAGAAATCGAGGAAGTATTATTGATAGACTTTGCAGTTACATTACATTCATAAATTTCCCTTCAATTTAAAATAGCTCCACATTAAGAAGTTGTGACTGGAAGCTTAGTCTAAGTGTGCTTTCAGTAGGCTTGTTTCTTACATGCTTTCTACCATCTTGATTCATTCTATAAGTAAGACATTTTTTATGAGTTATAGGCATTCCTTTGTAATTTCTTTTTCCTCTGTCTTCTGACATGCAAAGTCGTGCATATTTTCCTGGATTTTTGTGATGCAAAACTCTTCAATTAAATGGCTTTCATGTCTTCCAAACATCACTGTTTGAAGTAATCCATCAACGTTTGAAATACTCCTCCTGTTTCTGTGGGTTTTAATTTCTTGATCACATGTGGAACACAGCTATCTATGAAATATTTTTAAAAACCCAGTTATCCTGTTAATTAATTTTAAAATAAATACTTTGAGTTAAAAACTAATATTGCACCAAAAGGAAAGTTATACTCAAAAAAGTTATGAAACTTCCCAAACATTATCCTCAAATCTCTAAAATTATAAAGAAACAGGATTCTTACTAATGAAATAGTGGTCACATACCATTCAGATCAATTTTACGTAGCCTAGTTTCAAACCTGATAAAAACACTCACGTTGTGCAAACTTATCTTAGCTTTCAAGGAAAGGAAATTTTCCACCAAGACCCCAAAACACATACCACATGGCAATATCTATTCCACAATCTCATCGCTGAAGTAAAAAGAACAGTATACCTATTTTTACATACGTATTGGACATAAATGAATGCTGAAGAACAGGCAACATATTGAATGATAAATCATCTAAAACAAGAATGTCTAAAGAATAATCTAAATAAAGTGCAGTTTAAAATTGTGCAACAAATATTGTAATGAGAAAATGAAAAAGCAAAAAAACACTTTCAAAAAATCAAAATACTTTTCTAAATATCTGTTCTAAAACTATATGTACCCATGAAGAACAGGCATTTTAAACATTAACAAGTGGTGCGTGTTAGTTCTATTCCATAATATATGCTGAAAGACCATCATCTGTATGTCAAAATAAAAGTTAATCAAATATTTTAGGAAACCCTTACAGAACCATCATTATATAACAGGTAACCATATTACAGAAAGTTACACTCTAAAAGATTTGGATGAACTGTAAAAATTCCACCTTAAAAAAGAATGAACTTCTATTCTAAAACAACACACAACATGAGAATTGGAAACTATGTGGGGATCACTGACTTCTGAAGTATGCGATCAGGAAAATACATACCAATATAAAGAAAAATGTGACAAAGGAGTGAACACTTACCATTAAAATGTTATGACTGCAGTTCTACAACAGCCAACCCATAGAGCAATTCCCTATCTACGCGGAGTCCTTTAGTCATCCAGTACACAGTCCCCACAATATATAGTACAGAGTTGGTGCGTTTTAAAAAAGGATTTTATTGGGGAATTGGGGAAGGGAAATAGTGTTGAACAGTTGGAAACGGGGACAGCCAAGTTGTTGTCCTTCAGTCTTAGTTGTGGAAGGCGCAGCTAGCTCAGCTCCAAGTCTTGTCTCCATCCAGCTGCCTGTCGGCATTCCTGGCCGCTCAGCTTAAGGTGGCGTGTTCAATCTTAGTTGCGGGTGGGCATAGCCCACCATCTCATGAGGGAGTCAAACCAGAAACCTTGTTGTTAGGAGCATGTGCTCTCACCAGCTAAGCCATCCTGCCACGTATTAGCAGCTCAGCGGCAGCTCAGCTCGGGAGCAGCTCACTGGCACATGTGGGAATCGAACCGGCAACCCTGCTGCTTAGAGCTCGTGCTCTTAATCAACTGAGCTATTTGGGCTGCCTGAGTCTGTGCTTTGAAAACTGATCAAGGTGAGGGAACAAATTACAAATAAAAACATACAATATGGTGCAGGAAAAGGGGTATCTCACAATGAACATTTTCCAATAACATCAGTAGATTCACAGGATACATGTATAACACATAACCTCTATTTACATAGAATGTGACAGACACAGGATTTGGATCTGGAACTGCAGACTCAGATGACATGTTCTGAAGCATGATGACTCCCCACCCAGGCAGTAGATTACAAAAGCTTACAACAAAGGCCAGGCGCTAAGAAAGAAATACTTCCATGGAGATACAAGAGCTGAGCTCTGTCACTAAAATAGTGTAGTGCACCCATAAGTTCTGGTTTGATTTGTAATTTTTCTGCTCAATCAGTCATTTGCTGCAACATGGATGACTTCAGGACATTATGCTAAATGAAATGAACCAATCACAAATAAGGCATGAAAGACAAATACTATATGGTTCTATTTATGGGAAGTATCTACAATACTCAAATTACTAGAAATAGAAAGGAGAATGCTGTTTGCCAGGGGCTGAAGAAAGAAGAAAATAGGGAGAAAACTAGTGATTTTAAATACTCATGCTAATCACTTGAACATATTCACAAATCACAACAAAAAATAGGATACAATTTATTTCACTCTGCCAAGCACAAATGATATTTAAAAATGTAAGTTATACAACACAATACAAAAGACACATGAGGTAAGAGGAGCTCCCACTGTATGTATTAGAACACACATAATTGTTATAATGAGACAATGACACTTAAGGTGCACTTATCCAAAATTCCTAAGTTCCACTTCCACGCTGACCACTCTACGGAGCAGCTTCCAGTGCTGCTTCTGTATGTATCAGGACAATACTGCAACATATTAGTGAAAGTACTCTCTGTCAGGAATTTCCTGTGACCAAGGACTCCCTCCATAGCAGTCTCCTAAAAGTTGTCCATCACCTACAGTTCAATAACACCAGCAAAATAACACAATGGACATCAGACCCTAGGAATGAGGATTTCATAAACAAGTTTCAGAGGCAAATCTTGCAAATTCAAGAAAATAGGAAATCTGGAAGAGTCTATATTTCCAGACTAGGTAGCATGGTACAGACAGAAAATTACAAGGTGGGGGTCAGATGTAGGCTCTTGAGATGGGACCATGGGTTCTACCACAGACACCCAGAGAAGCGCCTGGAAGATTCCTATGTGCTCCCCATGCAGGACTGGGGGTCAGAGTGAGGATCTCTGTCCACTGTCTACAGATTTCCTAAGGAACAGGTACAGAAGATCCTCCCCACCTTCCTGGCACACACACCTCTGAAGTGTGTAGCAGAAGAAATGGCTGAGGGACCAGAACAGGCAGACAGGGCTGGAGACAGCTCCATGCAGCTTCTGGGGCACCAGATGGAAGGGAAGATCAGATAGTGTAGTTCCATCTTCTGATGAGGTGTCTTCCAAGTACTGGAAACGGCCATGGAACTGAGACAGGTCCAGAGGGCAGGACCACAATGGCCTCAGTGATCTGTATGGACTAAGAACTGAGCAACCAATGGAATCAAGTCCAGAAGGAGAGACCAAGTAGGAAAGAGACCATGTGGGACAGCCTGCCCCATGCTCCTTGGGGACTTCACAGGGGCCACATCACAGTGCTGTGACCATGACAAATGCTCTGCCTGTGTTTCTGTTGGAACTGCAGTACCCCTGGAGGGTGAAAGGTCAATTTTACACATGGAAGGTCACAGAGGTAAGTTGGGGAGAAGACAAATTTCCACTGAGGGTTCACAACACATAAACTTCTGTTTGCCCACAGATCTTTCTCACTTGGGGGGAATTTTGCAAACACTATTAATGCTGCAGCTTCCTCTCTCCTCTGTGAGATCTTACCTGTGTTCACACCTTTCATACATTCCCACTAGTAGTTTCTATGTTATTTTCAACTCACTCTCCGGAATCCAGGGTGCTCCAAAATGGAGACAATATTCAGATCAGAAAATGAAATTTCTGCACAGAAAAAGAAAGGAGCATAAACACCTGTAGTTTTCCCAGAATCCCCAATCTCTGATAAACTGTGCTATGAGAATATTACAGATGGGTTGAGAAAAATATTTTACAAATCTGTCCACTGCTTGTCTACTTCTGTCCATAGTGACCAGTGTCATATGCAGATAAAGAGTCCTGTTCCAAAAAGTGAATCAATACATGGGGATAGAAAACAAAGATATTTTGAGTTTACCTCAGGGCTTTATAGAAACTTAAGCTCTGGAACAACCCCTAATGGATCATGAACTGGGCCAATCAACTGAAGAAAGGGCAAGTTCAAAGTCCTTATGCCACATTATGAAGCCTTTTCATGGCGAAGTAAAGAGAACTTCATCTCAGCCAAGCGAGGCAGGGGCTCCCAAGGAGCACACAAGGGGACATGAAGACACACAAGGGCAGATCCTGACTTCTGGAGAGAAGTCACCCTCACCCAGGGGGCACAGATTCCTGTAGCTCTCTGACATCATGTCTCTGTACAAGGCCCTCTGAGCTGAGTCCAGGCATTCCCACTCCTCCTGAGAGAATTCTATGACCACATCCTGCAATGTCAACCGTCGCTGAAATGAAAACACATTTCACTATGGAGAAATAGTGACAGTTCTTACCCTCACACAAAATGAGAAGAAAAAAGAGGTGTAAAACCGATTCAGTTGAAGGGAATGTTATGACAGATCCCCATATAATATTGTGGAGCCAGTTAATAATGTTGGCTTATTATACTTTCCCATAATAGCTATTGTTAGCCCAGATATTAGAGAGCATTTCTCATTTTGGTGTAATTCTCATTACAATTCATTTAATTGTAAATGAAATATACAATTAAAATTCAAAATAGGTTTGTCTACAAAGAAGTATCAGATACTGTGTTCTACACACAGAGTGATATAAAATCTCTAGATGAGCTAGAGCACAAGTAGTATGTTCAGAGGTGACAAACTCCAGAGTATCTTTAAAAAAATTCAAACCCTTAAATTGTGTTGAGGATAGCAACAGCAATAACTACAAGTTTTTATTTATTTCTTTATTTAATTATTTTTTATTGTGAAATACACATGTTTTAGAATTAGTTTCAGCTGTACAACACAGTGCAATAGTTACACTTTTTACCCCTCGAGGTGAGAATCCCCTCCCCCAATCCGCCACCCCACTTCCCCTCCCCCAATATCATACATATCTATTACAATTCCTTTGACTCTACTCCCACACTATACTCCATGTCCCATGAATATATATATATATATATATATATATATATATATATATATATATATATATATACATATATTCACTTATAGTTGACATACAATATTATACAACATCTGCTTCAGGTGTACAGTACAGTGATCAGTGATCAAGCCTCTACCCCATCCATGATGCGGTCTTCCTAGCAAGACATGTGACCATCTGAAACCCTACAAAATA
The DNA here is from genome assembly GCA_031876335.1 of Hipposideros larvatus. Taxonomy (NCBI): domain Eukaryota; kingdom Metazoa; phylum Chordata; class Mammalia; order Chiroptera; family Hipposideridae; genus Hipposideros; species Hipposideros larvatus. The sequence goes on from JAVKSA010000061.1 coordinate 334,879, forward strand.
TTTACAACATTATTAATTATATTCCTTGAACTATCTTTCATGTCCCTGTGGCAATACTGTAGTTATGTATTTATGCTGTGTAACCCCTTCTCCTTCTCCCTCATCCCCATCCCCTCCCAACTAGCAGCCATCAGTCATTCCTCTATATCTCTGAGACCACTTCTGTTTAATTTACTAGTTCATTCAGTTTTTTAGATTCCACATATAATTGAAATCATATGGTATTTGTCTTTCTCCGACTGACGTATTTCACTTAACATAATAGTCTCTAGGTCCATCCATATCGTTGCAAATGGTACAATTTCATTCTTCTTTATAGTGGAGTAATATTCCATTGTATAAATGTACCATAGTTTCTTAATCCAGTCATCTATCGATGGGCATTTCGGTTGTTTCCAAGTCTTGGCTATTATGAATAGCGCCGCAATAAACATAGGGGTACACATATTTTTTCGAATTAGCTTCTTGGGTTTCTCTGATAGATACCCGAGTGGAATTGCTGGGTCATACAGTAGATCCATTTCCAGTTTTTTTAGATACCTCCATACTGATTTCCATAATGACTGCACCAATCTGCAGTCCCACCAACAGTGCACCAGGGTTCCCTTTTCTCCACAACCTCGCCAGCACTTGTTGTTTGTTGATTTATTGATGATAGCGATTCTGACCGGAGTGAGGTGTTGTCTCATTGTGGTTTTTATTTGCATTTCCCTAATGATTAATGAGGTTGAACATTTTTTCATATGCCTGTTGGCCATCTGTATGTCCTCTTTACAGAAATGCCTCTTCATATCCTCTGCCCATTTTTTAATTGGGTTGTTTGTTTTTTTGGTGTTGAGTTGAATGAGTGTTTTATAAATTGTGAATATTAACGCCTTATCAGATATATCATTGGCAAATATCTGCTCCCATTCAGTAGGCTGCCTTTTTGTTTTCTTGATGATTTCCTTTGCTGTGAAAGAACTTTTAAGTTTGATATAATCCCATGTGTTAATTTGTTCTTTTATTTCCCTTACCTGAAGGGATAGATCAGTAAAAATATTACTCAATGTAATGTCTGCAAATTTACTCCCAATTTTTTCTTCTAGGAGTTTTATGGTTTCAGCTCTTACATTTAACTCTTGAATCCATTTTGAATTTGTTCTTGTATATGGTGTAAGTAGGTAGTCCATTTTTATTTTTTTGCACGTGTCAGTCCAATTTTTCCAGCACCATTTATTAAATAAACTGTCTTTACTCCAATGTAAATTCTTACTTCCAATGTCATAGATTAAATGACCATATATGGATGGGTTTATTTCTGGGATCTCTATTCTGTTCCATTGATCTATGTGTCTGTATTTATGCCAGTACCATACTGTTTTGATTACTGTAGCCTTGTAGTATGATTTGATGTCGGGTAGCATGATACTTTCCACTTTGTTCTTATTTCTCAAGATAGCTGTGGCTATTTGGGGTCTTTTATGGCTCCATATAGATTTTCAGATTATATGTTCTATTTCTGAGAAAACTGTCCCTGGTAGTTTGATAGGAATTGCATTGAATCTATATATTGTTTTAGGTCGTATTGACATTTTAACTATATTAATTCTTCCTATCCATGAACATGGTATGTATTTCCATTTATTTGTATCTTCTTTGATTTCTCTCTTTAACGTCTTATAATTTTCTGAGTACCGGTCTTTTACTTCTTCAGTTAAATTTATTCCTAGGTATTTTATTGTTTTTGAAGCAATTGTAAATGGGATTGATTTCCTGATTTCTTCTTCTGACAGTTCATTATTGGTGTATACAAATGCAACTGATTTCTGAATGTTAATTTTGTATCCTGCTACCTACTAAATTCATTTATCAGTTCTAACAGTTTTTGGGTAGAGTCTTTGGGATGCAGCGAAGGCAGTCCTAAGAGGAAAATTCATAGCATTGCAGGCCTCTCTAAAGAAAGAAGAACAATCTCATATCAACAGACTATCTTTACACCTAAGGGAACTGGAGAAAGAACAGTAAAACAAGCCCAAAGGGAGTACAAGGAAGGAAATAATAAAGACCAGAGCAGAAATAAATGAAATAGAGACCAAAAAAACAATACAAAAGATAATGAAACCAAGAGCTGGTTTTTTGAAAAGATAGACAAAATCGACAAACCCTTAGCCAGACTCACCAAGAAAAAGAGAGAGACGACCGAAATTAATAAAATCAGAAATGAAAGAGGGGAAGTGACAACAGATCCCACAGAAATACAGGAAATTGTAGGAAAATACTACGAGCAGCTATATGCCAACAAATTTGACAATCTGGAAGAAATGGATAAATTTCTAGAAGCTTGCAATCTACTAAGTCTGAACCAAAAAGAAACAGAAACTCTGAACAGACTGACTCCTACCAAAGAAATTGAGTCAGTAATCAACAAGCTTCCAACAAACAAAAGTCCTGGACCAGATGGCTTCACAGACGAATTTTACAAAACATTCAAAAAAGAATTAATACCTATTCTCCTCAAACTATTCCAAAAAACATAGAAGGGGGAAGGCTCCCAAGCACATTTTATGAGGCCACTATTACTCTGATCCCAAAGTCAGACAAAGATATTACAAAAAAAGAAAACTACAGGCCGATATCCCTAATGAACATAGATGCAAAAATCCGCAACAAAATGCTAGCAAACCGAAGTCAGTGTCACATTCACAAGATCATACACCACGATCAAGTGGGATTCATTCCTGGTATGTAAGGTTGGTTTAATATCCACAAATCAATTAACGTAATACATCACATTAACAAAATGAAAAATAAAAATTATATGATCATATCAATAGATGCAGAAAAAGCATTTGACAAAATCCAGCAACCATTTATGATAAAAACTCTTAGCAAAGTGGGAATAGTGAGATCATATCTCAACATAATAAAGGCCATATATGTTAAGCCCACAGCAAACATCGTACTCAATGGGGAAAGCCTAAAACCTTTCCCCTTAAAATCAGGAACAAGACAAGGCTGCCCACTTTCACCACTTCTATTTAACATAGTTCTGGAAGTTCTGGCTACAGCAGTCAGACAAGAAATTGAAATAAATGGCATCCAAATTGGAAAAGAGGAAGTAAAATTGTCATTATATGCAGATGACATGATACTATATATAGAGAATCCCAAAGACTCTACCAAAAAACTGTTAGAACTGATAAATGAATTTAGTAGGTAGCAGGATACAAAATTAACATTCAGAAATCAGTTGCATTTGTATACACCAATAATGAACTATCAGAAGAAGAAATCAGGAAATCAATCCCATTTACAATTGCTTCAAAAACAATAAAATACCTAGGAATAAATTTAACTGAAGAAGTAAAAGACCGGTACTCAGAAAATTATAAGATGTTAAAGAGAGAAATCAAAGAAGATACAAATAAATGGAAATACATACCATGTTCATGGATAGGAAGAATTAATATAGTTAAAATGTCAATACTACCCAAGGCAATATATAGATTCAATGCAATTCCTATCAAACTACCAGGAATATTTTTCTCAGAAATAGAACATATAATCCGAAAATTTATATGGAGCCATAAAAGACCCCGAATAGCCACAGCAATCTTGAGAAATAAGAACAAAGTGGGAGGTATCACGCTACCCGACATCAAATCATACTACAAGGCTACAGTAATCAAAACAGCATGGTACTGGCATAAAAACAGACACATAGATCAATGGAACAGAATAGAGAGCCCAGAAGTAAACCCATCCATATACGGTCATTTAATCTATGACACTGGAAGCAAGAATTTACAGTGGAGTAAAGATAGTCTATTTAATAAATGGTGCTGGGAAAATTGGACTGACACGTGCAAAAAAATAAAAATGGACCACCTACTTACACCATATACAAGAACAAATTCAAAATGGATTCAAGAGTTAAATGTAAGAGCTGAAACCATAAAACTCCTAGAAGAAAAAATTGGGAGTAAATTTGCAGACATCACCCTCAGTAATATTTTTACTGAGCTATCCCGCTGGCAAGGGAAATAAAAGAACAAATGAACATATGGGATTACATCAAACTTAAAAGTTTTTCACAGCAAAGGAAATCATCAAGAAAACAAAAAGACAGCCTACTGAATGGGAGCAGATATTTGCCAATAATATATCTGATAAGGGGTTAATATCCACAATTTATAAAACACTCATTCAACTCAACACCAAAAAAACAAACAACCCAATTAAAAAATGGGCAGAGGATATGAGGAGGCATTTCTCTAAAAGGATATACAGATGGCCAACAGGCATGTGAAAAAATGTTCAACCTCACTAATCATTAGGGAAATGCAAATAAAAACCACAATGAGATACCACTTCACTCCAGTCAGAATGGCTATCATCAATAAATCAACAAACAACAAGTGCTGGCGAGGCTGTGGAGAAAAGGGAACCCTGCTGCACTGTTGGTGGGACTGCAGATTGGTGCAGCCATTATGGAAAGCAGTATGGAGGTATCTCAAAAATCTGGAAATGGAACTACCGTATGACCCAGCAATTCCACTTGGGTATCTATCCAGAGAAACCCAAGACGCTAATTCGAAAAAGTATATGTACCCCTATGTTTGTTACGGCGCTATTCACCATAGCCAAGACTTCAAAACAAGCAAAATTCCCATCGGTAGACGACTGGATTAAGAAATTGTGGTACATTTATACAATGGAGTATTACTCCGCCATAAAGAATAACGAAATCATAACATTTGGGACGATATGGATGGACTTAGAGACTATTATGTTAAGTGAAATAAGTCAGTCGTAGAAAGACAAATACCATATGATTTCACTTATATGTGGAATCTAAAAAACTGAATGGGAAAGAAAAGTGAACAGAGGTGGTCTCAGAGATGTGGGGGTGCAGTTGAGGGCTGTTGGTTGGGGGTTGGGGATGAGGGAGAGAGGGACGGGGCTGGATAGCATAAATACGCAGCTGCAGTGTTGCCATGGGGACATGGGGGACAATTTGAGGAATGTAATTGATAATGTTGTGAATATTTTGTAGGGTGTCAGTTGGTCACATATCTTGCATCACGGATGGGGAAGAGGCTTAATCACTGCACTGTACACCTGAAACTGATGTTGTATAATATTGTATGTCAACTACAACTATATAGTCATGGGACGTGGAGTATAGTGTGGGAGTGGAGTCAAGGGATTTGTAATAGATATGTATGCTATTGGGGGGAAATGGGGTGGCGGATTGGGGCAGGGGGGTTGTCACTTCGAGGGGTAAAAAGTATAACTATTGCACTGTGTCATACAGCTGAAACTAATTCTAAAAAATGTGTATTTCATAATAAAAAAATGTACTAATGATTTAAAAAATTAATTAATTAATTAATTAACTGAAGCCTAAATGACAATTAAAAAAGAAGGTATCTGAGGATGACATGTGGGGGGAGGGTAAGGAGAAGTGAGGAACAAAGACTAATGAGCCTGAAGAGTTTAAGCTGGCTAGAAAGCTTCCAAAGAACAGTTACTCATACAGGAGATAGAAATATTTGAAATCTATGAAAACAAGAATACTGATGGCTAAAAGAAATAATTTAATAATTTCACAACATTACTAACCCCTAAGTGTAAAGCTCCCTCCAATGGATTTTACATCATTTCCTGGTAATGCATAACTTTTTAAACCAGATTACCCCTAAAAGCAGTACAAATTCTTCATTGATCTTTTACAACACAAGAACAATACAACGAAGAGAAAACTTTATTTTGAGACTTGCAAAATCCTGTGTTTATTTTTCTAAAACAGAATTCAAACAACTGAACCTGCTTTGTTTGGATTTTAGTAAACCTATTCTCTCCTAATCTTGAAGCTCCAACCTCTGTCCATAAGGAAATGAAGAAAAAGTGCTCCGTGCTACGCTGGAAAGTTAAAACACCCTGGCCTTCTGCTCAGGCACATCCGAGCCTCCTGCTGTTCATGGTTCACACTGCTGGAGCCCTATCAGATGACACCTGCCTTATGGTGCAGAGAGGCAAAGGCTCTCCACCCACATTCATGTCCAAACTGGTTCAGTGTTTGAACTACTATCTTCTGCATGTACTGTTTAAGCAAAAGTGCATTTAACCACAGTTCACACTTAATTGCTCACCTAGCATTAGACACTAATTGGAAATGGGTTTGTAATTCCCTATAAACATTAAGCCCTTACGAAATCCTATTCCAATAATTTGATTTTTCAATTAACATGGCCGCTACACAGGCCATCTCTTTTCATTGGAAAAATGTGAGATGAATTTAAAATGTAGAAAAGCTCTTCCCACAGTGTGAACACGCAAAAATCGGGATACAAATAATGACCAAGTATTTGTTTCTGTTCTCAAATTCCTCAGGAAAATATCTTTTAATTATTATGAAATTGACCAATCATAATTAACAATGCTATTACTGCAACAGAAAGAAGCTCTGCAATTAATACCATCACTTCAATTAAACTAAGATTTTACTCATTAGTTCACAAAACTGGTCAACTCAAAATCTTGTTTTTAAAAGGCAAAGTTTGCATATTAACCCTAATAATTAACAAAATAAGCATATAACTTGATTATAAATAAATTCTGGTCCCAACCCTACAGAAAACTATGTGGCAGATACTATCATTGAACTTGAATGGATCATTCCTACGTGCTGGAAACAGAGGGATAAATAAGACCCTGGAGGAGTTCACAGATGGTTAGGGAGGGCAGCAATGGAAATAATTAAGCACGGTACAACCTCTTACTCAAACTTCAAAATCCAGCTCAACTACAGTCTTCCTTCTTTCTCCTACCAGTCACTCCCTCCTTTGTGCTCTCCCAGTGCTCACTGACCACATCCTATAGAATTATTTACATAAATTCCTGAAGTCCATGAGGGCAGGTGCCATTTTTATTAACGTTTATACTGCAAGCACCTAGCACAATGCTTGGGATAGTGTAGGCTCCAGATTTTGTAGACCTATAAAAACGATGGTGTTACCCGCTCTGAGTGTATACCTCAGCAAAGTAGTGAAGAAGCCACAGTACTCTGCCTCTGGAGAAGCAGAAGGCTTCTCAAGAACATGCACTCTGGCTGGAGTTGGAAGTTGAGGGAGGGTCACTACAATGATAGGTACTCAGAGAAGAGCCTGTGGCAGAGGCAGCCAGGAATGAAAGCCCAGATGTGTCCTAGGAGAGCTGACCATTCAGGGTACAATTAATGTAAGCAGAATATGGGAGGAGGCAAACGGGTTGAGGGCAGGCAGTAAAACTGGAAAGATGAAGGGGTTTATATGTGAGGTTCCAGGGGTTTTCATTGACTAGGCTTTCAGACGCCCTTGAAGTTATTTCATCCAGGCAATGACACCAAGACTCATCCCCTGAGAGTCTTTGGCCACAAGTTAGTAAAAGTCTAGTTTTTCAAAGAATTTTATGTACAGATGCTATTTTAGGGTATTTGAAGCTTTTATATCCTAGGTTACAGTTCTGCCAATCATTTTCTCATATTTTATCTATCTATCTATATCTATCTATCTATCTATCTATCTATCTATCTATCTATCTATCTATCTATCTATTTGAGTCTGCACTATGTTTCATTCACACTGTACCAAGTGATAAAGGATCATTGAAAACCTAATACAATTCTTATTTTATTAAAAAAAAAAGAAGTTACAGGACTGGGGTGTGACTACCCATCATGATCCGCCCAGTTAGGAATTTATGATTTATTACAGCACCCCCCTTTCCTCTGAAGGCTACCCTACTAGCTCACCTTCATCTCCCTGGAAATAGCCTTTTCTCTAAACCACCATTTTCTCCCCCTGCTACTTTCACTCTTACTATCTCTTTGCAAGTCCATCACCCATTTTCAACCCTGGCATCTGTTCTCCTTCACTCTTCTGCTTTTTTATTTCTCTGTCTGGGGCTGTCTATTTCTCCAGAATACCTGTGCCACACATACAGAAGGACTAGCATGGAATCAGTTGCCCATTGCCCCCAAGAGCACATTCCCAGTAGGGTGAAATTTGGGATGGAAAAACAGTTAGTGTCACAAGGCAGCTCCAGGTCACACCCACTTCCCCCCACTCAACGCATAGTCAGAAAAAGGGGGACTAAGAATTGGTGGCCTGAGGAGCAGAAGGACAGGGCTTGAGGAGGATAGGAGACCTGGTGGTGGAGAGACTGGCTCAGGACAGGGTTGGGGTCTCCAGGCAGAGGATATTGCCTTATCTGTAGTGGGGTGATCAATGATGCTCTAAGGACCTCCAGGGTAAGGCTGGGGCTGTGAATCTGTAACAAAGACTCAAGGGGGTCCACTTGCCTGGCTCATCCTAGCCAAAAAGACATGAGATATTTGCAGCAAAGAAAATAAAGGTTTATTTAAGGAGTGGGCACCTAGTCAAGAGACACAGGTGAGCTACTGCTCTCAAAAGCACGTCCTGCGTGGCAAGGGCAAATGGGACTCGAGAGGAGTGACGCAGATTGAATAAGAACAAGAGACAAAAGTCAGATAAGAGCAAGACCAAGGGACTCAGCCTGGAAGACTGAGCCCCGAATCGGGTCAAGGCATGGTTTTTATTGAAAATTTTCAAGGAAGTAAAACTGCTGTAAATCAATAACCGTGTGTTATTGTGTGCCTTAAGGCTGCTTTCCAACAACCAATCCCCATTGTATTCCAACAAATGCTATGCCTTCATACATCACTACACAGCCCCAGGACACTTTGTGACTGTGTCCTCCCAGGGGAGATAACTGATATCATTCCATCAGGTCCCAGTCATACCGAGACACCCCCCGAGAGAGCTTTACTGATATCATTCCACCGGGCCTCGGTCATACCGAGACACTCTCTCAAGACTAATAGGGTCAGGGGCTAATGAAGAGGGGGTAGTCTTGGAATCGGCTGTAAGGCAACACACTGTACACCTGAAGCTGATGTTGTATAATATTGCATGTCAACTATAAGTGAATATAGATAGATAGATAAATAGATAGATAGATGATAGATAGATAGATAAATAGATGATTATCATGGGACGTGGAGTATAGTGTGGGAATGGAGTCAAGGGATTTGTAATAGATATGTATGCTATTGGGGGGAAATGGGGTGGCAGATTGGGGGAGGGGGGTTGTCACTTCAAGGGGTAAAAAGTATAACTATTGCACTGTGTTGTACAGCTGAAACTAATTCTAAAAAATGTGTATTTCATAATAAAAATAATTAAAAATGCAAAAAAAAGAGAAAATGTGGTACATTTATACAATGGAGTATTACTCTGCTATAAAGAAGAATGAAATCGTACCATTTGGGATGATATGGATGGACTTAGAGACTATTATGTTAAGTGAAATAAGTCAGTTGGAGAAAGACAAATACCATATGATTTCACTTATATGTGGAATCTAAAAAACTGAATGAACGAGGAAAGTAAACAGAAGTGGTCTCAGAGACATAGAGGAACAACTGATCGCTGTTAGTTGGGAGGGGATGGGGATGAAGGAGAAGGGGAAGGGGTTAGACAGCATAAATACATAACTACAATATTGCCACATGGACATGAAAGACAGTTCGAAGAATATAATAATGTTGTAAATATTTTGTAGGGTGTCAGATGGTCACGTCTTGCTAGGGAGACCGCATCATGGATGGGGAAGAGGCTTGATCACTACACTGTACACCTGAAGCTGATGTTGTATAATATTGTATGTAAACTATAAGTGAATATATATATATATATATATATATATATATATATATATATATAGTCATGTGACATGGAGTATAGTGTCAGAGTGGAGTCAAGGGAATTGTAATAGACATGTATGATATTGGGGGGAAGTGGACGGTGGATTGGGGGAGGGGGGTTGTCACTTCGAGGGGTAAAAAGTATAACTATTGCACTGTGTTGTACAGCTTAAACTAATTCTAAAAAATGTGTATTTCATAATAAAAATAATTAAAAGAAAAAAATTAAAAATAAAAAAACACAACAACACCAAAAAATAAAAAATAAAAAAGAACGGCTTGGTGATGTCCAGGAGTCCTAGGCCAGGGGCATGAATGAGAGCTCGTTTAAGCTCATTATAAGCTTTCTGTTGTGCAGACTCCCATAGAAAAGGTTCACGTTCACCCCCCTTTGTGGCTTCATAAAGGGGTTTGGCTATAGTAGAGAAGTTAGGGATCCAGACCCTACAGAAGCCTGCTGCCCCTAAGAATTTGTGAACTTGTTTCCGAGTAGTGGGGACAGGGATGGTACATACTGCCTGCTTCCTTTCTGGGCTGAGCTGGCGTTGTCCTTGTGACAGGTGGAAACCAAGGTATTTGACCCTGTCTTTGCATATCTGAGCCTTTTTCTTGGAGACCTTGTAGCCTGCTTCCCACAAAAGTTTAAGGATGTGATATGTACCCTGCATGCAGACATTGTAGCTCTTCCCAGCTAGTAAGAGGTCATCTACGTATTGGAGCAGTACACAACCGGTTTGGCTGGCTGGAAAGTGCTTTATTTCCGAAGCCGAGGCGGCCCTGAAAATGGTTGGGGAGTTCTTGAAGCCCTGTGGTAGCCTTGTCCATGTTAGCTGTCCTGATCATAGTAGACGGGGCCTCTGGTTTCCTGTAGGGGGAGCTGGAAAGCGCCAGTCTCAGGGGCCTTGGCCTGCAGCCGCTTATCTGAGGGCCCGTAGGGGATCAGGACTGGCGGTGGAGGCGTGGCAAAAAAAACTCCAGGAAGGGCGTAGTGGGCAGAGGAGGTGGAGCGGGTGAGGGCAGTACTGGGGGCTGGGTTAGAGGCGCCCCTTGGGGAAGGCATGGATAAATTGGCAAATAAGGAGGCGGGACATCCTCCGGGTCTGAAGACAGGACGGGCTTTTGTCCTTCTGTTTTTTCCTTAAGTGGCTTCCGTGAGGGGATTATAGCTCATGCCAAAAGAATTCTGCTCTGGTTTTCCAAACAGGACTTCAACCAAGGGGGTCGGGTATGTACAATAGCCTCCCATGAGTCAATGTAAGGGAACTGATTGGGGTGTCCGGGGCTGCCAGTAACAACAAGGTAAACTTTCCTAATGAGGTCTCTGTCTAAGCTTCCCTCTGCTGGCCATTTGACACCAAATGATAGCCAATCAATCTCACAGAAGGTACGGAGATTTTGTGGGGTCATCTCAATGCCATAATCCCCCAAAAATCCCTTCTTAAAAATTTTTAACATACATCCTAACGAATTCTGAGTACTCTGTCGCCCACCCATGGCAACCACCCAAAATCGGCGTGACACACACTCAAGAGATTCGCTTTGTCCGTCTCCGGCTGCTCCACTTGCGGAGATTCTCAGATGCCTCTTAGCATTGGTGGGTTGACAGAAATCCTCGACATGGATCGCCAAACCATACGAGACAATTCAGCGATACCACCATAAGCCATATGAGGTGCACCACAGAACCGCTGATCGGGACTCCACACTCGCTTCGCAGGCAGGCTGTGTTTCATTCACACAGACTCAAATACTTTCACTCTCTGCCTCCCACCCTGTTCCTAGGAGCCACGGTTTCTCTCAGAAATTGAGATACTCGGGTGACTCCGGGAGGTAATCAGTCTCCCTTTCTGTCCTCTGATGGACAGGCTACCAAGTGACCTGGGTCCTTACCTGCCTGGTTGGGCGGCTCTCCGAAGTTGGTTCCCATAGCCCTCAGGGTTCCTTTGTGCTCCCGGGTTGGTCCCTCGTGGCTGGTAGGGGAGACATCCCCACTGACGGGACAAGAGTCCGCTGGCTCCAAGTAGAGTGCGTGTCCCCTCTCGTCTGGAGGAGCCGGGCTCCGGGGACAAGGGAGGCGAAAATATCGCCGTCTCTGTCTCCCGGGCGAGCCCCCAATTATGTTGTGGGGAATCCAGACAAAGAGACAGGACACCAAGGCGTGGGAAGCAACTTTTACTAATGCCAGCACTGGCTCAGTGGATTCACATCCAGAACCTGAACCCCGACCTGGGCAGGACTGGGGGCTATATACCCTGAGGTTTCCGGGTTAGCAGCTAAGGTTCCTTATTAGGACATGCAGCCTTGTGCCAGTTCCTGACTGACTCCTGGGTGAGGTAGGAATTCGGAAATGTTAAACGCGGAAGTCTTGCTGACCATACAGTCCAGGAATGTCTTTGTTTGAAGCCCGCGCAAAATCCTTAGTGACCACATGGTCTGGGAAGGCCTTTTTCTAGGGCCCACTGCCACAATATGAGCCCTAAAGAAAGTACACTAAATTATCAAATATCCAACAATTTTTCTACCCTTAATAATTTTTAGAGCAATATCTGGCAGTTACATCTGCTATGAAGTATGACTTCTCTTCTTACTACATGTGGAAGATCTCATCTATAGAGAAATGGCAAGTCAGTCTGTGTGCAACAGCAGAGCTCAGGGCAACTGAGCTCAGTCCTGGGAGCCTGGGCAAAGAAAGGGATGGTTGTTTGTTTTCTGGTCCAAGAGCAATTTATGTTCCAAAGTCTCAATTTATTTGAGTCCAAGCATTTCATTAAAATCATAAAATGTTAGGAAAAAACACTTTGAAGGTTTCAGAATCTGGTATCAGTTCTAAGGAAGCCAGAAGAATGTCCTTTATGGGAAATAACCTTTTTGAAATTTCTGTAGCATGTACAGTTATGATCTGGTTTATCCAAAATCCTGCCAGCACCATCTATAGAAATTCCATAGCAAACAGGATAGGATATATCAACTTGTATATTCCAAGTTAAAATTTTTTAACTGTATAAATGATGCTCTTGAAAGCTTGAAAACTACTTTTACTATTTAATTTATTGTTCACATAATACACATCCTGATCATGTCTTTGGATGAGGTAGTGACATGGAACTTGGGAAAAGGCTGGTTTGAGGTGATCATCCTCTGAAGGGATGTGTACTCAGGCATGGATTAGAGACAGGGAGTAGACAGTGCTGTCAGCAATGCTGGTGAGTAAGGATTCTTTAGGGGCCCCATCTGGTGCCCTTTCAGCTCTATAAACCAGGATTAAAGAGACTGCATATGTACTCATATATCAATGTGACAAATGCCCTAGAAACTGCGGAAAACAAGACTGATAGTGAAAACTGCCGGGGTCCTGCCTCGGCATTCCAGAGAACAGTACCTGAAGTGGGGGGCGAGGTTTAAGGAAATAAAGAGACAAAGAAACAAAGAGGGTCCGAGAGGACTGGAAGCATTCTTAGCAACCAGCCATGAGTTTATTTTTCCTCCCCATTATATACATCCAGGATACATGCAAAGCAGAAGGGACAAATATGCATTACCTCATTCAAAAGTACATCATTATCTATCTACTAGAAACTTCAAGGTCAGAGGGGCCTTAGGGAGTCAGTTTCCCAGGACACTTTCCCTAAACCCAGATAGCCCTCTATCTTATTATGTCTTCTAAGGAACTGGCCTTCTCACCACATACCTCAAGGTTAAGTAAACACCCTCCAGGTGCAGAAAGGAGCAAAACAAGAAGCAAAACAAGTTATGCTTCAGCTAAGCCAGCCTGCATGGCTCCCAACATCTCCCCCTTTTTTATTTATTAAAGCGCACCCGTGACCCCAGGTGGTAGCGAGAGACAGTGCCTGTCTTAGGCGTTTCCCTTATAAGTAATAACCTTACCCGTCATTGGCATTTCATCATCTTACGATGAAACCCTGTCTTAGGTTGGTTACCCCTAGGGAAATCTTACCCATCATTGACTAACCTGCCTTCGCTAAGACTGGGGGGGAATGAAGCGAATAAAACAGGCGGCCAGGCTTAAGGCATCACCCTAAGCTTAATCTCATGGATGTTGGCTTGAATGTACAACATCCTTCTAATAAAACATTTAATGAGGACGGGGAGCAGGCACAGAACCATACAGACACAAAGGCCCAATGCAAGAGATGCCATAACAGAATAGATAATGTTTGGCATAGAGGGCAAAGAGTTTCTCATCAAATCAACAAACTTAGAGGCAGCTTGAGCTGCATCAAATTTTAAGGGTTCAGCTTCTCTCATATTTCTAATCTCATCATGAAGCCGAAGCATGTCCAGAGATTCATTAGCATTATGCCATATTCCCTGAAGATGTAAACGAACTCTATTCCATTCATGCTGACTACTATTATATATCTTAGGGGTAACACATATCCAATGATAATCTGCATGACATATCAAATGAGATCTGATCTTCATACTTTGAATTTCGTCTCCCAAACATTGAACCAAATCATATAAAGCATTCACTTTTTGTTCTAGCTTCTCATCTATATTTTTTTGAGTTCCCAAAGCTAAAGTAACATTCTTAGAAAGATTATTAACATAATGTACATTTTGAACAGTTTGTGAAAGAGCTACAGCAGCAGTAGCAGCAGTTTCAATAATAGTCACTAAAGCCATTATTCCAGTAATTAAAAGCCCTATAAATCTTTTTGGTCTACTTAAAGCATATTCAATTTCTTTAAAGACCTGCAAACTTCTTTCAGCATACCATGGTCCAGAAACATTGACAGGAAGTATAATAAAATAAGGTTGATTAAGAATCATAATATGGGTTCCAAGTGGTACCCAAGAAACACAGTTTTTTAAATTACAATTAAAACAAGATACATTAAACCAATTTCCCTCTGGGTGGATAATAACATTCCCAATCAAAAGTACATAAGGGGATGGAACACAAGCAGATACATTAACAATTTTTACAGACGTAGTCCAGTCTCTAGTCCCATCTTTTCTGACACTTACATGATTGCAGGGAGTACCTGATTTACAGAACTCAACCATCTGGATAATTTCACTCATTGCCCCTGCAAGTCTCCAAAGTCAGTTTTGTTGATACTGCGTATCAGACTTCCATAGTCCAGAGGCCAGTCCTCGGGCCCAACTTGTCTGATTAGTCTGTGACCAGTCAACAATATATCGATCTGTCCCAGCGATGTCATACCGGGCAGGGCTGTTCCCATGACAGTCTCTCCACGGAACAGCCTCGGTGTCAAGTCCCAATTTTCTGCCACAAGGCGAATGTGATTGAGAAACAGGTCGATCTATTTTCTCTCCTTCAGACCAATCACCTAACAAATTAAGGCGAACATTCCATCCGACCTGGGAGTCACCAGGCCGGACCAAACGATCTGGAATCCAAATTGGATTGCCTGCGTCCTGTTGTGAGCATGTCTTTTTCTTCTTTGTTCTGCATTCCTAGGGAGAAACATAGACATTTCTTCCACCACACAAAGACCAAATCTAGTCCTTGTTAGATAAAATTGTCCATTATAAAGACGTTGTAAAGAATTTTAAACTGTGAAAACTGGAAATCTTAAAATTGGAAAAATGAGTTTAGTTAAGCAAGGAATACCTATAGTCTCCCCCTTTTTGTTTTATTAATTAATTTTTGAGAGATTGATGGGTATTGTTGACTGACCCCCCCAAAAAAAATAGTTACAGTTGACTATATATATAAACAGAATTATTAACAATTGTAGAGAGGACCTAAGAGCTTATACTTGGTTTTATAACTTTAAGAGGCTGCAATAAGGAGTGGAGGGGGGGGCTGCCATTTGGGTTTAAAAGTGTCTTTTTTTTTAGTTAAAGTGCCTCTCCTTTTTTTCATTAGTTATCTGTCTTAAGCGGAGGCTGTTTACATTCAAGGCTATCTATAAGACCTTGAAAGTTACTGAGAGTTAGAGAAATCTTGGGGAGGAGCGGAGGGAGTTATACTTTGTTTTCTCCGGCTCCGTGGCTGTATTTTTTTCTTTATAATTTATTTTCGACTCCTCCTTGGCCATCAGGCCGCTCAATGACTGGATAAGCCATAAATTCTGATACATCTTCTCCCTGTAAATATGCTTGCTGAATTGAGGTCTGAAGCCTCGGCTTTTTTATTTCTGCCCAGTAGACATAACCATTGGGGCAACGACAGCTCCAATTTTCTGTATGAGGGTTTATCTAACATATCCTCATTCCAAATTTCCATCTCAGCCATTTTTAATTTTATTTCTCTCACTTGAGCCGCTAAAGGAACATGAGCAGACGGTGGTAGAGGACGAGGGGATTTGCTTTCAGTTTTAGGCTGTTCTAGGTTACTTTCAATTTTTGGTGAATCTTGTTTTAAATTTTCCTGAGCTAGAAACAACTGAGGATTATCAAAATCAGGGTCATGATATCTAGCTGCTTCTTCCTCTAAGTCTTCCTCATCCTGGGGGTCCAGCTCTTCATCCTCCTCATTGGGGGCAACTTTCTCATAGAGGTGGAGTGAGGGAGTAGACGGGGGAGGGGCAGTCGGAGCTACAGGGTTGGGTCGCGATCCCGACTCTTCTTCTAAATTTACCTTCTCTCCTGTACTGTCCTCCTCCTGGCTCCACATACCCTCATGGCGTGGGTCCAAGCTATCTCTAATTAAGGTCCATAAGGCAAAAGTATCCACTGGAATCTTTCCAGGTCCATGGCTTTCAAAGTGATCTTGTAATCGGACCCGCACTTCTTCCCATGTTTTTAAGCTTATGGTTCCCTCTTCTGGGAACCAGGGACAAATTTTCTCTACAAAATCTAAAAACCTTTCTAACCGGGGCTTTCCTACCTTCGCTCCCCTGGCCTTGAGGAGGTTCAGTAGATGAGTGTACAGCTGCTTACTATTTCCTGCACCCATCTTTAACTATCTCTCCCGGCCTTTTCTCACCGCTCACCATTTATACATGTACACGCTTTTTTCCGCGGTGACCTTCACCTGATCCCCAGTATTCAGGTCCCTGTTCGGGCGCCAAATCTGCCGGGGTCCTGCCTCGGCATTCCAGAGAACAGTACCTGAAGTGGGGGGCGAGGTTTAAGGAAATAAAGAGACAAAGAAACAAAGAGGGTCTGGGAGGACTGGAAGCATTCTTAGCAACCAGCCATGAGTTTATTTTTCCTCCCCATTATATACATCCAGGATACATGCAAAGCAGAAGGGACAAATATGCATTACCTCATTCAAAAGTACATCATTATCTATCTACTAGAAACTTCAAGGTCAGAGGGGCCTTAGGGAGTCAGTTTCCCAGGACACTTTCCCTAAACCCAGATAGCCCTCTATCTTATTATGTCTTCTAAGGAACTGGTCTTCTCACCACATACCCCAAGGTTAAATAAACACCCTCCAGGTGCAGAAAGGAGCAAAACAAGTTATGCTTCAGCTAAGCCAGCCTGCATGGCTCCCAACAGAAAACTGGCTTTGCTGATTATTTATAAAGGCATATGAAGTTAAACTGAATCAGTGTCTTTCTGACTCTAAAATAAATATAATTTATAAGAGTGGGACGTTCAGTTTTAGAACTAAAGAAATAATAGTTCTAAGCGATAATACATAATTTTATTTTTATTAAATTTATTGATGTGACACTGGTTAATAAACTTATATAGGTTTCAAGGGTCTAATCATATAATACATCATCTGTATATTGCATTCTGGGTTCACCGCCAAAGTCAAATCTCCTTCCATCACCATCTATTTGACACAATTTACCCTCTTCTACCTCCTCCCTCTGGAAACCACTAAACTCTTGTGTCTGTCTATGAGTTTTTGTTTGTTTGTTCACCTTTTTTGTTTGTTTCTTTCAGTTTATATCCCTGAAATAATGTTTCTCAACTTTTTCTGCCTTTGTTTGCTTAGCATGATAATCTCAAGAACCATCAATGTTCTCATAAATGGCAGTATTTTACCTTTTTTTTTTTTACTGCATTTTATATATGTACCATATCTTCTTTAGCCAGTCATCTCCTGAAGGACATTACAGTTGTTTCCATGTCTTGGCCACTGTGAATAATGCTGCGACGAACACAGGGGTATATGCATCATTATAGATAAATATTTTAGATTTGGGGCATAGATCCTCAGAATAGAGATGCTGGGTCATATGATAAGTCTATTCTGAATTTTTTTGAGGAACTCCATACTGTTTTCCATAGTGGCTGTACCAATTTACATCCCCATCAGCAGTGTATGAGGGCTCCATTTTCTCCACAACCTCTTCCACACTTATTACTGGACTTGTCAAAAATAGCAATTATAAAAAGTGTGAGGTGGTGGCGGCCATTGGTTTAGTTGGATAGAGAGCAGTGCTCATAAAACCAAGGTTGCCGGTTCGATTCTCACATGGGCAGCTGAGCTGTGCCCTCCACAACTAGGTTGAAAACGACTTGTCTTGGAGCTGATGGGTCCTGAAAAAACACACTGTTCCCCAATTTAAAAAAATAATCTATCATCTATCTATCTGTCTACCTACCTATCATCTATCTGTGTGCATGTATAATAAGTGTGAGGTGGTTTTGATTTGCATTTCCTCAATGACTAGTAAAGTTGAGTGAATGAGACCAGCTCGCTCAACCGAGTGCCCCTGGCTCGTCAGCCAGGAGCTCACTAAACGGGTACCTGAGAGGATTGGGTGGGAGACAAGAAATAAAAGAGAGACAAAGAGTGGGAACAGGAGGGACTCAGTCTGCTGGTGGCAAAACTGAGACCTCGTTTATTGGGCATACAAGTTTCTTAAGGGGAAGCGATTTCCTCATTTTAGGGAGCGATTCCCTAAAGCTAAAACTCATGGGCTGAGGAGAAACAATTTCTCCTCAGCAACAAGCTATGTTATACACAATATAATCCAATGATATAGCTAGGCAAGGTTAAACTGAGGCAAATAGAAACTGTCTACAAGTCCACAGTAGAAAGTCCCAAGCATGTGAAGCAGGTCCATGGTGGAAAGTCCCAGAGTGGTGATGTATGTTGAAACTGCAAGTCCATAGTCCATGAGCAACTGAGTCCCTTAGTCCATAAGCTTTTTCTATCAGCAAGCTGGGTACTTTATTCTTTGCACTTGCGTTGTCTGGAAGCAGTTTAAGGCAGAAGCATTGTCCCACAGGTCCCCACCAAACTGCTCCAAGGCCGCTCATCCCAGGCCCATATCTATCTGGAGACCCAAGCTTGCCAACCTAAAGCCTTAGTGACCCTGGCTCATCCCAGTCAACAATAAATCTGTATATTGCTTTGGGTAATATGGCCATTTTAGCTATGTTGATTCTTCCAATCCATGAACATGGGGTATCTTCATTTCTTGTGTCATCTTCAATTTCTCTTTATGTCTTGTACTTTTCAGTGTATATATCCTTCACGTTCTTTGTCAAGTTTATTCCTAGATAGTAAGAAAAAAAAAGGAGAGGTATAAAGTCATCTTTTAATGTTTGCTAGACTTCACTAATGAAGCCATCTGGTCCTGCACTTTGCCTTGGGAGAGGGTTTGAATGATTGTTTCAATTTCCTTACTGTTGATCAGTCTAAATGTTTCCAGTCTTTGTGATTCAGTCTAGGAAAGTTATATATTTCTAAGTACTTGTCTTTCTTCTGGGTTATTGAATTTGGTGGCATATAGTCTTTCACAGTATCTTCTCTGGTCCTTTGTATTTTGTGTATCTGTCATAACTTCACTGATTTCATTTCTGATTTTGTTTCTTTTCTCTTTTTTCCTTAGTGCATCTAGCTGGGGGTTATGAATTTTTATTAATCCTTTGAAAGAACCAGCTTACTTGCATTAATCTTTTCTAGTGTTTCTGACCTCTATTTTCTTTAATTCTACTCTAACTTTTATTATTTCCTTTCTTTTGCTGACTTTGGACTTCATTTGTTCTAGTTCTGTAAAATGTAAAGTTGTTTGTTTTAGATTTTTCTTGTTTTTCACATAGGCTTGTAATTATATAAATTTCCCCTTATGAATGCTTTTGAAGTATTCCCAAAATTTTCATGTTCTCTTTTCCTTCTAATTCGTTTCTTTGTGTCTTTTGATCTGTCCTTTTATTTCTTGTTTGACCAAGTCATTCTTTTGTAGCATGTTGTTTAATCTCCATGTATTTTTTGTTTTTCCTGTTTTCATTTTGCAGTTTATCTCCAATATCAACACATTGTGGTCAGAGAATATGCTTGGTATGATATCAATCTTCTTACATTTGTTGAGGCTTGTTTAGTGTTCCAACAATGGTCTATCCTTGAGAATGTTTCATGTGCACTAGAGAAGAATGTATAATCTGGTGTTCTGGGATGAATGGTTCTGCAAATGCAGGTTAGGTCCACGGGTCTAATGTGTCATTGAAGGCTGATATTTCTTTATTGATTTTCTCTTTGGATAATCTATACATAGATGTCAATGTTGTGTTTAAGTTTCTCCCTTTACTTCTGTTAGAAGTTGCTTTGCATATTTTGGGCTCCATGATTGGAAACAACCGAGTATATTGACAAGTGTTATGTCTTCTTCATGTACTGTCCCCTTTATTATTATGAAATTCCCATCTTTGTCTTGTTTCCTTTTTTTTACCTTGAAGCCTAGCTCATCAGATATAAGTATGGCTACACCTGAATATCATTTGCTTGGAGTATCATTATCCATCCCTTCATGTTGAGCCTATATTTGTCCTTAGAACTAAGATGTGTTTCTTGAAGGCAACATGTGTTTGGGTTTTGTTTTTGGTTTCAATCTTCTACCCTGTGCCTTTTAATTGGTGAGTTCATTTCATTGACATTTAGTGATTATTGATATATGAGGATTTTCTATAGCCATTTCATTTCTTTTCCTGGTAGCTCAGTGTCTCCCTTGTTTCCTTGTTATTGTGCTTCTTTCCATTATTTTTAGTTTGGTCTTACTGATTTGATTCTCTGTTTCCTTTTTATTTAAGTTATTTATTTAAGTTCTGCATGTTTTGTTTGCATAACTACCATTAAGCTTATGTAAAAGAAAGTTTCATATTTATATCTATATTGATATCTACGTATCTACATAGGTATTTATATATCTATTTATATAGAAAAATATAGAATAACTATACATATTTATATATAGTAGCCATTTTTTCTCCATGTACCTTATCTCCATTCCCTTTTGTAAATTCAGACATTTATCCCTTCCCCTTGTATGATTTTGTTGTCACGAATTATCCCTATTTATGCAGTGTTCATTATGATGTTGTAGTCACTATTCTCTTTTAGTCTTTTTAAAAATGTTTTTACCTTTTTAAATCTTTATGTTATATTTAAGTGTATAGTGCCCTGTTCTGAAGAGTGGTTGCCATTTCCTGTTTGTTATTCATATTACTCTTAATTTTACACCCTTTTGTCTCGTAGTTTATTGTAGAATAATCCATTTCAGTACTTCCTGCAATGCAGGCCTTGTGGTAGAAAAGTACCCCAGCTTTTGTATGTCTGGAAAGTTCTTTAATACTTATTCATGTATTAATATAAATACAGATTTGCTGAGTTCATTATTCCTGGCTGGTAATTTTTCTGTTAATATTTGGTGTATTTGATTCCATTTTCTTCGGATGTTGTAGAGTTACTGCCAAAAAATCTGATGATAATCACATAGGAATTCGTTTATAGGTCACCAACTCCTTTGGGTGCCTGGGAAATTATTTTCATCATTAATATTTACAGTTTAAATACAATATGCCTTGGAGAATGCACTTTTGAATTGAGATAACTGGCTGTCCTGATTCCTTCTTGAATTTGAAGATGCAGTTCTTTTCATAAGTTTGGGAAGTTCTCACTGACTATTTGTTTAAATAGGCCTTCTGTACGTTTTTCCATCTATTCTTTTGGAATTCCTGTTATTCTTACACTGCTTTATATGATACAGCCAGATAGTTTTTGTACAGTTCATTCATGTGTTTTTCTCTCAGGTTTCTCTCTTCTTCCTGTGCATCATCTCTAGATTTTTATGTTCGAAATCACTAAATCTTTCCTCCATCTGGTTAGCTCTGTTTCATAAACTGCCTATTTCATTTTTCATCTTCTTTATTGAGTTCTTCAGATCCAGAATTTCTATTTGGTTGTTTTTTAATATTTCAATCTCTTTGGTAAAGGATTACTTTTCTTCATTGATTTTTTTTTCTCTGTATTGACTGAGCTGCGTGAGTTTTCTTGCATATCATTTTTTCAGAACTGCAACATAAATTCTGTCATTTAAGTTATATATATCCATGTCTTTATTTTCTTGAGATTCTTCATTTTCTTTCAGAGCTGCCTTGTTACCTTGGTTGTTCATGGTATTTGATGGATTATTTCTCTGCCTCAACATTTATGGAAGTGACCTTCACAGCAGGTTGATAAAGAGTTCTTTCTTTTGTTTTCCAGTATGTGGTGTGGGAGCACAAGGTTTTATTTTACCTTGCACTTCTCCGGCTTATTGGATCTCCGCAGGGAGGCCTCTCCTCTGTGACCAGGTCGCCTCAGTATGAAGACACCAACCCCATGGGAGAATGTGGTGGGCAATAGGGTTTGAGTTCCTTAAGTCCCACTGCTCCCCCTGCATTACTTGAGGTGTACCAGGTGCCGACAATGGGATTAACCATAAAGGGTAGTGGAGAGTGGGCTGGGAGGGGAATCTGCAGTGTTTGTGGCTTTGTCTCCCCTCACTAATGGTGACTGCCTGATGTCAGCTGCCTTACCTGTGTATCTCCACCCATCATTGGGATAGCTGCAGTGTTAGTCTGCCCCTCAGGAACTGTCTCTCCAGATCTTAGGTTTGTTTCGTATGACAGCACTCACTACTAGTTTCTTCTGGGGCCTGCTGCTGGCTCTGGGAGGGTGGGGGGAAGGCAGCCAGACCCCCATGGCTTTTTCTGCATGGCAACAACAGCTGTTAGGACACAGGTATCACACTTCTGTATTAAAACTCTGCCCTGATTACTGGGTTCAGACATTATTAAATGCTGAACACTCAGGTAGAAATGGCCAGAACTACAGAGTGCCTCTGCAGCCTGATTCCTCCTCTCTCCTGAGACCTGCACTGAGGACCGGGCTTGCATCTGAAGCATCTGTCTCTTCCTTCCTTTTGCCCGATTCACCCATCTTCAGATGTTTCAACACTTGGTTCTCTCAGATGCGTTTGTGTATTGCACAGTGAATCCTTTGTTGAATTATATATATTCAAATAGCTGTAACTTTGTGGGAGAAATTAAGGGGACCTGTCATGCCACCATTCTTCTGATGTCACTCCATAATTAGCTCTAATATGTGTAATGAACATGATAATCTAACAGCAAACATTTTTGATTCACTGCACATCCACCTCCCAAAAACCCTGGTGTTCATTTAGCGACTCTAATTCAGCATGTATTTGTCATTAAAATGGTTATAATTGAGGCAAGACATTGGAGCTATGTAGAAGCTTAATGAAACAGGTAATACTATAAAACTCTGAGATGAAAAGTTAAGGTTAAATCTTCATGACCTTGGATTTAGCAGTGGATTTTTAGGTATGACACCAATAGCAAGTGAGAGAAACATGAAATAAGATAAATTGGTCTTCATCTAAATTAATACTTTGCACATTAAATGACACTATCACATGAATAAAAACAGTCAACAGAATGGGAGAATATAATTTCAAGTGCATGAAAGTTTGATGAGCAATGAATAGCAAAGTCGTTCTGAGCCTTGAGTTCCTCATGGCATCCCCTGTGTGGTTTTCAGCTACCATCTCCTGTGTCCCACCCCAGAAGTTGTCAGTCTGCAGCAGGGCCCAGCATCAATAGTATCTTCATGGAAAAGCCCAGGGTATTCTACCACGAGGCCAGGATTGAACACTGGGAGGACGCCAGGGACATTTTTGGGTTTTTTTAGAAGTTGCAGAAAAAAGTTTATTAGGAGAAAAAAAAAACATTTCAAAAAAACAAAGCAGGCCTGAACAGTAGACAATGGCTCAACGGCCACTATTAGAAGAGAAAGTACACTCCAAAGAGTTTGGAGCAGGCCGAGCAAAGGAAGCTCAAAAAGGCCCCCAGGGACATTTCTGTGGACTGATTACAAGATCTGGTTCAGGGAAGACTCCATGGGTGAACGGAGGGGCCTGCTGTGCATAGGATTTGATAGGAGAAGTCAGTGTATCCCACATTCCCTAGGTTGTATCAAATTTCTAGGTATCTCTACCAGGCAAGGGCACCCAAAGATTTGGAAGAACACTCACATTTTGGCCTCCATGTAGGAACTCCAGATGTGCACAGATATTCTCAGGCCCCCAAAAGCAAATGAAAGACAGTGAACAACGGAAAGACCATGAAACCCGTCACTGGCCATGGGGAGGCCTTTGGCTCACACTGGAAATGTGCTGGAAAGTCTTTGGAGCAAAAGGAGAGGCATTAGAGAATGTAGGAGCATGATCAGAGTAGGAAAGGACAGATTCCTCTGTGACAAGAAGAGAAAAAATCCTGGGTTTCTCAAAATCATTTTCGTTGAGGCAGAACTTCCCAAGCTCACTTTAAGGTGGGCTCCCTACTTGACCTTTAGACCTCTCACCTGTGTCATCTTTTTTATTTATTCCTACCAACTTAACTGGAAGGCTAGTGTGTGCTCTATCTTCCCTTTTTAGGATTTTTTCTTCCTCCAAAAACAAGACAAAGTCTGGATTTGACAACGACAGCTGTTTATGAGGAAAAAAAAGGTACATGACTCTTGCTGGGGACTCTATAATTTCCACCCAGCATTGTGCTCAGTAAAGAAGAGAGTACTTTATAGAAGGATACACAAAATTCTTTCCCTAATTTCCTAAGAGCCCCTTTATGAGGGGTTAGTAAGCATATTCAATTTATGAATCTGAACTCCACTTCAAAAAACTAATATGGAATAAAAAATAAGGGGTGGAATTTGGGGTTTAAGATGCAAGCAAGAATATTTTATAACAATGAATTCCTCTGATTATCAGTAATGTAAGGTGAAGGATGCAGATCACCTAAGGAAAAGGTGAAGATCAAGATAAAACATTATGGGGGCCGGTTGAGTGGCTCCGTTGGTTAAAAGTTAGCTTAAGAGCATGAGGTCTGAGAAACAGGGCCACTGATTCAATTGTCACATGGGCTAGTGACGCTGTGCCCGAGGTGAGCTACTGCTGAGCTGCCAGTAGGAGGCACGATGGCTCAGCTGGTGAGAGAACGTGCTCCTAACAACAAGATTGCCTGTTCAATGGTGGGATACGCCCCCCCGCAACTAAGGTTGTAACACAGCATCTTCAGCTTAGAGGCCACGAGCTGCTGACGGGCAGCCAGAGGGCGACAGACGCTCATCACAACTAAGAATGAACAATTTGGCTGGTCCTCCTCCACAACTCCCCAACACTGTTCCCCTCCCCCAATACCCCAATTAAAAAAAAAAAGATAAAACATTATAAGATTTTACATCAACAAAGCCCAAATAACTTTCTTTAAAAAGGGTCACAGATTCAGACATGCAAAACAGAATCTCCCAAGAGATGTTCTACGAATAAAAGAAAATAAACCCTTCGGATAGGGTAGGACTTCTGGAAGGAAGCTCTCCTCATGCAGGGAGATCAGGTTCCTGGAGTTCTCCAATAACACGTCCATGTATAAATCCCACTGAGTGGCCCAGGCATTCCTACTCCTCCTGAGAGAATTCTAACGCCACATCCCTCAATATCACAGTCCCTGCAGTAAATAACACATTTACCAAGTGGCTATGAACACAGTTCATAACTTGACCAAATATAAAAACAGAGAGTTAAAGCAACTGGTTCTGACTCTGGTGAGTGACCTGAAATATAAAATTAAATTATTTTCCACATAGTAAAATACTCTAATATTTTGTCTAAGTTAAGAAAGCTAAAGACATCAGTGTAAAACCCCCCTTTAGATAACACACTTTGGGGAAGATAAAATATGTAGTTAATGTATCAACACAGGCAAAACACAGGCACACAAACACATATATTTTTCTGTGTGTGTAACCTGTAGTGGGTTTCCAGCTTATTTCTCAAATTAGTTGAGCACAGCAATGAACACAAGATCTTATAAATACAATGCAGGTTCCGATCTAGTAGTTGTGAAATGGGGCCTGTGTTTCTGCATTTCTACAAGGCTGACCACTCATGCTAATGCCTCTGGTCCCAGGGCCACATTTTTCATGTCAAAGAGGTAAAACTTGATGGGAAATATTCATAGATGACTTTGAACTGAGGCTCTTAGGGCAATTAAAGGTCCTTACATAATAGCAAAAAGGTTGAAAAATCCTTTTGGAACATTTAATATACTACACATTGTTCTATCAGTTTTTCATAAATTAATGCATAAAACTCCCAAAATCTATGACAACAATATTATTTTATTTTATAACAATATTTGTCCAATATGCAGTCAGTGGTACAACCTGGGATTTTACCTAGTTTTTTGGACCTGAAATTTTTATAAAAGGAAGACACAGGGCTGGCTGAGTTGTGCATTGGTTAAGAGCTGGCTTGGGACGCCAGCTCTGAGAAGCAGGGCCCCAGTTCGGATCTCACATGAGGGCCAGTGACACTTCCCTCTGCAGCTAAGATGTGAACAACAGCTCAACCTGGAGCAGGGCTGCCGTGAGTCACCAGCGTCAGTGTACGCTGCAGCGGGCTGCCATAAGCTACCGTGAGTGGCTGTCAGCTGGTGTGAGCTGCCAAGAGAGCTGCTGTGAGCAGCCATGCTGAAGCCGGCAACCGATCTGCCTCACCTGGGAAGAGCGCAATGATCACAATACCAACATGGGCCAGTGAAGCAACGTCCTCCACAACTAGACTGAAGAACAAAAGGACAAGTTGTCTGTTCCCCTTCCCCAATTTCCCAACGCTGTTCCATTCCTCCAATACCCCAGTAAAATCTTAAGAAAAAAAAAAAGGAAGACACATACTGGGACAAATAACAAGAGAACCCTAAACTTTTAATCATAGTGATTTTTACTGAGAAATAATGCATTCAAGAAGGTGCCAAAAGTGAATCAATCAAATAACATATACATTTTAAGCACACATCTACATCTTTAAAAAGTAACTATGTACATGATAAAAGTGACACAATGGAAATATTTTAATGTCACTGAAATTTAATATTTTCAAATGCATAAAATAATACATCTATTTGTGGGAAAAGCTCTTTGTCTTTGAAAAATACTATGGACACAGGATTACATTACAGAAACAGTGGAGTGACCAGTTCCTCTTGAAATATTCCCTGGAATTTACAACAAATGGAACAGCTATAATTCCACAAAAGACTCCCTATATGGCATTCAGGCAAGAAAAAGAGACTTGCAACTTGAATCATCTAAGGGTGGGCAAATTGGGCTATTGGGGGAGGTGGGAAGAGGGAAGTGCAGAGAAACAAGCCTCAGGGCCACAGAACACAGACCGTAACTCGGAGCTCCCTGCAGTCTGCAACTACCACAGTCCCAGGAGAGGGACGAGCTCCCCTATGGCCCACAATCCGGACTGCAGGATCAGCATATAACATGGCTAAACCCAAAGCTCAGGGCAGACACTTCAGAGCAAGAAAGGGTAAAAGGATGAGGACAGTGGTTTAAGCCCTAGCTGCCAAGCAGAGGATGGAAGACAGGAATGCAGCCTGGGTGATACCCTCCCTATCCTCCCAGAAGTTGCCCTCCCCCTCCCCCCCCACCGTCCCAGTGCTAGAAGCAGAGCAGTAGGAGTATCGGATCAAAACAATAGAATACTTGCACCTCTGAGTATAGCGACCCCGCAGCCACAGACTCACAGCACAACTAATTCCAGCAAAAGGGAAGTTACTGTACAGGCAAGATAACTGTGCATGTCGAAGCCACCTCTCACAACCAACCCTGCACTCAACCTCACCTAACTGGGCAGATCCCTGCAGGGGTAAACAGAGCCATGGGAACACACAGGCTCTGAATCTGGTTGCAGGAAATGCTTTGGGACTTCAGAAGCTCTCAACATCCCTGCACAGTGGTGGAGCCCTGAGACCCAGAGGACTTGCTCACAGAGGAAAAACCCACCTTCCAGGGAACCCCCTACTGTGTGAGAAGCCAGAACAGTGTAAAAGGTAATATAACACTACAGCATGAGAGAAAATAAAAGGCTGCAGCAGGAGAGAAAATAAAACATTCCACAACACCTACTGGAAAGGAAAACAAAGACCACTTCCTACCAACCTGTTGCAGAACTCACTCCTGTGGATGCCTAGGAAGAGAAAAAATAATTCATTAATTGCCATGAATAACGAAGGTAACAAGGCAGCTCAGAAAGAAAATGAAAAGTCTCCAGAAAATGAACTCAACCACACTGAAATATGTGACTGAAATGACATAGAATTCAAGATTGTAGTTCTGAAAAAACTCAACAAGATGCAAAAAAACAGACAGGAAGTTCAATGAAGTCAGAAACATAATCAAAGAGCAAAATGAACATTTTACTAACGAGACTGATTTTGAAAAAAAAAATTCTGGAGACTAAGAACTCAATAAAAGAAATGAAGAATGAAAGAGCCAGCTTAGGCAATAGAGTAGACCAGATGGAGGAAAGATTCAGTGACATCAAAGATAGATGTCTGGAAATGACACAGATGGAAGAAGAGACACTTGAGACTTCAAAGAAACGAAAGAACTCTACAAGAACTTTCTGACTCCATCAAAAAGAGCAACATAAGAATAATAGGCATACCAGAAGGAGAAGAAAGGGAGAAGGAAACAGAGCGTATATCAAACAAATATTCAATGAAAACTACCCATCTTTGTGGAAAGAACTGGATCCTCGAATCCAAGAAGCAAATAGAACACCTAATTACATCAAATCCAACAAGTGTTCTCCAAGGCACATTGTACTGAAGCTGTCAAAATTAACGAAAAAGAAAGAATCCTCAAGGAAGCCAGGGAAAAGAAGACGGTAACCTACAAAGGAAAGCCCATTAGATTATCTTCAGATTGTTCAACAGAAACTCTACAAGCAGGAGGGAGTAGAATCAAATATTCAAACGATTGAAAGAGGGAAATTATAAGCCACAAATAATGTTATCCAGCAGAGATATCCTTTAGATATGAAGGAGAAATAAAAACCTTTCCAGACATACAGAAGCTGAGGGAATTTTTTACACTGACCCGAATTACAAGAAACACTGAAGGAGGCTATTCAACCTGAAACAAAAAAGCAAAAGAATACAAAACCATGAGTAGTATTACAAACAGACAGACAAAAGCAAGAAATAGCAACCCCTACACCAAATAGGACACTACACCCTTGAACATAACATATAGGATAAAGGAGAAAAAATTAAAAATAATAAAAAAAGAGGAAAAAGACAATTTGCTACTGCAACTGGAAAATAAACTCACAGCATATATAGGGGATATTTTGTAACAAAAGAACATAAAAGAGAACAAAGTTAAGGTCTGAACAGGAAAAGGGAATGGAGAAAGTAGCATGCTAAAAAGGACATACTCTAAATATGAAACTTTCTTTTACATAAACTTAATGGTAACCACTCAAAAAGTCCAGAACTAAAATGTATAACATAAAAAAAGAGGCAGCTGAGGCGGTGGCCCAAATCCCGTGGCAGCCAAACGGCTTCTGGGGATCCCCGGGAAGGGCCACAGTTGACAGATGTGCATGAGGAGGTGCCTGGTCAGCCTCACCTTTTGTACCTGCTGTCTGGCTTTTTACCTCATGCACAGGTTATGTCCTGTCTGTCTTGAAATTTACCTACCCTACACTGTACCAAGTGTGGCCGAGCTTAATTGGACTTTTGCTTCATGTGTCATGGAAATTGGGCTGGACGAAGATGAATAGCAGTTTAGGATTCCACGGGGCAGCTGGATGGTTCAGTTGCTGAGAGCACATGCTCTGAGCAACAGGGTTGCCAGTTCGATTCCCACATGGTCCACTGAGCTGCGCTCTCCATAACGAGATTGAAGACAACTTGAGCTGAGCTGCCGGTCGGCGGCCGGATGTCTCAGTTAGTTAGAGTGCGTGCTCTTAACGATAAGGTTTTCGGCTTGACTCCCATATGGGATGGTGGGCTGTGTTCCCCACAACTAGAATGAAAACAAAGAGTGAACTTGGAGCTGAGCTGTGCCCTCCACAACTAAGATTGAAGGACAACAACTTGACTAGGAGCTGATGGGTCCTGGAAAACACACTGTTCTCTGAAAAAACACATTGTTTCTCAAGAACAACAACAAAAATTCACGATATTAAAAAAAGAAAACAGAGGAAACAGAAGAGAAAATTTCATAAAATACCACCACACTGAAATAACAGCAACAAAAAGGTAAAGAAACAATGGAGACACCATCCTACCAGAAAACAAGAGAATGAAAGGACATTCTCATATATCACTAATTACCCTAAATATAAATGGACTGAATTCACCAATAAAACGGCACAGGGAAGGAGACTGGATAAAAAAAAAAACAACTCAACCATATGCTGCCTCCAAGAAACACATCTCAGCTACAAGGAAAAATATAGACTCAAAATGAAAGAGGGGATATTGACACTCCAAGAAAAGGTATTCAGAGACAAGCAAGTATAGCCATACTTATATGAGAGGAAACAGGCTTCAGGATAGAAAAGGTAACAGGACACAAAGAAAGACATTTCATAATGATAAAGGGAACAATACAACAAAAAGGCTTAAGAATCATCAGTATTTATGAGCCCAATCAGGGGACACTGAAATATACAAAGCAACTATTAACTGACCAAAGGGAGAAACTGCCCAAAACATAATTATAGTAGAGGACCTAAATACATCATTGACAGCTATGGGTAGATCATCCAAGCAGAAAATAAATAAGGAAATATCAGCTCTACATGACACATTAGACAAGAGGGAAATAATGGACATTTATAGAGCACATCATTCGAGACCAGACTATACATTCTTTTCGAGCGCACAATGGAACATTCTCAAGGATAGACCATATATTGGTACATAAAACCAGCCTCAGAAATTTTAAGAAGATTCAAATCATACCAACCATATTCTCTAATCACAAGCCTTTGAAATTAGGTATCAACTGCAAAAACAAAGCAGGAGAAAACACAAATATGTGGCTATTAAACAACATACTTTTAAAGAATGATTGGACTGGGTTGCCAGAGTAGCTTGTAGGTTAAGAGTTGGCTTAGGAGCGCAAGCTCTGAGCAGCAGGGCTGCCAGTTCAGATCCCATATGGGGGCTAGTGATGCTGTACCCTCTACAGCTAAGATGGTGAACAACAGCAAAACTGGGACCTGGGCTGCCGTGAGTCACCAGTGACAGAGTAGGCTGCATTGGGGCTGCAGTGAGTTACCGTGACTGGCCCGTCAGCCAGCGTGAGTGTCCAGCAACTGGCATGAGCTGCTGTGAGCAGCCATCCAAAGGCCAGCGATGGACTACCTCACCCGGGAAGAGCACAATGATCATAATACCAACAGGGGTCAGTGAAGCAACATCCTTCACAAGTAGACTGAAGAACAAAAGGACAGCAACTTGTTTGGTTTCCTTCCCACGATTCCCCAATGCTGTTCCCCTCCCCCACTTGTGTTTTCCTCCCCCAATTCCCCAATATCTTTCAAAAAAAAATAAAATAAAAAAGAATGACTGGCTCAAAGAGGAAATAAGGGAGGGATCAAAAAACAAATACAAACAAATGAGAATGCAAATACATCCTATCAAAATTATTGGGATGCAGGAAAAGCAGCAATAAGCGAGAAATTGATACCATTAAAGGCCTATCTCAAAAAAGAAGAAAAAACAATCTCATGTTCCACCTTAAAGAACGAAAAAAAGAACAAATGAAACCCAAAGTAGCAGAAGGAAGAAAATAATAAAAACCAGAGCAGAACTAAATGAAATAGAGAACAAAAAGACAATAGAAAACATTCATGCAACCAAGAGGGGGTTCTTTGAAAAGATTAATAAAGTTGACAAACCCATGGCTAGACTCACTAGGATAAAAAGAGAAAGGACACAAATAAACAGAAACAGAAATGAATTTGATAACCTACAAGAAATGGACAAGTTCTCAGAAACATATAGCCTTCCCAGGCTGATCATGAAGAACCACAAAATCTAAATAGTCTGAACAATAGTTAGGAAATTGATTTAGGCCAGATCAGGCAAGAGAAAGAAATAAAATGCATCCGAATTGGGAATGAAGAAGTTAAATTGTCAGTTTTTGCAGATGACGTGATGCTAAATATAGAACACCCTAAAGACTCCACCAAGAAGCTATAAGAAACCATAAACCAATATAGAAAAGCTGCCGGCTACAAAATCAACTTACAAAAATCAAATGTAATGAAACCTCAGAGAAACAAATTTTAAAAACCCCATTCCTTTGGCAATAACAAAAAAATAATAAAATGCCTAGTAATAAACTTAACCCAGAATGTGAAAGACATATACACTAAAAACTATAAGACATCTTTAAAAGAAATGGAAAAAGGCACAATGAAATGGAAAGACATTTCATGTTCATGGATTGGAAGAATCAATATAGTTAAAATGACCACACTACCTTAAGCAATATACAGATTTAATGCAATCCCCATCAAAATCCCAATGGCATTTTTAAAGAAATAGAAAAAAATAATTAGATTTGTATGGAACCACAACAGACCCTGAATATCTAAAGCAATACTAAGAAAAAAGAACAATGCTGGGGGCATCACACTCCCTGACTTCAGCTTGTATCAGAGGGCAACAATAATCAAAACAGTATGGTATTGGCACAAAAACAGACACACAGAACAACGGAACAGAATTGAAAGCACAGAAATAAACTCACATGAAGATAAACAGATAATTTCCAAAATAGGGGCACAAAACATACAATGAAAAAAAGACAACTGCTTCAATAAATCGTGCTGGGAAAACTGGAAAGCCACATGCAAAAGAATGAAACTAGACGGCTATCTGTCACCATGTACCAAAATTAACGCAACATGGATCAAAGACCTAAACATAAGACCTGAAGTAATAAACTGCACAGAAGAAAACAGGTACAAAATTCATGGACCTTGGGTTCAAAGAGGATTTTATGAATTTGACCTCAAAGGCAAGGGAAGTAAAAGCTAAAATAAATGAATGCGACTACATCAAACTAAAAACCTGTTGCACAGCAAAAGAAACCATCGACAAAATAAAGAGGGAAGAAACTGAATGGGAGATTTTTGCAAACAACACCGCCGATATGAAGCTAATATCCAAAATATATAAGGAACTCATCCAATTCAACAACAAAAAAACAAACAATCCAATTAAAAAATGGGCAGAGGACCTGAACAGACATTTCTCCAAGGACATACAGATGGCCAACAGACATGAAAAGATGCTCAGCATCACTAATCATCAGAAAAATGCAAATAAAAACCACCATGAGTATCACCTCATACTGGTTAGAATGGCTATCAACAAAACAAATAATAACAAGTGATGGAGAAGCTGTGGAGCAAAAGGAACGCTCATACACTGTTGGTGGGAATGCAGATTGGTGCAACTGCTATGGAAGGCAGTGTGGAGGTTCCTCAAAAAATTACAAATAGAATTACCACATGACCCAGCAACCCCTCTCTCCTGGGTATCTACCCAAAAATCTGAAAACATTGATCCATAAAGATATATGTGCTCCGATGTTCAACGCAGCTTTATTTATGGTGGCCAAGACACGGAAACAACCAAAGTGTCCTTTGAAAGATGACTGGATGTATATACACAATGGAATACTATTCTATCCTAAGAAAATCTGAAATAGTGCCATTTGCGACAACATGGATGGATCGTAAGACTATTATGCTAAGCAAAATAAGTCAGACAGTAACAGCTGAGAACCATACGATTTTACTGATATGTGGGATATGGGATATAAAACTGAAAGCAACAAAGAAAGAAAACACACAAAGAAAGAAACAAAAACTGACATAGACAATAGTTTAGTGGTTCAGGGAAGGGGGAGGGTAGATGAGGGTAAAAGGGATCAACTATATTGTGATGGAAGGACAACTGACTCTGGGTGGTGATGTATTACAGAATTGTAGTTGAAACCTATGTAACTTTACTAACCATTGTAACCCCAATCAACTTTAATTACAAAACAAAACAAAAAAAAGACAGGGCAAGTCAGTCTGTGTGCCAGCCCAGATCAGAGTTCAGGGGATGTGAGCTCAGCCCTGGGAGACTGAGGGAAGAGAGGGACATGGGAACGGTTGTTTGTTGTCTTCTCCACGAGCAGTTTATCTCCAAAGTTTCCATCTATTTGAATCTAAATATTTCAATAATAACTAAGATATAAACACCTCAGTAAAATATTAGGAAAGAAAACACTTTAAAGATTTGAGAACTGGTATTAATCCTGAGAAAACCAGGAGTCCTTATTGCAGATAACCTTTTAGAAAGTTCTGTAACATGTACAGCGATGATCCCATTGAGACAAAACCCAGTCAGCACCATAGTGGTGTCCAGAATGGGGGAGGGAGGAGTGTGACCAACTGCTTCATGCGCAAAGGTTTTCCTTTGCTGCGGATAAAATATTTAGAGCTGGATGTGATATTTTATACACCATTCTCAATGTGCTCAATGCCATTCACTTATACTTCTTCATGGTTTACCTTAGATTATCAGAATTTCACTTAGTTAAGAATAGGCAAAAACTAAACATACATAAAATCCTCAAAATTACCTAACATGGATCAGTCAGAACACTAGATTCACACAAATTAAATTTTGCATACCTCTGATTCTCTTGTTTTGTGGCTAAAAAGAACTTTCTTCCTGTCAACTCCGTGAACTGTGTTTTCCCATTGAGACAGCTGACATTCAAGGCTGTGGCCATAGAATTCTCTCAGGAGTGGAAATGCTGCACCCTTCTCAGAGGGCCTTATCCGGGAATGTGATGTTGGAGAGCTGCAGGAAAATGCTTCTCTCTAAAAATCAGTGGCCATGTTTGCATATCACTGATTTCCCTTTTGAGTCTTTTAGGAGACCCAGACTTTCTTGTCTGAGTTTCAAATCCTTGTTCGTGAGAGCCACTGAAGCTGATTTCATTCGGGAGAAAAGGCTTCCCCATGAAGCATTTGAACTCTACACTTCCTCTCTTGTTGCGAGTTTTCCACATTTCATACTTGACTAATGCTGGAAGTGCAACTTTAGGACTCAGAAAACCTTATGGGAAAGTTTTAGGAACACCTGATTCTGTGTTTCACCATCATGCTTTGGATTCAGTAGTTGTTGAAAGGACCTCTGCAAACTTAATAGAACCCCTTAGCATTCAGAACGAGGCAGCAGTCAGTTGACCAATGTCTGAAATGCTTTCCCAGACCCGTCTATAATATTTTCTTCTTAGCTGAATAAAGAGCTGGCAATGTGTTCTGGAAAAACCTAGCATATCACGTTCCATTTTAAATTATAAATTGAAAAGTGTTTGGAGCTAAATTTCACAAACACTTTGCAACAAGAAAAACAACCCTGGAACTGCAAAGTGAAGGGGACAATCAAAGGAGGTGGAAATGAATGGAGCCGAGAACACAAGAAAGAGATCACACGGGCACAGAGTAAGCCGCTCCACTCTGGTGCAGAAAGTGTCCTGAAATGGGAAAGATCTGTGGGAAATAACTACTTATTTCTTAGGGGCTCTCTGAGGGTCATCCTCAATTAGCTATGTTTTCAGGAACTAGTGAATGCATTCCCCACACACACATCCTTACCCAGACACCACTGCCTGCTCTGACCCCTCTCAACTAGCAGACAGTGAGCAGAGAATGTGACCTTCACTGGGAAAGAGTATTTGCGTTGAGATGGAGTTGGGTGTAAGGCACTCAGGGGACCTTGCGTTCTCAGGCTTCTTGCTGCTGGAAATGGGTTCTTGGGAGAGCAACCTCAGTGGTGGTTAAAAAGGCAAATTAAACAGCCTCGCCTCAGACCTGAGGAGGTATAATGTCTGAGTGTGGAGCCCCAGAAAGGCATCTGTAGTGATTTGTGTTTGAAAGTTTGATGAGTTATGGTTAGCAAAGTCATTCTCAGCCTTACTTTCTGATGGCATGCCCTGTGTGGTTTTAGAACTACCATCGCCTCTGTCCACCCCAGAGATTCTCCATTAGCCTGTGTCAGGGCCCAGCATCAATGGTATCTTCATGGAGTAGCCCAGAATAGTCTACCGTGAGGTCAGGGTTAAACACTGGGAGGACCCAAGGGACATTTCATGGCCTCGTTCCAGGGTCTGGTCAATAGGAAAGGCTCCATGAGGAGGCCTGCTCTGCTTGTTTGGTAGCAGAGAGTCAATGTACCCCACATTCCCTAGGGTGAAGCAAATTTGTATGGATCTCTACCACGCAAGGGCACCCAAAGGTTGGAAAGGGACACGCACACATTAGCATTCATATACGAATTCCAGATGTGCACAAAAGCTGTGAAATACAGTGAGACCAAGCAGGCCCTCACCGGCTGTGGGGAGGCTTTGGCTCTCACTCAAATGTGCTGGAAGCTTTCTGGAGCAAATCAGCGTCATTAGAAGATGTAGAAGCGGGATCAGAGTGGGACAGGATACACTCCTATGTGACAACAGAAAAAATTCTGGGCTTCTCAAAATCACTGCCTTTGAAGCAGATCTTCCCAAACAACACTTTAACGGGGGGCTTCCTCTTTGACCTTTGCCCCTCTCACCTGTGTCATCTGCTTTTATTCCCACAGGGTGGAAGGCTAACATCTCTTCATCTTCACTTCTCAGGGCTTTTTCCTTTGCTCCAAATATGTGACCAGGTGTG
This sequence comes from Hipposideros larvatus, assembly GCA_031876335.1. NCBI lineage: Eukaryota > Metazoa > Chordata > Mammalia > Chiroptera > Hipposideridae > Hipposideros > Hipposideros larvatus. Next base: position 371,413 of record JAVKSA010000061.1, read on the forward strand.
GATTTGAGACAATGACACCAGTTTATTAGACAAACGAACCTGACTTGCTGGAGACTCTATGCCAGCGCTTCTCAACCTGTTGGTCGCAACCCCTTTGGGAGTCAAACGACCCTTTCACAGGGGTTGCTGGGTACTCATGTGGGTGTATCTGCATGTGGGCCTGGAGATGGATAGAGTAGCGGTGTCACGGTTCCTAAGACCATCAAAAATAAGTTTTCTGATTGTCTTAGGCGACCCCTGTGAAAGGTTGAGAACCGCTGCTCTATGCAATTTCCACCCAGTATTGTGGTCAGTAGAGAAGACATTATAGAAGCATATAGGAAATTACTTCTCCCAAGTTCCCTGACAGCCCCTTTATGATGCTTAGAAAGCATTTTTCAATTTACCATCTGAACTCCACATCAAAGTAGTAATATAGACTCAAACATTAGGGTTGGAAATTGGGGTTAAGATGTAGGCAACAATACTTTTTGTCACTGAGTTTCTATGAGTCTCCCTAATGTAAAGTGGAGGATGCAGACCACCTCACAAAAAGGGAAGGTGAAGGTCAAGATGAAACATCGTCAAGGTTTTCAGCCAACAAAGCCAAGTAACTTCCTTTCAAGAGGGTCACAAATTGAGTCATACAGAGCAGAAACTCCCAGGAGACATTCTACACATAAAAGAAACTGAACCCAGCAGGTGGGGTAGGAATTCTGAAAGGAAGTGTTCCTCACACAGAAAGACGAGGTTCCTGGAGTTCTCCAACATCACGTTCAGGTACAAATCCCACTGAGGCCTAGGATTTCCCACTCCTCCTGGGGAATTCTATGGCCACATCCCTGAATGTCAACTGTCTCTAAAGTAAATAACACTTGTACCAAGTGGTTAGGGACACAGTTCATACTTTAACCAATGATGAAAAGAGTTAAGAGAAGTGGTTTTGAGGAAGAAGAATTCAATTCTGAAATACAAAATTACAGTACTTTCAACATGGTAATATTCTCCAATATATTTTTCTACTTAAATAAGTGAATGACATAGATACAAAAACCTGCTATAGATAATACACTTTAGGGAAGATAAAATATGTAATTAAGGCTTCAACACAGGCACATATATTTTTGAGGTTGTATACACCATACGGGCAACACAATGCATACAATTAACCCCTGGTTGTCCACAGAATGTGAAGGAATTCATGAGTATACGAAATAAAAAAGGAAGAAAAGGATTGTGCAAACTCAGGTAGAGGGAGAGTTGTTTAGAAGAGAAATACTGGCAGGGCAGAGTCTGATGGAAACAGCTGTGGCGGGTATCTGTTTAGCTGGACGTTTTACATTTTTCTGTGGAGGATGTAGGGTGCTTGTTAGCTTGCAGCTGCAGTACTACCCAGGGGATTCAGAGCCAACACTGGTTACTTTTAAGCCCATTCCTATCAGCTCACAAGCTCGCTACTGTTAACTCGGCTTGTGCCATCCAGCCTGCTCATAAACACACTCCTGTTAACTCTTTACTTGTCTCATCATCCAGTAAATACTAGAACCTGGGTTTAACCTAGCTTTTCTGACACAGAATTTATCAACAATAAAGACATATACAAGGTTAATATTCAGAGAAAATACACAAATTATCATAGCAGATTTTGTAATTAAGAGTAATGAAAACAAGAAGGTCCAAAATGGAATTGATCAAATAACTGTTATATTTTAGGCACATAGCCATATCTCTAAAAAGTAACTATGTACATGGCAAAAGTGACAGTGGGAAAATGTCAATGTCACTGAAATTAAGAAATATTTTCAATTGCAGGATCTTATGCATCTATTTGTGGATGAAGTTTTTTGAGAGTTTTAAAAATACTATGGGGAAAAACATGCCCAATGATGTAAACTCACATAAAAGCTATTTGTGAGGGCGAATGCTACTAAAAAATGTTGAGTTATCATTGTGCTGAGTTATATGTAAGATGTTGGAGGCACTTGAACATCTATTAACTATATCGGTCTTAGGTTTTTCTCATCTGAAAACACGATAAACACATGAAGAAGAGTATAAGTATGGCAGACATGACTTTGGAATAAAAGGGAAATTTAGAGGCCTGAGGCCTGACTTAGAACCTCCTTGTGTAAAACCTGTATCTCTTAATAAACAAAGGTCAGAGCCTTCATGGTCTAAAGCTAAATCAAGGAAAGACAAACTCAGAATGAAGGAGTTTCTAGAGTAAATGTCGTTCTTTATTCACAACATTCATTAAATAGCCCCAAATGCTTATTAGTGGAAATAGGAAAACTGTTAATATTATAGAGGAATGTGACACACAGCTTGTATCAACCGGATGATCACAGAAGGTAACACCAACTGTGAGGGGACAAACTGGCGTCAGCTGCCGGATGCAAACAGATAAACACATCATCTATGTTGTTATCATTGGGGGAAAGTGAATTATGATATGATTCTAACCACAAGAAAATGGCTGCTTCATGCACATTTCAAGCCACATGTAGCTCCCATGTCTGCTAAACTTTAGTTTAAATAGTGTTTCTTTGGCATTCTAAACAGCAAGGCTCTCTTTCCATTTGCAAATTAAAACCTCGGGGGAAAGGATCACTAGTGCTGTCATTCCACTGCATCACCAAATAGTGCATTTTTTTATTACAAACGTGACTAAGGTAGGAGAGGTCAACGTTAGTGGCAGGATAACAAGTCATTCATTACACATCACTATTAATACATTAAAAATCATTTGTTTTATTATTAATGTAAATATAAGTTCACACAGAGTCTAAATAAAGGATGGCAAACCACCTGTAAGATCCATGCACAAAATATAGAGAACAAGCATTTAAGAAGTATTCTGGTTGTTCTGATATAATGACCTTACAGCTCTATTTTGCATGGGTTTGAAGACTGAGGCTCATTATTTAGGAAACATGGATGTACAATAATTTATGCACTTAGGCGCAAGTTATTTGTCCTTTCTCAGATATCTCTGAACACTTCTTTATTTCAACCACATCTGGTAATATTCAGCACTCCTACCTATGGCTACTACAAAGATACATCAGGGTATAAAAAACCACCACCTAATTTTCCTTAAAGAACAATTGGTACAACTAATGAACATTTAGAATGTTTCTGTCTTACATAAATGCAAAGAATGATGCCCTGAACACCTACTTCATGCTGACTTACATCAACATTCTAAGTCAACCAAACAGCATCTCCATTTAGATTCTCATCATACATTGTGTATTAGTGCCCTCAGTCTTCCAGGGAAAATTAGATCTGAGTGAATCCCACGCAACATACAAGGGCTCTCAGATGCTAGAGACAGCAACAAACAACCCATGATTCACACACACTTGGAGTAAAAAAACATAGCATCAAGTGACTTCACAGTGGGATCATATTAACATTCTTTTCAACAAACCTCAAGTACTATCAATATATAAACACTCATTGTAAAAAATTATACGTTTCCAACATCCATCCCCTTGATACTTTCAAACATATTCACAAGTTTTTTAACATTTGCTGATTCTCTATATGTATTCTGACTCAAAGTACTATCTGAAAACTGTTCTGTACTGACTACTTTATAATGTCAATTCGTTGATATTTCAGATTTCATTTTCGAGTAAACAGTGTATCACATTATTTTACATCTTTAAAATCACTTTGAAGCATGAATTATGCGAATTTTCTGAAAGTTTATATGTTGAACAAAGGGTTTTCATTGTTGATTTTGAATGTAATTTCTCCGCACGAAGCATTTCCTGATATTGAGTGAGGCTGTAGGTCCAGCTACAGTTTCTTGGGTTTTTCAATTTTAAGGTTACTCTCCTGTATGAATTTTCATTTGTTGTGTAAGCTGTAAATGGTGAGTTCTTGCCACGCAGTTGCCCAGCCATCTGTTTCCCCAGGATGATTCTTAAAAGAGAGGAGGTGTCTCAAACCCCTTGAGACCGGGAGGAATGATTCCTGTAAAACTTCCTTAAAGGGCATCCCAGAAAGCTGGGACCCGATGGAACATCGGCTGACTCCCAATCCCCTTATCAGTAGGTTCAGAGATAAATCCTTTTTAGTGAGTTTTTAGCATAATGACTTTATCTCCTGGGGGGCGTGCGTGCATGCGTGCGTGCGTGCATGTGTGTGTGTGTGTGTGTGAAAGCATAGCATTTATGGGAACACAATGGGACTTTTGGTAATGGCAGCCTGCAGGCATGGATAATCCAACTTAAGCAACTTCTCAGGCATGAGACACACAGATCGTGGAAAATTCAATCCCAATTCCTGATTGAGGTATCAATAAAAGCTACACGTTGGCCAGATTTGGGGCTCAGTCCTAGAGAACTTGAGTCCCCTGGACCGCTTGCATTTAACTCTTGGCTACTGTCTCTTTCTTAACCCTTTGTCGGCCCTTCTCGTTTCCCGCTGCTCTTGTCGTGCTGGATGCAACAGCGAGTAATGACTTCTCTCCGGTATGAATTCTCTCATGCCTAGTGAGAAATGAACGCAGAGTAAAGGCTTTACCACATTCGTAAGGCTTTTGTCCAGTATGCATCATGTCTAGTAAGATATGAATGTTTAATAAAGACTACCACATTCTCTACATTTGAAAGGCTTCTCTCCAGTATGATTTGTATGTTGATTGAGTCCTGAATGCTGAGTAAAGGCTTTGCCACAGTGTTCACATTTGTAAAGCTTCTCTCCGCTATGAACTATCTCATGTTTAAGATATGAATTAGAATGAAAGGCTTTGCCACGTTGCTTCCATTTTTAAGGTTTCACACTGATATGAATTCTCTCATGTTGTATAAGATTAGAGTGCAGGTGAAAGGCTTTACCACATTCTCTGCATTTGAAAGGCTTCTCTCCAATATGAATTCTCCTATGTACAATGAGGCTTGAATGCCGAGTAAATGCTTTGCCACGGTGTTCACATTTATAAGGTTTCTTTCCAGTATGAACTATGTCATGTTTGCTAAGATGAGAACGGCAATGAAAGGCTTTGCCACATTGCTTACATTTGTAAGGATTCTCTCCGGTATGAATTCTCCTATGTTCAGTGAGACTTGAATGCTGAGTAAATGCTTTGCCACATTGTTCACATTTGTAGGGCTTCTCTCCAGTATGAATTCTCCTATGTTCAGTGAGACTTGAATGTTTAGTAAAGGTTTTGCCACAGTGTTCACATTTGTAAGGCTTCTCCAGTATGGATTATCTCATGTTCGCTAAGATGTGAACGGCAATGAAAGGCTTTCCCACATTGCTTTCATTTGTAAGGATTCTCTCTGCTATGAATTCTCTCATGTTGTATAAGTTTAGAGTGCAGGTGAAAGGCTTTACCACATTCTCTGCATTTAAAATGCTTCTCTCCAGTATGAATTCTCCTATGTTCAGTGAGAGTTGAATGCCGAGTAAATGCTTTGCCACAGTGTTCACATTTGTAAGGCTTCTCTCCAGTATGAATTCTCCTATGTTCAGTGAGACTTGAATGTTTAGTAAAAGCTTTGCCACAGTGTTCACATTGATAAGGCTTCTCTCCAGTATGAATTCTCATATGTTGAGCAAGATTTGAACGCTGAGTAAAGGCTTTACCACATTCTCTACATTTGTAAGGCTTCTCTCCAGTATGAATTCTCATATGTTGAGCAAGATTTGAATGCTGAGTAAAGGCTTTACCACATTCTCTACATTTGTAAGCCTTCTCTCCAATATGGGTTTTCCTATGTACCATGAGAGTTGAATGTTTAGGAAAGGCTTTGCCACATTGTTCACATTTATAAGGCTTCTTTCCAGCATTAACTATGTCACGTTCGCTAAGATGTGAATGGCAATGAAAAGCTTTGCCACATTGCTTACATTTGTAAGGCTTCTCTCTGGTATGAATTCTTGCATGTTGTGTAAGTTTAGAGCGCAGGTGAAAGGCTTCACCACATTCTCTGCATTTGAAAGGCCTCTCTCCAGTATGAATTCTCCTATGTTCAGTGAGAGTTGAGTGCCGCGTAAATGCTTTGCCACAGTGTTCACATTTGTAAGGCTTCTCTCCAGTATGAATTCTCCTATGTTCAGTGAGACTTGAATGTTTAGTAAAAGCTTTGCCACAGTGTTCACATTGATAAGGCTTCTCTCCAGTATGAATTCTCATATGTTGAGCAAGATTTGAACACTGAGTAAAGGTTTTACCACATTCTCTACATTTATAAGGCTTCTCTCCAGTATGAATTCTCCTATGTTCAGTGAGATTTGAATGTTTAGTAAAGGCTTTGCCACAGTGTTCACATTTGTGAGCCTTCACTTCAGTATGAATTTTCCTATGTCCCTTCAGACTGGATAATTGACTAAAGATTCTCCCACATGAAATACATCTGTAAGGTTCCTCTCTAGTATAAATAGTCTCATGTTCAGTAAGATATAAAGATTGTTTCAGAAAGTTGTCATGTTCACTGCATTTGTTTGGCTTCTCTACAATATAACTCTTCTGATGTGTAAGATTTGCGTTTTCATGAAAGTCTTTCCCATGTGTACACTGGTTCTCTGGAAACTGAAATCTCTGATGCTTATTAGGATCTAACCCTTGTTTAAAGATTTTCCAAGATTCACTGAATTGATAACTTTTCTCATCATTACACAGGCTCTGGGAATCAATAAAGACAGAAAGGCCTTTAGTGAGGACTCTAATTTCATTAAACAGGTAAAGTTGTTCCCCATTACCCATGATACCTATGGAACCATGATGCTTCTATAAATACCCTCCCAAATTTATGAAAATTACAGAATCTGAAACAAGGAAGGATTGTTTTTTTGGTGAAAGAATAATGAACGCCTGGTTAAGAGACTGTATAATTGAGCACATTTAGAATTTACCTTCATTTTTAAATCTCTGGTTTTTAAATGTTTGAAAGTTTAACCTAATCCTGTATTTGAAATTATTCAAATGATTATCACACCATGAATTACATAACTTCCCACATAGTTCACATTTTCTTTCAAAGAATATATATCTTTAATACATTGTTTTCTACCTTTACATTAAGAAAGAAATGTTCTACTAATATAACTGCCTTAAAGTACAGGGTTTCACAACATTTTTTACATCTTTGATCTCTTTGGCAGCGAGGATTTTAGTATGATTAACTGTCCTAGTTTGGTTATGTCCACCATCACATTCGTCAGCCCTTCACACTCCCCTCATATTCCCACTCTTTCATTAAGTGCAGATTGTCAAGGCCGCACCTTCCATATCTTACCAAGAGCCTTTTGTGGAATGAATCTTCTATTCCTGGGGTTGGCAACAAGTCCAAGGTGTCCTCAGAAGACATAGCTGAAAGACACCAACTAAATTATCACTCTTCCTACATGCAGTGAATATACTTTAAATTCTAACATACAAATTTAATACTGATTACAGGACTTAACAACGCATAAGAGGAAACACCAAAACTTCCACCCTCCATGGAGACATGAATTCAACAACAATTAATGACCCCATTAGCTTTCTGAGTACTCAAGAACCATGTTCAGAACAGCAAACCACATGAAAGAGTCACATCAAAGAGGGAAGTAAAGTTGCTTATATTTGCCAACGATAATGTGCAACCTCTGGCACACATGGCAACATTGTGAGAAAAACCTCAATTGCCAGTTTCTTTTCCAGAGGGAAAAAGATAAGTGAACTTCGTGTCCAATAGACTCACTTTTTACAGCCGCCTGAGGGACTCATTTATCTTCTGCATGACACTAAGTGCTAAGACAATGGCAGAGCAATGTGTATGCATTGTGGTGGCCACTAAGAAAAATGGTTCAGTAATTGTTCAAACACCTCAAAGAGTGCAGTACTGAAGACAAACATCAAGGAGAAGAATATAACACTGTCTCTAAAGAAGAAACGAAAATATTTTAAACTGGAAAATTACTTGCAAAAAACACAGAGCATACACATCTGCAGAACTGGTTTGAAAGGCATAAGAACTTCAAACTCAGTTGCCTGTTATTTGTGTTCTCTTGTACAACACAGGTCCACACAGCCTGGGATGGTGGCTGTTTCTTCTCCAAAGCCTCAACAAAACATCACAGCATATAAAAAAACACAAAAACATAGACCAATCAGAGGAACAGACTAAATTTTAAGAAATTAGCCCAAAACTAATAGAGCTATTAATTACCTGACCATGAACTCAAAATACACTGTCAAAACCTTAAAACAGTTTTAAGTTATGCCTATGGCAACCACAATAAAATACCTAAAACAGAGACACAAAAAGAACTTGAGAAATGAAAGCATGCTACCACCAATTGAAATTAAAGAAAAAATAGCACACAATTCAGATGGGGGAACATGGGACAAAATAGCTACAAAAAGGGCAGAAAACAATTCTAAAATTGTTATAGCAGTCCCTCCATCTCAGTGATTACTTTAAACAGAAACCGATGAAACTCCCTGAATCAATAGACATGAGTTGCCTGAATGGATAAATAAATAAAATCCAGCTACCTTCTGTCTACAAGACACTCGCTTAAATGTGGGGACACGGATGGGACCGAAGTCAAAGAACGGGAAATGTATTCCACAGAAATGGTCACCAATAAAAAGCACGGGTGGCCATAATGATATCAATAAAATACACAGTAAGTGTCAAAACATGTCAGAACACAAAGAAGGACACTATATAATGATAAAATGGTAAATTCAACAGGAAGGTATAACAATTATATTTGTGTAAAAAGTGGTGTAGCCAAAAACAATATGGAACTTTCTCAAAAATTATAAATACAACTATCATATGACCCAGCAATTCCACTACTGGGTATTATCCAGACAAATTAAAAACACTAATTCAAAAAATATCTGGGCCAAGTGGTTCGTTGGGTAAGAGTTGGCTTGGGAGTGCGAGCTCTGAGCAGCAGGGCCGCCGGTTCCAATCCCACACGGGCCAGTGACGCTGTGCCCTCTACAGCTAAGATGGTGGACAACAGCTTGACCTGGAGCTGGGCTACCGTGAGTAGCCGGCGATGGCGTACATGGCTGCAGTGGGCTACTGTGAGCTACTTACTGTGAGTGCCGTCAGCCAGCATGAGCAGCTGTCCAATGGTGGGCGACCAATCTGCCTCAGCCAGGAAGAGTGCAATGATCACAATACCAACATGGGCCACTGAAGCAATTTCCTCCACAACTAGACTGAAGAACAGAAGGACGGCAACTTGTCTGCTCCCCTTCCCCAATTCCCCAATGCTGTTCCCTCTCCCCATTCCCCAACAAAATCGTTAAAAAACAAACAGAGAAAAACATGTCTGCATCCCTACATCCACTGCAATATTATTTACAACAGACAAGATATATATGCCCATCAACCAATCAATGGATGAAGATGATGTGATAAATGTACACAATGGAATATTTCTCAGCCAGGAGGAAAACGGAAATCTTGCCAGTGGCCACATCGTACATGGACGTAGAGGGTATTATGCTAAGTGAGATAACACAGACAGAGAAAGACTAATGCCACACAATTTCACTGATATGTAAAAGCTAAAAAATAGAAACGAAAGAAGAAATCAAAAAAAGATTCACATGGGCCGGCCAAGTGGCTCAGTTTGTTAAGAGTTAGCTTAAGAGCGCAAGCTCTGAGCAACAGGGCCGCCGGTTCGATTCCCACATGGACCAGTGACACTGCACCTGAGTTGTGCTGTAGCTGAGCTGCCAACAGGTGGCAGAATGGCTCAGCTGGTGAGAGCACGTGCTTCTAACGACACGCCTGCCTGTTCGATAGTGGGCTACACCCGCCCTCAACTAACACTGAACTCAGTACCTTGAGCTGAGCTGATACCCGGATGGCTCAGTGGATACAGCATGCACTCTTTAACAAAGCTGCTGGTTTGACTCCCGCATGGGATGGTGGCTACGTCCACCCGCCACTAAGACTCAACACAGAACCTTGAGCTTAAAGGCCAGGAGCTGCCGACAGGCAGCCAGATGGCGACGGGCACCCTCCATAACTAAGATTGAAGAACAACTCGGCTGGTCCTCTGCCCCATTCACCAATACTGTTCCCCTCCCCCAATTCTCCAATTAAAAAATAAAATTCACAGATACAGAGAATTAACTGATAGTTGCCAGGGAAGACAGGGCCATGGGGAAAGGCAAAAAAGATGAAGGGGAATCAAAGGTATAAACGTCTAGTTATGAAAAGTCTAAAGTACAGGATGTAATGCAGCATAGGAAATATACTCCATGATATTGTGATTCCCTTGGTAAGGTGACAGATGTTACTTGAGTCGTATAGTGATCTCTTTGTAAAATATATAAATGAAGAATCACCATGTTGTAAGACTGAAACGAATATAATATTGTATGCCACCTGTACTGTAAAAATGGAAATAAATACATACATAAAATAAAATCGTTGATTCCATTTTGGACCACAATAAAAATTTTGATAACTCTTTCGACTGTTTCACTTTTCCCAACAATTATGTATTACTATTATAATGCAAAAACCACCATGGTGCTGTACAATGAGAAATGAATTAAAAGATTCCATTAGAGCTGACCTATAAAATTGTCAAAATATTTAAGGCAACCTCGTCTCCATCAACATGAGACTCACTATGTATTTATTCCAGAAATGAACACATAGCTAGAATTGGAATTTAAATGTTATTATATATAAACTTAATTTCACACACTTCAAATTTTTTCCAAGACAAATTGTTAACCATGGTTTTTTTTCCACATCGTAGTACTAACTTTTGAACTCCCATGTTTCAAATCAAATATTAACGAGCAAAAACAACAAACAAGTCATCGTCAAGAGTACAACCGAGAATTCCCAGTCTGGGAAGGAGGAAAATCACAAAAGAAATACCTGTAAAGGCCTACTATGCAACAAACACAAAGAAGTCTTCAAACTCATCGATGAGAAAACTGCGAACCTCATTAAAACATGGGCCAAAGCCCTAAACAGACACCTCACTAGACAAGACATACAGAAGACAAAATGGTATGTAAAAAGATGCTCCACATCATATGTCACCAGGGAAATGAACATGAAAACAACGACAAGAGTCAAACACACAGCAAGTTATACAACATGACACACCTATTAGGAGGGGTGAGAACCCAGAACACGGACAACATCAAGTGCTGGTGAGGAAATGGAGCAGCAGGAACTCGCACTTACTGCCGGTGGGAATGCAAAATGCTGCAGCCTCTTGGGTACAGTTTGGTGGCTCTTACACATCATATCACCATAAGATCAAGCAACTGTGCTTCTCCGTAGCTTACCCAAAGAGTTGAAAACGTTTATCCACCCAGTAGTCCACACATGTGTGCTCACAGCAGCTTTATCCATAATTTCTAAAACTAGAAAGCAACCAAGATGTCTGTCAACAGGTGAATGAAGGAGTAAACTGAGGTGCATACAGACAATGGAATATTATTCAGTGCTACAGAAAAAGAAACTATCAAGCCATAAAAACACGTGGAGGAAACCTAGATACATATTAAATGAAAGAAGCCAATCTGAAAAAGGCACATAATGTACGATTCCAGCTATGACACTGCAGAAAAGGCAAAATTATGGAGACAGTAAAAAGTCCACTGCTGGCCGGGGTTTAGGGGAGGGAGATGCAAACATGTGGAGCACAGAGAATATTCAGGGCTGTGACACTACTCTGCATCACACGTCATCATAAATATAAATGTTCCACATGCTCAGAATGGACAGTCCCACAGTAAATCCCAAGGAGAACTATGAACTCTGGGTGACAATTATGTGTCAATGTAGTTTCATCTATGTAACAAATGTACCTCTGTGGGTAGAAGGGACGTGTGGACAAGGGAGAGGCTGTGCATGTGGGAGGGGCACATGGGAATTCTCTGTCGCTTCTACTTCATTTTACTGTGAACTAAAAGTGCTCTTAACATAAAAGTCCTCCTCAGGCTCCTGCTTTTCCTAAATATCTGATCTCAGGTCCACATATCTTTCCAGTAGTTTGACATGCTCTTACGAGAACATAAACGTTTGCATCCACAGGTAAAAAAACACTGTATTGCTGCACAACAGCTAGGATGACCATCAAAGATACACAAACTATCAAGGGTTGGCAAAAATGTGAAGAAATTGGACCCTTATACTCTCTTGAATGAAATACCAACTGATGCAAACAGTATGAAAAACAATATGAAGGTCTCTCAAAAAATTGAAAACAGAATTGTGCTATGATGCAGCCTTCCCACGTCTGAATACATTTCCAAGAGACTTCAAAGGAGGCTCTGCAAGAGCCATGTGCACACCCATGCACACTGTAGCATTATCCACAAAACCCTGTAATGCACAGAAGCAGCCCAAATGCCCATCAATAGATGAACTGGCGAAGAAATGTAGCATATACATACAACGGAATATTATTCAGCCTTAAAATAGAAACAGTTCCTCTCACCTGATACAACATAGAAAAACCTTGAGGACTTTTAAGTAAAGCTAACCAGTCACAAAACACAGATACTTTATGAGTCCACTTCTGTGAGTCGCTAATGCAGTCCTCCTCATAGAACAAAAAGAAGGGTAGTAGCCATGGGTTTGGGGCGATGGGTGATGACAAAGTGGTTTTTTAATGTGTACTCAGTTTTGCAACATGAAAACTTCCAGAGATCAGTTGCACAACAATATGAATATACTTAATACAACGGGACCGTACAGGTACAGAGGGTTGAATTTTAGTCACATTTTACCAAAATTGAAGATGAAAAATTGTTATCTAAAAAACATAGTTATAGGACCAGCCGAGCGGTGCATTGGTTAAGAGCTGGCTTGGGACACCAGAGGGCCCCATTCGGATCCCACATATGAGGGCCAGTGACACTGCCCTCTACAGCTAAGATGCTGAACAACAGCTCAACCAGGAGCTGGGCTGCCGTGAGTCGCCGGCAATGGCGTAGACTGCAGCCCCTGCTGCAGTGGGTTGCCATGGGCTACCGTGTGTAGCCAGCAGCCAGCGTGAGCGGCCGTCCAGAAGCCAGCGACTGATCTGCCTCACCCGGGAAGAGCGCAATGATGGTGCCAACTTGGGCCAGTGAAGCAACGGCCTCCACAACTAGAATGAAGAACAAAGCGACAGCAACTTGTCTGTCCCCATCCCCCAATTCCCCAATGAAATCTTTAAAAAAAAAAAAAAGTAGTTATAAAACATTTCAGAAATTAGTCTGAATTGAAAAAGTGGTTGTCTCACAAAGAGAATATCAAATTATCAGTAAACAGATGTTAAATTAAGACTATTACCACAACTACTTAACTGCACAGGATAAAAAAAGCATTAACGATTAACTAACAAAAGATATAAACAACATGAGTTATGCACAAAGTTGCAGTAAAATGATACAAACATGCACATAATGTTAATGGCAATGGACATATGCCTGATTCGAATATGAATCAAATCCCACATTCTCTTAAGTGTACTGAGCTGAAAACTGTCATTCACATTCATATATATAACATCCAAAACTGCAAGTAAATAAGTTTGAGGAAACTACCATGAAAAAGAAAACACACTGTTACAGAACTGCAACATGAGAACAAGAGACAATGGATCCCAGAGCTGTGAACACTACTCCGATGTACTATTGAACAGGATCCTTCTGTAGAACTCAGATTCCACTGTCAGTGTAGCCCCATAAAGAGCAAGCATTCTCAATCATCGGATGTCACCTTGCAGCTGCCGACTCGAATGCTCCTGCGCACTGATCCTTTGAAGTCATAAGGAAGTGTCTTCGAATGCTGAGACCCGAGGAAATGATCTCAGTAAAACTTCCTTATCCAGTGGTCTTGGAATGCTGAGACCATCACGGGGATCATGCGTATGTGTGAAAGCACAGCTCATGCTTGATCACAATGAGTTTCAGCGAAGCAGCTGCCGGTCTAATCGAATCAATTAACTGGGTATAGATATTCAAATTGACTTCTTTGTGACAGTTGTAAATAAAAGTTATTCGCCCGCCAGTATCAGGGCTCCCTCTCTAGGTCTTCAGAGAGGAGACCCCTGGCCTGCAGAAACTCTACTTTTGACTCTTGTGATTTCTTTTCTTTTTAAATATTTTTATTGGGGAATTGGGGGGATGAGAACAGTGCTGGAGAATTGGGGGAAGGGGAACAGACAAGTTGCTGTTGTTTTATTCTTCAGTCTAGTTGTGGAGGACGTTGCTTCACTGGCCCAAGTTGGCACCATCATTGCGCTCTTCCCGGGTGAGGCACATCAGTTGCCGGCTTCTGGATGGCCGCTCATTGCGGTTGCTGGCCGCTCACGCTGGCTGCTGGCTGCTCACTCTGGTTGCTGGCTACATACGGTAGCCCATGGCAACCCACTGCCATAGGGGCTGCAGCCTACATCGTCACATCACTTCAGCCCAGCTCCAGGTTGAGCTGTTGTTCAGCATCTTAGCTGTGGAGGGCAGTGTCACTGGCCCTCATATGTGGGATGCGAACCGGGGCTCTCTGGCGTCCCAAGCCAGTTGTTAATCATCGAGCTTCTCGGCCGGCCCAACTCTTGTGATTTCTTAGCCCTTCACCGCCCCTCCTCGAGCCCCCCAGCCCTTGTCATGAGGGATGTGAATCGGAAGCATGTTGTACGGCAGGAATATTTCCCACACAATGCATTAGAATCATTCATAAGCAGCTGTAAGGAAAATTTTCTATATAACCATTGAAAACACACTGAAGAAAATTTCTGTGATTAGTATATTTTGCTATTCTAACATAAAATAAATGGGCTACAATCCATCATCCGGGGGGGGGGGGAACCCTTCACTGCTAAACAAAAGTACAAGGAATTAATAAAATATCAGAGAATCAGGTATCTGTAAAATCTATATTTCAGATTAAGGTACACCATGATTGAGAGACATGCTGATGAAGGCAGATGACAAACCTCATGATTATTTTTTGCCTGAAGTAAACTCAAATTGAGGAAGCAAACATTTTCCAAAATATGGGGACCTAATCATTCTACAACTCGCTTCTTACCAACGGATTTCATTTGAGCATGTCTGAATCTCAAACCACTAATATGACAAAGATCTATTCAGAAATGGAAAACATAGAAGTGCCCAGGCCCAGGTAGCTTTGGATTGAACAAGACAGAATTATAACACGACAGTCATTAAGAAATCAGGGAACACTGGAGACCTCCCTATATGGTGGGCAATGTTCTAAGCTCCCCTATGGCATTATTCATTTAAGAATTCTGTGAATTAACAGATACAATAAACAATTCTTACATGCAGGAATTGGGAGTAGACACTCAAAATTTCTAATGTTAATTCATAACAAAGCAAAGGGACATTCTGGAATAAAACTGAGATTGAGGGTTTCTGACTTTAGGGAGGTGCCTGGTGCTGAGATGAAATTACTGAGTCTGAACTTTGTAGGGTCATGTTTGAAGTCTCTAGGATTAGAAATTATAAAGCAGAAAATGT
Source organism: Hipposideros larvatus (assembly GCA_031876335.1). NCBI lineage: Eukaryota > Metazoa > Chordata > Mammalia > Chiroptera > Hipposideridae > Hipposideros > Hipposideros larvatus. The sequence continues at coordinate 386,870 of JAVKSA010000061.1, forward strand.
GTGACATCTGTCCCCAGTGCCCCTGGCATTTCTGCTCCAAACTCCAGGACCTCCACCACTTTCTTTATAAACTCCTTACAAGAAGCCAAGAAAACCAAGACCAGAACTTTAAAAATGGCCTCAGGGAGAATTCCTCAGCAGCATGCAGATTTGCCCAGACCTCTGAGGCAATGGAACAGTAGCCAGCACATGGTGGCCCCCAGTCCAGAGGGACATCTGCCCTCACTGTGATATGAACCAGATCACTGAGAAGAACAGTTTCCAGAGGATATGACAGAACAGGACGTATTGGACAGAACTGTCTCCCTGTGACAGCAACAGGAAATAATCTGGACTTCTTACATCCTTTCTACTGAAGCAGAGCTTCCTAAACCACATCTTAATGTCTGGCTTCCCCAATTTCCTTTGGCCCTCTAATCTGTGACATTTGCTCCTTTATTCCCACCTACCTGGGTAGATGGATACTGTCTTTTTTTGCTTCACATCCCAGGCCTCCTTCATTCTCTTTAAAAAGATAACCAGATCTGGCTTAGAGACATCAAGATCTGTTTACTTGTAAAAGAAAATGAGTTTTGATGGACATTATCCGATTTTCAATCCAGTATGTGCTCAGGTGAAAAGAAAGAACACTGCAGAAACTTAGAATATTCTAGAAATGGATTCCCCCAAAACAGTTTTCTGACAGCACATTTACTATATTAGACAACATGGAACATTTTCAGATACTGAATTCCACTTCAATGACATCATGAAGATTTCTTTTCTACACCAGTGAACCCCCAATTTGTTCTTTAGAACTGGGATATGACACTACCACATAGAGCAGAAGCTCCCAGGAGACACTGTACTGATAAAGGAAGCACAACCCCGCGGTGGGGTAGGAGTTCTGGAAGGAAGTCGGCCTCACCCAGGGAGTGCAGGTTCCTGTAGTTCTCCAACATCACGTCCATGTACAGTTTCCGCTCAGCTGGGTGCAGGCACTCCCACTCCTCCTGAGAGAAATCTATGGCCACATCCCTGAATGTCAACCGTCCCTGAAACAAAAGACACATTTACCACATGGCCACAGACAAGGTCATAACATGACTCAATATGAAAACAGTTAAGAGAACTGGTTTTGACCTCGGAGAGTGTCCGGAATGGAACACGAAGGCCACTGACAGTAATATTCTTCAGTATTATTTTCTGTGAGAAAGGATGATGTTTGATCCACAAACCATTGTAGAAAGAAATCTTTTTTCTAAACGATAGATTTAAATTCAGTTGTCAACACAGGCATATGGCTTTCTGAGTGTTATATTTGTATCATACAGGATACATTGTGTACATTTCATGGGAAGTTAGAAATGCAAATTGCTTCTCAAATTTTCACGTGGACAACAAGGAAATGGACTGCTGTAAAAATGCAGATTCCGAATGAGGAGATCTGGGGTGGGGCCTGAGTTTCCACATTTAACAAATTCACTTTTAACTAGTGACACCATTGTCTCTGGTTCATGTGTCACACTGTTGAATGGCACAGAGAATGGAAACAAAGGAAAACTCATACATACATGACTCTGAACTGCCAGCTTTATGGAATTTACTCTTGTCACAGAAGCATAGCAACACAATTCTTTTTGCAAATGTACTGTATAGTAGAGAACATTCTAACTGTTTTCTATATGTTAATTCATAAAGAACATAAGTAATCTAAGAAAAATCTGAATCTTTCTCTTGTATGAAAATATTCTGTGAAGCATCCAATGAATGGTAGAGCTTGGGTTTTACTCCAAGCTGTCTGGGGAAGTTATCAGAAAGATCCAGATCAGTACACACAGACGACGCTCATGAACGTTCATAGCACTTTCCATAACTCAGAAGAAGAGAACCAACTAATGCAAGTAAGAATAGTTCAAATTGTGTTCATATTTTATATGCATAGGCTGACACATATATGGGAACTATGTGCACATTACAAGTAACAGAGAAGAAAATTTTCAAGTCACTGAAATCACAATTATTTTCAATTGTGTAAATCTCATAAATGTGTTTGTGGATGATACTCTGTATTTTAGAAACACAATAGGGAGAGGAAGACACAGTAACATAAAATAAGTTAGAGATGCTTTCTGTTTGATAAAAAAAATGTTTATCATTTGTGTCATGGTGTGAAATTAACCCCTGTTCATTCACAGAAGGTGAATGCATTCACACAAGACTCTACAAAGCGGAACTTCAAGGACAGGTTTTATTAAAGCTAGGAAGAGAGAAATACTGACCAACTCCTTTGCGAGGGCAGTGCCTCATAGATGGCGGAACTTAAAACTTTAGGAGAGCTTTTTCTTACATAGGAAAAGGGGAGCCAGCCAGGCAGGTTTGAAGGGTGACATCCTCATTCTTCCTGGAGTCTGGTCTGTTTGAAGATGATGTATCTCCGGTAACTGGACTCTGGACTCGGCCATAGAGGCCAGGGACTTTAATGTGTAACCAGTAAAAATGGCAAGTAGTTGTAAATTGGATTCCAGTCTCCGGATGCCTAAGGGTTAAGAATTTGCCTTTTCCAGGTTAGGATGTTGCTAATTAATGAGGTATGAGTAGCCTTGAGGAAGGGACCAAACAGAATTGTCCAGTTAATCAGTGAGAGGAGAAACAAAGAGAAAAAAGATGAATATCAGGACAGATCAAACTGCAAACAAACTAAGTCTAATTACACGTGGCTAGATAGCAAGCTATACAGTGAGTCAAACTGTAAAGGAGCTTAAGTCTAACAGTTGCTGATTCCCTGAATTACACCCTTAAAATTTGTGCTGTCGTATACGTTACAAATTTGACACACTTCCACACATTAGTAATTCGATTCTTGTAAAATTTCCTGAAAACACAAAAAATGATGAAGTAGAGAATGTCTGTGACATGAGTGTGGAATATAATGAAAATTTACAGGAACGAGGCCTAACTCATTAAAGCCTCCACTCCAAAAGCCAATTATCTCTAGTAAAGAAAGCTGAGGGCCTTCAGTTTCCAAAGCAGAAAAACTAAGAAAAAAGGGAGTTTCCAGATGAAATGTGATGATTTTTGCACATCTTTCTACAAATCCCTCCAGACTCTTATTAATGATAAAGAAATCATGTTAACTTTATAGTGAAGACAAGACCTCAACCAGGTGAAAATCAGGTGGAAGGAACAAATGGGCATCGGCTGGCCGAGGCACACGGAAGACACATCATCACTGCTGTCATGTTACCAGAAAAAAATGAACAAATAAGGAAATGATAATCTAAATCTGATTATAAAAGTATTAGTTTTATGCAAATTTCAATGCACATATAGCTCCTGTATTCTGCAACTCTATAATAGTGCATTTAAAAAGTAAGTCAGTCTTACCAAACTAGTGCCAAGTCTCTTCCAATTACTTTTTTTTTTTTTTCAGAACTTTCCGGGCTATTCTGAGCACTGAGGCCACCCTGAGTCGTTGTGCACGATCTTACCCCGGTTCTATAGCCCTGATGCTGCAGTCAAAAGACTCACCTCCCTTCTTCAGGACACCAGGCATCTGACCCCATCCAATACGGAACAGCAGGCATAGGCTGTGACCCAGGGCGGAACACTTACCTGAGAAGCAGCCATTTCGTGCTCGTCCTCCTCCAGCTCTGGGTTGTTTCCTCAGGAGACGGTCTGGGGAGAAATCACATCTACATCTTGAGAATGTGCCTTCAAGGTCGTGGCCACAGGCCCATTTATCAGCTTCCGTACATTCAGAGGCAGAAAGACTTTGAAATACTGAAAATGCTGCCCTCTGCTGTCCTATGTCCCAGGACACAGTGAGGGACACGGAGCTCCTAAGTGAAGACAGAAGTGTGAGTTTTTTCTTTCCTGTCTTCACCTGCCCCCTCTCACTTCTCCTGCCGCCGCGCCCCCCTCCCACACACACACACAGGTATTCACAAATTCCTACAGCAATGAAACAGTGTGCACTCCTGCCCCCAAAGACCCAACAAAGTACCCCGCTACCTCACCTTGACCAAAGTCGGCTCTCAAGTGCAAGAACTGTGTCCAGGAGCCCCCAGCTAATCTCTGGCCTCACCTATGAGTCACCTGGGACACCTCACTTAAACAACAATGATGCTCCAACCAGAACCCTTCTCCAACTCCCAGGGGGAGAGAACAGATGACATCAATCCTGGAAATTCGCAAGCAATGGAGGAGAACCCTGATGGGAACCATTTAGCTTCAATGAGCACGCAGGTCTCTGGGGGATCAGGGCCCACTCTAAGGAGTTATGGTTCTGCAGGTCTGCAGGGGGCCCAGGAAATGGCATCTTTAAGTCTCCTGGGGGTGCTGACTTGCTCCCCAGACCTGTTTCCTGCCACACTGGACTACAGATCTCACTGCATCTCAGACTCTGCACTCCTGAGAGCTCTGGGGAGTGTGGGGGTTTGGCATAGAAACTTTTAGGGGGGCTGGCTTCCCGCATGTATTTCCTTCCTCTTTTCCAGAAAATCACAGAGAATTAGTTAAAAACCATAAAATAATAAACACACACTTCAGTGCTGAAAACTTGTAAAAAAGGGTTAGTTATGGAAATACATAGATCACATTACTTCACCATGGGCTTGGTGGGAACCAAGTTTCAGGCCTGTCCATCTTCCCCCATTTTCAGAGAATGAACAAGAGAGACTTGAGGAGACAGCTACTTAGCTCCCAGCTCACTAATTTCACTAATCTCGTAAACAGAAGACAAAAGCTACTGAATATTAGAATAACTCAGAGAACTAGGTTCTCATCACAGGCATCCTGACGAAATGCACACTGAAGTAGCCTAATATTATTAAGAACCAATGGATTTTTCTACATGATAAAGAGTAGAAAGAACGCAGGGCTTCTCATCTAAACAAGACACAATGTATCAGAAGAAAAATCGATTCCACATGTTTTTTACTGTAGTGACTTCTAAGGTCAAAATTTTCAAAAAACTGAGTGTACCTCATCTTTACAAAAGTACAAGGGCTGCTAATGAGATGCTACCCACGCTAATTCCAGCAGTTAGTGACTATTTAGAACAAGGCAGCAATTCAGCAGACTAAGATTTAATTCAATGTGCTTTAAAAAAAAAAAAGAATCAAATGTAAGAGAACTAGAAAGAAACAAGTAAATTCTACATAAAGAAAAAAAAGACACAATGCTTTTAATATTCCTTGAAAAGGCATCATGCGGTGACAGGCTCAGTCATTTCTTGACCCAGGTCACATCCTTCATGGCATCCCAGAAAATGAGAAGGGACCCAGACTGACTGACACAGGTCTCTGTCCTCTGGCTGCATGAGGGTTGCACATGGAAGCCATTGGGTGATGAAATTAATTATTAAGTGCACAAGCACTAGACTCTGGAGTTTTATTATAATTCTCACTCTCATCTGTGTGACTGAAAATGCAGCACGTGTAAAATTAAATTATTGATAAAGCCACAATCAATAATATATCACGACTTCATCACCCACATCCCACCAGCTCACAGACCATCCAGGTGGGGGCACCCTCCCTTCCTCTGCTACTATGTACTCCTGTGTGTCCCTCTCCACACAGTTCTCTCCACTGCTGTCCTCTCCTGTCCCCCTTTCCCTTCGCTGATTTCTTACCTTGTCTCTATTCGGTGAGAAACTCTTGAAATATATTACACGTTCAGTTGCTTTCTCCCTGATCTGTCTGATTGCTCCCCATCTCCACATATTTCTGCCTCTTTCTCCCCGTCCCTGTGCACCTCCTCTTCCCTGGTGACACTGTCTTTCCTCTTACACCCCTGTGCCCCGACTCACTGACACCCCCAGCTTAGCTCAGTGCAGCTTCTCCCTCTGCTGTCACCCCCCTCCCCTCCTTTCTGTTCCTGCACTCGGCTTCCCCAGCTCTTCTCCTAAACCCCTCTCTCCGTCTGAAATTCCCTGTCCTTTGTTGCCCCCACTTCTGCTAACCAGGGGCCCCTCTCCCTTTTAGCTCCCCTTCATCTCTCTCGAACACTCCCTTCCCTCTATATTTCTCCATTTTCTTTCTCATCTGGCTGCTTCCCCGAGTTACTCGCTGTCTTAACCGTCGCTTTACAAGTCCCTCCCACATCCTCTGTTTTCCCGCCTCTTTACGGACCCCGCACTGATCTTCCTGTCCTCTCACCTGTCTATTTCTCTCATTCTGTCTCCTTCTCGGGAACCCCTCACACCCCAGTTCTGCCGATTTCCTGGCCTGACCTTCACAGTCACCGCTTCCACAAAGCCCCTCCCCGCGTGAGGGGGTGACCTGGTGACACCCCGGGGTGTTCCCTCCTAAATCCCACCCCCCTGAAAAGTGTGCTCTTCCTGTGATTCCGGCCTCTTATTAAACTGGGACGAGGGGGGTCTCCAGGCAGCGGGGAGGGTCTGCAGAGCCCCAGGCAGGGAGGAGGCCGGGCTCCCGGGGCCGCGGGGCGAGGCTGGGGGAGGGGCGCCAACGGCTGGACTCCGTCTCCCGAGTCCGTCTCCCAGGACTTCACACCGCGCGGCGGAGCGCTGCCCGGTGGGGGGTTTTAAGCAGGAAAACAACGCGGCAGGCGGGGTCTAGTGGCCCGAAGGTGGACAGACCACAGGGGAACGGCCTCAGTTTACCCGGAAACCCCCGCGGACCCTCCACCCGGCAGCGAAGCGGCCTGGGATCGGGACGTCTCCCCAGGACGCCGGACTCACCGCTGTAGGGGGCGCGGGTGCGGGGACTTCAACGTGGGTACTGACCCCCAGGCGGCAGGAGTGCAGGACGGTGGACTGAGCTGCTCAGGATTAAACCACAAACACTGAAAGTCACGGTCGCCAACCAGCCCTGCTCCTTGCCTTGGCCGCTTCCGGGTCTGCAAGAAACTCCGCCCCAACGCTGCCAGAAAACGTGGGCCGCAGGCGGGGCCTGGGCGGGGCTGAAACATTTGCCCACAGTGGGAAGGGCCCGCGGGAGGGAGGGAGGGACCCGAGGGAAGGGGTGGGGCCCCAGCTTGGGCGGGAAGGGCCTCTCCTCCGACTCACTCTCATTGGTTACTGACTATTGTTGATTCTCTTTATTTTAGGTAAGACCTTTTGCACCTACTTTATATTTTTAAGATTTCTCTTAGATGTATATTTAATGATGTTCAGTAATGCTTTACTCTTGGTTTAATATGTAGCCCAGTTCATTATATTTTAAGATCTCTCCGGTATGATTTTCTGATGATTACTGAAGATTCATCCTGCATAAAGACCTTCCAATCATCACATTTGTAAAGATTTTCTCTAAAATGTATAACTTGATATTTGGCTAATAATGAAGAATGGATCAAAACTTTCCCATCTTTATTGTAAATGCCGTTTTTGATACTAGCAATTATTCTTTCCCGTTGTGAAAACGGGAATATTTTTGATAGATTTAACTTGACTATACTCATAATATGCACCCCCAGTTTTAATCTCTATGGTGTACCTTGATAATTAAAAGTTTGATAATATATTCATCAAATCATTTCATGAATTTGTTTCTTGAACATGGTTTAAAAACAACAACAGCATGTTGTAATAGATTTGGGGATCTTTTGAAGATAGATTATGGAGATTATATGGAATTATGGAATATTGTGCCAACCAGCCACATTGGCATGAAAGAGATTTCAACGTGGACTCCCATGTTCACAAGCAAATAAATTCAGGGCTGGTGGACTCTTCATCAAACTCAGACTCATTGAAGCAAAGTCTATCACAATAGCGAAAGTCAAGAATTCATCTTCTTTATGGGGAGTTTTGGTGCTTGTAAAATTTACAAGGAAGGAAAATGAACATATTCAGAGAAAGAAAAAGAGAATTTTCTCAGTCAATGCAAAAATTTGACATATGTCTCCCTGTAAAATCATTATAAAACAGATACAAATTTTTCATTATTAAAGATCTCAAAATTTTTGAAGACTTCAAAAATTTTAACAACACAGGAATTAGTTTCACCTGGTGAATTAAAGTCTTTGCCAGAAACACCGACACTATACAGTTTTAAACACACATAAATGCATAATATTTACTACTATAAAAAAGTTTTTAAATATGGACTTGGGTGAAGAGAGACTTTACAAGAAACATTATTACTCTAGTTATAATCTCTGTGTACAACACCTACACTAACAAGTCAGACAGAAGAGGGCTTTTCTTCTATAAAGATGGCTACAAAGAATAAAGAAAACAAAATATGAACAGACCCAAACATTTGGAGAACAAGCTGATGGTTGCCAAATTTGAGGGTTGGGGAGGGAATAATAAGACAAGATAAATAAAATTAAATAAAATTAAATACCAAAAATGTGTTACAAAAAAAGAGAAATAAAACTTTACATGCAATAACATGATTTTTGATGGAGGTGGTGGGTGTAAACCATTCTAGGTGCTCATCATGCGTGGAAGTTATAATTACTGAATAATAAACACTCTTAGGAAAATATGTCATTCGATGATATATTACATTTTTAAAGGTAGTACCAAAGAAAAAATCCAAACAACAAGAAAAAAATTATAAACAAGGATGCAAAATAAAAGCTTGAAATAAAGAGTAAACCATATGCACACTATTCAAACTACAGTACTTAGGGCCTGCCGAGTGGGTCAGTTGGTATAGGGCTCCCTTAAGAGTGCGAGCTCTGAGCGAGAGGGTTGCCAGTTAGATTCAGAGCCCGAGTGAGCTGCCGCTGAGCTGCCAACAGGTGGTAAAAAAAAACCCAAAAAACAGTACTTATATTAAGATCAAAGTGGAATAGAGAACAAATACTATGACCAGGGATAATAAAATCTATTTCACAATTGTGAAGGGATAAACTCATCACAATGACATGACAATCATGAACCACGCACCAAGCAACAGAACTTCCAAGCCCCTGAAAAAACTGACCAGGATGCAATGAGAAAAAATGCAACCCACACTTACGTTCAGAGATTGATATGCCCCCTCTCTCAACAATACATAGAACAATTAGAAAGAAAATGAGTACGTAGAAGACTCTAACAATGAAATTAATAAATCAATGAAGTTGACCTGACATCTATAGAACTATGAGATAACAAAATATATATATTAGTCTCTGCCCCTGATTCTTGGCAGAGCTCCTAAACCCTTATAACCAACCATAAGTGATAACCTAAGTGATGAGAGTACTAGGAGCATGTTTGTTCTCTTGAGGCAACTCTGGGTGAGCTCCTGGATGGGGACTGGCCACACCATGATTAGTAGCTTGGGAAATCAGCCCCACCCCCACACTCCAGAAAATGGAGTTCCATACTGAGAAAACCATCATAAAATCCCCAAAATTGGGGTTCAAAGGTTTCCAGGAGAGTGAACACATCCACTCCCAGAGGGTGATGTATTCCAATTCCATGGGGACAGGAGCTCCTCTGCTCGAACGATCCCAGACCTGACCCTATCTATGTATCTCTTCATCTGACTGTCTATCTGTATTATCACATCTTTTAATACATTGGAGATCTGTGAACTGACCTAGCAAATTAATTGAACCCAAAGAAGGGGTTGTTGAAACTTCTGACCTACAGCCAATTGGTCGGTCAGAAGCGCAGGTAACGACCTGGAGCTCCGATTGGCATCTGTGTTGAAGGAGGAGGGCCAGCCTATGAAACTGAACCCTTCATCTGTGAAATATGATGATGCTGTCTCCAGGGTGAAAGTGTCAGAATTGCATTAACATGTAGGACACCCAGCTGGTGGCCCAGAGAATTGCTTGATGTGGGGGAGAGCCTCCACACATTTGATGACCACGAGTGTCAGACGTGAAGCATTCTGGGTGAGTGTGCTAGTACTGTGAGAGTAAAGGGGACACAGAAGAAGGAAACACAGAGTAGGGAAGAACTGGATTTTTTCTAACACAGGAAGTGGAAAACTGAGGTCTTCTTTCAGAAGAACACCGCACCGACAAAGAGAATTACACACAATCTTTAAAAACACACATAGTACTATACGAGTACCAACACAAACCATGCTCTTGGCCATGTAAAATGTAATGTGAATAAACCAGAACAGAACATATCATCATTTATAATTTGCCACTAAGACAGAAATTACAAACAGCACCCTTCAAGAATAGATAACAATTTAACCAAACACCTATAAGCGAACGGTTCTTTTATTTATTTTGTTTGTTTGCTTTGGTTTTTTGTACAACATTTTGAACTCCTGCTTGTAAAGGAAAGGGAGTTGAAAACAGCTCATCTGGTCCTGAGGCTGACGTATGTGAAGGCAGCAGGTGAACACGGGCAAGGTGCATGAGGTCATTCACAAATATTTGATAAACCAGGTGAAAATGAATGATGCCATATAGGCCACTGAGAGCTTATAAAAAATGAAAAGCAATATGTTCCTCGATGAATTAAAAATAAATGGAGGGCCGGCCGAGTGGCTCACTTGGTTAAGAGCTCGCTCAAGAGTATGAGCTCTGATCAACAGCGGTTCAAGTCCCTGCCCAAGCTGAGCAGCTGCTGAGCTGCCAACAGGTGGCAGGATGGCTCAGCAAAAAAATAATAATAATAAATGGATATTCTAATAGAAATAAAAAATATAAAATGAAATGAAAGAGAGTAAATAATATAGAAAGAGAATTCTTGAAATCAAGATTTCAAGGGTCGTACAATTGCTGGTCATAATGCACAACCAACTGTAAACTTGACGTTGGGATGTTAGGGTGAGTAGGGAAAAAAGAAAATCTCATTGAAAGAATACCAGTCAGCTTTCTGGATGTTTACCTGTGGTAACACATACACCTCAACTCTCTTTGGCTTACAACACAAACCTTTCTTTCTTCCCCATATTATATCTCTCATTGTCCACCTCTTGCTTGACCCCATAATTAAATTCTGAGAAATTTCATTCTACCTGGGACTGGAGCAGAGAAAGACAGAGTTAGAAGCAAAAAAAGATGCCTAAAGCATCCCTTTAAAATTGTAATATGCCCCTCTATTCACATCAAATTGGCCAAGGAGGTCGCAAGAACTCACAGCGAAACTTCCCATAATGTTGGTATGAAACAAAGTACAATCATCCAAAAAGAAGGAAGGGTTGCCTGGGCAAGTCGTGAAGGTTAATATGAAGGAGCAGTGATGTGTAATCTCACAGGAGAATGATAACTGGAAATAATGCTACAATATGTGGCAGTGCAGTTTCCATCAGAAGTAATTTGTTCCTCCTTGACTCACAAAAATATATGTCTTTACTTCTGTCCCAAAAGCAATGTTAAAAAGTATTACCTACACATGACTTCATCACAAATGAGTGTCTTGTTAAGCTGGCATGAGATTCGTTTGATTCAGAGCCCTGAGTGGAGTCCCCGTGATGTAGCACATTATGGTGGAACACAGAAATAACACCTCAATAATTTCTCCCCAAGGGAGCCAGGGCTCTTGTCCACGTAGGTGAGAATGAGGAAGGATCCTTTCTTGACTGCAGTTCACCTGCGAATGGACATTCAGTCCTCCTGTTTCTTGTTCCTGATGTCACCTAGTGACATCTAATACAGGATTATAAACAATGCATCTCTGGTGAAACAAGCAGCTTTCCCCAGCTACATCATTCTCATCAACAGCTATAGTTCCAAAGATTAGTGTGAGTCTATTAGCTCAGTTTTTTTATACGACAACTTTGTAGAACTCTCAACAGTACAACAGGACATTAAACAATTAAACTTTGTGATACCAAACAGCTCCATTTTCCAGTACCTCCAACCTCCAATTTTAGCAAGGCATGCCTAGCTTTATAGATTTATTCCAGGGTCTTCGTGCTTCTTAGCTACACTTGTCACTTCTGTACACTGAACCATTTTGTCCAAAAGGAGCAATTTCATGGCAATCATTTTATCAACAAACAGTTTAGCTGTAAGTGCACTGGGGCCATGTCCTTCATTTAGAGTGTGTTGTGCTTTTGAGTTTCAACATATGAGTGTATGATGTTATCAGTCTCTAACTGCAAACAAAGCTTAAGACAGGGTTCCACCCTGTTGTGAATGGTTACAAGTGCAAAAATGTTTTGAGAGTGAATATATAAAATTTCCAATTTCCCCAACAACAACAAAAGCTTTCCCATTATATGTTGCTCACCTAAATTATTTTTTATTAATTTTTTATTTTTTTAATTGAGAAATTGGGGAGGGGAACAGATTTGGGGAATCGAGAAAAGGGAACTGCTAAGTTGTTGTCTTTCAATCTTAGTTGTGGAGGGCGCAGCAAGCTCAGCTCCAAGTCCAGTCGCCATCAGGCTGCCCATTGGCAGCTCGTGGTCTCTCAGCTCAAGGTGCTGTGTTTAATCTTATTTGTGGGAGGGCTTAGCCACCATCCCATGCAAAATTCGAACCAGCGGCCTTGTTATTAAGAATGCACGCTCCATCCAATGAGCCATCGGGAGGCAGCTCAGTTCAAGGTGCCAAGTTCGGTCTCAGTTGCGGGCGGGAGTAGCCCACCATTGAACAGGCAACCTTGTTGGTAGGAGCATGTGCTCTCACCAGCTGAGCCATCCTGCCACCTGTTGGCAGCTTAGCAGGAGCTCAGCTCGGGCGCAGCTCACTGGCCCATGTGGGACTCTAACCGACGACTCTGCTGCTCAGAGTTCATTCTCTTCAGCAAACTCTTAACCAAGTGAGCCACTCAGCTGGCCCTACACTATGATTTTTTTGAGATGGTATCATAGACTAGTAAAACATTGTACAAACTGAAAGAATATAGAATACTTTCACTCTAAGTTCTATGGAACACTTATTGAAATATACAAATAGAATTTTATCAATTTACATTAGCTTTATAAGCTTTAACAAAACCCAAATAGCTTATTTGAGTATTCCACTCATAAAACAATGATTCCACATTTAAAAAATTATTGGTGTTATATATTATAACATTAATGGTACTTGAAAATTTCTTAGATAGTTAAATAGCATGAGAAAAATGAAATTGAGGCTAAGCCAGTCATGAAGCAGAAATATTTCATCCAACATTTTGATTAGCAGAAAACAGTAAATTCATTTCCTCTGAAATCATGGACAATGGGGGTGAACAGAGATTCTGCCTAAACAAAGACCAACAGAAGAGGAAGAAGGAGGAAAAAATAGATTGAGGCAGAGACAAATAGCTGGAACCATTAAACATACACATCTAAATAGAGATTTGCTAATAGTAAATGGAGGAAAGAAGATATTCCATGCAAACATGGACAACCAGAGTTGCTAAAGACAGCCAGAGTTGCTAAATTCTAGGAGACAAAACAGAGGTAAGACAAAAACTGACAAGAGGCAAAGGACATTATAATTGTAAAGGGGCCCATTCTCCAGGAATACATAATAATTATACGTATATATGCATACATTAGAGCTCCCAAACATATTGTTGCCTCTCACATGACATGGGCAGTGGGAGAACGAGAGCGGGTGGTGAAGGATTAAGAAAGAAAAGAAACAGCAGCCAATAGTTAAATGAGCGAGGGGCCGAGGGTCTCCAGCCTCATGGACTAAGAGCGCCAAATGGGGCCAACACGCGGCATTTATTTCTCTACATACCCAGAAGTAGCACTGTTGTCTCACAGCCTGTGAGTCTCATTCCTGAGAACGTGCTCAAACCAGATTACCCATGCCTGCAAGCTGCTATTACTGAGAGTCCGCCAGCAGAGATAAGACAGATGCTCTGCCTTCACATACCCTACACGCAAATGACCCCAGGAAGATGAGATTATTATGCTGAGGACAGATCATCAGGTCACTTCCCAAGCAGGTTGAGGGAAGGAATGTAGCGACAGAGGTAGAAGACCTCCAGTCTCTTTGGGGGCGGGTGAGGGCCTATGCCCACCTCCATCAGACCCGAGATTTCTCCTAATGGCCCCATGCGACTGTGCCTGTCTTAGGTTGCTCCTTCCTCGAGGAATCTTACTCGTCATTGACTAACCAGCCATCTTTTGGGGCCAAACAGGGAGACACAAGGTGTATGAGCAGTGTCCTTAAAAGGGTCAGTTTAGGGTTAGCACGGGGGGACAGATGGCTGGACAGCTGCATTGCAGCATCTCCCCCTTTCTGTTTTTTGCAGCATGAGAAACACAGACTTAGTGGATTTTTTCATTCACTGCCCTTCAGTGGGCTTTTTGTCCACATTTGAAGACTAAACAAAACAAACCGAGAATAATAAACAGAATTCCCATTGCACCTGCAAACCCTTCAACCAAAGTCTTTATCCAATTAACGGGATTTAAAGCAGAGAGTCCTTCCGCAGTCGCGGAGAATGTCTGCTCTCCAGGGAGGAGCTGGAGTTTGGCGTTAGACATCTGATCCCAGAAACAGTCTCAGCCATCTATCTTTTCCGCTGGTTGTTTCCTTCTTTTAGCTGCCGGTCAGGTCGATTTTTGGTGGGCTGGTGTTCATGGTAAGGTTTAACACACCAACCAGGTACCCACAAAGGACGTTCTTCTGGGCCTGGAGAAATACAAGCAAACCCTCGTCCCCATGTTAGTAAGGTTCCTAGATGCCATTGATTAGTTTGAATATCTTTCCACCAAATTGGAACATTCTCCAAAGTTTTCGAGCTTTGAGAATTAGTATAATGCCTTTCTGCGGCCGTACGTCCAAGGTGTGGTTCATTACTTGAACCAGAGAAATTTTAAAAATTCAGAGTAAACATAGCTTTTGCCAATTGTACTTGCAGGGGGTCCTTACTGTCTCTCCCTTTTTGTTTTTGAAGTTGTTTTTTCAAAGTGGCATTAGCACATTCCTCAATGGCTTGGCCTTGTGGATTATAAGGAATTCCTGTAGTATGAATCGCTAGAGGGAGCCCCATGATTGAAAAACAGACAAGCACATGGCGGCAGGAATGTGCCAGGGTTTCTCCTGTCTGGGCAGTTGCTACAAGAAACCCGAGGCAGCATCAATAGAGACGTGCACAAATGATAAATGTCCAAAGGTCGGGATGTGAGATACATCCATTTGCCAGATAGTATTGGGGACTAAACCCCTAGGATTGACTCCTTCAGGGTACTCCTGTGGGGCATTACCAATTTGGCAAGTAGGACAAGTTTGGACAATCCCTTGTTTATAAGTAATGGGAAACCGAGTTTGGAGACCGCCAGCATTAATATGAGTTAATGAATGAAACTGTATTGCTTCAGCAACATGAACAATTCCTACGAAGGAATCAGCAAGAGCATTGCCATGGGTCATAGGACCAGGTAATGAGGTATGCGCACGAATGTGCATAACAAAAAAATGGATGTTGGCGGTTTCTTACAACCTGTTAAAGTTGAATAAACAAAATCTGTAGAGATAGATTAGGATTATGAGAAAGGGACGCCATCTCAATGTGTTGCACAGTATGGACAACATAAGCAGAACCAAAAACAATATTTAAAGAACCAGAAAAATTCTTTAAAGCAGTTAAGACGGCCATCAGTTCAGCCTTTTGTGCTGATGTGCACTTAGTGCAGATAAGTTGTTGGCCTTTGTTACTAACAACTGCTGCTTTACCGTTGCTAGAACCATCAGTGAAAACTGTGACACCTTGAGGAATAGGCTCCTGTTGGAGTATTTTAGGTAGAATCCAATATGTCTTTTGAAGAAACTGGAATAATTAATTTTTAGGGTAGTGGTTATCAATAGCGCCATAAAAATTACTAATAGCAATTTGCCAAGATTCAGAATGAACATTAAAATTAGTAATTTGTTGTTTCTTCAAAGGTACTACTATTTTATTAGGTTCCTGTCCATTTAAGTGGAGAACGCTGGTGCAAGCACACGATATGAGTTCTGAAATTACTCCACATAACTCGGGAGTGACTTAACAAAGTTGTTAGACAAGAAAAGCCACTCTACCAGGTCATTTTGTTGAACAATTACTGCCATAGGTGAGTGCGGAGTAGGAAAAATTAAAATTTGTAAAGGTTGAGAAGGATCTATATGCTGACTTTGAACTTCTTGAATCTTTTGTTCTACTAATTCTAATCTCTGATTAGCCTGAGCGGTTAAATTACGAGGACTATCTAGTTGAGGCAGTCCTTGTAAAAGACTGAACAGATTATTGAGGGTTTATGTGGAAATGCCCAAAGTAGGGCGTAGCCAATTAATGTCTCCTATAAGTTTTTGTAGATCATTTAAGGTGGAGATTTTCTCTGTTCTTATTTGAACTTTCTGAAGTCGAATAGTCTGTCTATCCACAATAGACCCTAGATATTGTACTGACATTGTGGTTTGAATTTTATCTGGAGCGATACAAAGTCCTGCTGAGTCGAGTTGTTTTTTAAGTGACTCAAAACATGCTGCTAAAGGTTGTCACTTCGAGGGGTAAAAAGTATTACTAGTGCACTGTGTTGTACAGCTGAAACTAATTCTAAAAAATGTGTATTTCATAATAAAAAATAATTTAATACAAAAAAACACAAAAAAAATGCTGCTAAATTTTCTGTGAAGGCGCAGCACAGAGAATATCATCCATGTAATAAATGATATAGCAATCTAGAAATTCAGTTCTTACAGGGAGAACAGCTCTGTCTACAAAAAGCTGACATATGGTTGGGCTATTAAGCATTCCCTGAGGTAGAACTTTCCATTGATATCTCCTCATAGGTTCTTTATTAGTTGAGGGACTAGAAAATGCAAATCGAGGACAATCTTGAGGATGCAAAGGGATTGTATAAAAACAATCCTGTAGATTAATTACTATTAAAGGCCAATTTTTTGGAATCATGGATGGTTGTGGAAGTCCAGGCTGTAAAGCAACCATGGGCTCAAGGAGAGCATTAACTGCTCGGAGGTCAGTGAGCATTCGTCATTTCCCTGACTTCTTTTTAATAACAAATACTGGTGAGTTCCAGGGACTTCTAGAAGGTTCTATGTGATCTAATTCTAATTGAATCTGTACTAATTCTGCTAGAGCCTCTAATTTTTCCTGAGAGAGGGGCCACTGCTCGATCCATAGAGGCATGTTCTTTATCCATTTAAGAGCCACAGGAGTCCATAGCTCTATGACAGTGGCCCCTACAAAAGCTCTACGACAGTGGCCCCTACAAAAAATACTCTTTCGTCTCTGTCCAATTATCTAAATCCCTCTTATCCTTGCTGAGACAAAGGCTGATTGGGTTGCGTAATCCCCTGGTTAATTTTTTCTAAACTTCTTTCTGGCAGAGATCCCACATAACTCATTAATTTTTTTATTTTGAGGAGGTATCCAAATCTCTGCCTCCCATTCTGTAAGTAAGTCTCTTCCCCATATATTAACTGGAATATTGGCAATATAGGGTTGTAAAAATCCTTTTTGTCCCTCGGGACCCAGGCAGGGAAGAATACACTTTGGTGCAAGACTGAAGCTCAGCTGACTCCCACTATGCTAATATTTGGTTCCTGTACCTTCCAAATTTTTGCCCATTCTTGAGAACTAATTATAGAAACATCAGCTCCTGTATCTAAAAGACCTTCAATTTTTTGGCCTTGGATTTCAATTTGACAAACAGGATGAATTTCTGATATCTTTCCTGCTAGAAAAATGCCTGCCTGTCCAGTACTTCCAAATCCTCTGGTTCCCCTTTTCTTCATCCTCTTTTTTCCTGGGAGGATATACTGGAGGAGAAGCAGTTGCATGACTCGCTCTCCCTTCTTTGCAGAGCAGAGAACTGAAGAGGACATTGTAACTTGAATTTCTCACTGACAGAGGAAATAATAATTCTGCTAAATATATTACCAAAAAAATGCAAGAATGAAGAGTTACTAAGTCATACTATGGAGTCTGCGTGAGGCTTCTAGCAAACCCAAGAAAGGCACAAGAAAACAGAAACAAAAACAAAAAAAACTACAGACTAATGTCCCCAATCAGCATTGATGCAACGACAAAATGCTAGTAAACCAAATTCAACAGCACATTAAAGCAATTATACGTAATGACCAAGGGGAATTTATCACTGTAAAGCCGGAATGTTTCAACATACAAAAGTCAATCAATGGGGTTGGCCGATTGCCCTAGTGCCGGGTTGGTTAAGAGGTGGCTTGGGACGCCAGCTCTGAACAGCAGGGCCCCAGTTCGGATTCCACATTAGGGCCAGTGACACTGCGCCCTCTACAGCTAAGATGGTGAAAAACAGCTTGACCTGGAGCTGGGCTTCCGTGAGTTGCCGGCGATGGCGTAGGCTGCAGTGAGGCTGCAGTGGGCTGCTGTAAAGCTACCCTGACTGACTGGCAGCTGGCGTGAGTGGTTGACAGCTGCTGTGAGCTGCCAAGAGCCACCGTGAGCGGCCGTTGAGTGGCCGCAACTGATCTGCCTAACCCTGGAAGAGTGGAATGATAATATCAACATCAGCCAGTGAAGCGACGTCCTCCACAACTAGACTGAAGAACAAAAGGACAGCAACTTGTCTGTTCCCCTTCCCTGATTCCCCAGCGCTGTTCCCCTCCCCCAATTCCCCAATAAAATAAAATCTTAAAAAAAAAAGTCAATCATTGCAACCCACCACATTAACAGAACGAAGTCAGGAAAATAACACATGATCTCAAGTGATGCAGAAAAGGCATTTGACAAAAACAAACAACCTGTTAAGAAGTTATTACATACTAGTAATTACCTCAACATAATAAAAGCCATATTTGAAAAGCACACAGCTACCATCAAACTCAAAGGTGAATGTGTAAAAGCTTGAGTTCTGAGATAAGGAGAAAGGCAAAGATTCATATTCCCAGCACTACTATTCAAGAAAGCACTAGAATTCTTAGCCAGAGCAATAAGACAAGAAAAAGAAATACATTACCAAAATTCAAACTGGAAAAGAAGATAATTATCTTTTTTGCTGATGAAAAGATCTTTCATGTAGAAAATCAGAGATTTCACACATGCAAAAAGAAATGTTAAAACTGGAGAATTATGTTTAAAAAGTTGCAATAAAAAATTTGAAAAGATACTTAAAAAACAATCATTTAGGGGCAAACTGATGGCGCAGTAGATAAACGCTGTGTTTACCTTCTCTCACAACCACATCAAATTACAATCCAGACTGGTATAAAAGTCAGAGACACAGCAAGGGATGGTCCCACACCCGCGGACCATTAAATATAAGGAGGGCTATTTCAGCTGTGGGGGTGCCAAGTCCCCTAAAGACTGAGAGATACCAGCCCCATCCCAGCCCAGGTTTCAAGTGCCAGGGAGAGGGGTTCCATAATTTTGGGTTGTGAAAACCAGCAGAGATTGTGACTTAGAGAAACAGTGTGGCTGCACTCACTGGTGCTCCTCTTAAAGGGTACAGCTTACCTACCAGTGGTATCACTGGCTCTGAGCTCCAGCGCTGAGGCAGCAACTGGAAAGGCAGCAAGCACAAATGGTGGGGAATTGAGTTGTCTGGTTTGAGATGGGGGCTGGAGAGGTGGCTTTCTACTGGACAAAGGATCTGGCAGAGGCTATTGTTTCTTTGTTGAGCCCTCCCCCTTCCCACCATGCAAACACAGGTGGTTGCCATTTCTGAGTTTCTGCTGTCAGTTTGCCCAGCCCTGGCGATTTGAGACCTAGCCTCACCCAACTTTCGGGTACACCCAGGCTGCTTTCTGTGGCTGTTTCATATAGACGGCTTGCCTTGACTCAAGCTGCAGACTTTCCTAGCGTCTCTGAAAAGTTTGGAGAACCCAGGCAAGCAGCACCTGGATTGAGCATGTCTTGTATCTCTGGCTGAGCAGCACGAGTCCGGCACTAGCAGCAGCCAGCCTTGGTTCATGGCTTGGCCTCTCAAGTTGCTTACAACACTGCACAGGCAGTAGACATCTGCGGGTTTCCTTCTGGCTCCAGCTAGGTGGCCCCAGGTGGGTCATGGGCTGTGACTGAATTAGACCTACAGCAGATCCCCTCCAAGGTGATCATGGGTCTGGCACCCTCCGTGGCCAGCTTCAAAACGAGCTGGAGCATCACCCAGCTGCCTCCAAGTATGACGCACCCAAGGGGGCATTGGGCAGGCACCGAGTCCTGCTGAGGCAGACCCTACTCAACAACTCTTCCGCTGTACTCAAGGCCTGTCCTCAAAACCAGTGAGCCCAAAGATCATTCCCTCACATTGATGTGCAATTATTAATCTAAGGCTCAACTACAAGTGGAGGGCACACACAACCCACACAAAGGACGCACCTAGAGCATGTGGCTCAGGTGACCAGAAAGAGTAAGCCACTGAATCCCACAGCATACTTACTACATAAGGAAACTCTATGAAGCCTGGAAGACAGCAGCCTTACTAATACATAGAAACAAACACAGGGAGGCAGCCAAAATGAGGAGACAAAGAAACATGTCACAAATGAAAGAACAGAACAAAGCTCCAGCAACAGAGATAAAGCAATCTATCAGATGCAGAGAATCAAACACGGGTTATAAGACTGCGCAATGATCTCAGTGAGATCTTCAACAGAGAGACAGGAAGCATAAAAATGGAGATGGAAATCATAAAAAAGAACCAGTCAGAATTAAAGGATACAATAATGGAAATGAAGAATATATTACAGGGAACCTTTGGTAGATTAGATGAAGCAGAGGATCCAGCCAGCGATGTAGGAGATAAAATACAAAAAACACCCAACCAGAACCACAATAACAAAATAGAATACAGAAATTGAGGAGAGTTTAATGGGCCTCCGTGACATTATCAAGCATACCAACACTCGCATTATAGGGGTACCAGAAGGAGAAGAGAGAGAGCAAGGAATTGAAAAATATTTGAAGAAATAATAACAGAAAACTTCCCCAGCCTGGTGAAGGAAATGAGCATACAAGTCCAGGAAGCACAGAGAGTCTCAAACAAGATAAACCCATGGAGGCCAACAGCGAGACACATCATAATTAAAATGCCAAAGGTTAAATATAAAGTGAGAATCTTAAAAGCAGTAAGAGAAAAGCACTTAGTTACCTACAAGGGAGCCCCCATAAGACTGTCAGCTGATTTCTCAACAGGAACTTTGCAAGCAAGAAGGGAGTGGCAGAAAACATCCTAAGTGATGAAAGGCCAATAAATACAACCAAGATTGCTCTACCCAGCAAGGCTATCATTTAGAACTGAAGGACGGATGAGGAGCTTCCCAGACAAGAAAAAGCTGAAGAAGCTCATCACCAGCAAATCAGTATTACTAGGACTCTTAAAGGGACTTGTTTAAGATAGGAGAGGGGATAAGGATGGGAGAAAAAGGGAGGGATTAAGAAGAACAAATTGGTTGTTATACAGTCGTCATGGGGATGTAGGGTAAAGCATAAGGAATATAGTCAACAATACTGTAATAGCTAGGTGTGGTGCCAGATAGGTACTAGATCTATTAGGGTGATAGATGGGACTGGGGTTGGGAACAGGGTGAAAAAGTTGAAGGCATTGCCTTTTATATTGCATGTTTTACATTCTAAAATCAACTGCACAACCAAAACAGGCATTGTTTGCTTTCATGTGGCTATTGCTGAAGAATTATTGGAGCAAGTGTCATTGCCCAATTATAATTGTCATGGACATTCTTCAAATAACGATACACCTTTTTGTTTGCAGGTGAAAAATTGGGCACACTTTTCTGAGAATATTCCATCAACTGAGTCCAAGCAACACCCTATAAAAAGGTGCCATGTTTGTTATAAACATAAAATCAGGAAAGAGACTACCTGGCAGTGCAAACAGTGCCAAGTGCCACTGCATTTACCTACTTGCATTGAAAAATACCATACTCTTCATAACTATTAGTAATTTGCTTTTTGTTATACCTTGAATTTGTTTTAGTTTTATTTTTCTTATTTATTTATTTTTGTTTTGCAATTCTAATTACCTGAAGTCATTTCAACACTATGTATGTCCTTGATTTTTTAGAAATAAATGAATTTTTACATAAAATCTGCTTTTACATATTACCCCAAGAACCAATTACTTAAATCTGTTCCACATGCAAAATTTTTTTTCAATAAATTGGTACCGAAGGGGTTAATATCGTTAGGTCCTCGCTTCTTAAAAATGACCTAAGAGACAGAGTTTTCATTCCAAAGGCTTTATTAGCCAAGCCTGGCATCTGCCTCACTCTGCAAGAGGAGAACGGCCCTGAGGTCTTGGCAGTTGGAAATTTTATAGGGTTTGATTTCTGGGGTTATGGGCAAAAGGAGAAGTAAAGCAAATGTACAGAAGCAAGAAGAGCTGTTGGTTTTTGTGAGATGTTTCTAACCAGTTGCAAAAAAACAAAAAAAAAATACTTCTGCAAAATTTCAACCCATTTCTTATAAATCTAAGCTTTTACTATAATTATTTCTTGTGATATTAAGTTTCAGTTTGTTATTACCACATTCTGGTGTCTGAACAGGATACTCTGCTAAGCGTAGCTGAAGTAGCTGAAGTGTGGCTTCCTCTTATTCTTCAGGGCTGGGGTATTTTTAAAATAAGCCTGTCTGGCCTAGGGTCTGGGCCGGGGTCCTCACATTCCCCACTGGGCTTATAGGTGGAATCAAATCATTGATTCAAATTCCTGGGTGGGGGTGTATTCGTGGCAGAGGACCAGGAGCTTTATCTGACTGACCTGGCGACAAACAAAAGTAGTGAGAGTATTAAGGATATAGGGACCTATAAGGAAGGCGAGTAGTAGAAGAATTAGCAGCCCTTCCACAGCAAAGATGAAGGTTGTGAGCTAGGGAGACTAGTTGAAAAGTGACGGATACCAGTTTTGTTGGCTATTTTGGGTGATATATTTATTTTTAAGATTGTCCCTAACTAAGGCTAAAGTGTTCTGGATGACTTCTGATTGGTTAGTATAGAAGTAGCAGGTGTCTCCTAGGGAAACGTAGAGACTACCTTGTTTTGTTGCTGGATAGAGACGAAAACAGGAATGGGGTAGGGGCAGAAATTTGTTAAAAACGGAAACGGAAACTGTTGGGCTCAAAATAGGAACTATTTGGCTTGGGGTTTATAGCTAGGGTCTTAGGGAAAGGGGTTCTCTAGAAGGGTATGGGGCGGAGAACGTGACAATCTTAGCTTTAAGGAGTCCGGCAAGGTGTTCCAAGGTGTCCTGGACACTTTATGCTTCCTGGGCCATCCTTAGTTGGGCAAACTTTACAACCGTTGGGATGGTGAGGATAACGGTGTATGGTCCGTTAAAGGAGTGAGTCCGAGTCTCTGGGTTGGAAGGGACAAACAGGGTCCAATGGGGAATAGGCAAGGCGTCCCAGATGGCTCTATAGATATTCTTTTGTGTGGTATGGAAAGCCTGTAGGGACTTGAGTAAAGATTGGTTATGGATTTTAGTCTGTAAGTTTTGAGTGCCCCACTGGT
The DNA here is from genome assembly GCA_031876335.1 of Hipposideros larvatus. NCBI lineage: Eukaryota > Metazoa > Chordata > Mammalia > Chiroptera > Hipposideridae > Hipposideros > Hipposideros larvatus. The sequence continues at coordinate 410,128 of JAVKSA010000061.1, forward strand.
CTTTTTGGGCATCCTCTCTTGCTGTCTAGTATGTTTTTAACTGTCTGTCTTGTTTTTCCCTTAGAGACACGATCCCCATAAAATCTCTATGGGAAGTTGAGGGACAGGAGGTCTCTTCTTCTGTATCTGCTTCCCTCTGGGTAGGGGCATAGAGCTGTCCCTGCCTATTGGGGGATTTATGGAACTCTTATCCTATCTGATCTTAGATGAAAGGAAGGGGTCCTGAGATCCACCCGGAAAACTATGCCGGCCTTCCCGGCTGGGACTGGCTTCATTGCTGGGGCACTACCCGTATCTCCAAAGCCCTTAATTGTTGGCAGATCATGGAAGGCTCAATCTCCAAACCTTGAGAAGGACCTCCGACCATGTCAAACTGAGGAAAGCAACAACGAGTAGCTTTAGCAGTTCAGCTTGAAAAGGAGTTCAAGGTTTTTAACTGACTCCCAGGAACATGAATGATAGTCTTCCTTTGGGGAAGCCCTGTGGAGACTTAAAAGAAAAGATTAACTTAAGGGAAGTGCACCTAGTTATTGCCTCTGAAGCCTAACAGCTGTTGGTACAAAAAATTGTACAGGGTTTTTTCTATATAGGAACAAACTGGTCTGTGAGAGGCCTTTTTCTAGGCTTTTAATAGTATTTTATATAATTTTTTAAGATGTAGACTAATCGTACAGAACAGGCTGAGTAAAATAAGTTTAAATCCAGGGGCTCTCTGTTTTTGTAAAAAGAAAAAGGCCCAGACTGAGCGGTTGAGACAGAATAAATGGCTTTTATATTAATTAGAAAAAGTAATAGGGTTACCTGCCACATCAGGGTTACCCATAGTTTTACCCCTATGATGAGAATAGCTTGGGAGCCGCTGGGAGCTTTAGGCCTGTAGTTACTTACAGCCCCTTGTGGGGAAGGACTTGGTCCCTGCTCCCGTCAGAGCAGAGGATAATTCCTCCTCCACGGCCCTGTAGTTTGTACAAAGGACACGTCTGTTTAGTAAGATTAGGATACTCCTTCTTCCAGCGGTCTGGCCTTTTATATCCAAAGCTGGCTCCTTTACCTGGTGTTTCCTCTTCTGGGGCTTGTAGGGTGCCCTGAGGTGGCTTTAGCTCTGGGTGATTATAATTGTGTCCAAAAATCTGGCCTGGCTCTGGTCTCATCTTGCACTCTGAGTGTTCCTTTATTTTTTTATTTTAGCTGTTAAAGATATTTAAATAAATTTCTGGCCTTCTCTAGGATATGAGCCTCTTTACCAGGAGGTAACAGTGGGCTAGAACCATTAGAATATTCTGCCAGTTAGGGGAAATTATTAGGCTAGGCTTCCCTACATTGGCCTATATTTGATACCGAGGAAAGTGTATGAGCTCTAGTGGTTTCTAAAACAAAGAAGTCTATATAGCTATTAGCAAAACGTAACTTCTAAATTGAATCCCTTGGGCAACCAAAGACCTGATTGAGACAATACAAAACATAGAAAACTATTTTGATGACATACAATCTTTACTTTTCAGGCAGAAAACCTTTTTTATAACATTAGTAGTAGACCAGCAATTTAACAAATTCTACCCTATCCAGCAAAAAGAGAAAACTCAACTAATTTTGTACTAGCTTATTTGTGATACCTAAACTTATTTAAACATATTTAGTTTAACCATATATAAAATTCTCTTAAAATTTTCTTTTCCATTCCTTCTACAACTTGTCTAGTTCCTTTTAGTTTGTCTTATTTATTCAGAAATAACCAACCTTAGGACAAACTACCCTCCTTCAGTTCCTTCAAAAGTGTGTTTCTATATCTTATACCTTTTTGTATTTACTTTTATATTAAAATCTATAACCTTTAAGACCTTAATTTTTATTGACAACTAAAACCGAGTAACCAATATTTTTATTAGTAAATCTATAATACATTGTGCAATCTTTAGGAGTATAGGTTATGTCTTTTAGTTTTTCTGTGAAAAGAAGCCAGAAATAGATGAACTCAGAACTAATAATTAATATTTTAGTATTTTATTATGTTGAAATATTTAGATATTTAATACCTTTTATTATTTAACATAACTTAGTAAACTTAAAATCATAAGTTTCTAACAGATGCTGAGAAACTATATTCAAGTATCTATATTATACAATTATTATTGAAAAGTTTTATCTAAAACCTTATTTTTGACAAATTTGTGACAGATAACATAAACTTATCTCTGTCTCCTCATCTCTGTAAACTTAGGCAAAACAAAAGATACCATATTTAATGTTAATAACCTTAGAGATATATTTATGTGACTGAAAGTTAAACCGACCTCAGTGTCAAACATATTTTTTAGACTACATGATCCTGAAAAGTACCTGAGTTAATTTTTAAGCTAATTAACTATAATCTGGAAATACTATCCAGAGGCAAACATATTACATTATATAAAATACAGATAAGCATGAATATTAGAGATTATATATATAAACAGAATTATTAACAATTGCAGAGAAATTTTAAGATCTTATAATTACCCCTACAAGTGCAAAGAGGTTGGAATAAGGGCTGGGTGTCTGGCTTGAAACTTAGCCGCTTGGTTTTAAAAGTGTCTCTCTCTTTTTGTTGTTTTTGTTTGTTTGTTTGTTTCCTCAGCCTCAGGTTTTTCTGGATACAAGTGAGGAGATGGGTGGAGTCCCCTTTTCTCTGAACTATCAGTTTAGTTCCCTTTTTAGAATTTATTATAGAGGCTTATATATGAGAAATCTTATCTTATTTACCAAACCCTCTAACAAAATAATTTTATTTATAAGAGTACAATTTAATGAACTTTAGAGTGACCAGCGCCCTCCAGAATTTAAATATACATTGGCCAGTAATACTGTAATAGAATATTGATTTCCTTTTTGGTTAACAGCTTATAGCTATAATTTTTCAATGGCCTAATATTTTGCCCAATGGGCTCCTAGTTGAGATTGAAACTAAAAGTTAATTTACATGACAAAACGGGGATTGGGGAAGAAATTAGGGGAGACTATTTAGGAGACGCTGAACAAATAGACAAAAAGGACAACAAGAAACATGGTCCATACAAGAGACTTATCCAGATACCAGGTTTATCAAACAGATTAAAAAGACAACAAGAGACAGGGACCATGTGACAGACATTTGTTAAATATTAGGTGCACCCCCTATGTATTCCTTTACCAGAACTAAGGTGTAACAACTCCTTGTACCAATTAACTATACCAGAACCAAATTCTGCTAAACAGACTGATAAAAACATAGATGACAGACACGGCCCTCCAAGTACCAGGTTTACTTACAGGATTCTGAGGAACAAAACAGGTCTCCTTAACACAGCGGTTCTCAACCTGTGGGTCGCAACCCCTTTGGGTGTCGAACGACCTTTTCACAGGGGTCGCCTAAGACCATCGGAAAACAAAAAGATATTTACATTATGATTCATAACAGTAGCAAAATTACAGTTATAGAGTAGCAACAAAAATAATTTTATGGTTGGGGGTCACCACAACATGAGGAAGTGTATTAAGGGGTCACGGCATTAGGAAGGTTGAGAAACGCTGCCTTAATGGAATGTGAAGAATTTACCAGGTCCTACTGCCGACGCCTCCGGAGGTGTCTCATCTCTCAGGGACAAGAATTAGATGACGAAAATAAACATAAAACTGACTGGCCAGAGGCTGACGAAACAGTAAGGAGGATGACAGACACAAACAAGGAGCCAAAGCAAAGCAGGCAACCTAATCCCCTCCAAGAATCCAGAAGAGAGGACCAGGGAGATGCGGAATACCCATTACCACTCGAATCTGATTCAAATCCCATTCAGGAATCTAGAGGGGGAGGGCCAGGAGCCACGGAATACCCATCGCGACACAAATCTGACCCAACCCAGGAGGAAACTTGCTGCCATCGCAGGGTACCCCCGGACTTGAAGGGTATGTGCCACGTCCGGCCCCCTCAGAGTCCCTCAGAAGTCGCGACCCAGATCAGAAAGAGATCAGAAAGACCTCTTAACTTCGAAGGATTCCCGAATAAAGTCTTTGGAACGAAGGGGATGGCTGTAATCCTTCCTCTCCACTTCCAGGAATGCTGACTCAGGTGCCAGGGCCCCGGAATCCCATCGGGGTAGCCACCCCCAACAAAGAGCCTGCGAACACTGAGGGCAGAGATGAGTCAGCCGCCCTGATCTCGCTGGGGCATCCAAATGTTAGGTCCTCGCTTCTTAAATATGACCTAAGAGACAGAGTTTTCGTTCCAAAGGCTTTATTAGCCAAGCCTGGTGTCCGCCTCATTCTGCAAGAGAACGGCCTCGAGATCTTGGCAGGTGGAAGTTTCATAGGGTTTGATTTCCGGGGTTATGGAAAAAAGCAGAAGTAAAGCAAATGTACAGAAGCAAGAAGAGCTGCTAGTTTTGGTGAGATGTTTCTAACCAGTTGCAAAAAAAAAACTTCTGTAAAATTTCAACCCATTTCTTGTAAATCTAAGCTTTTACTATAATTATATCTAGTGATATTAAGTTTCAGTTTGTTATTACCACATTCTGGTGTCTGAACAGGATACCCTGCTAAGCCTAGCTGAAGTAGCTGAAGTGTGGCTTCCTCTTATTCATCAGGGCTGGGGTATTTTTTAAATAAGCCTGTCTGGCCTAGGGTCCGGGCTGGGATCCTCACAATATAAATTAAATCAATCATGGTTGCTATGGGAGCTTCGACTGGGGCTTGGGGCCTCTACTGAAAGGTCTAGGCTAAGGCAGGGAGCAAGTAATCATGGCTTCAGGTCCTGGTGGCAGTCATAGCATTGTGTCCTCTAGTTTCCAGGGGATGTGGTTCATGGGGCTGGTCATATTTCATGATTCCAGAACTGAAACATAACTGAGGCCAAGGTGTTAGCTTTGTTGAATTAAATGGTCACTCATCATTTGAGGTTTAGTTATTATATCCTAGTCAGGGCTGACAGATCTGAAGGTTTATACTTAAGTGAATTTGGAGTTGACTAAACCCAATGTCCTCAGGGCTTAATGATTAGAAGGAGCGCACATACAATACAGGAGCAGGCAGGAGGCTCTGGGGAAAGAACGCAAGTGAGTTCAGTTCTACCAGGATAAACATAGCTAGCTTGGATTAAAGCAGAATACACGCAAAAGACATCAAGTTCACATTCGGTTACAAATCCACCTCACGGAATACTTGAATGGCGTAAAGAGTTTAAGATGCAAAACAATGCGAAAAGGGAGTCTACGTGGTCCGAAAACAGAAAAGCTGGCAGGCAGGGAGCAGCCTTGGAGGCCTTTCAGTCCCCAAAGGAAGCGCCCTGGCTCCCAGGGTGAAGCTTCAATTTACAGAGGGGAGGGCCTGTTGCAGGGACTTCAAGGTCCATAGCGACTCGAGACCCATGTATGAAGATGGGGGGTTGTGAAGCGCAGCTTTAGACTAGAGAGAAGGATACTCACCTCGGTAGGGTGACCATCACTCTCATGTATCTGCTTCACAGTCTTAAGGTATGGCCACAGACCCAAAGTCAGGTGAAGTGGGAACAAGGCTTCGGTGGAGCCCGAGGTAATCAGGCCGATTAGAGATGCGAATGGGCGATGACAGTGAGGAAGCAAAAGGAAACTGGCGTGAGGGCGGGACCAGGACGGGTCTTGTGTTGCAGAGGGCACAGCCTGTGAGATACCTGGTCTGAGCCTGGGCCGTGAGGAAGAGAAAAGACAGTGGCATGAAGGAGTGGCTGGGACCTGGCCTGAGCTTCCAAGCGCTTAACAACCCAGGTTTCTTTTCCTGGTGTCTTTAGCGTGTGCTGCAGGAAAGTTGCTGTTCTGCCCATTTTAATTGCTATTTTTAGGGATCACCAGGGGCACAGGGAATAAGGCAACCACCCTCCCACCCCCCGAAGAAGCTGCCAGACATCCTCTTAGATAAAATAACCAGCACCTTACCACAGGTTTCCTGATAGAAACAAGACGCAGCAGAACTGTAAAGGTCAACAAAAAATTTCTGCAGGAATACCTGTTCTGCAATTATAACTGGTCATGTATGCTTGCAATTACTTCCCCTTTCGCTTACCCTATAAAACCTCCCATAGATGCCTGCAGGGGTGCTAATGCCAGTTTTAGGCTCAGCCCAACAGGCAAATAAAGCTGCTTGGTTTGGACACGTGCCTCAGACTTTGACTCCTCGGCGGACCTTTCAGCTATGTGTAACAGTTTTAAGGTAAAAGCTTAGAGTCTATGAGTCACTTGTGTTGGTAACTAACATGTTTTCCCCTTAACAAGTTGAAAACGATTTAGGTCAAAAGCTGTTTTTCCCTTCTGCTTGTATGCAAGTACTGCTACTAAGGTTAAAGCAACTCAGAGGGAACTAGAATCTCGGTGAGGGGGTAGATGTGAGGAGGGGATGGGATCCAGGAACCTTTCTGCAGTTAGAATTAATGTAAGCACTTTCATTTAGCTAGAACTGCAGCTGTCTGTAGGAATTACAGACTAGAATGTGAAATACAAAGCTCTCCCTGAGTAGAACAGGCAGTTTCATACTGACACCAACTGAACAGCCTTTCCTTGTCTTCCCGATTCACCAAAGAGGCCAAGACTCAACACAGCTCAGTTCCAGAGATTTTCATAGGGAGACTGTTACCGGCATTGGGGTTCTTTGGTTCCCCAAGACAGAAATCCAGGGGAAACCTGATAAAAATTTCAAGACACATTTTATTAAGTTTAAGTTTGAGCACAAGGTTGGCAGCACAAAGGAAAGAAATGTCCTCCGAACTGACTCGGGGCCTGGCTCTGCCTGGCTGCTTTTATAAGCTGGGAACAAAATGGGCTTCTGGGAAAAGGTGGGCTCTTTGAAAACAACGAGCCATTTGAAAAACACAGGCATCCTTAACTGGCTATGTTGCCTCATAACCATGTTCACTCCTCCACTCTGGGGACAAGATGGTATAATAGTCAGTATCGCCACCACAGAAACGTGGCAGAGTGGTCAAACCTTCAATAACTGCTCATGCGGAACAGTGGTTAGAAATCTGTATGAAAATAAAAGATGGAAAGGAGAAAATAATCAGCAACTCCTATATTTTTGTTTTGGGGAGATGGGGTCGTGGCATTCTTGTGGTCTGCATATCCCGGGTTCCTCCTGGCCATCCGGCATTTTCTCCACCACTAGCCAAAGTCCCTATGCTGTCTCAACAGGAGACCTGGGATATGAGACGTGAAGGACTAAGGTATGGGACAATTTAAGGTCATTAAATATTGCTGTAAAGAAAGGAACTTTTAAAAAATTTATTATGAATTGCCTTTATATCTGTTGTATTGAACCCTTGAAATATATATTTCCTTCAAATACCTTTGAGAAAACTTGCTCACATCATACTATACTTACGTCAATACCTAAATAAAATGGAATTTCAAATTAATTACATGTTCCATGAGAGTAATTAGAAAATTTATTTATTTTAAAATTGTAATACATTTAATTTGGATTTTTTAAAAAAGATTTGATTGGGGAACTGGGGGAGGGGAAGAGCACAATGATAATATCAACATGGCCCAATGAAGCAACATCCTCCACAACTAGACTGAAGAAGAAAAGGACAGTAAGTTATCTGTTCCCCTTATGAATTCCCCAACGCTGTTCCCCTCCTCCAATTCCCCAATATAATCTTAAAAAAATATTAAGGGTATAAATGGTGCTCTTGAAAACTTGAAAACTACTTTTACTATTTGCTTTTATTGTTCACATAATACACATCCTGATCACATGTCTCTGGATGAGGCAGTGACATGGAACTTGGGAAGAGGCTGGTTTGAAGTTATCATCCTCTGAAGGGATGTGTACTCAGGCATGGATTAGAGACAGGGAGTAGACTATCAGCAACGCTGGTGAGTAAGGATTGTTTAGGGGCCCCATCTGGTGCCCTTTCAGCTCTGTAAACCAGGATTAAAGAGACTACATATGTACTGCTATATAGATGTGAACAAATGCCCAAGAAACTCTGGAAAAGATTGATAGTGAAAACTGGCTTTCCCTGATTTTATAAAGGCATTTGAAGTTAAACTGAATCAGTGTCTTCCTGACTCCAAAATGGGAATCATTTATAACACAGTACAAAGTAGAATCATTTATAACACAGTACAAAGTAGTTTTAGAACTAAGGGATACTTCTAAAAGGATAATGGGATAAGGGATAATACATTATTAGTTTTATTTTTATTAAATTTATTGGCATGACACTGGTTAATAAACATATAGGTTTCAAGTGCCTAATCATATAATACAATACATCCTATGTATATTGCATTCTGTGATCGCCACCCAAAGTCAAATCTCCTTCCATCACCATCTATTTGACAGAATTTACCCTCTTCTACCTCCTCCCTAGCCCTTTACCCTCTGGAAACCACTAAACTCTTGTCTCTCTGACTTTTTGTTTGTTAATCTTTTTTGTTTCTTTCAGTTTATATCCCACATGACTGAAATGAGATGCTTCTCGACTTTTTCTGCCTTAGTTTGCTTAGCATGAGAATCTCAAGAACCATCAATGTTCTCGAAAATGGCAGTATTTTACCTTTTTTTTACTGCATATATAAAAATATATGTACCATATCTTCTTTAGCCAGTCATCTCCTGAAGGACATTACAATTGTTTACATGTCTTGGTCACTGTGGATAATGCTGCAATGAACATAAGGGTACATGGGTCATTATAGACAAATGTCTTAGTTTTGGGGGGTAGATCCCCAGAAGAGGGATTACTGGGTCATATAATTCTATTCTGAATTTAAAAAAAATCTCCACACTGTTTTCCATAGTGGCTGTACCAATTTACATCCCATCAGCAGTGTATGAGGGTTCTGTTTCCTCCACAACCTAACACTTGTTATTACTGGCCTTATCGATAATAGCAATTCCTAAAAGTGTGTAATGGAGGCAGCCGATGGCTCAGTTGGTTACGAAGTGCAGTGCTCATAATATCAAGGTTGCCGGCTTCATTCCCACATGGGCCAGGGACGCTGCGCCAGAGATGAGCTACCGCTGAGCTGCCAACAAGTGGCAGGATGGCTCAGCTGGTGAGAGCACGTTCTCCTAAGAGCAAGACTGCCTGTTTGATGGTGGGCTATGCCCGCCCACAACTAAGAGTGAACTCGGCACCTTGACCTGAGCTGCTGCCTGGATCACTCAGTGGATAGAGCATATGCTCTTAACAAGGCTGCTGGTTTGAGTCCCACATAGGATGGTGACTACGCCCACCAGCAACCAAGGTTGTAATACAGCACCTTCGGCTTAGAGGCCAGGAGCTGCCGACGGGAAGCCAGGTGGCGACAGGCGCCCTCCACAACGAAGATTGAACAACTTAGCTGGTCCTCCTCCCCAATTCCCCAACACTGTTCCCCTCCCTAAATCCCCCAATTAAAAAAAAAAGATAAAACATTATGAAGATTTTACACCAACAAACCCCAAATAACTTTCTTCTAAGGGGGTCACAGGTTAAGTCATGTAAATCAGAATCTCCCAAGAGACTTTGTATGAATGAAGGAAACAACCCTGCGTGTGGCGTACAATATCTGAAAGGAAGCTCTCCTCATGCAGGGAGACCAGGTTCCTGGAGTTCTCCAACATCACGTCCATGTATAAATCCCACTGAGAGGCCCAGGCATTTCTACTCCACCTGAGAGAATTCTAAGGCCACATACCTCAATATCACATTCCCTGCAGTAAATAACACATTTACCAAATGGCTATGAACACAGTTCATAACTTGACTAAAGATGAAAACAGAGTTAAGGCAAGCGGTTCTGACTCTGGTGAGTGCCTGAAACATAAAATTATTTACCACACGGTAAAATTCTCCAATATTTTCTCTAAGTGAAGAAAGCTAAAGACAGTGATGCAAAACCCCCCTTTAGATAATGCACATTGGGGAAGATAAAATATGTAATTAAAGCATCAATACAGGCACATTTTTTCAAAGATTTTTATTGGGGAATTCGGGGATGGGAACAGCGCTGGGGAATTGGGGGAAAGGGACAGACAAGTTGCTGTCTTTTTTTTCTTCAGTCTAGTTGTGGAGGACGTTGCTTCACTGGCCATAGTTGGCACCATCTTGCGCTCTTCCCGGGAGAGGCAGATCAGTCGCCGGCTTCTAGACGGCCGCTTACGGCGGCTTGAGGGCCACTCACGCTGGCTGCTGGCTACCATGGTAGCCCATGGCAACCCACTGCAGCAGGAGCTTCAGCCTACGTGCCACCGGTGACTCACAGCAGCCCAGCTCCAGGTCGAGCTGTCAATCAGCATCTTAGCTGTAGAGGGCATTGTAACTGGCCCTCATATGGGGGATACGAACCAGGGCCCTCTGGCATCCCAAACCAGCTCTTAACCAATGCGCTACTCGGCCAGACCCAGGCACATGTAATTTTTTGTTTTTGGAGCGTTCATGTGTTTTATTTCTCAGAATTCTTTTTTTTTTCTTTTCTTCCTTTTATAAAGTGCTCCCTCTAATTATAGGGTAGAAATACTGTTTTATTTTTTATTACATTATTTTTTATTATGAAATACATTTTTTAGAATTAGTTTCAGCTGTACAACACAGTGCAATAGTTATACTTTTTACCCCTCGAAGTGACAACCCCCTCCTCCAATCCGCTGCCCCATTTCCCCCAATATCATACATATCTATTACAAATCCCTTAACTCCACTCCCACACTATACTCCACGTCCCATGACTATATATATATATACACTCACTTATTGTTGACATACAATATTATACAACATCAGCTTCAGGTATAAATGCAGTTATCAAGCCTCTTCCCCATCCATGATGCAAGACATGTGACCACCTGACACCCTACAAAACATTCACAACATTATCAATTCCATTCCTCAAACTGTCCCCCATGTCCCCATGGCAACACTGCAGCTGTGTATTTATGCTGTCCTGCCCCCTCTCTCTTTCCCTCATCCCCACTCCCCCAACCAACAGCCATCAGCTGCACCCCCACATCTCTGAGACCACCTCTGTTCACTTTCCTCGCCCATTCAGTTTTTTAGATTCCACATATAAGTGAAATCATATGGTATTTGTCTTTATTCGACTGACTTATTTCACTTAACATAATAGTCTCTAAGTCCATCCATATCGTCCCAAATGTTACGATTTCATTCTTCTTTATAGCGGAGTAATACTCCATTGTATAAATGTACCACAGTTTCTTAATCCAGTCGTCTACCGATGGGCATTTCGGTTGTTTCCAAGTCTTGGCTATTGTGAATAGCGCCGCAATAAACATAGGGGCACATATATTTTTTCAAATTAGCATCTTGGGTTTCTCTGGATAGATACCCAAGAGTGGAATTGCTGGGTCATATGGTAGTTCCATTTCAAGTTTTTTGAGATATCTCCATACTGATTTCCATAATGGCTGCACCAATCTGCAGTCCCACCAACAGTGCAGCAGGGTGCGCTTTTCTCCACAGCCTCGCCAACACTTGTTGTTTGTTGATTTATTGATGATAGCCATTCTGACTGGATTGAACTGGTATCTCATTGTGGGTTTTATTTGCATTTCCCTAATGATTAGTGAGGTTGAACATTTTTTCATATGCTTGTTGGCCATCTGTATGTCCTCTGTAGAGAAATGCCTCTTCATATCCTGTGCCCATTTTTTAACTGGGTTGTTTATATTTTTGGTATGAGTTGAATGTGTGTTTTATAAATTGTGGATATTAACCCTTTATCAGATATATCATTGGCAAATATCTGCTCCCATTCAGTAGGCTGCCTTTTGGTTTTATTGATTTCCTTTGCTATGAAAAAACTTTTAAGTTTGATGTAATCCCATATGTTAATTTGTTCTTTTATTTCCCTTGCCCGAGGGGATATCTCAGTAAAAATATTACTGAGGGTGATGTCTGCAAATTTACTCCCAATTTTTTCTTCTAAGAGTTTTATGGTTTCAGGTCTACATTTAAGTCTTGAATCCATTTTGAATTTGTTCTTGTATATGGTGTAAGTAGGTGGTCCATTTTCTTTTTTTGCACGTGTCAGTCCAACTTTCCCAGCACCATTTATTAGAATATCTTTACTCCACTGTAAATTCTTGCTTCCAATGTCATATATTAAATGACCGTATATGGATGGGTTTATTTCTGGGCTCTTTATTCTGATCCATTGATCTATGTGTCTGTTTTTATGCCAGTACCATACTGTTCTGATTACTGTAGCCTTGTAGTCTGATTTGATGTCAGGTAGCATGATACCTCCCACTTTGTTCTTATTTCTCAAGATTGCTGTGGGTATTCAGGGTCTTTTATGTCTCCATGTAAATTTTTGGATTATCTGTTCTATATCTGAGAAAAATGTTCTTGCTAGTTTGATAGGAATTGCATTGAATCTATATAATCCCTTAGGTAGTATTGACATTTTAACTATATTAATTCTTCCTATCCATGAACAAGGTATGTATTTCCATTTATTTGTATTTTCTTTGATTTCTCCCTTCAACGTCTTATACTTTTCTGAGTACAGGTGTTTTACTTCTTTGGTTAAATTTATTCCTAGGTATTTTATTGTTTTTGAAGCAATTGTAAATGGGATTGATTTCCTGGTTTCTTATTCTGATAGTTTATTATTGGTGTATACAAATGCAACTGACTTCTGAATGTTAATTTTGTATTCTGCTACCCTACTAAATTCATTGATCAGTTCTAACAGTTTTTTGGTGGAGTCTTTGGGATTCTCTCTATATAGTATCATGTCATCTGCATATAATGACACTTTTACTTCCTCTTTTCCAATCTGTATGCCTTTTATTTCCATTTCTTGTCTGATTGCTATAGCCTGAACTTCCAGAACTATGTGGAATAGACGTGGTGAAAGTGGGCAAACTTATCTTGTTCCTGATTTTAAGGGGAAAGCTTTTAGCCTTTCCCCATTGAGTACGATGTTTGCTGTGGGCTTATCATATATGGCCTTTATTATGTTGAGATATGAGCCCACTATTCCCACTTTGCTAAGAATTTTTATCATAAATGGTTGCTGGATTTTGTCAAATGCTTTTTCTGCATCTATTGATAGGATCATATGATTTTTATTTTTCATTTTGTTAATGTGATGTATTGTATTACGTGAATTGATTTGCAGATATTGAACCAACCTTGCATACCAGGAATGAATCCCACTTGATCATGGTGTATGATCTTTTTAATGTGACACTGAATTCGGTTTCCTAGTATTTTGTTGAGGATTTTCGCATCTATGTTCATTAGGGATATCGGCCTGTAGTTTTCTTTTTTTGTAATACCTTTGTCTGACTTTTGGATCAGAGTAATAATGGACTCATAAAATGTGCTTGGGAGCCTTCCCCCCTTCTGTATTTTTTGGAATAGTTTCAGAATAGGTATTCTTTTTTGAATGTTTTGTAAAATTCACCTGTGAAGCCATCTGGTCCAGGACTTTTGTTTGTTGGAAGCTTGTTGATTACTGACTCAATTTCTCTGGTAGTAATCAGTCTGTTCAAAGTTTCTGTTTCTTTTTGGTTCAGACTTTGTAGATTGCAAGCTTCTAGAAACTTATCCATTTCTTACAGATTGTCAAATTTGTTGGCATATAGCTGCTCGCAGTATTCTCTTACAATTTCCTGTATTTCTGTGGCATCTGTTGTCACTTCCCCTCTTTCATTTCTGATTTTATTAATTTGAGTTGTCTCTCTCTTTTTCTTGGTGAGTCTGGCGAAGGGTTTGTCGATTTTGTTTATCTTTTCAAAAAACCAGCTCTTGGTTTCATTGATCTTTTGCATTGTTTTGGTCTCTATTTCATTTATTTCTGCTCTGATCTTTATTATTTCCTTCCTTGTACTCCCTTTGGGCTTGTTTTACTGTTCTTTCTCCAGTTCCCTTAGGTGTAAAGATAGTCTGTTGATATGAGTTTGTTCTTTCTTTGGATAGGCCTGCAATGCTATGACTTTTCCTCTTAGGACTGCCTTCACTGCATCCCATAGATTTTGAGTTGTTGTGTTTTCATTGTAGTTTGTCTTGAGATAGCTTTTGATTTCTTCCTTAATCTCAGTTTTGACACAGTCGCTATTTAGTAGCATGTTATTCAGCCTCCATGTGTTTGTGCACTTTCCAGGTTTCTTTTTATAATTGATTTCTAGTTTTATAGCATTGTGGTCAGAGAAGACGCTTGATATGATTTCAATCTTCTTAAATTTATTGAGACTGGCTTTGTGTCCTAACATGTGGTCTATCTTGGAAAATGTTCCATGTGCACTTGAGAAGAATGTATATTCTGTTGCTTTAGGGTGAAATGCTCTAAAAATATCAATTAAATCCAGCTGGTCTAAAGTGTCATTTAAGGCCACTGTTTCCGTGTTGATTTTCTGTCTGGAGGATCTGTCCATGGGTGACAACGGAGTGTTGAAGTACCCTACTACGATAGTGTTGCTGTTGATCTGTCTTTATGTCTGTCAAAATCTGTTTTATATATTTGGGAGCTCCTATGTTGGGTGCATAGATGTTTACTAGGGTTATGTCCTCTTGTTGAATCGATCCTTTTATTATTATGTAGTCTTTCTTTGTCTTTTATTGTAGTCTTCATTTCAAAGTCTATTTTGTCTGAAATCAGTATTGCTACTCCCACTTTTTTCTCATTTCCAGTTGCGTAAAATAGCTTATCCCATTCCTTTACTTTCAGTCTGTGTGTGTCTTTTGATCTGAGTCTCTTGTAAACAGCATATGCATGGGTCCTGTTTTCTTATCCACTCAGCCATTCTACATCTTTTGATTGAAGTATTTAATCCATTCACATTTAAAGTGATTATTGATTGGTGCATATTTATTGCCATTTTGTTATTCGTATTTCTGATCTTCCTGGGTTAGCTTGTTTTCCCCTTTCTTCTGTTTAAAAAAAGCCCTTTTAACATTTCCTGCAACGCTGGCTTGGTGGTAATGAATTCCTTAAGTTTATTCTTTTCTGAGAAGCTCTTTATCTCTCCTTCAATTTTAAGTGATAGCCGTGCTGGGTAGAGCAATCTTGGTTGTAGGCCTTTATTTTGCGTCACTTTGAAGATTTCCTGCCACTCCCTTCTCGCCTGCAGAGTTTGTGTGGAAAAGTCAGTTGTTAGTCTTATAGGAGTTCCTTTGTATGTAACCTGCTGTCTTTCTCTTGATGCTTCTAGGATCCTGTCTTTGTCTTTAACCTTTGCATTTTTACTGTGTCTTGGTGTGGACCTGTTTGGGTTCAGCTTGTTTGGAACTCTCTGCACTTCCTGGGCTTGTATGTTGATTTCCTTCACCAGGGTAGGGAAGTTCTCAGTCATTATTTCTTCAAATACATTCTCGATCCCTTGCTTCCTCTTCTCCTTCTGGTATTCCTATGATGCGAATGTTGTTGCGCTTGATGTTGTCCCACAGGTCTCTTAAACTATTTTCATTGCTTTTTATTCTTTTTTCTTTTTGTTGTTCCAAGTGGGTGATTTCTGCTATTTTGTCTTCTAAATCACTGATCGATCCTCTGCTTCATCTAATTTACTGGTGATTCCTTCGAGTGTGTTCTTCATTTCAGTTATTGTATTCTTTAGTTCTACCTGGTTGTTTTTTATGATTTTTGTGTCCTTCTTTATGTCCTCCTTAAGTTCCTGAAACATTCTTATCATCAGTGTTCTAAACTCTGTCTCTGAAAGGTTGGATACCTCTGTTTCATTTAGTTCCATTTCTTGAGGTTTCTTCTGATCTTTTATTTGGGACATGTCGCTTAGTTTCTTCATTCTGGCTGTCACTCTGATTGCTTCGATGTATTAGATCACCTAGAAAGAAAAAAGAAAAAGAAAAAGAGAAAAAGGGGAAAAAAATGAAAAAGAGAAATAAAAAGGAGGGGCTCTCTGCCCGCTTTAATCTGCAGAACACTTGCTCAGCAATAGAGAGATTGTGGACGACTCAGCACCAGTTGCTGTGGGGAAGGGCTCAGTGCATCATGCGCCGACCTCCCTCTAGACTTGAAGTAAGCATCCCACAATTAGTTGCTGTGTTCTCTGGAACTGTGCTCACCACGAAAAATCCTCACAGGTTGTTGCGAGCCGTCTGCTGCTTCAAAAAAACCCTCTGTGGCCTGCAGAGGTAGGAGCTAGGGACCAGGGGCTCAGGGTGCCCCTGGCAACACAGCTCTAGGTGGGCGGGGCAGACCCCGCAAGGCACCATAGGGTGTGGTCAGTGGCCCCCACCAAGTCAGAGCAGCATACACTCCTGCATCAGCAGCCAACCCACACGGACTCTCCTGGAAAGCCCTGGCTGAATCACGCAGGCGCACAGCTCGCAGACCTACACTCCCAGAAAAACCACCTGTCTCAGCCTGTCCCAATCAGCTGCTCAAAGATCAGGCCGAGCAGCCCGACAGCCAATTGTCACCAAGACAACTCTGCACGCGCAGTGCAGAAATCAGGGACCTAAGGCGAGTCGTGCACTTCCGGGTCTCAATAAGCAGTCTGTTGTAGTCGAAGCGCGCTTGCCCAGCGTTTCCCTGGCTACGCAGCATATACAGTCAGCACATGTATTTTTGAGTGTGTGTATCCAATACAGGCAACTTGTGGTGAGTTTTAAGCATATTTCTCAAATTAGAACAAGCACAGCAATGAACATAAGATCTTATTATTTACAGTGCAGGTTCCAATGTAGTAGTGTGAAATGGGGCCTAAGTTTCTGCATTTCTAACATGCTGGCCACTCATGCTAATGCCTTTGGTCCCAGCGCTACACTTTCTGATATCAAAGTGCTAAAACACATGGCAAGACATAATAAATGACTTGGAAAGGAAAGAGCTTCACAGAAATGAAAGGTTCTTCTGTAATAGCAATAATGGAAGACCATTCCTTCATGAACAGTATTTTTTATGAAGTTAGACAGCATTCTAACTTTTTCAAATATTAATGCATAAAACTACAAAAAATAGTCTGAGAAATATTATTTTTCTTTTATATTTTCCAATATCCACTGTATTGGCGTAGCATTAACTCCTGGTCTTTTTCACAATGGGAAGGAACTCACGAGACTCTGCGAAGTAGAAGAGAGAAAAAGGTTTGTGGGAATTCAGGTAGAGAGAGAGTTTTTGGAAGAGAAATACTGGCAAAGGGAGTTTTGCCAGGCCAGAGTCTGATTGGGACGCCTGCAGAGACAAAAGGGTAAGAGAAATACTGGTAAAACAAGTTTGCAAGGGCAGAGTCTGTTGGAGACAGCTGTGGCGGGTTTCTGTTTACCTGGAGTTATATTTCTCCACGGAGGATGTAGGGTGCTTGTTAGCATGCAGGGAGACTGCCGTTACAATTGTCTTCCCCTCAGAACTGTCCTGTTCCCGCCTATGATGGATGTAAGGTGCTTGTTAGCTTGCAGCTGCAGTGCTAGCCAGGGGATTCAGAGTCAACCGGTTCCTTTTTAAGCCAATCCTGCCAGCTCACAAGCTCACTCGTTAACTCTGCTTGTCTCATCATCGAGTAAATACTAGGACCTGGGGTTTAACCTAGGTTTTCTGACCTAGAATTTAACTACAACAAACACACATACACGGCTAATATTCAGAGAAAACCATCAACAAATTATCATAGCAGATTTTGTGAGAAGAGTAATGGAAACACAAAGGTCCAAAAGAGAATTAATCAAATAACTTCTATGTTTTAGGCATACATCCATTTCTCTAAAAAGTAACTATTATGTAAAGCGCAAAAGTAACAGTGGAAAAATTTCAATGTCAGTGAAATGAAGAAATTTTTTTTTTTTTTAAGATTTCATTGGGGAATTGGGGGAAGGAAACAGTGTTGGAGAATAGGTAAAGGGGAACAGACTAGTTGCTGTCCTTTAGTTCTTCAGTCTGGTTGTGGAGGACGTCACTTCACTGGCCCATGTTGGTATTATCATTGCTCTTCCCGGGTGAGGCAGTCACTTGTTGGCCAATGGACGGCCGCTCACGTCAGCTCAAAGTAGCTCAGGATAGCTCACACCCACTGCCGGCCAGCCCCACTGCAGCTTAAGCCGTCGCCAGCGACTCATGGCAGCCCAGGTCCAGGTCGAGCTGTTGTTCACCATCTTAGCTGTAGGGGGGGGGGGGCGCAGCATCACTGGCCCTCATATGTGGGATCTGAACTACGGACCTGCTGCTCACAGCTCGCGTCTCAAGTCAACTTCTGTCCAATGCGCCACTCAGCCAGCCCAGAAATATTTTCAATTGCAGAAACTTATACGTCTATTTGTGGATGAAGTCTTTTGAGTGGTTTAAAAAAGAAAATGGGGAAAAACATGCCCAATGATGTAAACTCATATAAAAGCTATTTGTGAGTGCAGAAGCTACTGAAAAATGTTTAGTTATCACTGTGCTCAATTATATGTTAGATTTTGCAGACACCCAAACAGCTATTAACTATATTACTCTCATTTTTTCTTTTCTGCAAATAGGACAAAGACTTGAAGAAGAGTACGAATATATCAGACATGCCTTTGGAATAAAAGGGAGTCAGTCTTACAGGACTGAGGCCAGAGTGACTTAGAACCTCCAGTTGTAAAACCAGTATCTGTAATAAAACAAAGGTCTAAAACATGGTCTAAAGCAAAATTAGGCAAAGACAAACTCAAAAGGAGTTTATAGAGTAAATCTTCTTTATACACAACACTCAGTAAACACCCCCAAATGAATATTAGTGAAAATAGGAAAACTGTTAATATCATAGAGGAATGGGGCACACAAGACCTGAATCAACTGGATGAAGGTAACACCAGCTGTGATGGGACAAATTGGTCTCAGCTGCCTGATGCAGATGGGTGACCTCATCATCTATCCTGTTATCATTGGGGAAAGTGAATTATGATAGGAATGTAACCACAAGAAAATGGCTGCTTCAAGCACATTTCAAGCCATATGTAGCTCCCATGTCTGCTAACCTTTACTTTAGTTTAAATAGTCTTTCTTTGGCATTCTAAACAGCAAGGTTCTCTTTCCATTTGCAAATGAAAACCTCGGGGAAAGGATTTCTAGTGCTGTCATTCCACTGCATCACCAAATACTGAATTGTTGATTCCAACCATGAATAAGGTGGGAGAGGTTAACGTTGGTGGCAGGATAACAAGTCATTCATTACACACAAGTATTAGTACATTAAAAATCATTTGCTTTATTATTAATGTAAATAGAAGTTCACACACAGTCTAAGTAAAGCACAGCAAACCACTTGTAGGATCCATGCACAAAATATAGATAACAAGCATCTAAGAAGCATTCTGGTTGTTCTGATATAATGACCTTACAGCTCTGTTTTCCATGAGTTTGAAGATTGAGGCTCCTTGTTTAGGAAACGATGTACAATACTTTATGCACTTAGGGATAAGTTGTCTGTCCTTCCTAGATATCTCTGAAGACCTCTTTACTTCAACTTCATCTGGTAATATTTATGACACCTATTTATAGCTACTACAAAGACACACATCAGGGCTTCAAAAACCACCACCTTATTTTCCTTAAAGAGGAACTGGAAAAACTAATTACAATTCAGAATGTTCCTGTCTCACATTAATGCAGAGAATGATGCCCTGAACACCTACTTCACAGTGACTTACATCAACATTCTAAGTCAACCAAACAGCATCTCCATTTAGATTTTCATCACACATTGTGTATTACAGTGCCCTCAATCTTCCAAAGAAATGTATTTCTGAGTGAATCCCACCCAACATACATGGACTCTCAGATGCTAGAGACAGCAACAAACAACCCGTGATTCACACACACTATGAATGAAAACAGAGCATCAAGTAACTTCACAGTGAGATCATATTAATATTTCCTTTTCAAAAAACCTCAACTAGTATCAGTATCTAAAGACTCATTGTAAATAATTGTAGCTTTCCAATATCCATCCCTATGACAGTTCCAAGCGTGTTCACAAGTTTTTGTTAACATTTGCTTATTCACTATATGTATCCTGATTTAAAATATATGTAAACTATTCTTTACTGACGACTTTGCAATGTCAATTCTGTAAAATTTCAGATTTCATTCTCGAGTACACATTTCTTCACATTATTTTACATCTTTAAAGTCACCTTGGGACATGAATTATGTGGACTTTCTAAAGTTTGTATTTTGAACAAAGGATTTTCATCCTTGATTTTGAATGTTGATTTCTCTGCAGTAAGCATTCTCTGATATTGAGTGATGCTGTAGGTCCAGCTATAGGGTTTCTTGAGTCCTTCAGTTTTAAGGTTTCTCTCGTATATTAAGATTCATCTGTTCAGGAAACTCTAAATGGGGACTAATGTCTTTGCTACATTTTCACATTCTCTCCGATATGCATTCTGTCATGCCAAGTAAAAAAAGAATGCTGAGTAAAGGCTATATTTACGATGTTATTTACATTTGGAAGGCTTCTTTCTGGTATGAATTTTCTCATGTTTTGTAAGTATAGAGCGCAGGTGAAACGGTTTACCATATTTTCGACATTTCTAATGCTTCTCTCCAATATGAATTCTCATATGTAGAGCAAGTCTTGAGTTGGTGATAAAGGCTTTACTACATTCTGTACATTTATAAGGCTTCTCTCCAGTATAGATTAACTCATGTGTACTAAGATATGAGCGCACAGTAAAGGATTTACCACATTCTCTACATTTGTAAGGCTGCTCTCCACTATGAATTAACTCGTGTACTAAGAAGTGAACGTCAAGTCAACGCTTTACCACATTCTCTACATTTGTAAGGCTTCTCTCCAGTATGAATTCACATATGTACAGCAAGACTTGAGTTGGTGATAAAGGCTTTACCACATTCTCTACATTTGTAAGGCTTCTAGCCGGTATGGATTAACTCATGTTTAGTAAGATGTGAGCGCCTAGTAAAGGCTTTACCACATTCTCTACATTTGTAAGGCTTCTCTCCAGTATGAATTCTCATATGTACAGCAAGACTTGAGTTGGTGATAAAGGCTTTACCACATTCTCTACATTTGTAAGGCTTCTCTCCACTATGGATTAACTCATGCCTAGTAAGATGTGAGCGTGTAGTAAAGGCTATACCACATTCTCTACATTTGTAAGGCTTCTCTCCAGTATGAATTCTCATATGTACAACAAAACTTGAGTTGGTGGTAAAGGCTTTACCACATTCTCTACATTTATAAGGCTTCTCTCCAGTATGAATTCTCATATGTATAGGAAGACTTGAGTTGTAGGTAAAAGATTTACCACATTCTCTACATTTGTAAGGCTTCTCTCTACTATGAATTAACTCATGTTTACTAAGAAGTGAACGTCGAATAAATGCTTTACCACATTCTCTACATTTGAAAGGCTTCTCTCCAGTATGAATTTTCATATGCATAGCAAGACTTGAGTTGTAGGTAAAGGATTTACCACATTCTCTACATTTGTAAGGCTTCTCTCCAGTATGAATTCTCATATGTACAGCAAGATTTGAGCGCTTAATAAAGGCTTTACCACATTCTCTACATTTGAAAGGCTTCTGTCCACTATGGATTAACTCATGTGTGCTAAGACGTGAGCGCATAGTAAAGGCTTTACCACATTCTCTACATTTGTAAGGCTTCACTCCACTATGGATTAACTCATGTACAGCAAGACTTGAGTTGTAGGTAAAGGCTTTACCACATTCTCTACATTTGTAAGGCTTCTGTCCAGTATGAATTCTCATATGTATAGCAAGACTTGAGTTCTGAGTAAAGGCAGTTTGGTTCAAAGACTTGTCATATTCACTATGTTTGTTTGACTTCTTTACAATATAACTATTCCAATGTGTAAGATTTGAGCATTCATGAAAGTCGTTCCCATGTGCAAACTGTTTCTCTACAAACTGAAATCTCTGATGCTTATTAGGATCTGACCCTTGTTTATAGTTTTTCCAGAATTCACTGAATTTGTAACTTCTCTCATCATTACACGTACTCTGGTAATCAACAAAGACAGAAAGGACTTCAGTGAGGACTCTAATTTCATTAAACAGGTAAAGTTTTTCCCCATTACCCATGATAGCTATGGAACCATGATGCTTCTATAAATACCCTCCCACATTTATGAAAATAACAGAATTTGTAACAAAGGGG
The DNA here is from genome assembly GCA_031876335.1 of Hipposideros larvatus. NCBI lineage: Eukaryota > Metazoa > Chordata > Mammalia > Chiroptera > Hipposideridae > Hipposideros > Hipposideros larvatus. The sequence continues at coordinate 432,193 of JAVKSA010000061.1, forward strand.
GATTGTTTCTTGGTGAAAGAATAATGAAACCCTGATTAAGCGATTGTAAAATTCATCATATTTAGAGTTTCTATCTTCATTTTTAAATCTGATTTTTAAATGCTTGAGTTTAATCTACTCCTACATTTTAAATAATTCAAATGATTATTTCACCATGAGTTACATAACTTCCCATATATTCCACATTTCCTTTCAAAGAATATATATCTTTAATAAATTGTTTGCCATCTTTATATTCAGAAATAAGTGTAGTGCTAATAAAACTGCCTTAACATGCAGGGTTTCACATTTCTTATATATTTGATCTCTTTAAGCAATGGAGATTTTACCTGAGTAACTGTTCCAGTTTTGTTATGTCCACAATAACATCCTTCAGCCCTTCACACTCCCCTCATATTCCCATTCTTTCATTAAGTGCAGATTGTCAAGGCCGCACCTTCCATATCTTACCAGGAGCATTTTGTGGAATGAATGCTCTATTCCTGGGTTTGGCAACAAGTCCAAGGTGTCCTCAGAAGACATAGCTGAAAGACACGAAATAAATTATCACTCTTACTACACACAAGTAAATATGCTTTCAATACAAACATACCAATTTAATACCGATTACAGGTCTAAACAAGACGGTATAAAAGGAAACACCAAAATTGCCATCATCCATGGAGACATGAACTTAGCAACAATTACTGAGCCAATTAGCTTTGTGTGTACTGAGAAACCATTTTCAAGAAAGCAAAGCACATGAAAGAGTCACATCAAAGAGGGAAGAAAAGTTGTCTACATTTGACAACATTACTGTGCACCCTCCCTGGCACACACGGCAATGTCGTGAGAAAACTCCAATTGAAACCTTCTCCACAGAAATAGATGAGTGAACTTCGTGTCCAATGTACTCGCTTTTTGCAGCTGCCTGAAGGTCTCGTTTATTTTCTGCATGACACCAAGTGCTAAGGAAATGGCAATGCAATGTGAATGAATTGTGGTGGCCACTAAGAAAAATGGTAAGTAACGGTTCAAATACCACAAAGAGTGCAGTACTGAAGACAATCATCACGGATAGGAATATAACACTGCCCCTAAAGAGGAAACAAATAACATTTCAAACTGGAAAATTATGTGCAAAAAACAAAGAAGAGTACACATTCGTAGAACCGGTTTGCTAGGCATAAGAACTTCAAGCTCAGCTGCCTGCTATGTGTGTTCTCTAGTACAAAGCAGGTCCACACAGCCTGGGATGGTGGCTGTTTCTTCTCCAAAGCCTCAATAAAACATCACAAGACATAGAATAGAACAGAAAAACATGGTCCAATTCGAGGAAAAACTAAATCTTGAGAAATAAGCCCAAAACTAATAGAGCTATTAATTACCTAACCAAGAACTCAAAATACACTGTCATACCTTTAAAAATGTTTTGGGACGACCGAGTAGCTCAGTCAGTTAGGAGCCTGCTCAAGAGTGTGAGCTGTGAGCAACAGGGTTGCCGGTTGGATTCCTATACGGGCTAATGACGCTGAGCTGCCAATGAGCTCCCAACAGGTGGCAGAGTGGCTCAGCTGGTTGGAGCATATGCTCCTAACAATAAGACTGCCTGTTTGATGTTGGGCTACGTTCACCCGCAACTAAGAATGAACTCCGCACATTGAGCTGGGCTGCCACCCGGATGGCTCAGCGGATAGAGAGAGTGCTCTTAACAGCAAGACTGCCGGGTTTGATTCCCACATGGGACGGTGGGGTACGCGCATCCGCAACTAAGACTGAACTCAACACCTTGACCTTAGAGGCCACGAGATGCCGACGGGCAGCCAGATGGTGACTGGTGCCCGCCACGACAAAGATTGAAGAACAACAACATGGCTTGATCCCCTCCCCAATTCCACAACACTGTTCCCCTCCCCCAATTAAAAAATATATACACTTAAAGTTACTCTTATGGTAACCACGATAAACTACCTATAACAGACTCACTGAAAGAAATTGAGAAAGAAATCAATGCATGCAAGTACCAACAGAAATTTTAAAAAAACAATAGAACACAGTTCAGAGGTGGGAACGTGGAACGAAACAGCTACATAAAGCGCAGAAAACAATTCAAAAATGGTTATAGTATTCCTTTCGACTCAGTGATTACTTTAAATGAAAACAGAGGAAACTCCCTGAATCTAAAGACATGAGTTGGCTGAATAGATTTTTTTAAAAATCCAACTACTTTCTTTGTACAAGATACTCACTTGAGATGTGGGGACACTCATGGGACAGAAGTCAAACAATGGAAAATGTATTCCATAGAAACGGTCACCAATAAAGGACACAGTTGCCCATAATGATATCAGACAAATACACAGTCTCAAAACATGTCAGAACACAAAGAAGGACATTATATAATGATAATAAAGTAAATTCAACAGGACGATATAACAATAATATTTACGTAAAAAGTGGTGTAGCCAAAAACAATACAGAATTTCCTGAAAAAATTATAAATGCAACTATTATATGACCCAGCAACTCCACTTCTGGGCATTATCCAGAGCAGGGGTTGCCAAACAGCGGTTCACGAGCCACATCCTGCTCTTTGGGTATGTACACGTGCCTCAGAAGGAAAATTGAAAATGAGGATTATCATAGTTTCATTTATAAAATTTTTCTTCACTCTAGTTGTGGAGGACGTTGCCTCACTGGCCCATGTGGCATCATCATTGCGCTCTTCCCGTGTGAGGCAGTAGCTCACCAGCCATTGGATGGCCGCCCACTGAAGCTCACTGCGGCTGGCGGCAGCTCTCGCCAGCTGGCGGCCAGCTCCATTGCAACCTACACCGAGAATGGCAACTCACGGCAGCCCACTTCCAGGTCGAACTGTTGTTCACCATCTTAACTCTAGAGGGCACAGCGTCACTGGCTCTCATGTGAGATCAAAACCAGGGCCGTGCTGCTCAGATCTGGCGTTGCAAGCCAACTCCTAACCAACGTACCACGCAGCAAGCCCCATAAAATATTTAAAGGATATTATTCACATAATGGTGATTTCATTTGTTTTCTGGCTCTCAAATAATTTTTAAATTGTTGTGAGGGACAGGATCGGCTCTTCCTTCTGAAAAGTTTGCTGACTCCTGATCCAGAGAATACAAAACACTAATTGAAAAAAATATCTGTATTCTTACATCCACTGCAACATTATTTACAACAAACAAGATATATATGCCCATCAAATATCAATGGATAAATACGTGATAAATGTACACAATGGAATATTTCTCAGCCAGAGGAAGAACAGAAATCCTGCCAGTGGCATCATCGAGCATGGATCTAGAGGGTATTATGCTAAGTGAGATAACACAGAAAAAGACTAATGCCATACAATTTCACTGATATGAAGAAGGTAAAAATAAAAACGAAAAAACAAATCAGAAAAAGATTCACAGGTGCAGAGAATTAATTGATGGTTGCCACAGAAGACAGGGCCATGAGGAAAGGCAAAAAACATGAAGGGAAATCAGAGGTATAAACGTGTAGTTATGAAAAGAGTAAGGCATGGGATGTAGCCTAGGAAATGTAGCCTAGGAAATATACTCAACAATATTGTAATGCCTTATAAGGGGACAGGTGTTAGTTGAGTCATATGGTGATCAAGTTGTAAGATATGTAAGTGAGGAATCACCATGTTGTAAAACTGAAACGAATATACTATTGTATGCCACCTATACTGTAAAAATAGAAATAAATAAGTGCATAAAATAAAACAGTTGATTCCATTTTGGACAACAAAAAAAATTTTGAAGACTCTTTATAATGTTTCACTTTTTCCAACAAAGCATGTATTACTAGTATAATGAAAAAAAACCACCATGGTGTTGCACAATGAGAAATGAATTCCTACATTTCATTAGAGATGACCTATAGTCTTGTCAGAACATTTAACGCAACCTCATCTTCATCAACAGGGGACTCATTCTGAGTTTATTCCAGGAATGAACACACAACTGGAATTAGAATTTAAATGTTACTAAATATAAACGTAACATCATACACTTCACCGTTTTTCCAAAACAAACTGTTAACCAAGTATCTTTTTTCGAATCGTAGCATTAACTTTTGAACGCTCATATTTCAAATCAATTATTAATGAGCAAAAACAACACAGAAATCATCACCAAGAGTACAACACGAGAAGCCACAGACTGGGAAAGAATATTGCAAAAGAAATACCTGCAGGGCTGGCTGAGTGGCTCGTTGGTGAAGAGTTGCCTTGGGAGAGCAAGCCTTCAGCAGCAGGGCCCCCGGTTCGGATCCCATATGGGCCAGTAACGCTGCACCCTCTACAGCTAAGATGGTAAACAACAGCTCAACCCGGAGCTGGGATGCCATGAGTAGCCGGCGATGGCATAGGCTACAGTGAAGCTGCAGTGGGTTGCTGTGAGCTACCTTGAGTGGCTGGCAGTCAGCGTGAGCGGCCAGCAGGTAGTCTGAGCGGCCAAGAGCTGTCATGAGTGGCCGGCGGCCTATTCGCCTCAGCCGGGAAGAGTGCAATGATTAGAATAGCAACATAGGCCAGTGAAGCAGCATCTTCTGCAACTAGACTGAAAATAAAAAGGACAGCAACTTGTCTGTTCCCCTTCCACAATTCCCCAATGCATTTGTCTCCCCCAAATCCCCAATAAAATCTTTAAAAAAAAAAAAAAAAAAAGAATGGGCCAGCCGAGTGGCACATTGTGTAAGAGTTGGCTTACGATGCCAGCTCTGAGCAGCAGGGCCCCCCGGTTCGGATCCCACATGGGCCAGTGACATTGCACCCTCTACAGCTAAGATGGTTAACAACAGCTCACATGGAGCCGGGCTGCCGTGAGTCGCCGGCGACACTGTAGGCTGCAGTGGGGCAGGCCGGCAGCTGGTGTGCACTTCAGTGAGCTGCCGTGAGTGGCCGTCCAATGGCTGACCAAAGATGCCTCACCTAGAAAGAGCGCAATGATAAAACCAACGTGGGCCAGTAAAGTGATGTCCTCCACAGCTAGACTGAAGAACAACTTGTCTGTTGGATTCCGCAACACTGTTCCCCTCCTCCAATTCCCCAATAAAATCTTTAAAAAGAAAAAGAAAAAAAGAAATACCTCTAAAGGTCTACGATTCAAAACATACATAGAAGAATTCAAACTGATTGATGAAAAAACAGCCAACCTCATTAAAAAATGGGCCAAAGCCCTAAACAGACACCACATTTGACAAGAGAGAAGACCAAATATGAAAAAAGATGCTCCACATCATGTCAGCAAGGAAATGCACATGAAAACAACAAGAATGAAACACACAGCAACTTAAAATATACCACACACCTATTAGGAGGGGTCGGAAGGCAGAACACGGACATCGAGTGCTGGTGAGGATGTGGAACAGCAGGAACTCGGACTCACTCTCGGTGGGAATGCAAAACGCTGCAGACACTTGGGTACACAGTTTGGTGGTTCTTACACATACTCCCACCCTACTATCAAGCAATTGTGCTCCTCAATAGTGACCCAAAGGCTTGAAAACATGTATCCACCCAATAATCCACACACACATGTTCACAGCAGCTGTATTCATAATTTCCAAAACTACAAAGCAACCAACATGTCTGTCAAGAGGTGAATGGATGAGTAGACTGTGATGCACACAGACAATGGAATATTATTCAGTGCTATAGAGAAAGAAGCTATCAAGCCATGAGATGTGGAGAAAACCTAGATACCTATTAAGTGAAAGAAGTCAATCTGAAAAAGGCACACAATGTATCATTCCAGTTATGACATTCCAGAAAAGGCAAAATGATGGAGGCAGCAAAAAGATCACGGCTGACCGGGGTTGAGGGGAGGGAGAGATGGACAGGAGGCGCACAGAGAATATTCAGGGTTGTGACCCTACTGTGTATGACATGTTATCATAAATATGTCCACATCCACTGAATGCACAGCCCCTCAGTGAACCCCAAGGAGAACTAGGAACTCTGGGTGACAATTATATGTCAATGTAGCTTCATCTATGTAAGAAATGTACCTCTGTGGGTAGAAGGGGTGTGGACATGGACAAGGATTTGCATGTGGGAGAGGCATGTGGGAATTCTCTGTAACTTCTAGCCCATTTTGCTGTGACGTAAAAGTCTTCTTAATATAAAAATTATCCTCAGGCTCCTGCTTTTTCTAAATATCTGATCTCAGATCCACATGACTTTCCAGAAGTTTGACATGCTCTTACGAAAACATAAAAGTCTCCATCCGCATTAAAAAAAACAAAAACACAGTACCAATTCACATCAACTAGGATAAGCACTACCAAAGAAACACAAAATATCAAGTGTTGGCAAAAATGTGGAGAAATTGGACCATTGTGAACTCTTGGATGAAATCCCAATTTGTGCACACAGTATGAAAAACAATATGAAGGTCTCTCAAAAATTAAAATATAGAATTGTGCTATGATGCAGCCTTCCCACTTTTTGGTACATTTCCAAGAGACTTCAAAGGAGGCTCCGCAAGAGCCCTGTGCACACCCATGCACACTGTAGCATTATCCACAAAACCTGTAATGGGTAGCAGCAGCCCAAATGGCCATCCATAGATGAAAGGGGGAAGAAAATGTAGTATATACATACAATGGAATATTATTCGGCCTTGAAGTAGAAACAAATCCTCTCACCTGATACAACACAGAAAAACCTTGAGGACTTTTAGGTAAAGCTAAAGAGTCACCGAACAGATACTATATGAGTCCACTTCTGTGAGTCGCCTACTGCAGTCCTCCTCATCGAACAAAAAAAAAGGGTAGTAGCCATGGGCTTGTGTTGAAGGGAAATGAGGAATGGTTGCTTAATGGGTACTCGGTGAGTTTTGCAAGATGGAAATTTCCAGAGGTCAGTTGCCCAACAATGTGAATATCCTTAACATAGCTGGATTGGACAGTTAGAGAGGGTAGAATTCTAGTTACATTTTTACCAAAATTGAAAATGAAAAATAATATCTAAAAAACATAAAGTTATAAAACATTTCAGAAATTAATTTCAATTCAAAAAGTGGTTCTCTCACAAAGAGAGTATGAAATCATCACTAAATAGATTTTATATTAAGACTATTACCACAACTACTTAACTGCAAACGACAAGAAAAGCACTCACCCCATTAACTAACAAAAGACATAAGCAAGATGAGTCATGCACAAAGTTGAACTAAAATGATACTAATATGCACAGAATTTTAATGCCAATACACATACGCCTCCTTCATATGTGACTCAAACCCCACATTGTCTAAAGTGTACTTACCTGAAAAACTGTGATTCACATTCATATATACAAGTAACAACTAAAAATGCAAGTAAATAAATTTGGAGAAACTACCATAAAAAAGAAAACACATTATTATAGAATTGCAAAACGAGAATAAGTGGCAATGTATCCCCAGAATTCTGAACACTACACAGATGTACTATTGAGGATCCTTCTGTAGGACGCGGTTGCCACCGTCAGTGTGGCCCCGTAAAGAGCAAGCATTCTCAATCATCGGAAAACGTGTTGTAGGAAAGCAAAATTTCCCAGCCAATGCATTAGAATCATTAATAAATAGCTTTAAGGAATATTTCAATAAATAAACATTTAAAACACATGAAAGAAATTTGTTAGTAATATATCTTGCTACTCTAATACAAACGTATGGGCTGTAATCATCATCCAGAGGAAAACAAAAACTCGTCACTGCTAAACAAAAGTACAGGAAGTTATTAAACATCAGAGAATCAGCTACCTATAAAATCAACATTTGAGATTAAAGTTCAACATGATTGAGTGACATGCTGATGAACCTCGTGATTATTTTTTGCATGAAATAAACTGAAACGGAGGACATAAAATGTTTAAAATTTTGGAACCTAATAATTCTACAACCCACTTCTTACCAATGGATTTCATTAGAGCAGAGTATCAGCACTTCTGAATCTAAAACCACTAATCTGACAAAATCTAAGCAGAAATGGAAAACAAAGAAGGCCCAGGCAGATTTGGACTGAACAAGACAGAATTATTACACGACAGTCATTAAGAAATCCAGGAACGATGGAGAACTTCCTACACGGTGGGCAGTATTCTAAGGTCCCCTATGGCATTAATTCATTTAAGAATTCAATGAGGTAAACAGATACATTCAACTACTGTTACATGTAGGAATTGCGAGTACACGCTCAAAATTTCTAATGTTCTGGCCGGCCAAGTGGCGCCTTGGTTAAGAGCTGGCTTGGGATGCCAGAGGGTCCCGGTTTGGATCTCACATATGAGGGCGTGACACTGCCCTCTACAGCTAAGATGCTGAACAACAGCTCAACCTGGAGCTGGGCTGCCATGAGTAGCTGGTGTTGGCGTAGGATGCAGCCCCTGCTGCAGTGGGTTGCCATGGGCTACCGTGTGTAGCCACCAGCCACCGTGAGCTGATCTGCCTCGCCCGGGAAGAGCACGATGATGGTGCCAACTTGGGCCAGTGAAGCAATGTCCTCCACAATTAGACTGCAACAAAATGACAGCAACCTGTCTGTTCCCCTTCTCCCAATTCCCCAGCGCTGTTCCCAGCCCCCCCCCCAAAATGTTTAATGTTCATACAAAGCAAAAGGACATCTTGCAGTGAAAATGAGATCGAGGGTTTCTGACTTTAGGGAGGTGGCTGGTGCTGAGATGAAATTACTGAGTCTGAACTTTGTAGAGTCATGTTTGAAGCCTCCTTAAGATTAGAAATTATAAAGCAGAAAATGTGTGACATCTGTCCCCAGTGCCCCTGGGGTTTCTGCTCCAAATTCCAGGACCTCCACCCTTCCTTCACAAACTCCTTAGAGAAGCAAGACCAGAACTTTAAAAATGGCCTCACTGAGAATTCCTCACCAGCATGCACAGATTTGCCCGGGCCTCTGAGGCAATGGAACAGTAGCCAGCCCATGGCAGCCCCAGAGTCCAGAGGGACATTAACCTCACTGCGATGCAGCCCAGATCACTGAGCAGGACAGTTTGTAGAGGATGTGACAGCAACAGGAAGAAACCTGGGCTTCTCACATCCTTTCACTAAAGCAGAGCTTCCTAAACCACATCTTAAGGTCTGGTTTCCTCACAGACCTTTGGCCCTCTCACCTGTGTCATCTGCTCCTTCATTCCCACCTACCTGGGAGGATGGATACTGTCTTTTTTTGCTTCACATCCCAGGCTTCCTTCATTCTCTCCAAAAACGTAACCAGGTCTGGCTTAGAGACAGCAAAATCTGTTTATTCGTAAAAAAAAAATCATGAGTTTTACTGGAGATTCTCCAATTTCCAATCCAGTATGTGCTCAGGTAAAATGAAAGGACACTGCAGAATATTAGAATATTCTAGAAATGGATTCCCCCAACACAGTTATTTGACAGCACCTTTACTCTACTAGACAACATGGAACATTTTCAGATCCTGAGTTCCACTTTAAGGACATCATGCAGACTTCTTTTCTACACCAGTGAACCCCCAGTTTGTACTCAGAGCCAGGATCTGAAGCTCGAGCACACAGAGCAGAAGCTCCCAGGAGACGCTCTACTGATGAAGGAAACACACCGCTGCGGTGCGGTAGGAGTTCTGGAAGGAAGTTCCCTCACCCAGGGAGCGCAGGTTCCTGTAGTTCTCCAGCATCACGTCCATGTACAGTTCCCGCTCAGCCGGGTGCAGGCACTCCCACTCCTCCTGAGAGAAATCTATGGCCACATCCCTGAATGTCAACCGTCCCTGAAACAAAAGACACATTTACCACGTGGCCATGGACAAAGTCATAATATGACTCAATATGAAAACAGAGTTAAGAGAACTGGTTTTGACCTAAGAGATTTTCCGGAATGGAACACTAAGGCCACTGAGAGTAATATTCTCCAGTGTGTTTTCAAACTCTGAGACAGGAGGATGATGTATGATCCATACACCACTGTAGAGACATGCATCTTTTTCCTAAATGATAAGATTTAAAATCAGGCATCAACACAGGCATATGGCTTTTTGTGTTATATTTGTATCATACAGAATACATTATGTACATTTCTTGGCTGGAAATGTCATGGTGAATTAAAAATGCAAAGTACTTTTCAAATTTTCATGTGGACAACAAGGAACTGCACTGTTATAAAACTGCAGATTCCGACTGAAGAGTTCTGGGGTGGGGCCTGAGTTTCCACATTGAACAAACTCACTTTTAACTAGTAACACCAATATCTCTGATCCACGAGTAACACTGTTCCATAGCACAGAGGAAGGAAAGAGGCAAAAATTCATACATGACTTTGAACTGACAGAGTTTTAAGTAATTCACACTTCTCATAGAAGCATAGCAACACAAACCTTTTTGAAAATGACTGTATATAGAAAACGTTCTAACTTTTTTTACATATTAATTCACAATGCACACAATCTCGTAATGCACATAACCCATACACTGAAAACAATATCATACGTCCTCTTGTATGGGAATATTTTCTGATGCATTCACTAAATGGTAGAGCTTGGGTTTTTCTTTTCTTAAAGATTTTATTGGGGAATTGGGGGAAGGGAACAGCGCTGGGGAATCGGGGAAGGGGAATAGACAAGTTGCTGTCCTTTTGTTCTTCAGTCTAGTTGTGGAGGACGTTGCTTCACTGGCCCATGTTGGTATTATCATTGCGCTCTTCCGGGGTGAGGCATATCGGTAGCTGGCCTCTGGACAACCGCTCACAGCGGCTCTTGGCAGCTCACGCTGGCTGCCGGCCTCTCACGCCAGCTACCAGTCACTCACAGTAGTTTATGGCAGCCCATTGCGGCTGACATCATGGCCTGCGACTCACAGCAGCCCAGCTCCAGGTCAAGCTGTTGTTCACCATCTTAGTTGTAGAGGGTGCAGCGTCACCGGCCCTAATGTGGGATCCGAACCACAGCCCTGTTGCTCAGATCCGGCGTCCCAAGCCAACTCTTAACCAACATGCCACTCGGCCGGCCCGAGCTTGGGTTTTATTCCAAACTGTCTCTAGAATATTTCAAAAATGATAGAAACCAATATGCATAGACAACTCTCATGAATCTATATGGCTATTTCTGTAACTGACAAAAAGAGAAACAACTTAAGCAAGTAAGAAGAAAGAATAGATCAAATAGTATGAAGATTTTATTTACACAGACACACAGACAAATATATGGGAACCGTGTGCATATTAACAATGACACAGAAGGAAATTTTCACATCACTGAAATAACAATTATTTTCAATATTGTACATCTTATAAATGTGTTTTGGATGACACTCTGTATTTTATAAATACAATAGGGAGGAGACCACACAGTAACATAAGTTATTGCTGCTGTTTCTTTGAAAAAATTTGCGTGTCATTTGTGCTGATTAATACATTACAAATTTACCACTTAAAAACTTTAATAACATGATTGCTGTAAACTTTCTTAAAAACACAAAAAGTGATGACATAGAGAATGTCTGTGACACGAATATGGAATATAATGAAAATTTACAGGGACAAGGTCTTATTCATTAAGGCCTCCACTCCAAAAGCCAATTACCTCTATAAAGAAAGCTGAGGGCCTTCATTTATCAAAGCAGAGAAACTAAGAAGAAAAGGGAGTTTCCAGATGAAATGTGATGGGTTTTGCACATCTTTCTACAAATCCTTGCAGAATCTTATTAATGATAAAGAAAATAATGTTAACTTTATAGTGAAGACAGGACCTCAACCAGATTGAAAGTCAGGTGGCACAAATGGGTATCAGCTGGACGAGGCACACGGAAGGACACACTGTCACTGCTGTCATGTTAATGGCAAAAATGAAGAACTAAGAAAATCATAATCTGAATCTGATCATAAAAATATTAGTTTTATACAAATTTGAATGCACATATAGCTCCTGTGTTCTGTAACTCTAATAGTGCATTTAAACAGGAAGTCAATAGCACCAATCTAGTGAGCAAGACAGTTCCAATAATTCTTTTTTTTTTTTTCTAACATTCCAAGCCATTCTGAGCAGAGGCCATCCTGGGTCCTGGTGCACATTCTTACCCCGTTCTACAGCCGGGACGCTGCAGTCACAGGACACACACCTACATCTCCCTTCTTCAGGACACCAGGCATCTGAACCTGCCCAATAGGGACCTTTGACACAACCCCCTTTCCAGGTGGATTTGTCATTAGTTTAAGGTCAATGATCACAGTGAGATTCCTTACATCCTGAGGGGGAGCCTGGATGGACACAATGCAGAGACGGCTCTGGGAGAAAGGCAGAGCGTTCTACAAAGCTGACCCTGACTCTCATGAGAAGAAAAGGAAAAGTAAGTAGGTGAAAAGAAACTCGCTAGGCAGACATGTCAGAAGAAGAGAATTAAAGGTGGCAGGTTGTAAACCCACAGATTTTAGGAGGAAAAGGGGACAGAGCCTGTGACCCAGGACGGAACGCTTACCTGAGAAGCAGCCATTTCGTCCTTGTCGTCCTCCTGCTCTGGGTTGTTTCCTCAGGTGAAGTTCTGGGGAGGAATCACATCTGCATCTTGAGAATGTGCCCACAAGGGCTTCAGCTCAGACCCCTCATCTACTTCCTCCAAACTGACAGCCAGAAGGACCTTGAAATGCTGAGGTCACCCCTTTCTGTCCTTTGTCACAGGTCAGTCAGGAAGAAGCTCCTACATGAAGACAGAACTGTCAGTTTTCTCTTTCTTCATTCACATGCTCTCACCTTCCACAGACGTCCCCAAATTCCTACAGCAATGAGAATGTCAGATGCTCTCCTGCCCCCACAAACCCAACACAGCATCCTATTACCTCCCCTTGACGAAAGGTTTCTCTCAAAAGTCAGAACTGTGTCTACAGCCCCCAGCTAACCCCTGGCCTCAGCTGAGAGTCACCTGAACACCTCACTTAAACAACAATGATATGTCACCCAGATCACTTATCCAGCTCCCAGGGGAAGGACACAGGTGACATCACTCTTTGAAATTCCCAAGTGACCTAAAAGGAACCCTGACAGGAATCATTTAGCTTCAATGAGCATGCACGTCTCCCGGGGATCAGGGCCCACTCTAAGAGTTATGGTTCTGCAGGTCTGCAGGGGGCCCAGGAAATGGCATCTTTCAGTCTCCCTAGGGTTGCTGACTTGCTCCCCAGACCTGTTTCCTGTCACACTGGGCTACAGATCTCACTCCATCTCAGACTCTGCAGTCCTGAGAGCTCTGGGGAGTGTGGGTGTTTGGCGTGGAAACTTCTAGAAGGGCTGGCTCCCGGGGTGTATTTCCTTCCTGTTTTACAGGAAATCACAGAGAATTAGTTAAAAACCATAAAATAATAAACGCACATTTTGGTGCTGAAAACTTGTAAACAAGAGTTAGCTATGGAAATACACTGACCAATTATTTCACAGTAAATACACTGGCTGCTTGGGAACTGAGTTTCAGGTTTGTCTGGTCCGTTCTTCCACATTTTCAGAGAATGAACAAGCGGGACTTGAGGGGACAGCTACTTGGTAGCTCCAGGCTCACTAATTTCACGAATCATGTAAATTAAAGACAAAAGTTGCTGAATATCAAAATAACTCACCACACTAGGTTCTCAACCGGACATCCTCACCGAATGTACACTGAAGTGGCCAAATATTATTAATAAGTACCAATGGATGCTTCAACATGATAAAGAGTAGAAAGAATGCAGGGCTTCTCATCTAACTAGACACAATGTTATTAGAAGAGAAGTCGATTCAAGATGTTATTTACTGTAATTATTTCTAGGGTCAAAATTTTTTTTAAATTGAGACTACCTGATATTTAGAAAAGAATAAGAGCTGGTAATAAGATGTTACCAAAGCTAATTTCAGAAGATAATGACTAGTTGCAAAAAAAGCAGAAATTCAGCAGGCTAAGAGTTATCTTGATTTGCTTTTTAAAAAACAATGAATCAGGGCCAGGCCAGTGGCTCAGTGAGTTAACTTTGGTTAAGAGCGCGAGCTCTGAGCAACAGGATCGCTGCTTTGATTCCCATTCGGGCCAGTAAGCTGTGCCTGAGCTGAGCTACCGTTGAGCTGCCAACAGGTGGCAGGATGGCTCAAGCTGGTGAGAGCACGAACTCCTAAGGACAAGGCTGCCTGTTCGATGGTGGGCTATACCCACCTGCAACTAAGACGGAACTTGGCATCTTGAGCTAAGCTGCCATCCAGATGGCTCAGTGGATACAGTGCCTGCTCTTAACAACCAGGCTGCTGGTTAGACTCCAGCATGGGATGGTGGCTATGCCCACCCGCAACTAAGATTGAATACAGCACCTTGAGCTTAGAGGGCACACAATGTTGTCTGGAAACAGATGGCAACAATTAAGGCTGAAGAACAATTTGGCTGGTCCCCTTTCCCAATTCCCCAACACTGTTCCCCTCCCCAATTAAAAACAAATAAATAAATACAATAAAAACAATGAATCGAATGTAAGGAAGGGAGAAAGGAAAAGTAAACTCCAGGTATAAGAAAAACAGACACAATGGTTTTAGTATTTCTTGAGAAAGCATCCTGTGTTGACAGACTCAGTCATTTCTTGTCCCAGGTCACATGCCTCATGCCATCCCAGGGAAAAAGAAGGAACCCAGACTGACTGACACAGGTCTCTGTCCTCTGGCTGCATGAGGGTTGCACATGGAAGCCATCCAGTGATGAAATTAATTATTAAGCACACAAGCAGTAGAAACTGGAGTTTTGTAATTCTCATTCTCATCTGTGTGACTGAAAGTGCAGCATGTGTTAAATAAAAGCGATTATAAAGCCACAATCAATATATCATGACTTGATTACCCACATCCCAGCAGCTCACAGAGCATCCAGGTAGAAGCACCCCTTCTTCCTCAGCTACCATGTACTCCTGCGTGTCCCTCTCCACACAGTTCTCTCAACTAATGTCCTCTCCCCTTCCCTCCACCTTTTCTGTGAAACTCTTGAAAGCGTTCACCTTCAGTTGCTCTTTCTCCCTAATCTGTCTGATTGCTCCCCATCTCCACATATTTCTGCTTCTCCCCGTCCCTCTGCACCTCCTCTTCCCCGGTGACACTGTCTTTACTCTTACACCCCTGTGCCCCGACTCACTGACACCCCCAGCTTAGCTCAGTGCGGCTTCTCCCTCTGCTGTCACCCCCCTCCCCTCCTTTCTGTTCCTGCACTCGGCTCCCCCAGCTCTTCTCCTAACCCATCTCTCCGTCTGAAATTCCGTCCTTTGTGGCCCCCCGTTCTGCTAACCAGGGGCCCCTCTCCCTTTTAGTTCCCCTTCATCTCTGGAGCTCCTCCCTTCCCTCTATATTTCTCCCTTTTCTTTCTCCTCTGGCTGCTTCCCCGAGTTACTCGCTGTCTTAACCGTCGCTTTACAAGTCCCTCCCACATCCTCTGTTTTCCCGCCTCTTTAATGACCGCACTGATCTTCCCGCCCTCTCACCTGTCTATTCCTCTCATTCTGTCTCCTTCTCTGGACCCCCTCACACCCCCGTTCTGCCGATTTCCTGGCCTGCGCTTCACAGTCACCGCTTCCACAAAGCCCCTCCCCGCGTGAAAGGGTGACCTGGTGACACCCCGCGGTGTTCCCTCCTAAATCCCAACCCCCTGAAGTGTGCTCTTCCTGAGATTCGGGCCTCTTATTAAACCAGGACGAGGGGGGTCTCCAGGCGGCGGGGAGGGTCTGCAGAGCCCCAGGCAGGGAGGAGGCCGGGCTCCCGGGGCCGCGGGGCGAGGCTGGGGGAGGGGCGCCAACGGCTGGACTCCGTCTCCCGAGTCCGTCTCCCAGGACTTCACACCGCGCGGCGGAGCGCTGCCCGGTGGGGGGGGCTTTAAGCAGGAAAACAACGCGGCAGGCGAGGTCTAGTGGCCCGAAGGCGGAGAGACCACAGGGGAACGGCCTCAGTTTACCCGGAAACCCCCGCGGACCCTCCACCCGGCAGCGAAGCGGCCTGGGATCGGGACGTCTCCCCAGGACGCCGGACTCACCGCTGTAGGGGCGCGGGTGGGGAGACTTCAACGTAGGTACTGACCCCCAGGAGTCAGGAGCGTAGGACGGTAGACTGAGACGCTCAGGTTTAAACCACAAACACTGAAAGTCACGGTCGCCAAATAGGCCTTCTCTCTGACTTGGCCGCTTCCGGGTCTGCAAGAAACACCGCCCTGACGCTGCCAGAAAACGTGGGCCGCAGGCGGGGTCTGTGAGGAGCGCTAAGGTCCTGGGCGGGGCAGGAATAGTTGCTCCGAATGGGCGGGGCCCGCGGGAGGGAGGGAGGGACCCAGGGGAAAGTGTGGGACCACAGCTGGGGCAGGACGGACTCTTCTGTTGATTATCTTTATTTTAGGTAATATGCTTTGCACCTACTTTATATTTTTAAGATTTCTCTTAGATGTATATTTACTGATGTTTACTAATGCTTTACTCTTGGTTTAATATGTACCCCAGTTCATTATATTGTAAGATCTTTCCCGTATGATTTTCTGATGATTACTGAAGATTCATCATGCATAAACACCTTCCGAGTTCATTACATTAGTAAAGCTTTTCTCTAATAAGTATAACTTGGTATTTGGCTATTAATGAAGAATGGATCAAAACTTTCCCATCTTTATTGTAAATGCCGTTTTTGATACTAGGAAGAATTCTTCCCAGTTGTGAAAACTGAAATCTTTTTGATAGGTTTAACTTGATTATACTCATAATATGCACCCTCAGTTTTAATCTCTATGGTGTACCTTGACAATTAAAAGTTTGATAATATTTTCATGAAATCATTTCATGAATTTGTTTCTTGAACATGGTTAAAAAAAACAACAGCATGTTGGAATAGATTTGGGGATCTTTTGAAGATAGATTATGGAGATTATATGGAATTATGGAATACTGTGCCAACCAGCCATGTTGGCATGAAAGAGATTTCAACGTGGACTCCCATGTTCACAAGCAAATAAATTCAGGGCTGGTGGACTCTTCATCAAACTCAGACTCATTGAAGCAAAGTCTATCACAATAGTGAAAGTCAAGAATTCATCTTCTTTATGGGGAGTTTTGGTGCTTGTAAAATTTACAAGGAAGGAAAATGAACATATTCAGAGAAAGAAAAAGAGAATTTTCTCAGTCAATGCAAAAATTTAACATATGTCTCCCTGTAAAATCATTATAAAACAGATAGAAATTTTTCATTATTAAAGATGTCAAAGTTATTGAAGACTTCAAAAATTTTAACAACACAGGAACTAGTTTGACCTGGTGAATTAAAGTCTTTGCCACAAATACTGATACTATACAGTTTTAACCACACATAAAATGCATAATATTTACTACTATAAAAAAGTTTTTAAATCTGGACTTAGGTGAAGACAGACTTTACAGGAAACATTATTACTCTAGATATAATCTCTGAGTACAACACCTACACTAACAAGTCAGACAGAAGAGGGCTTTTCTTTTATAAAGATGGCTACAAAGAACAAAGAAAACAAAATATGAACAGACCCAAACATTTGGAGAACAAGCTGATGGTTGCCAAATTTGAGGGTTGGGGAGGGAATAATAAGACAAGATAAATAAAATTAAATCAAATTAAATACCAAAAATGTGTTACAAAAAAAGAGAAATAAAAACTTCACATGCAATAACACAATTTTTGGTGGAGGTGTTGGGTGTAAACCATTCTAGGTGCTCATCATGGGTGTAAAGTTATAATTACTGAGTGATAAACACTCTTAGGAAAATATGTCATTTGATGACATGTTAAATTTTTAAAGGTAGTACCAAAGAAAAAATCCAAACAACAAGAAAAACATTAGAAAAAAGGATGCAAAATAAAAGCTTGAAATAAGGAGTAAAACATATGCGCACTATTCAAACTACAGTACTTAGGGCCTGCCCAGTGGGTCAGTTGGTTAAGGGCTACCTTAAGAGTGCGAGCTCTGAGCAACAGGGTTCCAGTTAGATTCACAGCCTGAGTGAGCTGCTGCTGAGCTGCCAACAGGTGGGAAAAAAAAATACAGTACTTGTATTAAGATCAAAGTGGAATAGAGAACAAATACTATGACCAGGGATAATAAAATCTATTTCACAATCCTGAAGGGATAAACTCATCACAATCACATGACAATCATGAACCACGCACCGAGCAATGGAACTTCCAAAGCCCTGAAAAAACTGACCAGGAAGCAATGAGAAAAAATGCAACCCACACTGAGGTTCAGAGATTCCCATGCCCCGTCTCTCAACAATACATAGAACAATTAGAAAAAAAATGAGTACCTAGAAGACAATGAAATTAATAAATCAATAAAGTTGACTTGACATCTATAGAACTATGAGATAACAAAACATATATATTAGTCTCTGCCCTGATTCCTGGCACAGAATTTCTTTTCTTTTTTTTTTTTGTGTGTGTGTTAATTTAATCATACAAATATTCATTTATACAGTAAGGAAAAACCTCCTCATCTTCAATTCCTCCCAGGCACCATGAGGCCCCACCACAATCACCCACCCAGCTTGCTTACTACACACCAGTATTCAGGTAAAGGGAAGCATTCACCCAGGGAAACAAGGAAAGGCAGGGCAGGGTGCAGTGGGGATCAGTGTGCTTTCCTGAGCCCTGGCAACCCCATCGTCCTCTCCTGCTGGGGCTGACTGAATTTGGGGAGGTGTTTATTCTCATACCCACTTCCCACCTTCACCACCCTCAAGCCACACCAGCTGTCTTGGTGAGGTTCTTTCCAGGTTGGAAGTTATACTGAGGGAGAGAAGGCTGTTTCTTGTAGAAAAATGCCCCAAATTCAACTGTCCCCATGACAAAAAGAAAAAAAAGGCATGCACGCGTGCACACACATCCACACACACCTCATTCCGTGCACACAGGTAGGTAGGTTCCTCCCAAACTGAGCCCCTCTGCCTCCTACACAGGCCTTCGGCCCCTAAGGCTGGCGCCTGCCTGACCTCGTGGGTACGACACTGGTGGTCCTGCCAGAGGCAGCCTGCTGTGTGGTGAAGAGAAGCAGCAGCTACTGGGGCTGACAGCGTGGCCTCTGCCATCCCATTAGCAGGGGAGGAGGGGCCCTAGGCATGTTCAGACTGGCACAGAATTTCTAAACCCTTACGATTTCTGAAGTGATGAGAGTACTAGGAGCGTTTTTTGTTCTCTTGAGGGAACTCTATGTGACCTCCTGGATGGGGACTCACGGTGGCTCACAGTAGCTCACGAAAGATCACACCCACTGCCGGCCAGCCCCACTGCAGCCTACGCCGTCATGGCAGCCCTGGTCTAGGTCGAGCTGTTTTTCACCATCTTAGCTGTAGAGGGCAGTGTCACTGGCCCTCATATGTGGGAGTCAAACCAGGGCCCTACTGCTCAGAGCTGGGGTCCCAAGCCAACTCCTAACCAACTGAGCCACCCAGCTGCCCCTCAAAATTTCTATATTAGTTCATGCAACGCAAAAAGGACATTTTGAAGTAAAACCAAGTTCAAGGTTTCTCATTTTAGAAAAGTGCCTTGTGCTGAGATGAAATTACAAAGTCTAAACTCTGTAGGGTCATGTTTGAAGTCTCCTTAGGATTAGAAATTATAAAGCAGAAAACATGTGCCATCTGTCCCCAGTGCCCCTGGGATTTCTGCTCCAAATTCCAGGACTTCCACCACTTCCGTCACAAGCTACTTACATGAGATGAGAATGAAACTTTAAAAATGGGTTCAGGGGCCTGGCTGAGTAGCTCAACTGGTTAAGCCACTGGCTTGGGAGCGCGAGCTCTGAGCAATGAGTCCGCCACTTCAATTCCCACATGGGGGCCAGTGACGCTGCGCCCTCTACGGCTAAGATTGTTAACAACTGCTGGACCTGGAGCTGGGCTGCCGTTAGTGGCTGGTGATGGCATGGGCTGCTGTGAGCTACCATGAGTGGCCGGCAGGCAATGTGAGCAGTTGGCAGCCGGAAGGAGCTGCCATGAGCTACCGTGAGCGGCCACCCAATGGCCAGCAACTGACTCCCTAAGCCAGGAAGACCAGAATGATCATAATACCAACATGGGCCAGTGAAGCAGCATCCTTCACAACTACACTAAAGAACAAAAAGAACAGCAACTTGGCTGTTCTCCTCCCCCAATTTCCCCCAGCCCAAAAATAAAAAAGGCTTTAGGGAGAATTCCTCAGCAGAGAGCACAGATTTTCCCCAGGCCCCTGAGACAATGGAACAGTAGCCAGACCATGACAACCCCCACAGTGGAGGGGGAGGACATCGGCCCTCACTACGATGTGACCCAGATCACTGAGCAGTAGGATAGTCCCTAGAGGATGTAGTATCACAGGACATGTTGGACAGGACAGTCCATCTGTGACAGCAACAGAAAGAAACCTGGGCTTCTCACACCCTTTCCACCGAAGCAGAGCTGCTTCCCTAACCACACTTTATGGTATGTTTTCTTTTGGGTCCTTTGGCCCTCTCACCTGTGTCATCTGTTTCCTTCATTCCCACCTACCTGGGAGGATGGTACTGTCTTCCTTCGCTTCACATCTCAGGCCTCTTTCATTCTCTCCAAAAAGGTGACCAGGTCTGGCTTCGAGGCAGCAAGATCTGTTTACTCATAAAAGAAACATGAGTTATGCTGGTGATTCTCCAATTTCCAATCCAGTATGTGGTCAGCTGAGAAGAAAGGACATTGCACAAAATTAGAATATTCTAGAAATGGATTCCCCCAAAATAGTTTTCTGACAGCACATTTACTATACTAGACAACATGGAACATTTTCAGATACTGAATTCCACTTCAAGGACATCATGAAGATTTTTTTTCTACACCAGTGAACCCCTAATTTGTTCTTCAGAACTGGGATATGACACTACCACACAGAGCAGAAGCTCCGAGGTGACACTGTACTGATAAAGGAAACACAACCCCGCGGTGGGGTAGGAGTTCTGGAAGGAAGTCAGCCTCACCCAGGGAGCGCAGGTTCCTGTAGTTCTCCAACATCACGTCCACGTACAGTTCCCACTCAGCCGGGTACAGGCACTCCCACTCCTCCTGAGAGAAATCTATGGCCACATCCCTGAACATCAACCGTCCCTGAAACAAAAGGCACATTTACCATATGGCAATGGAGAAAGTCATAAGATGACAGTATGAAAACAGAGTTAAGAGAACTAGTTTTGACCTAAGAGAGTATCCAGGATTAAACAGTCAAGTCACTGACAGTAATATTCTGTTATATTTTCCAATGGTGGGAAAGGAGGATGATATACTGGTATGATCTACAAACCACTGTACAGACTTTCCTTTTCTGGAAGATAAATTTTCAGGCATCAACAGAAGCATATGGATTTTTGTGTTTTATATTTGTATCATACAGGATACATTGTGTACATTTCTCGGCTGGAAATGTCATGGTGTGTTAGAAATGCAAAGTACTTCTCAAATTTTCATTTCAACAAGGAACTGGATTGTTGTAAAAATGCAGATTCCAACTGAGGAGTTCTGAGGTAGGGCCTCAGTTTCCATATTTAACAAATTCACTTTGACTAGTGACACCAATGTCTCTGGTCTATGTGTCACACTATTAAATAGCACAAAGGAAGAAAACAGCGTAAAGTATTTACTACAATACTTTGAAATGAAAGAACTTTATGGAATTTATACTTCTCATAGAAGCATAGCAACACACTACGTTTTGAAAACTTACTGTATAATAGAAAACATTCTAACTATATTTTATATATTAACTCAAAGAGAACACAAATAATCTAAGAAAAATCTTAATCTTCCCTATGTATGGGATTATTTTGTAAAGCATCTAATTAATGGTAGAGCTTGGGTTTTACTCCAAACTGTCTCTAGAATTTATCAAAAAGGTCCAGACCAGTATGCATAGACAACCCTCATGAATATTCATAGCAGTTTCTATAACTCAGAAAAAGAAAACCAACTTGAGCAAAGAAGTAAAAATAGCTCAAATAGTGTTAACATTTTTGGCGCACTGGCAGACACATATACGGGAACTATGTGCACATTACAAGTGACAGAGAAGGAAATTTTCACATCACTGAAATCACAATTACTTTCAACTGTGTAAATCTCATGAATATCTTTATGGATGATACCCTGCATTTTATAAACACCACAGGGAGAGGAACACACAATAAGATAAAGTAAGTAAACACCCTAGAAATATGATTCTTGGGCCGGCCGTGTGGCACATTGGTTAAGAGTTGGCTTGGGAGCACCGGTTCTGAGCTGCAGGGCTGCAGTTCGGATCCCACGAGGGCCAGTGACGCTGCGCCCTCTACAGCTGATGTGCTGAACGACAGCTTGACCTGGAACTGGGATGCTGTGACTCACCAGCAACAGCGTTGGCTGCAGCAGGGCTGCTGTGGGCTGCCGTGTGCTACTGTGAGTGGCTAGCAGCCAGCATGAGTGGCTGGCAGCCGCCGATAGAACTGCCTTGAGCCGCCATGAGTGGCCATCCAGTGGCCGGCAACCAACTGCCTCGTTTGAGGAAGAGCGCAATAATAATATCAACAAGGGCCAGTGTAACGACGTCCTCCACAAATAGACTGAAGAACATAGGACTGCAATTTGTCTGTTCCCTTCCCCTGATTCCCCAATGAAACGTTTAAAACATAATAATAATAATACGATTCTTGTAAACTTTCTTGGAAACACAAAAACTGATGAAGTAGAGAATGTCCGTGACATTAGTGTGGAATATAATGAAAATTTACAGGAACAAGGTCTGATGGATTAAAGTCTCCACTCCAAAAGCCAATTATATATAGTAAAGAAAGCTGAGGACTTCATTTTCCAAAGTAGAGAAACTAAGAAGAAAACGGAGTTTCCAGATGAAATGTGATGGCTTTTGCACATCTCTCTAGAAATCCCTCCAGACCCTTATTAAGATAAAGAAAAAATTGTTAACTTTATAGTGAAGACAGGACCTCAACCAGGTGAAAATCAGGTGGAAGGAACAAATGGGCATCAGATGACCGAGGCACATGGAAAAACACACCATCACTGCTGTAATGTTACTGGCAAAAGTGAACAAATAAATAAGAAAATCATAATCTGAATCTCATCATAAAAACATTAGTTTTTTGGAAATTTCAATGCATATATAGCTCCCGTGTTCTATAACTCTAATAGTGCATTTAAAGTCTTTCTTACCAATCTAGTGAGCAAGGTGCTTCCAATTAATTTTTTTTTTCCTTTTCTTTTTAGAACTTTCTAGGGTATTCTGAGTCTGAGACATCTGGGGTCATCATGCACAGTCGTACCCCCGTTCTACAGCCCTGACGCTGCAGTCACAGGACACTCACCTACACCTCCCTTCTTCAGGACACCAGGCATCTGACCCAACCCAATAGGGACCTTAGACACAACCACCTCCCCAGGTGAATTCGTCACAAAGGGGATGATTTCAGTAGTGAGAGTCAGTAATTCATGGTGAGAATTCCTCACGTCCTGAGGGAGCCTGGATGGACAGAATGCAGAGAAGGCTCTGGGACAAAGGCAGAGTGCTCTACAGAGCTGACCTTGGCTCTCGTAAGAAAATGAAAAAGTAAGTAGTTGAAGAGAAGCTCGCTAGGCAGGAATATCAGAAGTAGAGAATTAAAGGTGGCAGGTTCTAAACCCACGGATTTTAGGAGGAAAAGCAGGCACAGCTCTGACCTGAGACAAAACGCTTACCTGAGAGGCAGCCATTTTGTCCTCCTCCTCCTGCTGTGGTGGTTTCCTCAGGCAATGTTCTGAGGAGGAGTTAAGTCTGCATCTTGAGAAAGGGCCTTTAAGGGCGAGGCACAGCCCCTTCTTCTGCTTTTCCAAACTGACAGGCAGGAGGACCTTGGAATGCTTAAAAGATCCTCTCCTGTCATTTGTCGCAGGACACAGTCAGCGACAAGGAGCTCCTAAGTGCAGACAAAAGTGAGTGTTTCTTTCTTGTCTTCATGTGCCCTCCGCTCACACAGACGTCCACAAATTCCCACAGCAATGAGAACGTGGGCTGCTCTCTTGCCCCCACAAACCCAACACAGCACCCCGTTACCTCCCCTGTCCAAAGCCTGCTCTCAAGTCTCGGAACTCTGTCCAAAACCCCCACCAAATCCTAGTTCTCCCTTTAGAGTCACCTGAACAACTCACTAAAACAACCATGATGCTCCACCCAGACAGACCACTTGTCCAATTCCCGGGGGAGGAAGCAGGTGACATCACTCCTTAAAATTCACATGTGACCCAGGAGGAACCCTGATGGGAACTTTTATCTTCAATGAGCATGCTGGTCCCTGGGGGAGCAGGCCCCACTCTAAGGAGTTATGGTTCTGCAGGTCTGCAGGGGGCCCAAGAAATGGCATCTTTAAGTCTCCCTGGGTGTGCTGACCTGCTCCCCAGACCTGTTTCCTGTCACACTGGGCTACAGATCTCAGACTCCCCACACCTGAGACCTCTGGGAGAGTGAAGGATTGGGGAGGAACTTCTACAAGGGCCGGCTACCTGGGTAGATTTCCTTCCTCTTTTTCAGGAAATCACAGACAATTAGCTAAAAACCATAAGATAATGAACACACATTTTGGTGCTGAAAACTTGTAAAACAGGGTTAGCTATGGAAATACATAGATCACATGACTTCACAGTGAATAGATGGGCTCTGTGGGAACCAAGTTTCAGGTCTGCCCAGTCCACCCTTCAACAATTTCAGAGAATGAATAAGGGGGACTTGAGGGGACAGCCACTTGGTAAGTCCCAGCTCACTAATTTCACAAATTATGTAAACGGAAGACAAAAGCTGCTGAATATCAAAATAACTCACCACACTAGTTTCTCAAGCAGACATCCTCACCAAACGCACACTGAAGTGGCCTAATATTATTAATAAGTACCAATGGGTGTTTCAACAAGATAAAGAGTAGAAAGAATGCAGTGCTTTTCATCTAAACTAGACGCAATCTTTTTTGAAGGGAAATCAATTTGGCATTTTTTACTATAGTTACTTCTAGGGTCAAAGTTGAAAAGAAAATTGAGACTACTTCATATTTAGAAAAGAATAAGAGCTGCTAACGAGATGTCACCAAACTGTATTCAGCAGTTAATGACTATTTACAACAAAGCAAAAATTCAGCAGACTAATTTTTATCTCAATTTGCGTTTTACAAAAACAATGAATCAAATGTAAGAGAGGTAGAAAGAAAAAAGTAAATTCCATGTAAATGAAAAAAGGACGCAATGCTATTAATATTCCTTGAAAAGGCATCATGCAATGACAAAGCCAGTCATTTTTTGTCCCAGGTCACATCCCTCATTCCATCCCTGGAAATGAGAAGGGACCCATGACTGTCACAGGTCTTTTCCCTCTGGCTGCATGACGGTTGCACGTGGAAGCCATTCCGTGATGAAATTATTAAACGCAGAGCCTAAGAAACTGGAGTCTTGTAATTCTCATTCTTATCTGTGTGACTGAAAATGCAGCACGTGTTAAATTAAATCGATTATAAAGCCACAAGTCAATATATCACCACTTCATCACCCACATCCCACGGCTCACTACTCCAGGTGGGGGCGCCCTTCTTCCTGAGTTAGTATGTATTCCTGTCTATGGTCTGTGTGCCCCTCTCCCCTCCCCTGATTTCTCCCCTTCTCTCTATTCCCTTCCCTGCACTTGTTCTGGGAAACTCTTGAAAGTGTTCACCTTCAGTTGCTCTTTCTCCCTAATCTGTCTGATTGCTCCCCATCTCCACATATTTCTGCTTCTCCCAGTCCCTGTGCACCTCCTCTTCCCCGGTGACACTGTCTTTCCTCTTACACCCCTGTGCCCCGACTCACTGACACCCCCAGCTTAGCTCAGTGCAGTTTCTCCCTCTGCTGTCACCCCCCTCTCCTCCTTTCTGTTCCTGCCTTCGGCTCCCCCAGCTCTTCTCCTAAACCCCTCTCTCCATCTGAAATTCCCTGTCCTTTGTTGCCCCCACTTCTGCTAACCTGGGTCCCCTCACCCTTTTAGCTCCCCTTCATCTGTCTCGAACACTCCCTTCCCTCTATATTTCTCCATTTTCTTTCTCCTCTGGCTACTTCCCCGAGTTACTCGCTCGGTCTTAACCGTCGCTTTACAAGTCCCTCCCACATCCTCTGTTTTCCCGCCTCTTTACGGAACCCGCACTGATCTTCCTGTCCTCTCACCTGTCTATTCCTCTCATTCTGTCTCCTTCTCGGGACCCCCTCGCACCCCCGTTCTGCCGATTTCCTGGCCTGCCCTTCACAGTCACCGCTTACACAAAGCCCCTCCCCGTGTGAGGGGGTTACCTGGTGACACCCCGCGGGTTCCCTCCTAAATCCCACTCCCCTTAAAAGTGTGCTCTTCCTGGGATTCGGGACTCTCATTAAACCGGGACGAGGGGGGTCTCCAGGCGGCGGGGAGGGTCTGCAGAGCCCCAGGCAGGGAGGAGGCCGGGCTCCCGGGGCCGCGGAGAGAGGCTGGGGGAGGGGCGCCAACGGCTGGACTCCGTCTCCCGAGTCCGTCTCCCAGGACTTCACACCGCGCGGCGGAGCGCTGCCCGGTGGGGGGTTTTAAGCAGGAAAACAACGCGGCAGGCGGGGTCTAGTGGCCCGAAGGCGGACAGACCACAGGGGAACGGCCTCAGTTTACCCGGAAACCCCCGCGGACCCTCCACCCGGCAGCGAACCGGCCTGGGACCCGGACGTCTCCCCAGGACGCTGGACTCACTGCTGTAGGGGGCGCGGGTGCGGGGACTTCAACGTAGGTACTGACCCCCAGGCGGCAGGAGTGCCGGACGGTGGACTGAGCTGCTCATGTTTAAACCACAAACACTGAAAGTCAAGGTCGCCAAACAGACATTCTCTCTGCCTTGGCCGCTTCTGGACCTGCAAGAAACTCGCAGAGGCGCTGCGAGAAAACGTGGGCGGCAGGCGGGGCCTGTGAGGAGCGCTAAGGTCCTGGGCGGGGCAGGAATATTTGACCGGAGTGGGCGGGGCCCGCGGGAGGGAGGGACCCAGGGGAAGGGGTGGGGCCACAGCTTGGGCGGGGCGGGCCCTCCTCCGACTGGCTCGCATTGGTTACTATTGTTCATTACCTTTATTTTAGGTAAGATCTTAAGCACCTACTTAATATTTTTAAAATTTATCTTATATGTATTTTTACTGATGTTTAGTAATTATGATAGGTGTAATATGTAGCCCAGTTCATTATATTTTAAGATCTCCCTGGTATGAATTTCAGATGATTCGTGAAGATTCATCCTGCATAAAGACCTTCCAAATTCATTATATTTGTAAAGCTTTTCTCTAATAAGTATAACTTGATATTTGGTTACTAACGAAGAGTGGATCAAAACTTTCCCATCTAGGGCTGGCCAAGGGGCGCGATGGTTAAGAACTGGCTTGGGACGCCAGAGGGCCCCGATGCGGATCCCTCGTATGAGGGCCAGTGACACTGCCCTCTACATCTAAGATGCTGAACAACAGCTGGACCTGGAGCTGGGCTGCCATGAGTCGCCGGCGACAGCGTAGGCTGCAGCCCCTGTGGCAGTGGGTTGCCATGGGCTACTGTGTGTAGCCAGAGCAGCCAGCGTCAGCGCCAGCAGACACAGTGAGCGGCCATCCAGAAGCCGGCGACTGATCTGCCTCGCCCGGGAAGAATGCAATGATGGTGCCAACTTGGGCCAGTGAAGCAATGTCCTCCACAACTAGACTGAAGAACAAAACAACAGCAACTTCTCTGTTCCCCTTCCCCTGATTCCCCAGTGCTGTTCCCATCCCCCAATTACCCAATAAAAATCTTTAAAACAAAACAAAACTGAACTACACTTGGTACTGCATTCGTGATTTCGGAAAACAAATAGTCAGGTATCCCTTCATTCAAATTAAAGATACATAAACCAATGGAATAAAAGAGAATGCCCTGAAATAAACCCATGCATACATACCAAAGGTTTTTCACAAGGAGCCCAACACTACACAATGGAGAAGGTCAGTCCCTTTCACAAATGGTGTGGAGAAAACTGGGTATCTACAAGAATGAAGCTGGAATCTTACTGGCATCAAACATGAAATCTGTGTGTCAAAGGATACAATGCACACGGTGAAAGTGCTAGCCCCAACAAATGGATGTGAGAAAAAGGAAATGAAGACTCTCCAACTGTCAGACATTCTGGTGGATTTCCTATTTTAAAATGATGAAATAAAACATCCTTTGTCACTGATGTCTGCCTGTGAAATTCCCACTCCATTCCTAATCAACATTTTCAAGCCAGGGACTCAATAAAATCAGTCAGAAATATTTCTGTCCATTGTTCCCTTTCCAGAATTTATCAGGTATTCATGCATATCAATACATGACATTTATGTGCCAATTCTTTTGTCCTGGTTGAAAGAGAGGTGACAATGCATCCAAATGCGGCCGCGGCCAATCCCCATTACTGAACCACACTAATGCCTTGGGGCCCACACCCCGTCTCCAATCCAAGGGCATGTACAGTCTCTTCCCAAGTCCCATGTCACTGGGTCAGGGTGAGATGGAACCTAACTAGAGATGGGAGGGACTGAGGGAAGGCCCAGGTTGAGTGTGAACAAACCAATGTCAGGAGGACAATTCACAGTCAGAGATCAGCAAGTCAAAGGGCATCTCAGGAAGGACAGACACGACCACCAGCCCAGGACATGACTTTCCTAGGGAAGAGCCATTGCTGAATGCTCTTTCTTTGCTCTTCCTCCTCTTCTGAGCTCATCCTCAGGCAAGGATTTTTTTTTTAAGATTTTATTGGGGAATTGGGGGAGGGGAACATTGTTGGGGAATCAGGGAAGAGGAATAGGCAAGTTGCTGTCCTTTTTGTTCTTCAGTGTAGTTGCGGAGGACATCGCTTCACTGGCCCATGTTGGTATTATTATGGAGTTCTTTCCGGGTGAGACAGTCACTTGCCGGTCATTGGACCGCAGCTCATGGCAGTTCACAAAAGCACACATCAGCTGCAGGCCAGCCCCACTGCAGCCTACACCATCGCCAGTGACTCAGGGAAGCCCAGCTCCAGGTTCAGCTATTGTTTACCATCGTAGCTCCAGAGGGCACAACGTCACTGGCCCATATGTGAGATCCAAACCCAGGTCCTGCTGCTCAGATCTGGCGTCCCAAGCCAACCCTTAACATGCCACTTGGCCCGCCCAGGTAACAAGTCTTTACAAGTCAATCAGAAAAGCTGAATACATGCTGTTCATGAACATACTCCCTTCCTGTGCCACAGCTGCACACACAGGAGAGGCCTCACCATGTGGGAAACACGGTGCCTGCTGCCTGTGCCACGCATGGCATTTAGGGACAAGAAACCCCTACTCCAGCTTGTTTGAGGCAAAATTGACAAATACAAATTGTTTGTATTAAAGGAGCACAATCTGGATCATTTTAAATACATATACACTTTAAATGATTATCACAATCAATTTAATTAACACATTCAAAAACTCACAATTACTATATTTTATGTCCATGTGGCGAGAACACATAAGACTTATCTTTCAGCAAATTTCAAGTTTATGATACAGCGCTTGCCTGGCACATCCAAGCCAAAAAGACACAAGTAGGAGTTTGCAGCAAAGAAAGTAAAGGTTTATTTAAGGAGTTGGCACTTAGTCAAGAGACACAGGTGAGTTACTGCTCTCAAAAGCCTGGCACCCTGATAGCCTGTAGTGATTACATTATATTAGCCCCTTGGGCACATTTGACGACTGAGATTCATCATGCACTTGCTTTGCCTAAGTGCAAGATGACAAGTCGAACTCGTCTTTCGATTTATGACAATATTTAACATGTACATTCTTGTTCATTTAAGTTGAAAAGGGAAAAGTCAAAACTTTATCCAGTCGTGGTTTATTTGCTTTGAAATGGAAAGATAAAAAAGACACTCACATACTTAGAATGAAATATTCAAATGCTGACTTGACAGACACAGGCAAAAAGAGAAATAAGCAAGGTGGCGATATCGAAAATATTATAAAACCAGCATGTGTGCTTGAGTATAATAAAGGTATAGGAGGTGTTGATAAACACGATCAAATGCTAGTGTGTTTCCCTGTTATGAGAAAATATGTAAGGGAATATAAGGAAATGTTTTTTTTTATCTAATACACATAGCCTTTTATAATGCGCATGTTTTATATTCTAAAATCAACTGCACAACCAAAACAGGCATTGTTTGCTTTCATCTAGCTATTGCTGAACAATTATTGGAGCAAGTGTCATTGCCCAATTATAATTGTCGTGGACATTTTTCAAATAACGATACACCTTTTCGTTTGCAGGCGAAAATTGGGCACACTTTCCTCAGAATATTCCATCAACTGAGTCCAAGCAACACTACAAAAAGGCGCCGTGTTTGTTATAAACATAAAATCAGGAAGAGACTACCTGCAGTGCAAACAATGCCAAGCGCTACTGCATTTACCTACCTGCATTGAAAAATTCCATACTCTTCATAATGATTAGTCATTTGCTTTTTGTTATACCTTGAATTTGTTTTAGTTTTGTGGAGTGTTTATTTATTTTTGATTTGCAATTCTAATTACCTGACGTGATCTCAATACTATGTATGTCACTGACTTTTTATAAATAAATGTATTTTTACATAAAATTTACCGCTTTCATATAACTTTAAGTACCAAAAAACTAAATCTGTTCCATATCCAATTTTTTTTCAAATAAATTGGTACCCAAGGGGTTAATATAAGTTAAAAAAATCATTAATCATGGTTTCTATGGGAGCTGCGCCTGGGGCCTGGGGCCTCTACTGACTGGTCCAGGCTAAGGCAGGGAGCAAGCGATCATGGCTTCAGGTCCTGGTGGCAGTCATGGCATTGTGTCCTTTTGTTTCCAGGGGATGCTGTTCATGGGCCGGTCAGCTTTCATGAATCCAGAGCTGAAACTTAACTGAGGCCAAGGTGTTAGCTTTGTTGTATTAAATGTTTACTCATCATTTTAGGTTTAGTTATTATATCCTATTCAGTGTTGATAGGCCTCAAGGTTCATACTTAAGTGAATTTGGTGTCGACCAGAACCCAATGTCCTAAGGGCTTAATGATTAGAAGGAGCGCACATACGATATAGGAGCAGGCAGGAGGCTCTGGGGAAAGAAGGCAAGTGAGTTCAGTTCCATCAGGATAAACAAAGCTAGCTTGGATTAAAGCAGAATACATGCAAAAGACATGAAGTTCACATTCGGTTACAAATCCACCTCATGGAATACCTGAATGTCGCTGTTAGGGGAGAAGTGAGTAAAGAGTTTTAAGAAGGAAAACGACGTGAAAAGGGAGTCTACGCGGTCCGAAAACAGAAAAGCTGGCAGGCAGGGAGCAGCCTTGGAGGCCTTTCAGTCCCCCAAAGGAAGCGCCCTGGCTCCCAGGGTGAAGCTTCAACTTACAGAGGGGAGGGCCTGTTGCGGGAACTTCAAGGCCATAGCGATTCGAGACCCATGTATGAAGATGGGGGGTTGTAAAACGCGGCTTTAGACTAGAGAGGTGGATACTCACCTCGGTAGGGTGACCATCACTCTCATGTACCCGCTTCACAGTCTGTTAAGATATGGCCGCAGACCAAGTCCGGCGAACTGGGAACAAGTCTTGAGCGGAGCCCGAGGTAAGGGCGTCCGACCCCTGGTTAGAGATGCGCATGGGCGATGACAGGGAGGAAGCAAAAGGAAACTGGGGAAAGTGCGGGGCTAGGACGGGTCTTGTGTTGCAGCGGGCACAGCCTGTGAGATACCTGGTCTGAGCCTGGACCCCGAGGAAGGGAAAAGAGAGCGGGATGAAGGAGTGGCTGGGACCGGGCCTGGGCTTCCCCGCGCTTAACAACGAAGGTTTCTTTTCCTAGTGTCTTTAGTGTGTGCTGCAGGAAACTTGCTGTCTGCCCATTTTAAGTTGCTATTGTTAGGAATCATCAGGGGCACCGGTGTTGCATTATAGCCAATTCCGTTACCACCCCCCTACACTAGCCTCTGACCCATTAGTCGAGAGAGTGTCTCGGAAAACTGAGGCCGGATGGAATGATATCTGTAACGCTCTCTCGGGGAGTGTCTCAGGTGACTGGGACCTATTGGAATGATAATAGTTATCTCCCCTGGGAGGACACAGTAACAGTGTCTTGGGGCAATGTGGAGGAAGTGTGAAGGCACAGGATGTGTTGGAACACAAAGGGAATGTTAATGGAAAAGGTCTTAAGGCACACATAAGTCACGGGTTACAAATTGATTGACAGCAGTAAAACAGTTTCACTTCTTTTCAAATTTCTCAATAAAAGCCATGCGCTGACCCGATTCTGGGCTCACTCAGTCTTCTCTGGCTGAGTCCCTTGGTCTCGCTCTTAATCTTACTTTTGTCTCTTGCTCTTATTCAATCTGCGTCGCCCCTTAAGAGAAACCTGTTTGCCCTTGCCACGCTGGACGTGACATCTGGGGCCCGACCTTGGGGCTTCTCGAAGAAGGGAAGGAAGATTTCGAATCTAGGTGAATTTCACGGCGCAGACCCCAGGACAGGCCGGCATCCTACTTGGTAAGAAGTGGGAAAAGTTTTGGGGAATTTACCGGGGTATCCGGAGAATAATCTAATCTAACAAACTCTATGTGTGTGAGTGTGTGAATGTGTGAATGATTGATTATAGTTCCAAGACCTCGTGTCGCGGAATTTGAATGGGCTCAACCCTGCGGTTCCGTATTCTGTCGTAAGGCATAACGGCGACTGAGGATCTGTCTTCAGACACTTCCTCACCAGTTCGGGGGCATTAAACCGAAGCGCCTTCAGCCAAGACAGATTAAGTCCCGCGAGGGACGCGGCCAGGCAAGCATCTGAATGAATAATTGAGTGAAAGTTCTATATTCTTTTCTAAAAACTAACAATGGGAAATTCTGAGAGTCGATATAGACCATATATTTGCCTCCTTAAGCAGCTCTCTAAGAAGGGAGGGGTAAAAGTCTCAGAGAAAAAATTAGAGGAACTTTTAAAAGTTATTGAAATCCATTGTACTTGGTTTCCAGATTTAGGAACTATAGATTCAGATCAGTGGGACACAGTAGGTAAAGATCTATCAGAAAAACAACTTAACGGAGAGGACATTCCAAAAACGATTTGGGAGACTTGGAGACAGATCCGGTCAGTTTTAGAGTCTTTGCAGACTGATACGGAAGACGAGGAGGAAGGCAGGGATCCCAAATGTAAGAGCCGTATTGATTCCTCAGAGGATGAGGCAAAGGAAGAAGAGTCTGTAGAAGCACCTACTCTAATTCCTAAAAAGTTGTACCCTTCTTTACAAAATTTGTTAACGCCAGATCGTTTATCCCCTCCCCCAACAACAAGACTAAAAGATTGGGAGTTAGCTAAAAATCAATCAAAACTTAAACAACCAACTCCGTCTGTGGTCTCGGTGCCTCCACCCTATGCCCGAGGCCCAGGTTTGGCCATGTCAGCTATAGAACAAGGAATTCAACAGGCAAGGCTAGAAGGAGATTTGGACGCTTTAAATTTTCCAGTCATAGTTCAGGAGCATATTGCACCCAATGATGAGCACCCCGACGGTGCGCAGAGAGTAGAATATCAGCCTTTTCCTTTTAAACTGCTCAAGGAACTCAAGCAGGCAGTTACTCAATTTGGCCCGACTTCTCCCTATAGCATGGGATTAATTAGAGGAATAGCTGATGGAAATCAAATGATACCTATAGATTGGAATGCTTTAGCTAAAGCCTGTCTTTCTCCTGCTCAGTTTCTGCAATTTAAATCTTGGTGGATTGATGGCGCAGAAATTCAAAGCAGGCAAAATCAAGCCGGTGAAATAGATATTACTAAGGACCAATTAGTGGGTGATGGAGATTGGCTTAATACTGACCAGCAACTTATTATGACTCGCCAGGCACAGGATCAGCTTAAGAGAATATGCCTGACTGCCTGGGAGAAGATAGAAAGGGAAGGGAAAATGCCCACTTCTTTTCAAAAGATTTTTCAAGGACCTCAGGAACCTTATTCAGAATTTATCGCTCGTTTACAGGATACTATTAAAAAACAGGTATCCAATGCTCAAGCCGCTGATATTATTTTACAAATCATAGCCTATGATAATGCTAATGAGGATTGTAAAAAGACAATAGGAGCTCAAAAAGGAAAGACAGATGCAATGGGGTACCTTCGTTTATGTCAAGGAGTAGGAACTGAACAGTACAAGGCGACGATGTTGGCTCAAGTAATTACAGGAATGACTAGAGGGAAAAATAAATTTCCAGGCACTTGCTTTAATTGTGGAAAGCCTGGACATACAAAAAGGGAATGCAGAAAGAAAAATAGAAATGTCTTTAATATGCCCAATGACTCTGCTCCTGCAGAATCAAAACCATCAGGAATATGTCCCCGATGTCAGAAAGGGAGACACTGGGCATCAGAGTGTAGATCATTATATCATAAGGATGGAACTCCCCTTCAGGGAAACGGGAAGTGGGGCCAGCCCCAGGCCCCAACGACGAAAACAACAGGGGCATATGTGACATCAGCCGTTCCTCAGAATTATCAGGCAGTACCTCCCCCAAACTTTCAGTACAGCAATTAAGTTCAGCAACAGAAGGGAGTGCAGCAGTAGATGTCTGCACCACTCAAGATATTTTATTACTCCCAGGAGAGACACCTCTCCGTGTACCTACAGGAATTTTTGGGCCTATTCCACCAAATACTGTTGGACTTCTCCTTGGTAGATCTAATTTGACTTCAAAAGGAGTAACAGTTCATACAGGAATTATTGATTCAGACTATGAGGGAGAAATTCAAATTATTATATCCTCAACAGTTCCCTGGTCAGCTAAAAAGGGAGAGAGGATTGCACAATTGTTATTGCTTCTGTATGTGTCTCCAAAAAATAAAGGAATCAACAAAAGAGGCACAGGTAGCTTTGGGAGCACAGGAGAAGCAGGAATATTTTTGGTAGAAAAAATATCAGATATTCGGCCTACTTGCGAAATTGAACTACAAGGAAAGAAATTTAAAGGTCTTATAGATACAGGAGCTGATGTTTCAATGATCAGTTCTCAACAGTGGCCAAAGAATTGGGAATTGCAGGATCCAGATATTAATATAGTAGGAGTAGGAAGAGCTTCAGGCTTGCGTCAGAGTATTCAGATTTTTCCATGCATAGGGCCAGAAGGACAACAAGGATTTTTACAACCTTATGTTGCAGACATTCCTATTAATTTATGGGGTAGAGATTTGTTGACTCAATGGAATGCAGAAGTCTGGATTCCTCCAAATCAATATAGTTCACAAAGTCAGAAAATTATGAGTCAAATGGGATTTCAACCAGGAAAAGGATTAGGAAAATTTAAACAGGGCATAACCCAACCTCTTCAACTCTCATCTCAGCAGGGAAAACAAGGACTAGGTTATCAGACCAATCAAAATAACCCTTTTATGTAGGGGCCACTGTTGAAGAGCTACGTGCTCCTATGCCTCTTAAATGGAAAAATAACACCCCAATATGGATAGAACAGTGGCCCCTTCCTCAAGAAAAATTAGAGGCTTTAACAAAATTAGTACAGATCCAGTTAGAGCAAAACCATATAGAACCATCTACTAGCCCTTGGAATTCTCCAGTTTTTGTCATTAAGAAAAAATCAGGCAAATGGAGAATGTTAACTGATCTTAGAGCTGTTAATGCTATTATTGAACCTATGGGTGCCCTTCAACCAGGGCTTCCACAACCATCTATGATTCCTAAAGATTGGCCTCTTATAGTTATTGATTTACAGGACTGTTTTTATACAATCCCGCTACATCCTCATGATTGTTCTCGATTTTCATTTTCCATTCCATCTATTAACAATAAAGAACCAATTAAAAGATATCAATGGAAAGTATTACCACAGGGAATGCTTAACAGCCCAACAATTTGTCAGTTTTATGTAGCTCGAGCTCTTACGCCAGTAAGAATTAAATATCCTGATTGTTACATCATTCATTATATGGATGACATTCTTTGTGCTGCATCATCTATAAAACAGCTAGCAGCATGCTTTGAATCACTTAAACTTCACCTGGATAAGGCAGGGTTATGTATAGCCCCTGATAAAATTCAAACGACCACTCCAGTTAAATACCTAGGAACATTTGTGGATAGACAGACTATCAAACCACAAAAGGTTCAGATTAGAAAAGATCAGATTTCTACCTTAAATGATTTGCAGAAATTATTAGGAGATATTAATTGGCTACGTCCTACTTTGGGCATTCCTACTTATGCTCTTAGCAATTTGTTTAGCCTTTTGCGAGGACCATCACAATTAAATAGCCCTCGTAAACTGACTCCGCAGGCAATTAAGGAATTAGAATTAATAGAACAAAAAATACAAGAAGCTCAGATTCAACGTATAGATCCTGATCAAAGTTTACAGGTTCTAGTTTTTTCCACACCGCATTCTCCAACAGCGGTTATAATTCAACAAGAAAAACTGGTTGAATGGCTTTTTTTGCCTAATAATTTTGTCAAAACACTTCCAACTTATGTAGAATTAATCTCTGAATTAATATCTAAAGCCCGCACTCGAGTCTTACACCTTAGTGGGCAAGAACCTAATCAAATTGTAGTTCCTTTTAAGAAACAGCAAATTATTCATTTAAACATTCATAATGAATCTTGGCAAATTGCAATAGGAAATTTTTATGGAACTATTGATAATCACTACCCAAAAAATAAATTGTTTCAATTTTTACAAAAGACTAATTGGATTTTACCTAAAAAGCTCCGACAGGAGCCGATTCCTCAAGGAATCACAGTCTTTACTGATGGATCTAATAATGGAAAAGCTGCAATAGTTAGTGAAAAAGAATGTCAACTTGTTCACACTAACTGTAATTCAGCACAAAAAGCTGAACTTATAGCAGTTTTGACTGCTTTGCAGATATATTCTGAACCTCTAAATATTATTTCTGATTCGGCTTATGTTGTTCACACAGCTCAAAACATTGAGACAGCGTCTCTCTCATTTAATTTTAATCAGTCTCTTCAGATTTTGTTTTATCAACTTCAGCAGGTTGTAAGAAATCGTCAACACCCATTTTATATTACCCATATTCGCGCACATACGACTCTTCCAGGGCCGTTGATGCGTGGAAATGCTATTGCTGACTCTTTAGTGGGAAATGCTCAGATTGATGAAGCAACCCACTTTCACTCTTTAACCCACATCAATGTAGGAGGATTGAGATCTAAGTTTCCCATTACCCATAAACAGGCTAGGCATATAGTTCAGACTTGTCCTACCTGCCAGATTCTTAATGCTTCCCAAGAATGCCCAGAGGGTACTAACCCTCGAGGTTTGGCTCCTAATGATTTATGGCAGATGGATGTAACTCACATCTCTTCTTTTGGAAAATTATCACTTGTACATGTTTCAATTGATACTGTCTCAGGATTTGTAGTAGCTACTGCTCAAACTGGTGAGACTACAGCTCATTCCTGTCGTCATCTCTTTACTTGTTTTTCTATTATGGGCCTTCCCAAGAAAATTAAAACGGATAATGGCCCAGCTTATACTAGTGCCCGGTTCGCTAATTTCTGTGCCACGTGGCAAATCACTCATAGTACTGGTATTCCTTACAACCCACAAGGACAAGCTATTGTAGAGCGTGCTAATTCTACCTTAAAGAAACAATTAAATAAACAGAAAGGGGGAGACGCAAAGGAGCCACCTCAAGTGCAATTAGCAAAAGCTATGTTTACTTTAAATTTTTTGAACTCCTCCGGTTCTGACTCACATATGGGTCGGACCGCAGCAGAAAGACATTTTAATACAGGCATTCAGAAACCATCACAAATTCCCATATGGTGGAAAGATATTCAAACTAATCAGTGGAACCTAGGGACTTTGTTGACATAGGGACGAGGTTTTGCTTGTGTTTCTCCAGGCAAAGAAGAACGTCCTCTGTGGGTGCCTAGCCGATGTATTAAACCTTATCATGAGCGACTCACACAAGAAGGTCGTCATGAAGCCGATATGGCCTAAGGTGGCACGTTATTCATCTCCTGAAAAGATCTTAATGGAAACTCCCTCGGATGAGGAAGATGAGAGATGCAGGTCTATTACCCATCCACAGACACCTCCGAGTAGGGAGATGTCTCATTTATCCCTGCAATCTAATCGTGTGAGGACGGCTGTCCTGCCTACGCCCGCTCCTTCAGCTGTTACTCAGAGCACTAGAAGTGCTCCGCTCCCTACATGGGGGCAAATGAAAAAATTGGTACAGGTGGCAGAGCACAATCTCCAGGAGAAAAATGTCCCTAAAACGGAGGTCAACCTAATGTTGTCCATGATGGCTGTTCTCACTGTTGTAAGTTGCTTTCCTCTGGGAGCTGTTGCTGATAATTTTACATACTGGGCATACATTCCAAATCCTCCATTGTTAACACCTGTCACCTGGAATGATGATCCTCCTTTAATATATCTTAATGATAGTTCATGGTTCCCTGGGCCTGAAGACCCACGAGGACCTGAATTTCCTGAGGAGGAAGGGAGACTCTTTACTTTATTTAATCATTCAGCCCTTGGATATTTGATTACTCCTATATGTATTGGCTCTGTTCCACCATGTCTCTCTCTCACGGAGCAAACTTGGACTATTCCAAGTGGAATAGAAAATAATACCTTTAAAGATTTATTTATGATTTCTAGTAAAGGATTTGTTACTCAACAATTCAGTACCCATAGCTTCCCACCTCCAATTCCTACTTGCCCTCTTATTAATCATTGGGATAAAAATCAATCCAGAATTCATTGGGACGAATGTCGTGGAACAATAGATAGAATAATTATAAATAATACTTTGGAAACAATTATTGACTGGGGACCCTTTGGTCCTGCTCTTCAAGTCTGTAACATTAAAGAATGTTCAGAACCACGACAATTAAAAGATCAAATAATTGGAAATAATTTACCTAGAATTGTTAAGACTCCTTTTAATATTGTTTGGAAAGAAAGAGTCTTAGCCCCACCTCAATTAAGAATGATTAGACCTATTAGGGGTCCATTTCAAAGGACTCTATGGAAAATTGCTTTAAGCATTGGACCTAATAAATTATGGAAAGGAAACTTTACTCAAAATAATAATAATAGTTATACATTTCGATATGAAAAAACTGGACAAATTTATTTACAAGTTTGTCTTAAAAATCCATTTGTGTTTTTAATAGGAAAATTTACTATTGATCAAAATTTGAAATTGGTCGAATGCCATTTATGTCGTTTATTTACTTGCCTTAATTCCTCTACTTTTAATTACCCTCACGATCAGATGATGATTTTAAAACGTAGAAAAGGATTGTGGATTCCTGTTCAAACCTCTAGGGTTTGGGAAGGATCTCCAACAATTCATATTGTTCTCCAAATTCTTCATAAGATTTTACATCGAACTAAAAGATTTATTGGCCTATTAATAGCAGCAATTTTAGGAATTATAGCTATTACAACCACTGCTGCTGTCTCTGGAGTAGCTCTCCACCAGACAATTCAAACGACCCAATTTGTACAACAATGGCATGAGAATGCTAGTAAAACTTGGAATCAGCAATTAAGAATTGATCAAGAAATTAGTGTTCGTTTAGCTGATTTGGAAACTACTGTGGTT
Organism: Hipposideros larvatus; assembly: GCA_031876335.1. NCBI lineage: Eukaryota > Metazoa > Chordata > Mammalia > Chiroptera > Hipposideridae > Hipposideros > Hipposideros larvatus. The sequence continues at coordinate 471,822 of JAVKSA010000061.1, forward strand.
TCTTTAGGAAACCAGCTGGAAAGTCTCCGGACTATTATTACTTTGAGATGTGATTGGAATACATCCACTCACTGTATAACTCCTTTTTCATATAATCAGACTCGTACTCCATGGTCTGAGGTTCGAGCTCATCTTTTGGGGCATATGCCCAATCTTACTGTTGACATACAACAACTGCAGCAAGAAATTGACCAGATGTCATCTGCTAGTCTCCAGCTTCTTCCTGGAGAAGAGGCCTTGTCCGCGGCTGCGGACGGATTGTCTAATTTGAATCCACTTAATTGGATAAAAAACCTCGGTGGAGGTTTTGCTGGTGCTTTTGCATTTCTAATTATTATTTTGTTTCTGTTTTGTTTAGTCCTCCGGTATGGCCAAAAAACCCTCCGGCGAGCAATAAATAAAGAAACTGCAAGATCCGTGTTTCTCCTTCTAAATAAAAAGAAAGGGGGAGATGTTGCATTATAGCCAATTCCGTTACCACCCCCCTACACTAGCCTCTGACCCATTAGTCGAGAGAGTGTCTCGGAAAACTGAGGCCGGATGGAATGATATCTGTAAAGCTCTCTCGGGGAGTGTCTCAGGTGACTGGGACCTATTGGAATGATAATAGTTATCTCCCCTGGGAGGACACAGTAACAGTGTCTTGGGGCAATGTGGAGGAAGTGTGAAGGCACAGGATGTGTTGGAACACAAAGGGAATGTTAATGGAAAAGGTCTTAAGGCACACATAAGTCACGGGTTACAAATTGATTGACAGCAGTAAAACAAGTTTCACTTCTTTTCAAATTTCTCAATAAAAGCCATGCGCTGACCCGATTCTGGGCTCACTCAGTCTTCTCTGGCTGAGTCCCTTGGTCTCGCTCTTAATCTTACTTTTGTCTCTTGCTCTTATTCAATCTGCGTCGCCCCTTAAGAGAAACCTGTTTGCCCTTGCCACGCTGGACGTGACACACCGGGAATGAGGCAACCCCCCCAACCCCCGCTGCTAGACATTCTCTTGGATAAACTAATGATCACCTGACCACAGGTTTCCTGATAGAAACAATACGTAGCAGAACTGTAAGGTCAACAGAAAACTTCTGAAGCAATACCTGCTCTGCAATTATAACTGCTCATGTATGATTGCAATTACTTCCCCTATTGCTTACCCTATAAAACCTGCCTGCAGGGGTGCTGATGCCAGTTTAGGCTCAGCCCCAACAGGCAAATAAAGCTGCTTGGTTTGCACATGTGCCTCAGACTTTGACTCAAGGGAGAACCTTTCATTTTGGTGGCGAAACCCGGTGGGGGATACGACTCAGGACTGCACTTGGATCACCCTCCATTTTCCCCTTCAGGCTTGATCCACGCTCAGGACTCTCCCATTCTCGACCCTGTCAAGGAGACTCTCTCTCAATTCCTCCATGAGACATCCACTTGGGGTGAGGGACAACTTTGCCGCCTCTCCTTTCTCGGTCCCTCTGTCCTCTCACGTCGGTTCACAGTCCTAGAGCTAGGCCAGGGGGCACCTCCTTGGTCCTCTGGACCTCAACTCCCCCAGTTTGAGGACGCCCACTTTGGGGGTCAGTGGCTTGTTTCTCGTTGAGGGTCTCGTTGGCGACAGAAACGCCTTCGCCCTTTGCGATCATCTTTGCGGCTCTTTGTGACCTCACTCCCAACACCATGGGCGCAGGCCCTTCTCTCCCTCCTAAATGCACTGCCTTGGGATGTCTTCTGAGAAACCTTGATGCCCTCGGTTTGCGGAGTGAAATCCAGCCCAAGCGCCTCATTTTCTACGGCGTGGCCTCAATACAAATTGCATAATCATTCTCAGTGGCCGGAAAATAGCGAAAAAACTTTCGATTTTTACTGCGACTTGGGTAATTGCTGCCAACGCGATGGAAAATGGTCTGAGATCCCCTATGTCCAGGCCTTCTTCGCTCTCCACTCGCGACCTTCTGTCAGTCCTGCTCCACCTTCCAAGTCCTCCTTGCCCACGCAAAGCCCCCTCTTCCCTCTGAGCACGACACCTTAGTGTTTCAACTGGCTGACCATCCCTCCCCTCCGGCACCCCCTCCATATGCTCCTCATCCTCCGCTCTCGCCCTCATCACCTGAAGCCTCTGACTCAGAGGCCTCTGGGACCTCAGTCCCAAGCCCCCACACCGGTCCAGCCTCTGCTATGGACCTCCCTTCTCCTCCCTTCACTCGGTCTCGGGCACACCCGGCTCCCCTTTTTCCCTTGAGGGAGGTTGCTGGGGCTGAGGGAATCATCGGGGTCCATGTCCCCTTTTCCCTGTCTGATCTCTCTCAGATCGAGAAACGCCTGGGCTCCTTCTCCTCCGACCCTGACACCTACATTAAGGAATTCAAATATCTCACAATCTGCCCCAGATATCCGGAAAAAAAAACTCAAAAAGGCTGAGGAGGGCCCTCAAACCCCACAACAGGATCTTTTAGCTCTGGCCTTCAAGGTCTTTAACAATCAGGAGGAACAGGAAAAACTAGAAAAGAACCTCCGAGATCAGGTCAAGTATCAGCTGCTGGCGGGGCTATCAGAGGCTCCGACCACAAGGGAACTCCTAACAGGGCACAAGGTTCATCACCAAGGGGCCCGCAGAAGGCTCCCCCAAACATATTTCCCGTACGGCAAAGAAGGTCACTGGGCATCAACTTGCCCCAGTCCGTGGCCCCCACCAGGGCCTTGTTCCTCCTGCGGAAGGAGGGGACATTGGAAAGTTGAGTATCCTTCCCAGGTAAGAGACAATTCCCTTCAGCCCATGGACATCGAGTCTCATCTGCCCTGCCCGAGCTTACTTGGCCTCGCTGCTGAAGACTGATGGTGACCAGGGCCCTCAGCACCATCTTCCATCACCACCTCGGAGCCCAGGGTATCGCCTCTAGTGGCAGGTAGGCCGATCTTTTTAATTGATGCAAGGGCCACCTTTTCCGCCCTGCCTGAATTTTCGGGCCCCACGCACCCCTCTGTCTCCCAGGTCTCTGTGGTGGGCGTTGTCGGCCTAATATCTCAGCCTCTCTCAACCCCCTTACTGTCATGCACCCTTTTTAACATTCTATTTTCACACTCCTTCCTGATCCTTCCCCGATGTCCCACTCCTATACTAGGAAGGGAAGTCCTTTCCAAATTTAAGGCCTCACTCTCCTTCCATCTCTCAAACCCAGAACCAGCTTTACTCCTCCTCCTCGATCCCACCATCTCCTCATCGCCCTTCCAACCTCCTTTGCCCCCTTCGGAGGTCAACCCCATCGTTTGGGATACCTCGACTCCTTCTGTTGCCAAACACCTTTCTCCCATAAGGATTGAGCTCTGCGGCCCCTCTAAATTCCCAAATCAGCCACAATACCCCATTTCCCTCCCCCATCAAAAGGGACTCAAAACCATTATTGACAAACTCCTTACCCAGGGTCTCCTGAGACCAACCCACTTTCCATACAATACCCCCATCCTGCCGGTACGACAGCCCAAGGGACATGTGTGTTGGTCCAGGACCTCCGAGTCATCAACTCCACGGTACTTCCCATTCACCCTGTAGTCCCCAACCCATATACACTCCTCTCTCTCATCCCTTCTACTACCACTCATTTCACAGTTATAGACCTCAAGAGTGCATTCTTTACCATCGCCCTCCACCCAGACTCTGAGGCCCTTTTCGCATTCACTTGGAGAGATCCGGACACCATACAATCCATATAGCTTACTTGGACGGTCCTCCCACAAGGTTTCCACAACAGTCCTCACGTCTTTGGCCAGGAATTTGCCTCAGATCTGGTCTCCCTCGATCTAGTCCCCAGTACAGTTCTACAATACATAGATAATCTACTTTTCTGCAGTCCCTCAAACACCCTATCCCTCTGACACACCGCCTCCTTACTAAATTTCCTAGCTAATAAAGGATACCAGATATCTCCCAGCAAGGCCCAGCTGTCCACTCCGACCATCACCTACTTAGGAACTCAGCTGTCCCCCACCCAGAGGGTCATCACGGCGGATAGAGCCGCTCTCATTAGAGAGCTTACCCCTCCTAACACAAAAGGTTGAAGAAAACTGAAACCGGACCAAAGTCCCCCCATCCAGAATCCCACCCCAAGGACCGGTCACTGAGATACTCCAGTACTCTCCTGGGGCCGACCAAAGTCCGACTCACCGCCATCCCTGAAGAAGCGGCCCTATGAGCGGTGACCCGTGTCCGTGTCAGACTTTCCAGGGCCCTCTTTGCTCCCACTGCCCCTATATTGGTACCAAGGACCATGGCCCGATGGCTTCCCCATACCTGTCTCCTATCAGATCCTAGAGGTACTCTCTACCATCCCCCTTAACCTTTGTCACCAAGTTCTTGTACAGCTCTTCATTGCACATCTTCATGGCAAATTTAATTACTCATGGGACTTAATCAGTCACCTAATAGACCCTTATGGGGAGGTCACTCAGGGACAAGGCCTACACAACATCCTCCCTTCCTCCGATTCAGATTCATAATTTTCTGGCTTTCCCTGATTCCTGGAAGTGGGGAATGGCCTCTCCCAGCCTTCCTCACAGCCACCCACCTAAAGCGGACTCTCAATCTCACTCGGTCCCTACTGTACTCCGCCAATTCTTCCCTAGCCTCTAACTGCTGGGCATGTCTCTCTCTCTCCTCTTCCGCCTACACTGCTCTGCCCATTCCTCTAGCCACAACCTCTGGGCTCACCACCCGACTGACTCACAATCCAGAAGGGTGCCACCTTCTTTGAGCGAGCTGATACCCTCATTGGTGACTATTCCACTGTAGCAGGCAACAGGGTCTCCCTTCTATTTCAGAAATACCTTCAAAACCCAGGACCTGACAACCCCGCCAGTCCATGGACCAGTCACCCGTGATACCTCCTTAATCACTAAGGCTCCACTCTGCTTTACCAGCTCCAAAGGCCAAGTTCCTATTGAACAGATTCCATGGGACCAATGCAACCTCACTCTTACAATCCACCATCCCAAAGATTGGCAAAACCAGGGAGTAGACTATCAGGTCTCTCCCCAGGCCAATGGCCTCTTCAAACAACCAGTATGGTTCATGGCGCCTCCATCAGTACAGGCTTCCTCCCTGAATTGCTCATATCCTTCACTCACTTTCACCCCTTGGAATATCCCCCACCTCACTCAAGTGCAAAAGAACCTCCACAACCCACCTGTCCCACTGATAGGTGCTTCCTTCTCTTCCTCTCTCATTATTTGGAGTGCCTTCGGCACAAAATATCCTCTTCTTAACTTTACCATACACATATCGGCCTGCTACCCGAAATGGGAGTCTTCTTCCTGTGCAGGACCAATGCCAATACCTATCTCTGCCTACGCACCAACTGGACAGGGACCTGTACCCTAGTATACCTCACTCCCAATATTGAGCTGGCTCCCCCAAATCTCCCCTTCCTGATCCCAAGGACCCAAAAGGTTAGACAGAAGCGGACAATCCAGGTGATCCCACATTTAGCTGCTCTAGGAGTAACCACGGGGGTGGGCCTTGGGGCAGGAGGCCTGGGAGCTTCCCTTTCTTACTTTCAGGCCCTTTGGGAAGACCTCCAAAGCTCCCTCGATGAGATTGCACATACCCTAGTCAATCTCCAGGACCAACTTGACTCCCTGTCTGCGGTCACCCTCCAAAATAGGTGAGGATTAGACCTCCTAAGTGCGGGAATAGGAGGACTTTGCCTGTTTCTTGATGAACAATGCTGCTTTTATCTGTCTGGATTAGAGATGCAGCACAAAAACTCAGAGACCGCCCACAAAGAATCGGAGAGAGAAAAACCCAGTGGGGCTCTTGGCTGACCACACATTGGACCTCCTGGCTCTTCCCTTTAATTGCACTTTTAACCTTTGTTTTTTGTTTTGTTTTTTAATTGGGGAATTGGGGAATGGGAACAGCGCTGGGGAATTGGGGGAAGGGGAACAGACAAGTTGTTGTCGTTTTTATTCTTTAGTCTAGTTGTGGAGGACGTTGCTTCACTGGCCCAAGTTGGTAATATCATTGCACTCTTCCCGGGCGAGGCAGATCAGTCGCTGGATTCTGGATGGCCACTCACTGTGGCTGCTGGCCGCTCATGCTGGCTGCTGGCTACACACAGTAGCCCATGGCAACCCACTGCCACAGGGACTGCAGCCTACACGTTGCCGGCGACTCATGGCAGCCCAGCTCCAGGTTGAGCTGTTGTTCAGCATCTTAGCTGTGGAGGGCAGTGGCACTGGCCCTCATATGTGGGATCCGAACCGGGGCCCTCTGGCGTCCCAAGCCAGTTCTTAACCACCAAGCCACTCGGCCGGCCCTAACCTTTCTGTTTTTAACCTTAGCATTGGGCCCCTGCCTGTTAAGCCTTTTAACTCGCTTTCTCCAGGACCGCCTTCAGGCCTTCACCAACGATACAGTGAAAGACATGCTGCTCCTCACTATCGCCGCCTGTCCTCCGGGCCCGGTGATCCCCCTACACCCAGCCTTCGCCATAGCCCTGATGCTGTTCCCTCACAGCAGGAAGTAGCTCCAGGAGAGACACTGGGCCCCCTCTCCTTAACAATTATAGCAAAAGACTGGAATGGTAGGGGTCACCAGGCATGAGGCAAACCCCCCCACACACAACCTGCTGAAGAAGACACCAGACTTCCTCTTGGGTAAAAATAATGAGAACATGACCACAGGTTTCCTGATAGAAACAAGACGATGTAGCAGAACTTTATTTCTGCAGCAATACCTGTTCTGCATTTATAACTGCTCATGTATGCTTGCAATTACTTCCCCTTTCGCTTACCCTATAAAACCTCCCGCAGACGCCTGCAGGGGTGCCGATGTCAGTTTTAGGCTCAGCCCCGACAGGCAAATAAAGCTACTTGGTTTTGACATGTGCCTCAGACTTTTGACACCTCGGCAGACCTTTCAGCTATGTGTAACAGTTTTAAGGTAAAAGCTTAGAGTCTATGAGTCACTTGTGTTGGTAACTAACATGTTTTCCTCTCAACAAGTTGAAAACGGTTGATGTCAAAAGCTGTTTTTCCCTTCTGCTTGTATGCAAGAACTGCTACTAAGGCTAAAGCAACTCAGGGGGAACTAGGATGTCGGTGAGGGGTTAGATGTGGGGAGGGGATGGGACTCAGGAACCTTTCTGCAGTTAGAATGAATGTAAGCACTTTCATTTAGCTAGAACTGCAGTTGTCTGTAGGGATTACGGACTAGAATGTGAAATACAAAGCTCTCCCTGAGTAGAACAGGCAGTTTCATACTGACACCAACAGAACAGCCTTTCCTTTTATAGTCTCCATTCACCAAGGAGGCCGAGACTCAACATGGCTCAGTTCCAGAGATTTTCATAGAGAGTGTTACTGGCATTTGGGTTCTTAGGTTACCCAAGGCAGAAATCCAGGGGAAACCCAAGAAATTCTTCAAGACACATTTTATTAAGTTTATGCTTGAGCAAAAGGTAGGCAGCACAAAGGAGAGAAATGTTCTCCAAACTGACTCAGGGGCTGGCTCTGCCTGGCTGCTCTTATAAGCTGGGAACAAAATGGGCTTGCTGGGAACAAAACAGGCTTCTGGAAAAAGATGGGCTCTTTGAAAACAAGGGGCCATTTGAAAACGCAGGCATCCTTAACCGGCTATGTTGCCTCATAACCATGTTCACTCCTCCACTCTGGGGACAAGATTAAGGTATAGTAGTCAGTATCGCCACCACAGAAACGTGGCAGAGTGGTTAAACCTTCAATAACTGCACATGTGAAACAGTGGTTAGAAATCTGTATGTAAGTAAAAGATGGAAAGAAAATAATCAGCAATTTCTGCATTTTTGCTTCTGGGAGATGGGGTCATGGCATTCTTGTGGTCTGCATATCCCTGGTTCCTCCTGGCCATCTGGCATTTTCTCCACCGCTAGCCAAAGTCTCTACGCTGTCTCAACAGGAGACCTGGGATATGAGACGTGAAGGACGAAAGCATCGGACAATTTAAGGTCATTAAGTATTGCTTTAAAGAAAGTAACTTTTTGAGAATTTATTATGAATTGCATTTATATCTGTTGCATTCAACCCTTGAAACATATTACCTTCAAATACCTTTAAGAAAACTTGCTCACATCATAATACACTTAGGTAAATAATACCTAAATATAATGTAATTTCAAATTCCTTACATTTTCCACGAGAGTAATTAGAAAATTTATTTTTTATTTTAAAATTGTAATATAATCTTTTTTTGTTTTCTATTTCTGAAAGTTCTGTCACGTGTGGATTACAAAGTCTGTAAAATATATAGTCTCCACAAGACATTGGTATTTTTCTTCATCTAAATAATTAACTTTGCAATACTTCTAAGGGCATTGGGGAGCGAAGTATATTCTCTGTAATACAAGCCCTAAAGTAAACTCAATAAACGAATATCCAACAATCTCTTTTCTATCCCTAATAATTTTTAGGGCAATACCTAGCATTTACCATCTGCCATGAAGTATGGTTTCTCTTCTTGCTACATGTGCAAGTTTTCATCTAGAGAAATGGCAAGTCAGTCTGCGTGCAACAGCAGCGCTCAGGGGAAGTGAGCTCAGCCCCGGGAGCCTGGGCAAAGAGGGGGATGGTTGTTTGTTTTCTGGACCAATAGCAATTTCTCTTCCAAAGTTTCAATTTATTTGAGTCCAAGCATTTCATCGAAATAATAAAACCAGTAAAATGTTAGGAAAAAAAAAACACTATAAAGGTTTCAGAAACTGGTACCAGTTCTAAGGAAACCAGAAGAATGCCCTTTATGGGAAATATTTTTGAATATTTTTTTTAATTGGGTAATTGTCAGACATGTCAGACATGCCTTTCAAATAAAAGGGAGTGTTACAGGACTGAAGCCAGAGTGACTTAGAACCTCCAGTTGTAAAACCAGTATCTCTAATAAACAAAGATCAGAGCCTTCATGGTCTAAAGCAAAATCAAGCAAAGACAAACTGAAAAGAAGTTTGAAGAATAAATGTGCTTTACACACAACACTCAATAAACACACCCAAATCCTCATTAGTGAAAAGAGGAAAACTGTTAATATCATAGAGGAATGGAGCACACAAGACCTGAATGAACTGGATGAAGGTAACACCAGCTGTGATGGGACAAATTGGTCTCGGTTGCCTGATGCACATGGATGAACTCATCATCTATCCTGTTATCGTTGGGGGAAAGTGAATTATGATATGAATCTAACTACAAGGAAATGGCTGCTTCATGCACTTTTCAAGCCACATGTAGCTCCCATGTCTGCTAACCTTTACTTTAGTTTAAATAGTCTTTCTTTAGCATTCTAGGCAGCAAGGTTCTCTTTCCATTTGCAAATTAAAAACTCGGGGAAAGGATTTCTAGTGCTGTCATTCCACTGCATCACCAAATAGTGCATTGTTCATTCCAACCATGACTAAGGTGGGAGAGGTCTATGTTGGTGGCAGGATAACAAGTCATTCATTACACACAAGTATTAATACATTAAACATCATTCGCTTTATTATTAATGTAAATATAAGTTCACAAACAGTCTAAATAAAGCACGGCAAACCACTTGTAGGATCCACGCACAAAATATAGGCAACAAGCAGTTAAGAAGCATTCTGGACGTTCTGGTATAATGACCTTAGAGCTCTGTTTTCCATGGGTTTGAAGACTGAGGCTCATTGTTTAGGAAACAACGATGTACAATAATTTATGCACTTAGGGATAAGTTGTATGTCCTTTCTAGATATCTCTGAAACTTCTTTATTTCAACCTCATCTGGTAATATTTATGACTCCTGTTTATGGCTACTACAAAGACATATCAGGGTTTCAAAAACCACCACCTTATTTTCCTTAAAGAGAAACTGGAAAAACTAACTACAATTCAGAATGCTTCTTTCTCACATTAATGAACACAAAGATGCCCTGAACACCCACTTCACGGTGACTTACATCAATATTCTAAGTCAACAAAACAGCATCTCCATTTAGATTTTGATCATACATTGTGTATTACAGTGCCCTCAGTCTTCCAAGGAAAAGTATTTCTGAGTGAATCCCACTCAACATACAAGGGCTCTCAGATGTTTGAGACAGCAATAAACAACCCATGATTCACACACACTACAAGTAAAAAAACATAGCATTAAGGGACTTCACAGTGGGATCACATTAATATTTCCTTTTCAACAAACCTCAAGTATTATCAATATATAAAGACTCATTGTAAATAATTGTGCCTTTCCAATATCAATCCCCATGATACTTTCAAGCATGTTCACAAGTCTTTTTAACATTTGCTTATTTACTATATGTATTGATTTAAAATAATATTTGCAAACTGTTGTTCACTGATGACTTTGTAACGTCAATTCTCTAATATTTCAGATTTCAATGTCGATTAAACATTTCCTCTTATTAATTTGCATCTTTAAAGTCACTTTGCAACATGTATTATGTAGACTTTCTGAAGTTTGTAATTTGATCACAGGGTATTCATCGTTGATTCTGTATGTTGATTTCTCCGCAGTAAGCATTCTCTGATATTGACTGAGGTTGTAGGTCCAGCGACAGGGTTACTTGGATCCTTCAGTTCTAAGGCTTCCCTCTATTATCAAATTCCATGTGTTCAGTAAATTCTAAATCAGCAGTTCTCAACCTTCCTAATGCCATGACCCCTTAATACAGTTCCTCGTGTTGTGGTGATCCCCAACCATAAAATTATTTTCGTTGCTACTCTATAACTGTAATTTTGCTACTGTTATGAATCATAATATAAATATCTTTTTGTTTTCCGATGGTCTTCGGTGACCCCCGTGAAAGGGTCGTTCGAACCCCAAGGGGGTCGCGACCCACAGGTTGAGAACTGCTGCTCTAAATGGTGACTAATGGCTTTGCTATATTTTTCACATTTATAAAGCTTCTCTCCGGTATGCATTCTCTCATGCCTAGTAAGAAATGAACGCTAAGTAAAGTCTTTATTTACCACGTTATTTACATTTGTAAGGCTTGTCTCTGGTATGAATTCTCATGTGTACAGCAAGATTTGAGCTGTTGGAAAAGGCTTTACCACATTCTCTACATTTGTAAGGCTTCTCTCCAGTATGAATTCTCATATGTACACCAAGATTTGAGTTCTGAGTAAAGGCTTTACCACATTCTCTGCATTTGTAAGGCTTATCTCCAGTATGAATTCTCATATGTACAGCAAGACTTGAGTTCTCAGTAAAGGCATTACCACATGCTCTACATTTGTAGGGCTTCTCTCCACTATGGATTAACTCATGTGTAGTAAGATGTGAGTGCTTAATAAAGGCTTTACCACATTCTCTACATTTGTAAGGCTTCTCTCCACTATGAATTCTCATATGTACATTAAGATTTGAGTTCAGAGTAAAGGCTTTACCACATTCTCTACATTTGTAAGGCTTCTCTCCAGTATGAATTCTCATATGTACAGCAAGATTTGACTGCTTAGTAAAGGCTTTACCACATTCTCTACATTTGTAAGGCTTCTCTCCAGTATGAATTCTCATATGTGCAGCAAGACTTGAGTTCTCAGTAAAGGCGTTACCACATTGTCTACATTTATAAGGCTTCTCTCCAGTATGAATTCTCATGTGTACAGCAAGACTTGAGGGCTTAGCAAAGGCTTTACTACATTCTCTACATTTGTAAGGTTTCTCTCCAGTATGAATTATCATATGTACAGAAAGACTTGAGTTCTTAGTAAAGGCTTTACCACATTCTCTACATTTGTAAGGCTTCTCTCCAGTATGAATTCTCATATGTACAGCAAGATTTGAGCTGTCGGTAAAGGCTTTACCACATTCTCTACATTTGTAAGGTTTCTCTCCAGTATGAATTCTCATATGTACATTAAGACTTGAGTTCAGAGTAAAGGCTTTACCACATTCTCTACATTTGTAAGGCTTCTCTCCAGTATGAATTCTCATATGTACATTAAGACTTGAGTTCAGAGTAAAGGCTTTACCACATTCTCTACATTTGTAAGGCTTCTCTCCAGTATGAATTCTCATATGCACATTAAAATTTGAGTTCAGAGTAAAGGCTTTACCACATTCTCTACATTTGTAAGGCTTCTCTCCAGTATGAATTCTCATATGTACATTAAGATTTGAATTCAGAGTAAAGGCTTTACCACATTCTATACATTTGTAAGGTTTCTCTCCAGTGTGAATTCTCATATGTACAGCAAGATTTGACTGCTTAGTAAAGGCTTTACCACATTCTCCACATTTGTAAGGATTCTCTCCAGTATGGATTAACTCATGTTTAGTAAGATGTGAGCGCTTAGTAAAGGCTTTACCACATTCTCTACATGTGAAAGGCTTCTCTCCACTATGGATTACCTCATGTTTAATAAAAGATGAATGCACATTAAAGGCTCTAGCGCAGTCTCTACATTTGTAAGGCTTCCCTCCAGTATGAATTCTCTCATGTCCGGTAAGATTTGAATGCCGAAGAAAGGTTTTGTCACATTCTCTATATTTGTAAGTCTTCACTCCAGGATGGATTTTCCTATGTCCGTCGAGACTGGAGAATCGACTAAAGACTCTCCTACATGGAACACATTTGTAAGGTTCCTCTCCAGGATGAATATTGTGATGTTCAGTAAGATATACAGAATGGTTCAAAGACTTGTCATATTCACTACGTTTGTTTGACTTCTCTACAATATAACTATTCTGATGTGTACGATTTGAGCTTTCATGGGAGGCTTTCCCATGTGTACACTGGTTCTCTACAAACTGAAATCTCTGATGCTTATTAGGATCTAACCCTTGTTCAAAGTTTTTCCAGGATTCACTGAATTGGTAACTTCTCTCATCATTACACGTACTCTGGTAATCAACAAAGACAGAAAGGCCTTCAGTGAGGACTCTAATTTCATTAAACATGTAAAGTTGTTCCCCATTACCCATGATACCTACGGAACCATAATGTTTCTATAAATACCCTCCCACATTTATGAAAACTACAGAATTTCGAACAAAGAGAGATTGTTTCTTGGAAAAAGAATAATGAAACCCTGATTAAGCAATTATAAAATTGATCACATTTAGGATTTCTATCTTCATTTTTACATCTCTGATTTTTAAATTCTTGAGGTTATCTACTCCTACATTTTAAATGATTCAAATGATTATTTCATCATGAGTTACATAACTCCCTATATATTCCACATTATCTTTCAAAGAATATATATGTTTAATAAATTGTTTGCCATCTTTACATTCAGAAATAAGTGTTCTGCTAATGAAACTGCCTTAACATGCAGGGTTCCACATTTTGTATATCTTAGATCTCTTTAGTAATGGGGATTTTACCTGAGTAACTGTCCCAGTTTTGTTATGTCCACGATAACATCCTTCAGCCCTTCACACTCCCTCATATTCCCACTCTTTCATTAAGTGCAGATTGTCAAGGCCGCACCTTCCATATCTTACCAGGAGCATTTTGTGGAATGAATGTTCTATTCCTGGGTTTGGCAACAAGTCCAAGGTGTCCTCAGAAGACATAGCTGAAAGACACGAAATAAATTATCACTCTTACTACACGCAAAGGAATATACTTTCAATTCTAACACACAAATTTAATACTGATTACAGGACTGAACAAGATGGCATAAGAGGAAACATCAAAACTGCCATGCTCCACGGAGACATAAACTTAGTAACAATTACTGACCCAATTAGCTTGCTGAGTACTCAGTACAAATATTGAGGAAAGCAAAGCACATGAAAGAGTCACATCAAAGAGGGAAGAAAAGTTGTTTACATTTGCCAACATTACTATGCACCCTCCCTGGAACACATGGAAATATTGTGAGAAAACTCCAATGGAAACCTTCTCCGGAGAAAGAAAGATAAGTGAACTTCGAGTCCAATGGACTCGCTTTTTGCGGCTGCCTGAAGGTCTCATTTATCTTCTGCATGACACCAAGTGCTAAGTAAATGGCAATGCAATGTGAATGCATCGTGGTGTCCACTAAGAAAAATGGTAAGAAATTGTTTAAACACCACAAACAGCACAGTACTGAAGACAATCATCATGGATAGGAATATAACACTGCTCCTAAAGAGGAAACAAATTATATTTCAAACCGGAAAATTACGTGCAAAAAACACAGAGTACACATTCGTAGAACCGGTTTGCTAGGCATAAGAACTTCAAGCTCAGCTGCCTGCTATGTGTGTTTTCTAGTATAAAGCAGGTCCACACAGCCTGGTATGGCGTCTGTTTCTTCTCCAACCTCAACAAAACATCATAAGACATAGAATAGAACAGAAAAACATGGTCCAATCAGAGGAAAAACTAAATCTTGAGAAATAAGCCCCAAACTAATAGAGCTATTAATTACCTAACCAAGAACTCAACATACACTGTCATACCTTTAAAAATGTTTTGGGTCGACCGAGTAGCTCAGTTAGGAGCCTGCTCAAGAGTGCGAGCTCTGAGCAACAGGGTTGCCAGTTCGATTCCCATATGGGCTAGTGACGCTGAGTGGCCCCTGAGCTCGAACAGGTGGCAGAATGGCTCAGGTGGTGAGAGCATGTGCTTCTAACAATAAGACTGCTTGTTTGATGCTGGGCTATGTCCACCTGCAACTAAGAATGAACTCTGCACACTGAGCTGGGCAGCCACCCGGATGGCTCAGCGGATAGAGCGAGTGCTCTTAACACCAAGACTGCTGGGTTTGACTCCCACATGGGACCGTGGGTACACGAACCCGCAACTAAGACTGAACTCGACACCTTGAGCTTAGAAGCTACAAGATGCCAGCGGGCAGCCAGATGGTGACTGGTGCCCACCACAACAAAGACTGAAAAACAACAACATGGCTTGATCCCCTCTCAAATTCCGCAACACTGTTCCTCTACTCCAATTAAAAAAAATATATACTTTAAGTAACTCTTATGGTAACCACGATAAACTACCTATAACAGACACACTGAAAGACATTGAGAAAGAAATCAAAGCATGCAACTACCAACAGAAATCAAAGAAACAATAGAACACAGCTCAGAGGTGGGAATGTGGAACAAAACAGCTACACAAAGTGCAGAAAACAATTCAAAAATGGTTATAGTATTCCCTCCGACTCAGTGATTACTTTAAATGAAAACAGATGAAACTCCCTGAATCTAAAGACATGAGTTGGCAGAATAGATTAAAAAAAAAAAAATCAAACTACCTTCTTTGTACAAGATACTCACTTGAGATGAGGGAACACTTATGGGACAGAAGTCAAACCATGGAAAATGTATTCTATAGAAAAGTTCACCAATAAAAGGCACAGTTGCCCATAACGATATCAGACAAATACACAGTGTCAAAACACGTCAGAACACAAAGAAGGACATTATATAATGATAATAAAATAAATTCAACAGGAAGATATAACAATAATATTTATGTAAAAAGTGGTGTAGCCAAAAACAATATGGAACTGCCTCAAAAAATTATAAACGCAACTATTATATGACCCAGCAATTCCACTTCTGGGCATTATCCAGAGCAGGGGTTGGCAAACAGCGGCTCACGAGCCACATCCTGCTGTTTGGGTATGTACACGTGGCTCAGAAGGAAAATTGAAAATGAGAATTATCATAGTTTCATTCATAAAATTTTTCTACACTCTAGTTGTGGAGGACGTTGCCTCACTGGCCAATGTTGCATTATCACTGCGCTCTTCCCGGGTGAGGCAGTCGCTCACCAGCCATTGGACAGCTACCCACGGCGGCTCACTAAGGCTGACAGCAGCTCTCGCCAGCTGCCGGCCAGCCCCACCGCAGCCTACGCTGAGGCTGGCAACTCACGGAAGCCCACTTCCAGGTCGAGCTGTTGTTTACCATCTTAACTCTAGTGGGTACAGCGTCACTGGCTGTCATGTGGGATCAGAACTAGGGCCGTGCTGCTCAGATCTGGCATTCCAAGCCAACTCCTAACCAATGTACCACTCAGCAGGCCCTATAAAATATTTAAAGGATATTATTCATATAATGGTGATTTCATTTGTTTTCTGGCTCTCAAATAATTTTTAAATTGTTGTCAGGGACAGGATTGGCTCTTCCTTCAGAAAAGTTTGCTGACCCCTGATCCAGAGAACACAAAAACAGTAATTCAAAAAAATATCTGTATTCTTACATCCACTGCAACATTATTTACGACACTCAAGATATATATGCCCATCAAATATCAACGGATAAATACGTGATAAATGTAAACAATGGAATATTTCTCAGCCAGAGGAAAAACAGAAATCCTGCCAGTGTTAATATTGAGCATGGATCTAGGGGGTATTATGCTAAGTGAGATAACACAGAAAAAGACTAATGCCATATGATTTCACTGATATGAAGAAGGTAAAAATAAAAACGAAAAAACAAATCAGAAAAAGACACACAAATGCAGAGAATTAACTGATGGTTGCCAGAGAAGACAGGGCCAGGAGGAAAGGCAAAAAACGTGAAAGGGAATCAAAGGTATAAACGTCTAGTTATGAAGAGTAAGGCACGGGATGTAATGTAGCCTAGGGAATATACTCAACGATATTGTGATGCCTTATAAGGTGACAGAAGTGACTTGAGTTATATAATGATCACTTTGTAAGATACGTGAGGAATCACCATGTTGTAAAACTGAAATGAATATAGTATAGTATGCCACCTACACTGTAACAATAGAAACAAATAAGTGCATAAAATAAAAGTTGATTCCATTTTGGATGAGAAAAAAATTTTGATAACTCTTTCTAATGTTTCACTTTTTCCAACAAGCATGTATTACTAGGATAATGAAAAAAAAATACCATGGTGCTGCACAATGAGAAATATATTCCAAGATTTCATTAGAGTCTTGTCAGAACATTTAACGCAACCTCATCTTCATCAACAGGGGACTCATTCTGAGTTTATTCCAGGAATGATCTCACAATGGGAATTAGAATTTAAATGTTATTAAATATAAACGTAACATCATACACTTCACAGTTTTTCCAAGACACACTGTTAACCACGTTTTTTTTCAAATCGTAGCATTAATTTTTGAATGCCCATATTTCAAATCAATTATTAATGAGCAAAAACAACACAGAAGTCATCAACAACAGTACAATAGAAGCTACAGACTGGGAAAGAATATTCCAAAAGAAATACCTGCAGGGCTGGCTGAGTGGCTTGTTGGTGAAGAGTTGGCTTGGAAGCGCGAACCCTGAGCAGCAGGGCCCCCGGTTCGCATCCCACATGGGCCAGTGATGCTGTGCCCTCTACAGCTAAGATGGTAAACAACAGCTCGACCTGGAGCTGTGCTGCCATGAGTAGCCGGCGACGGCGTAGGCTGCAGTGAAACTGCAGTGGGCTGCTTTGAGCTACCGTGAATGGCTGGCAGCTAGCGTGAGCAACCAGCAGCCAGCGTGAGCAGCCAAGAGCTGTCATGAGCAGCCAGCGGCCTATTTGCCTCAGCCGGGAAGAGCGCAATGATTAGAATAGCAACATAGGCCAGTGAAGCGGCATCTTCCATAACTAGACTGAAATCAAAAGGACAGCAACTTATCTTTTCCCCTTCCACAATTCCACAATGCAGTTCTCTCCCCCAAATCCTCAATCAAATCTTTAAAAAAAAAAGAATGGGCCAGCCGAGTGGCACATTGGGTAAGAGTTGGCTTGGGACGCCAGCTCTGAGCAGCAGGGTCCCGGTTCGAATCACACATGAGGGCCACTGATGCTGCTCCCTCTACATCTAAGATGGTCAACAACAGCTGGGCTGCCGTGAGTCGCCGGCAACACCGTAGGCTGCAGTGGGGCTGGCCGACAGCTGGTGTGCGCTTCAGTGTGCTGCCGTGAGTGGCCATCCAATGGCCGGCAAGCGACGCCTCACTTAGAAAAAATGCAATGAAAATACCAACGTGGGCCAGTGACGTGACGTCCTCCACAGCTAGACTGAACAACAAAAGGACAGCAACTTGTCTGTTCCCCTTCCCCCAATTTCCCAATGAAATCTTTAAAAAGAAAAAGAAAAAAAGAAATACCTCTAAAGGTATACTATTCAAAACACACATAGAAGTCTTCAAACTGATTGATGAAAAAACAGCCAACCTCAATAAAAAATGGGCAAAGCCCTAAACAGACACCACACTGGACAAGAGATAGAAGACAAAATAATATGAAAAAAGATGCTCCACATGTCAGCAAGGAAATGCACATGAAAACAACGAGAATGAACACACAGCAAATTAAAATATACCACACACATATTAGGAGGGGCCAGATGCCAGAATCAGAGAACGTCAAGTGCTGGTGTGGACGTGGATAACAGGAACGCGCACTCACTCTCGGCAGGAATGCAAAATGCTGTAGCCTCTTGGGTACACATTTTGGTGGTTCTTACACATCCTCCCACCCAACGATCAAGCAATTATGCTTCTCAATAGTGACCCAAACACTTGAAAACATGTATCCACCCAATAATCCACACACGCATGTTCACAGCAGCTTTATTCATAATTTCCAAAACTAGGAAGCAACCAACATGTCTGTCAAGAGGTGAATAGATGAGTAAACTGTGGTGCACACATACAATGAAATATTATTCAGTGCTATACAGAAAGAAGCTATCAAATCATGAAAAGATGTTGAGGAAACCTAGGTGCCTATTAAGTGAAAGAAGCCAATCTGAAAAAGGCACATACTGTATGATTCCAGCTATGACATTCCAGAAAAGGCAAAATGATGGAGGCAGCAAAAAGATCACTGCTGGCTGGGGTTGAGGGGAGGGAGAGATGGACAGGAGGCGCGCAGAGACTATTCAGGGCTGTGACCCTACTGTGTATGACACGTTATCATAAATGTGTCCACATACGCAGAATGCACAGCCCCTCAGTGAACCCCAAGGAGAACTAGGAACTCTGGGGAACAATGATACGTCAATGTAGCTTCCTCTATGTAACAAATGTACCTCTGGGGGTAAAAGTGATGTGGACACGGGCAAGGCTGTGCATGTGGGAGAGGCATGTGGGACTCCTCAGTAACTTCTACTCCATTTTGCTATGAACTAAAAGTGGTCTTAATATGAAAATTATCCTCAGGCTCCTGCTTCTCCACTTATCTGATCTCAGGTCCACATGGCTTTCCAGAAGTTTGACATGCTCTTACGAGAACATAAATGTCTCCATCCGCAGTTAAAAAAACCACAGTACCAACCACCTCACATCAACCAGGATGAGCACTATTAAAGAAACACAAAATATCAAGTGTTAGCAAAAGTGGAGAAATTGGACCGTTATGCTCTCTTGGATGAAATCCCAATTTGTGCAAACAGAATGAAAAACAATATGAAGGTCTCTCAAAAACTAAAATATAGAATTGTGCTATGATGCAGCCTTCCCACTTCTGGGTACATTTCCAAGAGACTTCAAAGGGGGCTCTGCAAGAGCCATGTGCACACCCATGCACACTGTAGCACTATCCACAAAGCCTGTAATAGGATGAAGCAACCCAAATGGCCATCAATATATGAATGGTCAAAGAAAGTGGTCAACGAAAATGTAGCACATACATACAATGGAGTATTTTCTGCCTTGAAATAGAAACAGGTGCTCTCAACTGACACAACACAGAAAAACCTTGAGGACTTTTAGGTAAAGCTAAAGAGTCACAAAACAGATACTATATGAGTCCACTTCTGTGAATCGCCTAATGTAGTCCTCCTCATAGAACAAAAAGAAGGGTAGTAGCCATGGGCTTGTGTTCAAGGGAGATGAGGGAGTGGTTGTTTAATGGGTGCTCGGTGAGTTTTGCAAGATGGAAATTTCCAGAGGTCAGTTATACAACAATGTGAATATACTTAACACAACTGGACTGAACAGTTACAGAGGGTAAAATTTTAGTCACATTTTTACCAAAGTTGAAATTCAAAAATAATATCTAAAAAACATACTGTTGCCTTACAGCTTCATGCTCGACTGTCCCCCCACACCAACCCCTGACCTAACGAGGTTAAGAGGGAGTGTCTCGGAATGCTGAGACCCGGCGGGATGATGTCAGTTATCTCCCTTACTTCATGGCCGCGGCAACAGCTGCACCATCCTGGGGGTTGCGTGGGTAGGAGTATGAAGGCACAGCATGAGTTGGAATACAATGTGGCTGGTTGATGGAAACTAGCCTTTAGGCACTTATCACACGGACTTTAGAAAGGAAGTTTTTCTTCTTTGAAGTTTCTTAATAAAGGCTACACGTTGGCCCGATTTCGAGCTCAGTTGCAGAGCGAGAACTGCAGTCTCCTGGCCTCGCCTTAACTCTATCCTTGCCTCTTCTGTTTCTTTAACCCTGCGCCGCCCCTCTGACTCCCCACTGCCCATGCTGCGCGGGATGTGGCATCTGGTGCCCGAACGTGGGGTCTCAAAGAGGGAAGGAAGACTCAGAGTCTAAGAAAAAAAATTTAAATGCGACAGGGCCTGGGAGGCGTTGCGACAACTGCCTGGTAAGGCGGCAGGAAAGATCCCGGAGAATTTAACCAGGGTAAAAGAGGAATTAACTAAACTTTTGTGTGAAAGAGTGTGATGTGTGAGTGACTGATTATAGTTCAGCTACGGAACTTCCTTGAGCCCTAATCTGCGATTCCGTGGTTATGTTGTGTGGCAAAATGGTGACTTGGCAACATCAACCATGCCTAAAGTTTATACAGGTGGACCATAGCCAAGACGGACTCAAAGTCCCGCAAGACACACGGCCAGGTGGGCATCTGAGTGAACTCTGAGTGAAACTTTTTCCTTTCTCTTTTTACTAACATGGGAAATGTTAATAGTCAATATAGACATTATATCTGCTTACTGAAACAGCTTATTAAGAAAGGAGGGGCTAAAGTCTCAGAAAAGAAATTGGAGGAACTTTTAAAGGTCGTAGACAGTCATTGTTCCTGTTCCCTAATTTAGAAACGTTGGACTTAGAGCCATGGGACGCATTAGGCAAAAACCTTAGTGAGGAACAGTGTCAGGGAGTTTCACTGCCATCAAAGTTTGGGATACGTGGAGGTTAGTCCGATCAGTTTTAGAACCATTGCAAACTGACATGGAAGATGAAGGGGAAGATAATGATCAGGGTGGTAAAAATCAAAAAGAAAGTTGAGGAAAACGAAGACCAAGAGGAAACTCCAGAGGAAAAGGAGAAAGAATTTTTAGAGGTACTCACAGTTTTCCCAAAATCATTACATCCACCTTTGGGAGACTGGAAAACTACACTTCACCCCCCACTCCTTTACTGTGGGGAGCCATGGTTACAGGTAATTCAGAGCCTTACAGACTGGCTCAGTTAATGCTTAACCTGTTTCTGCTCCTAAGGCATTGTCTCTGCCTGCACCTGGAGGGTGCTTACAAGTTGCTGAGGTATGTGGTGAGAATGGCCAGTTCCTTAGGAGATACTATAGATAGATGGCTATCTGGGTTAATGGAAGAAAGTGTCCTGGGAAGCTAATCCCCTAAGGTCCCTCTGATCTTTAAGTCTCCAGTAGATAGTTAATGATCTGCTTCTGAATGAGGTAATGCATAGTTGTCCCTGCAGTGTTGCACGTACTCAAACTGCATATATTGGTGATGAGAAATAAACTCGGGGCTTCAGCATCACTGAAGACCGGCCGCATCAGCATTTGTGTGAGTGTCTTTTTATTCATTCCCACTCCCCCCTTCGGGTACTGATCGACTTGTGGCGGCTGGCCCGCCATACTTTACCTCAGTCTCCGTCTATGCAGCCGCTTTTATTTACGGCGCAGAAAGTGAAACCTCTCAGAAAACCACCCAGAAGCAATAATCCTTTTCTCTCTGCTGCCCGGGCACCTCCCCGGCCTACTGGAGGCCCTCACATACCACTGTGTGCAGTGCAGAGAGGCATAGGACAGGCTAGGTTAGAAGGAGATTTGGACGCTTTGACTTTCCCTGTTGTCATTCAGGAAACTTACTCTAAATTTATTGCCTGCTTGCAGGGCGCTATAAACAAACAGGTCACCACTGATATAATTCTACAAATTATGGCTTATGATAATGCGATAATGAGGATTGTAAAAAGGCAATAGGAGCTCAAAAAGGAAAAACAGATACCATGGGATATCTTCGTTTATGTGAAGGGGTAGGAACAGAACAGTTTAAAGCGACCATGCTTGCTCAGGCTATTACAGGGTTAACAGTGGGAGAGAATTCCCTGGCACTTGCTACAATTGTGGAAAGGCTGGTCATACTCCAAGGGAGTGCCAAAAGATAAACAGAAATAGCTCCCGCCCACCTGATACTTCTGCTCCTGCGGGAGGTATCTAAGGCAACTGGTTTATGTCTAGGTGCTGAAAAGGAAAGATCAGTTTTTCATAAGAATGGAACTCTTCTTCAGGGAAACAGGAAAAGGGGCCAGCCCCTGGCATGGACAACAACCGGAACATATGTGACACCGGCCGTTCCTCAGAATTACCAAGCTGTGCCTCCCCCAGACTTTCCGTACAACAATTAAGCCCTGCGACTGAGGGAAGTGCCGCAGTGGACATTTGCACAGCACAAGGTACTATATTACTTTCTGGAGAGTCCCCTCTCCGTGTAGCTACAGGAATTATGGGGCCGATTCCCCCAAATACTGTTGGACTTCTCCTTGGTCGCTCTAGCTTAACTTTCAAGAGAGTCCCTGTTCATACAGGTATAATTGATTCTGATTATAATGGGGAGATTCAAATTATAATGTCTTCCTCAGTTCCCTGGTCAGCTGAAAAAGGAGAACAGGTAGCTCAATGACTCCTGCTCCCATATATTCTCCCAGGAAAAAAGGGGACGCAAAATAGGGGAACTGAGGTTTTGGAAGTACAGGAAAGGCAGGTATTTTTCTGACAGGAAAAGTCTCAGGAATTCGTCCTGTTTGTCAAATTGAAATCCAAGGCAAGAAATTTAAAGGTCTTTTAGACACTGGAGCTGATGTTTCTATAATCAGTTCTCAAGAATGGCCAAAAGGCTGGAAGGTTCAGGAGCCTGACATTTTGTCAGAGTAGGTAGAGCTTCAGGCTTATGCCAAAGTGTTTGCATTCTTCCTTGCCTTGGGCCGGAAGGTCAACAACGATTTTTACAACCATACATTGCTGACATTCCAGTCAATTTATGGGCTCCAAATTTACTTACACAATGGGAGGCAGAAATGTGGATTCCCCCAGGACAGTACAGCCCACAATGTCAAAAAATTATGAGTCAAATGGGATTTCAGCCAGAAACAAAAGTTAGGAAAATTTAATCAGGGAATTAATTACTCAGTCTATTCAGCCCTTGCTTCAGCAAGGAAGAGAAGGATTAGGCTGTAAGTCAGAGACTATCAGAAGCCTTTTTAACAGGGGTCACTGTTGGGGAGCTACGAGCTCCTGTGCCTCTTAAATGGACTAACAAGAAGCCTCTCTGGATCCCACAATGGCCCCTCTCTCAGGAAAAAATTAGAGGCCTTAATAGAATTAGTACAGATTCAATTAGAACAAGATCATACAAAACCTTCTACAAGTCCCTGGAACTCTCCAGTATTTGTGATCAAGAAAAAACCAGGAAAGTGGCGAATGCTCACAGATCTCAGAGCTGTAAATGCTGTTATAGAGCCCATGGGTGCATTACAGCCTGGACTCCTACAACCTTCTATGATCCCAAAAAACTGACCTTTAATAGTGATGGATTTACAGGATTGTTTCTGTATAATCCCTTTACATCCTCAAGATTGTCCTCAATTTGCATTTTCAATTCCCTCAATTAACAATAAAGAACCTATGAGGAGATATCAGTGGAAAGTACTTCCACAGGGAATGCTTGCTTAATAGTCCAACCATTTGTCAGCTTTTTGTAGCTCAAGCTCTTATACCAGTAAGAACTAAATTTTCTGATTGTTACATCCATCATTATATGGATGACATTCTCTGTGCTGTGTCCTCAATGGAGCAGCTGGCTGCATGTTTGGAACTACTTAAAAGACAGCTTGATTTAGCAGGACTTTACATTGCTCCAAATAAAATTCAAACAACCACACCGGTGCAGTAATTTGGGTACGGTTGTGGAAAGACAGACTATCAGACCTCAAAAAATTCAGAAGAGACCAGATCTCTACTTTAAATGACTTACAAAAATTATTAGGCGATACTAATTGGCTACGTCCTACTCTAGGTATTCCTACCTATGCTCTCTGGAATTTGTTTGGCCTTTTACAAGGACCTTCACAGCTTGACAGTCCTCGCCAATTAACCCCTCAAGCTAATCGGGAATTATAATTTGTTGAGCGAAAAATACAAGAAGCTGAGCTTCAACGTGTGGATCCCTTTTAACCTTTACAAAGTTTAATTTTCTCTACACCACATTCGCTACAGCGATTATTGTACAACAAGATCAATTGGTTGAGTGGCTTTTTCTACCTAACAATTTTGTTAAATCTCTTCCTACCTATGTGGAATTAATTTCTGAACTCGATATATATCAAGAGCTCGGACCAGAGTCCTTCATCGTAATGGAAGAGAGCCTAAGCAAATTGTAGTTCCTTTTAAGAAACAACAAATATCTCACTTAAATACTCATGCTGAGTCTTGGCAAATAGCCAGCAGTGACGTTTATGGAATTATTGACAATCATTACCCTTAAAATAAATTGTTTTGTTTCTGCAAAGAACTAATTGGATTTTACCTAAAAAACTTAGGCAGACGCCTATTTCTCAGGGTCTGC
The DNA here is from genome assembly GCA_031876335.1 of Hipposideros larvatus. Classification (NCBI taxonomy): domain Eukaryota; kingdom Metazoa; phylum Chordata; class Mammalia; order Chiroptera; family Hipposideridae; genus Hipposideros; species Hipposideros larvatus. The sequence goes on from JAVKSA010000061.1 coordinate 496,521, forward strand.
CAGTCTTCACTGGTGGATCTAAGAATGGCAAGGCAGCAATTGTCTGTGGGAAGGGTCATCGGCTTATACACACAAATTGCACTTCAGCTCAACGGGCTGAGTTAGTAGCAGTGTTAACTGCTTTGCAAACATTTTTTGACCCTCTAAATATTGTTACTGATTTGGCTTATGTAGTTCATACAGTACAGAACATTGAGAGGACATCTCTATCTTACAATACAAATCCGGCTCTTCACATTTTGTCAACTCCAGCAGGTTGTGAGAAACCACCAGCACCCCTTGTTTATCATGCACATTTGTGCACACACCACCCTGCCAGGTCCAACACAAGACAATTCAATTGCTGATTTATTAGTAGGGCGTGCCCAGGTTGCTGAAGGAAGCATTTTCATTCGGTAACCCATACTAATGTGGGTGGTCTGTGTTCAAGGTTCTCTATTAGAAACCATCAAGCCCCTCCTATAATACAGACATGCCCCACCTGTCAGATCGTTAATGCACCTCAAGAAAGCCCTGAAGGAGTAAATCCTCAAGGTCACATTCCTAATGATATCTGGCAAATGGACATTACTCACATCCCCTCCTTTGGAAAATCCTCATTTGTACATGTTACAATGGACACAGCCTCTGGCTTTCTTGTAGCTACAGCTTAGACTGGCGAGGCAACAGCCCACTCTTGCAGTCATTTATTAACCTGTTTTTCTATTATGGGCCTCCCTAAGAACATTAAAACTGAAAATGGACCTGCTTATACCAGTTCTAAAATTTGCAAGCTTTTGCACCATCTGGCGTTATTACTCATACCACAGGCATCCCTTACAGCCCACAAGGTCAAGCCATTGTTGAACGTGCTAATTCAACCTTAAAGAAACTGTTGCAAAAACAGAAAGGGGGAGACATAAGAGAAACCCCACAGGTACAATTAGCAAAAGCTATGTTTACTTTAAATTTTTTGAATTCATCTGGTTCAAGCATGGAACCACGCCTTGGGTGGACTGCAGGTAAAAGGCATTTTCATAATAGCCCGAGGTCACTGGAAAATGTGCCCATTTGGTGGAAAGACATTCCGACTAATCAATGGCATTTAGGAATGTTATTGACATGGGGAGGAGGCTTTGCTTGTATTTCTCCAGGTCCAGAAGAACATCCTTTGTGGGTACCTGGCCGGAGTGTCAAACCATATCATGAGTGACACACCAAGAAAAAGGAAGCCGATATGGCCAAAGATCGCGAGATATGATTGGCCCCCGACTGGCCCAGATCGGAGATGAGGATTATGGCTCTGTGTCCAAGCCGCTAGGGTGTGGGAAGGTTCCCCAACTGTTCATATTGCTTTATAACTCCTTCGTAAGATTTATATACAACTAAAAAATTTATTGGCCTTTTAATTGCAGCCATTATGGGAATAATAGCGATAACCACTGTTGCTGTCTCCGGAGTACCTCTTCACCAGACGGTGCAGACTACCCAATTTGTACAGCAACAGCATGAAGATGCAAGCAAAACTTGGAATCAGCAGATAAGTGATCAAGATATCAGCCTATCATTAGCTGATTTAGAAACAATTGTTGTTTCTCTTGGAGACCAGTTAGAAAGTCTCCGTACCATAATTACCTTAAAATGTGATTGGACCGTTTCTACTTACTGTGTAGCTCCTTTTTGTTACAATCAGACATGTACCCTGTGGTCGGAGGTACGAGCTCATCTCTTGGGACATATCCCAAACCATACTGCAGATATCCTACAGTTGCAACAAGAAGTGGATCAAATGTCTTTTACTAATCTCCAGCTCCTCCCAGGAGAGGACTCCCTTTCCGCGGCTGCTGAGGAACTTTCTACTCTAAATCCCCTTACGTGGGTGAAAAGCTTTGGTGGAGGATTTGCCGGTGCTCTTATACTTTTATTGAGTACTCTATTATTCATCTGTTTAGTCCTCAGGTGTGGACAACAAGCCCTCGGCAGGCAATAGATGAAGAATCTGCAAAGTCCATGTTTCTCCTTCTACATAAACAGAAAGGGGGAGATGTTGCCTTACAGCTTCATCCTCGACCGCCAGCCACACAGCAACCCCTGACCTAACGAGGACACGCGGGAATGTCTAGGAATGCTGAGACCCGGTGGGATGATGTCGGTTATCTCCCTTACATGGCCGCGGCAAGAGCTGCACCATCCTGGGGGCTGTGTGCGTAGGAGTATGAAGGCACAGCGTGTGTTGGAATACAATGGGGTTGGTTGATGGAAACTGGCCTTAAGGCACTTATCACTCGGATTTTAGAAAGTTTCTCTTCATTGAAGTTTCTTAATAAAAGCTACGCGTTGGCCCGATTCGCGTTGGCCCGATTCGGAGCTCTGTTCCAGAACGAGAACTGCAGTCCCCTGGCCTTGCCTTAACTCTATCCTTGTGTCTTCTGTTTCTTTAACCCTGCACCGCCCTCTGACTCCCAACTGCCCGTGCTGCATGGGACATGGCAACATACAGTTATAAAACATTTCAGAAATTATTTTGAATCCAAAAAGTGGTTCTCTCACAAAGAAAATATGAAATCATCTCTAAACAGATGTTATATTAAGACTATTACCACAACTACTTAACTGCACAGGATAAGAAAAGCACTCACCACTAACTAAAAAAGACATAAACAAGATGAGTCATGCACAAAGTTGAACTAAAATGATACTAATATGCACAGAATTTTAATGCCAATAGACATACGCCTCCTTCATATGTGACTCAAACCGCATATTGTCTTAAGTGTACTTAACTGAAAACTGTCATTCACGTTCATATATACAAGTAACAACTAAAAATGCAAGTAACTAAATTTGGAGAAACTACCATAAAAAAGAAAACACATTATTATGGAATTGCAAAATGAGAATAAGTGGCAATGTATGCCCAGAATTCTGAACACTACACAGATGTACTATTGAGGATCCTTCTGTAGAACTCGGTTTCCACCGTCAGCGTGACCCCATAAAGAGGAAGCATTCTCAATCATCGGAATACGTGTTGTAGGAAAGGAAAATTTCCCAGCCAATGCATTAGAATCATCCATCAAGAGCTTTAAGAAATATTTCAATAAATAACCATTTAAAACACACCGAAGAAATCTGTTAATATATTTTGCTATCCTACCACAAATGTATGGGCTGTAATCATCCAGAGGGAAACAAAAACCCTCACTGCTAAACAAAAGTATAGGAAGTTATTAAACATCAGAGAATCAGCTTTCTATAAAATCAGCGTTTGAGATTGAAGTACAACATGATTGAGAGACATGCTGATGAACCTCATGATTATTTTTTGCCTGAAGTAAACTGAAACTGAGAACGTAAACAGTTTCCGAAATATGGGAACCTAATAATTCTACAACTCACTTCTTCCCAACGGATTTCATTGGAGCAGGGAGTATCAGCACTTCTGAATCTAAAGCCACTAATCTGACAAAATCTAATCAGAGATGAAAAACAAAGAAGGCCCAGGCAGCTTTGGACTGAACAAGACAGAATTATAACAGGATAGGCATTAAGAAATCAGGGAACAATGGAGAACTTCCTACATGGTGGGCAGTATTCTAAGCTCCCCTATGGCATAAATTCATTTAAGAATTCTGTAAGGTAAACAGGTACATTAAACTATTCTTACATGCCGGAATTGGGAGTAGACGCTCAAAATTTCTAATGTTAGTTCACACTAAGCAAAAGGACATTTGGAGTGAAACTGAGATTGAGGGTTTCTGACTTTAGGGAGGTGCCTGGGGCTGAGATGAAATTACTGTCTGCACTTCATAGGGTCATGGTTAAAGCCTCCTTAGGATTAGAAATTATAAATCAGAAAATGTGTGACATCTGTCCCCAGTGCCACTGGCATTTCTGCTCCAAATTCCAGGACCTCCACCACTTCCTTTACAAACTCCTTACAAGAAGCAAGACCAGAACTTTAAAAATGGCCTCAGGGAGAATCCCTCAGCACCAGCACAGATTTGCCCTGGTCTCTGAGACAATGGAACAGTAGCCAGCCCATGGCAGCCCCCACAGTCCAGAGGGACATCCGCCCTCACTGCAATGCGGCCCAGATCACTGAGCAGGACAGTTTCTAGAGGATGTGACAGCACAGGACGTACTGGACAGGACTGTCTCTCTGTGATAGCAACAGGAAGAAACCTGGGCTTCTCACATCCTTTCCCCTGAAGCAGAGCTTCCTAAACCACATCTTAAGGTCTGCCTTCCTCAGAGACCTTTGACCCTCTCACCTGTGCCATCTGCTCCTTCATTCCTACCTACCTGGGTGGATGGATACTGTCTTTTTTTGCTTCACATCCCAGGCCGCCTTCATTCTCTCCAAAAAGATAACCAGGTCTGGCTTAGAGACAGTAAGATCTGTTTGTTTGTAAAAGAAACATGAGTTTAGATGGAGATTCTCCAATTTCCAATCCAGTATGTGCTCAGGTGAAAAAAAAGAACACTGCAGAAACTTAGAATATTCTAGAAATGGATTCCCCCAAAACAGTTATCTGACAGCACCTTTACTCTACTAGAAAAGTTGGGATGTTTTCAGATCCTTAGTTCCACTCTAAGGACATCATGAAGACTTCTTTGCTACACCAGTAAACCCCTAGGTGGTACTGAGAGCTAGGATCTGAAACTCGACCACACAGAGCACAAGCTCCCAGGAGACGCTGTACTGATGAAGGAAACACACCCCTGCGGTGGGGTAGGAGTTCTGGAAGGAAGTCAGCCTCACCCAGGGAGCGCAGGTTCCTGTAGTTCTCCAGCATCACGTCCATGTACAGTTTCCGCTCAGCCGGGTGCAGGCACTCCCACTCCTCCTGAGAGAAATCTATGGCCACATCCCTGAATGTCAACCGTCCCTGAAACTAAAGACACATTTACCACGTGACCACAGACAAGTTCATAACGTGACTCAATATGAAAACAGAGTTAAGAGAACTGGTTTTGACCTAGGAGAGTGTCCGGAATGGAACACTAGCCACTGACAGTAATATTCTCCAGTGTGTTTTCTTACTCTGAGAAAGGAGAATGACGTACGATCCACAAACCACTGTAGAGAGACATACATCTTTTTTTCTACAAGATAGATTTAAATTCAGGCATCAATACAGGCATATGGCTTTTTGTGTGTTATATTTGTATCATACATTATGTGCATTCCAGTGTGACTCACTGGAAATGTCACAGTGAGTTAAAAATGCGAAGTACTTCTCAAATTTTCATGTGGATAACAAGGAATTGCACTGTTATAAAACTGAAGATTCCGAATGAAGAATTCTAGAGTGTGGCCTGAGTTTCCACACTTAACAAACTCCCTTTTAACTAGTGACACCAATATCTCTGGTCGTGAGTAACACTGTTCCATTGTAGAAAGGAAGGAAACAGGCAAAAATTCATACATGACTTTGAACTGACAGTTTTATGGAATTTACACTTCTCATAGAAGCATAGCAACACAAGCCTTTTTGAAATGACTGTATACTACAGGGTTCTAAGGTTTGTTTACATATTAATTCATAATGCACACAATCTCATAATGCATATAGCCCATAAACTGAAAACAATAGCATACGTCCTCTTGTATGGAAATATTTTTTCATGCATCCACTAAATGGTAGAGCTTGGGTTTTTCTTTTTTTAAAAATTTTATTGGGGAACTGGGGAAGGGGAACAGCGCTGGGGCATCAGGGAAGGTGAACAGACAGGTTGCTGTCCTTTTGTTCTTCAGTGTAGTTGTGAAGGACGTCGCTTCACTGGCCCATGTTGGTATGATCATTGTGCTCTTCCCGGGTGAGGCAACTGGTCACTGGTCATTGGTCATCTGTTCACAGCAGCTCCCGGCAGCTCACACCGGCTGCCAGCCACTCACGTAGCTCATGGCAGCCCACTGCAGCCTATGCCATCGCCGGCAACTCACAGCAGCCCAGCTCCAGGTCAAGCTGTTGTGCATCATCTTAGCTCTAGAGGGCGAGTGTCACTGGCCCTCAATGTGGGATCCGAACCGCAGCCCTGCTGCTCAGAGCTGGCGCTCCCAAGAGAGCTCTTAACCAGTTGAGCCACTCGGCTGGTCCTCAATCTAACTCTTAACCAACGCGCCACTCGGCTGGCCCAACCTTGGGTTTAATACCAAACTTTCTCTAGATAGAATGTTCCAAAATTGACAGAAACCAATACACATAGACAACTCTAATGGACCTAGCATGACTTTCTGTAATTGAGAAAAAGAGAATCAACTTAAGCAAGTAAGAAGAAACAACAGATCAAATAGTGTGAAGATTTTATTGACACAGACAGACATACATATGGGAACTGTGTGCATATTAAAAATTACACAGAAGGAAATTTTCATGTCACCGAAACAACAATTATTTTCAATTCTGTACATTTCATAAATGTCTTTTGGATGACACTCTGTATTTTATAAATATAACAGGGAGAAGATCATACATAGTAACATAAGTTATTCTGCTGTTTTCTGAAAAAATTTGCTTGTCATTTGCCCTGATTAATATATTACAAATTTACCACACTTAAAACCTTTAATAACATGATTGCTGCAAACGTTTTTAAAAACACAAACAGTGTTGACATAGAGAATATCTGTGACATGAGTGTGGAATATAATAAAAAGTTACAGGAACAAGGCCTGACTCATTAAAGCCTTCAAGCCAAAAGCCAATTCTCTCTAGTAAAGAAAGCTGAGGGCCTTCAATTATCAAAGCAGAGAAACTAAGAAGAAAAGGGAGTTTCCAGATGAAATGTGATGGGTTTTGCACATCTTTCTACAAATCCCTGCAGACTGTTATTAATGATAAAGAAAACAATGTTAACTTTATAGTGAAGACAGGACCTCAACCAGGTGAAAATTAGGTGGAACAAATGGGTATCAGCTGGCCGAAGCACACAAAAGGACACACTGTCACTGCTGTCATGTTACTGGCAAAAATGAAGAACTAAGGAAATCGTAATCTGAATCTGATCATAAAAATATTAGTTTTATACAAATTTGAATGCACATATAGCTCCTGTGTTCTGTAACCCTAATAGCGTATTTAAACAGCAAGTCAATATCACCAATCTAGTGAGCAACACAGTTCCAATAATTTTTTTTCCTAACATTCCTGGGTCCTGGTGCACATTCTTACCCGAGTTCTACAGCCGTGACGCTGCAGTCACAGGACACACACCTACACCTCCCTCCTTTAGGACACCAGGCATCCAACCCTGCCCAATAGGGACCTTGGACACAACCCCCTTTCCAGGTGGATTTTATCAGGTGTTGGTCAGTAATCACGGTCTCACGTCCTGAGGGAGCTGGATGGACACAATGCACAGACGGCTCTGGGAGAAAGGCAGAGCATTCTACAGAGCTGATCTTGACTCTCATGAGAAGAAAAGGAAAAGTAAGTAGGGGAAAAGAAACTCACTAGGCAGGAATGTCAGAAATAGAGAATTAAAGTTGGCAGGTTCTAAACCCACAGATTTTAGGAGGTAAAGCGGACACAGCCTGTGACCCAGGACGGAACGCTTACCTGAGAAGCAGCCATTTCGTCCTCGTCCTCTTCCTGCTCTGGTTTGTTTCCTCAGGTGAAGTTCTGGGGAGAAATCACATCTGCATCTTGAGAATGTGCCCACAAGGGCTTCAGCTCAGGCCCCTCATCTACTTCCTCCAAACTGACAGCCAGAAGGACCTTGAAATGCTGAGAAGGTCGCCCTTTCTTGTCCTTTGTCACAGGACAGTCAGGGATAAGAAGCTCCTAAGTGAAGACAGAACTGTCAGTTTTCTCTTTCCTGATTCATATGCTCTCCCCTTCCACAGATGTCCACAAATTCCTACCACAATGAGAACGTGAAATGCTCTCCTGCCCCCCACAAATGCAACAGAGCATCCTATTACCTCCCCTTGACCAAAGGTTTCTCTCAACAGTGAGAACTGTGTCTAGGAACCTCCAGGTAACCCCTGGCCTCAGCTGAGAGTCACCTGAACACCTCATTAAAACAACACTGATGCTCCACCCAGACCACTTATCCAACTTCCAGGGGGAGGACATAGGTGACCTCACTCCTTCAAATTCCCATGTGACTCAGGGGGAACCCTGATGGGAACCATTTAGCTTTAATGAGCATACAGGTCTCTGGGGAATCAGGGCCCACTCTAAGGAGTTATGGTTCTGCAGGTCTGCAGGGGGCCCAGGAAATGGCATCTTTAAGTCTCCTGGGGGTGCTGACTCGCTCCCCAGACCTGTTTCCTGTCACACTGGGCTACAGATCTCAGACTCCATCTCAGACTCTGCACTCCTGAGAGCTCTGGGGCGTGTGGGGGCGTGTGGGGGTTTGGCATGGAAACTTCTAGAAGGGATGGCTCCCCGGGTGTATTTCCTTCCTGTTTCCAGGAAATCACAGAGAATTCGTTAAAAACCATAAAATAATAAACACACATTTTGGTGCTGAAAACTTGTAAACAAGAGTTAGCTATGGAAATACACTGTTCCAATTATTTCACAGTGAATAGACTGGCTCCGTGGGAACTGAGTTTCAGGTCTGTCCAGTCAGTCCTTCCACATATTCAGAGAATGAACAAGTGGGACTTGAGGGGACAGCTACTTGGTAGCTCCCAGCTCACGAATTTCACAAATCATGTAAATTAAAGACAAAAGCTGCTGAATATCAAAATAACTCACCACACTAGGTTCTCAAGCGGACATCCTCACCGAATGCACACTGAAGTGGCCTAATATTATTAATAAGTACCAATGGATGTTCAACATGATGAAGAATAGAAGGAATGCAGGGCTTCTCATCTAAACTAGACACAGTGTTATTAGAAGGGAAAGCAATTCAAGATGTTATTTACTGTAATTATTTCTAGGGTCAAAATCTTTTAAAAATTGAGACTACCTGATCTTTAGAAAAGAATAAGAGCTGGTAATAAGATGTCACCAAAGCTTATTTCAGAAGTTAATGATTAGTTACAAAAAAAGTAGTAATTCAGCAGAGGAAGACTTATCTTGATTTGCTTTTATAAAAACAATGAATCAGGGCCAGCCCAGTGGCTCAGTGAGTTAAGAGTTTGGTTAAGACCGCCAGCTCTGGGCAACAGGATCACTGATTTGATTTCCACACGGGCCAGTGAGCTGTGCCCAAGCTGAGCTACCGCTGAGCTGCCAACAGGTGGCAGGATTGTTCAGCAGGTGAGAGCAGGAGCTCCTAACAAGACTGCCTGTTCCATGGTGGGCTATGCCCGCCCACAACTAAGACTGAACAGAGCACCTTGACCTTAGAGGGCACACATTGCCTTCAGGAACCAGGTGGCAACTGGCGTCCTCAACAACTAAGACTGAAGAACAACTTGGCTGGTCCCCTTCCCCAATTCCCCAACACTGTTCCCCTCCACCAATTAAAACTAAATAAAATAAAAACAATGAATCAAATATAAGAGAGGCAGAAAGGAAGAAGTAAACTCCATGTATAAGAAAAAGAGACACAATGGTTTTAATATTTCTTAAGAATCCTGTGGTGACAGACTCTGTCATTTCTTGTCCCAGGTCACATCCCTCATGCCATCCCAAGGAAAAAGAAGGAACCCAGACTGACTGACACAAGTTTCTGTCCTCTGGCTGCATGAGGGTTGCACATGAAAGCTACTGGGTGATGAAATTAATTATTAAGCACACAACCACTACAAACTAGAGTTTTGTAATTCTCACTCTCATTTGTGTGACTGAAAGTGCACCACGTGTTAAATAAAAGCGATTATAAAGCAACAATCAATGTATCATGACTTGATCAACCACATTCCACCAGCTCACAGAGCATCAAGGTAGGGGCACCCCTTTTTCCTCAGCTACTGTGTGTCCCTCTACACACAGTTCTCTCCACTACTGTCCTCTCCCCTTCCCCGATTTCTCCCCTTCCCTGCGTTCCCTTCCCTGCACCTTTTCTGTGAAACTCTTCAAACCTATTTCACCTTCAGTTGCTCTTTCTCCCTGATCTGTCTGATTGCTCCCCATCTCCACATATTTCTGCCTCTTTCTCCCCGTCCCTGTGCACCTCCTCTTCCCCGGTGACACTGTCTTTCCTCTTACACCCCTGTGCCCCGACTCACTGACACCCCCAGCTTAGCTCAGGGCAGCTTCTCTCTCTGCTGTCACCCCCCTCCCCTCCTTTCTGTTCCTGCACTCGGCTTCCCCAGCTCTTCTCCTAACCCCTCTTCCGTCTGAAATTCCCTGTCCTTTGTTGCCCCCCAACTTCTGCTAACCAGGGGCCCACACCCTTTTAGCTCCCCTTCATCTCTGGAGCTCCTCCCTTCCCTCTATATTTCTCCATTTTCTTTCTCTTCTGGCTACTTCCCCGAGTTGCTCGCTCGGTCTTACCCGTCGCTTTACAAGTCCCTCCCACATCCTCTGTTTTCCCGCCTCGTTACGGACCCCGCACTGATCTTCCTGCCCTCTCACCTGTCTATTCCTCTCATTCTGTCTCCTCCTCGGGACCCCCTCGCACCCCCGTTCTGCCGATTTCCTGGCCTGCCCTTCACAGTCACCGCTTACACAAAGCCCCTCCCCGCGTGAGGGGGTGACCTGGTGACACCCCGCGGTGTTCCCTTCTAAATCCCAACCCCCTGAAAAGTGTGCTCTTCCTGGGATTCGGGCCTCTTATTAAACCGGGACGAGGGGGGTCTCCAGGCGGCGGGGAGGGTGTGCAGAGCCCCAGGCAGGGAGGAGGCCGGGCTCCCGGGGCCGCGGGGCGAGGCTGGGGGAGGGGCGCCAACGGCTGGACTCCGTCTCCCGAGTCCGTCTCCCAGGACTTCACACGGCGCGGCGGAGCGCTGCCCGGTGGGGGGTTTTAAGCAGGAAAACAACGCGGCAGGCGGGGTCTAGTGGTCCGAAGGCGGACAGACCACAGGGGACCGGCCTCAGTTTACCCGGAAACCCCCGCGGACCCTCCACCCGGCAGCGAAGAGGCCTGGGATAGGGAAGTCTCCCCAGGACGCCGGACTTACCGCTGTAGGGGGCACGGGTGCGGGGACTTCAACGTGGGGTACTGACCCCCAGGCGTCAGGAGTGTAGGACGGTGGACTGAGACGCTCAGGGTTAAACCACAAACACTGAAAATCACGGTTGCCAACTAGACCCTCTCTCTGCCTTGGCCGCTTCTGGGTCTGCAAGAAACTCCGCCCAGACGCTGCTAGAAAACGTGGGCCGCAGGCGGGGCCTGTGAGGAGCGCTAAGGTCCTGGGCGGGGCAGGAATATTTGACCTTGTGGGCGGGGCCCGAGGGAGGGAGGGAGGGAGGGACACAGCGGAAGGGGTGGGGCCACAGCTTGGTCGGGAGGGGGCTCTCTTCTGCTTTGCTCTCATTGGTTAAAGACTATTGGTGTTCATTACCTTTCTTTTAGGTTAGATCTAATGCACCCACTTTATATTTTTAAGATTTCTCTTAGGTATATATTTAGTGATGTTTAGTAATGCTTTACTCTTGGTTTAATATGTAGCCCAGTTCATTACATTTTAAGATCTCCCTAGTATGAATTTCAGATGATTCGTGAAGATTCATCCTGCATAAAGACCTTCCAAATTCATTATTTGTAAAGCTTTTCTCTAATATGTATAACTTGATATTTGGTTACTAATGAAGAGTGGATCAAAACTTTCCCATCTTTACTGTAAATGTTTTTGATATCTAGCAAGGATTCTTTCCAGTTGTGAAAACTGGAACCTTTCCGATAGGTTTAACTTGATTATACTTATAATATAGATCCTCAGTCTTAATCTCTATGGCGTACCCTGATGTAATTAAAAGTTTGATCCAAAATTTTTCTCAAATCATTTCATGCATTTGTTTCTTGAACATGGTTTCAAAAAAACAAACAGGGGGCTGGCCGAGTGGCTCAGTTCATTAAGAGTTGGCTTAACAGTGCAAGCTCTGAGCAACAGGGCCGCAGGTTCAATTCCCATATGGGCCAGTGACGCTGCGCCCTCTACAGCTAAGATTGTGAACAACAGTTCGATCTGGAGCAGGGCTACCATGAATGGCCAGCTACAGCATAGGCTGCAGTGGGCTGCTGTGAGCTACCGTGAGTGGCCAGCAGGTAGCGTGAGCTCTATGAGCCGCTGTGAGTGGCCGTCCAATGTTTGGAGACTGATTGCCTCAGCCAGAAAGAGCAAAATGATCATAAGACCAACATGGGCCAGTGAAGCGTCGTCCACCACAGCTAGACTAAAGAACAAAACGACAAAATATTGGCTGTTCCCCTTCCCCAATTCCTCAACACTGTTCTCCTTCCCCAGTTCCCCAACACTGTTCCCCTCCCCCCAGTTCCCCAATAAAATGTTTAAAACAACAACAACAGAATGTTGGTAATAGATTTTGGGATCTTTTGACGATAGATTATGGAGATTATATGGTATTATGGAATATTGTGCCAACCAGCCATTTTGCTATGAAAGATTTCAACTTGGACTCCCATGTTCACAAGTCAATAAATACATGGCTGGTGAACTAGTCATCAAACTCAGATTCGTTGAGGCTAAGCCTACCCTATTTCCCTCAAAATAAGGCCTAGTCGGAAAATAAGCCATAGCATGGTTTTAGGTGTGAAAATATGTATGGCACCTTGGCATACTGAATATTTTAAGCTGAAGGAGTTCGTGCAAAAGCCAACCTTCTCTCTGAAACAGGTAATAAAACCCTCATGTGAGGGGTGCATGCCTTCCACATCCAGGAGGAATCATGCTATGGCTTTTTCTTCAGCTTGGTCTTATTTTAAGGGAAACACAATATTATTATAGTGAAAGTCAAGAATTCATTTGTATATGGGGAGTTTTGGTGTCTGTAAAATTTACAATAAAGGAAAATGAACATATTTACAATAAGAAAAAGAATGTTCTCAATCAATGCAAAAATTTGACATATGTCTCCCTGTAAAATCATTATAAAACAAATGCAAATTTTAGATTATCAAAGATGTCACAATTATTGAAGACTTCAAAAATTTGAACAACACAGGAACTAGTTTCACCTGGTGAATTAAAGTCTTTGCCACAAATACAGAAACTATGCAGTTTTAAACACACATAAAACACATAATATTTACTACTATAAAACTTTTTTTATATCTGGACTTAGGTGAAGAGAGACTTTACAGGAAACATTATTACTCTAGATATAACGCTCTGAGTACAAGACCTACACTCACAAGTCAGACAGAAGAGAGCTTTTCATTTATAAAGAGGGGTCAACACGGCTGGCAAGAATAGAGAAAACAAAATATGAACAGACCCAAACATATGGAGAACAAGCTGTGGGTTGCCAAATTTGAGGGATGGGGTGGGAATAATAAAGTAAAGTAAGATAAAATAAAATAAATAAAATTAAGTTAAATACCAAAAATGTGTATCAAAAAAGGAGAAATGAAAACTTTACATGCAATGACACGATTTTTGATGCAGGTGGTGGAGATAAACCATTCTAGGTCCTCATCATGGGTGGAAGTTATAATTACTGAACGATAAACACTCTCAGGAAAACATGTCATTCAATGATATGTGTTACATTTTTAAAGGTAGTGCCAAAGAAAAAATCCAAACAACAAGAAAAAAATTAGAAAAAAAGGATGCAAAATGAAAGCTTAAAACAAAAAAGTAAACCATATGCATACTGTTCAAATTACAGTACTTATCTTCAGATCAAACTAGAATAGAGAACAAATACTATGACCAGGGATAATAAAATTGATTTCAGTCATGAAGGAATAAACTCATCACAAGACATGACAATAATGAACCATGCACCGAGCAACAGAACTTCCAAACCACTGAAAAAACTGACCAGGATGCAATGAGAAAAAACACAACCCACACTTATGTTCAGAGATTGCCATGCTCCAGGGAACAATCTGGAGCTCCAATTGGCATCTGTGTTGAAGGCAGAGGGCAGCCTATGAAACTAGCTCTTCATCTGTGAAATATGATGCTGTCTCCAGGTTGCTAGTGTCAGAATTGCATTAAGATGTAGGACACCCAGCTAGTGTCCCAGAAAATTGCTTGGTGTGGGGAAAAATCTCCACACATTTGCTGACCACGAGTGTCAGAAGTGAAGCCTTCTGGGTGAGTGTGCTAGTACTGTGAGAGTAAAGCGGACACAGAGGAAGGAAACACAGAGCAGTGGAGAACTGGATTTTTTCTGACACGGGATGGAAAGCTGAGGTCTTCTTTCAGAAGAACACTGCACCGACCAAGACAATTAAACACAATTTTTAAAAATGCACACAGTGGGCCGGCCGAGTGTCTCGATGGTTAAGAACTGGCTTGGGATGCCAGAGGGCCCTGGTTTGGATCCCACATATGAGGGCCAGTGACACTAACCTGCACAGCTAAGATGCTGAACAACAGCTCATCCTGGAGCTGGGCTGCCATGAATCGCCCGTGACAGCATAGGCTGCAGTCCCAGTGGCAGTGGGTTGCCATGGGCTACTGTGTGTAGCCAGCAGCCAGCGTGAGCGGCCAGCAGCCGCAGTGAGCGGCCGTCCAGAAGCCAGCGACTGATCTGCCTCCCCTGGGAAAGCGTAATGATGGTGCCAACTTAGGCCAGTGAAGCAGAGTCCTCCACAACTAGACTGAAGAACAAAAACGACAGCAACTTCTCTGTTCCCCTTCGCGCAACTCCCCAGCACTGTTCCCATCCCCCCAATTCCCCAATAAAAAAAAATCTTAAAAAAAAATGCACACAGTACTATGAGTACCAAGGGAAACCATGCTCTTGGCCCTGTAAAATGTAATCTGAATAAATGAGAACAGAACATATCAACATTTATAGTTTGCCACTAAGACAGAAATTATAAATAGCACCCTTCAATAACAGCTAGCAATTTAACCAAGCACCTGTAAGCGAATGGTTCTTTTATTTATTGTTTGTTTGCTTTGGTTTTTTGTACATCATAGTGAACTCCTGCCTGTAAAGGGATGTGACGTGAAAACAGCACATCACGTCCTGAGGCTGACTTAGATGAAGGCAGCAGGTGAACACGGGCATGGTGCATGAGGTCATTTACAAACATTTGATAAACCAGGTGAAAATGGAACTGATAACACACAGTCCACTGAGGGCTCTTAGACAATGAAAGGCAATATGTTCCTCAATGATTTAAAAATAAATGGATATTCTAAGGGAAATAAAAAATATAAAATGAGGGCCGGCCGGGTGGCGCAGTTGGTTAAGAGCGCGAGCTCGGAGCAACAGGGTCGCTGGTTTGATTCCCACATGGGCTAGTGAACTGCACCTCAGCTGAGCTGCCGATGAGCTGCCGACGGGTGGCCAGAGGGCTCAGGTGGTGAGAGTGCATGCTCTTAACAACAAGGTTGCTGGTTTGACTTCCCCATGGGATGGTGGGTTGTGTCCCCCTGCCACCACAACTAGATTGAAAGAGGCAATTGAACTTAGAGCAGAGCTTGCGCCCTCCACAACTAAGACTAAAGGACAACAACTTGACTTGCAGCTGATGGTTTCTGAAGGAAACACAATGTTTCTCTTCCCCAATTCCTCAATAAAATCTTAAAAAAAAAACATATATGTGTGTGTGTGTGTGTGTGTGTGTGTGTGTGTGTATATATGAATGAGGGTAATAATTTAGAAAGGGAATTCTTGAAATTAAGATATCAAAGGTCGTACAATTACTGGTCATAATGCGCTCCCACCTGTAACCTTGACATTAGGATGTTAGGGTGGGTACAGAAAAGAGAAAATGTCATTCAAAGAATACCAGTCAGCTTTCTGAAAGTTTAGCTGTGGTAACACATACCCCTCAATTCTCTTTGGCTTACAACAACAAACCTTTCTTTCTTCCTCATATTAGATCTCTCATTGACCACGTCTTGTATGGCCCGATAATTAGATTCTGGGAAATTTCAGTCTATCTGGGACTGGAGCAGAGAAAGACAGAGTTAGAAGCAAAAAAAGATGCCTAAAGACTCCCTTTAAAATTCAAATATGCCACCTGTACTCACATCACATTGGCCAAGGAAGTCATGAAAACTCACAGCCAAGCTTGCCATAATGTTGGTACGAAGTACAATCATCCCAAAGGAAGGAAGCGTTGCCTGGGCAAGTGGTCATGGTTAACATCAAGGGGCAGAGATGTGTAATCTCACAGGAGAGTGATAACCCGAAATAATGCTACAATATGTGGCAGAGCAGCTTTCATCAGAAGTTTTTTGTTCCTCCTTTGCTCACAAAAAATATATTTACTTCTGTCCCAAAAGCAATGGGACAAAAGTCTTACCTACACATGACTTCATCACAAATGAGTGTCTTATAAGGCCATCATGACATCCCTTTGATTCAGAGCCCTGGGTGGAGTCCTCATCACATAACACATTACAGTGGAACACAGAAATAACTCAAGATACCCTCCCCAAGTAAGTCAGGCCTTTGTCCACGTGGGAGAGAATGAAGAAGGATCCTTTTTGGACTCCAGTTCACCTGCAAATGGATATCCAGTCCTTCTGTTTCTTGTTCCTGACATCACCTAATCTCATCTAAAACAGGATTATAAACGATGCATTGCTGGTGCAACAAGCAGCCTTCCAGAGCTACATCGTTCTCATCAACAGCTATAGTTCCGAAGATTATTGTGAGTCTATTAGCTCAGGTTTTTTATACGACAAGTTTGCAGAACTCTCAACAGTACAACAGGACATTAAAAATTACACTTTGTGATACCAAACAGCTTCACTTCCCAGTACCTCCAACCTCCATTTTTTGCAAGGCATGCCTAGCTCTTTAGATTTATTCCAGGGTCTTTGTGCTTCTTAGGTCTTCCTATGAGAGGTACACTCGTCATTTCTGTACACTGAACCATTTTATTAAAAAGGAGCAATTTCACAGCAGTTATTTTATTAACTAGCAGTTTAGCTCAAAGGGTACTGGGGCCATGTCCTTCATTTGGACTGTACTGTGGTTTTGAGTTTCAACTTGCCCTTGACCCACAAAGCATTTCTTTTTTTTTAAAGGTTTTTATTGGGGAATTGGGGGATGGGAACAGCGCTGGGAATTGGGGGAAGGGCAACAGACAAGTTGCTGTACTTTCAACAAAGCATTTCTTAATGGTAAGTTTTACTAGTCTGAGGTGAGACACAGGTATGCCCTTAAATACTGCCTGCCAATGAGTTCCTTCACTTCTGTCAGTTCTTCATTGTCATATGCAATGAAAAAGAACATGGCATGTTATTACTTGCTTTTCTGATTTCTACATGGATGCAGGTGACATCCAGGAAAGGTCACACCCCTCCTAAGAAATAGACCCAAATATCTGAAGACATTTTTTATTGTCAGAATGGGGGGGAGCCTGCTGTCCAGGCAGCAAAAAGGAATTGATGGATGACTCTATTCCCATTTCAGCGGGAGAGCCAGTGTCTGTAAGAGAAAGAGGTTGATGAGGAGATGGGGTAAGTGGTCACAGAGCAAAAAGGGGTCACTGCGGGGTAGAAACTAGTCCAGTGGCAAAGACACAAGGTAGGAGGAATAATTCCTGACAAGTGGACCGAGTGTTGAAAACTAATATAACCCAAAAAGGAAAGTTATACGTAACACAGTTATGAAACTTCCCAAATATGACCCTCGAACCTCTAAAATTATGAAGAAACAGGATTCTTACTAACGAAACAGTGGTCACATGACATTCAAAATAATTTTAGAATATCCTAGATTCAAACCTCTGATAAAAACACTCACGTTGTACAAACTTATCTTAGCTTTCATGCAAAGGAAACTTTCCCTCCAAGACCCCAAAACACATACCAACTGGCAGTAACCACGCCACAATCTCATAACTGAGGTAAAAAGAATATTACATTATACTACTTTGTTTTTTTGTTTTTTTTTTTTAGCTGAGCTATCCTGCCACCTGTTGGCAGCTCAGCGGCAGGTCAGCTCGGGCCAGGACTCAAAAAGCTGTTGCTCAGAGATTGTACTCTTGAGCGAGCTCTTAACCAACTGAGCCACTCAGCCAGCCCCACATTATACTTATTTTTACATACATATTTGTTGGGAGTCTTCTCAGAGTAATGAGACTCCAGGTTGACTGCAGGTTGAGAATGGCAGGTGGCTAAAGACCCTCAAGTTCTGTGTGCTGAGAAAAACACTACAAAGCTGCTTGTTAGCTGAACAGCAAAAAAAGGAACTGCTAAAACAGTCACTCAGCAACGCCTAGCTCATCTCCTGTGCCACTGGAAAAGCAGGAGTTCCTAAACCACAGCTACCAGACCCTCCGATGTCACTGTCTATGGACTTGTGCACTTTTGGGACATTTCCATCATGGACTTGCTGACAGTTGCTATTTGCCTCAGCTTCGCTTTACTTAAAATATATTATTAGTCTATGCTACGTGATCATGGAACTTGTTGCCAAGAGATTATCTGACCTCCAAACTCCTAAGTCAGGAACATTAGTTCCTCATTCCCCAAAAACCCCCTACAAAACCCCTATGCTTAGATAAGATTTATTCCTGGTAAAAGAGGAACTTGTTCTCTATATAAGCAACATGACTTTTAATAAAATTTGTCCTGGTTGCCATCAGCAGTCAGTGACCCTCCTAATCCCAACTTTGGTGTCTATGCCATTCTTTCATTTCTCATTTCCTCGCGCCGATCAATCCTGCCCAGGGACCGTTCGGTGGGTTCCTGGCCTGGTCATTCAGTGGCCACAGCTGTCGAGCCGGCTCTCGGCATATATTGCACATAAATCATTGCTGAAGAACAGGAAATATATTGTAATGGTATAGTATCTAAAACAAGATTGTCTAAAGAATAATCTAAATAAAGTGCACTTTAAATTTGTACAATGAGAAAATTAACTAAATTTAGCACATTTAACAAATTTAACACAATAAATATAATAAATTTAACAAAATAAAACACATTTAAAAAATCAAAATACTTTTCTAAATATCTGTTCTAAAACTATGTGTTTTAGAAGAACAGGCATTTTAAAACATCAACAAGTGGTGCATGTTAGTTATATTCCATAATATATGCTGAAAGACCATCATCTGTATACCAAATAAAGCAAATTGGTTTGCCGGCTCCACTGTTTCTCCAGCCGCCCCCAGCCTCACCGAGCCAAGCAAAGAGAGTTCTCACTATTTTCTCCTACAAAAGAATTCAAGAATGAAGAGTTGCTAAGTCATGCTATGGAGTCTGCATGATGCTCATACCAAATCCAAGAAAGGCACAAGAAAAAAACCCAAAAACTGCAGACTAACGTCCCCAATCAGTATTGTAACAAAGACAATATTCTAGTAAGCCAAATTCAACAGCACATTAAGGCAATTGTACGTAATGATCACAGGAAATTTATCACGTAAAGCAGGAATGTTTCAACACCAAAATCAATCAGGGGCCTAGCCAAATGGGGCTCTGTTGGTTAAGAGCATGAGCTCTGAGCAACAGGGTCATCGATACGATTCCCACATGGCCCAGTGAGCCGTGCTCCAGCTGAGCTACTGCTGAGCTGCCAACAAGTGACAGAATGGCTCAGCTAGTGAGAGCACGTGCTTCTAACAACGAGGTTGCCGGTGTGACTCCTGCATGGGATGGTGCGCTATGCCCATCCGCAACTAAGACTGAACATGACACCTTGAGCTGAGCTGCCCTGAGCTGCTGACGGGAGGCTGGATGGTGAGTGGACTTGGAGCTGAGGTAGCTGCACCCTACACAACTAAGATTGAAGGACAACAACTTGTCTGTTCCCCTTCCCAATTCCCCAACACTGTTCCCCTTCCCCAATGCCCCATAAAATTAAAAAAAAAAAGTCAATCAGTCCAACCACCACATGAAGAGAATGAAGACAGAAAAATAACACATGATCTCAAGTGATGCAAAAAAGGCGCTTGATAGAATTCAACAGCATGTTAAGAAGCTATTAATGTAACAGCAAATTACCTCAGCATAATAACAGCCATATTTGAAAAGCTCACAGCTACCATCAAACTCAAAGGTGAATGTCTGAAACCTTGAGCAAAGATGCATATTCCCTGTACTACTATTCAAGGAAGCACGAGAAGTCTTTGCCAGAGCAATTAGAGAAGAACAAGAAATGTCATCAAGATTCAAAATTGAAAGGAAGTTAAATTATCTTTTTTACAGATGAAAAGATCTTTCATGTAGAAAATCAGAGATTCCACACAGGCAAAAAGAAATGTTAAAACTGGAAAATTATGTTAGAAAAGGTGCACTGAAAAACTTGAAAAGATACATAAAAAACAATCATCCAGGGAATACCAAGATGACACAGTAGGTAAACACTGTTTTACCTTGTCTCACAACCACGCCAAAATTACAACCAATCTACAAAATAACCATTATGGAGAATCGCATAAAATCAAGCTGAACTGAAGCCTTTCAACTAAGGACTTGCAGAAGAAGCCATCTCCAGGCTGGTAGGAAGGTCAGAGATGCAGCATAGGCTGGTTCCACAGCTGCATGTGACCACTAAAGATAGGGGGCTCTATTTCAGCTGTGGGGGTCCCCTATCCCCTAAAGGAGTGAGAGATACCAGCCCCACTCTGGCTCAGGTTTCCAGTGCCAGGGAGAGGAGTCGCCATAATTTTAGGTTGTGAAAACCAGCAGAGTTGTGACTGAGTGAGACGGAGCGGATGCACTCACAGGCGCTCCTCTTAAAGGGTACAGCTTACCTCCCAGTGGTATCACTGGCTCTGAGCTCCAGTGCTGGGGCAGCAGCTGGAAAGGTGGCAAAGACAAATGCTGGGGAATTGAGTTGTCTATTGGGTATGGGAGCTGGAGAGGCGGTTTCTTCTGAATGGAGTGGCTGGCAGAGGCCATTGTTTCATTGTTGAGCACTCCCGCTTCACGGCGTGCAAATATAGGTGGCCACCATTTATGAGTCTCCACTGTTAGTTTGCCCAGCCCTGGCGATTTGAGACCTGGCTCTGCCCAACTTTCAGGGACATCCAGGCTGCTTTCAGCGTCTGTTTCATGTGGACTGCTTGCCTTGGCTCTAGATGCAGACTTTCCTAGGGTCCCTCAAAGGTTCGTAGAACCCAGACAAGCAGCATTTGGCTTGAGCATGTTTTGTACCTCTGAGTAGCACTAATCCAGCACTAGCAACAGCCAGCCTTCGTTCTTGGCTTGGCCTCTCAATGCGCTTACAAGCACAGCACATGCAGCAGATATCTGAGGATTTTTTTCTGGTTCCCGCTAGGTGGCCTCAGGTGGGTCACAGGCAGTGGATGAAGTAGACCTATAGCAGACCCCTCCAAGGTGGTCCTCCATCTGGAGCCCCCAGTGGCCAGCTTCAAAACAAGCTGGAGCATCATCCAGCCACCTCCAAGTATGACACACTGAAGGGGTGGATGGGCAGGCACCAGAGTCCTGCTGAGGCAGGTCCTGCTCTGTAGGATCAGCCCCTGCACAAAGCAATTCCACCGCAGTCAAGGCCAGTCCTCACAAGCAGTGAGTCCAAGTGTCAGTCCCTCACATTGATGAGCAATTATTACTCAAGGCTAAACTACAAGAGCAGGGCACACCAAACTCACACAAGAGACACACCTAGAGCACATGGATCAGGTGACCAGAAAGACAGGGCCACCGAACACCACAGCATACCTACTACATAACGACACTTTACTAAGACTGGAAGAGAACAGCCCTACCTACCGTATTTGCCGGCGTATAAGACGATTTTTTGGCCCTGAAAAATATGCCTCCAAGTGGGGGGTCGTCTTATACGCCAGGTACACTTCAGATAGACTGCCCATAGTGCTTGCCCCGTGCCATAGTGGCCTCCCGATGCCCGCCCACTTCATTCCACATACCGTTCAGGCATCAGCAGCGCTGCTGGGTGTATGCTCGGCTGTTATGCGATTTTGCTGTTATGCGATTTTACCACACTCGCAAAATCGCACACAGCCGACCATACACCCAGTATGATAGCGCAAAATCGCGAATCGCGATTTATGTATATGTTTGATTACATACAGCCTTGTGACAGTTTTCCTGCATGTCATAAGCATTTGAATATAAATATAAATGTTGAAATCAAATCTGATATTGTTTTACCTTTTATTTGGTGTGTGGAAGGTGTGCGGAAGAGGGGGTAGTCTTATACGGCGAGTATATAACAAACTCTGTATTTTGAGTGGAAATGTTAGGGGGTCGTCTTATACGCCCAGTCGTCTTATACGCCGGCAAATATGGTAATACATAGAAACAAACACAGGGAGGCAGCCAAATTGGGGAGACAAAGAGACATGTCCCAAATGAAAGAACAGAATAAAGACCCAGAAAACGAACTAAGCAAAACAGAGGTAAGCAATCTATCAGAAGCAGAGTTCCAAACACTATTTATAAGACTGCACAATGGGGACTTCCAGTAACATGGTGGAATAGACAGATGCTGTGCCGACTACCTTCGAGGATCACAACAAAATCACAAATAATTTATAAGATATTAAAGTTCCCTGGACCCTAGATGAACAGAACCTCTAAATGAAGGACTTAAAGAGGAGGCCACATTAAGTCTGGTAGGAGGGGTGGAGACGAGAGAGGGCGAACCCCATGAGGGACACCTCAGCGGTGGGGAGGCTTCTCCATTTGGGGGCGAGACCCTCCGGCCCCACACCGCGCTCACCACCCCAGAGTTATGTTGCCAGGAAGAGGAATTCTATGATAGCTAAAGGAGAAAATAGTGAGAACTCTCTTTGCTTGGCTCGGTGAGGCTGGGGGCGGCTGGAGAAACAGTGGAGCCGGCAAACCAATTTGCTCGCTGGTGATCACTCACCCGGTTCCTGGTAGAGGGAGTAGCTTTGTGAGCGGGGCTGAGGAGCCTCCGGGAAGGACTGGACTGAGTGCCTTTGGCGCGGGAGCTGGAGGTTTTTGGGACCATTGTTCCCCTGGTGTGGAGTTTGCACACGAGTAGTGCACAGGAGGCCGCCATTTTTTCAGGGCTGGGCCTTCCCACAGAGGCTCAGGTCTGGGACTGCATTGGTCTGCTGGAATTGGCGCAGGAGTGCGTGTGTGCGTGTGTGCGTGCGTTCATGCGTGCGTGCGTGCACATATGACCTTGGATCCCCACCCTCCATAGTGTTTATGCTGTGTAGCCAGGAAAATGCCAGGCAAGCGCGCTCAGACTACAACAGACTGCTTATTGAGACCCGGAAGTGCGTGACTCGCCTTAGGTCCCTGATTTCCGCACTGTGCATGCAGAGTTGTCTTGGTGGTAATTGGCTGTCAGTCTGCTCAGCCTGATCTGAGCGGCTGATTGGGACAGGCTGAGACAGGGAGATTTCCTGGAAGTGTAGGGCCGCGAGATGTGCTCCTGCGTGATTCAGCCGGGGCTTTCCAGGAGAGTTTGTGTGTGTTGGCTGCTGATGCAGGAATGCATGCTGCTCTGACTTGGTGGGGGCCACTGAGCACACCCTGAGGTGCCTTGAGGGCCTGCCCCGCCCTTCTAGAGCTGTGTTGCCAGGGGCACCCTGAGCCCCTGGTCCCTAGCTCCTACCTCTGCAGGCAACAACGGGTTTTTTTCCAGCAGCAGCAGACAGCCCGCAGCAACCTGGCAGGATTTTTGGTGGTGAGCACAGTTCGAAAGCACACAGCAACAAATTGTGGGAAGCTTACTTCAAGTCTAGAGGGAGGTCGGACATGACACACTGAGCCGTTCCCCCCAGCAGCTGGCGCTGAGTCGCCCAGAATCTCTCTATTGCTGAGCAAGTGGTCTGCAGTGCAGATTACAGTGGGCAGAGGGCCCCTCCTTTTTTTTTCTTTTTTTTTCTCTTTCTTTCTCTTTTTCCTTTTTTCACTCTTTTTCCCTTTTTCTCTTTTTTCTTTTCTTTTCTTTTTTTTTCTTTTTTCTTTTTTCTTTCTAGGTGTTCTAATACATCGAAGCAATCAGAGCGACAGCCAGAATGAAGAAACAAGGAAAATGTCCCAAGTAAAAGATCAGAAGAAACCTCAAGAAATGCAACTAAATGAAACAGAGGTATCCAACCTTTCAGAGACAGACTTTAGAACACTGATGATAAGAATGTTTCAGGAACTTAAGGACGACATAAAGAAGGATACAGAAATCATAAAAATTAACCAGGTAGAACTAAAGAATACAATAACTGAAATGAAGAACACACTCGAAGGAATCACCAGTAGATTAGATGAAGCAGAGAATTGGATCAGTGATTTAGAAGACAAAATAGCAGAAATCACCCACTTGGAACAACAAAAAGAAAAAAGAATAAAAAAACAATGAAAATAGTTTAAGAGACCTGTTGGACAACATCAAGTGCAACAACATTCGCATCATAGGAATACCAAAAGGAGAAGAGCAGAAGCAAGGGATCGAGAATGTATTTGAAGAAATAGTGACTGAGAACTTCCCTACCTTGGTGAAGGAAATCGACATACAAGCCCAGGAAATGCAGAGAGTTCCAAACAAGCTGAACCCAAACAGGTCCACACCAAGACACATCATAGTAAAAATGGCAAAGGTTAAAGACAAAGACAGGATCCTGAAAGCAGCAAGAGAAAGACAGCAGATTACATACAAAGGAACTCCTATAAGACTAACAACTGACTTTCCACACAAACTCTGCAGGCAAGAAGGGAGTGGCAGGAAATATTCAAAGTGATGCAAAATAAAGGCCTACAACCAATATTGCTCTACCCAGCATGGCTATCACTTAAAATTGAAGGAGAGATAAAGAGCTTCTCAGAAAAGAATAAACTTAAGGAATTCATTACCACCAAGCCAGCATTGCAGGAAATGCTAAATGGGCTTTTTTAAACAGAAGAAAGGTGAAAACAAACTAACCCAAAAAGATCAGAAATACAAATAACAAAATGTCAATAAATATACACCTATCAATAATCACTTTAAATGTGAATGGATTAAATGCTCCAATCAAAAGATGTAGAGTGGCTGAGTGGATAAGAAAACAGGACCCATGCCTATGCTGTTTACAAGACACTCATCTCAGATCAAAAGACACACACAGACTGAAAGTGAAGGGATGGAATAAGATATTTCATGCTACTGGAAATGAGAAAAAAGTGGGAGTAGCAATACTGATTTCAGACAAAACAGACTTTAAAATGAAGACTACAATACAAGACAAAGAAGGACACTACATGATAATAAAAGGATCAATTCAACAAGAGGACATAACCCTAGTAAACATCTATGCACCCAACATAGGAGCTCACAAATATATAAAACAGATGTTGACAGACATAAAGACAGAGATCAACAGCAATACTATCTAGTAGAGGATTTCAACACTCCGTTGTCACCAAATGACAGATCCTCCAGACAGAAAATCAGCACGGAAATGTGGCCTTAAATGACACTTTAGAACAGCTGGATTTAATTGATATTTTTAGAGCATTTCACCCCAAAGCAACAGAATATACATTCTTCTCAAGTGCAAATGGAACATTTTCCAAGATAGACCACATGTTAGGACACAAAACCAGTCTCAATAAATTTAAGAAGATTGAAATCATATCAAGCATCTTCTCTGAACACAATGCTATAAAACTAGAAATCAATTATAAAAAGAAACTTGGAAAGCACACAAACACATGGAGGCTGAATAACATGCTACTAAGTAGCGACTGGGTCAAAACTGAGATTAAGGAAGAAATCAAAAGATATCTCAAGACAAACGACAATGAAAACACAGCAACTCAAAATCTACGGGATGCAGCAAAGGTAGTCCTAAGAGGAAAATTCATAGCATTCCAGGCCTATCTAAAGAAAGAAGAACAATCTCATATCAACAGACTATCTTTACAACTAAGGGAACTGGAGAAAGAACAATAAAACAAGTGCAAAGGAAGTACAAGGAAGGAAATAATAAAGACCAGAGCAGATTTAAATGAAATAGTGGCCAAAAAAAGAATACAAAGATCAATGAAACCAAGAGATGTTTTTTTGAAAATGTAAGACAAAATCGACAAACCCTTAGCGAGACTCACCACGAAAAAGAGAGAGACAACCCAAATTAATAAAATCGGAAATGAAAGAGGGGAAGTGACAACAGATGCCACAGAAATACAGGAAATTGTAAGAAAATACTACGAGCAGCTATATGTCAACAAACTTGACAATCTGGAAGAAATGGATAAATTTCTAGAAGCTTGCAATCTACCAAGTGTGAACCAAAAAGAAACAGAAACTCTGAACAGAAAAATTACTATATTTTATGTCCATGTGGCGAGAACACATAAGACTTACCTTTCAGCAAATTTCAAGTTTATGATACAGCGCTTGCCTGGCACATGCAAGCCAAAAAGACACAAGTAGGAGTTTGCAGCAAAGAAAGTAAAGGTTTATTTAAGGAGTTGGCACCTAGTCAAGAGAAACAGGAGAGCTATTGCTCTCAAAAGCCTGGCACCCCGATAGGCTGTAGTGATTACATTATATTAGCCCCTTGGGCACATTTGACGACTGAGATTCATCATGCACTTGCTTTGACTAAGTGCAAGATGACAAGTCGAACTCGTCTTTCGATTTAAGACAATATTTAACATGTACATTCTTGTTCATTTAAGTTGAAAAAGGGAAAAGTCAAAACTTTATCCAGTCGTGGTTTATTTACTTTGAAATGGAAAGATAAAAAAGACGCTCACATACTTAGAATGAAATATTCAAATGCTGACTTGACAGACACAGGCAAAAAGAGAAATAAGCAAGGTGGCGATATCGAAAATATTATAAAACCAGCATGTGTGCTTCAGTATAATAAAGGTATGGGGGACGTTGATAAACAGGATCAAATGCTAGTGTGTTTCCCTGTTATGAGAAAATGTGTAAGGGAATATAAGGAAATGTTTTTTTATCTAATACACATAGCCTTTTATAATGCACATGTTTTATATTCTAAAATCAACTGCACAACCAAAACAGGCATTGTTTGCTTTCGTCTAGCTATTGCTGAACAATTATTGGAGCAAGTGTCATTGCCAAATTATAATTGTCATGAACATTTTTCAAATAGCGATACACCTTTTCATTTGCAGGCGAAAAATTGGGCACACTTTCCTGAGGATATTCCATCAACTGAGTCCAAGCAACACTCTACATAAAGGTGCCATGTTTGTTATAAACATAAAATCAGGAAAGAGACTACCTGGCAGTGCAAACAATGCCAAGTGCCAATGCATTTACCTACCTGCATTGAAAAATTCCATAGTCTTCATAATTATTAGTAATTTTCTTTTTGGTATACCTTGAATTTGTTTTAGTTTTGTGGAGTGTTTATTTATTTATGTTTGTTTTGCAATTCTAATTACCTGACATGATCTCAATACTATGTATGTCACTGACTTTTAGAAATAAATGTATTTTTACATAAAATTTACTGCTGTTATATATAATTTTAAGTACCAAAAAACGATATCTGTTCCATATCCAATTTTTTTTTCAAAAAAATTGGTACCCAAGGGGTTAATGTAAGTTAAAAAAATCATTACTCATGGTTGCTATGGGAGCTGCACCTGGGGCCAGATTTGACAGATCTGGGGCCTCTGTTGACTGGTCCAGGCTAAGACAGGGAGCAATTGATCATGGCTTCAGGTTCTGGTGTCAGTCATGACATTGTGTCCTCTAATTTCAGTGGATGCTGTTCATGGGGGAGGTCAGCTTTCATGAACCCAGAGCTGAAACATAAGTGAGGTCAAGTTGTTAGCTTTGTTGTATTAAACACTTACTCATCGTTTGAGGTTTAGTTATTATATCCTAGTCAGGGTTGACAGATCTGAAGGTTTATACTTAAGTGAATTTGGAGTTGACCAGAACCCAATGTCCTCAGGGCTTAACGATTAGAAGGAGCGCACATACAATATAGGAGCAGGCAGGAGGCTCTGGGGAAAGAACGCAAGTGAGTTCAGTTCTACCAGGATAAACAAAGCGAGCTTGGATTAAAGCAGAATAAATGCAAAAGACATAAAGTTCACATTCGGTTACAAATCCACCTCACGGAATACTTGAATGGCGCTGTCAGGCAGAGAGGTGAATAAAGAGTTTTAAGGAGGAAAACGACGTGATAAGGGAGTCTACGTGGTTCAAAGACAGAAAAACTGGAGGGCAGGCAGCAGTCTTGGAGGCCTTTCAATCCCCAAGGGAAGCGCCCAGGCTCCCAAGGCGAAGCTTCAGTTTACAGAGGGGAGAGCCTGTTGCGGGGACTTCAAGATCCATAGTGACTGGAGACCCATGTATGAAGATGGGGGGTTGTGAAACGCAGCTTTAGACTAGAGAGGCAGATACTCACCTCGGTAGGGTGACCATCACTCTCATGTACCCACTTCAGAGTCTGTTAAGATATGGCCGCAGACCAAAGTTGGGCGAAGTGGGAACAAGTCTTGGGCGGAGCCGGAGGTAAGGGGTTCGGACCCCTGGTTAGAGATGCACATGGGCGATGACAGGGAGAAAGCAAAAGGAAACTGGCGAGAGGGTGGGGCTAGGACGGGTCTTGTGTTGCAGGGGGCACGGCCAGTGAGATACCTGGTCTGAGCCTGGACCACGAGGAAGGGAAAAGAGAGCAGGATGAAGGAGTGGCTGGGACCAGGCCTGGGCTTCCCGGCGCTTAGCAGCAAGGTTTCTTTTCCTGGTGTCTTTAGCGTGTGCTGCAGGAAACTTGCTGTCTGCCCATTTTAAGTTGCTATTGTTAGGGATCATCAGGGGCACTGGGAATGAGGCAAACCCCACCAACCCACCCCCACCCTCACTGAAGAAGCTGCCAGACATCTTCTTGGATAAAATAATGAAGAACTGACCACAGGTTTCCGGATAGAAACAAGACGTAGCAGAACTGTAAGGTCAACAGAAAACTTCTCAAGCAATACCTGCTCTGCAATTATAACTGCTCATGTATGCTTGCAATTACTTCCCCTATCGCTTACCCTATAAAACCTCCCGCAGACGCCTGCAGGGGTGCTGGTGCCAGTTTTAAGCTCAGCCCGACAGGCAAATAAAGCTGCTTGGTTTCGACATGTGCCTCAGACTTTGACTCTTCCGGCAGCCTTTTATTTTGGAGCCGAAACCCGGAGGGGGATAGAACTCATGGACTGCACTTGTTTCGCCCTCCATTTTCCCCTGCAGGCTTGATCCGCGCTCGGGACTCTCCCCCTCTTGAGCCTGTCAAGGAGACTCTCTCTCAATTCCTCCTGGAGACATCCACTTGGGGTGAGGGACAACTTTGCCGCCTCTCGTTTCTCGTTCCCTCTGTCCTCTCTCACGTGGGTTCAAAGTCCTACCGCTAGGCCAGGGGGCACCTCCTTGATCCTTTGGACCTCAATTCCCCCAATTTTGGGATGCCCACTTTGGGGGTCAGTCACTCGTTTCTCGTTGATGGTCTCGTTGGCGAGAGAAACACCTTCGCCCTTCGCAATCATCTTTGTGGCTCTTTGTCACCTCACCCCCAACACCATGGGTGCAGGCCCTTCTCTCCCTCCTAAATCCACTCCCTTGGGGTGTCTTCTGAGAAACCTTGATGCCCTTCGTTTGCGGAGTGAATTCCGGCCTAAGCGCCTCATTTTCTACAGCGTGGCCTCAACACAAATTGCATAATCATTCTCAATGGCCAGAAAACAGCACTTTCGATTTTTACATTCTGAGATTTATGTAATTTCTGCCACCGTGATGGAAAATGGTCTGAGATCCCCTATGTCCAGGCCTTCTTCACTCTCCGCTCATGACCTTCTCATTGTCAGTCCTGCTCCACCTTACAACTCCTCCTTGCCCACTCAAAGCCCCCTCTTCCCTCTGAGCACCACACCTCAGTGTTTGAACTGGCTGACCATCCCTCCCCTCCGGCACTCCCTCCATATGCTCCTCATCCTCCGCTCTCGCCCTCATCACCCGAAGCCTCTGACTCAGAGGCCTCTGGGCCCTCAGTCCCAAGTCCCCACACCGGTCCAGCCTCTTCTATGGACCTCCCTTCTCCTCCCTTCACTCGGTCTCGGGCACACCCGGCTCCCCTTCTTCCCTTGAGGGAGGTTGCTGGGGCTGAGGGAATCATCGGGGTCCATGTCCCCTTTTCCCTGTCTGATCTCTCTCAGATAGAGAAACGCCTGGGCTCCTTCTCCTCAGACCCTGACACCTACATTAAAAAATTCAAATATCTCACAATCTGCCCCAGATATCCAGAAAACTCAAAAAACTGAAGAGGGCCCTCAAACCTCACAACACGATCTCTTAGCCCTGGCCTTCAAGGTCTGTAACAATCAGGAGGAACAGGAAAAACTAGAAAAGTTCCGCCGAGATCAGGTCAAATATCAGCTGCTGTCTGTGGCTATCAGAGGCTCCAACCACAAGGCAACTCCTAACCGGGCACAAGATCCGTCACCAAGGGTCCCGCAGAAGCCCCCCCCCCACCGTGTTTCAAGTACGGCAAAGAAGGTCACTGGGCACGAAGTTGCTCCAGTCCGCGGCCCTCACCAGGGCCTTGTACCTCCTGCAGAAGCAGGAGACATTGGAAGGTTGGGTGTCCGTCCCAGGGAAGAGATGCTTCCCTTCCCACCATGGACATCGAGTCTCATCTACCCTGCCCGAGCTTACTTGGCCTCACTGCTGAAGACTGACGGTGACCAGGGCCCTCAGCCCCATCTTCCATCACCACCTTGGAGCCCAGGGTAACGCTTCTAGTGGCAGGTAGGCCAAACTTTTTAATTGATGCAGGGGCCACCTTTTCCGCCCTGCCTGAATTTTCGGGCCCCACGCACCTCTCCCTCTCCCAGGTCTCTGTGGTGCGTGTTGTCAGCCTAATATCTCAGCCTCTCTCAACCCCCTTACTGTCATGCGCCCTTTTTAACATTCTATTTTCACACTCCTTCCTGATCCTTCCCCGATGTCCCACTCCTATACTAGGAAGGGACCTCCTTTCCAAATTTAAGGCCTCGTTCTCCTTCCATCTCTCAAACCCAGAGCCAGCCTTACTCCTCCTCCTCGATCCCACCATCTCCTCATCTCCCTTCCAACCTCCTTTGCCCCCTTCAGAGGTCAACCCCATCGTTTGGGATTCTCGACTCCTTCTGTTGCCAAACACCATCCTCCCGTAATGATTCATCTACGCGACGCCTCTAAATTCCCAAACCAGCCACAATACCCCATTTCCCTCCCACATCAAAAGGGACTCAAACCCATTACTGACAAACTCCTTACCCAGGGTCTCCTGAGACCAACCTACTCTCCATACTCTATCCCCATCCTGCCAGTACGATAGCCCAAGGGACATGTAGGTTGGTCCAGGACCTCCGAGTCATCAACTCCACGGTACTTCCCATTCACCCTGTAGTCCCCAACCCATATACACTCTTCTCTCTCATCCCTTCTACTACCACTGATTTCACAGTTATAGACCTCAAGAGTGCATTCTTTACCATCCCCCTCCACCCAGACTCTGAGGCCCTTTTCGTATTCACTTGGAGAGACCCGGACACCATACAATCCAGACAGCTTACTTGGACGGTCCTCCCACAAGGTTTCCACGATGGTCCTCACTTCTTTGGCCAGGCACTTGCCTCAGATCTGGTCTCCCTCGATCTACCCCCAGTACAGTTCTACAATACGTAGATAATCTACTTCTCTGCAGTCCTTCAACTGTTGGGAGTCATGAGAGCTGCTGAGAGCTGCCTGCCACTTGCTGCAGCCTTGAGAGCTGCTTGCTACTAGATACTTTCTGCAGCCTAAGCAAATGCCTGTGCAGATCCTGATAGTCTGGTAAGAACAGCAAGTTCTTGAGAACAAGGAGCCAGGCGCAGTTACAGCCTTGAGAATGAATACTTAGTATAACTGCTTAGCTAGCAGGAGATGTTGCTTATCTAATAGGGACAGAACAGGGACAGAGGGTGATATTGTTAATTATATGTAAATGTATGATCTAATGCTTTGTATGCACGTAACGCCTCCCTTAAATATGCTATGTGAAATAAACTTGGGGCTTCATTATTTACTGGAGTCCTCCCGGTAACTCTCTCTCTTCTGTCTCTTTTTTCAATCCTAACGCCCCCCCTCAGGACTGTTCGAGATATCGGCTGGCTCCGATAATCTGGCACCCGAACAGGGACCTGAGTACGGGGGATAACGTGAAGGAGCCACCGCAGAAACTGGGACGCGCGTCGGAAGTAAGGTGTGCGGTGAGTCAAAGCCTCTACCGGGAGTCAAAACAAGTTAGATATGGGACAAAGTAATAGTCGACTGTTGTTTGTGCAAATGTTAAGGAATATGTTAAAAGCTCGAGGAGCTAAGGTTGGCCACCAACAAATAGATCATTTCTTAGATTTTATTGAAAAACTATGCCCTTGGTTTCCTAAAGAAAGGACCTTAGATTTAGAAATATGGAAAAGAGTAGGTGAATGCATTCAAACTTGCTATGAGACCTCCGGTCCAAGCAAGGTGCCCATAGATGTATATAGCTTGTGGATTCTCATTAAGAATAGTTTAGATCCCCGCCCTGAGGGGGCCAAAGAGGGCTCTCATGTTGAACAGCCTGAAAGTAAACTTCCCCCTGCGCCGCCGCTTTTGCTGGCGCCACCTGAAATTCCTAAGCCTGAAACTTTAGAAAAAAATGGCTCCCCCTTGGATCCGGGGGGAGTGGATGAGTTTGAGAAAGAAACAGCCCGATATCATAAGGATGACTTTACGAAAGTTGTAGGGGCCACGCAGAAACTGAGATTGTCACAGAAGGAATCTCACAAACCTGTGGGACAGGAACTAGTTGTTGAAGAGGTGCAGCATCTTCAAGGCGCAGTTACCTCTCTTTCAGTACAGGTACAGCAGATCCAGACAGAGCAAGCTACACAACAGCTACCGAAACATTCAAATCAATAGGTCTCTAAATTAAATGCTAGTCGAACTCCGAGTATTATTGCTGGTCTGGACCCACCTCCTTGTTGTGGCACCAGTGGCTATCAAAAAGGTACAAACTTCCGAGTATCTTATTTTGACCCCTCTTAAGTCAGTTATAAAAGCAACTGTGGACCGTGGAGAAGATACTCAAGGATTTAATTTTGCTTACCCAGTTATAGAGCGGGCTGATGCCCATGAAAATCCCGTGCGAGACCATACGCCATTTCCCTTTAAGCAACTAAAAGAGTTAAAAACTGCTTGCGCACAGTATGGTCCTAATTCGCCTTTTACGCAAGCACTATTGGAGTCTTTATCAACTCAGGCTCTACCTCCGGCTGATTGGAAACAGCTCGCTAAAGCATGTTTGTCGGGGGGAGATTATTTACTGTGAAAGTCAGAATACGCTGATCACTGTCAACAAATGGCAGAAATAAATTTTGCTCAATGCATCCCTATTACTTATGATACGCTGGCTGGAGAGGGAGCTTATAAAGATTTGGGCCAGCAAATAAATTTTGATCCGACTGTCTATGCTCAGGCTAATTCTGCAGCCAAATGGGCTTGGTTTAAACTCCCATCTACAGAAACAAAACCAAAAAATTTGTCAAAGATTAGACAGGGACCAGATGAGCCTTATCAGAAGTTTGTGGCTAGACTGTTACAAACCTCAGGGAGACTGATTGGAGACACTGAAACAGGATTGCTTCTGGTTAAACAGCTAGCATATGAGAAGGCTAATTCGGCTTGTCAAACTGCATTGAGACCTTATAGAAAAAAGGACAATCTGAACGACTATATCCGCATCTGCGCAGATATTGGTCCGTCCTATACCCAAGGTATAGCCATTGCAGCTGCTATGCAGGGAAAGTCAGTAAAGGAAGTGCTCTTCCAACAACAGAAATCTACTAGAAGGCGGGGCTCTGGCCCCCCAGGAAGTTGCTTTACATGTGGGCAAATGAGCCATCAAGCCAGACAATGTCTTAATAAACAGAGTCAGGGAGGGTCACCTAAAACTAAAAAATTGCCAGGATTGTGCCCTCTTTGTAAAAGAGGTAAACATTGGGCCATCTACTGTAAGTAGAAAAAAGATGTTATGGGAAACCCTATACCTCAGAAAAACGAGATGAGGGGCCAGCCCCAGGCCCCGAAACAATGTTATGGGGTGCTCCAGAGCTTAGTCCCACAGCAAAGAAATCCATTCACGACCTCTTTAGAGCAACCCAAAAAAGCGCAGGACTGGACCTCAGTTCCTCTGCCTACACAGTATTAACACCTGAAATGAAAATGCAAGCACTGCCTACTGGCATGTTTGGGCCCTTGCCAGCTGGCACCATGGGTCTTATCCTGGAAAGAAGTAGTGTTACTATAAAGGGAATTTTGGTTGCCCCCGGTGTTATTGATACTGATTATACCGAAAAAATTAAGGTTATGACTCATTCTCCAAACTGTATTCAGAATGGGCAGCGTATTGCTCAACTGTTACTCTTGCCATGTCCAAAAACAGGCCAAGTGACAAACCCTAAAAAAAGAGGAGATGCCGGTTTCGGCTCCTCTGATGCTTACTGGATTCAAGCCATAAAACATAAAAGGCCAGAATTAAAACTCCTAATTAATGGAAAGACATTTCAAAGGTTGTTAGATACTGGGGCAGATGTGTCGGTTATTACTGAGGCTCAATGGCCTAATGCCTGGCCGAAGCAAGCAACCATGACTCAATTACAAGGTATAGGACAGTCTCAATCTCCTAATCAAAGCAGTGATCTGTTACTATGGAGAGATCTTGAGGGACATGAAGGAACATTCCAGCCTTATATAGTTCCAGCCTTGCCAGTAAATTTGTGCGGAAGAGATGTTATGAGTAAAATGAAGGTTTATATCTACAGTCCCAGTCCATCTGACCCAGCAATGGCCAGCTCATCTTCTGTGCCATGGAAAAGCAGAAGTCCCCTGGTACGGAAACCACCGGACCCTAGGAAAAACACCCTCCTAATATGGACTCTGATGCTTTGGGACTTTCCACCTTGAAGTTATTGACATTTCTATTTGCCTTAGTTTAACCTTGCTTGGAAAATATCATTGTTAACATCAAGCACAGTGTAGACCAATGATATTTTCTAACTGAAGTGAAAATAGAAATGTAGTAAATCAAGGCGTATGCCATGGGTTGCATTTGGGTACAAATAAGGACATAGGTATAATCCTATAGTGTATATTCATGAATGGTGGGCAGGTTTTAATGATCAGGCTGAGATTGCACCGCTAAGGTATTTTTATTATAGCCTCATAAAGGTCAGGGGCCAGGGTGTGGAGAGAATAACTCCAGCGCAATTTATGAGTACATGACCCCTAAATTGTAAGTTCCTTGATCCCACAATGGAAGGAAATTGGTATCAATTCCTTCAAACTTGAGAGACTAATGGAGCACTGCTGATTTGTTATGAAGTACCCTACAAAGGTGGGATAAAACAGTGTTGGAACAAGTAACATGATTCATTCATGGTTGTAAAAAATGATTAGGGCCGGCCGAGTGGCGCGTTGGTTAAGAGTTGGCTTGGGATGCCAGCTCTGAGCAGCAGGGCCCTGGTTCAGATCCCACATGGGCCAGTGACACTGCGCCCTCTACAGCTAAGATGGTGAGCAACAGCTCAACCTGGAACTGGGCTGCCGTGAGTCACCGGCGACGTCTTAGGCTGCAGTGAAGCTGCTGTGGAACTGCAATGGGCTCCCGTAAGCTACCGTGAGCAGAAGGCAGCTGGCGTGAGCTGCCAAGAGCCGCCGTGAGTGGCCGTCCAGTGGCCGGTGACCGATCTGACTCACCCGGAAGGAGCGCAATAATAATACCAACATGGGCCAGTGAAGTGACGTCCTCCGTATCTAGACTGAAGAACAAAACGACAGCAACTTCTCTGTTCCCCTCTCCCAATTCCCCAATAATAAAATCTTAAAAAAAGAAAAACAAATGCAGTGAACTTTGCCTTCTCCATTGTCTGTGGGTTTACGTGCCTGAAAGCTGTGGTCACTGAAAGTCCCCACTGTGCTTCCAGCATGTGCTGAGCCTTTACACACACATACCACCCCGGGAGATGGAGTCACTGTTCTCCGAAACAATCCGATAAGGGAGTATGACCTATATCATTGGATCGGGTCTCAGCATTCTGAAACACTTCCTTATGACTCACTAGTTCAGGGGATTGGCACAGGGGGGTGAGAGGCGAGGAGTCGGGGCACACAGTTTGGCAGCTGTAAGGCAACACCCAACAATGATGCTCTTCCTCCAGAGACATACCTTCATTTAAAGCTCTACTCTCAAGTTACACTTCATCAGAGAGGCCTTCTCTGACCACTCCACTTAAATGGTTACTCCTCAACTACTCACTTCTCTTTGTGCTGATGGTTTATGACATCTGTCACCACGGGCCATGTTAACATCTTTCATTGAAAATAGTCTTTTCTTTTAAAGATTTTATTGGGGAATTGGGGGAAGAGAACAGTATTGGAAAATTGGAGAAGGAGACCAGTCAAGTTGTCTTCAGTCTTCATTGTGGAGGGCACCAGTCACCATCTAGCTTCCCATTTGCAGCTCGTGTCCTCCAAGCTCAAGGAGCTGTGCCAATTTTTAGTTGCAGGAGGGCGTAGCCCACCACTGAACAGGCAATCTTGTTGTTACACCAGCTGAGCCATCTTGCCACCTGTTGGCAGTTCAGCGACATCTCTCAGCTGAGGCGCAGCTGTCATTGGCCCATGTGGAAATCGAACAGGCAGCCCTGTTGCTCAGAGCTCAAGCTCTTAAGCCAATTCTTAACCAACTGAGCCACTCAGCTGGCCCGAAAATAGTATTTTCATTGTCGGCCTTACACCACTGAGTGTAAACTCCACGAGGGCAGGGACTTTGTTAGACTCGTTGCTGATTTCACTACGTCTACAATAGAACCCGCCACATAGTAGACATTCACTAAAATTTGTCAAATGAATATTCAAATGACAAATAACAAATCAACTAACTACAAGTCTGAAAACTGCTTTGAGGTTAAAGTACAGTGTGCTACAGGAGTGTCTAACAGGGTCACTGGGCTGAGCCAGAAGTGGGGGTAAGTCTTCTCTGAGGAAGCTCAATTTGATAGGGTGAGTTGGCATCAATCAGCTTGGCAAAAAGCTGGAAAAGTATTCGAGACAGGGGACAGTACAATATACCCAAATGCCCTAAGATAGGAGAGAGCACATATGTTGGAGGGAATGAGAGTGATTTATGTGTGGGTGGAATGGGTGAGGGAGGGGATAGTGGTGTTGAAAGAGAACCAGTCCCACTTGTGGTGCTGTCAGGAAGGGCACAGACCACTTGCAGAGCCTGGGGTGCCACTGACAAAGACAGTACACTGCTTCTTCTTGGAAGCTTGATGGGCACAGGAAAAAAGAAGGGGAAGGGATCCTGAGTTTCTCAGCAGGTCAGCTAGGGGGAAAACCTTGAAGAGGGCTGGGGATGGGTCAGCGGCTGTAGGGATGAAGAGGACCGCTAGGAGCAGCAGTGGCTTACACGGTGGAGGGTAGGGGGGCCCCAAGGGGATCGGAAGGCCCCGCCACACCTTTTGGATAGTACTGGTTGAGTCCTGGAGAGGAATCCGAAGGAAAAATGGCTGATTGGGCCTAGAGTCCACTCCGGGAAGAAGGGGAACTGTGGGGGTGTTGGAGGAGTTGGGAAGTAGGAGCTACCGGGACTGGATCCAATCGGGAAGGGGACAGATATGTTCCCGGGATCAGGATAGAGATCCTCGAGGAAGGAGAGATTCTGCTAGGATGGAGTGCACAGACTGGGTCAGGGTCCCTGGGGGTGATCTCTGGGATGAGAAAGTATGGAGCAGACTAAGGGAGACAGGAAAGGGATTGTTAATGGATGTGCATTCCCCCGGTCCTAGCCCATCTTCTGAAACCTGGGGTCCGGGACCCCGTTTCAAGGGGGTAGGGTGGGTTTCTGTGCAGGAGGGTCCAGGATGAGGGTGGGAGTGCGGTCTCTCAAGTCCGCCAGTTAATCAGAATCCTGTGCCTGAGCCCAGGAACCTTCACACATCAAGCTGCACGCACCCTGAGCGATAAGGCCCCGCTCCTCCCTGAGGTGGGCAGAGACAGCAGCTGCATCTTTCATTGTGACGCCTTTCTCAGAGACCAATGGCATTAGAGAATTTAGGCCACGCCCATACCGCAGCTGCCTAGCACCCCCAATCCCTCCTTTTCTGGCTCAGCCTGGCAGATGCACGGTGGTCGCAGGAAGTACTCTGAACTGGGTGTAGGGATCTCCCTGGAATGGTCCCACCTCCCTCGCGCATGCGATCCCCGGATGCCAGAAGAAACACTACCGAAGAAATTTGCCAGGGTTAGAAAAAGGTAAAACGTGCCAGGTTGCAGCTCCCTGACCTAACCCAAGGACCTTCCTAAGTGCAGGCGGTGGCCAGAGTCTGTGCTGCCTCGGAGGCACATGGGGCAAGCCCCTTGGACCCGTTGGCTCCCCAACAAAATCATCTCACCATTACCCCCAACCCTGGCAGCCCAGTCCCCACCCTGGCTCTTCGCTCCCGGGTGACTTTGGGCTGGTAAACCCTGGGGCTCGTTGCTTGGCCTTAGCTTCCTTGCCGCCCAGAACTGGACTTCTTGGGTTCCCTGAAGCCGTAGGCTCCCTGAACTCCCAGTTGCTACGGACCTTGGTCTGGGGGCCCTGTGCTCCCTTCCCCCACTGCGGAGCGGTAACTCCCGCCTCCATAGGGAAGAGTGGAATATGTAGTTATGTCACAATCACCCACGAAACCGTCTTTACAGCCGCAAAGCGGGTGTTCAACGACCTAGTCCCCTAGTGTTTTCACTCCCTTTCCGTTTTCAGTGGTTGCAACACAGATTTGCAGCTTGAAGGGGACTCGGGACTATGGGACCTAAGTCGGAGAGGGTTCAGGCTTACTGTAGACTGTACCCCATCTTTTAGACACTGACAGCGTAAAAAGCCTCCATTTCACCAGTGATCTCAAAACGTTGACCACATCTCTGGGTGGCAATGGGGAGAATGTGTTTAGTTTGGTTTTCTCCCATTTCCACTTCCCAGAGAGAGTTTCTAATTCTTAATCTGTATTCTCTACTTCATGGTCTAGTCATGTGCTATGATCCTGAGACCAAATTGGCCCTCAGTCAGCGCTCTTTGGAGTGAGACCTACTTATCCTCTGTGGAGTGGATCGCGTGAAACTGCAGTTCACAGCTGGGAATCATCCCCAAGTCATCATCTAAACATAGGGAGCTCTGAGTGCCACAGGATAAAAATGGGACTGAAGCATCAGTTTTGCTGGAGTCTCTTGAGAGAGAAAAAGCCTTTAATATCAGTATACTTAAAGATGATGTTTACATAGATTTGTAAGATTTTAATAGACTCCTCTCTGAAATGGTGCTTGAGTTGTCTTTTCTTTGTTACCACCCCAGATTCACTAGGGCTGTGTGTTTGGCTGCCTTCTGCCATTGGGCTACATTGATGTCAAAGTTTGAGAAGTACCTGTGTGCATCTCGAACAGATGTATAAGAAAGGACCCGCATGTCTGATCACTTAAATGTTTCCTTTTCCACGTCTGCCTCTGATTTTGCCCCCCTGGAAGCCACTGATTTATGGTATAAACCCTGGAGCCTCAGAGTCCGAAGACTGAATTTAAATTCCATTATTGCCTTTTTTTCCCAAACTATGTTATCTGTCCACTTCTGCAGTCATGAGTGAGGATTACAACACCTTGTAGGGTTGTCCTGGCATTAAATCAAATGGCATATATGAGTATTTGGTAAACTGTTAAGTAGAGTGTGAATACAGGGTATGAATATACTTCTTGTGAGTCTCACTGCTCATACTTTCTGCAGCTGAGAGAATTACAAAGGAGAACAGTCTTGGTGTTTATTCAGAAGCTAAGAAGGAAAGGAAGAATTAACATGGCAGTAACCCTGAGACAACCACTTCTGATGGTTGTCACTTGCCTGAGGAGGTGAGTCTTGGCTGGCCAAGCTACTGGGGATAGGAATGCTCAGAGGACTAGAGGGTAGTGGTTAGATTCTGGCCCCAACAATAACAGGGGCATATGTAACATCAGCCATTCCTCAGAATTATCAGGCCGTACCTCCCCCAAACCTTCAGTACAGCAATTAAGTTCAGCTACAGAAGGAAGTGCTGCAGTGGATGTCTGCACCACTCAGGATATTTTATTACTTCCAGGAGAAACACCTCTCCGCGTACCTACAGGAATTTTTGGGCCAATTCCACCAAATACTGTTGGACTTCTCCTTGGTCGATCTAACTTGACTTCAAAAGGAGTAACAGTTCATACAGGAATTATTGATTCGGACTATGAGGGAGAAATTCAAATTATTATATCCTCAACATTTCCTTGGTCAGCAAAGAAAGGGGAGAGGATTGCACAATTGTTATTGCTTCCGTATGTGTCTCCAAAAAATAAAGGAATCAACAAGAGAGGCACAGGTGGCTTTGGAAGCACAGGAGAAGCAGGAATCTTTTTGGTAGAAAAAATATCAGATATTCGGCCTACTTGCCAAATTGAACTACAAAAAAAAAAATTTAAAGGTCTTATAGACACGGGAGCTGATGTTTCAATGATCAGTTCTCAGCAATGGCCTAAGAGTTGGGAACTGCAGGATCCCGATATTAATATTATAGGAGTAGGAAGAGCTTCTGGTTTACGCCAGAGTGTTCAGATTCTTCCCTGTGCAGGGCCAGAAGGTCAAAAGGGGTTTTTGCAACCATATGTTGCCGATATTCCCATTAATCTATGGGGTAGGGATTTATTGACTCAATGGAATGCGGAGGTTTGGATTCCTCCCAATCAATATAGTCCTCAGAGTCAGATGATTATGAGTCAGATGGGATATCAGCCAGGAACAGGATTAGGAAAATTTAAACAAGGCATAACTCAACCCCTTCAACCACAACCCCAACTCGGAAGACAAGGACTTGGTTATCAGACCAAGCAAAATAACCCTTTTTTGTAGGGGCCACTGTTGAAAAGCTACGTGCTCCTATGCCTCTTAAATGGAAAAATGATACTCCTATATGGATTGAACAGTGGCCCCTTCCACAAGAAAAATTAGAGGCATTGAAGAAATTAGTGCAGACACACTTAGAACAAGACCATATAGAGCCATCTACTAGCCCTTTGAATTCTCCAGTTTTTGTCATTAAGAAAAAGTCAGGCAAATGGAGAATGTTAACTGATCTTTGAGCTGTTAATGCTGTCATTGAACCTATGGGTGCTCTTCAGCCAGGGCTCCCCCAACCTTCTATGATTCCTAAAGAATGGCCTTTAGTGGTTATTGATTTGCAGTATTGTTGTTATACAATCCCACTACATCCTCATGATCGTCCTCGATTTTCATTTTCCATTCCATCACTTAATAACAAAGAACCAATTCAAAGATATCAATGGAAAGTGTTACCACAAGGAATGCTTAACAGCCCAACCATTTGTCAATTTTATGTAGCTCGGGCTCTTACTCCTGTAAGATTTAAATTTCCTGATTGTTATATCATTCATTACATGGATGATATTCTTTGTGCTGCATCATCTATGAAACAATTGGCGGCTTGCT
Source organism: Hipposideros larvatus (assembly GCA_031876335.1). Lineage (NCBI taxonomy): Eukaryota > Metazoa > Chordata > Mammalia > Chiroptera > Hipposideridae > Hipposideros > Hipposideros larvatus. The sequence goes on from JAVKSA010000061.1 coordinate 537,996, forward strand.
TTGAAGCACTTAAAATCCATTTAGAACAAGCAGGACTTAATATTGCCCCTGATAAAATTCAAACAACCACTCCAGTTAAATATTTGGGAACCATTGTTGATCGACAGACTATTAGGCCGCAGAAGGTTCAAATTAGAAAAGATCAGGTCTCAACCTTGAATGACTTACAGAAGTTGTTAGGGGATATTAATTGGCTATGCCCAACCTTAGGAATTCCAACCTATGCTCTCAGTAATTTATTTAGCCTCTTATGGGGATCATCACAGCTAAATAGCCCTTGTAAATTGACTCCGCAGGCTATAAAATAATTAGAACTTGTAGAACAGAAAATACAAGAAGCTCAGACCCAGCGCATTGATCCTTATCAACCTTTACAGGTTCTGGTTTTTTCTACACCGCATTCCCCAACAGCAGTTATAATTCAGCAAGAGAAACTGGTTGAGTGGCTTTTTCTACCTAATAATTTTGTTAAAACACTCCCAACTTATGTAGAATTAATTTCAGAATTACTATCTAAAGCTCGTACCCGTGTCCTGCACCTTTGTGGACAAGAGCCTAATCAGATTGTGGTTCCTTTTAAGAATCAACAGATTGTTCATTTGAATACCCATAATGAATCTTGGCAGATAGGAATAGGAAATTTTTATGGGATTATTGACAACCATTACCCAAGAAATACGTTGTTCCAATTTTTACAGAAAACTAATTGGATTTTTCCTAAAAAACTCCGACAGGAGCCGATTCCTCAAGGAATCACGGTTTTTACGGACGGATCTAATAATGGAAAAGCTGCAATAGTTAGTGAAAAGGAATGCCAACTTGTTCACACTAACTGTAATTCAGCGCAGAAAGCTGAATTGGTGGCTGTCTTAACTGCTCTGCAAACTTATTTGGAGCCATTGAATATTGTTTCTGACTCAGCCTATGTTGTTCATACTGCTCAGAATATTGAAACAGCATCTCTGTCATTTAATTCCAATCAATCTCTTCAGGTTCTGTTTCAACAGCTTCAACCAATTGTGAGAAACCTTCAGCATCCATTTTTTATTACTCAGATTCACGCTCACACGACTCTTCCAGGGCCGTTGATGCGTGGAAATGCTATTGCTGACTCTTTGGTGGGGAATGCTCAGATAGAGGAAGCCACCCACTTTCACTCTTTAACCCACATCAATGTAGGAGGATTATGATCTAAGTTTCCCATTACTCTAAACAGACTAGGCATATAGTTCAGACTTGTCCTACCTGCCAGATTCTTAATGCTTCCCAAGAATGCCCAGAGGGTACTAACCCTCGAGGTTTGGTTCCTAATGACCTATGGCAGATGGATGTGACTCATGTCGCCTCTTTTGGAAAATTATCATTTGTGCATGTCTCTGTTGATACTGCCTCAGGGTTTCTAGTAGCCACTGCCCAAACTGGTGAAACTGCAGCACATTCCTGCCGTCATCTTTTAATTTGTTTCTCTATTATGGGCCTCCCCAAGAAAATTAAAACGGATAATGGCCCAGCTTATACTAGTGCCCGGTTCGCTAGTTTCTGTTCCACTTGGCAAATCCCTCATAATACTGGTATTCCTTACAACCCACAAGGACAAGCTATTGTAGAACGTGCTAATTCTACCTTAAAGAAACAATTAAACAAACAGAAAGGGGGCGACACAAAGGAGCCACCTCAAGTGCAATTAGCTAAAGCTATGTTTACTTTGAATTTTTTGAACTCCTGCGGTTCTGACTCACATATGGGTCGGACCGCAGCAGAGAGACATTTTAATACAGGCATTCAGAAACTGTCACAAATTCCCATATGGTGGAAAGATATTCAAACTAATCAGTGGAATCTAGGGACTTTGTTGACATGGGGACGAGGTTTTGCTTGTGTTTCTCCAGGCAAAGAAGAACGTCCTCTGTGGGTGCCTAGCCGGTGTATTGAACCTTATCATGAGCGACTCACACAAGAAGGTCGTCATGAAGCCGGCATGGCGTAAGGTGGCACGTTATTCATCTCCTGAAGAGATCTTACTGGAAACTCCCTCGGATGAGGAAGAAGAGAGATGCATGTCCATTACCCATCCACCGACACCTCCGACTATGGAGATGTCTCGTTTATCCCTGCAATCTAGTCGTGTGAGGACGGCTGTCCTGCCTACGCCCGCCCCTTCAGCTGTTACTCGGAGCACTAGAAGTGCTCCGCTCCCTACATGGGGGCAAATGAAAAAATTGATACAGGTAGCAGAGCACCGTCTCCAGGAGGAAAGATTGCCTAAAACGGAGGTCAACCTAATGTTGTCCATGATGGCTGTTCTCACTGTTGTAAGTTGTTTTCCCCTAGGAGCTGCTGCTGCTAATTTTACTTACTGGGCTTACATTCCAAATCCTCCTTTATTAACTCCAGTCACTTGGAATGATGATCCTCCTTTAATTTATATTCATGATAGTTCGTGGTTCCCGGGGCCTGAGGACCCCCGAGGACCTGTTTCCTGAAGAGGAAGGGAGACTCTTTACTTTGCTTAATCATTCTGCCCTTGGATTTTTGCATACTCCTATATGTATTGGCTCTGTTACACCATGTCTCTCTCTCACAGAGCAAACTTGGACTATTCCTAATGGAAAAGAAAATCGTACTTTTAAAGATTTATTTATGATTTCTAGTAAAGGATTTGTTACCCAACAATCAAGTACCCATAGTTTTCCACCTTCCATTCCTACTTGCCCTCTTCTTAACTCTTGGGACAAGAATCAATCCCGAATTCACTGGGATGAGTGTCGGGGAACCTTAGATAGAATAATTATTAATAATACTTTAGAGGGCCGGCCGAGTGGCGCGATGGTTAAGAACTCGCTTGGGATGCCAGAGGGCCCCGGTTCGGATCCCACGTGTGAGGGCCAGTGACACTGCCCTCTACAGCTAGGATGCTGAACGACGGCTCGGCCTGGAGCTGGGCTGCCGTGGGTCGCTGGCGACGGCGTAGGCTGCGGTCCCTGTGGCGGTGGGTTGCCATGGGCTACCGTGTGTAGCCAGCAGCCAGCGTGAGCGGCCAGCAGCCAGCGTGAGCGGCCAGCGGCCGCAGTGAGCGGCCGTCCAGAAGCCGGCGACTGATCTGCCTCGCCAGGGAAGAGCGCAATGATGGTGCCAACTTGGGCCAGTGAAGCAGCGTCCTCCACGGCTGGACTGGGGAGCAAAGCGACAGCACCTTGTCCGTTCCCCTTCCCCTAATTCCCCAGTACTGTTCCCGTCCCCCAATTACCCAATAAAAATCTTTAAAAAAAAAAAAAAAAAATAATACTTTAGAAACAATTATTGATTGGGGACCTTTTGGTCCCGCCTCTCAAGTTTGTAGAAATAATGTTTGCACAGAGCCAAGACAATTAAAGGATCAAATTATTCGAGATAATTTGTCTAGAGTAATCAAGTCTTCTTTAATATCTCTATTTTTTGGAAGGAAAGAGTTTTGGCTCCCCCTCAATTAAGAATGATTAAACCAATTAGAGGTCTGTTTCAAAAAACTTTATGGAAGGTTGTCTTAAGCATTGGACCGAATAAGTTATGGAAAGGAAATCTTACCCATAATAATAACAGTTATATTTTTAAATATGAAAAGACTGGACAAATTTATTTACAAGTTTGTCTTAAAAATCCATTTGTGTTTCTAATAGGAAAATTTACTATTAATCAGAATTTGAAATTGGTTGAATGCCCGTTATGCAGATTGTTTACTTGCCTTAATTCCTCTACTTTTAATTACCCTCAGGATCAAATGATGATTTTGAAACGTAGAAAAGGATTGTGGATACCTGTTCAAACCTCTAGGGTTTGGGAGGGATCTCCAACAATTCATGTTGTTCTCCAAATTCTCCATAAGATTTTACATCGAACTAAAAGATTTATTGGCTTTTTAATAGCAGCAATATTAGGAATTATAGCTATTACAACCACTGCTGCTGTCTCTGGAGCAGCTCTCCACCAGACAATTCAAACGACCCAATTTGTACAACAATGGCATGAGAATGCTAGTAAAACTTGGAATCAGCAATTAAGAATTGATCAAGAAATCAGTGTCCGTCTAGCTGATCTGGAAACTACTGTGGTTTATTTAGGAAGCCAACTGGAAAGTCTCCGGACTATTATCATTTTGAAATGTGATTGGAATACATCCACTCACTGTATAACTCCTTTTTCTTATAATCAGACTCGTACTCCATGGTCTGAGGTTTGAGCTCATCTTTTGGGGGCATATGCCCAATCTTACTGTTGACATACAACAACTGCAGCAAGAAATTGACCAGATGTCATCTGCTAATCTCCAGCTTCTTCCTGGAGAAGAGGCCTTGTCCGCGGCGGCGGAGGGGCTGTCTACCTTAAATCCACTTACATGGATCAAAAACCTCGGTGGAGGTTTTGCTGGTGCCTTTGTGTTTCTAATTATAATTTTGTTTCTGTTTTGTTTAGTCCTCCGGTGTGGCCAAAAAACCCTCCGGTGAGCAATAGACGAAGAAACTGCAAAGTCCGTGTTTCTCCTTCTCCATAAACAGAAAGGGGGAGATGTCGCCTTACAGCCGATTCTTAGACCACCCCCTCTGCATTAGCCTCTGACCCATTAGTTGAGAGAGTGTCTCGGAAAACTGAGGCCGGATGGAATGATATCTGTAAAGCTCTCTCGGGGGGCGTCTCGGTCTGACTGGGACCTGATGGAATGATATCAGCTGTCTCCCCTGGGAGGACATGTAATTATGTCTTGGGGCAATGTGGTGGAGTACGAAGGCATAGCATTTGCGGGAGTACACTGGGAAAAGGTCAATGGAAAAGGCCTTAAGGCACACAAGAATACATGGTTAATGACTCTCAGCATAGCAGTTTACTTCCTTGAAAATTTTCAATAAAAACCATGCGTCGACCCGATTTGGCCTCTCAGTCTATCTCTGAAGGCTGAGTCCCTTGGTCTCGCTCTTAAATCTTACTTCTGTCTCTGTCTCTTTATTTAATCTGCGTCACCCCTCTCGTGTCCCATTTGCCCTTGCCACGCAGGACGTGACACTAGTAGGGTAGCCTTTGGAGGAAAAACGGGTGCTGTAATAAATGATAAATTCCTAACTGGGTGGATCCTGGTGGGTAGTTACACCCCAGGCCTCTAACTTCTTTAGTGAATGGTTCTTAAGCCAGTCCTCTCTATGTTCTTGTGCATCTATGTTAACACACCTTTGAAAGGCCAGATAATACCCCTCCAGCATGGCAGCCCACCAAGACAACACGTAACCTCGTAGCTATCCTGTGATCCAATCCCGATGCCAGCCTTGCTTTGTATTCTTTATTTTCCATCCTTAATTTTAGGTGTATAAGAGAAACTGTAAAATTTATTCTTGGGAGCATTTGTAATCTTACTCCCCGGCAAATGTCCTCAGTTTGGCTTAAACTCATAAAAATGGACAGGTTTGTACATTTTTTTTCTCAACAGGCCCTTCTAGGCAATAGGAGCAGGAAAACAGTGGTGAAAGAGAGAGTTTGGACAGAGATGGGGGAGAGGATCAAAGTGTTGGATCCGTGGGCCACAGAGCCACGTGTTGCCTGGGACTGAAAGAGAGGACAAGGGGTGACAAGGAGAGGAGAGGAAGAAACAGCAGGCCGGAAGTCTAGCCACCTGGGTGTGGCAGAGAATAAGGTTGAAGGGGTGTAACTGGGAAGAGCTCAATGATAATTCCAACATGGGCCAGTGAAGCGACGCCCTCCACAACTAGACTGAAGAACAAAAGGACAGCAACTTGTCTGTTCCCCTTCCTTAATTCCTTAGCGTTGTTCCTCTCTCTGAATTTCCCAATGAAATCTTTTTTAAAAATTCTGTAAAAAACAAAATAGGTTCTCAAGCCCTTGCGCCCTCTATTCTCATTCTGGCACCCCTATAATGCGAATGTTGATATGCTTCTCATTGTCCTGGAGGCCCCTTAAACTCACCTCAATTTTTTGGATTCTTTTTACTTTTTGCTGTTCTGATTGAGTGTTTTCTGCTACCTTATCTCCTACATCGCTGGTTGGATCCTCTTCTTTATCTAATCTACTGTTGATTCCCTTAATATATTCTTCATTTCCATTATTGGATCTTTTATTTCTGACTGGTTCTTTTTTATGGTTTCCATCTTTATTTTTATATTCCCTATCTCTCTGTTGAAGTTCTCCCTGAGATCATTGAGCATTCTTATAACCAGTGTTCGAAACTCTGCCTCTGATAGATTGCTTATCTCTGTTTCACTTACCGTATTTGCCGGCGTATAAGACGATTTTTTGGCCCTGAAAAATATGCCTCCAAGTGGGAGGTCGTCTTATACGCCAGGTACACTTCAGATAGACTGCCCATAGTGCTTGCCCCGTGCCATAGTGGCCTCCCGATGCCCGCCCACTTCATTCCACATACCGTTCAGGCATCAGCAGCGCTGCTGGGTGTATGCTTGGCTGTTATGCGATTTTGCTGTTATGCGATTTTACCACACTCGCAAAATCGCACACAGCCGACCATACACCCAGTATGATAGCGCAAAATCACGAATCGCGATACCATACTGGGTGTATGGTCGGCTGTGTGCGAATTTGCGAGTGTGGTAAATTCGGGTTACCGTATATTTCTTTACATATGCATTGAAGATTCGCGATTTTGTGCTATCATGGTGCCTGTTAGAATGTTGAAGAGCTCGCACTTGCGCACTAGTGAGGTCCCAGGGAGATGCTGATGCAAGGGTGGACCAGACTGCTATAGTGACAGGGCGGGCAAACAGGGAGCAGGGACCAATCAAATCAGGCTTTGTATACAGCCAACAGCCAACCACAATACTGCACCATTGTACAGTACAGCATAGAAAATGTCAACCAGTCAAACCCCTATCATCCCTATCATGGCACCAGCCAAAAGAAAGAAGTATGATGCAAATTTTAAACTGAAAGTTATAAACTTTGCTAAGGAAAATAATAATTGTGCTGCTGCAAGACAATATGGAGTAACAGAAAAGATGGTTCGGGACTGGAAATCAAATGAGAAAGCATTAAAGAGTATGCCAAGGGGTAAGTGTGCATTAAGAAGAGGCACCCCACACTGGCCAGAACTCGAAAAACATGTAGCAGAAATGGTGGCTCAACATCGCCAAAACGGTTATGTGGTGACACGAAATACAATACGCTTGTTTGCACTTCAGTGGGCCAAATCAAATCTGATATTGTTTTACCTTTTATTTGGTGTGTGGAAGGTGTGCGGAAGAGGGGGTAGTCTTATACGGCGAGTATATAACAAACTCTGTATTTTGAGTGGAAATGTTAGGGGGTCGTCTTATACGCCGGCAAATACGGTAGTTCTTTTTCTGGAGCTTTGTTATGTTCTTTCATTTGGGACATGTTTTATTCTCCCCATTTTGGCTGCCTTCCTATGTATTAGGTAGGACTGCTATGTCTTCTAGTCTTAGTAGAGTGGTCTTATATATTGTGTTGTTGGAAAAGTCATGACCTATTTTTGCAATGAAAACCATAAAAAGATACATTATGACTTTTCCGACGACTGAATACTAGGTGTGCTGTGGAGTTCAGTGGCCCAGTCTTTCTGATCGCCTGAGCCACATGCTCTAGGTGCATCCCTTATGTGGGTTTTGTGTGCCCTGTTCTTGTAGTTGAGCCTTGGATTAATAATTGCACATCAATGTGAGGGACTGACCCTTGGGCTCACAGGTTGTAAAGACTGGCCTTGACTGCAGTGGAAGAGTTGTTGTGCAGGGGCTGATCCTACAGAGCAGGGTGTGCTTCAGCAGGACTCTGGTAACTGCCCAACCCGCCCCTTGGCAATGGCTGGGTGATGCACCAAAATTATGTGGACTCCTCTCCCCTGCACTGGAATCCTGGTCCATGATGGGGCTGGTATCTCTCGCTCCTTTAGATGGGAGACCCCCACAACCGAAACAGCCCTCCCAACCTTTAATGTTCACATGCGGCTGTGGGACTAGCCCATGCCATGTCTCTGACTTTCATATCAGTCTGGACATGGCTTCTTCTGCAAGTTCTTAGTTGAAGGGCTTCACTTCAGCTTGATTTTATGTGATTCTCCATAATGGTTATTTTGTAGATTGGTTGTAATTTTTTTTAAAGATTTTTATTGGGGTATTGGGGGGATGGGAACAGTGCTGGGGAATTGGGGGAAGGGGAACAGACAAGTTGCTGTTGTTTTGTTCTTCAGTCTAGTTGTGGAGGACGTTGCTTCACTGGCCCAAGTTGGCACCATCATTGCACTCTTCCCCGGCGAGGCAAATCAGTGGCCGGCTTCTGGACGGCTGCTCCCTGTGGCTGCTGGCCGCTCACGCTGGCTGCTGGCTACATACGGTAGCCCATGGCAACCCACTGCAACCCACTGCCACAGGGGCTGCAGCCTACACCGTCGCCGGCGACTCACAGCAGCCCAGCCCCAGGTCAAGCTGTTGTTCAGCATCTTAGCTGTGGAGGGCAGTGTCACTGGCCCTCATATGTGGGATCCGAACCGGGGCCCTCTGGTGTCCCAAGCCAGTTCTTAACCATCGCGCCACTCGGCTGGCCCTGGTTGTAATTTTGATGTGGTTGTGTAGAGTAGGTAAACACAGCGTTTACCTATTGTGCCATCTTGGTTGTCCTATATTGTTTCTTAAGTATCTTTTCAAATTTTTCATTGCAACTTTTCTAGCATAGTTTTCCAGCTTTAGCATTTCTTTTGCACGTGTGGAATCTCTGTGATTTTTTACATGAAAGATATTTTTATCTGTAAAAACGGTCATTTAACTTCTTTTCAATTTTGAATTTTGATGACATTTCTTTTTCTAAGCTAATTGCTCTGGCGAAGACTTCTAGTGCTTTCTTGAATAGTAATGCAGGGAATATGCATCTTTGCGTTTCTCCTTATCTTAGAGCTCAAACTTTCAGACATTGACCTTTGAGTTTGATGGTAGCTGTGTGCTTTTCAAATATGGCTGTTATTATGCTGAGGTAATTTACTGTTACATTAATGGCTTTTTTTTTTAAGATTTTATTGGGGAATTGGGGGAGGGGTACAGCGATGGGTAACCGGAGGAAGGGGAACAGACAAAGTTGCTGTTGGTTTGTTCTTCAGTCTAGTTGTGGAGGATGTTGCTTCACTGGCCCAAGTTGGTACCATCATTGCGCTCTTCCCCGGCGAGGCACCTCATTTGCCGGCTTCTGGACAGCTTCTCATTGCGGCTGCTGGCCGCTCACACTGGCTGCTGGCTACACACGGTAGTCCATGGCAAACCACTGCAGCACGGGCTGCAGCCTACACCGTAGCCAGCTACCCAAGGCAGCCGAGCTCCAGGTCGAGCTGTTGTTCAGCATCTTAGCTGTAGAGGGCAATGTCACTGGCCCTCATATGTGGATTCCGAACCGGGCCCTCTGGCATCCCAAGCCAGTTCTTAACCAACGCGCCACTCCGCTGGCCCTGTTAATGGCTTCTTAACAGGCTGTTGAATTCTATCAAATGCCTTTTCTGCCTTACTGAGATCATGTGTTATTTTCCTGTCTTCATTCTCTTAATGTGGTGGGTTGCACTGATTAACTTTTTTTTTTTAATTGGGGAATTGGGACAGGGGAACAGTGTTGGGGAATTGGGAAGGGGAACAGACAAGTTGTTGTCCTTTAATCTTAGTTGTGTAGGGTTCAGCTGCAAGTCCACTCACCATCCAGCCGCCTGTTGGTATTACAGGGCAGTTCAGCTCAAGGTGCCATGTTCAATCTTAGTTGCGGGTGGACATAGCCTACCATTCCATGCAGGAGTCGAACCACCAACCTTCATCTTAGGAGCACATGCTTTCACCAGCTGAGCCATCCTGCCACCTGTTGGCAGGTCAGCGGAAGCTCTGCTCAGGCGCAGCTCACTGGCCCATGTGGGACTCGAACCAGCAACTGTGTTGCTCAGAGCTCGCACTCTTAACCAACTGAGCAACTCGGCCGGCCCCTTTATTGACTTTTGTATGTTGAAACATTCCTGCTTTATGTGATAAATCTCCCATGGCCATTCTGTATAATTGCCTTAATGTGTTGTTGAATTTGGTTTACTAGTATTTTGTCTTTGGTTCAATACTGACTGGGTACATTAGTCTGTAATTTGTTTGTTTCTCTCTTGTACCTTTCTTGGGTTTGCTATAAGCATCATGCAGACTCCATAGCATGACTTAGCAACTCTTCATTCTTGAATTCTTTTGTAATATTTTTAGCAGAATAATTGTTTTTTCCTCTGTCAGTGTTGTTAGAATTTTGCAGCAAAGGCATATGTTCTGGGTTTGTTTCTTTTTATGTTGTTGGATATTTTGATTATTGCTTGAATCTTTCTAGTTAGAATTTCATTCACATTGTTTATTCTTTCACAATTGGTCCTGCTATATTTTTAGAAATTTACCCACTGCTTTCGAGGTTAGTAGTGTTGTCATATAATACCATTCCTACCACTCTCTTACAATCCTTTAAAGAATTTCTATGACATCAGTTGCAATGGTTCCTGTTTCATTTGTGATTTGACTTATTTGAATCTTATTGTGTGTGTGTGTGTGTGTGTGTATATATATATATATATATATATATATATATATATATTTATTTATTTATTTATTTTTTTTTAGCAGAGCCATCCTGCCACCTGTTGGCAGCCCAGCAGAAGCTCAGCTCGGGCTGGGAATCGAACCGCTGTTGCTCAGAGTTTGCAGTGTTTAGTGAGCTCTTAACCAATTGCGCCACTTGGCCAGTCCTGAATCTTGTATTTTTTACTTAGTGTTGGTAAGGGTTTATAATTTTGTTAATCTGTTTATAATCCAACTCTTATTTTCTTGATTTTTAAAATATTGTTTTCTAATCTCTTTTATTTACTTTTGCTCTAATACTACTTATTTTTTAATTTTTCTACTAAACTTTGTTTTAGTTTGTTCTGGTTTTTTTTTTTTTTTTTTTTTTTTTAGATTTTTATTGGGGGAATTGGGGGAATGGGAACAGTGCTGGGGAATTGGGGGAAGGGGAACAGACAAGTTGCTGTTGTCTTGTTCTTCAATCTAGTTGTGGAGGATGTTGCTTCACTGGCCCAAGTTGGCACCATCATTGCGCTCTTCTCTGGCGAGGCAGATCAGTCGCTGGCTTCTGGACGGCCGCTCACTGCGGCTGCTGGCCGCTCACGCTGGCTGCTGGCTACATACGGTAGCCCATGGCAACCCACTGCCACAGGGACTGCAGCCTACGCCATCGCCGGCGACTCATGGCAGCCCAGCTCCAGGTTGAGCTGTTGTTCAGCATCTTAGCTGTAGAGGGCAGTGTCACTGGCCCTCATATGTGGGATCCGAACCGGGGCCCTCTGGCATCCCAAGCGAGTTCTTAACCATCGCGCCACTCGGCCGGCCCAGTTTGTTCTGTTTTTTGAGTTGTAAAAGTTGATTTCTGATTTGTGGTGTTTCCTCTTTTTAATGTAAATACTTACCACTTAGCTTCTCTTTGTGCTGCTATCACTGCATCCCATAAATTTTAGTTGTATTTTCACCCAGATTTTTAAAAATTGCTGTTGTGATTTCTTTTTACTACTGGTTGTTTAATGATTGTTTACTTTTTACACTTTGTGGATGTTTCTGTTTTCCTTCTGCTGTGTGTTTGTAGTTTCATTTCATTGTGGTTGTAGTAGATGCTTTTTTTACTGCAATTTGTAAAAGAGTTTCATATTTGGTTTGTGGATAACATGTGGTCTATCATTGAGAACATTCCCTGTGTGCTTGAGCAGAATGTGTTTTCTGCTGATGTTGGGTGGAGTGTTGTGTATTTTTGTTAGATTCCTTCCTTCTGTGATGTTATTTAAGTGTTCAGTTTTTTTCTTGATCTTGTGTTGGTTGTTATATCCATACCTAAAGCTGAAGTAGTCAAATCTCATACGATTACTGTGCTGATATCTATTCCTACCTGCATTAATGTCACCATTTATCGCATATATTTGGGAGCTCTAATATTGTATGCATATATACTTATAATTGTTATATGTTGCTGCTGAATGGGCCATTTTACTATGATAATGTCTTTTGCCTCTTGTCAGTTTTTGTCTTACACTCTGTTTTATCTCCTAGAATTTAGCAACTCTGACTGTCTTTAGAAACAGGTTTGCATAGAATATCTTCTTTCCTTCGTGTACTATTAGCCAATCTCTTTTTAGATTTGTGAGTTTAACAGTTCCAGCTCTTTGACTGTCTCACTGAATCTACGTTTCCTCCTTTTCCCTTTTCTATTGGTTTTTGTTCAGGCAGGATTTCTGGTCACCCCTGTTGCCCATGATTTCAGAGGAAATGAATTTACTCTTTTCTGCTACTCAGAATGTTTGGTGAAATGTTTCTGCTTCATCACAGGTTTTGCCTTAGTTTCATTTTTCTTGTGCTATTTAACTATATGAGAAATTTTGAAGTACCCATTAATGTTATAATAATATAATACTGATAGTTTTAAAAATCTTGAATCATTGTTTTATGAGTGGAATACTCCAATAATCTATTTGGCTTCTGTTAATGCCTATATATCTAAATGTAGATGGATAAAATTCTATTTGTATGTTTCCATAAGTATTTCCTAGAAGCTAAAGTATTCTACAATATATTCTTTTCAGTTTGTGCAATGTTTTACTAGCCTATGATAGCACCTCAAAAAATCAAATTGTACAACTGATACGTTTCTATTGTTTCAAAGTTGTTGAAATACACATAGATAAAAATGATAATGAATAAAATTATTGAAAAACATGTCAAGAGACAACTCTCATTTCACTCACTTGTTTGGTATATAAATGTGTGCATGAGTGCATGGATGTGCAAGTCCATGATTTTTGTAAAAGACATCATTTCATGAAGAAATTTTATGTATTTTAGCAGTTTAAATTATATCTTAAACATATTCCACGGTCTTAATTTTTTTCTACATTATCATGTGAGTGATTTAAGTAAAAGTAAAAATTGTAGCATTATGTTCATGATTGCAGATGTCATGACCTTTCATACAGTGCAGTACTGTTAACTTTGAACTTGTTTCAAGTTTATTTCAGTTAGAGAATGCTTTGTCAGTGTACTTTTAGGGCTCTGTCTGTTACTTACTGTTGAACTGTTTAGGTTCAAGTCTGAACCCCACCTCCTGAATTTGATTGTTTGCTGAGTCAAATTGTTATTTGACCCGAGGCGGGTTTCTTAGAGTTTCTGTGACAAGTTTTGTTCCGTGTAATATGGGAACATGATTGTTCTATAGTGAGCCATTATGTTGTTAAACAGTTAAACTATGTAAAGCATTTAGACTAATGCTTAGTGTATAGGACATGTTCAAAAACTTGTACTTATTGCAGTAGTTATCGTCATCACAATTTAAGGGTCTGAATTTTTTTTATTGTGAAATAAACATTTTTTAAATTAGTTTCAGCTGTACAACACAGTGCAGTAGTTATAGTTTTTACCCCTCAAAGTGACAGCCCTCCTCCCCCAATCTGCCGCTGCCCTCCACCCCCAATCTGCCGCTGCACTCCCCCCACTCACATCATACATATCTATTACAATTCCCTTGACGCCTCTGCCACACTGGACTCCCCGTCCCGTAACCATATATATATATATATATATATATATATATATATATATATATATATTCACTTATAGTTGACATACAATATTATACAACATCAGCTTCAGGTGTACAGTGCAATAATCAATCCTCTACCCCATCCATGAAGTGTTCTCCCTAACAAGACATGTGAACATCTGACACCTTACAAAGTATTTACAACATTATTAATTATATTCCTCAAACTGTCTTTCATATTCCTGTGACAATATTGTAGTTACCTATTTTTGCTGTCTAATCCTTTCCGTTTCTCCCTCATCCTCACCTTTCTCCCAACTAGCAACCATCAGTTGTTCCTCTATATCTCTGAGACCATTTCCATTTACTTTGCTCCTTCATTCAGTTTTTTAGATTCCACATATAGTGAGATCACATGGTATTTGTCTTTCTCCGACTGACTTATTTCACTTACCATAATAGTCTCTAGGTCCATCCATATCGTTGCAAATGGTACGATTTCATTCTTCTTTATAGCAGAGTAATACTCCATTATATAAATATACCACAATGTCTTAATCCAGTCATCTACCGATGGGCATTTCAGTTGTTTCCAAGTCTTGGCTATTGTAAATAGTGCTGCAATAAACATAGGGGTGCATATATTTTTTCGAATTAGCGTCTTGGATTTCTCTTGATAGATACCCCAGAGTGGAATTGCTGGGTCATACGGTAGTTCCATTTCCAGTTTTTTGAGATACCTCCATACTGATTTCCGTAATGGCGGCACCAATCTGCAGTCCCACCAACAGTGCACCAGGGTTCCCTTTCTCCAAATCCTCGCCAGCACTTGTTTGTTGATTTATTGATGATAGCCATTTTGACCGGAGTGATGTAGTATCTCATTGTGGTTTTTATTTGCATTTCTGTAATGTTTAGTGCGGTTGAACATTTTTTCATATGCCTGTTGGCCATCTGTATGTTCTTTTTAGAGAAATGCCTCTTCATACCTCTGCCCATTTTTTAATTGGGTTGTTTGTTTTTTTGGTGTTGAATTGAATGAGTGTTTTATAAATTTTGTATATTAACCCCTTATCAGATATATCATTGGCAAATATCTTTTCCCATTCAGTAGGATGCCTTTTTGTTTTATATTTGTTTGATGATTTCCTTTGCTGTGAAGAAACTTTATGTTTGATGTAATCCCATATGTTTCTTTTTTCTTTTATTTCCCTTGCCCGAGGGGATATATCAGTAAAAATATGACTGAGTGTAAAGTCTGAAAATTTACTCCCTATGTTTTCTTCTAGGAGTTTTGTGGTTTCAGGTCTTACATTTAAGTCTTTATTCCATTTTGAATTTGTTCTTGTATATGGTGTAAGTAGGTTGTCCATTTTCATGATTTGCACGTGCCAAATTTTCTCAGCACTATTTATTAAATAGACTATTTTTACTCCAATGTAAATTCTTGCTTCCATTGTCATAGATTAAATGACCGCATATGGATGCGTTTATTTCTGGGCTCTCTATTCTGTTCCATTGATCTATGTATCTGTTTTTATGCCAGTACCATACTGTTTTAATTACCGTAGATTTGTAGTATGATTTGATGTTAGGTAGCGTGATACCTACCTCTTTGTTCTTATTTCTCAAGATTGCCATGGCTATTTGGGGTCTTTTATGGTTCCATATAAATTTTAGGATTATATGTTTTATTTCTGAGAAAAATGTCTTTGGTAGTTTGATAGGAACTGCATTGAATGTATATTATGCCTTAGGTAGTATTGACACTATAACTATATTAATTCTTTCTATCCATGAACATGGTATGTGTTTCCATTTATTTGTATCTTCTTTGATTTCTCTCTTCAGCGTCTTATAATTTTCTGAGTACAGGTCTTTTCCTTTTTTGGTTAAATTTATTCCTAGGTATTTTATTGTTTTTGACATAATTGTAAGTGGGATTGATGTCCTGATTTCTTCTTCTGATAGCTTATTATTGGTGTATACAAATGCAACTGATTTCTGAATGTTAATTTTGTATCCTGCTACCTTACTAAATTCATTGATCAGTTCTAACAGTTTTTTGGTGGAGTCTTTCAGATTCTGTCTATATAGTATCATGTCATCTGCATATAATGACAACTTTACTTCCTCCTTTCCCATTTGGGTGCCTTTTATTTCATTTTCTTGTCTGATTGCTGTGGCTAGAACTTCCAGAACTATGCTGAATAGAAGTGGTGAAAGTGGGCAGCCTTGTCTTGTTCCTGATCTTAAGGCAAAAGCTTTTAGCCTTTCCCCATTGAGTACAATGTTTGCTGTGGGTTTATCATATATGGCCTTTATTATGTTTGGATCTGATCCCTGTATTTCCACTTTGCTAAGAGTTTTTATCATAAATGTCTGCTGGATTTTGTCAAATGCTTTTTCTTCATCTATTGATATGTTCATATGATTTTGATTTTTCGTTTTGTTAATGTGATGTATTACGTTAATTGATTTGTGGATATTGAACCAACCTTGCATACCAGGAATGAATCCTACTCGATTGTGGTGTATGATCTTTTTAATGTGATGCTGAATTTGGTTTGCTAGTATTTTGTTGAAGATTTTTGCATCTATGTTCACTAGGGATATCGGCCTGTAGTTTTCTTTTTTTTGTAATGTCTTCGTCTGACTTTGGGATCAGAGTAATAGTGGCCTCTTAATGTGCTTGGGAGCCTTCCCACTTCTGTATTTTTTGGAATAGTTTCAGGAGAATAGGTATTAATTCTTTCTTGAATGTTTTGTAAAATTCGCCTGTGAATCCATCTGGTCCAGAACTTTTGTTTGTTGGAAGCTTGTTGATTACTGATTCAATTTCTTTGGTAGTAATCAATCTGTTCAGAGTTTCTGTTTCTTTTGGTTCAGACTTGGTAGATAGTATGCTTCTAGAAATCTATCCATTTCTTCCAGATTGTCAAATATTTTGGCATATATTTGCTCGTAGTATTTTCTTAGAATTTTCTGTATTTCTGTGGTATCTGTTTTCACTTAACCTCTTTCATTCCTGATTTTATTAATTTGGGTCCTGTCTCTCTTTTTCTTGGTGAGTCTGGCTAAGGGTTTGTTGATTTTGTTTCTCTTTTCAAAATACCAGCTATTGGTTTTGTTGATCTTTTGTAGTATTTTTTTGTCTCTATTTCATTATTTCTTCTCTGGTCTTTATTATTTCCTTCCTTGTACTCCCTTTGGGCTTGTTCTGCTGTTCTTTCTCCATTTCCCTTAGGTGTAAAGATAGTCTGTTAGTATGAGATTGTTCTTGTTTCTTTGTTTTTTTGTTGTTTTTTTCCATTTTTTCAGCTGAGCCATCCTGCCACATGTTGACAGCCTCGTGGCTGCTCAGCTTGGGCTGGGACTCGAACTGCTGTTGCCCAGAGCTCACACTCTTGAGCGAGCTCTTAACCAACTGAGCCACTCGGCCAGCCCTGTTCATGTTTCTCTGGATAGGCCTGCATTGCTATGAATTTTCCTCTTAGGACTGTTTTCGCTGCATCTCATAGATTTTGGGTTGTTGTGTTTTCATTTTCGTTTGTCTCAAGTTAGCTTTTGATTTCTTCCTGATCTCAGTTTTGACCCAGTGGCTATTTGGTAGCATGTTATTCAGCCTCCATGTATTTGTGTGCTTTCTGGGTTTCTTCTTATAATTGATTTCTAGTTTCATAGCATTGTGGTCAGAGAAGATGCTTGATATGATTTCAATCTTCTTAAATTTATTGAGACTTGTTTTGTGTCCTGACATGCAGTCTATCTTGGAAAATGTTTCATGTGCACTTGAGAAGAGTGTATATTTTGTTGTTTTGGGGTGAAAAGGTCTAAAAATATCAATTAAATCCAGCTGGTGTAAAGTGTCATTTAAGGCCACTGTTTCCATGTTGATTTTTTGTCCGGAGGATCTGTCCATTGGTGACAACGAGGTGTTGAAGTCCCCTACTACAACAGTGTTGCTGTTGATCTCTCTCTTTATGCCTGTCAAAATCTGTTTTATATATTTAGGAGCTCCTATGTTGGGTGCATAGATGTTTTCTAGGGTTATGTCCTCCTGTTGAATTGATCCATTTATTAATATGTAGTGTCCTTCTTTGTCTTTTATTGTAGTCTTCATTTAAAAGTCTAGTTTGTCTGAAATAAGTATTGCTACTCCACCTTTTTTCTCATTTCCATTTGTATGAAATATTTTATTGTATCCCTTTACTTTCTGTGTGTGTCTTTTGATCTGAGATGAATCTCGTGTGAACAGCATATGCATGGGTCCACTTTTCTTATCCATTCAGCCACTCTATGTCTTTTGATTGAAGCATTTAGCCCATTCACAGTTAAAGTGATTATTGATAGGTGCATATTTATTGCCATTTTGTTATTTGTATTTCTGATCTTCCTGGTTTAGCTTGTTTTCCCCTTTCCTTTGTTTAAAAAAGCCCTTTTTACATTTCCTGCAATGCTGGCTTGGTGGTAATGAATTCCTTAAGCTCATTCTTTTCTCCTTGAATATTAAGTGAGGGCATGAATTTTTTTAAAGACACTCTGGAGTCTTTCACCTCTGTAGATACTACTCATGCTCTAGCTCATCTTGACATTGAATATCACTCAGTGTGTAGAACATATCCATCAGGGGTCACGTCTGCCTAATGTGGAGATATGTCTATTTCCAATTGAAAGGAAATTTATGAATGTAATGTAACCGAGAACTGTATCAACAATACTTCCTCCATTTCAAGGAGTTTCCCCAGTGTCAAAGCCCACATTCCTAATATATATGGGAATGACCTTAGGAATCCTTCAATACTGACAAGCGACCAGAATGCACGCAGGAAGAATTCTTGAATTTAATGAGTATGGCAAAGACTTTAGGGTGCGTTCAACCCTAACTAGACATCAGGTAATTTATACCTGAGAAAAACCTTACAAATGTACTTTGTGTGGCAAGGCTTTTCATAGAAAATCACACCTGGCAAGTCATCAGAGCATTCACATAGATGACAAACATTATAAATGTAATGAGTGTGGTAAAGCGTTTAGTGTGCATTGAAGACTCATTTACCATCAGGTCAGACATCCTATCTTAGAAGTCATCAGAGAATCCATATAGGAGACAAACCATAGAAATGTAACGAGTGTGGGGAAGACTTTAGTATAATTTTAAACCCAACTTATTATGAGATACTTTATACTGGCAAGAGACCTTACAAATGTACTGGATGTGGCAAGGCTTTTAGGTGGTGCCTTAAACTCAGGACTCACCCAGTAGTTCATACTTGCAAATGTAGTGAATATGGCAAAAGTTTAAATTAGAGCTCAGTCTTTACTAGATACAAGAATATACATTCTGGAGAGACACCACACCACTGAATATTTGGCAAGGTTTTTACAGGCACAGTGAGTATAGCAAAGGCATTACTTTGAGTTCAAGTATTATGCAACAACAGAGACCCCATAGAGAAGAGAAATTATGCAAATTTGTGTGGCAGAGCCAATTTTCAGGTCTCACAATTTACTGAACATCAGAATGCAGGTCTTTGAGAGAAACCACACAAAAGTGATGTGTGTGTTAATGCTTTTACCCAGAGATCAGAAGGGTGGGGACATCATACGGTTCATGGTGGGCGCAACCTTATAAATGTCGTGAATGTCATAGGCTCTTCACCAAGTTCTATGCCTTTGGAGTAACGACAGTTCACCCAGGAGAGAAACTGCTCCAATATTCTGAACAATGGAAATGTTTATAAGAAACCATGTCCTCAGGATTCACTCAAGTTTTCATATTGCGGCAAAATTCTTACAAATGTACTGAATGTAGTAACATTTTTAAACAAGTCTCACAACTGACCTCACGCTCAGGAATCCATACTAGGAGCAGCTAAATCTCTAGTTCTCTAAGGTTAACCTGGGGTGTTACATACTTCAGAAAAATTACTAATCAAACTATTTTAAAACTAAGGACATTCTATAAATTTCAGAAACAAGAACATGTGTAAACAGCCCATTATTTTTAGTGTTTATAATACTTAGTTATTTGAGTTCTGTGGAAAAGACTACATTACTATTTATTAATTTTAATTTGAAGTTAAAAGTCTATTGAAGTTAAGCATTCCTTACAGGCCTTTCATGATCGTCCCTGGGAAGCAAAAAATACAGTGAGTGGCCTACTTCATTAGGCATTTATCCATGCATCCTGGAAAAAGAAGGACACTGAATATCAAGTTCATTATTGTATGAATTAACATCAGGGAAGGCAAGGGGTAACGTAAAACTATGTTATCAGTCTTCGTACTTACTAGGCTCAGGGTGCCCACCTCTAGACAGGCCCCTGGAAGTCACGGGAAAGAATATTCTACCAACTAAGCATGAAACAGCAGGCCGGACAGCAAGGGGCTCGGCTTTTCATGGGAGATGAGTGATAGGTTAACGGGTGATTACATGGTAGAAATAATGCAGAAGGAATGGTGAGTTTCTCCATTGAGTGGCGATAACTGCTGTATATGAAGAGTAATGAAAATTTTGTCTTATTCTCAGAAATGATAGAGAACAGTTATCTGACAGGGGAGCTTAATCAAAGGAACCAGGATGGTGTGTGAGTGAGTGTGATTCACACTGAAGTGCTGGCATTAGCTTTTGCCCGTGTTATTGGGAATGTATTTCAGAGCTCATGTTTTAATGAATAAAGTTAATCATTTTTCATAACCCTGAATGAATCATGTTACTTGTACCAACACTATTTTATCCCAAATCTGTAATGTACTTCATAACAAACAGCAGTGCATCATTAGACTCTGAAATTTGAAAGAATTGATACCAATTTCCTTCCATCGTGGGATCAAGGACCATACAATTTAGGGGTCATGTACTCGTAAATTGCACTGGAATTATTCTCTCCACAATCTGGCTCATGTATTTATGAGGCTATAATAAAAATATAGTGGTGAAATCTCAGCCTGATCTTTAAAACCTTCCCGTCATTCATAAATATACACCATAGGGTTATATTTATGTCCTTATTTGTACCCAAATGCAACCCATGATATACTCCTTCATTACATGAAGTGAAAACAGAAATATAGTAAATGTGAAAAAGTATGAAATCAAGAACATTTCAGGAATATGTATAGAGCTTTTGAGCTTGGAGCACTTAGTGAAATAATTTAGGTGAGCAATGTATAATGGGAATGCTTCTGTTGTTGTTGGGAAAATCAGAAATTTCATATTTTCACTCTCAAATCATTTTTGTGAACTTGCACTTGTAACCATTCACAACAGGGTGGAACCCTGTCCAAAATTTGGTTTGCATTTAGAGACTGATGCTGTTATACACTCAAATGTTAAGAGATTACTTTTTATATTAAAAAAGCATGCTTTCTGAAAGTAGTGTCACGTACTCTTTCATGTCAGGCAAATCAGAGTTAAAACATAAGTCAATTTAATATGAGATTCAATGCCACAGAGACAAACTATGAACAAACCATCAATGTGTTTACACAGCAGTGAATTACCCACACTCATGTGTGCGGTGTTTAGGACCACTAGTTTATCTCACACCATCAGTCCACTTATAGAAATTACTCCTCCTAGCTTGTGTCTTTGCCACTGGACTAGTTTCTACCCCACAGTGACCCCTTTTTGCTCTGTGACCACTTATCCCATCGCCTCATCAACCTCTTTCTCTTACAGACACTGGCTCTCCCATTGAAATGGGAATAGAGTCATCAATTCCTTTCTGCAGCCTGGACGGCAGGCTCCACCCCATTCTGACAATAAAAACTGTCTTCAGATATTTGAGTCTATTTCTTAGGAGGGGTGTAACCATTCCTGGATGTCACCTGCATCCATGTAGAAATCAGAAAAGCAAGTAATAACATGCCATGTTGTTTTCATGACAATATGACAATGAAGAACTGACAGAAATGAAGGAACTCATTGGCAGGCAGTATATAAGGACATACCTGTGTCTCACCTGAGACTGGTAAAACTTACCATTAAGAAATGCTTTGTGGGTCAAGGGCAAGTTAAAACTCAAAACCACAGCACAGTCTAAATGAAGGACATGGCCCCAGTGCCCCTTGAGCTAAACTGCTAGTTGTTAAAATGACTACAGTGAAATTGCTCTTTTTGGACTAAAGGGTTCAGTGAACAGAAATGACAGGTGTAGCTCTCCTTGGAACACCTAAAAAGCATGAAGACCCTGGAATAAATCTAAAGAACTAGGCATGCTTTGCAAAAAATGGAGTTTGGAGGTACTGGAACGTGGAACTGTTTAATGTCCTGTTGTACTATTGAGACTTCTACAAACTTGTCCTATAAAAAAACTGAGCTAATAGACTCACAACAGTCTTTAGAACTATAGCTGTTTATGAGAAGGATGTAGCTTGGGAAAGCTGCTTGTATATTAGATG
Source organism: Hipposideros larvatus (assembly GCA_031876335.1). NCBI lineage: Eukaryota > Metazoa > Chordata > Mammalia > Chiroptera > Hipposideridae > Hipposideros > Hipposideros larvatus. The sequence continues at coordinate 559,976 of JAVKSA010000061.1, forward strand.
TGACTAGGTGACGTCAGGAACAAGAAACAGAAGGACTGGCTATTCATTTACAGGTGAACTGGAGTCAAGAAAGGCTCTTTCCTGATTCTTGCCCACATAGACAAGGGCCCTGGCTCCCGTGGGGAGGGTTTATTGAGTTGTTATTTCTGTGTTTCACTGTAATGTGTTATATGATAAGGACTTCACTCAGGGCTCTGAATCAGGAATCTCATAAGAAGATTCTTATAAGATCAGAGGAATCTTATAAGACACTCATTTGTGATGAAGTCATGTGTAGGTAAGACTTTTGTCCATTGCTTTTGGGACAGAAGTAAATATATTGTTTTGTGAGCAAAGGAAGAACAAATTACTTCTGATGGAAGCTGCACTACCATATATTGAAGCATTAATTCCAATTATCACTCTCCTGTGAGGTTACACATCTCTGCCCCTTGATGTTAACCATGACCACTTGCCCAGGCAACGCTTCCTTCCTTTGGGATGATTGTACTTCGTACCAACATTATGGCAAGCTTGGCTGTGAGTTTTCATGATTTCCTTGGCCAATTTGATGTGAGTACAGGTGGCATATTTGAATTTTAAAGGGACTATTTAGGCATCTTTTTTTGCTTCTCACTCTGTCTTTCTCTGCTCCAGCCCCAGATGGACTGAAATTTTCCAGAATCTAATTATGGGGCCAAGCAAGAGGTGGACAATGAGAGATATAATATGAGGATGAAAGAAAGGTTTGTTGTTAGAAGCCAAAGAGAACTGAGGGGTATGTGTTACCATGGCTAAACTTCCAGAAAGTTGCCTGGTGTTCTTTCAATTGTTGGGAGCCATTTGAGAGCAGTGAGGCTGCAAGTTGAGAAAGCTGCAGCTCTCTATGCACTGTGTGCTCAAAAAGCTACAGACCTCCAGTTTCTGTGAGCAGCAAAAAGAGGAACTGCTGGAGAGACTTGTTGCCCAGCAAGAGCCAGCTCATCTCCTGTGCCATGGGAAAGCAGAAGTCCCTTGGAACCTTGCCGAGAGCCGGCTCGACAGCTGTGGCCCCTGGAAGATCAGGGCAGGAACCCACCGAATGGTCCCTGAGCAGGATTGATCGGCACGAAGAAATGAGAAATGAGAGAATGGCATAGACACCAAAGTTGGGATTAGGAGGGTCACTGACTGCGGATGGCAGACAGGACAAATTTTTTTAAAAGACATAGTGCTTATATAGAGAGCAAGTTCGTCTTTTACCGGGAATAAATCTTACCTAAGCATAGGGGTTTTGGTAGGGGGTTTGTGGGGATTGAGGAACCAATGTTCCTGACTTAGGAGTTTGGACGTGACATAATGTCTTGGCAACAAGTTACATGATCACATAGCATAAACTAATAATATATTTTAAGCAAAGTGAAACTTAAGGCAAATAGCAACTGTCAGCAAGTCCATGATGGAAAAGTCCCAAAAGTTCATAAGTCCATAGACAGTAACATCTGAGGGTCTGGTGGTTGTGGTTTAGGAGCTTCTGCTTTTCCAAGGCTCAGGGGGTGAGCTAGGTGTTGTTGGGTTACTGATTTTATCAGTTCCCTTTTTGCTGTTCAGCTAACAAGCAGCTTTGCAGTCTTTTTCTCAGCACACAGAACTTGGGGTCTTTAGCCACCTGCCATTCTCCACCTGCAGTCAACCTGGAGTCTTAGTACTTTGAGACGGCTCCCAACAGAACCGAAAACACTGGACCCTCAAAAGCAGCTTCTTAATAGAGACTCTTATGCGTTGGGACTTTTCACCGTGGACTTGCTGACAGTTTTTATTTGCCTCAGTTTAACCTTGCTTAAGAAAATATCATTGGTCTATGCTGTGCTTGATGTAACTGGTTATTGTAAGAAACTACTGACAAGGGACATTGGTTCCACATTCCCAAAAATCCCCTATGCTGTAAGAAAATTAATCCCTACAATGAGAAACTTAATTCCTCTATATAACCTGAGGGTAATTAATAAACAGTGTCACTTTCCTCCACCAGCGGCAGAGTGTCCCTCCTGATCCCAGCTTTTGTCTCTGTGTCTTTCTTCTCTACTTGGTTTCTTTCATTTTTCCATTCTCCCACCCAGTCCCCTCAGAAACCTTTCGGTGGGCTCCTGGCTGATGAGTCAGGGGACCTCTGGTTGGGAACGAGCTAGTCTCGTTCATTCAATGACATTTTCTTTTTTCTGTATCCACCCTAACATCCCAATGTCAAGGTTACAGATGGGAGTGCATTATGACCAGTAATTTGTGTGACCTTTGAAATCGAGATTTCAAGAATTCCCTTCCTATTGTTATTACCCTCATTCACTTTATTTTATACTTTTTATTTCCCTTAGAATATCCATTTATTTTTAATTCATTGAGGAACATATTACCTTTCATTTTCTAAGAGTCTTCTGTGGATTTTATGTTATCAGTTCTGTTTTCACCTGGTTTAACGAATTTTGTAAGTGGCCTCACACACCATGCCCATGTTCACCTGCTCCCTTTACCTAAGTCAGCCTCAGGACAGATGAGCTGTTTTCAACTCATGTCCCTTTACAGGCAGCAGTTCACAATGATGTACAGAAAACCAAAGCAAACAAACAAAATAAATAACTGTTAGCTTATAGGTGTTTGGTTACATAGCTATCTGTTTTCGAAGGGTGATACTTATAATTTCTGTCTTAGTGGCAAATTATAAATGTTGATATGTTCTGTTCTCATTTATTCAGAGTACGTTTTACATGGCCAAGACCATAGTTTGTCATGGTACTAATGTAGAACTATGTGCATTTTTAAAGGTTGTGTATAATTTTCTTGGTTGGTGTGTTCTTCTGAAGGAATGTTGCCTTACAGCCAATCCCACGACCACCCCCTCTGCATTAGCCTCATACCCATTAGTCGAGAGAGTGTCTCGGAAAACTGAGGCCGGATGGAATGATATCTCTAAAGCTCTCTCGGGGGGCGTCTCGGAAAACTGAGACCTGATGGAATGATATCAGTTGTCTCCCCTGGGAGGACATGTATAGTGTGTCCTGTGGCTGTGCAGTGATGTATGAAGACATAGTATTTGTTGGAGTACAATGGGGTTAGGTAATGGGAACAAGCCTTAAGGCACCTGCGTATACACGGTTAATGATTCACACTTCAGCAGTTTACTTCTTTGAAAAATCTTAATAAAAGCCTGGCGTTGACCCGATTCGGGGCTCAGTCTTGATCTGGAGACTGGGTCCCATGGTCTCGCTCTTAAATCTTACTTCTGTCTCTATCTCTTTATTCAATCTGCGCCGCCCCTCCCTTGTCCCATTTGCCCTTGCCACGCAGGACATGACAACTGGCGCCCAACGTGGGGCGACTCGAGGAAGGGAAGGAAGACTTCGAGTCTTGGTGCACTTCACGGCGCAGACCCTAGGACGGGCCGGCACTCTACTTGGTGAGAAGTAGGGAAAAGTTCTGGGGCATTGTACCGGGGTATCCGGAGAATAACCTAACTAACAAACTTTGTGTATGAGAGTGTGTATGTGTGAGTGATTGATTATAGTTTCAAGATCTTTTGATCGCGAAACTTGCGTGGGCTCCCACCTGCGGTTCCGTAATCTGTCATACGGCATAACGGTGACTGGGCATTTGTCTTGGACAATAGCCCACCAGTTCGGGAGATCATACCGAAGCGCCTTCAGCCAAGACAAACTTAGTCCCGCGAGGGACGCGGCCAGGCAAGCATCTGAGTGATTGAGTGAAAGTCTTTTCTTTTCTTTTCTTATATAAACTAACATGGGGAATTCAGAAAGCCGATATAGACGTTATATTTGCCTCCTTAAGCAATTATCTAAAAGAGGAGGGGTTAAGATATCAGAGAAAAAATTAAAAGAACTTTTAAAAATTATTGAGACCCATTGTACTTGGTTCCCGGACTTACGCACCATAGATTTAGATCAGTGGGAAGAAGTAGGGAAAGACATTGTAGAAAAACAACTTAAGGGAGAGGCAATCCCCACATCTATTTTGGAAACCTGGAGACAGGTCCGGTCAGTCTTAGAGCCTTTACACACAGACACAGAAGACGAGGAGGAGGAGAAAAATCAGGATTGTGAAAAGAATCAGGATTGTGACAACCAAATTAGATCTTCTGAGGAGGAGGGTGAAGGGGAATCTCTGGAAGCACCCACAATAACTCCAAAGGCGCTATATCCCTCTCTGAATAATTTATTGATCCCTGATCATTTACCACTTCCACCAATTGTGAGAAAGAAGGATTGGGGTTTGTCAAAAAAGTCATCAAAATCAAAACGCTTAGTCTCCTCTGCTGTACTGGCACCTCCACCTTATGCTCGAGGTCCGCTTTCCTCTATGTCAGCCATAGAAAAAGGAATTCAACAGGCTAGAATAGAGGGAGACTTGGAAGCATTAAATTTTCCTGTTGTGGTCAGAGATCGTATTGCTCCTAATGATGAGCATCCTGATGGAGTGGAACTAGTAGAATATCAACCGTTTCCTTTTAAACTCCTAAGAGAACTCAAGCAGGCGGTTACTCAGTTTGGTCCTACCTCCCCCTATACTATAGGTCTAGTTAGAGGTATTGCCGATGGAAAGAGAATGGTCCCAATAGATTGGAATGCCTTGGCTAAAGCCTGCCTTTCTCCTGCTCAGTTTTTACAATTTAAATCCTGGTGGGTTGATGGAGCAGAAATTCAAAGTAGGCAAAATCAGGCTGGTGACATAGATATTACTAAGGATCAATTAGTAGGTGATGGAGATTGGTTAACTACTGAGCAACAGATCCGGATGACCCGTCAAGCACTGGATCAGCTCAAAAGAATTTGTTTAACAGCCTGGGAAAAAATAGAAGTGGAAGGAAAAGTTCCAACCTCTTTTCAAAATATATTTCAAGGGGCCGGCCGAGTGGCGCGGTGGTTAAGAGCTGGCTTGGGATGCCAGAAGGCCCCGGTTCGGATCCCACATATGAGGGCCAGTGACACTGCCCTCCACAGCTAAGATGCTGAACAACAGCTCAACCTGGAGCTGGGCTGCCATGAGTTGCCGGCGACGGCATAGGCTGCAGCCCCTGTGGCAGTGGGTTGCCATGGGCTACCGTGTGTAGCCAGCAGCCAGCGTGAGCGGCCAGCAACCGCAGTGAGCGGCCGTCCAGAAGCCGGCGACTGATCTGCCTCGCCCGGGAAGAGAGCAATGGTGGTGCCAACTTGGGCCAGTGAAGCAACATCCTCCACAACTAGACTGAAGAACAAAACGACAGCAACTTGTCTGTTCCCCTTCCCCCAATTCCCCAGCACTGTTCCCATCCCCCAATTCCCCAATAAAAATCTTACCAAAAAAAAAAAAAATATATATATATATATATATATATATATATATATATATATATATATATGTATATATATATATCAAGGACCTCAAGAGCCTTATTCAGAATTTATTGCTCGTTTGCAGGACACCATTAAAAAACAGGTGTCCAATGCACAAGCAGCAGATATAATATTACAAATCATAGCTTATGAGAATGCTAATGAAGACTGTAAAAAGGCGATCGGGGCACAGAAAGGAAAAACAGACGCCATGGGGTATCTTAGACTCTGTCAAGCAGTAGGCACTGAACAATATCGAGCTACAATGTTAGCTCAGGCACTTACAGGCATGACAAGAGGAAAAAGATTCCCAGGCACTTGCTTTAATTGTGGGAAGCAGGGTCATACCAAAAAGGAATGCAGAAAGAAGATTAAAACTGTTTCTAATACGCCCAATGATTCTATGCCAGCAGAATCTAGTCCACCAGGAATATGTCCCCGATGTCAGAAAGGGAGACACTGGGCATCAGAATGCAGATCATTATATCATAAAAATGGAACTCCCCTTCAGGGAAACGGGAAGCGGGGCCAGCCCCAGGCCCCGACAACAACAGGGGCATATGTGACATCAGCCACTCCTCAGAATTATAAGGCAACAAAAGAAGACCTCACTTTTCCACCCTCTGTGTCAGAAAAAATCTAGTTCTTCACTACGTGGTGTTTTCTTTCTCTGTGTCCCTATTACTCTCGCAGTACTAGCACACTCACCCAGAACGCTTCACTTCTGACACTCGTGGTCAGCAAATGTGTGGAGATTTCCCCCTCCACCCCAAGCAATTCTCTGGGACACCAGCTGGTTGTCCTACATTTTAATGCAATTCTGACACTTTCACCCTGGAGACAGCATCATATTTCAGAGATGAAGGGCTCATTTTCATAGGCTGCCCCTCCTGCCTTCAACACAGATGCCAAACGGAGTTCCAGGTTGTTTCGTTACCTGTGCTTCTGACCAACCAATCGGCTGTAGATTGGAGGTTTCAACAGCCCCCTCTTTGAGTTCAATTAATTTGCTAGATCAGTTCACAGATCTTCAATGTATTAAAGGATATGATAATGCAGATGGACAGTCAGATGAAGAGATACATAGGGTCAGGCCTGGGAGGTTCCCGAGCAGAGGAGCTTCTGTCCCCGTGGAATTGGAGTGCATCATCCTCTAGGTATAGATGTGTTCACTCTCCTGGAAGTCTTCAAATCCCAACCTTTGGCATTTTATGATGGTTTCCTCACGAAGGTATGACCAGTATGTAACTGCATTTCCAACTCCTCTTTCTCTCTGGAGTGTGGTTGTGAGGCTGAATATGCCAAGCTTCTAATCATGATGTGGTCTTTCTGGTGACCAGTCCCCAGCCAGGAGCTCACCCCGAGTTGCATCAAGAGAACAAAACTTGCTCCTAGTGCTCTCATCCCTTAGGAAATCGTAAGGGTTTAGAAACTCTGTGCCAGGAATCAGGGCAGAGACTAATATAAATATTTTGTTACATCATAGTTCTATAGATGTCAGATCATCTTCATTGATTTACTAATTTCATTATTAGTCTTCTAGGTACTCATTTTCTTTCTTATTGTTGTATAGATTGTTGAGAGAGGGGACATGGGAATCTCTGAACATAAGTGTGGGTTGCATTTTTTCTCATTGTTTCCTGGTCAATTTTTTCAGGGGTTTGGAAGTTCTGTTGCTTGGTGCATGGTTCATGATTGTTATGTAATTGTGATGAGTTTATCCCTTCATGGTTGTGAAATAGATTTCATTATCCCTGGTCATAGTAGTTGTTCTCCATTCCACTTTGATCTTAATATAAGTACTGTATTATTTATTTATTTATTTATTTATTTATTTTTTACCTGAGCCATCCTGCCACCCGTTGGCATCTCAGCGGCAGCTCAGCTCAGGCCATGAATCGAACCGGCAACCCTGTTGCTCAGAGCTCGCACTCTTGAGGGCGTTCTTAACTAACTGAGCTACTCGGCAGGCCCTAAGTACTGTATTTTGAATAGAGTGCATATGCTTTATTCTTTATTTCGAGCTTTTATTTTGCATCCTTTTTTCTAATATTTTTCTTGTTGTTTCGATGTTTTCTTTGGGACTGCCTTTAAAATGTAAGCATATCATTGAATGACATATTTTCCTGAGAGTGTTTATCATTCAGTAATAATAATTTCCACCCATGATGGGGGCCTACTATGGTTTACACCCACCACCTCCACCCAAAATCATGTTATTGCATGTAAAGTTTTCATTTCTCCTTTTTTATAACATTATTTTCATATTTAATTTGACTTTATTATCTTATCTTATTATTCCCACCCCAACCCTCAAATTTGGCAACCATCAGCTTGTTCTCTATATGTTTGGGTCTGTTTATATTTTGTTTTCTTTATTCTTTCCAGCCATGTTGACCCCGTCTTTATAAAAGAAAAGCTCTCTTCTGTGTGACTTGTTAGTGTAGGTGTTGTACTCAGAGCATTATATCTAGACTAATAATGTTTCCTGTAAAGTCTCTCTTCACTCAAGTCCAGATTTAAGAACTATTTTATAGTAGTAAATATTATGCATTTTATGTGTGTTTAAAACTGCATAGTTTCTATATTTGTGGCACAGAATTTAATTCACGAGGTCAAACTAGTTTCTGGGTTGTTCAGATTTTTGAAGTCTTCAATAATTTTGACATTTTTAATAATGAAAATTTTCTGTTTTATAATGATTTTACAGGGAGACATATGTCAGATTTTTGCATTGATTGAGAAAATTTTCTGTTCTTTCTCTGAATATGTTCATTTTCCTTCCTTGTAAATTTTACAAGCACCAAAACTCCCCATAAAGGAGATGAATTCTTGACTTTTAGTATTATGATAGGCTTTGCTTCAGTGATTCTGAGTTTAATGAAGAGACCACCAGCCCTGAATTTATTTGCTTGTGAACATGGGAGTCCACGTTGAAATCTCTTTCATGCCAACATGGCTGGTTGGCACAGTATTCCATAATACCATATAATCTCCATAATCTATCTTCAAAAGATCCCAAAATCTATTCCCAACATACTGGTTTTTTTTGAAACCATGTTCAAGAAATCATGTTCATGAAATAATTTGATGAAAATATTCTATCAAACTTTTAATTATCAGGGTACACCATACAGATTAAAACTCAGGGTGCATATTATAAGTATAATCAAGTAAAATCTATGTAAAAGGTTCCAGTTTTCACAACTGGAAAGAATTCTTGCTAGTATCAAAAACGACATTTACAATAAAGATGGGAACGTTTTGATACATTCTTCATTAATAATCAAATATCAAGTTATACATATTAGAGAAAAGCTTTACAAATACAATGAACTTGGAAGGTCTTTATGCAGGATGAATCTTCTATAATCATCAGAAATTCACCCGGAGAGATCTTAAAATATAATGAACTCGGCTACATATTAAACCAAGAGTAAAGCATTACTAAACATCACTAAATCTACACCTAAGAGATATAAAGCGGTGCATCAGACCTAAGCTAAAATAAACGTAATGAACACCAACAGTCTGTAACCAATAAGAGCGAGGCAGAGAGCCCCGCCCCGCCCAAGGTTTGGCCCCTTCCCCTGGGTACTTCCTCCTTCGTGCCCCGCCCAGGATCTTAGCGCTTCTCACAGGCCCCGCCTGCGGCCCACGTTTTCTGGCAGCGTCGGGGCCGAGTTTCTTGCAGATCCGGAAGCGGCTACGGCAGAGAGAGGGTCTGGTTGGCGTCTGTGACTTTCCGTGTTTGTGGTTTAAGCCTGAGCGTCTCAGTCCACCGTCCTGCACTCCTGCCGCCTGGGGGTCAGTACCGATGGTGAAGTCCCCGCACCCGCGCCCCCTACAGCGGTGAGTCCGGCGTCCTGGGGAGACGTCCCGATCCCAGGCCGCTTCGCTGCCGGGTGGAGGGTCCGCGGGGGTTTCCGGGTAAACTGAGGCCGTTCCTCTGTGGTCTCTCCGCCTTCGGGCCACTAGACCCCGCCTGCCGCGTTGTTTTCCTGCTTAAAACCCCCCACCGGGCAGCGCTCCGCCGCGCGGTGTGAGGTCCTGGGAGACGGACTCGGGAGACGGAGTCCAGCCGTTGGCGCCCCTCCCCCAGCCTCGTCCCCCGGCCCCGGGAGCCCGGCCTCCTCCCTGCCTGGGGCTCTGCACACCCTCCCCGCCGCCTGGAACCCCCCTCGTCCCGGTTTAATAAGAGGCCCGAATCCCAGGAAGAGCACACTTTTCAGGGGGTTGGGATTTAGGAGGGAACACCGCGGGGTGTCACCAGGTCACCCCCTCACGCGGGGAAGGGCTTTGTGGAAGCGGTGACTGTGAAGGGCAGGTCAGGAAATCGGCAGAACGGGGGTGTGAGGGGGTCCCGAGAAGGAGACAGAATGAGAGGAATAGACAGGTGAGAGGGCAGGAAGATCAGTGCGTGGTCCGTAAAGAGGCGGGAAAACAGAGGATGTGGGAGGGACTTGTAAAGCGACGGTTAAGACCGAGCGAGTAACTCGGGGAAGTAGCCAGAGGAGAAAGAAAAGGGAGAAATATAGAGGGAAGGGAGGAGCTCCAGAGATGAAGGGGAGCTAAAAGGGTGAGGGCCACTGGTTACCAGAAGTTGGGGGGCAACAAAGGACAGGGAATTTCAGACGGAGAGAGGGGTTAGGAGGAGAGCTGGGGGAGCCGAGTGCAGGAACAGAAAGGAGGGGAGGGGGGTGACAGCAGAGGGAGAAGCTGCACTGAGCTAAGCTGGGGGTGTCAGTGAGTCGGGGCACAGGGGTGTAAGAGGAAAGACAGTGTCACCGGGTAAGAAGAGGTGCAGAGGGACGGGGAGAAAGGCAGAAATATGTGGAGATGGGGAGCAATCAGATCAGGGAGAAAGAGCAACTGAAGGTGAAATAGGTTTCATGAGTTTCACAGAAAAGGTGCAGGGAAGGGGAGAAATCAGGAGAAGGGAGAGGACATTAGTGGAGAGAACTGTGGAGAGGGACACACAGGAGTACACAGTAGCAGAGGAAGAAGGGGTGCCCCTACCTTGATGCTCTGTGAGCTGGTGGAATGTGGTTGATCAAGTCATGATACATTGATTGTTGCTTTATAATCGCTTTTATTGAACACGTGCTGCACTTTCAGTCACACAGATGAGAGTGAGAATTACAAAACTCCAGTTTCTAGTGCTTGTGTGCTTAATAATTAATCTCATCTCCCAATAGCTTCCATGTGCAACCCTCATGCAGCCAGAGCACAGAAACTTGTGTCAGTCAGTCTGGGTTCCTTCTTTTTTCCTGGGATGGCATGAGGGATGTGACCTGGGACAAGAAATGACTGAGTCTGTCACCACAGGATGCTTTCTCAAGAAATATTAAAAGCATTGTGTCTCTTTTTCTTATACATGGAGTTTACTTCTTCCTTTCTGCCTCTCTTATATTTGATTCATTGTTTTTATTTTATTTATTTATTTTTAATTGGGGGAGGGTTCAGCGTTGGGGAATTGGGGAAGGGGACCAGCCAAGTTGTTCTTCAGTCTTAGTTGTTGAGGGCGCCAGTTGCCACCTGGTTCCTGAAGGCAATGTGTGCCCTCTAAGGTCAAGGTGCTGTGTTCAGTCTTAGTTGTGGGCGGGCATAGCCCACCATGGAACAGGCAGTCTTGTTAGGAGCTCCTGCTCTCACCTGCTGAACCATCCTGCCACCTGTTGGCAGCTCAGCGGTAGCTCAGCTTGGGCACAGCTCACTGGCCCGTGTGGAAATCAAATCAGTGATGCTGTTGCCCAGAGCTGGCGGTCTTAACCAAACTCTTAACTCACTGAGCCACTGAGCTGGCCCTGATTCATTGTTTTTATAAAAGCAAATCAAGATAAGTCTTCCTCTGCTGAATTACTACTTTTTTTGTAACTAATCATTAACTTCTGAAATAAGCTTTGGTGACATCTTATTACCAGCTCTTATTCTTTTCTAAATATCAGGTAGTCTCAATTTTTAAAAGATTTTGACCCTAGAAATAATTACAGTAAATAACATCTTGAATTGCTTTCCCTTCTAATAACACTGTGTCTAGTTTAGATGAGAAGCCCTGCATTCCTTCTACTCTTCATCATGTTGAACATCCATTGGTACTTATTAATAATATTAGGCCACTTCAGTGTGCATTCGGTGAGGATGTCCGCTTGAGAAACTAGTGTGGTGAGTTATTTTGATATTCAGCAGCTTTTGTCTTTACATGATTTGTGAAATTCGTGAGCTGGGAGCTACCAAGTAGCTGTCCCCTCAAGTCCCCCGTGTTCATTCTCTGAATATATGGAAGGACGGACTGGACAGACCTGAAACTCAGTTCCCACGGAGCCAGTCTATTCACTGTGAAATAATTGGATCAGTGTATTTCCATAGCTAACTCTTGTTTACAAGTTTTCAGCACCAAAATGTGTGTTTATTATTTTATGGTTTTTAACGAATTCTCTGTGATTTCCTGGAAACAGGAAGGAAATACACCCGGGGAGCCAGCCCTTCTAGAAGTTCCCATGCCAAAGCCCCCCACTCCCCAGAGCTCTCAGGAGTGCAGAGTCTGAGATGGAGTCTGAGACCAGTAGCCCAGTGTGGCAGGAAACAGGTCTGGGGAGCAAGTCAGCACCCTCAGGGAGACTTAAAGATGCCATTTCCTGGGCCCCCTGCAGACCTGCAGAACCATAACTCCTTAGAGTGGGCCCTGATTCCCCAGAGACCTGTATGCTCATTAAAGCTAAATGGGTCCCATCAGGTTTCCTCCTGAGTCACATGGGAATTTGAAGGAGTGAGGTCACCTATGTCCTCCCCCTGGAAGTTGGATAAGTGGTCTGGGTGGCTCATCATTGTTGTTTTAATGAGGTGTTCAGGTGACTCTCAGCTGAGGCCAAGGTTTAGCTGGGTTTAGCTCCTAGACACAGTTCTGACTGTTGAGAGAAACCTTTGGTCAAGGGGAGGTAATAGGATGCTCTGTTGCATTTGTGGGCTGCAGGAGAGCATTTCACGTTCTCATTGTGGTAGGAATTTGTGGACATCTGTGGAAGGGGAGAGCATATGAATCAGGAAAGAGAAAACTGACAGTTCTGTCTTCACTTAGGAGCTTCTTTTCCCTGACTGTCCTGTGACAAAGGACAAGAAAGGGCGATCTTCTCAGCATTTCAAGGTCCTTCTGGCTGTCAGTTTAGAGGAAGTAGATGAGGGGCCTGAGCTGAAGCCCTTGTGGGCACATTCTCAAGATGCAGATGTGATTTCTCCCCAGAACTTCACCTGAGGAAACAACCCAGAGCAGGAAGAGGACGAGGACGAAATGGCTGCTTCTCAGGTAAGCGTTCCGTCCTGAGTCACAGGCTGTGTCTACTTTTCCTCCTAAAATCTGTGGGTTTAGAACCTGCCACCTTTAATTCTCTATTTCTGGCATTCCTGCCTAGTGAGTTTCTTTTCACCTACTTACTTTTCCTTTTCTTCTCATGAGAGTCAAGGTCAGCTCTGTAGAATGCTCTGCCTTTCTCCCAGAGCCGTCTCTGCATTGTGTCCATCCAGCTCCCTCAGGACGTGAGACCGTGATTACTGACCAACACCTGATAAAATCCACCTGGAAAGGTGGTTGTGTCCAAGGTCCCTATTGGGCAGGGTTGGATGCCTGGTGTCCTGAAGGAGGGAGGTGTAGGTGTGTGTCCTGTGACTGCAGCGTCACGGCTGTAGAACTCGGGTAAGAATGTGCACCAGGACCCAGGAATGTTAGGAAAAAAGGTTATTGGAACTGTCTTGCACACTAGATTGGTGATATTGACTTGCTGTTTAAATACGCTATTAGGGTTACAGAACACAGGAGCTATATGTGCTTTCAAATTTGTATAAAATTAATATTTTTATGATCAGATTCAGATTACGATTTCCTTAGTTCTTCTTTTTTGCCAGTAACGTGACAGCAGTGACAGTGTGTCCTTTTGTGTGCCTCGGCCAGCTGATACCCATTTGTTCCACCTGATTTTCACCTGGTTGAGGTCCTGTCTTCACTATAAAGTTAACATTGTTTTCTTTATCATTAATAACAGTCTGCAGGGATTTGTAGAAAGATGTGCAAAACCCATCACATTTCATCTGGAAACTCCCTTTTCTTCTTAGTTTCTCTCCTTTGATAAATGAAGGCCCTCAGCTTTCTTTACTAGAGAGAATTGGCTTTTGGCTTGAAGGCTTTAATGAGTCAGGCCTTGTTCCTGTAAATTTTTATTATACTCCACACTCATGTCACAGACATTCTCTATGTCAACACTGTTTGTGTTTTTAAAAACGTTTACAGCAATCATGTTATTAAAGGTTTTAAGTGTGGTAAATTTGTAATATATTAATCAGGACAAATGACAAGCAAATTTTTTCAAAAAACAGCAGAATAACTTATGTTACTATGTATGATCTTCTCCCTGTTAATATTTATAAAATACAGAGTGTCATCCAAAAGACATTTATGAAATGTACAGAATTGAAAATAATTGTTGTTTTGGTGACATGAAAATTTCCTTCTGTGTAATTTTTAATATGCACACAGTTCCCATATGTATGTCTGTCTGTGTCAATAAAATCTTCACACTATTTTGATCTGTTGTTTCTTCTTACTTGCTTAAGTTGATTCTCTTTTTCTCAATTACAGAAATAGTCATGTAGGTCCATTAGAGTTGTCTATGTGTATTGGTTTCTGTCAATTTTGGAACATTCTATCTAGAGAAAGTTTGGTATTAAACCCAAGGTTGGGCCAGCCGAGTGGTGCGTTGGTTAAGAGTTTGATTGAGGACCAGCGGAGTGGCTCAACTGGTTAAGAGCTCTCTTGGGAGCGCCAGCTCTGAGCAGCAGGGCTGCGGTTCGGATCCCACATTGAGTGCCAGTGACACTCGCCCTCTAGAGCTAAGATGATGCACAACAGCTCGACCTGGAGCTGGGCTGCTGTGAGTTGCCGGCGATGGCATAGGCTGCAGTGGGCTGCCATGAGCTACGTGAGTGGCTGGCAGCCGGTGTGAGCTGCCGGGAGCTGCTGTGAACAGATGACCAATGACCTATGACCAGTTGCCTCACCCGGAAAGAGCACAATGATCATACCAACATGGGCCAGTGAAGCGACGTCCTTCACAACTACACTGAAGAACAAAAGGACAGCAACCTGTCTGTTCCCCTTCCCTGATGCCCCAGCGCTGTTCCCCTTCCCCAATTCCCCAAAAAATTTTTAAAAAAAGAAAAACCCAAGCTCTACCATTTAGTGGATGCATGAAAAAATATTCCCATACAAGAGGACGTATGCTATTGTTTTCAGTTTATGGGCTATATGCATTATGAGATTGTGTGCATTATGAATTAATATGTAAAAAAAACTTAGAACCCTGTAGTATACAGTCATTTCAAAAAGGCTTGTGTTGCTATGCTTCTATGAGAAGTGTAAATTCCATAAAACTGTCAGTTCAAAGTCATGTATGAATTTTTGCCTGTTTCCTTACTTTCTACAATGGAACAGTGTTACTCACGACCAGAGATATTGGTGTCACTAGTTAAAAGGGAGTTTGTTAAGTGTGGAAACTCAGGCCACACTCTAGAATTCTTCATTCGGAATCTTCAGTTTTATAACAGTGCAATTCCTTGTTATCCACATGAAAATTTGAGAAGTACTTCGCATTTTTAACTCACTGTGACATTTCCAGTGAGTCACACTGGAATGCACATAATGTATGATACAAATATAACACACAAAACGCCATATGCCTGTATTGATGCCTGAATTTAAATCTATCTTGTAGAAAAAAAGATGTATGTCTCTCTACAGTGGTTTGTGGATCGTACGTCATTCTCCTTTCTCAGAGTTAGAAAACACTGGAGAATATTACTGTCAGTGGCTAGTGTTCCATTCCGGACACTCTCCTAGGTCAAAACCAGTTCTCTTAACTCTGTTTTCATATTGAGTCACGTTATGAACTTGTCTGTGGTCACGTGGTAAATGTGTCTTTAGTTTCAGGGACGGTTGACATTCAGGGATGTGGCCATAGATTTCTGTCAGGAGGAGTGGGAGTGCCTGCACCCGGCTGAGCGGAAACTGTACATGGACGTGATGCTGGAGAACTACAGGAACCTGCGCTCCCTGGGTGAGGCTGACTTCCTTCCAGAACTCCTACCCCACCGCAGGGGTGTGTTTCCTTCATCAGTACAGCGTCTCCTGGGAGCTTGTGCTCTGTGTGGTCAAGTTTCAGATCCTGGCTCTGAGTACCACCTAGGGGTTTACTGGTATAGCAAAGAAGTCTTCATGATGTCCTTGAAGTGGAACTCAGGATCTGAAAACATCCCAACTTTTCTAGTAGAGTAAAGGTGCTGTCAGATAACTGTTTTGGGGGAATCCATTTCTAGAATATTCTAAGTTTCTGCAGTGTTCTTTTTTTTCACCTGCGCACATACTGGATTGGAAATTGGAGAATCTCCATCTAGACTCATGTTTCTTTTACAAACAAACAGATCTTACTGTCTCTAAGCCAGACCTGGTTATCTTTTTGGAGAGAATGAAGGCGGCCTGGGATGTGAAGCAAAAAAAGACAGTATCCATCCACCCAGGTAGGTGGGAATGAAGGAGCAGATGGTACAGGTCAGAGGGTCAAAGGTCTCTGAGGAAGGCAGACCTTAAGATGTGGTTTAGGAAGCTCTGCTTCAGAGGAAAGGATGTGAGAAGCCCAGGTTTCTTCCTGTTGCTGTCACAGAGAGACAGTCCTGTCCAATACGTCCTGTGCTGTCACATCCTTGAGAAACTGTCCTGCTCAGTGATCTGGGCCGCATTGCAGTGAGGGCTGATGTCCCTCTGGACTGTGAGGGCTGCCATGGGCTGGCTACTGTTCCATTGTCTCAGAGGCCAGGGCAAATCTGTGCTGCTGCTGAGGGATTCTCCCTGAGGCCATTTTTAAAGTTCTGGTCTTGCTTCTTGTAAGGGAAGTGCTGGTGGTCCTGGAATTTGGAGCAGAAATGCCAGTGGCACTGGGAACAGATGTCACACATTTTCTGATTTATAATTTCTAATCCTAAGGAAGCTTCAACCATGACCCTATGAAGTGCAGACAGTAATTTCATCTCAGCTCCAGTTACCTCCCTAAAGTCAGAAACCCTCAATCTCAGTTTCACTCCAAATGTCCTTTTGCTTAGTGTGAACTAACAAATTTTGAGCGTCTACTCCCAATTCCGACATGTAAGAATAGTTTAATGTACCTGTTTACCTTACAGAATTCTTAAATGAGTTTATGCCATAGGGGAGCTTAGAATACTGCCCACCATGTAGGAAGTTCTCCATTGTTCCCTGATTTCTTAATGCCTATTGTGTTATAATTCTGTCTTGTTCAGTCCAAAGCTGCCCGGGCCTTCTTTGTTTTTCATTTCTGATTAGATTTTGTCAGATTAGTGGCTTTAGATTCAGAAGTGCTGGTACTTCCAGCTCCAATGAAATCCGTTGGGAAGAAGTGAGTTGTAGAATTATTAGGTTCCCATATTTCGGAAACTGTTTACGTTTTCAGTTTCAGTTTACTTCAGGCAAAAAATAATCATGAGGTTCATCAGCATGTCTCTCAATCATGTTGTACTTTAATCTCAAACGCTGATTTTATAGAAAGCTGATTCTCTGATGTTTAATAACTTCCTATACTTTTGTTTAGCAGTGAGGGTTTTTGTTTCCCTCTGGATGATGATTACAGCCCATACATTTGTGTTAGAATAGCAAAATATATTAACAGGTTTCTTCGGTGTGTTTTAAATGGTTATTTATTGAAATATTTCTTAAAGCTCTTTATGGATGATTCTAATGCATTGGCTGGGAAATTTTCCTTTCCTACAACACGTATTCCGATGATTGAGAATGCTTACTCTTTATGGGGCCACGCGGACGGTGGAAACCGAGTTCTACAGAAGGATCCTCAATAGTACATCTGTGTAGTGTTCAGAATTCTGGGCATACATTGCCACTTATTCTCATTTTGCAATTCCATAATAATGTGTTTTCTTTTTTATGGTAGTTTCTCCAAATTTAGTTACTTGCATTTTTAGTTGTTACTTGTATATATGAACGTGAATGACAGTTTTCAGTTAAGTACACTTAAGACAATATGCGGTTTGAGTCACATATGAAGGAGGCATATGTCTATTGGCATTAAAATTATGTGCATATTAGTATCATTTTAGTTCAACTTTGTGCATGACTCATCTTGTTTATGTCTTTTGATAGTTAGTGGTGAGTGCTTTTCTTATCCTGTGCAGTTAAGTAGTTGTGGTAATAGTCTTAATATAACATCTGTTTAGAGATGATTTCATATTTTCTTTGTGATAGAACCACTTTTTGGATTCAAAATAATTTCTGAAATGTTTTATCACTGTATGTTGCCATGTCCCATGCAGCACGGGCAGTTGGGAGTCAGAGGGGCGGTGCAGGGTTAAAGAAACAGAAGGCACAAGGATAGAGTTAAGGCAAGGCCAGGGGACTGCAGTTCTCGCTCTGGAACAGAGCTCCAATTCCGGCCGACGCGTAGCTTTTATTAAGAAACTTCAAAGAAGAGAAACTTTCTAAAGTCCATGTAATAAGTGCCTTAAGGCCAGTTTCCATCAACCAACCCCATTGTATTCCAAGACACGCTGTGCCTTCATACTCCGACACACACAACCCCCAGGATGGTGCAGCTGTTGCCGTGGCCATGAAGTAAGGGAGATAGCAGACATCACCCCGCCGGGTCTCACTGTTCCGAGACACTCCCTCATGACCTCCTTAGGTCATGGTTTGGTGTGGGGGTGGCAGTCGAGGACGAAGCTGTAAGGCAACATCTCCCCCTTTCTGTTTATGTAGAAAGAGAAACATGGACTTTGCAGATTCTTCATTTATTGCCTGCCGGGGCAGTCCACACCTGAGGACTAAACAGATGAATAATAGAATAATCAATAAAAGTATAAGAGCACCGGCAAATCCTCCACCAAAGCTTTTCACCCACGTAAGGGGATTTAGAGTAGAAAATTCCTCCACAGCCACGGAAAGGGAGTCCTCTCCTGGGAGAAGCTGGAGATTAGTAAAAGACATTTGATCCACTTCTTGTTGCAACTGTAGGATATCTGCAGTATGGTTTGGGATATGTCCCAAGAGATGAGCTCGTACCTCCGACCACAGGGTACGTGTCTTATTGTAAAAAAAGGAGCTACACAGTAAGTACAAACATTCCAATCACATTTTAAGGTAATTATGGTACGGAGACTTTCTAACTGGTCTCCAAGAGAAACAACAATTGTTTCTAAATCAGCTAATGGTAGGCTGATATCTTGATCACTTATCTGCTGATTCCAAGTTTTGCTTGCATCTTCATGCTGTTGCTGTACAAATTGGGTAGTCTGCACCGTCTGGTGAAGACGTACTCCGGAGACAGTAGCAACAGTGGTTATAGCTATTATTCCCATAATGGCTGCAATTAAAAGGCCAATAAATTTTTTAGTTGTATATAAAATCTTACGAAGGAGTTATAAAACAATATGAACAGTTGGGGAACCTTCCCACACCCTAGCGGCTTGGACAGGGAGCCATAATCCTCATCTCTGATCTGGGCCAGTCGGGGGCCAATCATATCTCGCGATCTTTGGCCATATCGGCTTCCTTTTTCTTGGTGTGTCGCTCATGATATGGTTTGACACTCCGGCCAGGTACCCAGAAAGGATGTTCTTCTGGACCTGGAGAAATACAAGCAAAGCCTCGTCCCCATGTCAATAACATTCCTAAATGCCGTTGATTAGTCGGAATGTCTTTCCACCAAATGGGCACATTTTCCAGTGACCTCGGACTATTATGAAAATGCCTTTTACCTGCAGCCCACCCAAGGCGTGGTTCCATGTTTGAACCAGATGAATTCAAAAAATTTAAAGTAAGCATAGCTTTTGCTAATTGTACCTGTGGGGTTTCTGTTATGTCTCCCCCTTTCTGTTTTTGCAACTCTTTCTTTAAGGTTGAATTAGCACGTTCAACAATGGCTTGACCTTGTGGGCTGTAAGGGATGCCTGTGGTATGAGTAATAACGCCAGATGGCGCAAAAGTTTGCAAATTTTAGAACTGGTATAAGCAGGTCCATTTTCAGTTTTAATGTTCTTAGGGAGGCTCATAATAGAAAAACAGGTTAATAAATGAAGGCAAGAGTGGGCTGTTGCCTCGCCCATCTGAGCTGTAGCCACAAGAAAGCCAGAGGCTGTGTCCATTGTAACATGTACAAATGAGGATTTTCCAAAGGTTGGGATGTGAGTAACGTCCATTTGCCAGATATCATTAGGAATGAGACCTCCAGCATTTACTCCTTCAGGGCTTTCTTGAGGTGCATTAAGGATCTGACAGATGGGGCGTGTCTGTATTATAGGAGGGGCTTGATTCTTTGTAATAGAGAACCTTGAACACAGACCACCCACATTAGTATGGGTTAAGGAATGAAAATGCTTGCTTCAGCAACCTGGGCACTCCCTACTAATAAATCAGCAATTGAATTGTCTTATGTCATTGGACCTGGCAGGGTGGTGTGTGCACGAATGTGCATGATAAAGAAGGGGTGCTGGCAGTTTCTCACAACCTGCAGGAGTTGACAAAATGTGAAGAGCCGGATTTGTATTGTAAGATAGAGATGTCCTCTCAATGTTCTGTACTGTATGAACTACATAAGCCAAATCAGTAACAATATTTAGAGGGTCAAAAAATGTTTGCAAAGCAGTTAACACTGCTACTAACTCAGCCCGTTGATCTGAAGTGCAATTTGTGTGTATAAGCTGATGACCCTTCACACAGACAGTTGCTGCTTTGGCATTGTTACATCTACCAGTGAAGACTGGCAGACCCTGAGAAATAGGCGTCTGCCTAAGTTTTTTAGGTAAAATCCAATTAGTTCTTTTCAGAAACAAAACAATTTATTTTAAGGGTAATGATTGTCAATAATTCCATAAACATCACTGCTGGCTATTTGCCAAGACTCAGCATGAGTATTTAAGTGAGATATTTGTTGTTTCTTAAAAGGAACTACAATTTGATTAGGCTCTCTTCCATTAAGATGAAGGACTCTGGTCTGAGCTGTTGATATGTATCGAGTTCAGAAATTAATTGCACATAGGTAGGAAGAGATTTAACAAAATGGTTAGGTAGAAAAAGCCACTCAACCAATTGATCTTGTTGTACAATAATCGCTGTAGGTGAATGTGGTGTAGAGAAAATTAAAATTTGTAAAGGTTAAAAGGGATCCACATGTTGAAGCTCAGCTTCTTGTATTTTTTGCTCAACAAATTGTAATTCCCGATTAGCTTGAGGGGTTAATTGGCGAGGACTGTCAAGCTGTGAAGGTCCTTGTAAAAGGCCAAACAAATTCCAGAGAGCATAGGTAGGAATACCTAGAGTAGGACGTAGCCAATTAGTATCGCCTAATAATTTTTGTAAGTCATTTAAAGTAGAGATCTGGTCTCTTCTGAATTTTTTGAGGTCTGATAGTCTGTCTTTCCACAACCGTACCCAAAATACTGCACCGGTGTGGTTGTTTGAATTTTATTTGGAGCAATGTAAAGTCCTGCTAAATCACGCTGTCTTTTTTCAGTAGTTCCAAACATGCAGCCAGCTGCTCCATTTAGGACACAGCACAGAGAATGTCATCCATATAATGACTGATGTAACAATCAGAAAATTTAGTTCTTACTGGTATAAGAGGTTGAGCTACTAAAAGCTGACAAATGGTTGGACTATTAAGCAAGCATTCCCTGTGGAAGTACGTTCCACTGATATCTCCTATTAGGTTCTTTATTGTTAATTGAGGGAATTGAAAATGCAAATTGAGGACAATCTTGAGGATGTAAAGGGATTGTATAGAAACAATCCTGTAAATCAATCACTATTAAAGGTCAGTTTTTTGGGATCATAGAAGGTTGTAGGAGTCCAGGCTGTAATGCACCCATGGGCTCTATAACAGCATTTACGGCTCTGAGATCTGTGAGCATTCGCCAGTTTCCTGATTTTTTTCTTGATGACAAATAGTGGAGAGTTCCAGGGACTTGTAGAAGGTTCTATATGATCCTGTTCTAATTGAATCTGTACTAATTCTATTAAGGCCTCTAATTTTTTCCTGAGAGAGGGGCCATTGTTGGATCCAGAGAGGCTTGTTGTTAGTCCATTTAAGAGGCACAGGAGCTCGTAGCTCCCCAACAGTGGCCCCTGTTAAAAAGGCTTCTCATAGTCTCTGACTTATAGCCTAATCCTTCTCTTCCTTGCTGAAGCTAGGGCTCAATAGGCTAAGTAATTAATTCCCTGATTAAATTTTCCTAAGTTTTGTTTCTGGCTGAAATCCCATTTGACTCATAATTTTTTCACATTGTGGGCTGTACTCCCTGGGGGGAATCCACATTTATGCCTCCAATTGTGTAAGTAAATCTCGACCCCATAAATTGACTGGAATGTCAGCAATGTATGGTTGTAAAAATCCTTGTTGACCTTCTGGCCCAAGGCAAGGAAGAATGCAAACACTTTGGCATAAGCCTGAAGCTCTACCTACTCCAACAAAGTGTCAGGCTCCTGAACCTTCCAGCCTTTTGGCCATTCTTGAGAACTGATTATAGAAACATCAGCTCCAGTGTCTAAAAGACCTTTAAATTTCTTGCCTTGGATTTCAATTTGACAAACAGGATGAATTCCTGAGATTTTTCCTGCCAGAAAAATACCTGCCTTTCCTATACTTCCAAAACTTCCAGTTCCCCTATTTTGTGTCCCGTTTTTTCCTGGGAGAATATATGGGAGCAGGAGTAACTGAACTACCCGTTCTCCTTTTTTAGCTGACCAGGGAACTGAGGAAGTCATTATAATTTGAATCTCCCCTTTATAATCAGAATCAATTATACCTGTATGAACAGGGACTCCCTTGAAAGTTAAGCTAGAGCGACCAAGGAGAAGTCCAACAGTATTTGGGGGAATCGACCCCCAAATTCCTGTAGCTACACGGAGAGGGGACTCTCCAGAAAGTAATATAATACCTTGTGCTGTACAAATGTCCACTGCGGCACTTCCCTCAGTAGCAGGGCTTAATTGTTGTACTGAAAGTCACAGCTTGGTAATTCTGAGGAACAGCCGGTGTCATATGTTCCGGTTGTTGTCAATGCTTGGGGCTGGCCCCTTTTCCTGTTTCCCTGAAGAAGAGTTCCATTCTTATGAAAAACTGATCTTTCCTTTTCAGCACCTAGGACATAAACCAGTTGGCTTAGATCCCACAGGAGCAGAAGTATCAGGTGGGCGGGAGCTATTTCTGTTTATCTTTTGGCACTCCCTTGGAGTATGAGCAGCCTTTCCACAATTGTAGCAAGTGCCAGGGAATTCGCTCCCACTGTTAACCCTGTAATAGCCTGAGCAAGCATGGTCGCTTTAAACTCTTCTGTTCCTACCCCTTGACATAAACGAAGATATCCCATGGCATCTGTTTTTCCTTTTTGAGCTCCTATTGCCTTTTTACAATCCTCATTATCGCATTATCATAAGCCATAATTTGTAGAATTTTATCAGTCGCTTGTGAATGGTGACCTGTTTGTTTATAGCGCCCTGCAAGCAGGCAATAAATTTAGAGTAAGTTTCCTGAATGACAATAGGGAAAGTCAAAGCTTCCAAATCTCCTTCTAACCTAGCCTGTCCTATGCCTGGCTGCACTGCCCAAAGAGGTATGTGAGGGCCTCCAGCAGGAGGGGGAGGTGCCCGGGCAGCAGAGAGAAAAGGATTATTGCTTCTGGGTGGTTTTCTGAGAGGTTTCACTTTCTGCGCCGTAAATAAAAGCGGCTGCATAGACGGAGACTGAGGTAAAAGAGTGGGGGGTTAATTGTAGTTTTACAGTCTCCCAAAGGTGGGTGTAATGATTTTGGGAAAACTGTGGGTGCCTCTAAAAATTCTTTCTCCTTTTCCTCTGGAGTTTCCTCTTGGTCTTCGTTTTCCTCAGAACTTTCTTTTTGATTTTTACAACCCTGATCATTATCTTCCCCTTCATCTTCCATGTCAGTTTGCAATGGTTCTAAAACTGATCGGACTAACCTCCACGTATCCCAAATTTTGATGGCAGTGAAACTCTCTGACACTGTTCCTCACTAAGGTTTTTGCCTAATGCGTCCCATGGCTCTAAGTACAACGTTTCTAAGTTAGGGAACAGGAGCAATGACTGTCTACGACCTTTAAAAGTTCCTCCAATTTCTTTTCTGAGACTTTAGCCCCTCCTTTCTTAATAAGCTGTTTCAGTAAGCAGATATAATGTCTATATTGACTATTAACATTTCCCATGTTAGTAAAAAGAGAAAGGAAAAAGTTTCACTCAGAGTTCACTCAGATGCCCACCTGGCTGCATGTCTTGCGGGACTTTCAGGTCCGTCTTGGCTATGGTCCACCTGTATAAACTCTAGGCATGGTTGGTGTTGCCAAGTCACCATTTTGCCACACAATGTAACCACGGAATCGCAGATTAGGGCTCAAGCAAGTTCCGTAGCTGAAGTATAATCAGTCACTCACACTTTCACACTCTTTCACATAAAAGTTTAGTTAATTCCTCTTTTACCCTGGTTAAATTATCCGGGATCTTTCCTGCCCCCTTACCAGGCCGTTGTCGCAACGCCTCCCAGGCCCTGTCGCATTTAAATTTTTTTTCTTAGACTCTGAGTCTTCCTTCCCTCTTTGAGACCCCACGTTCGGGCACCAGATGCCACATCCCGCGCAGCATGGGCAGTGGCAAGTCAGAGAGGCAGTGCAGGGTTAAAAAAACAAGAGGCAAGGATAGAGTTAAGGTGAGGCCAGGGGACTGCAGTTCTCGCTCTGGAACTGAGCTCCAAATCGGGCCAATGCGTAGCCTTTATTAAGAAACTTCAAAGAAGAGAAACTTCCTTTCTAAAGTCCGTGTGATAAGTGCCTAAAGGCTAGTTTGCATCAACCAGCCACGTATTCCAACTCATGCTGTGCCTTCATACTCCTACACACACAACCCCCAGGATGGTGCAGCTGTTGCCGCGGCCATGAAGTAAGGGAGATAACCGACATCTTCCCGCCGGGTCTCAGCATTCCGAGACACTCCCTCTTAACCTCGTTAGGTCAGGGGTTGGTGTGGGGGGACAGTCGAGCATGAAGCTGTAAGGCAACAGTATGTTTTTTAGATATTATTTTTGAATTTCAACTTTGGTAAAAATGTGACTAAAATTTTATCCTCTGTAACTGTTCAGTCCAGTTGTGTTAAGTATATTCACATTGTTGGATAACTGACCTCTGGAAATTTACATCTTGCCAAACTCACCGAGCACCCATTAAACAACCACTCCCTCATTTCCCTTGAACACAAGCCCATGGCTACTACCCTTCTTCTGTTCTATGAGGAGGACTGCATTAGGCGACTCACAGAAGTGGACTCCTATAGTATCTGTTTTGTGACTCTAGCTTTACCTAAAAGTCCTCAAGGTTTTTCTGTGTTGTGTCAGTTGAGAGCACCTGTTCCTATTTCAAGGCAGAAAATATTCCATTGTATGTGTGTGCTACATTTTCGTTGACCACTTTCTTTGACCATTCATGTATTGATGGCCA
This sequence comes from Hipposideros larvatus, assembly GCA_031876335.1. NCBI lineage: Eukaryota > Metazoa > Chordata > Mammalia > Chiroptera > Hipposideridae > Hipposideros > Hipposideros larvatus. Next base: position 584,876 of record JAVKSA010000061.1, read on the forward strand.
TTTGGGTTGCTTCATCCTATTACAGGTTTTGTGGATAATGCTACAGTGTGCATGGTTGTGCACATGGCTCTTGCAGAGCCTCCTTTGAAGTCTCTTGGAAATGTACCCAGAAGTGGGAAGGCTGCATCATAGCACAATTCTATATTTTAGTTTTTGAGAGACCTTCATACTGTTTTTCATACTGTTTGCACAAATTGGGATTTCATCCAAGAGTGCATAACGGTCCAATTTCTCCACTTTTGCTAACACTTGATATTTTGTGTTTCTTTGATAGTGCACATCCTGGTTGATGTGAGGTGGTTGGTACTGTGGTTTTTTTAAATGCGGATGGAGACATTTATGTTCTCGTAAGAGCATGTCAAACTTCTGGAAAGTCATGTGGACCTGAGATCAGATAAGTGGAGAAGCAGGAGCCTGAGGATAATTTTCATATTAAGAGCACTTTTAGTTCATAGCAAAATGGAGTAGAAGTTACTGAGGAGTCCCACATGCCTCTCCCACATGCACAGCCTTGCCCGTGTCCACATCACTTTTACCCCCAGAGGTACATTTGTTACATAGAGGAAGCTACATTGACATATAATTGTCACTCAGAGTTCATAGTTCTCCTTGGGGTTCACTGAGGGGCTGTGCATTCTGCGGATGTGGACACATTTATGACAACGTGTCATACACAGTAGGGTCCCAGCCCTGAATAGTCTCTGTGTGCCTCCTGTCCATCTCTCCCTCCCCTCAACCTCAGCCAGCAGTGATCTTTTTGCTGCCTCCATCATTTTGCCTTTTCTGGAATGTCATAGCTGGAATCATACAGTATGTGCCTTTTTCAGATTGGCTTCTTTCACTTAATAGGCATCTAGGTTTCCTCAACATCTTCTCATGATTTGATAGCTTCTTTCTCTATAGCACTGAATAATATTTCATTGTCTGTGTGCACCACAGTTTACTCATCTATTAACCTCTTGACAGACATGTTGGTTGCTTCCTAGTTTTGGAAATTATGAATAAAGCTGCTGTGAACATGCGTGTGTGGATTATTGGGTGGGTACATGTTTTCAAGTGTTTGGGTCACTATTGAGAAGCATAATTGCTTGATCGTTGGGTGGGAGGATGTGTAAGAACCACCAAAATGTGTACCCAAGAGGCTACAGCATTTTGCATTCCCACCAAGAGTGAGTGCGAGTTCCTGTTATCCACGTCCACACCAGCACTTGATGTTGTCTGGTTCTGGCTTCTGGCCCCTCCTAATATGTGTGTGGTATATTTTAATTTGCTGTGTGTTCATTCTTGTTGTTTTCATGTGCATTTCCTTGCTGACATGTGGAGCATCTTTTTCCTTATTATTTTGTCTTCTATCTCTTGTCCAGTGTGGTGTCTGTTTAGGGATTTGCCCATTTTTTAATGAGGTTGGCTGTTTTTTCATCAATCAGTTTGAAGACTTCTATGTGTGTTTTGAATAGTAGACCTTTAGAGGTATTTCTTTTTTTCTTATTCTTTTTAAAGATTTTATTGGGGAATTGGGGGAAGGGGAACAGACAAGTTGCTGTCCTTTTTTTGTGCAGTCTAGCTGTGGAGGACGTCACGTCACTGGCCCACGTTGGTATTTTCATTGCATTCTTTCTAGGTGAGGCATCGCTTGCCGGCCATTGGACGGCCACTCACGGCAGCACACTGAAGCGCACACCAGCTGTCGGCCAGCCCCACTGCAGCCTACGGTGTTGCAGGCGACTCACGGGCAGCCCAGCTCCATGTCAGCTGTTGTTGACCATCTTAGATGTAGAGGGAGCAGCATCAGTGGCCCTCATGTGTGATTTGAACCGGGACCCTGATGCTCAGAGCTGGCGTCCCAAGCCAATTCTTACCCAATGTGCCACTCGGCTGGCCCATTCTTTTTTTTTTTAAAGATTTGATTGAGTATTTGGGGGAGAGAACTGCATTGTGGAATTGTGGAAGGGGAAGAGATAAGTTGCTGTCCTTTTGATTTCAGTCTAGTTGTGGAAGATGCCGCTTCACTGGCCTATGTTGCTATTCTAATCATTGCGCTCTTCCCGGCTGAGGCAAATAGGCCGCTGGCCGCTCATGACAACTCTTGGCTGCTCACGCTGGCTGCTGGTTGCTCACGCTAGCTGCCAGCCATTCACGGTAACACAGCAGCCCACTGCAGTTTCACTGCAGCCTACGCCGTCGCCGGCTACTCATGGCAGCGCAGCTCCAGGTCGAGCTGTTGTTTACCATATTAGCTGTAGAGGGCACAGCATCACTGGCCCATGTGGAATGTGAACCGGGGGCCCTGCTGGTCAGGGTTCGCGCTTCCAAGCCAATTCTTCACCAACAAGCCACTCCGCCAGCCCTGCAGGTATTTCTTTTGGAATATTCTTTCCCAGTCTGTGGCTTCTCCTATTGTACTGTTGGTGATGACTTCTGTGTTGTATTTGCTCATTAATAATTGATTTGAAATATGGGCATTCAAAAGTTAATGCTACGATTTGAAAAAAACTTGGTTAACAGTGTGTCTTGGAAAAACTGTGAAGTGTATGATATTAGGTTTATATTTAATAACATTTAAATTCTAATTCCCGTTGTGTGATCATTCCTGGAATAAACTCAGAATGAGTCCCCTGTTGATGATGATGAGGTTGCGTTAAATGTTCCACAAGACTCTAATGAAATCTTGGAATATATTTCTCATTGTGCAGCACCATGAATTTCTTTTTTTCATTATCCTAGTAATACATGCTTGTTGGAAAAAGTGAAACATTAGAGTTATCAAAATTTTTTTGTCATCCAAAATGGAATCAACTGTTTTATTTCATAAACTTATTTATTTTTTTACACTGTAGGTGGCATACAATAGTATATTCATTTCAGTTTTACAACATGGTGATTCCTCACGTATCTTACAAAGTGATCACTATATGACTCAAGTCACTTCTGTCACCTTATAAGGCATCACAATATCGTTGAGTATATTTCCTAGGCTATATTACATCCCGTGCCTTACTCTTCATAACTAGACGTTTATACCTCTGATTCCCCTTCATGTTTTTTGCCTTTCCTCCTGGCCCTGTCTTGTCTGGTAACCATTAGTTAATTCTCTGCACTTGTGTGTGTTTTTCTGATTTGTTTTTTCGTTTTTATTTTTACCTTCTTCATATCAGTGAAAGCATATGGCATTAGTCTTTTTCTGTGTTATCTCACTTAGCATAATACCCCCTAGATCCATGCTCGATGTTAACACTGGCAGGATTTCTGTTTTTCCTCTGGCTGAGAAATATTCCATTGTGTACATTTATCACGTATTTATCCGTTGATATTTGATGGGCATATATATATTGTTTGTTGTAAATAATGTTGCAGTGGATGTAAGAATACAGATATTTTTTTCAATTAGTGTTTTTGTATTCTCTGGATCAGGGGTCAGCAAACTTTTCTGAAGGAAGAGCCAATCCTGTCCCTGACAACAATTTAAAAATTATTTGAGAGCCAGAAAACAAATGAAATGAGCATTATATGAATAATATCCTTTAAATATTTTATAGGGCCTGCTGAGTGGTACATTGGTTAGGAGTTGGCTTGGAATGCCAGATCTGAGCAGCACGGCCCTAGTTCTGACCCCACATGACAGCCAGTGACGCTGTGCCCTCTAGAGTTAAGATGGTAAACAACAGCTCGGCCTGGAAGTGGGCTTCCGTGAGTTGCCAGCCTCAGCGTAGGCTGCGGTGGGGCTGGCCGGCAGCTGGCGAGAGCTGCTGTCAGCCTCATGGAGCCGCCGTGGGTAGCTGTCCAATGGCTGGTGAGCGACTGCCTCACCCGGGAAGAGCGCAATGATAATGCCACATTGGCCAGTGAGGCGACGTCCTCCACAACTAGAGTGAAGAAAAATTTTATGAATGAAACTATAGTAATTCTCATTTTCAGTTTTCCTTCGGAGCCACGTGTACGTATGCAAAGAGCAGGATGTGGCTCATGAGCTGCTGTTTGCCAACCCCTGCTCTGGATAATGCCCAGAAGTGGAATTGCTGGGTCATATAATAGTTGCGTTTATAATTTTTTGAGGCAGTTCCATATTGTTTTTGGCTACACCAGTTTTTACATAAATATTATTGTTATATCTTCCTGTTGAATTTACTTTATTATCATTATATAATGTCCTTCTTTGTGTTCTGACGTGTTTTAACACTTACTGTGTATTTGTCTGATATCATTATGGGCAACTGTGCCCTTTATTGGTGACCGTTTCTATAGAATACATTTTCCATTGTTTGACTTCTGTCCCATGAGTGTTCCCTCATCTCAAGTGAGTATCTTGTACAAAGAAGGTAGTTTGATTTTTTTTTTTAAATCTATTCAGCCAACTCGTGTCTTTAGAGTCAGGGAGTTTCATCTGTTTTCATTTAAAGTAATCACTGAGTTGGACGGAATACTATAACCATTTTTGAATTGTTTTCTGCACTTTGTGTAGCTGTTTTGTTCCACGTTCCCACCTCTGAGCTGTGTTCTATTGTTTCTTTCATTTCTGTTGGTAGTTGCATGCTTTGATTTCTTTCTCAATGTCTTTCAGTGTGTCTGTTATAGGCAGTTTATCGTGGTTACCATAAGAGTTACTTAAAGTATATATATTTTTTAATTGGGGTAGAGGAACAGTGTTGCGGAATTTGGGAGGGAATCAAGCCATGTTGTTGTTTTTCAGTCTTTGTTGTGGTGGGCACCAGTCACCATCTGGCTGCCCGCTGGCATCTTGTGGCCTCTAAGCTCAAGGTGTCGAGTTCAGTCTTAGTTGCGGGTTTGTGTACCCACGGTCCCATGTGGGAGTCAAACCCGGCAGTCTTGGTGTTAAGAGCACTCGCTCTATCCGCTGAGCCATCCGGGTGGCTGCCCAGCTCAGTGTGCAGAGTTCATTCTTAGTTGCGGGTGGACGTAGCCCAGCATCAAACAGGCAGTCTTATTGTTAGAAGCACATGCTCTCACCAGCTGAGCCATTCTGCCACCTGTTCGAGCTCAGCGGCCACTCAGCGTCACTAGCCCATATGGGAATCGAACTGGCAACCCTGTTGCTCAGAGCTTGCACTCTTGAGCAGGCTTCTAACTGAGCTACTCGGTCGTCCCAAAACATTTTTAAATTATGACAGTGTATTTTGAGTTCTTGGTTAGGTAATTAATAGCTCTATTAGTTTTGGGCTAATCTCAAGATTTAGTTTTTCCTCGGATTGGACCATGTTTTTCTGTTCTATTCTATGTCTTATGATGTTTTGTTGAGGTTGGAGAAGAAACAGCCACCATCCCAGGCTGTGTGGACCTGCTTTATACTAGAGAACACACATACCAGGCAGCTGAGCTTGAAGTTCTTATGCCTATCAAACTGGTTCTACGAATGTGTGCTCTCTGTTTTTTGCACGTAATTTTCCGGTGTGAAATATAATTTGTTTCCTCTTTAGGAGCAGTGTTATATTCCTATCCATGATGATTGTCTTCAGTACTGTGCTCTTTGTGGTGTTTGAACAATTGCTTACCATTTTTCTTAGTGGCCACCATGATGCATTCACATTGCATTGCCATTTCCTTAGCACTTGGTGTCATGCAAAAAATAAATGAGACCTTCAGGCAGCTGCAAAAAGCGAGTCCATTGGAGACGAAGGTGACTTATCTTTGTTTCTCCGGAGAAGGTTTCCATTGGAGTTTTCTCACAACATTTCCATGTATGCCAGGGAGGGTGCACAGTAATGTTGGCAAATGTAAACAACTTTTCTTCCCTCTTTGATGTGACTCTTTCATGTGCTTTGCTTTCCTCAACATTTGTTCTGAGTACTCAGCAAGCGAATTGGGTCAGTAATTGTTACTAAGTTTATGTCTCCATGGAGGATGGCAGTTTTGGTGTTTCCTCTTATGCCATCTTGTTCAGTCATGTAATCGGTATTAAATTTGTGTGTTAGAATTGAAAGTATATTCCTTTGTGTGTAGTAAGAGTGATAATTTATTTCGTGTCTTTCAGCTATGTCTTCTGAGGACACCTTGGACTTGTTGCCAAACCCAGGAATAGAACATTCATTCCACAAAAAGCTCCTGGTAAGATATGGAAGGTGCGGCCTTGACAATCTGCACTTAATGAAAGAATGGGAATATGAGGGGAGTGTGAAGGGCTGAAGGATGTTATCGTGGACATAACAAAACTGGGACGGTTACTCAGGTAAAATCCCCAATACTAAAGAGATCTAATATATACAAAATGTGGAACCCTGCATGTTAAGGCAGTTTCATTAGCAGAACACTTATTTCTGAATGTAAAGATGGCAAACAATTTATTAAAAATATATATTCTTTGAAAGATAATGTGGAATATATAGGGAGTTATGTAACTCATGATGAAATAATCATTTGAATCATTTAAAATGTAGCAGTAGATAACCTCAAGAATTTAAAAATCAGAGATGTAAAAATGAAGATAGAAATCCTAAATGTGATCAATTTTATAATCGCTTAATCAGGGTTTCATTATTCTTTTTCCAAGAAACAATCTGTCTTTGTTCCAAATTCTGTAGTTTTCATAAATGTGGGAGGGTATTTATAGAAGCATTATGGTTCCATAGGTATCATGGGTAATGGGGAACAACTTGACATGTTTAATGAAATTAGAGTCCTCACTGAAGGCCTTTCTGTCTTTGTTGATTACCAGAGTACGTGTAATGATGAGAGAAGTTACCAATTCAGTGAATCCTGGAAAAACTTTGAAGAAGGGTTAGATCCTAATAAGCATCAGAGATTTCAGTTTGTAGAGAACCAGTGTAAACATGGGAAAGCCTCCCATGAAAGCTCAAATCTTACACATCAGAAAAGTTATATTGTAGAGAAGTCAAACAAACGTAGTGAATATGACAAGTCTTTGAACCATTCTGTATATCTTACTGAACATCACAATATTCATCCTGGAGAGGAACCTTACAAATGTGTTCCGTGTAGGAGAGTCTTTAGTCGATTATCCAGTCTCGACGGACATAGGAAAATCCATCCTGGAGTGAAGACTTACAAATATAGAGAATGTGACAAAACCTTTCTTCGGCATTCAAATCTTACCGGACATGAGAGAATTCATACTGGAGGGAAGCCTTACAAATGTAGAGACTGCGCTAGAGCCTTTAATTTGCATTCATCCTTTATTAAACATGAGTTAATCCATAGTGGAGAGAAGCCTTACAAATGTGGGGAATGTGGTAAAGCCTTTACTAAGCGCTCACATCTTACTAGACATGAGTTAATCCACACTGGAGAGAAGCCTTACAAATGTGGAGAATGTGGTAAAGCCTTTACTCTGAATTCAAATCTTAATGTACATATGAGATTTCATACTGGAGAGAAGCCTTACAAATGTAGAGAATGTGGTAAAGCCTTTACTGAGAATTCAAGTCTTGCTGTACATATGAGAATTCATACTGGAGAGAAGCCTTACAAATGTAGAGAATGTGGTAAAGCCTTTACTGAGAATTCAAGTCTTGCTGTACATATGAGAATTCATACTGGAGAGAAGCCTTACAAATGTAGAGAATGTGGTAAAGCCTTTACTAAGCACTCAAATCTTGCTATACATATGAGAATTCATACTGGAGAGAAGCCTTACAAATGTAGAGAATGTGGTAAAGCCTTTACTCAGAACTCATATCTTACTGTACATATGAGAATTCATACTGGAGAGAAGCCTTGCAATTGTAGAGAATGTGGTAAAGCCTTTGCTAACCCCTCAAGTCTTCCTGTACACATGAGAATTCATAGTGGAGATAAGCCTTACAAATGTAAAGAATGTGGTAAAGCCTTTACTCTGAACTCAAATCTTAATGTACATATGAGAATTCATAGTGGAGAGAAGCCTTACAAATGTAGAGAATGTGGTAAAGCCTTTATCACCAACTCAAATCTTGCTGTACATATGACAGTTCATACTGGAGATAAGCCTTACAAATGTAGAGAATGTGGTAAAGCCTTTACTAAGCGCTCACATCTTACTAGACATGAGTTAATCCATAGTGGAGAGAAGCCTTACAAATGTAGAGAATGTGGTAAAGCCTGGACCAACAGCTCAAGTCTTGCTGTACATATGAGAATTCATACTGGAGAGAAGCCTTACAAATGTAGAGAATGTGGTAAAGCCTTTACTCAGAACTCATATCTTACTGTACATATGAGAATTCATACTGGAGAGAAGCCTTACAAATGTAGAGAATGTGGTAAAGCCTTTTACGACAGCTCAAATCTTGCTGTACATATGAGAATTCATAACAGAGAGAAGCCTTACACATGTAAATAACGTGGTAAATAAAGACTTGACTTAGCGTTCATTTCTTACTAGGCATGAGAGAATGCATATCGGAGAGAAGCTTTACAAATGTGAATAATGTAGCAAAGCCATTAGTCACCATTTAGAGCAGCAGTTCTCAACCTGTGGGTCGCGACTCCCTTGGGGGTCGAACGACCCTTTCACGGGGGTCGCCGAAGACCATCGGAAAACAAAAAGATATTTATATTATGATTCATAACGGTAGCAAAATTACAGTTATAGAGTAGCAATGAAAATAATTTTATGGTTGGGGATCACCACAACATGAGGAACTGTATGTATTAAAGGTTCACGACATTAGGAAGGTTGAGAACTGCTGATTTAGAATTTACTGAACACATGGAATTTGATAATAGACGGAAGCCTTAGAACTGCAGGATCCAAGTAACCCTGAAGCTGGACCTACAGCCTCACTCAATATCAGAGAATGCTTACTGCGGAGAACTCAACATACAAAATCAACGATGAATACCCTGTGATCAAAATACAAACTTCAGAAAGTCTACATAATACATGCTCCAAAGTGACTTTAAAGATGCAAAATAATAAGAGGAAATGTTTAATCGACAATGAAATCTGAAATATTAGAGAATTGACGTTACAAAGTCATCAGTAAACAACAGTTTGCAAATATTATGTTAAATCACAATACATATAGTAAATAAGCAAATGTTAAAAAGACTTGTGAACATGCTTGAAAGTGTCATGGGGATTGATATTGGAAAGGCACAATTATTTACAATGAGTCTTTATATATTGATAGTACTTGAGGTTTGTTGAAAAGGAAATATTAATGTGATCCCACTGTGAAGTCACTTGATGCTGTTTTTTTACTCCTAGTGTGTGTGAATCATGGGTTGTTTATTGCTGTCTCAAACATCTGAGAGCCCTTGTATGTTGAGTGGGATTCACTCAGAAATACTTTTCCTTGGAAGACTGAGGGCACTGTAATACACAATGTATGATGAAAATCTAAATGGAGATGCTGTTTTGTTGACTTAGAATATTGATGTAAGTCACCGTGAAGTGGGTGTTCAGGGCATCTTTGTGTTCATTAATGTGAGAAAGAAACATTCTGAATTGTAGTTAGTTTTTCCAGTTTCTCTTTAAGGAAAGTAAGGTGGTGGTTTTTGAAACCCTGATGTGTCTTTGTCGTAGCCATAAACAGGAGTCATAAATATTACCAGATGAGGTTGAAATAAAGACGTTTCAGAGAGATCTAGAAAGGACACACAACTTATCCCTAAGTGCATAAATTATTGTACATCGTTGTTTCCTAAACAATGAGCCTCAGTCTTCAAACCCATGGAAAACAGAGCTCTAAGGTCATTATATCAGAACAACCAGAATGCTTCTTAACTGCTTGTTATCTATATTTTGTGCGTGGATCCTACAAGTGGTTTGCCGTGCTTTATTTAGACTGTTTTTGAACTTATATTTACATTAATAATAAAGCGAATGATTTTTAATGTATTAATACTTGTGTGTAATGAATGACTTGTTATCCTGCCACCAACATAGACCTCTCCCACGTTAGTCATGTTTGGAATGAACAATGCACTATTTGGTGATGCAGTGGAATGACAACACTAGAAATCCTTTCCCCGAGTTTTTAATTTGCAAATGGAAAGAGAACCTTGCTGCCTAGAATGCTAAAGAAAGACTATTTAAACTAAAATAAAGGTTAGCAGACATGGGAGCTACATGTGCCTTGGAAAGTGCATGAAGCAGCCATTTCCTTGTAGTTAGATTCATATCATAATTCACTTTCTCCCAACGATAACAGGATAGTTGATGAGTTCATCCATGTGCATCAGGCAGCCGAGACCAATTTGTCCCATCACAGCTGGTGTTACATTCATCCAGTTCATTCAGGTCTTGTGTGCTGCATTCCTCTATGATATTAACAGTTTTCCTCTTTTCACTAATGAGCATTTGGGTGTGTTTATTGAGTGTTGTGTGTAAAGCACATTTATTCTTCAAACTTCTTTTTTTTTATAATTTATTTTTTTTATTGTTAGTTTCAGGTGTACAGAACAATACAATAGTTACCCTTTTCACCCTCACCAGGTAACAACCCCCCTCCCCCCATCTATTGCCCTCCCACCCCCGATATCATGCTTATCTATTACAATTCCATTGAATCCGTTCCCGCTCTCTACTCCATGTCCCGAGACTATATGTATATATATAATTATAGTTGACATACAGTATTATTCAACATCAGCTTCAGAAATACAATGCGGTGGTCAGGCCTCTACATCGACTATGAAGTGGACTCCCCAAAAGGACATGGGTCCATCTGGCCCCCTAAGAAATACTTACAACATTATAGATTATATTCCTCGGACTGTCTTTTTCTATCCCTGAGGCCATATTACAATTACCAATTTGTATTGTCTCATCCCTTTCCCTTCTCCTTCATCCCCACCCCCTCCCAACTAACAACCCTCAGTTCTTCCTCTGTGTCTCTGAGACTATCTCCATCCACTTCTCCCATCCATTCAGTTCCTTAGAATCTACGTGTAAGTGAGATCATATGATATTTGTCTTTGACTGACTTATTTCACTTAGCATAATGTTCTCTAGTTCCATCCATATTGTTGCAAAGGGTACTATTTCCTTCTTTATAGCTGAATAATACTCCATTGTGTAAATGTACCAAAGTTTCTTAATCCAGTCATCTACCGATGGGCATTTTGGTTGTTTCCAAGTCTTAGCTATTGTGAATAACGCCACAATGAACATAGGAGTACATATATTTTTTCGGATTAATGTCTTGGGATTTTTTGGATAAATACCTAAGAGTGGTATTGCTGGGTCATAAGATAGTTCCATTTTCAGATTTTTGAGGTGCCTCCATACTGATTTCCATAATGGCTGCACCAGCCTGCAGTCCCACCAGCAGTGCACCAGGGTTCCCTTTTCCCCACAGCCTGGCCAGCATTTGTTGTTTGTTGATTTATTGATGATAGCCATTCTGACCAGTGTGAGGTGGTATCTCATTGTGGTTTTAATTTGCATTTCCCTAATGCTAAGTGATGTTGAACATTTTTTCATATGCCTGTTGGCCATTTGTATGTCCTCTTTGGTGAAACGTCTCTTCATATCCTCTGCCCATTTTTTAATTGAGTTGTTTGTTTTTTGGTGTTGAGTTGCATGAGCATTTTATATATTTGGGATATTAATCCCTTATCTGATATATCATTAACAAATATCTTCTCCCATTCAGTAGGCTTCCTTTTTGTTTTATTGATGGTTTCTTTTGTTGTGAAAAAAGTTTTAAGTTTGATGTAGTCCCATATGTTCATTTTTTCTTTTACTTCTGTAGCCCACGGGGATGTATCAGTAAAAATATTGCTCAGGGTGATGTCTGCAAATTTAGACCCTATACTTTTTTCTATGAGTTTTATGGTCTCAGGTCTTATATTTAAGTCTTTAACTCATTTTGAGTTTGTTCTTGTAAGTGGCGTAAGGAGGTGGTCCAGTTTCATTTTTTTGCATGTGTCAGTCCAATTTTCCCAGCACCATTTATTAAATAGGCTATCCTTACCCCATTGTAACTTCTTGCTTCCCTTGTCATATACTAACTGCCCGTATAAGCCTGGATTTACTTCTGGGCTTTCTATTCTGTTCCATTGATCTATATGCGTATTTTTATGGCAATACCATATTGTTTTGATTACTGAGGCCTTGTAGTACGTTCTAATGTCTGGAAGCGTGATCCCCCCAACTTTGTTCTTATTTCTCAAGATTGCCGTGGCTATTCGTGGTCTTTTTTGGTTCCATATAAACTTTTGGATTATATTTTCTATTTCTGAGAAAAATGCCCTAGGTAGTTTGATGGGAATTGCATTGAATCTATATATTGTTTTAGGCAATATGGACATTTTAACTATATTAATTCTTCCTATCCATGAGCATGGAATGTTTTTCCATTTGTTTGTATCTTCTTTTATTTCTTTCTTCAGTGTGTTATAGTTTTCAGAGTACAGGTCTTTTACTTTGGTTAAATTTATTCCTAAGTATTTTATAGTTCTTGAAGCGATTGTAAACGGAATTGTTTGATTTCTCCTTCCGATAGCTTGTTATTGGTATATACAAATGCAACTGATTTCTGAGTATTGATTTTGTATCCTGCTACTTTACTGAATTTGTCTATCAGATCCAATAGCTTTTTGATAGAGACTTTCTTCAAACTTCTTTTGAGTTTGTCTTTGCTTGATTTTGCTTTAGACCATGAAGGCTCTGATCTTTGTTTATTAGAGATACTGGTTTTACAACTGGAGGTTCTAAGTCACTCTGGCCTCAGTCATGTAAGACTCCCTTTTATTTGAAAGGCATGTCTGACATATTCGTACTCATCTTCATGTGTTTGTTCTATTTGCAGAAGAAAAAATGAGAGTAATATAGTAAATAGATGTTTGGGTGTCTGCAAAATCTAACATAATTGAGCACAGTGGTAACTAAACATTTTTCAGTAACGTCAGCACTCACAAATAGCTTATACATGAGTTTACATCTTTGGGTATGTTGTTCCCCATATTATTTTCAAACCCCTCAGAAAACTTCATTCACAAATAGATGCATAAGTTTCTGCAATTGAAAATATTTCTCGGCTGTCCGAGAGGCGCGTTGGTTGAGTTGGCTTGGGACGCCAGCTATGAGCAGCAGGGCCCCGGTTCGAATCCCACATGTGAGGGCCAGTGACGCTGCTCCCTCTACAGCTAAGATGCTGAACAACAGTTCAACCTCAAGCTGGGTTGCCGTGAGTCACCGGCGATGGCTTAGGCTGCAACCCCTGCTGCAGTGGGTTGCCATGGGCTACCGTGTATACCCAGCAGCCAGTGTGAGTGGCAGTCCAGAAGCCGGCACTGATCTGCCTCGCCAGGGAGGAGCGCAATGATGGTGCCAACTTGGGCCAGTGATGCACAACTAGACTCCACAACTAGACTGAAGAACAAAAGGAGAGCAACTTGTCTGTTCCTCTTCCCCCAATTCCCAAGTGCTGTTCCCATCCCCCAATTCCCCAATTAAAAAATAATAATAAATTTCAAAAACGTTATTTCCCATGAAGGGCATTCTTCTGGTTTCCTTAGAACTGGTACCAGTTTCTGAAACCTTTACAGTATTTTTTTTCCTAATATTTTACTGGTTTTATTATTTTAATGAAATGCTTCGACTCCAATAAATTGAAACTTTGGAAGATAAATTGCTATTGGTCCAGAAAACAAACAACCATCCCTCTCTTTGCCCAGGCTCCCGGGGCTGAGCTCACTTCCCCTGAGCTCTGCTGTTGCACACAGACTGACTTGCCATTTCTCTAGATGAAATCTTGCACATGTAGCAAGAAGAGAAACCATAGTTCATAGCAGATGGTAACTGCTAGGTATTGCCCTAAAAATTATTAAGGGTAGAAAAGAGGTTGTTGGATATTCGTTTATTGAGTTTACTTTAGGGCTTGTATTACAGAGAATATACTTCGCTCCCCAATGCCCTTAGAAGTATTGCAAAGTTAATTATTTAGATGAAGAAAAATACCAATGTCTTGTGGAGACTATATATTTTACAGACTTTGTACTCCACACGTGACAGAACTTTCAGAAATAGAAAACAAAAAAAGATTAAATATATTACAATTTTAAAATAAATTTTCTAATTACTCTCGTGGAAAATGTAAGGAATTTGAAATTACATTATATTTAGGTATTATTTACCTAAGTGTATTATGATGTGAGCAAGTTTTCTCAAAGGTATTTGAAGGTAATATGTTTCAAAGGTTGAATGCAACAGATATAAATGCAATTCATAATAAATTCTCATAGTTACTTGCTTTAAAGTAATACTTAATGACCTTAAATTGTCCGATGCTTTAGTCCTTCACGTCTCATATACCAGGTCTCCTGTTGAGACAGCATAGAGATTTTGGCTAGCGGTGGAGAAAATGCCAGATGGCCAGGAGGAACCCGGGATATGCAGACCACAAGAATGCCATGACCCCATCTCCCAGAAGCAAAAATGCAGAAATTGCTGATTATTTTCTTCTTTCCATCTTTTACTTCCATACAGATTTCTAACCACTGTTTCACATGTGCAGTTATTGAAGGTTTGACCACTCTACCACGTTTCTGTGGTGGCGATACTGACTACCTTAATCTTGTCCCCAGAGTAGAGGAGTGAACATGTTTATGAGGCAACATAGCCGGTTAAGGATGCCTGCGTTTTCAAATGGCCCCTTGTTTTCAAAGAGCCCACCTTTTTCCAGAAGCCTGTTTTGTTCCCAGCAAGCCCATTTTGTTCCCAGCTTATAAGAGCAGCCAGGCAGAGCCAGCCCCTGAGTCAGTTTGGAGGACATTTCTGTCCTTTGTGATGCCTACCTTTTGCTCAAGCATAAACTTAATAAAATGTGTCTTGAAGAATTTCTCGGGATTCCCCGGGATTTCTGCCTTGGGTAACCCAAGAACCCCAATGCCAGTAACACTCTATGAAAATCTCTGGAACTGAGCTGTGTTGAGTCTCAGCCTCCTTGGTGAATGGAGACTAGAAAAGAAAAGGCTGTTCTGTTGGTGTCAGTATGAAACTGCCTGTTCTACTCAGGGAGAGCTTTGTATTTCACATTCTAGTCCGTAATCCCTACAGACAACTGCAGTTCTAGCTAAATGAAAGCGCTTCCATTCTAACTGCAGAAAGGTTCCTGGATGCCATCCCCTCCCCACATCTACCCCCTCACCGACATCCTAGTTCCCCCTGAGTTGCTTTAGCCTTAGTAGCAGTTCTTGCATACAAGCAGAAGGGAAAAACAGCTTTGGACATAAACCGTTTTCAACTTGTTGAGAGGAAAACATGTTAGTTACCAACACAAGTGACTCATAGACTCTAAGCTTTTACCTTAAAACTTACACATAGCTGAAAGGTCTGCCGAGGAGTCAAAAGTCTGAGGCACATGTCAAAACCAAGTAGCTTTATTTGCCTGTCGGGGCTGAGCCTAAAACTGGCATCGGCACCCCTGCAGGCGTCTGCAGGAGGTTTTATACGGTAAGTGAAACGGGAAGTAATTGCAAGCATACATGAGCAGTTATAAATGCAGAACAGGTATTGCTGCAGAAATAAAGTTCTGCTACATCGTCTTGTTTCTATCAGGAAACCTGTAGTCAGGTGCTCATTATTTTTACCCAAGAGGAAGTCTGGTGTCTTCTTCAGCAGGGTGTGTGTGTGTGGGGTTTGCCTCATGCCTGGTGACCCCTACCATTCCAGTCTTTTGCTATAATTGTTAAGGAGAGGAGCCCCAGTGTCTTTCTCCTGGAGCTACTTCCTGCTGTGAGGGAACAGCATCAGGGCTATGGCGAAGGCTGGGTGTAGGGGGGTCTCTGGGCCAGGAGGACAGGCGGCGATAGTGAGGAGCAGCATGTCTTTCATTGTATCTTTGGTGAAGGCCTGAAGGCGGTCCTGGAGAAAGCGAGTTAAAAGGCTTAACAGGCAGGGGCCCAATGCTAAGGTTAAAAACAGAAAGGTTAGGGCCGGCCGAGTGGCGTGGTGGTTAAGAGCTGGCTTGGGTCGCCAGAGGGCCCCGGTTCGGATCCCACATATGAGGGCCAGTGCCACTGCCCTCCACAACTAAGATACTGAACAACAGCTCAACCTGGAGCTGGGCTGCTGTGAGTTGACGGCGATGGCGTAGGCTGCAGCCCCTGTGGCAGTGGGTTGCCATGGGCTACTGTGTGTAGCCAGCAGCCAGCATGAGCGGCCAGCAGCCACAGTGAGCGGCCATCCAGAATCCAGCGACTGATCTGCCTCGCCCGGGAAGAGCGCAATGATGGTACCAACTTGGGCCAGTGAAGCAACGTCCTCCACAACTAGACTAAAGAATAAAAATGACAGCAACTTGTCTGTTCCCCTTCCCCCAATTCCCCAGCGCAATTCCCATTCCCCAATTCCCCAATTACAAAACAAAACAAAACAAAAAACAAAGATTAAAAGTCCAATTAAAGGGAAGAGCCAGGAGGCCCAATGGGTGGTCAGCCAAGAGCCCCACTGGGTTTGTCTCTCTCCGATTCTTTGTGTGCGGTCTCTGAGTTTTTGTGCTGCATCTCTAATCCAGACAGATAAAAGCAGTATTGTTCATCAAGAAACAGGCAAAGTCCTCCTTTTCCCGCACTTAGGAGGTCATATCCTCACCTATTTTGGAGCGTGACCGCAGACAGGGAGTCAACTTGGTCCTGGAGGTTGACTAGGGTATGTGCGATCTCATCGAGGGGCTTTGGAGGTCTTCCGATAGGGCCTGAAAGTAAGAAAGGGAAGCTCCCAGGCCTCCTGACCCAAGGCTCACCCCCGTGGTTACTAGGGCAGCTAAAAGTGGGATCACCTGGACTGTCCGCTTCTGTCTAACCTTTTGGGTCCTTGGGATCAGGAAGGGGAGATTTCGGGGAGCCAGCTCAATATTGGGAGTGAGGTATACTAGGGTACAGGTCCCTGTCCAGTTGGTGCGTAGGCAGAGATAGGTATTGGCATTGGTCCTGCACAGGAAGAAGACTCCCATTTCGGGTAGCAGGCCGATATGTGTATGGAAAAGAGGTGAAGAAGAGGATATTTTGTGCCGAAGGCACTCCAAATACTGAGGGAGGAAGAGAAGGAAGCACCTATCAGTGGGACAGGTGGGTTGTGGAGGTTCTTTTGCACTTGAGTGAGGTGTGGGATATCCAAGGGGTGAAAGTAAGTGAAGGATATGAGCAATTCAGGGAGGAAGCCAGTACTGATGGAGGCGCCGTGAACTGTACTGGTTGTTTGAAGAGGCCATTCGCCTGGGGAGAGACCTGATAGTCTACTCCCTGGTTTTGCCAATCTTTGGGATGGTGGATTGTAAGAGTGAGGTTGCATTGGTCCCATGGAATCTGTTTGATAGGAACTTGGCCATTGGAGCTGGTAAAGCAGAGTGGAGCCTTAGCGATTACGGAGGTATCCGAGGTGACTGGTCCATGAACTGGCGGGGTTGTCAGGTCCTGGGTTTTGAAGGTATTTCTGAAATAGAAGGGAGACCCTGTTGGCTGCTACGGTGGAATAGTCACCAATGAGGGTATCAGCTTGCTCAAAGAAGGTGGCACCCTTCTGAACTGTAAATGTCAGTCGGGTGGTGAGCCCAGAGGTTGTGGATAGAGGAATGGGCAGAGCAGTGTAGGCTGAAGAGGAGAGAGAGAGAGAGAGAGAGAGAGAGAGATGCCCAGCAGTTAGAGGCTAGGGAAGAATTGGCGGAGTACAGTAGGGACCGAGTGAGATTGAGAGTCCGCTTTAGGTGGGTGGCCGTGAGGAAGGCTGGGAGAGGCCATTCCCCACTTCCAGGAATCAGGGAAAGCCAGAAAATCATGAATCCGAATCGGAGGAAGGGAGGATGTTGTGTAGGCCTTGTCCCTGAGTGACCTCCCCGTAAGGGTCTATTAGGTGACTGATTAAGTCCCATGGGTAATTAAATTTGCCCTGAAGATGTGCAATGAAGAGCTGTACAAGAACTTGGTGACAAAGGTTAAGGGGGATGGTAGAGAGTACCTCTAGGATCTGATAGGAGACAGGTATGGGGAAGCCATCGGGCCGGGGTCCTTGGTACCAATATAGGGGCAGTGGGAGCAAAGAGGGCCCTGGAAAGTCTGACACGGACAGAGGTCACCACTCATAGGGCCGCTTCTTCAGGGATTGTGGTGAGTCGGCTTTTGGTCGGCCCCAGGAGAGTACTGGAGTATCTCAGCGACCGGTCCTTGGGGTGGTATTCTGGATGGGGGGCCCTTGGTCCGGTTCAATTTTCTTCAACCTTTTGTGTTAGGAGGGGTAAGCTCTCTAATGAGAGCGGCTCTATCCGCCGTGATGACCCTCTGGGTGGGGGACAGCTGAGTTCCTAAGTAGGTTATGGTCGGAGTGGACAGCTGGTTTTGGTGGGAGATATCTGGTATTCTTTAGAAGCTAGGAAATTTAGTAAGGAGGCTGTGTGTCAGAGGGATAGGGTGTTTGAGGGACTGCAGAAAAGTAGATTATCTACGTATTGTAATAGTGTACTGGGGACTAGATCGAGGGAGACCAGATCTGAGGCAAATTCCTGGCCAAAGAAGTGAGGACTGTCGTGGAAACCTTGTGGGAGGACCGTCCACGTAAGCTGTCTGGATTGTATGGTGTCCGGGTCTCTCCAAGTGAATGCGAAAAGGGCCTCAGAGTCTGAGTGGAGAGGGATGGTAAAGAATGCACTCTTGAGGTCTATAACTGTGAAATGAGTGGTAGTAGAAGGGATGAGAGAGAGGAGTGTATATGGGTTGGGGACTACAGGGTGAATGGGAAGTACTGCGGAGTTGATGACTCAGTGATCCTGGACCAACCTACATGTCCCTTGGGCTGTCGTACCGGCAGGATGGGGGTAGAGTATACAGAGTGGGTTGATCTCAGGATACCCTGGGTAAGAAGTTTGTCAGTAATGGGTTTGAGTCCCTTTTGATGGGGGAGGTAAATGGGTATTGTGGCTGGTTTGGGAATTTAGAGGGGTCGCGGAGATGAATCATTACGGCAGGATGGTGTTTGGCAACAGAAGGAATCGAGGTATCCCAAACGACGGGGTTCACCTCCGAAGGAGGCAAAGGAGGTTGGAAGGGAGATGAGGAGATAGTGGGTTCGAGGAGGAGGAGTAAGGCTGGCTCTGGGTTTGAGAGATGGAAGGAGAGTGAGGCCTTAAATTTGGAAAGGAGGTCCCTACCTAGTATCGTGTTGCATGATAGCCGATTACAATACCAGCCCCCCTGCATTAGCCTCTAACCCTATTAGCTAGGAGGGAGTGTCTCGGTATGACTGGGGCACGTAATCTCTCTGAGGGAGTGTCTCGGTATGACAGGAGGCCGGTAAAGCTCTCACTTTGGGGAGTGTCTCAGGTGACTGGGACCTATTGGAATGATAATAGTTATCTCCCCTGGGAGGACACAGTAACAAGTGTTCTGGGGCTATGTGGTGGATGTGTGAAGGCATAGCATTTGTTGGAACACAATGGCATATGTTAATGGAAAGAGGCCTTAAGGCACACAAATCACACAAGGTTGCTAATTGATTGACAGCAGTTTTACTTCTTTGAAATTTCTTGATAAAAACCATGCGCTGACCCCATTCGGGGCTCAGTCTCAATCTTCTCTGGCTGAGTCCCTTGGTCCCTGCTCAAATCTAACTTTTGTCTCTTTGACTTTATTCAATCTGCATCGCTCCTCTCGAGACCCATTTGCCCTTGCCACGTTGGACGTGACAGTATAGGAGTGGGACATCGGGGAAAGATCAGGAAGGAGTGTGAAAATAGAATGTTAAAAAGGGCGCATGACAGTAAGGGGGTTGAGAGAGGCTGAGATATTAGGCCGACAACGCCCATCACAGAGACCTGGGAGAGAGAGGGGTGCGTGGGGCCCGAAAATTCAGGCAGGGCAGAAAAGGTGGCCCCTGCATCAATTAAAAAGATCGGCCTACCTGCCACTAGAAGCGTTACCCTGGGCTCCGAGGTGGTGATGGAAGATGGGGCTGAGGGCCCTGGTCACCATCAGTCTTCAGCAGCGAGGCCAAGTAAGCTCGGCAGGGCAGATGAGACTCGATGTCCATGGGGTGAAGGGAAGTGTCTCTTACCTGGGAAGGATAGTCAACTTTCCAATGAACCCTCCTTCCGCAGGAGGAACAAGGCCCTGGTGGGGGCCACGGACTGGGGCAAGTTCATGCCCAGTGACCTTCTTTGCCGTACGGGAAATATGGTTGGGGGGGGCCTTCTGCGGGCCCCTTGGTGATGGACCTTGTGCCCTGTTAGGAGTTCCCTTGTGGTTGGAGCCTCTAAGAGCCCCGCCAGCAGCTGATACTTGACCTGATCTCGGAGGTTCTTTTCTAGTTTTTCCTGTTCCTCCTGATGGTTAAACACCTTGAAGGCCAGGGCTAAGAGATCCTGTTGTGGGGTTTGAGGGCCCTCCTCAGCCTTTTTGAGTTTTTTTTTTCCCGATATCTGGGGCAGATTGTGAGATATTTGAATTTTTTAATGTAGGTGTCAGGGTCGCAGGAGAAGGAGCCCAGGTGTTTCTCTATCTGAGAGAGATCAGACAGGGAAAAGGGGACATGGACCCCGATGATTCCCTCAGCCCCAGCAACCTCCCTCAAGGGAAGAAGGGGAGCCGGGTGTGCCCGAGACCGAGTGAAGGGAGGAGAAGGGAGGTCCATAGCAGAGGCTGGACCGGTGTGGGGACTTGGGACTGAGGGCCCAGAGGCCTCTGAGTCAGAGGCTTCGGGTGATGAGGGCGAGAGCGGAGGATGAGGAGCATATGGAGGGGGTGCCGGAGGGGAGGGATGGTCAGCCAGTTCAAACATTGAGGTTGTGGCAGTAGGCCCTAGACAAAGGCCCTCCCAGAGCATGTAGTCACCAAGGATTTTGCGCGGGCTTCGGACAAAGACATTCCTGGACTGTGTGGTCATCAAGACTTCCCCGTGTAGTGTTTCCAAGTTCCTACCTCACCCGTGGACCAGTCAGGAACTGGCACAGTGGCCACATGTCCTAATAAATCTTAACTGCCAACCTGGAAACCTCAGGGGTATATAACCCCAAATCCCACCTGAGTGGGCGCTCAGCCTCTGGATGTGAATCCGCTGAGCCAGTGCCGGCACTAATAACAGTTGCTTCCCACGCCTTGGTGTCCTGTCTCTTTGTCTGGGTTCAAACATTGAGGTGTCGTGCTCAGAGGGAAGAGGGGGCTTTGCGTGGGCAAGGAGGACTTGGAAGGTGGAGCAGGACTGACAGAGAAGGTCGCGAGCGGAGAGTGAAGAAGGCCTGGACATAGGGGATCTCAGAGCATTTTCCATCGCGGTGGGAGCAATTACCCAAGTCACAGTAAAAATCGAAAGCACTATTTTCCGGCCACTGAGAATGATTATGCAATTTGTATTGAGGCCACGCCGTAGAAAATGAGGCGCTTGGGCTGGATTTCACTCCGCAAACCGAGGGCATCAAGGTTTCTCAGAAGACATCCCAAGGGAGTGGATTTAGGAAGGAGAGAAGGGCCTGTGCCCATGGTGTTGGGAGTGAGGTGACAAAGATCCACAAAGATGATCGCCAAGGGCCAAGGCGTTTCTGTCGCCAAGGAGACCATCAACGAGAAAAGAGCGACTGACCCCCAAAGTGGGCGTCCTCAAATTGGGGGAGTTGAGGTCCAGAGGACCAAGCAGGTGCCCCCTGGCCTAGCTCTAGGACTTTGAACCGACGTGAGAGGACAGAGGGACCGAGAAATAGAGGCGGCAAAGTTGTCCCTCACCCCAAGTGGATGTCTCCAGGAGGAATTGAGAGAGTCTCCTTGACAGGGTCGAGAATGGGAGATTCCGGAGCCCGGATCAAGCCTGAAGGGGAAAATGGAGGGCGATCCAAGTGCAGTCCTGAGTCGTATCCCCCACCGGGATCTCCACCAAAATGAAAGGTTCGCCCTTGAGTCAAAGTCTGAGGCACATGTGCAAACCAAGCAGCTTTATTTGCCTGTTGGGGCTGAGCCTAAAACTGGCATCAGCACCCCTGCAGGTGTCTGCGGGAGGTTTTATAGGGTAAGCGATAGGGGAAGTAATTACAAGCATACATGAGCAGTTATAATTGCAGAGCAGGTATTGCTTGAGAAGTTTTCTGTTGACCTTACAGTTCGGCTACGTATTGTTTCTATCAGGAAACCTGTGGTCAGGTGATCATTAGTTTATCCAAGAGGATGTCTAGCACTGGGGGTTGGGGGGATTGCCTCATTCCTGGTGTCCCTGATGATTCCTAACAATAGCAACTTAAAATGGGCAGACAGCAACTTTCCTGCAGCACACGCTAAAGACACCAGGAAAAGAAACCTTGCTGCTAAGCGCCGGGAAACCCAGGCCTGGTCCCAGCCACTCCTTCATCCTGCTCTGTTTTCCCTTCCTCGCAGTCCAGGCTCAGACCAGGTATCTCACCAGCGGCCCGCTGCAACACAAGACCCGTCCTGGCCCCGCCCTCTTGCCAGTTTCCTTTTGCTTCCTCCCTGTCATCGCCCATGCGCATCTCTAACCAGAGGTCGGACGCCCTTACCTCGGGCTCCGCCCAAGACTTGTTCCTAGTTCGCCCGGACTTTGGGTCTGCGGCCATATCTTAACAGACTGTGAAGTGGGTACATGAGAGTGATGGTCACCCTACCGAGGTGAGTATCCACCTCTCTAGTCTAAAGCTGCGTTTCACAACCCCCCGTCTTCATACATGGGTCTCGAATCGCTATGGCCTTGAAGTCCAGGCAACAGGCCCTCCCCTCTGTAAATTGAAGCTTCACCCTGGGAGCCAGGGCGCTTCCTTTGGGGACTGAAAGGCCTCCAAGGCTGCTCCTTAAAACTCTTTACTCACTTCTCCCCTAACAGCACCATTCAGGTATTCCATGAGGTGGATTTGTAACCGAATGTGAACTTCATGTCTTTTGCATGTATTCCGCTTTAATCCAAGCTAGCTTTGTTTATCCTGGTCCAACTGAACTCACTTGCCTTCTTTCCCCAGAGCCTCCTGCCTGCTCCATATCGTATGTGCGCTCCTTCTAATCGTTAAGCCCTGAGGACAATGGGTTCTGGTTAACACCAAATTCACTTAAGTATAAACCTTCAGATCTATCAACCCTGAATAGGATATAATACCTAAACCTAAAATGATGAGTAAACATTTAATACAACAAAGCTAACACCTTGGCCTCAGTTATGTTTCAGCTCTGGATTCATGAAAGCTGACCAGCACCATGAACAGCATCCCCTGGAAACAAAAGGACACAATGCCATGACTGCCACCAGGACCTGAAGCCATGATCACTTGCTCCCTGTCTTAGCCTGGACCAGTCAATAGAGGCCCCAGGCCCCAGGCGCAGCTCCCATAGCAACCATGATTAATGATTTTTTTTAACTTATATTAACCCCTTGGGTACCAATTTATTTGAAAAAAAAATTGGATATGGAACAGATTTCGTTTTTTGGTACTTAAAGTTATATGAAAGCGGTAAATTTTATGTAAAAATACATTTATTTATAAAAAGTCAGTGACATACATAGTATTGAGATCACGTCAGGTAATTAGAATTGCAAATCAAAAATAAACACTCCACAAAACTAAAACAAATGCAAGGTATAACAAAAAGCAAATTACTAATAATTATGAAGAGTATGGAATTTTTCAACGCAGGTAGGTAAATGCAGTAGCACTTGGCATTGTTTGCACTGCCAGGTAGTCTCTTCCTGATTTTATGTTTATAACAAACACGGCACCTTTTTGTAGAGTGTTGCTTGGACTCAGTTGTTGGAATATTCTGAGGAAAGTGTGCCCAGTTTTCACCTGGAAACGAAAAGGTGTATCGTTATTTGAAAAATGTCCACGACAATTATAATTTGGCAATGACACTTGCTCCAATAATTGTTCAGCAATAGCTAGACGAAAGCAAACAATGCCTGTTTTGGTTGCGCAGTTGATTTTAGAATATAAAACGTGCATTATAAAAGGCTATGTGTATTAGATAAAAAAAACATTTCCTTATATTCCCTTACACATTTTCTCATAACAGGGAAACACACTAGCATTTGATCCTGTTTATCAACACCTCCTATACGTTTATTATACTCAAGCACACATGCTGGTTTTATAATATTTTCGATATCGCCACCTTGCTTATTTCTCTTTTTGCCTGTGTCTGTCAAGTCAGCATTTGAATATTTCATTCTAAGTATGTGAGCGTCTTTTTTATCTTTCCATTTCAAAGCAAATAAACCACGACTGGATAAAGTTTTGACTTTTCCCTTTTTCAACTTAAATGAACAAGAATGTACATGTTAAATGTTGTCTTAAATCGAAAGACGAGTTCGACTTGTCATCTTGCACGTAGGCAAAGCAAGTGCATGATGAATCTCTGTCGTCAAATGTGCCCAAGGGGCTAACATAATGTAATCACTACAAGCTATCCGGGTGCCAGGCTTTTGAGAGCAGTAACTCACCTGTGTCTCTTGACTAGGTGCCAACTCCTTAAATAAACCTTTACTTTCTTTGCTGCAAACTCCTACTTGTGTCTTTTTGGCTTGGATGTGCCAGGCAAGCGCTGTATCATAAATTGAAATTTGCTGAAAGATAAGTCTTATGTGTTCTCGCCACATGGACATAAAATATAGTAATTGTGAATTGATGAATGTGTAATTAAATTGATTGTGATAATCATTTAAACTATATATGTATTTAAAATGATCCAGATTGTGCTCCTTTAATACAAACAATTTGTATTTGTCAATTTTGCCTCAAACAAGCTGGAGTAGGGGTTTCTTGTCCCTGAATGCCATGTGTGGCACGGGCAGCAGGCACCGTGTTTTCCACATGGTGAGGCCTCTCCTGTGTGTGCAGCTGTGGCACAGGAAGGGAGTATGTTCATGAACAGCATGTATTCAGCTTTTCTGATTGACTTGTAAAGACTTGTTACCTGGGCGGGCCAAGTGGCATGTTAAGGGTTGGTTTGGGACGCCAGATCTGAGCAGCAGGACCTGGGTTTGGATCCCACATATGGGCCAGTGACGTTGTGCCCTCTAGAGCTACGATGGTGAACAACAGCTGAACCTGGAGCTGGGCTGCCCTGAGTCACTGGCGACGGTGTAGGCTGCAGTGGGGCTGGCCTGCAGCTGATGTGTGCTTTTGTGAACTGCCATGAGCTGCGGTCCAATGACCGGCAAGTGACTGCCTCACACGGAAAGAACTCAATAATAATACCAACATGGCCAGTGAAGCGGCGTCCTCCACAAATACACTGAAGAACAAAAAGGACAGCAACTTGCCTATTCCCCTTCCCTGATTCCCCAACACTGTTCCCCTCCTCCAATTCTCCAATCAAATCTTTAAAAGAAAATCCTTGCCTGAGGATGAGCCTAGAAGAGGAGGAAGAGCAAAGAAAGAGCATTCAGCAATGGCTCTTCCTCAGGAAAGTCATGTGCTGGGCTGGTGGTCGTGTCTGTCCTTCCTGAGATGCCCTTTGACTTGCTGATCTCTGACTGTGAATTGTCCTCCTGACATTGGTTTGTTCACACTCAACCTGGGCCTTCCCTCAGTCCCTCCCATCTCTAGTTAGGTTCCATCTCAGCCTGACCCGGTGACATGGGACTTGGGAAGAGACTTTACGTGCCTTTGGATTGGAGACGGGGTGTGGGCCCCGAGGCATTAGTGTGGATTGGTAATGGGGATTGGTCGGGGCCACATTTAGATGCACTGTCACCTCTCTCAACCAGGGCAAAAGAATTGGCACATAAATGTCATGTATTAATATGCACGGATACCTGATAAATTCTGGAAAGGGACCAATGGGCAGAAATATTTCTGACTGATTTTATTGAGTCCCTGGCTTGAAAATGTTGATTAGGAATGGAGTGGGAATTTCACAGGCAGACATCAGTGACAAAGGATGTTTTATTTCCTCATCCATTTTAAAATAGGAAATCCACCATAATGTCTGACAGTTGGAGCGTCTTCATTTCCTTTTTCTCACATCCATTTGTTGGGGCTAGCAGTTTCACCGTGTGCATTGTATCCTTTGACACACAGAAGATTTCATGTTTGATGCCAGTAAGATTCCAGCTTCATTCTTGTAGATACCCAGTTTTCTCCACACCATTTGTGAAAGCGACTGACCTTCTCCATTGTGTAGTGTTGGGCTCCTTGTGAAAAACCTGTGGTATGTATGCATGGGTTTATTTCAGGGCATTCTCTTTTATTCCATTGGTTTATGTATCTTTAATTTGAATGAAGGGATACCTGACTATTTGTTTTCCGAATTCACGAATGCAGTACCTAGTGTAGTTCAGTTTTGTTTTGCTTTAAAGATTTTTATTGGGTAATTGGGGGATGGGAACAGCACTGGGGAATCAGGGGAAGGGGAACAGAGAAGTTGCTGTTGTTTTGTTCTTCAGTCTAGTTGTGGAGGACATTGCTTCACTGGCCCAAGTTGGCACCATCATTGCATTCTTCCCGGGCGAGGCAGATCAGTCGCTGGCTTCTGGATGTCCGCTCACTGTGTCTGTTGGCCGCTGACGCTGGCTGCTGGCTACACACAGTAGCCCATGGCAACCCACTGCCACAGGGGCTGTAGCCTACGCTGTCGCCGGCGACTCATGGCAGCCCAGCTCCAGGTCCAGCTGTTGTTCAGCATCTTAGATGTAGAGGGCAGTGTCACTGGCCCTCATACGAGGGATCCGAACCGGGGCCCTCTGGCGTCCCAATCCAGTTCTTAACCATCGCGCCCCTCGGCCAGCCCTAGATGGGAAAGTTTTGATCCACTCTTCGTTAGTAACCAAATATCAAGTTATCTTATTAGAGAAAAGCTTTACAAATATAATGAATTTGGAAGGTCTTTATGCAGGATGAATCTTCAGGAATCATCTGAAATTCATACCAGGGAGATCTTAAAATATAATGAACTGGGCTACATATTACACCAAGCATAATTACTAAACATCAGTAAAAATACACATAAGATAAATTTTAAAAATATTAAGTAGGTGCTTAAGATCTTACCTAAAATAAAGGTAATGAACAACAATAGTAACGAATGCGAGCCAGTAGGAGGAGGGCCCGCCCCATCCAAGCTGTGGCCCCACCCCTTCCCCTGGGTCCCTCCCTCCCTCCTGCGGGCCCCGACCACTCCGGGCAAATATTCTTGCCTCGCCCAGGACCTCAGCGCTCCTCACAGGCCCCGCCTACCGCCCACGTTTTCTCGCAGCGTCTGGGCGAGTTTCTTGCAGGTCCAGAAGCGGCCAAGGCGGAGAGAAGGTCAGTTTGGTTACCGTGACTTTCAGTTTTTGTGGTTTCAATCTGAGCGTCTCAGTCCACCGTCCTGCACTCCTGACGCCTGGGGGTCAGTACCGACGTTGAAGTCCCCGCACCCGCGCCCCCTACAGCGGTGAGTCCGGCGTCCTGCGGAGACGTCCCGATCCCAGGCCGCTTCGCTGCGGGGTGGAGGGTCCGCGTGGGTTTCCGGGTAAACTGAGGCCGGTCCCCTGTGGTCTCTCCGCCTTCGGGCCACTAGACCCCGCCTGCCGAGTTGTTTTCCTGAAACCCCCCACCGGTCAGCGCTCCGCCGCGCGGTGTGAATTGAAGTCCTGGGAGACGGACTCGGGAGACGGAGTCCAGCCGTTGGCGCCCCTCCCCCAGCCTCGTCCCGCGGCCCCGGGAGCCCGGCCTCCTCCCTGCCTGGGGCTCTGCAGACCCTCCCCGCCGCCTGGAGTCCCCCCCTCGTCCCGGTTTAATAAGAGACCCGAATCCCAGGAAGAGCACACTTTTCAGGGGGGTGGGATTTAGGAGGGAACACCGCGGGGTTTCACCAGGTCACCCCCTCATGCGGTGAGGGGCTTTGTGTAAGCGGTGACTGTGAAGGGCAGGCCAGGACATCGGCAGAACAGGGGTGTGAGGGGGTCCCGAGAAGGAGACAGAATGAGAGGAATAGACAGGTGAGAGGGCAGGAAGATCAGTGCGTGGTCCGTAAAGAGGCGGGAAAACAGAGGATGTGGGAGGGACTCGTAAATCGAGGGGTAAGACTGAACGAGTAACTCGGGGAAGCAGCCAGAGGAGAAAGAAAAGGGAGAAATGTAGAGGGAAGGGAGTGTTCGAGAGAGATGAAGGCGAGCCAAAAGGGAGAGGGGCCCCTGGTTAGCAGAAGTGGGGGCAACGAAGGACAGGGAATTTCAGACGGAGAGAGGGGTTAGGAGAAGAGCTGGGGGAGCTGAGTGCAGGAACAGAAAGGAGGGGAGGGGGGTGACAGCAGAGGGAGAAGCCGCACTGAGCTAAGCTGGGGTGTCAGTGAGTCGGGGCACAGGGGTGTAAGAGGAAAGACAGTGTCACCGGGGAAGAGGAGGTGCACAGGGACTGGGAGAAGCAGAAATATGTGGAGATGGGGAGCAATCAGACAGATTAGGGAGAAAGAGCAACTGAAGGTGAACACTTTTAAGAGTTTCCTGGAACAAATGAAGGGAAGGGAATAGAGAGAAGGGGAGAAATCAGGGGAGGGGAGAGGGGCACACAGACCATAGACAGGAATACATACTAACTCAGGAAGAAGGGGCGCCCCCACCTGGATTAGTGAGCCGGTGGGATGTAGGTGATGAAGTGGTGATATATTGGCTTGTGGCTTTATAATCGATTTAATTTAACACGTGCTGCATTTTCAGTCAGACAGATAAGAATGAGAATTACAAGACTCCAGTTTCTTAGGCTGTGCGTTTAATAATTTCATCACGGAATGGCTTCCACGTGCAACCCTCATGCAGCCAGAGGGAAAAGACCTGTGACAGTCATGGGTCCCTTCTCATTTCCAGGGATGGAATGAGGGATGTGACCTGGGACAAAAAATGACTGGCTCTGTCACTGCATGATGCCTTTTCAAGGAATATTAATAGCATTGCGTCCTTTTTTCATTTACATGGAATTTACTTTTTTCTTTCTCCTCCCTTACATTTGATTCATTGTTTTTGTAAAACGCTAATTGAGATAAATGTTAGTCTGCTGAATTTTTGCTTTGTTGTAAATAGTCATTAACTGCTGAATACAGTTTGGTGACATCTCGTTAGCAGCTCTTATTCTTTTCTAAATATGAAGTAGTCTCAATTTTCTTTTCAACTTTGACCCTAGAAGTAACTATAGTAAAAAATGTCAAATTGATTTCCCTTCAAAAAAGATTGTGTCTAGTTTAGATGAAAAGCACTGCGTTCTTTCTACTCTTTATCTTGTTGAAACACCCATTGGTACTTATTAATAATATTAGGCCACTTCAGTGTGCGTTTGGTGAGGATGTCTGCTTGAGAAACTAGTGTGGTGAGTTATTTTGATATTCAGCAGCTTTTGTCTTCCGTTTACATAATTTGTGAAATTAGTGCGCTGGGACTTACCAAGTGGCTGTCCCCTCAAGTCCCCCTTATTCATTCTCTGAAATTTTCGAAGGGTGGACTGGGCAGACCTGAAACTTGGTTCCCACAGAGCCCATCTATTCACTGTGAAGTCATGTGATCTATGTATTTCCATAGCTAACCCTGTTTTACAAGTTTTCAGCACCAAAATGTGTGTTCATTATCTTATGGTTTTTAGCTAATTGTCTGTGATTTCCTGAAAAAGAGGAAGGAAATCTAGCCAGGTAGCTGGCCCTTGTAGAAGTTCCTCCCCAATCCTTCACACTCCCAGAGGTCTCAGGTGTGGGGAGTCTGAGATCTGTAGCCCAGTGTGACAGGAAACAGGTCTGGGGAGCAGGTCAGCATCCCCAGGGAGACTTAAAGATGCCATTTCCTGGGCCCCCTGCAGACCTGCAGAACCATAACTCCTTAGAGTGGGCCCTGCTCCCCCAGGGACCAGCATGCTCATTGAAGATAAAAGTTCCCATCAGGGTTCCTCCTGGGTCACATGTGAATTTTAAGGAGTGATGTCACCTGCTTCCTCCCACGGGAATTGGACAAGTGGTCTGTCTGGGTGGAGCAGCATGGTTGTTTTAGTGAGTTGTTCAGGTGACTCTAAAGGGAGAACTAGGATTTGGTGGGGGTTTTGGACACAGTTCCAAGACTTGAGAGCAGGCTTTGGACAGGGGAGGTAACGGGGTGCTGTGTTGGGTTTGTGGGGGCAAGAGAGCAGCCCACGTTCTCATTGCTGTGGGAATTTGTGGACGTCTGTGTGAGCGGAGGGCACATGAAGACAAGAAAGAAACACTCAGTTTTGTCTGCACTTAGGAGCTCCTTGTCGCTGACTGTGTCTTGTGACAAATGACAGGAGAGGATCTTTTAAGCATTCCAAGGTCCTCCTGCCTGTCAGTTTGGAAAAGCAGAGAAAGAGGCTGTGCCTTGCCCTTAAAGGCCCTTTCTCAAGATGCAGACTTAACTCCTCCTCAGAACATTGCCTGAGGAAACCACCACAGCAGGAGGAGGAGGACAAAATGGCTGCCTCTCAGGTAAGCGTTTTGTCTCAGGTCAGAGCTGTGCCTGCTTTTCCTCCTAAAATCCGTGGGTTTAGAACCTGTCTCCTTTAATTCTCTACTTCTGATATTTCTGCCTAGCGAGCTTCTCTTCAGCTACTTACTTTTTCATTTTCTTATGAGAGCCAAGGTCAGCTCTGTAGAGCAGTCTGCCTTTGTTCCAGAGCCTTCTCTGCATTCTGTCCATCCAGGCTCCCTCAGGACGTGAGGAATTCTCACCATGAATTACTGACTCTCACTACTGAAATCATCCCCTTTGTGACGAATTCACCTGGGGAGGTGGTTGTGTCTAAGGTCCCTATTGGGTTGGGTCAGATGCCTGGTGTCCTGAAGAAGGGAGGTGTAGGTGAGTGACCTGTGACTGCAGCGTCAGGGCTGTAGAACGGGGGTAAGACTGTGCATGATGACCCCAGATGTCTCAGACTCAGAATACCCTAGAAAGTTCTGAAAAGAAAAGAAAAACAAAAAACAATAATTGGAAGGCTGTTGTTCACTAGATTGGTAAGAAAGAATGTTTAAATGCACTATTAGAGTTATAGAACACGGGAGCTATATATGCATTGAAATTTGCAAAAAACTAATGTTTTTATGATGAGATTCAGATTATGATTTTCTTATTTATTTGTTCACTTTTGCCAGTAACATTACAGCAGTGATGGTGTGTTTTTCCATGTGCCTCGGTCATCTGATGCCCATTTGTTCCTTCCACCTGATTTTCACCTGGTTGAGGTGCTGTCTTCACTATAAAGTTAACAATTTTTTCTTTATCTTAATAAGGGTCTGGAGGGATTTCTAGAGAGATGTGCAAAAGCCATCACATTTCATCTGGAAACTCCGTTTTCTTCTTAGTTTCTCTGCTTTGGAAAATGAAGTCCTCAGCTTTCTTTACTATATATAATTGGCTTTTGGAGTGGAGACTTTAATCCATCAGGCCTTGTTCCTGTAAATTTTCATTATATTCCACACTGATGTCACGGACATTCTCTACTTCATCAGTTTTTGTGTTTCCAAGAAAGTTTACAAGAATCGTATTATTATTATTATGTTTTAAACGTTTCATTGGGGAATCAGGGGAAGGGAACAGACAAGTTTCTGTCCTTTTGTTCTTCAGTCTATTTGTGGAGGACGTCGTTACACTGGCCCATGTTGATATTATTATTGCGCTCTTCCCAAACGAGGCAGTTGGTCGCCGGCCACTGGATGGCCACTCACGGCGGCTCAAGGAAGCTCTGCTGGTGGCTGCCGGCCACTCAAGCTGCCTGCCAGCCACTCACAGTAACGCACGGCAGTCCACAGCAGCCCCGCTGCAGCCAACGCTGTTGCTGGTGAGTCACAGCATCCCAGTTCCAGGTCAAGCTGTCGTTCAGCACCTTAGCTGTAGAGGGCGCAGCGTCACTGGCCCTCGTGGGATCCGAACTGCGGCCCTGCAGCTCAGAACTGGTGCTCACAAGCCAACTCTTAACCAATGTGCCACACGGCCGGCCCAAGAATCATATTACTAGGGTGTTTACTTACTTTATCTTATTGTGTGTTCCTCTCCCTGTGGTGTTTATAAAATGCAGGGTATCATCCATAAAGATATTCATCACATTTACACAGTTGAAAGTAATTGTGATTTCAGTGATGTGAAAATTTCCTTCTCTGTCACTTGTAATGTGCACATAGTTCCCGTATATGTGTCTGCCAGTGCGCAAAAAATGTTAACACTATTTGAGCTATTTTTACTTCTTCTTTGCTCAAGTTGGTTTTCTTTTTCTGAGTTATAGAATCTGCTATGAATATTCATGAGGGTTGTCTATGCATACTGGTCTGGACCTTTTTGATAAATTCTAGAGACAGTTTGGAGTAAAACCCAAGCTCTACCATTAATTAGATGCTTTACAAAATAATCCCATACATAGGGAAGATTAAGATTTTTCTTAGATTATTTGTGTTCTCTTTGAGTTAATATATAAAATACAGTTAGAATGTTTTCTATTATACAGTAAGTTTTCAAAACGTAGTGTGTTGCTATGCTTCTATGAGAAGTATAAATTCCATAAAGTTCTTTCATTTCAAAGTATTGTAATAAATACTTTACGCTGTTTTCTTCCTTTGTGCTTTTTAATAGTGTGACACATAGACCAGAGACATTGGTGTCACTAGTCAAAGTGAATTTGTTAAGTATGGACACTCAGGCCCTACCTCAGAACTCCTCAGTTGGAATCTGCATTTTTACAACAATCCAGTTCCTTGTTGAAATGAAAATTTGAGAAGTACTTTGCATTTCTAACACACCATGACATTTCCAGCCGAGAAATGTACACAATGTATCCTGTATGATACAAATATAAAACACAAAAATCCATATGCGTGTGTTGATGCCTGAAAATTTATCTTCCAGAAAAGGAAAGTCTGTACAGTGGTTTGTAGATCATACCAGTATATCATCCTCCTTTCCCACCATTGGAAAATATAACAGAGAATATTACTGTCAGTGACTTTACTGTTTAATCCTGGATACTCTCCTAGGTCAAAACCAGTTCTCTTAACTCTGTTTTCATACTGTCATCTTATGACTTTCTCCATTGCCATATGGTAAATGTGCCTTTTGTTTCAGGGACGGTTGATGTTCAGGGATGTGGCCATAGATTTCTGTCAGGAGGAGTGGGAGTGCCTGTACCCGGCTGAGTGGGAACTGTACGTGGACGTGATGTTGGAGAACTACAGGAACCTGCGCTCCCTGGGTGAGGCTGACTTCCTTCCAGAACTCCTACGCGGGGTTGTGTTTCCTTTATCAGTACAGTGTCTCCTGGGAGCTTCTGCTCTGTGTGGTAGTGTCATATCCCAGTTCTGAAGAACAAATTAGGGGTTCACTGGTGTAGAAAAGAAATCTTCATGATGTCCTTGAAGTGGAATTCAGTATCTGAATACGTTCCATGTTGTCTAGTATAGTAAATGTGCTGTCAGAAAACTGTTTTGGGAGAATCCATTTCTAGAATATTCTAATTTTGTGCAATGTCCTTTCTTCTCAGCTGACCACATACTGGATTGGAAATTGGAGAATCACCAGCATAACTCATGTTTCTTTTATGAGTAAACAGATCTTGCTGCCTCGAAGCCAGACCTGGTCACCTTTTTGGAGAGAATGAAGGAGGCCTGAGATGTGAAGCGAAGGAAGACAGTATCCATCCTCCCAGGTAGGTGGGAATGAAGGAAACAGATGACACAGTTGAGAGGGCCAAAGGACCCAAAAGAAACCACCATAAAGTGTGGTTAGGGAAGCAGCTCTGCTTCGGTGGAAAGGGTGTGAGAAGCCCAGGTTTCTTTCTGTTGCTGTCACAGATGGACTGTCCTGTCCAACATGTCCTGTGATCCTACATCCTCTAGGGACTATCCTACATCGTAGTGAGGGCCGATGTCCTCCCCCTCCACTGTGGGGGTTGTCATGGTCTGGCTACTGTTCCATTTTCTCAGGGGCCTGGGAAAATCTGTGCTCTCTGCTGAGGAATTCTCCCTAAAGCCTTTTTTATTTTTGGGCTGGGGGAAATTAGGGGAGCAGAACAGCCAAGTTGCTGTTCTTTTTGTTCTTTAGTGTAGTTGTGAAGGATGCTGCTTCACTGGCCCATGTTGGTATTATGATCATTCTGGTCTTCCTGGCTTAGGGAGTCAGTTGCTGGCCATTGGGTGGCCGCTCAGGGCAGCTCCTTCCGGCTGCCAACTGCTCACACTGCCTGCCGGCCACTCATGGTAGCTCACAGCAGCCCATGCCATCACCAGCCACTAACGGCAGCCCAGCTCCAGGTCCAGCAGTTGTTAACAATGTTAGCCGTAGAGGGAGCAGCGTCACTGGCCCCCATGTGGGAATTGAAGTGGCGGACTCATTGCTCAGAGCTCGCGCTCCCAAGCCAGTGGCTTAACCAGTTGAGCTACTCAGCCAGGCCCCTGAACCCATTTTTAAAGTTTCATTCTCGTCTCATATAAGTAGCTTCTGACGGAAGTGGTGGAAGTCCTGGAATTTGGAGCAGAAATCCCAGGGGCACTGGGGACAGATGGCACATGTTTTCTGCTTTATAATTTCTAATCCTAAGGAGACTTCAAACATGACCCTACAGAGTTCAGATTTTGGAATTTCATCTCAGCACAAGGCACTTTTCTAAAATGAGAAACCTTGAACTTGGTTTTACTTCAAAATGTCGTTTTTGCGTTGCATGAACTAATATAGAAATTTTGAGGGGCGGCTGGGTGGCTCAGTTGGTTAGGAGTTGGCTTGGGACCCCAGCTCTGAGCAGCAGGGCCCTGGTTCGACTCCCACATATGAGGGCCAGTGACACTGCCCTCTACAGCTAAGATGGTGAAAACCAGCTTGACCTACACCAGGGCTGCCTAGACCAGGGCTGCCATGACGGCGTAGGCTGCAGTGGGGCTGGCTGGCAGTGGGTGTGATCTTTCGTGAGCTACTGTGAGCCACCGTGAGTCCCCATCCAGGAGATCACATAGAGTTCCCTCAAGAGAACAAAAAACGCTCCTTGTACTCTCATCACTTCGGAAATCGTAAGGGTTTAGAAATTCTGTGCCAGTCTGAACATGCCTAGGGCCCCTCCTCTCCTGCTAATGGGATGGCAGAGGCCACGCTGTCAGCCCCAGTAGCTTCTGCTTCTCTTCACCACACAGCAGGCTGCCTCTGGCAGGACCACCAGTGTCGTACCCACGAGGTCAGGCAGGCGCCAGCCTTAGGGGCCGAAGGCCTGTGTAGGAGGCAGAGGGGCTCAGTTTGGGAGGAACCTACCTACCTGTGTGCACGGAATGAGGTGTGTGTGGATGTGTGTGCACGCGTGCATGCCTTTTTTTTCTTTTTGTCATGGGGACAGTTGAATTTGGGGCATTTTTCTACAAGAAACAGCCTTCTCTCCCTCAGTATAACTTCCAACCTGGAAAGAACCTCACCAAGACAGCTGGTGTGGCTTGAGGGTGGCGAAGGTGGGAAGTGGGTATGAGAATAAACACCTCCCCAAATTCAGTCAGCCCCAGCAGGAGAGGACGGTGGGGTTGCCAGGGCTCAGGAAAGCACACTGATCCCCACTGCACCCTGCCCTGCCTTTCCTTGTTTCCCTGGGTGAATGCTGGAGCAGCAATGGCTGCTCCCTTTACCTGAATACTGGTGTGTAGTAAGCAAGCTGGGTGGGTGATTGTGGTGGGGCCTCATGGTGCCTGGGAGGAGATGAAGATGAGGAGGTTTTTCCTTACTGTATAAATGAATATCTGTATGATTAAATTAACACACACACACACACACAAAATTCTGTGCCAGGAATCAGGGCAGAGACTAATATATATGTTTTGTTATCTCATAGTTCTATAGATGTCAGGTCAACTTTATTGATTTATTAATTTCATTGTATTCTAGGTACTCATTTTTTTTCTAATTGTTCTATGTATTGTTGAGAGACGGGGCATGGGAATCTCTGAACGTCAGTGTGGGTTGCATTTTTTCTCATTGCTTCCTGGTCAGTTTTTTTGAGGGCTTTGGAAGTTCCATTGCTCGGTGCGTGGTTCATGATTGTCATGTGATTGTGATGAGTTTATCCCTTCACGATTGGGAAATAGATTTTATTATCCCTGGTCATAGTATTTGTCCGCTATTCCACTTTGATGTTAATATAAGTACTGTTTTTTTTTGTTTCTTTTTGCCACCTGTTGGCAGCTCAGTGGCAGCTCAGCTCGGGCTGTGAATCTAACCTGCAACCCTATTGCTCAGAGCTCACACTCTTAAGGGAGCCCTTAACCAACTGAGCCACTTGGCAGCCCCTAAGTACTGTATTTTGAATAGTGTGTATATGATTTACTCTTTATTTAAAGCTTTTATTTTGCATCATTTTTTCTAATGTTTTTCTTGTTGTTTGGATATTTTCTTTGGTACTACTTTTAAAAATTGAACATATCATTGAATGACATATTTTCCTGAGAGTGTTTGTCATTCAGTAATTATAACTTCCACCCATGATGAGCACCTAGAATGGTTTACACCCACCACCTCCTCCAAAAATCGTGTATTGCATGTAAAGTTGTATTTCTCTTTTTTCATAACACATTTTTGGTATTTAATTTGATTTAATTTTATTTGTGTTATTATTCCCTCCCCAACCCTCAAATTTGGCAACCACCAGCTTGTTCTCCATATGTTTGGGTCTGTTCATATTTTGTTTTCTTTATTCTTTGTAGCCATCTTTATAAAAGCAAAGCCCTCTTCTGTCTGACTTGTTAGTGTAGGTGTTGTACTCAGAGATTATAACTAGAGTAATAATGTTTCCTGTAAAGTCTCTCTTCACCCAAGTCCAGATTTAAAAAAAGTTTTATAGTAGTAAATATTATGTGTTTTATGTGTGTTTAAAACTGCATAGTTTTTGTATTTGTGGCAAAGACTTTAATTCACCAGGTCAAACTAGTTACTGTGTTGTTAAAATTTTTGAAGTTTACAATAATTTTGACATCTTTAATAATGAAAAATTTCTATCTGTTTTATAATGATTTTACAGGGAGACATATGTCACATTTTTGCATTGACTGAAAATTCTCTTCTTTCTCTGAACATGTTCATTTTCCTTCCTTGTAAATTTTACAAGAACCAAAACTCCCCATAAAGAAGATGAATTCTTGAGTTTCACTATTGTGATAGACTTTGCTTCAATGATTCTGAGTTTGATGAAGAGTCCACCAGCCCTGAATATATTTGCTTGTGATCATGGGAGTCCCCGTTGAAATCTCTTTCATGCCAACGTGGCTGATTGGCACAATATTCCATAATTCCATATACTCTCCAGAATCTATCTTCAAAAGATCCCCAAATCTATTCCAACACGCTGTTGTTGTTTAAACCATGTTCAAGAAACAAATTCATGAAATGATTTGATGAAAATATTATCAAACTTTTAATTATCAAGGTACACAACAGAGATTAAAACTGAGGGTGCATATTGTGAGTATAATCAAGTTAAATCTATCAAAAACTTTCCCGTTTTCACAACTGGAAAGTATTCTTGCAAGTATCAAAAACTACATTTACAATAAAGATGGGAAAGTTTTGATCCATTCTTCATTAATAGCCAAATATCAAGTTATACATATTAGAGAAAAGCTTTACTAATGTAATGAACTCGGAAGGTCTTTATACAGGATGAATCTTCAGTAATCATCAGAAAATCATACCAGAGAGATCTTAAAATATAATGAACTGGGGTACATGTTAAACCAAGGGTAAAGCATTATTAAACACCAGTAAATATACATCTAAGAAAAATTTTAAAAATATAAAGTAGGTGCAAAAGATCTTAGCTAAAATAAAGCTAATCAACAATAGTCAGTAACCAATGAGAGTGAGTCAGAGGAGAGCCCCGCCCCACCCAAGCTGTGGCCCCACCCCTTCCCCTCGGTCCCTCCCTCCCGCGGTCCCCGCCTACTCTGGGCAAATTTTCCAACCCTGCCCAGGACCTTAGCGCTCCTCACAGGCGCCGCCAGCGGCCCACGTTTTCTGGAAGCGACGGGGGCGGATTTTCTTGCAGACCCTGAAGCGGCCAAGACAGAGAGAAGGCCTGGTTGGCGACCGTGACTTTCAGTTTGTGGTTTAAACCTGAGCGTCTCAGTCCACCGTCCTGCACTCCTGACGCCTGGGGGTCAGTACCGACGTTGAAGTCCCCGCACCCGCGCCCCCTACAGCGGTGAGTCCGGCGTCCTGGGGAGACGTCCCGATCCCAGGCCGTTTCGCTGCCGGGTGGAGGGTCCGCGGGGGTTTCCGGGTAAACTGAGGCCGTTCCCCTGTGGTCTCTCCGCCTTCGGGCCACTAGACCCCGCCTGCCGCGTTGCTTTCCTGCTTAAAACCCCCCACCGGGCAGCGCTCCGCCGCGCGGTGTGAAGTCCCGGGAGACGGAGTCCAGCCGTTGGCGCCCCTCCCCCAGCCTCGCCCCGCGGCCCCGGGAGCCCGGCCTCCTCCCTGCCTGGGGCTCTGCAGACCCTCCCCGCCGCCAGGAACCCCCCTCGTCCCGGTTTAATGAGAGTCTCGAATCCCAGGAAGAGCACACTTTTCAGGGGGGTGGGATTTCAGGGGGGTGTTCAGGGAACACCGCGGGGTGTCACCAGGTCACCCCCTCACGCGGGGAGGGGCTTTGTGAAAGCGGGGACTGTGAAGCGCAGGCCAGGAAATCGGCAGAATGGGAGTGCGAGGGGGTCCCGAGGAGGAGACAGAATGAGAGGAATAGACACGTGAGAGGACAGGAAGATCAGTGCGGGGTCCGTAAAGAGGCGGCAAAACAGAGGATGTGGGAGAGACTTGTAAAGCGACGGGTAAGACAGCGAGTAACTCGGGGAAGTAGCCAGAGGAGAAAGAAAAGGGAGAAATATAGAGGGAGGGGGGAGTCCGAGAGAGAGGAAGGGGAGCTAAAATGGAGAGGGGCCCCTGGTTAGCGGAAGTGGGGGTAACAAAGGACAGGGAATTTCAGACGGAGAGAGGGGTTAGGAGAAGAGCTTGGGGTGGCCGAGTGCAGGAACAGAAAGGAGAGGAGGGGGGTGACAGCAGAGGGAGAAGCTGCACTGAGCTAAGCTGGGGGTGTCAGTGAGTCGGGGCACAGGGGTGTAAGAGGAAAGACAGTGTCACCGGGGAAGAGGAGGTGCACAGGGACTGGGAGAAAGAGGCAGAAATATGTGGAGATGGGGAGCAATCAGACAGATCAGGGAGAAAGAGCAACTGAAGGTGAACGCTTTCAAGAGTTTCACAGAAAAGGTGCAGGGAAGGGAACGGAGGGAAGGGGAGAAATCGGGGAAGGGGAGAGGACATCAGTGGAGAGAACTGTGTGTAGAGGGACACGCAGGAGTACATGGTAGCTGAGGAAGAAGGGGTGCCCCCACCTGGATGCTCTGTGAGCTGGTGGGATGTGGGTGATCAAGTCATGATATGTTGACTTGTGGCTTTATAATCTATTTAACACTTGCTGCATTTTCAGTCATACAGATGAGAATGAGAATTACAAAACTCTCGTTTCTAAGGCTTGTGCGTTTAATAATTTCATCATCCAGTGGCTTCCATGTGCAACCCTCATGCAGCCAGAGGGCAGAGACCTTTGTCATCAGTCTGGGTCTCTTCTTTTTTCCTGGGATGGCATGAGGGATGTGACCTGGGACCAGAAATGACTGAGATTGTCACCACATGATATCTTTTCTAGGAATAGTAAAACCATTGTGTGTCTTTTTCTTTTACGTGGAATTTACTCTTTCTACCTCTCTTTCATTTGATTGATTGTTTTTATAAAAAGCAAATCGAGATAAATCTTAGCTGAATTTCTGCTTTTTTTGTAACTGGTCCTTAACTTCTGAAATAAGCTTTGGTGACATCTCATTACCAGCTCTTATTGTTTTCTAAATATGAGGTCTCAATTTTTAAAAAATTTTGACCCTAGAAATAATTACAGTAGATAACATTGTAAATTGATTTCCCTTCTAATAGCATTGTGTCTAGTTTAGATGAGAAGCCCTGCATTCTTTATCATGTTGAAGCATCCATTGGTACTTATTAATAATATTAGGCCACTTAAGTGTACATTTCGTGAGGATGTCCGCTTGAGAACCTCGTTTGGTGAGTTAGGCTAATATTCTGCAGCTTTGTCTTCAGTTTACATGATTTGTGGAATTAGTGAGCTGGGAGCTACCAAGTAGCTGTCCCCTCAAGTCCCCCGTGTTCATTCTCCGAAAATGTGGAAGGACGGACCTGACAGACCTGAAACTCAGTTCCCAGGGAGCCATTCGATTCACTGTGAAATAATTGGAGCAGTGTAGTTCCATAGCTAACCCTTTTTTACAAGTTTTCAACACCAAAATGTGTATTCATTATTTTATGGTTTTTAACTAACTCTGTGATTTCCTGTAAAACAGGAAGGAAATACACCCGGGGAGCCAGCCCTTCTAGAAGTTCCCATGCCAAAGCCCCACACTCCCCAGAGCTCTCAGGAGTGCAGAGTCTGAGATGGAGTCTGAGATCTGTAGCCCAGTGTGACAGGAAACAGGTCTGGGGAGTGAGTCAGCACCCCCAGGAGACTTAAAGATGCCATTTCCTGGGCCCCCTGCAGACCTGCAGAACCATAACTCCTTAGAGTGGGCCCTGATCCCCCAGGGACCTGCATGCTCATTGAAGCTAAATGGTTCCCATCAGGGTTCCTTCTAGGTCACTTGGGAATTTCAAAGAGTGATGTCACCTGTGCCCTTCCCCTGGGAGCTGGGTAAAGTGGTCTGGGTGGCACATCATTGTTGTTTTAATGAGGTGTTCAGGTGACTCTCAGCTGAGGCCAGGGGTTAGCTGGGCACTCCTAGACACAGTTCTAACTGTTGAGAGAAACCTTTGCTCATGGGGAGGCAACGGGGTGCTCTGTTGCATTTGTGGGGGGCAGGAGAGCATCCCACGTTCTCATTGCTGTAGGAATTTGTGGACGTCTGTGGAAGGGGAGAGCATGTGAATCAGGAAAGAGAAAACTGACAGTTCTGTCTTCACTTAGGAGCTTCTTGTCCCTGACTGTGACCTGTGACAAAGGACAGGAAAGGGCGACCTTGTCAGCATTTCAAGGTCCTTCTGGCTGTCAGTTTGGAGGAAGTAGATGAGGGGCCTGAGCTGAAGCCCTTGTGGGCACATTGTCAAGATGCAGATGTGATTCCTCCCCTGACCTTCTAAGAAAACAACCCAGAGCAGGAAGAGCACAAGGACGAAATGGCTTCTCAGGTAAGTGTTCCGTCCCGGGTCACAGGCTGTGTCCCCTTTTCTTCCTAAAATCTGTGGGTTTAGAACCTGCCACCTTTAATTCTCTAATTCTGACATGTCTGCCTAGCGAGTTTCTTTTCACCTACTTACTTTTCGTTTTCTTCTCATGAGAGTCAGGTTCAGCTTTGTAGAACACTCTGCCTTTTTCCCAGAGCCGTCTCTGCATTCTGTCCATCCAGGCTCCCTCAGGACGTGAGGAATCTCACCGTGATTACTAACCCTCAATTAATGACAAAATCCACCTGGAAAGGGGGTTGTGTCCAAGGTCCCTGTTGGGCAGGGTCCAATGCCTGGTGTCCTGAAAGAGGGAGGTGTAGGTGTGTGTCCTGTGACTGCAGCGTCACGGCTGTAGAACGGGGGTAAGAATGTGCACCAGGACCCAGGATGGCTTCTGCTCAGAATAGCTTGGAATATTAGAAAAAAAAAATTATTGGAACTCTTTTGCTCACTAGATTGGTGATATTGACTTGCTGTTTAAATACCCTAGTAGAGTTACAGACCACAGGATCTATATGTGCATTCAGATTTGTATAAAACTAATATTTTTATGATCAGATTCAGATTATGATTTTCTTAGTTCTTCATTTTTCCAGTAACGTGACAGCAGTGACAGTGTGTCCTTCCGTGTGCCTCGTCCATCTGATACCCATTTGTGCCACCTGACTTTCATCTGGTTGATGTCCTGTTTTCACTATAAAGTGAACATTGTTTTCTTTATCATTAATAAGAGCCTGCAGGGATTTGTAGAAAGATGTGCAAAAATCATCACATTTCATCTGGAAACTCACTTTTCTTCTTAGTTTCTCTGCGTTGATAAATGAAGGCCCTCAGCTTTCTTTACTAGAGGTAATTGGCTTTTGGAGTGGAAGCCTTAATGAGTAAGACCTTGTCCCTTACATTTTCATTATATTCCACATTCGTGTCACAGACATTCTCTATGTCATTACTTTTTGTGTTTATAAGAAAATTTACAGCAATCATGTTATTAACGTTTTTAAGTGTGGCAAATTTGTAATGTATTAATCAGCACAAATGACACGCCAATTTTTTCAAAAGATCAGCAGCAATAACTTATGTCATTGTGTGATCTCCTCCCTATTGTATTTATAAAATACAGAGTGTCATCCAAAAGACATTTATGACATGTACAATATTGAAAATAATTATTTCAGTGATGTGAACATTTCCTTCTGTGTCATTTTTAATATGAACACAGTTCCCATATGTCTGTCTGTGTGTCTGTGTGAATAAAATCTTCATACTATTTGATCTGTTCTTTCTTCTTACTTGCTTAAGTTGTTTCTCTTTTTCTCAGTTACAGAAATAGCTATGTAGGTTCATGAGAGTTGTCTATGCATATTGGTTTCTGTCGTTTTTGAAATATTCTAGAGAAAGTTTGGAATAAAACCCAAGCTCAGGCCGGCCCAGTGGCGCGTTGTTTAGGAGTTGGCTTGGGATGTCGGCTCTGAGCACCAGGGCCGTGGTTCGGATCCCACATTAGGGCCAGTGACGCTGCGCCCTCTACAGCCAAGATGGTGAACAACAGCTTGACCTGGAGCTGGGCTTTTGTGAGTCGCTGGCGATGATGTCAGCTGCAATGGGCTGCCATAAACTACCGTGAGAGGCTGGCAGCCAGTGTGAGCAGCCAGGAGCAGCCTTGAGCGGCTGTCCAGAGGCCCGCTACCGATATGCCTCATCCCGGAAGAGCGCAATTATAATACCAACATGGGCCAGTGAAGCAACGTCCTCCACAACTAGACTGAAAAACAAAAGGACAGCAAATTGTCTGTTCCCCTTCCCTGATTCCCCAATAAAGTCTTTAAAAAAAGAAAAACCCAAGCTCTACCATTTAGTCGATGCGTCAGAAAATATTCCCATACAAGAGGACGTATGATATTGTTTTCAGTTTATGGGTTATGTGCATTACGATATTGTGTGCATTGTGAATTAATATGTAAAAAACAGAACAGTCTCTGCAGTCATTACAAAAAGTATACAGTCATTTTCAAAAAGGTTTGTGTTGCTATGCTTCTATGAGAAGTGTAAATTACATAAACCTCTGTCAGTTCAAAGTCATGTATGATTTTTTGCCTGTTTCCTTCCTCTGTGCTGTGGACCAGAGATATTGGTGTCACTAGTTAAAAGTGAGTTTTTTGAATGTGGAAACTCAGGCCCCACACCAGAAATCCTCAGTCGGAATCTGGAGTTTTGTAACAGTGCAGTTTCTTGTTGAACACATGAAAATTTGAAAAGTACTTTGCATTTTTAACTCACCATGACATTTCCAGCCAAGAAATGTACATAATGTATCCTGTATGATACAAATATAACACACAAAAAGCCATATGCCTGTGTTGATGCCTGATTTTAAATCTTATCATTTAGAAAAAAAGATGTATGTCTCTACAGTGGTTTGTGGATCATACGTCATCCTCCTTTCTTAGAGTTTGAAAACACACTGGAAATATTACTC
The DNA here is from genome assembly GCA_031876335.1 of Hipposideros larvatus. Taxonomy (NCBI): domain Eukaryota; kingdom Metazoa; phylum Chordata; class Mammalia; order Chiroptera; family Hipposideridae; genus Hipposideros; species Hipposideros larvatus. The sequence continues at coordinate 628,420 of JAVKSA010000061.1, forward strand.
TCAGTGACCTTAGTGTTCCATTCCGGACAATCTCTTAGGTCAAAACCAGTTCTTTTAACTCTGTTTTCATTCTGAGTTATGTTCTTGTCCTTGGCCACGTAGTAAATGTGTCTTTTGTTTCAGGGACAGTTGACATTCAGGGATGTGGCCATAGATTTCTCTCAGGAGGAGTGGGAGTGCCTGCACCCGACTGAGCGGGAATTGTACATGGACGTGATGCTGGAGAACTACAGGAACCTGCGCTCCCTGGGTGAGGGAACTTCCTTCCAGAACTCCTACCCCACCGCAGGGGTGTGTTTCTTTCATCAGTACAGCGTCTCCTGGGAGCTTCTGTTCTGTGTGGTCCACTTTCAGATCTCAGCTCTGAGTACCAACTGGGTGTTCACTGATGTAGAAAAGAAGTCTTCATGATATCCTTGAAGTGGAACTCAGGATCTGAAAACGTTCCATGTTGTCTAGTAGAGAAAAGGTGCTGTCAGATAACTGTTGGGGGAATCCCTTTCTAGAATATTCTAATCTGCAATGTCCTTTCCTTTTACCTGAGCACATACTGGATTGGAAATTGGAGAATCTCCAGTAAAACTCATTTTTTTTTTTTTTTACGAATAAACAGATTTTGCTGTCTCTAAGCCAGACCTGGTTACCTTTTTGGAGAGAATGAAGGAGGCCTGGGACGTGAAGCAAAAAAGGACAGTATCTATCCTCCCAGGTAGGTGGGAATGAATGAGCAGATGACACAGGTGAGAGGGCCAAAGGTCCCTGAGGAAGCCAGACCTTAAGATGTGACTGAGAAAGTTTTGCTTCAGTGAAAACGATGTGAGAAGCCCAGGTTCCTTCCTGTTGCTGTCACATCCTCTACAAAGTGTCCTGCTCAGCGATCTGGGCCACATTGCAATAAGGGTGGATGTCCCTCTGGACTGTTGGGGCTGCCATGGGCTGGCTACTGTTCCATTGTCTCAGAGGCAAGGGCAAATCTGTGCATGCTGCTGAGGAATTCTCCCTGAGGCCATTTTTAAAGTTCTGGTTTTGACTCTGTAAGGAGTTTGTGAAGGAAGTGGTGGAGGTCCTGGAATTTGGAGCAGAAACCCCAGGGGCACTGGGGACAGATGTAACACATTTTCTGCTTTATAATTTTTAATCCTAAGGAGGCTCCAAACATGACTCTACAAAGTTCAGACTCAGTAATTTCATCTCAGCACCAGCCACGTCCCTAAACTCAGAAACCCTCGATGTCATTTTCAGTGCAAGACGTCTTTTTGCTTTGTATGAACATTAGACATTTTTTGGGGGGTGGGGGGGATTTGGGGGATGGGAACAGTGCTGGGGAATTGGGAGAAGGGGAACAGATAAGTTGCTGTCCTTTTGTTCTTCAGTCTAGTTGTGGAGGATGTTGCTTCAGTGGCCCAAGTTGGCACCATCATTGTACTCTTCCCGGGCAAGGCAGATCAGCTTACAATGGCTGGTGGCTACACACGGTAGCCCATGGCAACCCACTGCAGCAGGGGCTGCAGCCTAAGCCAATGCCGGCGACTCATGGCAGCCCAGCTCCAGGTTGAGCTGTTGTTCAGCATCTTAGCTGTAGAGGGCAGTGTCACTGACCCTCCTATGTGGGATCCAAACCGGGGCCCTCTGGGGTCCCAAGCCAGCTCTTAACCAAGGCGCCACTTGGCCGGCCAGAACATTAGAAATTTTGAGTGTCTAATCGCAATTCCTGCATGTAACAATACTTTATCTGTTTACCTCACTGAATTCCTAAATGAATTAATGCCATAGGGGAATTAATGCCCACCTTCTAGGAAGTTCTCCATTGTTCCCTGATTTCTTAGTGACTGTCGTGTTATAATTCTGTCATGCTGATTCCAAACTGCCTGTGTCTTCTTTGTTTTCCATTTCTGATTAGATTTTGTCAGATTAGTGGTTTTAGATTCAGAAGTGCTGTTTCTCCGTGCTCGAATGAAATCTATTGGTAAGAAGTGGGTTGTAGAATTATTATTCCCATATTTTGGAAAAATTTTACGTCCTCCGTTTCAATTTACTTCAGGCAAAAAATAATCACGAGGTTCATCAGCATGTCTCTCAATCATGTTGAACTTTAATCTCAAATGTTGATTTTATAGATATCTGATTCTCTGATGTTTAATAACTTCCTGTACTTTTGTTTAGCACTGAGGGTTTTTTGTTTCCCTCTGGATGATGATTACAGCCCATAAATTTGTATTAAAATAGCAAAATTTATTAATAACCAATTGCTTTCATGTGTTTTAAATGGTTATTTATTGAAATATTGCTTAAAGCTATTTATGAATGATTCTAATGCATTGGCTGGGAAATTTTGCTTTCCTACAACATGTGTTCTTATGATTGAGAATGCTTGCTCTTTATGGGGCCACATTGACGGTAGTAACCGAATTCTACAGACGGATCCTCAGTAGTACATCTGTGTAGTGTTCAGAATTCTGGGGATACATTGCCTCTTATTCTCGTTTTGCAATTCCATAATAATGTGTTTTCTTTTTTATGGTAGTTTTCTCCAAATTTAGTTACTTGCATTTTTAGTTGTTACTTGTATATATGAATGTGAATGACAAGTTTTCAGCTAAGTACACTTAAGACAATGTGGTGTTTGAGTCACATATGAAGGAGGCGTATGTGTATTGGCATTAAAATTCTGTGCATATTAGTATCATTTTAGTTCAACTTTGTGCATGACTCATCTTGTTTGTGTCTTTTGTTGGTTAATGGGGTGAGTGCTTTTCTTGTCCTTTACAGTTAAGTAGTTGTGGTAATAGGCTTAATATAACATCTGTTTAGTGAAGATTTCATATTCGCTTTGGAAGAGAACCACTTTTTGAATTAAAAATAATTTCAGAAATGTTTTATAACTGTATGTTTTTTAGATATTGTTTTTCATTTTTCAATTTTGGTAAAAACGTGACAAATTGTACCCTTGTTAGGTCCTTACTTCTTAAAAATGACCTAAGAGACAGAGTTTTCGTTCCAAAAGCTTTATTCAGCCAAGCCTGGTGACCGCCTCACTCTGTAAGAGGAGAAAGGCCTCGAAGTCTTGGTGGGTGGAAGTTTTATTTTGGCTTGACTTCTGGGAGTTTGAGCAGAAGCAAGTGTACAGAAGTAAAAGTCGTTAGTTCTTGCAAAACGTCCTAAGCCAGTTGTGAAAATGGGTTATCTGTTAAATAATCTATTGTTGGTAACCTAATTCTTGCAAAGAAGAGCTTTTACTGTCAGTCATAACCGCATCCTGGCTCCTTTAACAGGATGTTCTGCTATGCTCAGCTGGAGTATGACTTTTTCTTATTCTTTTGGGCAGGGGTATTTCTAAGATGAGCCTGTCTGGCCTAAGGTATAGCTTGCTTGGCCTACGGTCTGTGCCTGGGTCCTTACACCCTCTCTAACTGTCCCATCCAGCTGTGTTAAGGATATTCACATTGTTGGGCAACTGACCTCTGGAAATCTCCATCTTGCAAAACTCACCGAGTACCCATTAAGCAACCACTTCCTCATTTCCCTTCAACACAAGCCCATGGCTACCACCCTTCTTTTTGTTCTATGAGGAGGACTGCATTAGGCGACTCCCAGAAGTGGACTCATATAGTATCTGTTTTGTGACTCTTTAGCTTTACCTAAAAGTCCTCAAGGTTTTTCTGTGTTGTATCAGGTGAGAGGATCTGTTTCTACTTCAAGGCTGAATAATATTCCCTTGTATGCATTTGCTACATTTTCTTCTCCTGTTCATCTATTGATGGCCATTTGGGCTGCCACTACCCATTACAGGTTTTGTGAATAATGCCACAGTGTGCATGGGTGTGCACATGGCTCTTGCAGAATCCCCTTTGAAGTCTCTTGGAAATGTACCTAGAAGTGGGAAGGCTGGATCATAGCACAATTCTGTATTTTAGTTTTTGAGAGACCTTCATATTGTTTTTCATACTGCTTGCAACAAATTGGGATTTCATCCAAGAGTGCATTTTCTCCAATTTCTCCACATTTTTGCCAACACTTGATATTTTGTGTTTCTTTGATAGTGCTCATCCGAATTGATGTGAGGTGGTACTGTGTTTTTTTCAACTGCAGATGGAGACATTTATGTTCTCGTAAGAGCATGTCAAACTTCTGGAAAGACATGTGGACCTGAGATCAGATACTTAGGAGAAGCAGGAGCCTGAGGATAATTCTTAAATTAAGAAGACTTCTATGTCACAGTGAAATGGACTAGAAGTTACAGAGAATTCACACATGCCTCTCCCACATGCACAGCCTTGCCCGTGTCCACATCACTTTTACCCCCAGAGGTACATTTGTTAGATAGATGAAGGTACATTGACATATAATTGTCGCCCAGAGTTCATAGTTCTCCTTGGGGTTCACTGAGGGGCTGTGCATTCAGTGGATGTGGACACATTTATGATAACGTGTCATACGCAGTAGTGTCACAGCCCTGAATATTCTCTGTGCTCCGCTTGTCCATCTCTCCCTCCCCTCAACCCCGGTCAGCAGTGATCTTTTTACTGTCTCCATCATTTTGCCTTTTCTGGAATGTGATAGCTGGAATCATACAGTATGAGCCTTTTTCAGATTGGCTTCTTTAACTTAATAGGCATCTAGGTTTTCTCCACTCTTCTCATGGTTTGATAGCTTCTTTCTCTACAGCACTGAATAATATTCCATTGTCTGTATGCACCATAGTTTATTCATCTATTCACCTCTTGACACACATGTTGGTTGCTTTCTAGTTTTGAAAATTATGGATAAAACTGCTGTGAACATGCGTGTGTGGATTATTGGGTGGATACATGTTTTCAAGTCTTTGGGTCACTATTGAGGAGCACAATTGCTTGATCGTAGGGTGGGAGGATGTGTAAGAACCACCAAACTGTGTACCCAAGTGTCTGCAGCATTTTGCGTTCCCACCGAGAGTGAGTGCGAGTTCCTGCTGCCCCACGTCCTCACCAGCACTTGATGTTGTCCGTGTTCTGGCTTCTGGCCTCTCCTAATAGGTGTGTGGTATATTTTAATTTGCTGTGTGTTTCATTCTCGTTGTTTTCATGTGCATTTTCTTGCTGACATGAAGTGGAGCATCTTTTTTCATATTATTTTGTCTTCTGTCTCTTGTACAGTGTGGTGTCTGTTTAGGGCTTTGGCCCATGTTTTAATGAGGTTGGCAGTTTTTTCATCGATTAGTTTGAAGACTTCTTTGTGTGTTTTGAATGTAGACCTTTTCATGTATTTATTTTCTTCTTTTTTTTTTTTTAAGATTTTATTGGGGAATTGTGGGAGGGGAACAGCGTTGGGGAATCCATGAGGGGAACAGACAAGTTGCTGTCCTTTTGTTCTTCAGTCTAGCTGTGGAGGACGTTACTTCACTGGCCTATGTTGGTATTATCATTGTGCTCTTTCTAGGTGAGGTGTCGCTTGCCGGCCATTGGACGGCCACTCATGGCAGCTCACTGAAGAGCACACCAGCTGCCGGCCAGCCCTGCTGCAGCCTACACCGTCGTCGGTGACTCACTGCAGCCCAGCTCCAGATCGAGCTGTTGTTGACCATCTTAGATGTAGAGGGAGCAGCGTCACTGGCCCTCACGTGTGATTCAAACCGGGACCCTGCTGCTCAGAGCTGGTGTACCAAGCCAAGTCTTACCCAATGTGCCACTCGGCTGGACCGTTCTTTTTTTTTTTAAGATTTTATTGGGGATTTGGAGTAGCGAACTGCATTGGGGAATTGGGAAAGGGGAACAAACAAGTTGCTGTCCTTTTGTTTTCAGTATAGTTGTGGAAGATGCTGCTTCACTGGCCTATGTTGCTATTCTGATCATTGCGCTCTTCCTGGCTGAGGCAAATAGGTCGCCAGCCACTCATGACAGCTCTTCGCCACTCAGGCTAGCTGCTGGCCGCTCATGCTGGCTGGCAGCCACTCATGGTAGCTCACTGCAGCTTCACTGCAGCCTACGCCGTCGCCGGCTCCTTATGGCAGCCCAGCTGCAGGTCGAGCTGTTGTTTACCATCTTAGCTGTAGAGGACGCAGCATCACTGGCCCATGTGGGATGTGAACCGGGGGCCCAGCTGCTCAGGGCTCGTGCTCCCAAGCCAACTCTTCACCAACGAGCCACTCATCTGGCCCTGCAGTTATTTCTTTTGCAATATTCTTTCCCAGTCTGTGGCTTCTCGTATTGTACTGTTGGTGATGACTTCTGTGTTGTTTTTGCTCATTAATAATTTGAGATTTGGGCGTTCAAAAGTTAATGCTACGATTTGAAAAAAGAAACTTGGTTAACAGTTTGTCTTGGAAAAACTGTGAAGTGTGTGATGTTACATTTATATTTAATAACATTTAAGTTCTAATTCCAGTTGTGTGTTCATTCCTGGACTAAACTCAGAATGAGTCCCCTCTTGATGAAGATGAGGTTGTGTTAAATGTTCTGACAAGACTATAGGTCAACTCTAATGAAATCTAGGAATTCATTTCTCTATGTGCAGCACCATGGTGTTTTTTTTTTTCCTTTCATTATACTAGTAATACATGCTTGTTGGAAAAAGTGAAACATTAAAATTTCAAAATTTTTTTTGTCGTCCAAAATGGAATCAACTTTTTTATTTTATGCACTTATTTATTTCTATTTTTACAGTATAGGTGGCATACAATAGTATATTCATTTCAATTTTACAACATGGTGGTGATTTCCTCATTTACATATCTTACAAAGTGATCACCATATGACTCAAGTAACATCTGTCGTCTTATAAGGCATCACAATATCGTTGAGTATATTTCCTAGGCTACCTCACATCCCGTGCCTTACTCTTTTCATAACTACACATTTATACCTCTGATTCCCCTTCACATTTTTGCCTTTCCCCATGGCCCTGTCTTCTCTGGCAACCATCAGTTAATTCTCTGCACTTGTGTATCTTTCTCTGATTTGTTTTTTCTTACCTTCTTCATATCAGTGAAATCGTATGGCATTAGTCTTTTTCTGTGTTATCTCACTTAGCATAATACCTTCTAGATCCATGCTTGATGTTGCCACTGGCAGGATTTCTGTTTTTCCTCTGGCTGAGAAATATTCCATTGTGTACATTTATCACGTATTTATCCATTAATATTTGATGGGCATATATATCTTGTTTGTTGTAAATAATGTAGCGGATGTAAGAATACAGATATTTTTTTGAATTAGTGTTTTTGTATTCTCTAGATCATAGGTCAGCAAACTTTTCAGAAGGAAGAGCCCATCCTGTCCCTCACAACAATATAAAAATTATTTGAGAACCATAAAACAAATGAAATCACCATTATGTGAATGATATCCTTTCAATATTTTATAGGGCCTGCTGAGTGGTACATTGGTTAGGAGTTAGCTTGGAACGCCAGATCTGAGCAGCACAGCCCTGGTTTTGATCCCACATGAGAGCCAGTGACGCTGTGCCCTCTAGAGTTAAGATGGTGAACAACAGTTCAACCTGGAAGTGGGCTGCCGTGAGTTGCCAGTCTCGGCGTAGGCTGCAGTGGGGCTAGCCAGCAGCTGGCGTGAGCTGCTCTCAGCTGCAGTGAGCTGCTGTGGGCGGCCGTCCAATGGCTGGTGAGCGACTGCCTCACCCGGGAAGAGCGCAATGATAATGCCAGATGAGCCAGTGAGGCGACATCCTCCACAACTAGAGTGAAGAAAAATTTTATAAATGTAACTGTGATAATTCTCATTTTCAATTTTCCTTCCGAGCCACGTGTACGTACCCAAACAGCAGGATGTGGCTCGTGAGCCTCTGTTTGCCAACCCCTGCTCTGGATAATGCCCAGAAGTGGAATTGCTGGGTCATATAATAGTTGTGTTTATAATTTTTTGAGGCAGTTCCATATTGTTTTTGTCTACACCACTTTTTACATAAATATCATTGTTGTAGCTTCATGGTGCATTTACTTTATTATCATTATATAATGTCCATCTTTGTGTTCTGACATGTTTTGACACTTACTGTGTATTTGTCTGATATCATTATGGGCAACTGTGCCCTTTATTGTTGACCGTTCCTATGGAATACACTTTCCATTGTTTGACTTCTGTCCCATGACTGTCCCCACATCTCAAGTGAGTGTCTTGTACAAAGAAAGTAGTCGGATTTTTTTTTTTAAATCTATTCAGCCAACTCATGTCTTTAGATTCAAGGAGTTTCATCTGTTTTCATTTAAAGTAATCACTGAGGGCCGGCCGAGTGGCGCGATGGTTAAGAACTGGCTTGGGACGCCAGAGGGCCCCGGTTCGGATCCCACATATGAGGGCCAGTGACACTGCCCTCCACAGCTAAGATGCTGAACAACAGCTCAACCTGGAGCTGGGCAGCCGTGAGTCGCCGGCGACGGCGGAGGCTGCAGCCCCTGTGGCAGTGGGTTGCCATGGGCTACCGTGTGTAGCCAGCAGCCAGCGTGAGCGGCCAGCAGCCGCAGTGAGCGGCCGTCCAGAAGCCGGTGACTGATCTGCCTCGCCTGGGAAGAGCGCAATGATGGTGCCAACTTGGGCCAGTGAAGCAACGTCCTCAACAACTAGACTGAAGAACAAAAACGACACCAACTTGTCTGTTCCCCTTCCCCCACTTCCCCAGCACTGTTCCCATCCCCCCAATTCCCCAATAAAAATCTTTAAAAAATAAATAAATAAATAAAGTAATCACTGAGTTCGAGGGAATACTATAACCATTTCTGAATTGTTTTCTGCTCTTTGTGTAGCTGTTTTGTTCCACATTTCCACCTCTGAACTGTGTTCTGTTGTTTTCTTTGATTTCTGTTGTTAGTTGCAAGTTTTGATTTCTTTCTCAATTTCTTTCAGTGTGTCTGTTATAGGTAGTTTATTGTGGTTACCAAAAGAGTAACTTAAAGTATATATATTTTTTAATTGGGGGAGGGAATCAAGCCATGTTGTTACTCTTCAGTCTTTGTTGTGGCGGGCATTAGTCGCCATTTGGCTGCCCGCCAGGAGATCATGGCCTCTAAGCTGAAGGTGTCGAGTTCAGTCTCAGTTGCGGGTGGGCGTACCCACTGTACCATGTGGGAGTCAAACCCGGCAGTTTTGTTCTTAAGAGCACTTGCTCTGTCCACTGAGCCACCTGGGTGGCAGCTCAGCTCAATGTGCGGAGTTCATTCTTAGTTGCGGGCGGATGTAGCCCAACATCAAACAGGCAGTCTTATTGTTAGGAGCACTTGCTCTCACCAGCTGAGCCATTCTGCCACCTGTTTGGAGCTCAGCGGCAGCTCAGCGTCTCTATCCCGTATGGGAATCTAACCGGCAACCCTGTTGCTCAGAGCTTTCACTCTTGAGCATGCTCCTAACTGACTGAGCTACTCGGTTGTCCCTAAACATTTTCAAAGGTATGACAGTGTATTTTGAGTTCTTTGTTAGGTAATTAATAGCTCTATTAGTTTTGGGCTCATTTCTGAAGATTTAGTTTTTCCTCTGATTGGACCATGTTTTTATGTTATTTTGTATGTCTTGCGATGTTTTGTTGAGGCTTTGGAGAAGAAACAGCCACCATCCCAGGCTGTGTCGTCCTGCTTTGTACTAGAGAACACACATAGCAGGCAGCTGAGCTTGAAGTTCTTAGGCCTATCAAACCGGTTCTACGAATGTGTACTCTCTGTGTTTTTTGCATGCAATTTTCTGGTTTGAAATGTTATTTCTTTCCTATTTAGGGGCAGTGCTATATTCCTATCCATGATGATTGTCTTCAGTACTGCGCTCTTTGTGGTGTTTGAACAATTACCATTTTTCTTAGTGACCACCACAATGCATTCACATTACACTGCCATTTCCTTAGCACTTGGTTTCATGCAGAAAATAAGCGAGACCTTCAGGCAGCTGCAAAAAACGAGTCCATTGGACACGAAGTTCACTCATCTTTGTTTCTCCGTAGAAGGTTTCAATTGGAGTTTTCTCACAACATTTCCATGTGTGTCAGGGAGGGTGCACAGTAATGTTGGCAAATATTAACAACTTTTCTTCCCTCTTTGATGTGACTCTTTCATGTGCTTTGCTTTCCTCAACATGGTTTCTGAATACTCAGCAAGCTAATTAGGTCAGTAATTGTTGCTAAGTTTACGTCTCCATGGAGCATGGCAGTTTTGGTGTTTCCTCTTATGCCATCTTGTTCATTCCTTAATCAGTATTATTATTATTATTATTTATTTTTGTAAAAGTAATGAACTTTTTATTTATTTTTTATTTATTTATTTTTTAGATTTTTTTTTTTAATTGGGGAAATGGGATGGGAACAGTGCTCGGGAATTGGGAAGGGGAACAGACAAGTTGCTGTCATTTTCTTCTTCAGTCTAGTGGTGGAGGATGTTGCTTCACTGGCCCAAGTTGGCACCATCATTGTGCTCTTCCCAAGAGAGGAAGATCAGTCGCCGGCTTCTAGATGGCCGCTCACTGTGGCTGCTGGTTGCTCACACTGGCTGCTGGCCATGGCAACCCACTGCCATTGGGGGCTTCAGCCTATACCGTCGCTGGCAACTCACGGCAGCCCAGCTCCAGGTTGAGCTGTTGTTTAGCATCTTAGCTGTGGAGGGCAGTGTCACTGGCCCTCATGTGGGATCCGAACCGGGGCCCTCTGGCGTCCCAAGCCAGTTCTTAACCATCGCGCCACTCGGCCGGCCCAATCAGTATTAAACTTGTACTTTAGAATTGAAAGTATATTCATTTGTGTGTAGTAAGAGTGAAAATCTCTTGGGTGTCTTTCAGCTATGTCTTCTGAGGACACCTTGGACTTGTTGCCAAACCCAGGAATGGAACATTCATTCCACAAAATGCTACTGGTAAGATATAGAAGGTGCGGCCTTGACAGTCTGCACTTAATGAAAGCGTGGGAATATGAGGGGAGTGTGAAGTGCTGAAGGATGTTATTGTTGACATAACCAAACTGGGACAGCTACTCAGGTAAAATCCCCATTGCTTAAAGATACAAATATATAAGAAAGGTGAAACCCTGCATGTTAAGGCAGTTTCATTAGCACTACAATTATTTCTGAATATAAAGATAGAAAACGACTTATTAAAGATATATATTCTTTGAAACGAAATGCGGAATGTATGGGAAGTTATGTAACTCATGGTGAAATAATCATTTGAATTATTTAAAATGTAGGAGTAGATTAAACTCAAGCTTTTAAAAATCAGAGATTTAAAAATGAAGTTACAAATTCAAATTGTGATCCATTTACCAATCGCTTAATCAGCCTTTCATTGTTCTTTCACCAAGAAACAGCCCTCCTTTGTTCCAAGTTCTGTAATTTTTGATAAATGTGGGAGGGTATTTATAGAAGCATCATGGTTCCATAGCTATCATGGGTAATGGGGAAAAACTTTACCTGTTTAATGAAATTAGAGTCCTCACTGAAGGCCTTTCTGTCTTTGTTGATTACCAGAGTACGTGTGATGATGAGAGAAGTTACCAATTCAGTGAATCCTGTAAAAACTTTAAACAAGGGTCAGATCCTAATAAGCATCAGAGTTTTCAGTTTGTAGAGAACCAGCGTGCACATGGGAAAGTCTTTCATGAAAGCTCAAATCTTACACATCAGAATAGTTATATTGTAAAGAACTCAAACAAACATAGTGAATATGATCAGTCTTTGAACCAAACTGTACATCTTAACAAACATGAGAATATTCATCCTCAGGAGGAACCTTACAAATGTGTAACGTGTGGGAGAGTTTTTAATCGATTATCCAGTCTCAACGGACATAGGAAAATTCATACTAGAGTGAAGGCTTGCAAATATAGAGAATGTGACAAAACCTTTCTTTGGCGTTCAAATCTTACCAAATATGAGAAAGTGCATACTGTAGGAAAGCCTTACAAATGTAGAGACTGCGGTAGAGCCTTTAATTTGCATTCATCTTTTATTAAACATGAGTTAGTCCATAGTGGAGAGAAGCCTTACAAATGTAGAGAATGCAATAAAGCCTTTACTTGGCACTCAAGTGTTGCTGTACATATGAGAATTCATACTGGAGAGAAGCCTTACCAATGTAGAGAATGTGGTAAAGCCTTTACCAAGCGCTCACATCTTACTAGACATGAGTTAATCCATACTGGAGAGAAGCCTTACAAATGTGGAGAATGTGGTAAAGCCTTTACTAAGCAGTCAAATCTTGCTGTACATATGAGAATTCACACTGGAGAGAAACCTTACAAATGTAGAGAATGTGGTAAAGCCTTTACCTACAACTCAAGTCTTGCTGTACATATGAGAATTCATACTGGAGAGAAGCCTTTCAAATGTAGAGAATGTGGTAAAGCATTTATTCGACGTTCACTTCTTAGTACACATGAGTTAGTTCATAGTGGAGAGCAGCCTTACAAATGTAGAGAATGTGGTAAAGCCTTTATCACCAACTCAAGTCTTGCTGTACATATGAGAATTCATACTGGAGAGAAACCTTACAAATGTAGAGAATGTGGTAAAGCCTTTACTAAGCGCTCACTTCTTACTAGACATGAGTTAATCCATAGTGGAGAGAAGCCTTACAAATGTAGACAATGTGGTAAAGCCTTTACTAAGCAGTCAAATCTTGCTGTACATATGAGAATTCACACTGGAGAGAAACCTTACAAATGTAGAGAATGTGGTAAAGCCTTTACTCTGAACTCAAATCTTAAAGTACATATGAGAATTCATACTGGAGAGAAGCCTTACAAATGTAGAGAATGTGGTAAAGCCTTTACTCTGAACTCAAATTTTAATGTACATATGAGAATTCATACTGGAGAGAAGCCTTACACATGTAGAGAATGTGGTAAAGCCTTTACTCTGAACTCAAGTCTTAATGTACATATGAGAATTCATACTGGAGAGAAGCCTTACCAATGTAGAGAATGTGGTAAAGCCTTTATTTTACGCTCACATCTTACTAAACATGAGTTAATCCATACTGGAGAGAAGCCTTACAAATGTAGAGAATGTGGTAAAGCCTTTACTCAGAACTCAAGTCTTGCTGTACATATCAGAATTCATACTGGACACAAGTCTTTCAAATGTCAATAATGTGGTAAAGCCTTTCACCTGCGCTCTATACTTACAAAACATGAGAGAATTCATACCAGAGAGAAGCCTTACAAATGTAGAGAATGTGGTAAAGCCTTTACTCATCGCTCACATCTTATTATACATGAGTTAATCCATACTGGAGAGAAGCCTTACAAATGCAAAGAATGTGGTAAAGCTTTTACTAAGCGCTCAAATCTTACTACACATGAGTTAATCCATAGTGGAGAGAAGCCTTACAAATGTAGAGACTGTGGTAAAGCATTTAATCAGCGCCCATATCTTGCTGTACATATGAGAATTCATACTGGAGAGAAGCCTTACAAATGTAGAGAATTTGGTAAAGCCTTTACTCATCGCTCACATCGTACTAGACATGAGTTAATCCATAGTGGAGAGAAGCCTTACAAATGCAAAGAATGTGGTAAAGCCTTTACTAGGCGCTCACATCTTACTACACATGAGTTAATGCATAGTGGAGAGAAGCCTTAAAAATGTAGAGAATGTGGTAATGCCTTTATTCAGCGCTCAAGTGTTGCTGTACATATGAGAATTCATATGAAGAGAAGCCTTACAAATGTAGAGAATGGTAAAGCCTTTACTACTCGCTCACGTCTTAACTACATATGAGTTAATCCATAGTGGAAAGAACCCTTACAAATGTAGAGAATGTGGGAAAGCCTTTCACCTGTGCTCTATACTTACACAACATGAGAAAATTCATACGGCAGAAAACCCTTATAAATGCAGAGAATGTGGTAAAGCCTTTAACCAGCACTCAAGTCTTGCTAAACATGAGAATTCTCGCTGGACAGAAGCCTTTCAAATGAAGAGAATGTGCTAAAGCCTTTCACCTGTGCTCTATACTTACACAACATGAGAAAATTCATACTGCAGAAAACCCTTACAAATGCAGAGAATGTGGTAAAGCCTTTACTCAGAAATCAAATCTAACTGACCATGTGATTATTCATACTGGAGAGAAGCCTTACAAATGTAGAGAATGTGGTAAAGCCTTTACTCAGTGCTCAAGTCTTGCTGTACATATGAGAATTCATACCGGAGAGAAGCTTTACAAATGTAAATAATGTGGTAAATAAAGACTATACTTAGCGTTCATTTCTTTTTATTTTTTTTTATTGGGGAATTGGGGCATGGGAACAGTGCTGGGGAATTGGGGGAAGGGGAACAGACAAGTTGCTGTTGTTTTTGCTCTTCAGTCTAGTTGTGGAGGACGTTGCCTCACCGGCCCAAGTTGGCACCATCATTGTGCTCTTCCCGGGCGAGGCAGATCAGTCGCCGGCTTTTGGACGGCCGCTCACTGCGGCTGCTGGCCACTCACGCTGGCTGCTGGCTACACACGGCAGCCCATGGCAACCCACTGCCACAGGGTCTGCAGCCTACGCCGTCGCCGGCGACCCACGGCAGCCCAACTCCAGGTTGAGCTGTTGTTCACCATCTTAGCTTTAGAGGGCAGCGTGACTGGCCCTCATATATGGGATCCGAACCGGGGCCCTCTGGCGTCCCAAGCCAGTTCTCAACCATCGCGCCACTCGGCCGGCCCAGCGTTCATTTCTTATTAGGCATGAGAGAATGCATACCTGAGAGAAGCCTTAAAATGTGAAAAATGTAGCAAAGCCATTAGCCACCATTTAGAGTTTACTGAACACATAAAACTTGATAATAGAGAAACCTTAAAACTGAAGAATCCAAGAAACCCTGTAGCTGGACCTACAGCCTCACTCAATATCAGAGAATGGTTACTGCGGAGAAACCAATATTCTAAATCAACGATGAAAACCCTGTGTTCAAAATACAAACTTCAGAAAGTTCACATAATTCATGTCCCAGAGTGACTTTAAAGATGTAAAATAATGTGCGGAAATGTTTAATCGAGAATGAAATCTGAAATATTACAGAATTGGCATTGCCAAGGCGTCAGTAAAGAACAGTTTGCAGATATTATTTCAAATCAGAATACGTATAGTGAATAAGCAAATGTTAAAAAAAATGTGAACATGCTTGAAAGTGTCATGGGGCTGGATATTGGAAAGGTTCAATTATTTACAATCAGTCTTTATATATTGATAGTACTTGAGGTTTTTTGGAAAGGAAATATTAATGTGATCTCACTGTGAAGTCCCTTAATGCTATGTTTTTTTACTCGTAGTGTGTGTGAATCATGGGTTGTTTGTTGCTGTCTCTAGTATCTAAACCCATGTATGTTGGGTGGGATTCACTCAGAAATACTTTTCCCTGGAAGACTGAGGGCACTGTAATACACAATGTATGATGAAAATCTAAATGGAGATGCTGTTTGGTTGACTTAGAATGTTGATGTAAGTCACTGTGAAGTAGGTGTTCAGGGGATCATTCTCTGCATTAATGTGAGACAGGAACATTCTGAATGGTAATTAGTTTTTGCAGTTCCTCGTTAAGGAAAACTAGGTGGAGGTGTTTCAAACCCTGATGTGTCTTTGTAGTAGCCATAAATGGGAGTCATAAATGTTACCAGATGAGGTTGAAATAAAGAGGTCTTCAGAGATATCTAGGAAGGAAAGACAACTTATCCCTAAGTGCATAAATTATTGTACATTGTTGTTTCCTACACAAGGAGCCTCAGTCTTCAAACCCATGGAAAACAGAGCTGTAAGGTCATTATATCAGAACAACCAGAATGCTTCTTAAATGCTTGTTATCTGTATTTTGTGTGTGGATCCTACAAGTGGTTTGCTGTGCTTTATTTAGACTGTGTGTGAACTTCTATTTACATTAATAATAAAGCAAATGATGTTTAATGTATTAATACTTGTGTGTAATGAATGACTTGTTATCCTGCCACCAAGGTTGACCTCTCCCACCTTAGTCATGTTTTGAATCAATAATTAACTATTTGGTGATGCAGTGGAATGACAGCACTAGTAATCCTTTCCCCGAGGTTTTCATTTGCAAATGGAAAGAGAACCTTGCTGTCTAGAATGCCAAAGAAAGACTATTTAAAGTAAAGTAAAGGTTAGCAGACATGGGAGCTACATATGGCTTGAAATATGCTTGAAGCAGCCATTTTCTTGTGGTTACATTCCTATCATAATTCACTTTCCCCTAATGATAACAGGATAGATGATGAGGTCACCCATCTGCATCAGGCAGCCGAGACTAATTTGTCCCATCACAGATGGTGTTACCTTCATCCAGTTGATTTAGGTCTTGTGTGCCCCATTCCTCTATGATATTAACAGTTTTCCTATTTTCACTAATAAGCATTTGGGGACGTTTACTGAGTGTTGTGTATAAAGAACATTTATTCTAGAAACTCCTTTTGAGTTTGTCTGCTTGATTTTGCTTTAGACCATGAAGACTCTGATCTTTGTTTATTAGAGATACTGGTTTTACAACTGGAGGTTCTAAGTCACTCTGGCATCAGTCCTGTAAGATTCCCTTTTATTCGAAAGGCATGGCTGACATATTCATACTCTTCTTCAAGTCTTTGTCCTATTTGCAGAAGAAAAAAAAAATGAGAGTAATATAGTAAATAGATGTTTGGGTGCCTGCAAAATCTAACATATAATTGAGCACAGTAACAACTAAACATGTTTCAGTAACGTCTGCACTCACAAATAGCTTTTACATGAGTTTACATCTTTGAGTATATTGTTCCCCATATTATTTTTAAACCCCTCAAAAAACTTCATTCACAAATAGATGGGTAAGTTTCTGCAATTGAAAATATTTCTGGGCTGGCCAAGTGGGGCGTTTGTTAAGAGTTGGCTTGGGATGCCAGCTATGAGCAGCAGGGCCCCGGTTCGAATCCCACATATGTGGGCCAGTGACGCTGCTCCCTGTACATCTAAGATGGTGAACAAACAGCCTGAATGGACCTGGGCTGACATGAGTCGCTGGCAACGGAGTAGGCTGCAGTGGGGCTGGCCAGCAGCAGATGTGAGCTCTCTTGAGCTACTGTGATCCGCCGTGAGTGGTCGTCCATTGGCTGTCAAGTGACTACCTCACCTGGGAAGAGTGCAATGATAATACGAACATGGACCAGTGAAACGACGTCCTCTACAACTAGACTGAAGAAGAAAAGGACAGCAACTTGTCTGTTCCTCTTCCCTGATTCCCCAATGCTGTTCCTGTCCCACAATTTCCCAATAAAATTTTTTAAAACAATGAATTTTTTTCATTTTAGTGACATTGAATTTTTCTACTGTGTTATTTTTGCCCTTTACGTAGTTACTTTTCAGAGAGATGGATGTGTGCCTAAAATATATAAGTTGTTTGATTAATTCCATTTTGGACCTTCGTGTTTCCATTGCTCTTCTCAGTTACAAAATCTGCTATGATAATTTGTTGATGGTTTTCTCTGAATATTAGCCTTGTATGCGTCTTTGTTGTAGATAAATTCTAGGTCAGAAAAGCTACATTAAACCCCAGGTCTTAGTGTTGACTCGATGATGAGACAAGCAAAGTTAACAGGAGTGAGCTTTTGAGCTGGCAGGAATGGGCTTAAAAGTAACTGGTTGGCTCTGAATGCCCTGGCTAGCACTGTAGCTGCATGCTAACAAGCACCCTACATCCTCCATGGAAAAATACAACTTCAGGGAAACACAGACCCGCCAAAGCTGTCTCCATCAGACTCTGCCCTTGCTAACTTGTTTTACCAGTGTTTCTGTTACCCCTGTGTCTAGGCAGGCATCCCAATCAGACACCGGCCTGGCAAAACGCCCTTTGCCAGTATTTCTCTTCCAAAAATATCTCTATCTGACTTTCCACAAAAGTTTTTTGCTCTTCTACTTCGTAGTGTCTTGTGAACTCCTTCACATTCTGTGAATGACCAGGAGTTAATTCTACGGCAATACCCTGGATATTGGAAAACACCAAAGAAAGATAATATTTCTCTCATAGACTATTTTTTTGTAGTTTATGCATTACTATTAGAAAAAGTTAGAATGCTGTCTAACTGTTCATAAAAAATAGTGTTTGTGAAGAAATGGTCTGCCATTATTGCTATTACAGAAGAGCCTTTCATTTTTGTGAAGCTCTTTCCAAGTCATTTATCAGGTCTTGCCATGTGTTTTAACGCTTTGATATCAAAAAAGTGGCGCTGGGACCAAAGGCATTAACATGAGTGGCCAGCATGTTGGAAATGCAGAAACTTAGGCCCCATTTCACAACTACTAGATCGGGACCTGCATTGAAATAAGATCTTGTGTTCATTGCTATGCTCGTTGTAATTTGAGAAATATGCTTGAAATTCACCACAAGTTGCCTGTATGGGATCCACACACTCAAAAATATATGTGCCTGTGTTCACGCTTTAATTACATACTTTATCTTCATCAAAGTGTATTATCTAAAGGGGGGTTTTACATCATGTCTTTAGGTTTCTTATAGAAAATATTACAGAATTTTACCATGTGGAAAATAATTTTATATCTCAGGCATTCACCAGATCAGAACCACTTCTCTTAACTCTGTTTTCATCTTTGGTCAAGTTATCAACTGTGTTCATAGCCGCTTGGTAAAGGTGTTATTTACTGCAGGGACTGTGATGTTGAGGGATGTGGCCTTAGAATTCTCTCAGGAGGAGTAGGAATGCCTGGGACTCTCAGTGGGATTTATACATGGACGTGTTTTTGGAGAACTCCAGTAACCTGGTCTCCCTGTGTGAGGAGAACTTACTTCCAGATGTCCTACGCCACACAAAGGGTTCAGTTTCTTTCATATATACAACGTCTCTTGGGAGATTCTGCTTTACATGACTGAATCTGTGACCCTCTTTGAAGAAAGTTATTTGGGGTTTGTTCGTGTAAAATCATAATGTTTTATCTTTTTTTTTTTAATCGGGGAATTAGGGAAGGGAACAGTGTTGGAGAATTGGGGAGGAGGACCAGCCAAGTTGTTGTTCAGTCTTAGTTGTGGAGGGCTCCTGACACCACCTGGCTTCCTGTCGGCAACTCGTGACCTCTAAGATCAAGGTGCTGTGTTACAATCTTAGTTGTGGGTCAGTGTAGCCACCATCCCATGCAGAACTCAAACCAGCAGACTTGTTGTTCAGCGTATGCTCTATCCACTGAGAGATCCGGGCAACAGCTCAGCTGAAGGTGCCGAGTTCAGTCTTAGTTGCGGGCAGGCATAGCCCCCCACTGAACTGGCAGCCTTGTTGTTAGGAGCACGTGCTCTCACCAGCGGAGCCATCCTGCCACCTGTTGGCAGCTCAGTAGCAGCTCAGTTCTGGTGCTGCCTCACTGGCCCATGTGGGAATGAAACCAGCAACCTTGGTTTTATGAGCACTGTACTCTAACCAACTGAGCCAACGGCTGCCCCCACCTTACACTTTTTAGAATTGCTATTATTGATAAGGCCAGTAATAGCAAGTGTTAGAGAGGTTGCGGAGAAAACAGAACCCTCATACACTGCTGATGGGGATGTAAATTGGTACAGCCACTATGGAAAACACTATGGAGGTTCCTCAAAAATTTCAGAATAGAATTATCATATGACCCAGCAATCCCTCTTCTGGAGATCTACTCTGCAAATCTAAAACATTTGTCTATAATGACCCATGTACCCCTGTGTTCATTGCAACGTTATGCACAGTGGCCAAGACATGGAAACAACTGTAATGTCCTTCAGGA
The DNA here is from genome assembly GCA_031876335.1 of Hipposideros larvatus. Lineage (NCBI taxonomy): Eukaryota > Metazoa > Chordata > Mammalia > Chiroptera > Hipposideridae > Hipposideros > Hipposideros larvatus. The sequence goes on from JAVKSA010000061.1 coordinate 648,100, forward strand.
GATGACTGGCTAAAGAAGATGTGATACATAATAAAATGCAGTAAGAAAAGTTAAAGTAACTGCCATTTTTGAGAACATTGATGGTTCTTGAGATTCTCATGCTAAGCAAACTAAGGCAGAAAAAGTCAAGAAGTATCTAATTTCCGTCATGTGGGATATAAACTGAAAGAAATAAAAAAGATGAACAAACAAAAAGTCATAGACAGAGACAAGAGTTTAGTGGTTTCCAGAGGGTAAAGGGGTAGGGAGGAGGTAGAAGAGGGTAAATTGTGTCAAATAGATGGTGATGGAAGAAGATTTGACTTTGGGTGGCAAACACATAATGCAATATACATAGGATGTATTGTATATGATTAGACACTTGAAACCTATATAAGTTTATTAACCAGTGTTACACCAGTAAATTTAGTGAAAATAAAACTAATTATGTATTATCCTTTAGAACCATTATCCCTTTAGAACTATCCCTTAGTTCTAAAACTGAACTTCCTACTGTGTTATAAATGATTCCTATTTGGGGGTCAGAAAGACACTGATTCAGTTTAACTTCAGATGCCTTTATAAAATCAGGCAGAGCCAATTTTCACTATCAGTCTTTTTTCCAGAGTTTCTTGGACATTTGTTCACATCAATATATCAGTACATATGTAGTCTCTTTAACTTTGTTTGTTTGTTTTTTATTGGGGAATTGGTGGAGGGGAACAGCGTTGGGGTATTAGGGAAGGGAAACAGACAAATTGCTGTCCTTTTGTTCTGCAGTCTAGTTGTGGAGGACATTGCTTCACTGTCCCATGTTGGTATTATCATTGCGCTCTTCCCGGATGAGGCAGATCAGTCGCCGGCCTCTGGACGGCCGCTCACAGCGGCTCTTGGCAGCTCACACTGGCTACCAGCTGCTCATGATGGCTGTTGGCCACACACGGTAGCTTATGGCATCCCACTGCAGCCTCTGCTGCAGTCTATACTGTCTCCAGCGACTCATGGCAGCCCAGGTCGAGGTTGAGCTGTTGTTCACCATCTTAGCTGTAGAGGGCAGTGTCACTGGCCCTCATGTGAGATCTGGACTGGGGCCCTGCTGCTCAGAGCTGGCGTCCCAAGCCAGCTCTTAACCAACGTGCCACTCGTGCGGCCCACCCTTAATAATTTTTAACGTGAAATATACAGGTTGATATATCCTATCCTGTCTGCTGTGGAATTTCTGAAGATGGTGCTGGTAGGATTTTGGATCAACCAGATCATAACTGTACATGCCACAGAAATTTCGAGAGCCGTCGAGTGGCGAATTGGTTAAGAGCTGGCTTGGGTTGCCAAAGGGCCCCGGTTCGGATCCCACATATGAGGGCCAGTGACACTGCACTCTGCAGCTAAGATGCTGAACAACAGCTCAACCTGGAGCTGGTTTGCCGTGAGTCACCAGCGACTGTGTAGGCTGCAGCCCCTGCTGCAGTGGGTTGCCATGGACTACCGTGTGTAGCCAGCAGCCAGCGTGAGCAGTAGTCCAGAAGCCGGCACTGATCTGCGTCGCCAGGGAAGAACGCAATGATGGTGCCAACTTGGGCCAGTGAAGCACAACTAGACTCCACAACTAGTGTGCAGAACTAAAGGACAGCAACTTGTCTGTTCCCCTTCCCTCAATTCCCTAGCGCTGTTCCCATCCCACAATTACCCAATTAAAAAAAAAATTTCGAAAATGTTTCCCATAAAGGGCATTCTTCTGGTTTCCTTAGAACTGGTACCAGTTTCTGAAACCTTTAAAGTGTTGTTTTTTTTCCTAACATTTTACTGGTTTTATTATTTCAATGAAATGCTTGGACTCAAATAAATTGAAACTTTGGAAGAGAAATTGCTATTGGCCCAGAAAACAAAGAACCATCCCCCACTTTGCCCAGGCTCCTGAGGCTGAGCTCACTTCCCCTGAGCCTGCTGTTGCACACAGACTGACTTGCCATTTCTCTAGATGAAATCTTGCACATGTAGCAAGAAGAGAAACCATACTTCATAGCAGATGGCAAATGCTAGGTATTGCCCTAACAATTATTAAGGATAGAAAAGAGGTTCTTGGATATTCATTTATTGAGTTTACTTTAGGGCTTCTATTACAGAGAATCTACTTCCCTCCCCAATGCCCTTAGAAATATTGCAAAGTTAATTATTTAGATGAAGAGAAATACCAATGTCTTGTGGAGACTATATATTTTACATACTTTGTAATCCACACGTGACAGAACTTTCAGAAAAAAACAAACAAAAAAGATTAAATATATTACAATTTTAAAATAATAAATTTTCTAATTACTCATGGAAAATATGAGGAATTTGAAATTACATTATATTTATGTATTTTTTACCTAAGTGTATTATGATGTGAGCAAGTTTTCTCAAAGGCATTTGAAGGTAATATATTTCAAGGGTTGAATACAACAGATATCTTATAAATGCAATTAATAATAAATTTTCAAAAAGTTACTTTCTTTAAAGCAATACTTAATGACCTTAAATTATCCTATGCCTTAGTCCTTCACGTCTCATGTCCCAGGTCTCCTGTTAAGACAGCTTAAGGACTTTGGCTAGCGGTAGAGAAAATGCCAGATGGGATGAGGAACCCGGGATATGCAGACCACAAGAATGCCACGACCCCATCTCCCCAAAGCAAAAATGTAGTAGTTGCTGATTATTGTCTCCTTTCCATCTTTTACTTCCATACAGCAAAAGGTTTGACCACTCTACCACGTTTCTGTGGTAGCGATACTGACTACTGCACCATCTTATCCCCAGAGTGGAGGAGTGAACATTGTTATGAGGCAACATAGCCGGTTAAGGATGCCTGTGTTTTTCAAATGGCCCGTTGTTTTAGAAGAGCCCACCTTTTCCCAGAAGCCTGATTTGTTTCCAGCTTATAAAAGCAGCCAGGCAGAGCCAGCCCCTGAGTCAATTTGGAGGACATTTCTCTCCTTTGTGCTGCCAACGTTGTGCTCAAGCATCAACTTAATAAAATGTATCTTGAAAAATTTCTTGGGTTTTCTCTGGGTTTTTATTTTGGGGAACTCTAGAACCCCAATGCCAGTAACATTCTTCCTACAAAAATTTATGGAACTGAGCTGTGTTGAGTCTTGACCTCCTTGGTGAATGGGGAATAGAAAAGGAAAGGCTGTTCTGTTGGTGTCAGTATGAAACTGCCTGTTCTACTCAGGGAGAGCTTTGTATTTCACATTCTAGTCCGTGTTGCCTTACAGCCAATCCCACGACCACCCCCTCTGCATTAGCCTCATACCCTGTAGTCGGGAGAGTGTCTCGGAAAACTGAGGCCGGATGGAATGATATCTGTAAAGCTCTCTCTGGGGGCGTCTCGGAAAACTGAGACCTGATGGAATGATATCAGTTGTCTCCCCTGGGAGGACATGTAACAGAGTGTCCTGGGGCTGTGCAGTGATGTAGGAAGGCATAGCATTTGTTGGAGTACAAAGGGGTCAGGTAATGGGAACAAGCCTTAAGGCACCCACGTACATACGGTTAATGATTCACAGTTCTACAGTTTGCTTCTTTGAAGATTCTCAATAAAAGCCTTGCATTGACCCGATTCGGGGCTCAGTCTCTCTTAGGCTGAGTCCCTTGGTCTTGCTCTTAAATCTTACTTCTGTCTCTGTCTCTTTATTCAAGCTGCGTCGCCCTTCTTGTGTCCCATTTGCCCTTGTCACGCAGGACTTGACAACTGGCGCTCAACCGTGGGGCTTCTCGAAGAAGGGAAGGAAGACTCCGAATCTAGGTGAATTTCACGGCGCAGACCCCAGGACGGGCCGACACTCTACTTAGTGAGAAGTAGGGAAAAAGTTTTGGGGAATTGTACCGGGGTATCCGGAGAATAACCTAACTAACAAACTTTGTGTGTGAGAGTGTGTATGTGTGAGTGATTGATTATAGTTTCAAGATCATTGATTGCGAAACTTGCGTGGGCTCCCATCTGCAATTCCGTAATCTGTCATATGGCATAACGGTAACTGGGCACTTGTCTTTGGGCATTTGTCCACCAGTCTGGGGATTTATAGCGGAGCACTTTCAGCCAAGACAGACTTAGTCCCGCTAGGGATGCGGCCAGGCGAGCATCTGAGTGATTGAGTGAAAGTCCTTTCTTTTCTTATATAAACTAACATGGGAAATTCAGAGAGCCAATATAGACCTTATATTTACCTCCTTAAACAATTATCTAAAAAAGGAGGGGTGAAAGTATCAGAGAAAAAATTAGAAGAACTTTTAAAAATTATTGAGACCCATTGTACTTGGTTCCCGGACTTGGGCACTATAGACTTAAATCAATGGGAAAAGGTAGGGAAAGTTCCCACTTCCTTTCAAAATATATTTCAAGGACCTCAGGAACCTTATTCAGAATTCATAGCTCGCTTACAGGACACTATTAAAAAGCAGGTGTCCAATGCTCAAGCAGCTGGTATTATTTTACAAATTATAGCCTATGATAATGCTAATGAGGATTGTAAAAAGGCAATAGGAGCCCAAAAAGGAAAGACAGATTCAATGGGGTATCTCCGTTTATGTCAAGGAGTAGGGACTGAACAATACAGAGCTACTATGTTAGCTCAGGCAATTACAGGAATGACAAGAGGGAAAAATAAGTTTCCTGGCACTTGCTTTAATTGTGGAAAGCCTGGACATACAAACAGGGAATGCTTAACAGCCCAACAATTTGTCAATTTTATGTAGCTCGTGCTCTTACTCCTGTAAGACTTAAATTTCCTGATTGTTATATCATTCATTACATGGATGATATTCTTTGTGCTGCATCATCTATAAAACAATTGGCGGCTTGCTTTGAAGCACTTAAAATCCATTTAGAACAAACAGGACTTAATATTGCCCCTGATAAAATTCAAACAACCACTCCAGTTAAATACTTAGGAATAATTGTTGATCGACAGACTATTAGACCGCAAAAGGTTCAAATTAGAAAAGATCAGGTTTCGACCTTAAATGACTTACAGAAATTGTTAGGGGATATTAATTGGCTATGCCCAACCTTAGAAATTCCAACTTATGCTCTCAGTAATCTGTTTAGCCTTTTACGAGGACCATCTCAGCTAAATAGCCCTCATAAATTGACTCCGCAGGCTATAAAAAAAAATTAGAACTTGTAGAACAGAAAATACAAGAAGCTCAGACCCAACACATTGATCCTTATCAACCTTTACAGGTTCTGTTTTTTTCTACACCGCATTCCTCAACAGCAGTTATAATTCAGCAAGAGAAACTGGTTGAGTGACTTTTTCTACCTAATAATTTTGTTAAAACACTCCCGACTTATGTAGAATTAATTTCAAAATTAATATCCAAGACTCGTACCCGTGTCCTGCACCTTTGTGGACAAGAGCCTTATCAGATCATAGTTCCCTTTAAGAAACAACAGATTAGTCATCTGAACACTCATAATGAGTCTTGGCAAATCACTCATAATACTGGCATTCCTTACAACCCACAAGGACAAGCTATTGTTGAATATGCTAATTCTACCTTCAAGAAACAATTAAATAAACAGAAAGGGGGAGACACGAAGGAGCCACCTTAAGTGCAATTAGCAAAAGCCATGTTTACTTTAAAAATTTTGAACTCATATATGTATTGGCTCTGTTACACCATGTCTCTCTCTCACAGAGCAAACTTGGACTACTCCAAGTGAAAAAAAAAAACCTTTTAAGATTTATGATTTCTGGCAAAGGATTTGTCACCCAACAATCAAGTACCCATAGTTTTCCACCTTCCACTCCTACTTGCCCTCTTATTAACTCTTGGGACAAGAATCAATCCAAAATTCATTGGGATGAGTGTCATGGAACAATAGATAGAATAATTATTAATAATACTTTGGAAACAATTATTGATTGGGGAACCTTTGGCCTGCTCTTCAAGTCTGTAACATTAAAGAATGTTCAGAATCATAACAATTAAAAGATCAAATAATTGGAAATAATTTACCTAAAATTGTTAAGACTCCTTTTAATATTTTTTGGAAGGAAAGAGTTTTGGCTCCACCTCAATTAAGAATGATTAGACCTATTAGAGGTCCGTATCAAAGAACTTTATGGAAGGTTGCTTTAAGCACTGGACCGAATAAATTATGGAAAGGAAATATCACTCAAAACAATAGTTATACCTTTCAGTATGAAAAAACTGGACAAATATATTTACAAGTTTGTCTTAAAAATCCATTTGTATTTTTGGTAGGAAAATTTACTATTAATCAGAATTTAAAATTGGTTGAATGCCCGTTATGCAGATTGTTTATTTGCTTTAATTCCTCTACTTTTAATTACCCTCAGGATCAGATGATGATTTTAAAACATAAAAAAGGATTGTGGATCCCTGTTCAAACCTCTAGGGTTTGGGAGGGATCTCCAACAATTCATATTGTTCTCCAAATTCTTCATAAGATTTTACATCAAACTAAAAGATTTATTGCCCTTTTAATAGCAGCAATCTTAAAAATTATAGCTATTACAACTACTGCTGCTGTCTCTGGAGTAGCCCTCCATCAGACAATTCAAACTACTCAATTTGTACAACAATGACATGAAAATGCTAGTAAGACTTGAAATCAACAATTAAAAACTGATCAAAAAATCAGTGTCTGTCTAGCTAACCTGGAAACTACTGTGGTTTATTTAGGAAATCAATTGAAAAGTCTCCAGACTATTATCACTTTGAAATGTGATTGGAATACATCCACTCATTGTATAACTCCTTTTTCTTACAACCAGACACGTACCCCTTGGTTGGAGGTACGAGTTCATCTTTTGGGTCATATGCCCAATCTTACTGTTGACATACAACAACTACAGCAAGAAATTGACTAGATGTCATCTGCTAATCTCCAGCTTCTTCCTGGAGAAGATGCCTTGTCCGCAGCAGCGGAAGGGCTGTCTTCCTTGAATCCACTTACGTGGATAAAAAACCTCGGTGGAGGTTTTGCTGGTGTATTTGTGTTTCTTTTTTTTTTTTTTTTTTTTTAGCTGAGCCATCCTGCCACCTGTTGGCAGCTCAGAGGCTGCTCAGCTCGGGCTGACTCGAACCGCTGTTGCTCAGAGCTCAAACTCTTGAGCGAGCTCTTAACCAACTGAGCCACTCAGCCGGCCCCCTTGTGTTTCTAATTATAATTTTGTTTTATTAAGTCTTCCGGTGTGGCAAAAAAACCCTCCGGCGAGCAATAGATAAAAAAAACTGCAAAGTCCATGTTCCTCTCTCTATAACAACAGAAAGGGGGAGATGTTGCCTTATAGCCAATCCCACGACCACCCCCTCTGCATTAGCCTCATACCCTGTAGTCCAGAGAGAGTGTCTCGGAAAACAGGCCGGATGGAATGATATCTGTAAAGCTCTCTCCGGGGGTGGGGGGGGGTGGGGGTGGGGTGTCTCGGAAAACTGAGACCTGATGGAATGATATCAGTTGTCTCCCCTGGGAGGACATGTAACAGAGTGTCCTGGGGCTGTGCAGTGATGTAGGAAGGCATAGCATTTGTTGGAGTACAAAGGGGTCAGGTAATGGGAACAAGCCTTAAGGCACCCACATATACACAGTTAATGATTCACAGTTCTACAGTTTGCTTCTTTGAAGATTCTCAATAAAAGCCTTGCATTGACCCGATTCGGGGCTCAGTCTCTCTTAGGCTGAGTCCCTTGGTCTTGCTCTTAAATCTTACTTCTGTCTCTGTCTCTTTATTCAAGCTGCGTCGCCCCTCTCGTGTCCCATTTGCCCTTGCCACGCAGGACGTGACAAGTCCGTAATCCCTACAGACAGCTGCAGTTCTAGCTAATGAAAGTGCTTACATTAATTCTAACTGCAGAAAGGTTCCTGGATCCCATCCTCTCCCCACATCTACCCCCTCACGGAGATCCTAGTTCCCTCTGAGTTGCTTTAGCCTTAATAGCAGTACTTGCGTGCAACCAGCAGGGAAAGACAGCTTTTGACATAAACCGTTTTCAACTTGTTGAGAGGAAAACATGTTAGTTACCAACACAAGTGACTCATAGACTCTAAGCTTTTACCTTAAAACTGTTGCACAGAGCTGAAAGGTCCGCCGAGGAGTCAAAGTCTGAGGCACATGTCGAAACCAAGCAGCTTTATTTGCCTGTCGGGGCTGAGCCTAAAACTGGCATCGTGCCCCTGCAGGCACCTGCGGGAGGTTTTATAGGGTAAGCGATAGGGGAAGTAATTGCAAGCATACATGAACAGTTATAATTGCAGAAAAGGTATTGCTGCAGAAATTTTCCATTGACCTTTACAGTTCTGCTAGTTGTCTTGTTTCTATCAGGAAACCTGTGGTCAGGTGCTGGTTATTTTTACCCAAGAAGAAGTCTGGCGTCTTCTACAGCAGGGTGTGGGAGGGGGTTTCCTCAACCCTGGTGACCCCAACCATTCCAGTCTTTGTTTGCTATAATTGTTAAGGAGAGGGGGCCCAGTGTCTTTCTCCTGGAGCTACTTCCTGCTGTGAGGGAACGGAGTAGGGGCTATGGTGAAGGCTGGGTGTAGGGTGGTCACTGGGCCCGGAGGACAGGTGGCGATAGTGAGGAGCAGCATGCCTTTCACTGTATATTGGTGAAGGCCTGAAGGCGGTCCTGGAGAAAGCGAGTTAAGAGGCATAACAGGCAGGGGCCGAATGCTACGGTTAAAAACAGAAAGGTTAGAGGTCCAATTAAAGGGAGGAGCCAGGAGGCCCAATGGGTGCTCAGCCAAGAGCCCCAATGAGTTTGTCTCTCTGATTCTTTGTACTTGGTCTCTGAGTTTTTGTGCTGCATCTCTAATCCAGACTGAGATAAAAGCAGCATTGTTCATCAAGTAACAGGCAAAGTCCTCCTTTTTCCGCAGGTAGGGTCTAATCCTTGCTTATTTTGAATGACCACAGCCAGGGAGTCAACTTGGTCCTGGAGGTTGACTAGGGTATGTGCAATCTCATCGAGGGAGCTTTGGAGGTCTTCCGATAGGGCCTGAAAGTAAGAAAGGGAAGCTCCCAGGCCTCCTGCCCCAAGGCTCACCCCCGTGCTTACTCCTAGAGCAGCTAAAAGTGGGATCACCTGGACTGTCCGCTTCTGTCTAACCTTTTGGGTCCTTGGGATCAGGAAGGGGAGATTTGGGGGAGCCAGCTCAATATTGGGAGTGAGGTGTACTAGGGTACCGGTCCCTGTCCATTTGGTGGGTAGGCAGAGATAGGTATTGGTCCTGCACAGGAAGAAGACTCCCGTTTCGGGTAGCAGGCCAATATGTGTATGGAAAAGAGGTGAAGAAAGAGGATATTGTGTGCTGGACGTACATTCAGTGCTCCAAATACCGAGGGAGGAAGAGAAGGAAACCCCTATCGGGTTGTGGAGGTTTTATTGCACTTGAGTGAGGTGGGGGATATCCAAGGGGTGAAAGTAAGTGAAGGATATGAGCAATTCAGGGAGGAAGCCTGTACTGATGGAGGCACCGTGAACTGTAATGGTTTTTTGAAGAGGCCATTGGACTGGGGAGAGACCTGATAGTCTACTCCCTGGTTTTGCCAATCTTTGGGATGGTGGATTGTAAGAGTGAGGTTGCATTGGTCCCATGGAATCTGTTTGATAGGAACTTGGCCATTGGAGCTGGTAAAGCAGAGTGGAGCCTTAGCGATTACGGAGGTATCCCAGATGACTGGTCCATGAACTGGCGGGGTTGTCGGGTCCTGGGTTTTGAAGGTATTTCTGAAATAGAAGGGAGACCCTGTTGGCTGCTGCGGTGGAATCGTCACCAAAGAGGGTATCAGCTCGCTCAAAGAAGGTGGCACCCTTCTGGACTGTGAATGTCAGTCGGGTGGTGAGCCCAGAGGTTGTGGCTAGAGGAATGGGCAGAGCCGTGTAAGCTGAAGAGGAGAGAGAGAGAGACATGCCCAGCAGGTAGAGGCTAGGGAAGAATTGGCGGAGTACAGTAGGGACTGAGTGAGACTGACAGTCCGCTTTAGGTGGGTTGCGGTGAGGAAGGCTGGGAGAGGCCATTCCCTGCTTCCAGGAATCAGGGAAAGCCAGAAAATAATGAATCTGAATCGGAGGGAGGATGTTGTGTACGTCTTGTCCCTGAGTGACCTCCCTGTAAGGGTCTATTAGGTGACTGATTAAGTCCCATGAGTATTTAAATTCACCCTGAAGATGTGCAATGAAGAGCTGTACAAGAACTTGGTGACAAAGGTTAAGGGGGGTGGTAGAGAGTACCTCTAGGATCTGATAGGAGACACGTATGGGGAAGCCATCGGGCCGGGGTCCTTGGTACCCGACGTAGGGGCCGTGGGAGCAAATAGGGTTCTGGAAAGCCTGACACGGACACAAGTTACCACTCATAGGGCCGCTTCTTCAGGGATGGTGGTGAGTCGGACTTTGGTCGGCCTCAGGAGAGTACTGGAGTATCTCAGCGACCGGTCCTGGGGGTCGGATTCTGGATGGGGGGCCTTTGGTCCGGTTTCAGTTTTCTTCAACCTTTTGTGTTAGGAGGGGTAAGATCTCTAATGAGACCGGTTCTATCTGCCGTGATGGCCCTCTGGGTGGGGGACAGTTGAGTTCCTAAGTAGGTGACAGTTGGAGTAGACAGCTGGGCCTTGGTGGAAGATACCTGGTATCCTTTAGAAGCTAGGAAATTTACTAAGGAGGCGGCGTGTCAGACGGATAGGGTGGTTGAGTATCGGAGCCAGCCGATATCTCGAACAGTCCTGAAGGGGGGCGTTAGGATTGAAAAAAGAGACAGAAGAGAGAGAGTTACCGGGAGGACTCCAGTAAATACTGAAGCCCTGAGTTTATTTCACATAGCATATTTAAGGGAGGCATTACGTGCGTACAAAGTATTAGATCATACAATTACATATAATTCACAATATCACCCTCTGTCCCTGTTCTGTCCCTATTAGATAAGCAACATCTCCTGCTAGCTAAGCAGTTATACTAAGTATTCATTCTCAAGGCTGTAACTGCGCCTGGCTCCTTGTTCTCAAGAACTTGCTGTTCTTACCAGACTATCAGGATCTGCACAGGCATTTGCTTAGACTGCAGAAAGTATCTAGTAGCAAGCAGCTCTCAAGGCTGCAGCAAGTGGCAGGCAGCTCTCAGCAGCTCTCATGGCTCCCAACATCTCCCCCTTTTTTATTTATTAAAGCTCACCTCTACCCAAGGTGAGAGCAAGCGACTGTGTCTGTCTTAGGCATCTTTTTTAGGTTCCACCCTTACCCGTCATGGGCATTTGGTCTTCTGGCGACCAGGGCCTGTCTTAGGTTGGATGGGCTAGAGTAGATCTTACCCGTCGTTGGCTAACCAGCCCTTGCTACAGGGAAGACAGGTGTGGGTGCCATGCGCTGTCTACGGCTGAGTTCTAAGCTTTAGCTCATGTAGTCTGGATCGCACATCCAGAAAACTAGACAATACTTTCTTAATGAGTATAGGTAAAACGCATAACAGTAAGAGAACACAAGCGCCTATAACTAAAACTGTGGTTGCCAATTGAGTAAATGATCCTAGGGATGGCAGAGATCTCTTAAGATTCTTTAAAAATGTCTCCGCAGCTTGAGCTGCATCGAACTTTGGAGGTTTAGCTGTTCTCAGCTCCTGAATCTCCCTGTGTAACAGAATAAGATCCAAAGAAACATTAGTATTGTGCCATACTCCTTGGAGGTGTTTTTGTACCTTTTTCCAATTAGCCTGACTCTCATTATATCGCTTTTCTGTAACACAGATCCAATGAAATTCTGTATGGCACTCCAAATGAGATCTGACCTTTATACTTTGAATCTTATCACCCAAATAATGGACCGTATTATATCAAGTATTTATTTTTTGTTTTAATTTCTCATTTATGTTTTTTTGAGTTTCTAGAGCTAAAGTAACATTCTTAGAAAGGTTATTAACATAATGTGCATTTTGAACAGTTTGTGAAAGAGTTACAGCAGCAGTAGCAGCAGTTGTAATAACAGTCACTAAAGCCATTATTTCAGTAATCAAAAGTCCTATAAATTTTTTTGGTCTACTTAAAGTATATTTCATTTCTTTAAAAATCTGTAAACTCCTCTCAGCATACCATGGTCCCATAACATTAACAGGAAGTATAATGAAAGATGATTAAGTATTATAATACGGGTCCCAAGCGGTACCCAAGAGACACAATTTGTTAAAACACAATTATAACAAGATACATTAAACCTGTTTTCTTTTGGGTGGATAATGACATTCCCAATCAAAAGTACATAAGGGGATGGAACACAAGTAGATACATTAACAGTTTTAACAGACGTAGTCCAGTCTCTAGTCCCATTTTTTCTGACACTTACATGATTGCAGGGAGTACCTGATTTACAGAACTCAACCATCTGGATAATTTCACCCATTGCCCCCGCAAGTCTCCAAAGTGAGTTTTGTTGATATTGTGTATCAGAGCTCCATAGTCCAGAGGCCAGTCCTCCGGCCCAACTTGTTAGATTACTTTGTGACCAGTCAATGATATATCGACCTGTCCCAGGGATGTCATATCGGACGGGGCTGTTTCCATGACAGTCTCTCCATGGGACAGCTTCAGTGTCAAGTCCCAACTTCCGACCACAAGGCGAATGTGACTGAGGAACAGGTAGATTTATCTTCTCTCCTCCAGACCAATCACCTAACAAATTAAGGCGAACAGTCCATCCAACCAGGGAGTCATTAGTATGCATAGTGACATAGGAGCTACGCAAACATCCAGTGGCTGACACATTTTTAACAATACAGATAGGGAATTCTATTCCCAAGCCACTGTAATTGAAATTTCTTTCCGTTTGTCATTTCAAATGACCACTAGATGGCAGACCTAAAGTATGGGTGTCATTAACATAGACTGGAATCTCGGGGCTCTCCCATACAGTTGGATGGAGAATAGGCGGATCCGGTACATAGGCCCAATACATCTCCACTGGAGCCATCAGGGGACATTTCATCAGTATCAGCAACACGAGTATTATTGTGGGTCTGAGTGGTTTCTGCGAAACGGACCAATCTCTTCGGAAGCCACCTGGCACTGTCTGCATCCTGTGGAAAAATACAAACATGCCCTTGTCCCCAAATTAACACTGGGTCAGGGCCATTTCATGTACCCGTGAGTGGGTCCTTCCATTGCACCTCAGCATACGTGCTCTGTGTGGTGGGGTGCCAGAATCGCTCCGCTGCAGAGCGTCCAAGAGCATCAAATATTAAAAAATTCAAAACAAAAAGAGCATGATGTAAAGAATTTTGAGGTGACACGGGGTATAACTCCCCCTTTTTTATTTTTTTCAATTGAGTCTTCAGGGAGCCATGAGCTTTTTTAACAATAACTTGTCCCTGAGGATTATAAGGAATTTTAGTTTTATGAGTAATAAGAAAGTTAGTACAAAACTTTTGAAATGCCTGGCTAGTATAGCTAGAGCCGTTGTTTGTTTTTAACATTTGGGGAATTTCTATAGCAGAGGAACATTTTAAGTAGTGTGTTATGATATGTTTTGTGGCCTCTCCTGCTTGAGCAGTGGCCATTAGAAATCCTGAAAAGGTGTCTATAGTAACATGCATATATTTAACTTTACCAAATTTAGGGATATGAGTCATAGCCATTTGTCATAATTGATTAGGTTTTAAACCTTTGGGGTTAACTTTATAGTGAGGAACAGATTGGTGTTGAGAACAGTGAGAGTATTGTTTTACAATTTGTCGTGTAGTTTTCTGAATAAGATGAAACTTTACGTAGACTGGTGTTATTTTGATGATGTATAGTATGTGACTGTTGAGTTTGTTGTAGGGCTGATAAACAAATTAACTTAGTAGTCTTATCTGCGGCAGTGTTACCTGCCGCTAGAGGGCCTGGCAAATTAGAATGAGACCGAATGTGACCGATATAACACGGTTGTGTTTTTTGGGGTATAGCCTTTTGGATGTTTTCAAAAAGCTGTTGAATCTGTCCATTAATTGTTTTTACATTTGTTACTGTCTCCAGACACTGGAGGGCTTTAGTAATATAACAGTTATCAGTGTATAAATTAAATTTTTGGAATTGTATAACTTCAAAAACCATAGCAACGGCTTTAAGTTTTATTACTTGTGCTGATGCTGGAGGGCCCTGTAGAGTATACGTGATACCTGTAATAACATAACTGGCCCGCCCATTAGAAGACCCATCAGTAAATACTGTAGGCGTAGAAGGAATGGGCTGTTCTCTAACAACCTTTGGAAAAATGAATTCATGTCTCAATGTAAACTGTAACATTTTATCACTTGGATAGTGATTATTAATTTTTCCTGTAAAGTTGGCAAGTGCTATAATCCAAGCATCTGAATTTTGAAATAGTCAGTTTGTATTTTTGTGAAAGGTATGTCAATGCTTTGAGGCTCTGCTCCAAAATATTTATTAGATTTAACCTTAGATAATTGTACTAAAGCCGTTACAGTTTTATGATATGGAGTAAGTACACGAACAGGGGACACTGGCAAATGCATCCATAGGAGAGGGCCATGTTGCCATAAAACGGCCGTAGGAGTATGAGTAGTAGCTAAAATGTACGCTTCCCAAGGCTCAGCATAATTTAGATAAGTTATTTGTTGTTTTTTAATAGTTGTTTTTACTAGCTGTAAAGCCCGTCGACCCTTCTCAGTGAGTTGTCTAGGTGAGGTAGGATCTGTATCACCTTTCAAGATATCAAAGAGAGGCTTTAATTTTTCTGGAGCTATCTGTAAATGAGGTCAGAGCCAATTAATGTCTTCCAACAATTTTTGGAAATCATTTAAAGTCTGGAGCTCATCTTTTCCGAGCTCTATTCTCTGAGGCATTATGGCTCGAGGCAGTAAAGTATACCCTAGATACGAATGAGGAGGTTTTTTTGTATTTTCTCTGGGGCAATAACAAGTCTATGAGCTTCCAGAGACTTTTGTAGCTGGGCAAAAGTTCTTAACAGAACTCCTTCATTTAGGCAAGCCAGAAGGATACCATCCATATAATGTATTATATAAAGTTCAGAGTAGGATCTTCTAACAACTTTAGTAGCCTGAGATACATACTATTGACACAAGGTGGGGCTGTTAGCCATGCCTTGAGGTAAGACTAACCATTGATATCTTTTCATGGGTTCTTTAAAATTAGTTGACAGAACACTAAAAGCAAATCTTTTGTAATCCTCAGGAGCCAGAGGAATGGTATAAAAGTAATTTTTTAAATCTAAAATAATTTTAAAGATATTAGCTGGTATAGCAGAAGGAGTTGGGAGCCCTGGCTGTAGGGCCCCCATCAGTTTCATAGTCTCATTTACCTTTTTTAGATCTTGTAGTAATTTCCATTTGTCTGATTTTTTCTTAATGACAAATATTGGAGAATTCCAAGGGGAATTCAAAGGTGTAATATGTCCTTTTTCAAGTTGTTTCTGTACTAACAACTTTGTAGCTTGAATTTTTTTAGCTGAGAGGGGCCACTGATCCACCCACACAGGAGCCTCACTTTTCCAAGTAATTGGATCTGTGTGGAGTACAGGAGGATTCGTGGCCCTCTCTAAAAATACCCTAAGCCAGCTCCTTTAGGGAGGGCTTCAGGGAAGATAGGTTCAATCTTACCCTGTCCTGACGCTCCAAGTCCCTGCTCAGGCAGCATGCCCTGATCAAACATTTGCTGAGTAACCTGTGGACTGGGACTGTAGATATAAACCTCCATTTTACTCATAACATCTCTTCCCCACAAATTTACTGGCAAGCCTGGAACTATATAAGGCTGGAATGTTCCTTCATGTCCCTCAAGATCTCTCCATAGTAACAGATCACTGCTTTGATTAGGAGATTGAGACTGTCCTATACCTTGTAATTGAGTCATGGTTGCTTGCTTCGGCCAGGCATTAGGCCATTGAGCCTCAGTAATAACCGACACATCTGCCCCAGTATCTAACAACCCTTGGAATGTCTTTCCATTAATTAGGAGTTTTAATTCTGGCCTTTTATGTTTTATGGCTTGAATCCAGTAAGCATCAGAGGAGCCGAAACCGGCGTCTCCTCTATTTTTAGGGTTTGTCACTTGGCCTGTTTTTGGACATGGCAAGAGTAACGGTTGAGCAATACGTTGCCCATTCTGAATACAATTTGGAGAATGAGTCATAACCTTAATTTTTTTGGTATAATCAGTATCAATAACACCGGGGGCAACCAAAATTCCCTTTATAGTAACACTACTTCTTTCCAGGCTAAGACCCATGGTGCCAGCTGGCAAGGGCCCAAACACGCCTGTAGGCAGTGCTTGCATTTTCATTTCAGGTGTTAATACTGTGTAGGCGGAGGAACTGAGGTCCAGTCCTGTGCTTTTTGGGGTTGCTGTAAAGAGGTCCTGAACGGATTTCCTTGCTGTGGGACGAAGCTCTGGAGCGCCCCATAACATTGTTTCGGGGCCTGGGGCTGGCCCCTCATCTCGTTTTTCTGAGGTATAGGGTTTCCCATAACATCTTTTTTAGACTTACAGTAGATGGCCCAATGTTTACCTCTTTTACAACGAGGGCACAATCCTGGCAATTTTTTAGTTTTAGGTGACCCTCCCTGACTCTGTTTATTAGGACATTGTCTGGCTTGATGGCCCATTTGCCCACATGTAAAGCAACTTCCTGGGGGGCCGGAGCCCCGCCTTCTAGTAGATTTCTGTTGTTGGAAGAGCACTTCCTTTACTGACTTTCCCTGCATAGCAGCTGCAATGGCTATACCTTGGGTATAGGACGGACCAATATCTGTGCAGATGCGGATATAGTCGTTCAGATTGTCCTTTTTCTATAAGGTCTCAATGCAGTTTGACAAGCCGAATTAGCATTCTCATATGCTAGCTGTTTAACCAGAAGCAATCCTGTCTGAGTGTCTCCAATCAGTCTCCCTGAGGTTTGTAACAGTCTAGCCACAAACTTCTGATAAGGCTCATCTGGTCCATGTCTAATCTTTGACAAATTTTCTGTTTTTGTTTCTGTAGATGGGAGTTTAAATGAAGCCCGTTTGGCTGCAGAATTAGCCTGAGCATAGACAGTCGGATCAAAATTTATTTGCTGGTCCAAATCTCTATAAGCTCCCTCTCCAGCCAGCATATCATAAGTAATAGGGATGCGTTGAGCAAAATTTATTTCTGCCATTTGTTGACAGTGATCAGCGTATTCTGACTTTCACAGTAAATAATCTCCCCCCGACAAACATGCTTTAGCGAGCTGTTTCCAATCAGCCGGAGGTAGAGCCTGAGTTGATAAAGACTCCAATAGTGCTTGCGTAAAAGGCGAATTAGGATCATACCCTGCACAAGCAGTTTTCAACTCTTTTAGTTGCTTAAAGGGAAATGGCGTATGGTCTCGCACGGGATTTTCATGGGCATCAGCCCGCTCTATAACTGGGTAAGCAAAATTAAATCCTTGAGTATCTTCTCCACGGTCCACAGCTGCTTTTATAACTGACTTAAGAGGGGTCAAAATAAGATACTCGGAAGTTTGTACCTTTTTGATAACCACTGGTGCCACAACAGGAGGTGGGTCCAGACCAGCAATAATACTCAGAGTTCGACTAGCATTTAATTTAGAGACCCATTCATTTGAATGTTTCGGTAGCTGTTGTGTAGCTTGCTTTGTCTGGATCTGCTGTACCTGTACTGCAAGAGAGGTAACTGTGCCTTGAAGACGCTGCACCTCTTCAACAACTAGTTCCTGTCCCACAGGTTTGTGAGATCCCTTCTGTGACAATCTCAGTTTCTGCGTGGCCCCTACAACTTTCGTAAAGTCATCCTTATGATATCGGGCTGTTTCTTTCTCAAACTCATCCATTCCCCCCGGATCCAAGGGGGAGTCATTTTTTTCTAAACTTTCAGGCTTAGGAATTTCAGGCGGTGCCAGCAAAAGCGGCGGCGCAGGGGGAAGTTTACTTTCAGGCTGTTCAACATGAGAGCCCTCTTTGGCCCCCTCAGGGCGGGGATCTAAACTATTCTTAATGAGAATCCACAAGCTATATACATCTATGGGCACCTTGCTTGGACCGGAGGTCTCATAGCAAGTTTGAATGCATTCACCTACTCTTTTCCATATTGCTAAATCTAAGGTCCTTTCTTTAGGAAACCAAGGGCATAGTTTTTCAATAAAATCTAAGAAATGATCTATTTGTTGGTGGCCAACCTTAGCTCCTCGAGCTTTTAACATATTCCTTAACATTTGCACAAACAACAGTCGACTATTACTTTGTCCCATATCTAACTTGTTTTGACTCCCAGTAGAGGCTTTGACTCACCGCACACCTTACTTCCGAAGCGCGTCCCAGTTTCTGCGGTGGCTCCTTCACGTTATCACCCGTACTCAGGTCCCTGTTCAGGCACCAGATTATCGGAGCCAGCCGATATCTCGAACAGTCCTGGGGGGGGGGGGGGGCGTTAGGATTGAAAAAAGAGACAGAAGAGAGCGAGTTACCGGGAGGACTCCAGTAAATAATGAAGCCCCGAGTTTATTTCACATAGCATATTTAAGGGAGGCGTTACCTGCATACAAAGCAGTAGATCATACATTTACATATAATTAACAATATCACCCTCTGTCCCTGTTCTGTCCCTATTACATAAGCAACATCTCCTGCTAGCTAAGCAGTTATACTAAGTATTCATTCTCAAGGCTGTAATTGCGCCTGGCTCCTTGTTCTCAAGAACTTGCTGTTCTTACCAGACTATCAGGATCTGCACAGGCATTTGCTTAGGCTGCAGAAAGTATCTAGTAGCAAGCAGCTCTCAAGGCTGCAGCAAGTGGCAGGCAGCTCTCAGCAGCTCTCATGGCTCCCAACAGTTGAGGGACTGCAGAGAAGTAGATTATCTACGTATTGTAGAACTGTACTGGGGGTAGATCGAGGGAGACCAGATCTGAGGCAAGTGCCTGGCCAAAGAAGTGAGGACCATCGTGGAAACCTTGTGGGAGGACCATCCAAGTAAGCTGTCTGGATTGTATGGTTGTCCGGGTCTCTCCAAGTGAATACGAATAGGGCCTCAGAGTCTGGGTGGAGGGGGATGGTAAAGAATGCACTCTTGAGGTCTATGACTGTGAAATGAGTGGTAGTAGAAGGGATGAGAGAGAGGAGTGTATATGGGTTGGAGACTACAGGGTGAATCGGAAGTACTGCGGAGTTGATAACTCGGCGGTCCTGGACCAACCTACATGTCCCTTGGGCTATCGTCCTGGCATGATGGGGATAGAGTTTGGAGAGCCGGTTGGTCTCAGGAGACCCTGGGAGTTTCTCAATAATGGGTTTGAGTCCCTTTTGATGTGGGAGGGAAATGGGGTATTGTGACTGGTTTGGGAATTTAGAGGGGTCGCGGAGATAAATCATTACGGGAGGATGGTGTTTGGCAACAGAAGGAGTCGAGGTATCCTAAACGATGGGGTTGACCTCTGTAGGGGGCAAAGGAGGTTGGAAGGGAGATGAGGAGATGGTGGGATCAAGGAGGAGGAGTCAGGCTGGCTCTGGGTTTGAGAGATGAAAGGAGAGTGAGGCCTTAAATTTGGAAAGGAGGTCCCTTCCTAGTATAGGAGTGGGACATCGGGGAAGGATCAGGAAGGAGTGTGAAAATAGAATGTTAAAAAGGGCGCATGACAGTAAGGGGGTTGAGAGAGGCTGAGATATTAGGCCGACAACGCCCACCACAGAGACCTGGGAGAGAGAGGGGTGCGTGGGGCCCGAAAATTCAGGCAGGGCAGAAAAGGTGGCCCCTGCATCAATTAAAAAGATCGGCCTACCTGCCACTAGAAGCGTTACCCTGGGCTCCAAGGTGGTGATGGAAGATTGGGGTGAGGGCCCTGGTCACCGTCAGTCTTCAGCAGCGAGGCCAAGTAAGCTCAGCAGGGCAGATGAGACTCTATGTCCATGGTGGGAAGGGAAGCATCTCTTCCCTGGGACGGACACCCAACCTTCCAATGTCTCCTGCTTCTGCAGGAGGTACAAGGCCCTGGTGAGGGCCACGGACTGGAGCAACTTCGTGCCCAGTGACCTTCTTTGCTGTACTTGAAACACGGTTGGGGGGGGGGGGGCTTCTGCGGGACCCTTGGTGACGGATCTTGTGCCCGGTTAGGAGTTGCCTTGTGGTCGGAGTCTCTGATAGCCGCGGACAGCAGCTGATATTTGACCTGATCTCGGCGGGCCTTTTCTAGTTTTTCCAGTTCCTCCTGATTGTTACAGACCTTGAAGGCCAGGGCTAAGAGATCGTGTTGTGGGGTTTGAGGGCCCTCCTCAGTTTTTTGAGTTTTCTGGATATCTGGGGCAGATTGTGAGATATTTGAATTTTTTAATGTAGGTGTCAGGGTCGCAGGAGAAGGAGCCCAGGTGTTTCTCTATCTGAGAGAGATCAGACAGGGAAAAGGGGACATGGACCCCGATGATTCCCTCAGCCCCAGCAACCTCCCTCAAGGGAAGAAGGGGAGCCGGGTGTGCCCGAGACCGAGTGAAGGGAGGAGAAGGGAGGTCCATAGCAGAGGCTGGACCGGTGTGGGGACTTGGGACTGAGGGCCCAGAGGCCTCTGAGTCAGAGGCTTCGGGTGATGAGGGCGAGAGCGGAGGATGAGGAGCAAATGGAGGGGGTGCCGGAGGGGAGGGATGGTCAGCCAGTTCAAACACTGAGGTGTCATGCTCAGAGGGAAGAGGGGGCTTTGCGTGGGCAAGGAGGACTTGGAAGGTGGAGCAGGACTGACAGAGAGAAGGTCACTAGCAGAGAGCGAAGAAGGCCTGGACATAGGGGATCTCAGACCATTTTCCATCACGGTGGCAGAAATTACATAAATCTCAGAATGTAAAAATCGAAAGCCCTATTTTCCAGCCACTGAGAATGATTATTCAATGAGTATTTTCCAGCCACTGAGAATGATTATTGAGGCCATGCCGTAGAAAATGAGGCGCTTGGGCCGGATTTCACTCCGTAAACGGAGGGCATCAAGGTTTCTCAGAAGACATCCCAAGGGAGTGGATTTAGGAGGGAGAGAAGGGCCTGCGCCCATGATGTTGGGGGTGAGGTGACAAAGAGCCGCAAAGATGATCGCGAAGGGCGAAGGCATTTCTGTCGCCAACGAGACCATCAACGAGAAATGAGCCACTGACCCCCAAAGTCGGCGTTCCCAAATTGGGGGAGTTAAGGTCCAAAGGACCGAGGAGGTGCCCCCTGGCCTAGCGCTAGGACTTTGAACCGACATGAGAGGACAGAGGGACCGAGAAACGAGAGGCGGCAAAGTTGTCCCTCACCCCAAGTGGATGTCTGCAGGAGGAATTGAGAGAGAGTCTCCTTGACAGGCTCTAGAGGGGGAGAGTCCCGAGCTCAGATCAAGCCTGCAGGGGAAAATGGAGGGTGATCCAAGTGCAGTCCTGAGTCGTATTCCCCACCGGGTTTCGGCACCAAAATGAAAGGCTCCCCGAGGAGTCAAAGTCTGAGGCACATGTCCAAACCAAGTAGCTTTATTGGCCTGTTGGGGCTGACCCTAAAACTGGCATCAGCTCCCCTGCAGGCGTCTGCGGGAGGTTTTATAGGGTAAGCAATAGGGTAAGTATTTGCAAGCATACATGAGCAGTTATAATTGCAGAGCAGGTATTGCTTCAGAAGTTTTCTGTTGACCTTACAGTTCTGCTACCTCTTGTTTCTATCAGGAAACCTGTGGTCAGTGCATCATTATTTTATCCAAGAGGGTGTCTGGCAGTTTCTTCAGTGCGGGAGGGTGTAGGTGGGTGGGGTTTTCCTCATTCCCGGTGCCCCTGATGATCCCTAACAATAGCAACTTAAAATGGGCAGACAGTAACTTCCCTGCAGCACACGCTAAAGACACCAGGAAAAGAAACCTTCGTTGTTAAGTGCGGGGAAGCCCAGTGCCGGTCCCAGCCACTCCTTCATCCAGCTCTCTTTTCCCTTCCTCGCGGTCCAGGCTCAGACTAGGTATCTCACAGGTTGCACCCCCTGCAGCACAAGACCCGTCCTGGCCCCGCCCTCTTGCCAGTTTCCTTTTGCTTCCTCCCTGTCATCGCCCATGCGCTAACCATGGGTAGGACCCCCTTACCTCGGGCTCCGGGCTCCGCCTAAGACTTGTTCTCACTTCACTGGACTTTGGGTCTGCGGCCATTTCTTAAGACTGTGAAGCGGGTACATGAGAGTGATGATCATCCTACCGAAGTGAGTATCCACCTCTCCAATTTAAAGCTGTGTTTCACAACCCCCCATCTTCATACATGGGTCTCGAGTCGCTATGGATCTTGAAGTCCCTGCAACAGGCTCTCCCCACTGTAAACTGAAGCTTCGCCCTGGGAGCCTGGGCGCTTCCCTTGGGGATTGAAAGGCCTCCAAGGCTGCTCCCTGCCCTCCAGCTTTTCTGTCTTTGGACCGCGTAGACTCCCTTTTCAGGTCGTTTTCCTTCTTAAAACTCTTTACTCACCTCTCCCCCGACAGCGCCATTCAAGTATTCCGTTACGTGAATTTGTAACCGAATGTGAACTTCATGTCTTTTGCATGTATTCTGCTTTAATCCAAGCTAGCTTTGTTTATCCTGGTAGAACTGAACTGACTTGCGTTCTTTCCCCAGATCCTCCTGCCTGCTCCTATATTGTATGTGCGCTCCTTCTAATCGTTAAGCCCTTAGGACATTGGGTTCTGGTCAACACCAAATTCACTTAAGTATGAACCTTCAGATCTCTCAACCCTGACTAGGATATAATAACTAAACCTCAAATGATGAGTAAGTGTTTAATACAACAAAGCTAACACCTTGGCCTCAGTTATGTTTCAGCTCTGGATTCATGAAAGCTGAGCAGCCTCATGAACCACATCCCCTGAAAACTAGAGGACACAATGCCATGACTGACACCAGGACCTGAAGCCATGATCACTTGCTCCCTGTCTTAACCTGGACCAGTCAATAGAGGCCCCAGTCCCCAGGCGCAGCTCCCATAGCAACCATGATTAATGATTTTTAAAATTATATTAACCCTTTGGGTACCAGTTTATTTGAAAAAAATTTGGATATGGAACAGATTTAGTTTTTTGGTACTTAAAGTTATATATAAAAGCAGTAAAGTTTATGGAAAAATACATTTATTTCTAAAAAGTCAGTGACATACATATTGTATTGAGATGACGTCAAGTAATTAGAATTGCAAAAGAAAAATAAACACTCCACAACACTAAAACAAATTCAAGGTAGAACAAAAAGCAAATTACTAATAATTATGAAGAGTATGGAATTTTTCAACGCAGGTAGGTAAATGCAGTGGCACTTGGCATTGTTTGCACTGCCAGGTAGTCTCTTTCCTGATTTTATGTTTACAACAAACACGGCACCTTTTTGTAGAATGTTTCTTGGACTCAGTTGATGGAATGTTATCAGGAAAGTGTGCCCAATTTTTCGCCTGCAAACAAAAAGGTGTATCACTATTTAAAAAATGTCCACGACACTTATAATTTGGCAATGACACTTGCTCCAATAATTGTTCAGCAATAGCTTGACAAAAGCAAACAATGCCTGCTTTGGTTGTGCAGTTGATTTTAGAATATAAAACATGTGCATTATAAAAGGCTATGTGTATTAGATTAAAAAAACATTTCCTTATATTCCCTTACACATTTTCTCATAACAGGGAAACACACTAGCATTTGATCCTGTTTATCAATGTCCCCCATACCTTTATTATACTCAAGCACACATGCTGGTTTTATAATATTTTCGATATCGCCACCTTGCTTATTTCTCTTTTTGCCTGTGTCTGTCAAGTCAGCATTTGAATATTTCATTCTAAATATGTGAGCGCCTTTTTTATCTTTCCATTTCAAAGTAAATAAACCACGACTGGATAAAGTTTTGACTTTTCCCTTTTTCAAGTTAAATGAACAATAATGTACATGTTAAGTATTGTCTTAAATCGAAAGTCGAGTTAGACTCCGTCATCTTGCACTTAGGCAAAGCAAGTGCATGATGAATCTCAGTTGTCAAATGTGCCCAAGGGGCTAATATAATGTAAACACTACAGGCTATCGGGGTGCCAGGCTTTTTTTTTTTTTAAGATTTTTTTTTATTGGGGAATTGGGATGGGAACAGCGGTGGGGAATTGGGGGAAGGGGAACAGACAAGTTGCTGTTGTTTTGTTCTTCAGTCTAGTTGTAGAGGACGTTGCTTCACTGGCCCAAGTTGGCACCATCATTGCGCTTTTCCCAGGCAAGGCAGATCAGTCGCCGGCTTCTGGATGGCCTCTCACTGTGGCTGCTGGCCGCTCACACTGGCTGCTGGCTACATACGGTAGCCAATGGCAACCCACTGCCACAGAGGTTGCAGCCTACGCCATCGCCAGCGACTCACGGCAGCCCAGCTCCAGGTTGAGCTGTTGTTCAGCATTTTAGCTGTGGAGGGCAGTGTCACTGGCCCTCATATGTGGGATCCGAACCGGGGCCCTCTGGCGTCCCAAGCCTGTTCTTAACCATTGCGCCACTTGGCCGGCCCCAGGGTGCCAGGCTTTTGAGAGCAGTAGCTCACCTGTGTCTCTTGACTAGGCGCCAACTCCTTAAACAAACCTTTACTTTCTTTGCTGCAAACTCCTACTTGTGTCTTTTTGGCTTGGATCTGCCAGGCAAGCGCTGTATCATAAACTTGAAATTTGCTGAAAGATAAGTCTTATGTGTTCTTGCCACATGGATATAAAATATAGTAATTGTGAGTTGATGGATGCGTTCATTAAATTGATTGTGATAATCATTTCAGAGTGTATATGTGTTTAAAATGATCCAGATTGTGCTCCTTTAATACAAGCAATTTGTATTTGTCAATTTTGCCTCAAACAAGCTGGAGTAGGGGTTTCCTGTCCCTGAATGCCACGTGTGGCAGGGGCAGCAGGCACCGTCTTTTCCACATACGTGGTCAGGCCTCTCCTGTGTGTGCAGCTGTGGCACAGGAAGGGGGTATTTTCATGAACAGCATGTATTCAACTTTTCTGATTGACTTCTAATGACTTGTTACCTGGGCGGGCCAAGTGGTGTGTTAAGAGTTGGCTTCAGACGCCAGATCTGAGCAGCAGGACCTGGGTTTGGATCCCACATATGGGCCAGTAACGTTGTGCCCTCTACAGCTACGATGGTGAACAACAGCTGAACCTGGAGCTGGGCTGCCCTGAGTCACTGGCCATGGTGTAGGGTGCAGTGGGGCTGGCCAGCAGCTGGTGTGCGCTTTTGTGAACTGCCATGAGCTGCCGTCCAATGACTGGCAAGTGACTGCGTCACACGGAAAGAACTCAATAATAATACCAACATGGCCAGTGAAGCGACGTCCTCCGCAACTACACTGAAGAACAAAAATGACTGCAACTTACCTATTCACCTTTCCTGATTCCCCAACACTGTCCTCCTCCCCCAGTTTCCCAATAAAATCTTAAAAAAAAACCAAAAAACCTTGACTGAGGATGAGTCCAGAAGAGGAGGAAGAGCAAAGAAAGAGCGTTCAGCAATGGCTGTTCCTCAGGGAAAGTCATATCCTGGGCTGGTGGTCGTGTCTGTCCTTCCTGAGATGCCCTTTGACTTGCTGATCTCTGACTCTGAATTATCCTCCTGACATTGGTTTGTTCACACTCAGACTGGGCCTTCCCTCAGTCCCTCCCATCTCTAGTTAGGTTCCATCTCACCCTGACCCAGTGACATGGGACTTGGGAAGAGACTGTACATGCCCTTGGATTGGAGGCGGGGTGTGGGCCCCGAGGCATTAGTGTGGTTCAGTAATGGGGATTGGCCGGGGCCACATTTGGATGCAGTGTCACCTCTCTTTCAACCAGGGCAAAAGAATTGGCACATAAATGTCATGTATTGATATGCATGAATACCTGATAAATTCTGGAAAGGGACCAATGGGCAGAAATATTTCTGACTGATTTTATTAAGTCACTGGCTTGAAAATCTTAATGATTGAAAATGGAGTGGGAAGTTCACAGACAGACATCAGTGAAAAAGGATGTTTTATTTCCTCATCCATTTTAAAATAGGAAATCCACCATAATGTCTGACAGTTGGAGAGTCTTCAGAGCCTTTTTCTCACATCCATTTGTTGGGGCTAGCAGTTTCACCGTGTGCATTGTATCCTTTGACACACAGAAGATTTCATGTTTGATGCCAGTAAGGTTCCAGCTTCATTCTTGTAGATATCCAGTTTTCCCCACACAATTTGTGAAAGGGACTGACCTTCTCCATTGTGTAGTGTTGGGCTCCTTGTGAAAAACGTTCGGTATGTATGCATGGGTTTATTTCAGGGCATTCTCTTTTGTTCCATTGGTTTATGTATCTGGGTCAATGCCGCTATCACACCGACATGATGACTCTTGCTTTGTAATATGTTTTAAAATGCCAAAAAGTGAAGCCTCCAACTGTCACCTATTTCAAGGATGTTTTGGCTCTCCTGGGTTCCTTTTGCTTCATTCCCTATGAATTACAGTGTGTGTGTTGTTTTCTTAATTGTGCCAAAATTGCCTTTGGAATGTTGATAGGGATTCTATAGAATCTGTAGAACACTTGGTAGCATGGGCATCTGGACAGTATTAATTGTTGCAATCCATGTGCAAGGGATATCTTTCAATTTATTTCTACCTGCTTTCATTTCTTTTAGCAATGTTTTGTACTTTTCAGTGTAGTAGTCTTGCTTGGCTATGTTTTTTTCCTATGTACTTGTGTATCATCTTTGTGATGCTATGGTAAAGATGATTTTGGAGTTTTTTATTAGTTTCAGGTGTATAAAGTCACATAATAGTTCGACATTGAATCCCCTCATAAAATGATAATTCACCCACAAGATAGTACCCCCTGACAACTTATATAGCTGTTACAATACCATGGACTATCTTCCCTATGTTGTACTCCACATCCGTGACTGTATATACCATATATTTAGTTATAGTTGACGTGCACTATTATTCTACTTTAGCTTCATATGTATAGTTCATTGGTCAGGCATCTACACAGTCTATGACGTGATCCCCCTGATAAGTCCAGTGCCCATCTGTCACCTTACATGATCTTTACAACATTGTTGATTATATTCCCCATACTGTATTAACTACCAATTTATATGTCTTAGTGCCTTCACCTTTTCCATCCTGCTCCCAACCCCATTCCCATCTCTCACTCTGATAGATCTAGTACCTATCTGGCACCATACCTAGTTATTACAATATTCCTCATGCTATACCCTACATCCCCATGACAACTGTATAACAACCAAATTGTTCTTCATAATCCTTCCTCTTTCACCCATCCTTTTCTCCTCTCCCATCTTAAACAAGTCCCTGTAAGTGTCCTAGTAATACTGGTTTGTTGGTGATGAACTCCTTCAGCTTTTTCTTGTCTGGGAAGCTCCTTATCCATCCTTCAATTCTAAATGACAGCCTTGCTGGGTAGAGCAATCTTGGTTGTATTATTTTGCTTTTCATCACTTAGGATATTTTCTGCCACTCCCTTCTTGCTTGCAAAGTTTCTGTTGAGAAATCAGCTGACAGTCTTATGGGGGCTTTCTCATAGGTAACTAAGTGTGTTTCTCTTGCTGGTTTTAAGATTCTCACTTTGTATTTAACCTTTGGTATTTTAATTATGATGTGTCTCGGTGTTGGCCTCTTTGGGTTTATCTTGTTTGAGACTTTCTGTGCCTCCTGGGCTTGTATGTCCATTTCCTTCACCAGGTTAGGGAAGTTTTCTGTCATTATTCCTTCAAATATTTTTCAATTCCCTGCTCTCTCTCTTCTCCTTCTGGTACCCCTATAATGCGAATGTTGGTACACTTGATATTGTCCCAGAGGCCCCTTAAACTCGCCTCAATTTTTTGGATTCTTTTTTTCTTGTTTCTGTTCTTGTTGGGTGTTTTCTGCTACCTTATATCCTACCTTGTTGGTTGGATCCTCTGCTTCATCTAATCTACTGTTGATTCCCTGTAATGTATTTTTCATTTTCATTATTGTATCCTTTATTTCTCACTTTTTTTTATGGTTTCCATCTCCATTTTTATGCTTCCTATCTCTCTGTTGAAGTTCTCCCTGAGATCATTGTGCAGTCTTATAACTAGTGTTCGGAACTCTGCCTCTGATAGATTGCTTACCTCTGTTTTGCTTAGTTCTTTTTCTGGAGCTTTATTCTGTTCTTTCATTTGGGACACGTCTCTTTGTCTCCCCATTTTGGCAGCCTCCCTGTGTTTGTTTCTGTGTATTAGGTAAGGCTGTTCTCTTCTGGTCTTAGTAAAGTGTCATTATGTAGTAGGTATGCTGTGGTGTTCGGTGGCCCTGTCTTTCTGGTCACCTGAGCAATGTACTCTAGGTGCATCTCTTGTGTGGGTTTTGTGTGCCCTTCTCTTGTAGTTGAGCCTTGATTAATAACTGCACATCAATGTGAGGCACTGACCCTTGGGCTCACAGGTTGTGAGGATTGGCCTTGACTGCAATGGAAGAGTTTTGTGCAAGGGCTCATCCTACAAAGCAGAACCTGCCTCAGCAGGACTCTGGTGCCTTCCCATCCACCCCTTGAGTGTGTCATACTTGGAGATGGCGGGGTGATGCTCCAGCTGGTTTGAAGCTCGCCACTGGGGGCGTCAGACCCAGGACCACCTTTGAGGGGTCTGCTATAGGTCTACTTCATCCACAGCCTGTGACCCACCTGGGGCCACCTAGCAGGAGCCAGAAAAAAATCCTCAGATATCTGCTGCATATGTTGTGCTTGTAAGGGCATTGAGAGGCCAAGCCATGAACGAAGGCCAACAGCTGCTAGTGCCAGATTAGTGCTACTCAGAGGTACAAAACACGCTCAAGCCAGATGCTGCTTGTCTGGGTTCTACGAACCTTTGTGGGACCCTAGGAAATTCTGCAACTAGAGCCAAGGCAAGCAGTCCACACAAAACAGACACTGAAAGCAGCCTGGATGTTCCTGAAAGTTGGGCAGAGCCAGGTCTGAAATCGCCAGGGCTGGGCAAACTAACAGTGGAGACTCAAAATGGTGGCCACCTATATTTGCACGCCGGGAAGCGGGAGGGCTCAACAATGAAACAGTGGCCTCTGCCAGCCACTCCATCCAGAAGAAAACCGCCTCTCCAGCCCCCATACCCAATAGACAACTCAATTCCCCACTATTTGTCCCTGCCGCCTTTCCAGCTACTGCCCCAGCACTGGAGCTTAGAGCCAGTGATACCACTGATAGGTAAGCTGTAACCTTTAAGAGGAGCGCCTGTGAGTGCATCCGCACCATCTCACTCAGTCATTACAATCTGTGCTGGTTTTCACAACCCAAAATTATGGGAACTCCTCTCCCTGGCAATGGAAACCTGGGCCAGATTGTGGCTGGTATCTCTCACTCCTTTAGGGGATAGGGGACCCCGTCAGCCGAAATAGCCCCCCTTATCTTTAGTGGTCACATGCAGCTGTGGAACCAGCCTATGCCGCATCTCTGACCTTCCTACCAGCCTGGAGATGGCTTCTTCTGCAAGTCCTTAGTTGAAAGGCTTCAGTTCAGCCTGATTTTATGTGATTCTCCATAATGGTTGTTTTGTAGATTGGTTGTAATTTTGATGTGGTTGTGAGAGAAGGTAAACACAGCGTTTATCTACTGTGCCATCTTGGTTTTCCCTGGATGATTGGTTTTTAATTATCTTTTCAAGTCTTTCATTGCACCTTTCCTAACATAATTTTCCAGTTTTAACATTTCTTTTTGTCTGTGTGGAATCTCTGATTTTGTACATGAAAGATCTTTTCATCTGTAAAAAAGATAATTTAACTTCTTTTCAATTTTGAATTTTGATGACATCTCTTTTTCTTCTCTAATTGCTCTGGCAAAGACTTCTCATGCTTCCTTGAATAGTAGTGCAGGGAATATGCATCATTGCCTTTCTTCTTATCTTAGAGCTCAAGCTTTCAGACATTCACCTTTGAGGTTGATGGTAGCTGTGTGCTTTTCAAATATGGCTGTTATTATGCTGAGGTGATTTACTGTTATGTTAATAGCTTCTTAACAGGCTATTGAATTCTATCAAGTGCCTTTTCTGCATCACTTGAGATCATGTGTTATTTTTCTGTCTTCATTCTCTTTATGTGATGGGTTGCACTGATTCACTTTTAAAAAAATTTTATTGTGGAATTGGGGAAGGGGAACAGTGTTGGGAAATTGGGAAGGGGAACAGACAAGTTTTTGTCCTTCAGTCTTAGTTGTGTAGGGTGCAGCTAGCTCAGCTCCAAGTCCACTTACCATCCAGCCTGCCGTCGGCAGCTCAGGGCAGTTCAGCTCAAGGTGCCATGTTCAATCTTAGTTGCGGATGGGCATAGCCCACCATCCCATGCAGGAGTCGCACCAGCACTTTGTTGTTAGGAGCACGTGCTCTCACTAGCTGAGCCATTCTGTTACTTGTTCGCAGCTCAGCAGTAGCTCAGCTGGAGCACGGCTCACTGGCCCATGTGGGAATCGAATCAATGACCCTGTTGTTCAGAGCTCATGCTCTTAACCAACGGAGCCATTTGGCTAGCCCCCCTGATTGTCTTTGTGTGTTGAAACATTCCTGCTTTACATGAAAAATTTCCTGTGGTCATTACATGTAATTGCCTTAATATGCTGTTGAATTTGGATTACTAGAATTTTGTCTTTGTAGAAATACTGATTGGGGAAGTTAGACTGTAGTTTTGGTTTTTTTCCCCTGTGCCTTTCTTGGATTTGCTATGAGCATCATGCAGACTCCATAGCATGACTTAGCAACTCTTCATTTTTGAAATCTTTTGTAATATTTCTAACAGAATTATCGTTATTTCCTCTGTCAGTGTTGTTAGAATTTTGCAGCAAAGGCATATGTTCTGGGATTGTTTCTTTTTTTGTTGTTTGATATTTTGATTAGTACTTGAATCTCTCTAGTTAGAATTTTTTTCACATTTTTTAAAATTGACAATTGGTCCTGCTATATTTTTAGGAATTTACTTATTGTCTTCGAGGTTATGTAGTTTTGTCATGTAATATCATTCATACCACTGTCTTACAATCCTTTAAAACGTTTCTGTGACATCGGTTGAAATGGTCCCTGTTCATTTGTGATTTGAGTAATTTGAATTTTGTACTTTTTACATAGTGTTGGCAAGAGATTATAAATTTGTTAATCTGCTTAAAATGCAACTCTATTTTTGTTGATTTATAAAATACTGTTTTCTAATCTCTTTTATTTACTTGTGCTCTAATATTTATGTTTTTGTTTTTCTACTAAACTTTGTTTTAGTTTGTTCTTGTTCTATTTTTGAGTTGTAAAAGTTGATTTCTGATTTGTGGTGTTTCCTCTTTTTAATGTAAATACTTACCACTTAGCTTCTCTTTGTGCTGCTATCACTGCACCCCATAAATATTAATTGTATTTTTACCCAGATTTTTAAAAATTGCTGTTGTGATTTCTTTTAACTACTTGTTGTTTAATGATTGTTTACTTTCTACAGTTTGTGGATGTTTCTGTTTTCCTCCTGCTGTTTGTTCCTAGTTTCATTTCATTGTGGTTGGAGTAGGTGATTTTTTTATTGCAATTTGTAAAAGAATTTCATATTTGGTTTGTGGCTAACATGTGGTCTATCGTAGAGAACATGCCTTGTAGTTTTCTGTCTGTACCATGCCACCTACTTTGGGAATAAAGACGCTTCCAGATTTCCTATTTTCTTGAGTTTACGTGATTTACCTCTGAAACCTGTTTGTGAGATCCTCATTCCTAGGTTCTGATGTTTCTTTGTGTTATTTTGCTGGAGTATTCGACCTGTAGGTGATGGACAACTTCTCGGGGACTGCTGTGGAGAGAGTCCTTGGGCACAGGAAATTCCTGACAGAGAGTACTTTCACTAATATGTTGCCGTATTGTCCTGCTACATACAGAAGCATCACTGGAAGGTGCTCTGTAGAGTGGTCAGCATGGAAGTGGAACTTAGGAATTTTGGATAAGTGGACCATAAGTCTCATTGACTCATTGTAACAATTATGTGTGTTCTAATACATACAGTGGGAGCTCCTCTTACCTCATGTGTCTTTTGTATTGTGTCATATAACTTACATTATTTTACTTCATTTGTGCTTAGCAGAGTGAAATAAATTGAATCATAGTTTTTGTTGTGATTTGAGAATATGTTCAAGTGATTAGCATGAGTATTTAAAATCACTAATTTTTTTCTATTTTCCTCTTTCCCCATCCCCTGGAATTAAGCATTCTCCTTTCTATTTCTAGTTATTTGAGTATTGTAAGTACTTCCCATATATAGAATCATATAGTATTTGTCTTTCATGCCTTATTTGTAACTGGTTCATTTCAGTAGCATACTGGCCTGAAGTCATCCATGTTGCAGAAAATGAGTAGATAAGCAGAAAATTACAAATCAAAGCAGGACTTATGGGTGTGCTACACTATTTTAGTGAGAGAGCTCAGCTCTCGTATCTCCATGGAAGAATTTTATTCTAAGCTCCTGGCATTTGTTGTAAGCTTTTGTAATCTATTGCTTGGGTGGGCAGTCATCATCCTTCAGAACATGTTATCTGAGTGTGCAGTTCCAAGTCCAAATCCTGTGTCTGTCACATTCTATGTAAATGGAGGTTATATGCTATACATGAACCCTGTGAGTCTACTGACGTTATTTGAAAAATGTTCATCGTGAAATATCCGTTTTCCTGTACCATATTGTGTGTTTTAATTTGGAATTTGTTCCCTCACCTCAATCACTTTTCAAGCACAGACTCTATATTGTATATTGTGAGATCCATGTAAAGGCCCCCTGCATACATAGGCAATTGCTCTATGGATTGGCGCTTATAGAACTGCAGTCGTAAAATCCTAATGGTAAGTGTTGGCTTTTTCCTCATGTTTTTGTTTATAATGTTATGTATTTTCCTAACCACATACTTCAGAAGTCAGTGATCCCCACACATAGTTTCCAGCTCTCATGTTGTGTGCTCTTTTTAGAATAGAAATTCATTCTTTTTTAAGGTGGAATCTTTACAGTTCATCCAAATCTTTTAGAGTGTAACTTTCTGTAATATGGTTACCTGTTATATAGTGCTGATTCTGTAAGGGTTTCCTAGAATATTTGATTAATTTTTATTTGGTATACAGATGATGGTCTTTCAGCATATATTATGGAATATAACTAACATGCACCACTTGTTCATGTTTTAAAATGCCTGTTCTTCATAGGCATGCATAGTTTTAGAACTGGTATTTAGAAAAGTATTTCGATTTTTTAAAAATGTTTTATTGGCTTTTAAGTGTTCTCATTGCGATATTTGTTGCACAATTTTAAACTGCACTTTATTTAGATTATTTTTTAGACAATCTCATTTTGGATAATTTACCTATACAGTATATTGCCTGTTCTTCACATTCATTTATGTCCAACATGTATGTAAAAATAAGTATAATATTCTTTTTACTTCAGTTTTGAGATTGTGGAATGGTAATTGCCAATTGGTATGTGTTTTGGGGTCTTGGTGGAAAAATACCTTTTCCTTGAAAGCTAAGAAAAGTTTGCACAAAGTGAATTTTTTTTGAAGATTTTTATTGGGGAGTTGGGGGATGGGAACAGCATTGGGGAATTGGGGGAAGGGGAACAGACAAGTTGCTGTCCTTTTGCTCTTCAGTCTAGTTGTGGAGGACGTTGCTTCACTGACCCAAGTTGGCACCATCATTGCGCTCTTCCCGGGCGAGGCAGATCAGTTGCTGGCCTCTGGATGGCTACTCACGGTGGCTGTTGGCCACTTACGCTGGCTGCTGGCTACACAAGGTAGCCCATGGCAATCCACTACAGCATGGGCAGCAGCCTCTGCTGTCACCATCGCCTCATGGCAGCCCAGCTCCAGGTTGAGCCGTTGTTCAGCATTTTAGCTGTAGAGGGCAGTGTTAGTGGCCCTCATTTGTGGGATCTGAACCGGGGCCCTCTGGCGTCCAAGCCAGCTCTTAACCAACGTACCAGTCAGCCAGGCCACAAATTGAATATTTTTATCAGAGGTTTGAAACTAGGGTGTCCTAAAATTAATGTGAATGTTGTGTGAACACTAAGAATTTTGTTTCTTATAATTTAGAGGTTTGAGGGTAATATTTAGGAAGTTTCATAATGGTGTTAAGTGTAAGTTTCTTTTTTGTGTAATATTAGTTTTCAACTTGAACTGTTTATTTGGAAATTAATTAACAGCATAACTGGGTTTTTTAAATATTTCATAGATATCTGTCCTTCACATCTGATCAAGAAAGTGAAACCAACAGAAACCGGAGGAACATTTCAAACGGTGATGGAGTATTTTAAACATTGATGTTTTGAAGACATGAAAGCCATGTAATTGAGGATTTTTTTATCACAGAAAATGAGGAAAATATGCATGACTTTGTAGTCAGCAGAGAGAGGAAAAAGAAATTACAAAGGAATGCCTATAACTCATAAAAATATCTTAGTGATAAAAGAGATTAGCATGGTAGAAAGTATGTAGGAAACATGCCTATTGAAAATACACTTAGACTAAGCTTCCAGTCACATCTGCCTAATGTGAGAAATTTCTATTTCCAATTGAAGGGAAATTTATGAATGTAATGTAACCGAAAACTGTATCAATGATACTTTCATTTCTCCACTTCAAGGAGTTTCCCCAGTGTCGAAGCCCACATTCCTAATATATATGGGACTGACCTTAGGAATCCTTCAATACTGACAAGTGACCAGAAAGCATGCAGGAAGAATTCTTGAAAATTTAATGAGTGATTTTCATAGAAAATCACACCTGGCAAGTCATCAGAGCATTCACATAGATGACAGACAATACAAATGTAATGACTGTGGTAAAGCGTTTAGTGTGCATTGAAGCCTAACTTAGCAGCAGGTGAGACATCCTATCTTAGAAGTCATCAGAGAATTCATACAGGAGACAAACCATAGAAATGTAATGAGTGTGGCAAAGGCTTTAGTGTGACTTCAAGCCCAACTTATTATGAGATATTCCATACTGGCGAGAGACCTTACAAATGTACTGGATGTGGCAAGGCTTTTAGGTGTCGCCTTAAACTCAGGACTCACCCAGTAGTTCATACTTGCAAATGTAGTGAATATGGCAAAAGTTTAAAATACAGCTCACTCTTTACTAGATATAAGAACATACGTTCTTGAGGGAAACTGTACATTGAGTGAGGCAAAGGCATTACTTTGAGTTCAAGTGTTATGCAACAACAGAGACCCCATAGTGAAGAGAAACTATGCAAATATGTGTGGCAGAGCCTATTTCCAGGTCTCACAATTCACTGAACATCAGAATGTACGTCTTTTAAGAGAAACCACACAAAAATAATGTGCGTGTTAATGCTTTTACCGACAGATCAGAAGTGTGGGACATCAGAGGATTCATACTGGAGAGCAACCTTACAAATGCAGTGAATGTCATAGGCTCTTCACTAAGTGTCTATGCCTTTGGAGTAACGATGGAATTCATGCAGGAGAGAAACTGCTCTAATATTCTGAACATGGAAATACTTCTATGAAACCATGTCCTCAGGATTCATTCAAGATTTCATTCTGTGGAAAATCCTTACAGATGTATTGAATGTAGTAAAATTTTTAAACAAGTCTCACAACTGACCTCATACTCAAGAATCCATACTAGGAACAATTAATTCTCTAGTTCTCTGAGGTTAACCTGAAAATTTACATACTGCAGAAAAATTACAATTCAAACTATTTTAAAACTCAGGACATTCCATATATTACAGGAAAAAGGACATGTACAAACAGCCCATTATTTTTAGTGTTTATAATACTTAGTTATTTGAGTTCTGTGGAAAAGACTACATTATTATTTATTAATTTTTAACGTGAAGTTAAAAGTCTGTTGAAGTTAAGCATTCCTTACAGGCCTTTCATGATGGTCCCTGGGAAGCAAAAATACAGTGGACTTGCCTGCTTCATTAGTCATTTATCCATGCATCCTGGAAAACAAGGACACTGAATATCAAGTTCATTATTGTATGAGTTAGCATCAGGGAAGGCAAAGGGTAACGTAAAACTATGTTATCAGTCTTCATACTTACTAGGCTCAGGGTACCCACATCTAGACAGGCCTCTGTAGGTCATAGGAAAGAATATTCTACCAACTGAGCATGAAATTGCAGGTCGGACAATAAAGGGCTGGGCTTGCCATGGAGGAGAATGATAGGTTAACGGGGTGATTACATGGTAGAAATAATGCAGAAGAAATGATGAGTTTCTCCATTGAATGCAATCACTGTTGTATATCAAGAGTAATGAAAAATTTGTCTTATTCTCTGAAATTATAGAGAGCAGTTATCTGACAGGGGAGCTTAATCAAAAGAACAACAACGGTGTGTGTGTGTGTGTGTGTGTGTGTGTGTGTGATTCACACTGAAGTGCCGGCATCACCTTTTGCCGGGTTATTGGGAATGTAGCTTAGATCTCATGTTTTAAAGAATAAAGTTAATCATTTTTCATAACCCTGAATGAATCATGTTACTTGTACCAACACTGTTTTATCCTACCTCCATAGGGTACTTCTTAGCAAACTAGCAGTGCACCATTAGGCTCTCAAGTTGGAAGGAATTGATAACAATTTGCTTCCATCGTGGGATCAAGGACCATACAATTTAGGGGTCATGTACTCATAAATTGAACTTAAGTTATTTTCTCACGCTCTAGCCCATGACATTTATGATGCTATAATAATACCTTAGCAGTGCAATTTTAGACTGATCTTTAAAACCTGCCATCATTCATGAATATACACCATAGGATTATATTTATGTCCTTATTTATACCCAAATGTAATCCATGGCATACTGCTTGATTTACATGATGTGAAGTAGAAATATAATGAATATGAAAAAAGATGAAATAAAAAAGCATTTCAGGAATATGTATGAATCTTTTGAGCTTGGAGCACTCAGTGAAATAATTTAAGTGAGCAATACACAACGGGGAATACTTTTGTTGTTGGGGAAATTGGAAATTTCATATATTCACTCTCAAATCATTTCTATTTTATTGCACTAGTAACCACTCACAACAGGGTGTAACCCTGTCAAAGCTTGATTTGCATATAGAGACTGATGATATCATACACTCAAATTTTAAGAGATTACTTTTTTTTAAGATTTTATTGGGAAATTGAGGAGGGGAACAGACAAGTTGCTGTCATTTTGTTCTTCAGTCTGGTTGTGGAGGACGTAGCTTCACAGGCCCATGTTGGTATTATCATTGCACTCTTCCCAGGTGAGGCAGATCAGTCACCGGCCTCTGGATGATTGCGCACAGCAGCTCTTGGCAGCTCACACTGGCTGCCGGCCACTCACACTGGTTGCTGGCCACACACAGTAGCTTATGGCAGCCCACTGCAGCAGGGGCTGCAGCCTACGCTGTCGCCTGCGACTCACGGCAGCCCAGCTCCAGGTGGAGCTGTTGTTCCCCATCTTAGCTGTAGAGGGCAGTGTCATTTGCCCCCATGTGGGATCCGAACCAGGGCCCTGCTGCTCAGAGCTGGTGTCCCAAGCCAGCTCTTAACCAACACGCCACTTGGCCGGCCCAAGAGATTACTTTTTATATAAAAAAGCTTGCTTTCTGAAAATAGTGTCATGTGCTCTTATATGTCAGGCACATCAGAGTTAAAACCATAAGTCAATTTAATATGAGATTCAATCCTACTCAGATAAACTATGAACCAGCCATCAGTGAGGATTACACTGCAGTCAATTAGCTTCACTCATGAGTGAGGTGTTTAGGACCACTAGTTTATCTCACACCATCAGTCCACTTGTACAAATTACTCCTCCTACCTTGTGTCTTTGCCACTGGACTAGTTTCTACCCCGCAGTGACCCCTTTTTGCTCTGTGACCACTTACCCCATCTCCTCATTGACCTCTTTCCCTTACAGACACTGGCTTTCCCGCTGAAATGGGAAGAGAGTCATCTTTCCTTTCTGCTGCCTGGATGGCAGGCTCCACCCCATTCTGACAATAAAAAATGTCTTCAGATATTTGGGGTTATTTCCTAGGAGGGGTGTGACCATTCCCGGATGTCACCTGTATCCATGTAGAAATCAGAAAAGCAAGCGATAACATGCCATGTTCTTTTTCATTGCATATGACAATATGACAATGAAGAACTGACAGAAATGAAGAAACTCATTTGCAGGCAGGATTTAAAGGATTACCTGTGTCTCATCTCAGACTGGTAAAACTTACCATTAAGAAATGCTTTGTGGGGCCGGCCGAGTGGCGCGATGGTTAAGAATTGGCTTGGGACGCCAGAGGGCCCCAGTTTTGATCCCACATATGAGGGCCAATGAAACTGCCCTCTACAGCTAAGATGGTGAACAACAGCTCAACCTGGAACTGGGCTGCCATGAGTCGCTGGCGACAGCGTAGGCTGCAGCCCCTGTGGCAGTGGGTTGCCATGGGCTACCGTATGTAGCCAGCAGCTAGCGTGAGCCACCAGCAGCCTCAGTGAGCGGCCATCCAGAAGCTGGCGACTGATCTGCCTCACCCGGGAAGAGCGCAATGATAGTGCCAACTTGGGCCAGTGAAGCAACGTTCTCCACAACTAGACTGAAGAACAAAACGACAGCAACTTGTCTGTTCCCCTTCTCCCAATTCCCCAACAAAATCTTAAAAAAAAAAAAAAAAAGAAATGCTTTGTGCAACAAAACAAAAAGGAAGCCTACTGAATGGGAGAAGATATTTATCAATGATATATCTGATAAGGGGTTAATATTCAAAATTTATAAAACACTCATTCAACTCAACACTAAAAAAACAACCCAATTAAAAAATGGGCAGAGGATATGAAGAGACATTTTTCTAAGGGGACATACAGATGGCCAACAGGCATATGAAAAAATGCTCAACCTCACTAATCATTAGAGAAATGCAAATAAAAACCACAATGAGATACCACTTCACTCCAGTCAGAATGGCTATCATCAATAAATCAACAAACAACAAATGATGGTGAGGTTGTCGGAAAAGGGAACCCTTTTGCACTGTTGGTGGGATTGCAGACTGGTGCAGCCACTATGGAAATCAGTATGGAGGTATCTCAAAAAACTGGAAATGGAACTACCTTATGACCCAGCAATTCCACTCTTAGGTATTTATCCAGAAACCCCAAGACATTAATTCAAAAAAACATATGCACCCCTATGTTCATTGCAGCGCTATTCACAATAGCAAGACTTGGAAACAACTGAAATGCCCATAAGTAGATGATTGGATTAAGAAACTATGGTACTTTTACACAATGGAGTATTACTCAGTTATAAAGATGAAGGAAATTGTATCATTTGCAGTGATATGGATGGAACTAGAGAACATTATGCCAAGTGAAATAAGTCAGTCAGGGAAAGACAAATACCATATTATCTCACTTATCCGTGGAATCTAGAAAACTGAATAAATGAGAAATGTAAACAGAAATATTCTCAGAGACACAGGAAAAACTGAGGGTTACCAGCTGGGAGGGGGTGGGGATGAAGGAGAAGGTGAAGGGATGAGACAACACAAATTGATAACTGCAATATGGCCTCAGGGATAGAAAAGACAGTCTGGGGAATATAATCAATAATGTTGTAAACATTTTTTAGGGGATCAGTTGGACTCATGTCTTAGACGGTGTAGAAGCCTGACCACCACAGTGTTTCTGAAGCTGATGTTGAATAATATTGTATGTCAACTACAATTATATATACGTATAGTCATGGGATGTGGAGTAAAGTGTGGGAATAGAGTCAATGGAATTGTAATAGATAAGTATGACATCGGGGGTGGGAGGGCAGTGGATGGGGGAGGGGGGTTGTTACTTTGTGAGGGGTGAAAAGGATAACTATTGCATTGTTCTGTACACCTGAAACTAATAAAAATAAAAAATAAAAATAAAAAAAGAAATGCTTGTGGGTCAAGGGCAAGTTGAAACTCAAAACCACTGCACAGTCTAAATGAAGGACATGGCCTGAATGCCCTTTGACCTATACTGCTAGTTGATGAATTGTCTGCTGTGAAATTGCATCATTTGGACAAAATGGTTCAGGGAACAGAAATGACAATTGTAGCTCTCCTAAGAAGACCTAAGAAGCATGAAGATCCTGGAATAAATCTGAAGAGCTAGGCATGCCTTGCTAAAAATGGAGGTTGGACTACTGGAAAGTGGAGCTGTTTGGTATGACAAAGGGTAATGATTTAATGTCCTATTGTACTGTGGCAAGTTCTACAATCTTGTCCTATAAAAAAAACAGCTAATAGACTCACAATAATCTTTGAAACTATAGTTGTTTATGAGAAGGATGTAGGTTGGGGAAGCTGCTTGTTTCACCAGCAATGCATCGTTTCTAATCCTGTATTAGATGTGAGTAGGTGATGTCAGGAACAAGAAAGAGAAGGACTGGATATCCATTCGCAGGTGAACTGGAGTCAAGAAAGGATCATTCCTCATTCCCGCCCCAATGGGCAAGGGCCTGACTCCCTTGGGGAGAGTTTATTGAGGTGTTATTTCTGCATTCCACTGTAATGTGTTATGTGATGAGGACTCCACTCAGGGCTCTGAATCAATCGAATCTCAACACAGCCTTATAAGATGCTCATTTGTGATGAAGTCATATGTAGGGAAGACTTTTTAACATTTCTTTTGGGACAGAAGCAAATATATTTTTTGTGAGCTAAGGATGAACAAATTACTTCTTTTTTTTTAGCTGAGCCATCCTGCCACCTTTGGCAGCTCAGTGGCTGCTCAGCTCGGGCCAGGACTCAAAGCGCTGTTTCTCAGAGCTCACATTCTTGAGTGAGCTCTTAACCAACTGAGCCACTCGGCCGACCCGAACAAATTACTACTGATGGAAGCTGCGGTACAATATATTGTAGCATTATTTCATTTCCAATTATCATTCTCCTGTGAGATTACACATCTCTGTCCCTTGATATTAACCTTGCCCAGGCAACCCTTACTGCCGTTGGGATGATTGTACTTTGTACCAATATTATGACAAGCTGGGCTCTGAGTTTTCGCCACTTCCTTGGCCAATTTTATGTGAGTATAGATGGCATATTTCAATTTTAAAGGGACGCTTTAGGCATCTTTTTTTGCTGCTAACTCTTTCTCTGCTCCCGTCCCAGATAGACTGAAATTTCCCAGAATCTAATTATGGGGCCAAGCAAGGGGTGGACAGTGAGGGATATAAAATGGGGAAGAAAGAAAGGTTTGTTGTTGTAAGCCAAAGAGAATTCAGGGGTATGTGTTACCACAGTTAAACTTCCAGAAAGCTGACTGGTATTCTTTCAATGAGATTTTTTTTCCTGTACCCCCCCTAACATCCCAACGTCAAGGTTAAAGATAGAAGTGCATTATGACCAGTAATTGTATGATTTTTGAAATCTTGATTTAAAGAATTCCCATTTTATATTATTACCCTCATTTATTTCATAATATAGTTTATATTTACCTTAGAATATCCATTTATTTTTCATTCATTGAGGAACATATTGCCTTTCATTTTCTAAGAGCCCTCAGTGGACTGTATGCTATCAGTTACATTTTCACCTGGTTTATCAAATGTTTGTAAATAACCTCAATCATCTGGCCCATGTTCACCTGCTGCCTTCACCTAAGTCAGCCTCAGAACGGAACGAGCTGTTTTCAACTCATGTCCCTTTACAGGCAAGAAATTCTCAATGATGTACAGAAAACCAATGCAAACAAATATATAAAAGAACCATTAGCTTACAGGTGTTTGGATAAATTGCTATCTGTTCTTGAAGGGTGATATTTATAATTTCTCTTAGTGGCAAATTATAAATGTTGATATGTTCTGTTCTCATTTATTCACATTACATTTTACATGGCCAAGAGCATGGTTTGTCTTGGTACTCATATAGTACTATATGTGTTTTTAAAGTTTGTGTGTAATTCTCTTGGTCGGTGCGGTGTTCTTCTTAAAGAAGACCTCAGTTTTCCACCCCCTGTGTCAGAAAATGTCCAGTTCTTCACTATTCCAAGTTTCCTTCCTCTGTGTCCCTTTACTCTCACAGTACTAGCACACTCACCCAGAATGCTTCACTTCTGACACTTGTGGTCAGCTAATGTGTGGTGGTTTTCTCTCACACCAAGCCATTCTCTGGGACAGTAGGTGGATGTCCTACATGTTAATGCAATTCTGACACTTTCAGCCTGGAGAGAGCATCATATTTCATAGATGAAGGGCACAGTTTCATAGGCTGCCCTCTGCCTTCAACACAGATGCCAATCAGAGCTCCAGGTCATTACCTGTGCTTCTGACCAACCAATTGGCTATAGATTAGAGGTTTGAACAACTCCCTCTTTAGGTCAATTAATTTGCTAGATCAGTTCACAGATCTCCAATGTGTTAACGCATGTGATAATACAGATGGACAGTCAGATGAAGAGATACATAGGGTCAGGTCTAGGAGGTTATGAGCAGAGGATTTTCTGTTCTGTGGAATTGGAGTGCATCACCCTCCAGGTGTGGATGTGTTCACTCTCCTGGAAGTCTTTGAATCCCAACTTTTGAGATTTTATGGTGGCTTCCTCACAGAGGCATGATCAGTATGTTACTCCACGTCCAGGTCCTCTTCCTCTCTGGAGTGTGGTGATGGGGTTGTAAAATCCCATGCTTCTAATTATGGTGTGGTTCTTCTGGTGACCAGTCCCCATCCAGGAACTCACCCAGAGTTGCCTCAATAGAACAAAACATGCTCCTAGTGCTCTCATCACTTAGGAGATCGTAAGGATTTAGGAGCTCTGCCAGGAATCAGGGGCAGTGAGCAACCGATCTGCCTCACCCAGGAAGAGTGCAATAATAAGAAACAACATGAGCCAGTGAAGCGACGTCTTCCACAACTAGACTGAAGAACAAAAGGACAGCAACTTGTCTGTTCCCCTTTCCTGGTTCCCTAATGCTGTTCTCCTCCCCCAATTCCTCAATAAAATCTTAAAAAACAAACAAACAAACAAAAATAAAACCAAATGCGTGAAATGATTTGATAAATATATTGGCTCAAACTTTTAATTACATCAGGGTAAACGATAGAGATTAAAACTGAGGATGCATATTATAAGTATAATCAAGTTAAATCTATTGCAAAGGTTCCAGTTTTCACAACTGGAAAGAATTGTTGCTAGCATCAAAAACAACATTTACAATAAAGATGGAAAAGTTTTGATCCATTCTTCATTAATAACCAAATATCAAGTTATACATATTAGAGAAAAGCTTTACAAATACAATGAACTTGGAAGGTCTTTATGAAGGATGAATCTTCACTAATCATCAGAAATTCACCCGGAGAGATCCTAAAATATAATGACCTGGGCTACGTATTAAACCAAGAGTAAAGCATTACTAAACATCACTAAATATACATCTAAGAGAAATCTTAGCAATATAAAGTGGATGCGAAAGATCTTACGTAAAATAAAGGTAATAAACAACAATAGTCTGTAACCAATGAGAGCGAGTCGGAGAAGAGCCCCACCCAAGCTGTGGCCCCACCCCTTCCCTTGGGTCCCTCCCTCCCTGGGGGGGGGGGCGCGCCCGCCCACTGCGGGCAAATATTCCTGCCCCGCCCAGGACCTAAGCGCTCCTCACAGGCCCCGCCTGCGGCCCACGTTTTCTGGCAGCGTCAGAGCGGAGTTTCTTGCAGACCCTGAAGCGGCCAAGGCAGAGAGACGGTCTAGTTGGCGACCGTGACTTTCAGTGTTTGTGGTTTAAACCTGAGCGGCTCAGTCCCTCTCCTACGCTCCTGACGCCTGGGGGTCAGTACCGACGGTGAAGTCCCCGCACCCGCCCCCCCTACAGCGGTGAGTCCAGCGTCCTGGGGAGACGTCCGGATCCCAGGCCGCTTCGCTGCCGGGTGGAGGGTCCGCGGGGGTTTCCGGGTAAACTGAGGCCGGTCCCCTGTGGTCTCTCCGCCTTTGGGCCACTAGACCCCGCCTGCCG
The DNA here is from genome assembly GCA_031876335.1 of Hipposideros larvatus. Lineage (NCBI taxonomy): Eukaryota > Metazoa > Chordata > Mammalia > Chiroptera > Hipposideridae > Hipposideros > Hipposideros larvatus. The sequence goes on from JAVKSA010000061.1 coordinate 692,061, forward strand.
CGTTGTTTTCCTGCTGAAAACCCCCCACCGGGCAGCGCTCCAGCGCGCGGTGTGAAGTCCTGGGAGACGGACTCGGGAGACGGAGTCCAGCCGTTGGCGCCCCTTCCCCAGCCTCGTCCAGCGGCCCCGGGAGCCCGGCCTCCTCCCTGCCTGGGGCTCTGCAGACCCTCCCCGCCGCCTGGAGACCCCCCTCGTCCCGGTTTAATAAGAGTCCCGAATCCCAGGAAGAGCACACTTTTCAGGGGGTTGGGATTTAGGAGGGAACACCGCGGGGTGTCACCAGGTCACCCCTTCACGCGGGGAGGGGCTTTGTGTAAGCGGTGACTGTGAAGGGCAGGCCAGGAAATCGGCAGAAGTGGGGTGAGGGGGGGGTCCCGAGAAGGAGACAGAATGAGAGGAATAGACAGGTGAGAGGACAGGAAGATCAGTGCGGGGTCCGTAAAGAGGCGGGAAAACAGAGGATGCGGGAGGGACTTGTAAAGCGACGGGTAAGACCCAGCGAGTAACTCTGGGAAGTAGCCAGAGGAGAAAGAAAAGGGAGAAATATAGAGGGAAGGGAGTGTTTGAGAGAGATGAAGGGGAGCCAAAAGGGTGAGGGCCCCTGGTTATCAGAACTGGGGGGCAACAAAGGACAGGGAATTTCAGACGGAGAGAGGGGTTAGGAGAAGAGCTGGGGGAGCCGAGTGCAGGAACAGAAAGGAGGGGAGGGGGGTGACAGCAGAGGGAGAAGCCTCACTGAGCTAAGCTGGGGGTGTCAGTGAGTCGGGGCACAGGGGTGTAAGAGGAAAGACAGTGTCACCGGGGAACAGGAGGTGCACAGGGACGGGGAGAAAGAGGCAGAAATATGTGGAGATGGGGAGCAATCAGACAGATCAGGGAGAAAGAGCAACTGAAGGTGAACGCTTTCAAGAGTTTCACAGAAAAGGTGCAGAGAAGGGAACGGAGGGAAGGGGAGAGGATATTAGTGGAGAGAACTGTGTGGAGAGGGACACACAGGAGTACACAGTAGCAGAGGAAGAAGGGGTGCCCCTACTAGGTGCTCTGTGAGCTGGTGGGATGTGGGTGATCAAGGCATGATATATTGACTGTGGCTTTATAATCGCTTTTATTTACCATATACTGCACTTTCAGTCACACAGAGTAGAGTGAGAATTACAAAACTCCAGTTTCTAGTGCTTATGCGCTTAATAATTAATTTCATCACCCGATGGCTTCCATGTGCAACCCTCATGCAGCCAGAGGTCAGAGACCTGTGTCAGTCAGTCTGGGTTCCTTCTTTTTTCCTGGGATGGCATGAAGGATGTGACCTGGGACAAGAAATGACTGAGTCTGTCACCACAGGATGCTTGCTCAAGAAATATTAAAACCATTGTGTCTTTTTCTTATACATGGAGTTTACTTTTCCTTTCTCCCTCTCTTACTTTTGATTCTTTGTTTTTTATTTATTTGTTTAAATTGGGGAGAGGAACAGTGTTGGGGAATTGGGGAAGGGGACCAGCCAAGTTGTTCTTCATTCAAACGCCAGTTGCCGTCTGGTTGCCGATGGCAGTGTGTGCTCTCTCAGCTCAAGGTGCTGTGTTCAATCTTAGATGGAGGTGGGCATAGCCACCATCCCATGCTGGAGTCTAACCAGCAGCCTTGTTGTTAAGAGCAGGTGCTCTATCCATTGAGCCATATGGGCGGCAGCTCAGCTCCAGGTGCCAAGTTCCGTCTTAGTTGTGGGTGGGCATAGCCCACCATGGAACAGGCAGTCTTGTTAGGAGCTTGTGCTCTCACCTGCCACCTGTTGGCATCCTGCTGAGCCCTCCTATCACCTCTTGGCAGCTCAGGTGTTGCTGAGCTTGGGCAGTCGCTTGCCCATGTGGGAATCAAACCAGCGACCCTATTGCTCAGTTCTCTCGCTCTTAACCAAACTCTTAACTCACTGAGCCAGTGGGCCTGGCCTGATTCATTGTTTGTATAAAAAGCAAATCAAGATAAATCTTAGCCTGCTGAATTTCTGCTTTTTTTGTAACTAGTCATTAACTTCTGAAATAAGCTATGGTGACATCTCATTATCAGCTCTTATTCTTTTCTAAATATCAGGTAGCCTCAATTCTTTAAAAATTTTGACCCTAGAAACAATTGCAGTAAATAACATCTTGAATCGATTTCTAATAACATTGTGTCTGTGTCTAATTTAGATGAAAAGCCCTGCATTCTTTCTACTCTATCATGTTGAAACATCCATTGGTACTTATTCATAATATTAGGCCACTTCAGTGTGCATTTGGTGAGGATGTCTGATTGAGAACCCAGTGTGGTGAGTTATTTTGATATTCAGCAGCTTTTGTCTTCGATTTCCATGATTTGTTAAATTAGTGAGCTGGGAGCTACCAAGTAGCTGTCCCCTCAAGTCCCCCGTGTTCATTCTCTGAAAATGTGGAAGGACAGACCGGACAGACCTAAAACTCAGTTCCCACAGAGCCGGTCTATTCACTGTGAAATAATTGGATCAGTGTATTTCCATAGCTAACCCTTTTTTACAAGTTTTCAGCACCAAAATGTGTTTTCATTTTTTATGGCTTTTAACTAATTCTCTGTGATTTCCTGTAAAACAGGAAAGAAATACACCCGGGGAGCCAACCCTTCTAGAAGTTCCCATGCCAAACCCCCACACTCCCCAGAGCTCTCAGGAGTGCAGAGTCTGAGATGGAGTCTGAGATCTGTAGCCCAGTGTGACAGGAAACAGGTCTGGTGAGCAGGTCAGCACCCCCAGGGAGACTTAAAGATGCCATTTCCTGGGCCCCCTGCAGACCTGCAGAACCATAACTCCTTAGAGTGGGCCCTGATCCCCCAGGGACCTGCATGCTCATTGAAGCTAAATGGTTCCCATCAGGGTTCCTTCTAGGTCACTTGGGAATTTCAAAGAGTGATGTCACCTGTGCCCTCCCCCTGGGAGTTGGATAAGTGGCCTGGGTGGAGCATCATTGTTGTTTTAATGAGGTGTTCAGGTGACTCTCAGGTTGGCCATGGGTTAGCTAGGGGCTCCTGGACACAGTTGTGACTGTTGAGAGAAACCTTTGCTCAAGGAGAGGTAACAGGGTGCTGTGTTGCATTTGTGGGGGGCAGGAGAGCTTCCAACGTTCTCATTGCTTAGGAGTTTGTGGACCTCTGTGGAAGGGGAGAGCATGTGAATCAGGAAAGAGAAAACTGACAGTTCTGTCTTCACTTAGGAGCTTCTTCTCCCTGACTGCCCTGTGACAAAGGACAGGAAAGGGCGACCTTCTCAGCATTTCAGGGTCCTTCTGCCTGTCAGTTTGGAGGAAGCAGATGAAGAAGCCCTTGTGGGCACATTGTCAAGATGCAGATATGATTTCTCCGGAGAACTTCACCTAAGGAAACAACCCAGAGCAGGAGGAGGACGAGGACGAAATGGCTGCTTCTCAGGTAAGTGTTCCGTCCTGGGTCACAGGCTGTGTCTACTTTTCCTCCTAAAATCTGTGAGTTTAGAACCTGCAACCTTTAGTTCTGTACTTCTGACATTCCTGCCTAGCGAGTTTCTTTTCACCTACTTATTTTTATTTTTTCTCATGGGAGTCCAGGTCAGCTTTGCAGAACACTCTGCCTTTCTCCCAGAGCCTTCTCTGCATTTTGTCCATCCAGACTCCCTCAGGATGTGAGGAATCTCCCCATGATTACTGACCCTAAACTAATGACAAAATCCACCTGGAAAGGGGGTTGTGTCCAAGGTTCCTACTGGGCAGGGTTGGATGCCTGGTGTCCTGAAGGAGGGAGGTGTAGGTGTGTGTCCTGTGACTGCAGTGTCACAGCTGTAGAACGGGTGTAAGAATGTGCACCAGGACCTAGGATGGCTCTGCTCAGAATGGCTTGGAATGTTAGAGAAAAAAAAAGAATTATTGGAACTGTCTTGCTCACTAGATTGGTGATATTGACTTGCTGTTTAAATGCACTATTAGAGTTACAGAACACAGGAGGTATATGTGCATTCAAATTTGTATAAAACTAATATTTTTATGATCAGATTCAGATTACGATTTCCTTAGTTCTTCATTTTTGCCAGTAACATGACAGTAGTGACACTGTGTCCTTGTATGTGCCTCGGTCAGCTGATACCCAAATGGTTCCACCTGATTTTCACCTGGTTGAGGTCCTGTCTTTATCATTAATAACATTCTGCAGGGATTTTTAGAAAGATGTGCAAAAACCATCACATTTCACCTGGAAACTCCCGTTTCTTCTTAGTTTGTCTTCTTTGATAAATGAAGGCCCTGAGCTTTCTTTACTAGAGATAATTGGCTTTTGGCGTGGAGTCTAATGAGTAAGGCCTTGTTCCTGTAAATTTTCGTTTTATTCCACACTCATGTCACAGACATTCTCTACGTCACCACTGTTTGTGTTTTTAAGAAAGTTTACAGGAATAATGTTATTAAAGTTTTGAAGTGTGGTAAATTTGTAATGTATTAATCAGGACAAATGACACGCAACTTTTTTCAAAGAAACGGCAGCAATAACTTATGTTACTGTGTGGTCTTCTCCCTATTGTATTTATAAAATACAGAGTGTCATCCAAAAGACATTTATGAGATGTACAGAATTGAAAATAGTTGTTATTTCAATGACGTGAACATTTCCTTCTATGTCATTTTTAATATACACACAGTTCCCATGTGTCTGTCTGCCTGTGTCAATAAAATCTTCGCACTGTTTGATGTATTCTTCTTATTTGCTTAAGTTGTTTCCCTTTTTCTCAGTTACAGAAATAGCCATGTAGGTTCATGAGAGTTGTCTATACGTATTGGTTTCTGTCATTTTTGAAACATTCTAGAGATAGTTTGGAATAAAACCCAAGCTCGGGCCACCCGAGTGATGTGTTGGTTAAGAGTTGGCCTCTGATGCCAGCTCTGAGCAGCAGGGCCCCGGTTTGGATCCCACATGAGGGCCAGTGACGCTGTGCCCTCTACAGCTAAGATGGTGAACAACAGCTTGATCTGGAGCTGGGCAGCCGTGAGTCACTGGCGACAACTTCGGTTGCAGTGAAGCTGCAGTGGTATGCCTTAAGTTACTGTCAGTGGCTGGCAGCCAGCGTGAGCGGCTGTCCAGACGCCAGCTACCGATATTCCTCACCCCGGAAGAGCACAACGATAATACTAACATGGGCCAATACAGCAACGTCCTCCACAACTGGACTGAAGAACAAAAGGACAGCCACTTGTCTGTTCCCCTTCCCCGAATCTCCAGCGCTGTTCCCCTCCCCCAATTCCCCAATAAAATCTTTAAAAAAAGAAAAACGCAAGCTCTACCATTTATTGGATGCATCAGAAAATATTCCCATACAAGAAGATGTATGCTATTGTTTTCATTTTATGAGTTATGTGCATGACGAGATTGTGTGCATTATAAATTAATATGTAAAAAAAAGTTAGAACCCTGTAGTATACAGTCATTGCAAAAAGGCTTGTGTTGCTATGCTTCTATGAGAAGTGTAAATTCCATAAAACTCTGTCAGTTCAAAGTCATGTATGAATTTTTGCCTTTTCCTTCCTTTGTGTTATGGAACAGTGTTACTCGCGGACCAGAGATATTGGTGTCACTATTTAAATCTGAGTTTGTTAAGTGTGGAAACTCAGGCCCCACCGCAGAACTCCTCAGTCAGAATCTGCAATTTTATAACAGCGCCGTTCCTTGTTGTCCACATGAAAATTTGATAAGTACTTTGCTTTTTTTTTTTTTTTAATAAAGATTTTTATTGGGGAAAGGGGAACAGACAAGTTGCTGTCCTTTTGTTCTTCAGTCCAGTTGTGGAGGACATTGCTTCACTGGCTCAAGTTGGCACCATCATTACGTTCTTCCCGGGAGAGGCAGATCAGTTGCCAGCTTCTGGACAGCCGCTATGGTGGCTGCTGGCTACATACAGTAGTCCATGGCAACCCACTGCAGCAGCGGCTGCAGCCTGCGCTGTTGCCGGCGACTAATAGCAGCCCAGCTCCAGGTTGAGCTGTTGTTCAGCATCTGAGCTGTAGAGGGCAGTGTCACTGGCCCTCATATGTGGGATCCGAACCGGGACCCTCTGATGTCCCAAGGCAGCTCTTAACCAACATGCCACTCGGCTGGCCCAGTACTTTGCATTTTTAACTCACCATGACATTTCCAGCAGAGAAATGCACATAATGTATCCTGTATGATACAAATATAACACACAAAAAGCAATATGCCTGTGTTGGTGCCTGAATTTAAATCTGTCTTTTAGAAAAAAAGATGTGTTTCTCTCTACAGTGGTTTGTGGATCATACATCATCTTCCTTTCTCATAGTTAGAAAACACACTAGAGAATATTACTGTTAGTGGCCTTAATGTTCCATTCTGGACATTCTCCTAGGTCAAAAACCAGTTGTCTTAACTCTGTTTTCATACTGAGTGATGTTATGACCTTGTCCATGACCACGTGGTAAATGTGTCTTTTGTTTCAGGGACGGTTGACATTCAGGGATGTGGCCATAGATTTCTCTCAGGAGGAGTGGGAGTGCCTGCACCCAGCTGAGCGGAAACTGTACATGGACGTGATGCTGGAGAACTACAGGAACCTGCGCTCCCTGGGTGAGGGAACTTCCTTCCAGAACTCCTACCCCACAGCAGGGGTGTGTTTCCTTCATCAGTAGAGCGTCGCCTAGGAGCTTCTGCTCTGTGTGGTAGTGTCAGATCCCGGCTCTGAGTACCAACTGGGGATTTGCTGATGTAGAAAAGAAGTCTTCATGATGTCCTTAAAGTGGAACTCAGGATCTGAAAACATCCCACCTTTTCTAGTAGAGTAAAGGTGCAGTCAGATAACTTTTGAGGGAACCCATTTCTAGAATATTGTAATTTTCTGCAATGTTCTTTCCTTTCACCTGAGCACATAGTGGATTGGAAATTGGAGACTCTCCATCTAAACTCATGTTTCTTTTACGAACAAATAGATCTTGCTGTCTCTAAGCCAGACCTGGTTTTCTTTTTGGAGAGATTGAAGGAGGCCTGGGATGTGAAGCAAAAAAAGACGGTATCCATCCTCCCAGGTAGGTGGGAATGAAGGAGCAGATGACACAGGTGAGAGGGACAAAGGTCTCTGAGGAAGCCAGACCTTAAGGTGTGGTTTAGGAAGCGCTGCTTCAGTGAAAGAATCTGAGAAGTCCAGGTTCCTTGTTGCTGTCACAGAGAGACTGTCCTGTCCAGTATGTCCTGTGCTGTCACATCCTCTAGAAACTGTGCTGCTCAGTGATCTGGGTCGCATTGCATTGAGTGCTGGTGTTCCATGGGCTGGCTACTGTTCCATTGTCTCAGAGGCGAGGGCAAATCTGTGCATGCTGCTGAGGAATTCTCCCTGAGACCATTTTTAAAGTTCTGGTCTTGTTCTTGTAAGAAGTTTGTGAAGGAAGTGGTGGAGGTCCTGGACTTTGGAGCCGAAATGCCAAGGGCACTGGGGACAGATGTCACATGTTTTCTGCTTTATAATTTCTAATACTAAGAAGGCTTCAACCATGACCCTACAAAGTTCAGACTCAGGAATTTCATCTCAGCACCAGGCACCTCCCTAAAGTCAGAAACCCTGAATCTCAGTTTCACTCCAAATGTCCTTTTGCTTTGTGTGAACTAACTAGAAATTTTGAGTGTCTACTCCCAATTTCTGCATGTAAGAAGTTTAACGTATCTGTTTACCTCAAAGAATACTTAAGTGAATTAATTCCGTAGGGGAGTTTAAAATACTGCCCACCGTGTAGGAAGTTCTCCATTGTTCCCTGATTTCTTAGTGACTGTTGTGCTATAATTCTGTCTTGTTCATTCCAATGATGCCTTCTTTGTTTTTCATTTCTGATTAGATTTTGTCAGAATAGTGTTTTTAGATTCCGAAGTGCTGATACTCTCTGCTTGAATGAAATCCGTTGGTAAGAAGTAAGTTGTGGAATTATTAGGTTCCCATATTTCAGAAACTATTTACGTCCTCAGTTTGTTTACTTCAGGCAAAAAATAATCATGAGGTTCATCAGCATGTCTCTCAATCATGTTGTACTTTAATCTGAAAGGTTGATTTTATAGGTATCTGATTCTCTGATGTTCAATAACTTCCTTGTACTTTTGTTTAGCAGTGAGGGTTTTTGTTTCCCTCTAGATGATGATTACAGCCCATACATTTGTGTTAGAATAGCAAAATATATTAATAACAAATTTCTTCCTTGTGTTTTAAATGGGTTTTTACTGAAATATTCCTTAAAGCTATTTATGAAAGATTCTAAAGCAGTGTCTGGGAATTTTTTCTTTCCTACAACACATATTCTGATGATTGAAAATGCCTGCTCTTTATGGGGCCACACTCTCGGTGGAAACCGAGTTCTACAGAAGGATCCTCAACGTACATCTGTGTAGTGTTCAGCATTCTGGGGATACATTGCCACTTATTCTCATTTTGCAATTCCATAATTATATGTTTTCTTTTTTATGGTAGTTTCTCCAAATTTAGTTACTTGCATTTTTAGTCGTTACTTGTATGTATGAATGTGAATGACAGTTTTCAGCTAAGTACACTTAAGACAATGTGTGGTTTGATTCACATAAGAATGAGGCGTATGTTTATTGACATTAAAATTATGTGCATATTTGTATCATTTTTGTTTAACTTTGTACAAGACTCATCTTGTTTATATCTTTTGTTAGTTAATGGTGAGTGTTTTTCTTATCCTGTGCAGTTAAGTAGTTGTGGATATAGTCTTAGTATAACATCTGTTTAGTGATGATTTCATACTCTCTTTGTGAGAGAACCAGTTTTTGAATTCAAAATGATTTCTGAAATGTTTTATAACTGTGTTTTTTAGATATTAGTTTTCATTTTCAATTTTGGTAAAAACGTGACTAAAATTCTACCCTCTGTAACTATCCAGTCCAGTTGTGTTAAGGATATTCACATTGTTGGGCAACTGACCTCTGGAAATTTTAATCTTGCAAAACTCACCGAGTACTCATTAAATAACCACTTCCTCATTTCCCTTCAACACAAGCCCATCGCTACTACCCTGTATTTTGTTCTATGAGGAGGAGTTCATTTGGCCACTCACAGAAGTGGACTCATATAGTATCTGTTTTGTGACTCTTTAGCTTTACCTAAAAGTCGTCAAGGTTTTTCTGTGTTGTATCAGGTGAGACAATCTGTTTCTACTTCAAGGCCGAATAATATTCCGTTGTATGTATATACTACATTTTCTTCCCCCGTTCATCTATTGATGGCCATTTGTTTTGCTTCTACCCATTTCAGGTTTTGTGGGTAGTGCTACAGTGAGCATGGGTGTGCACATGGCTCTTGCAGAGCCTCCTTTGAAGTTTCTTGGAAAGGTACCTAGAAGTGGGAAGGCTGCATCATAGCACAATTCTATATTTTAGTTTTTGAGAGACCTTCATATTTTCCATACTGTTTGCACTAATTGGTATTTCATCCAAGAGTGCATAACGGTCCAATTTCACTAGGGTTTTGCCAACACTTGATATTTTGTGTATCTTTGATGGTCATCCCAGTTGTGCAGCGATATGGTGTTTTTTTTAACTGTGGATGCAAATGTTTATGTTCTCGTAAGAGCATGTCAAACTACTGGAAAGACATCCAGACCTGAGATCAGATATTGAGGAGAAGCAGGAGCCTGAGGATGACTTTTATGTTAAGAGCACTTTTAGTTCATAGCAAAATGGATAGAAGTTACAGAGAATTCCCATGTGCCCCTCCCACATGCACAGCCTTGCCCTTGTCCAAGTCCCTTCTACCCACACAGGTACATTTGTTACATAGATGAGCTACATTGACATATAATTGTCGCCCAGAGTTCATAGTTCTCCTTGGGGTTCACTGAGGGGCTGTGCATTCAGTGGATGTGGACACATTTATGATAACGTGTGATACGCAGTAGTGTCACAGCCCTGAATATTCTCTGTGCTCCGCCTGTCCATCTCTCCCTCCCCTCAACCCCGGCCAGCAGTGATCTTTTTACTGTCTCCATCATTTTGCCTTTTCTGGAATGTCATAGCTGGAATCATATACAGTATGTGCCTTTTTCAGATTGGCTTCTTTCACTTAATAGGTATCTAGGTTTCCTCCATGTCTTCTCATGGTTTGATCGCTTCTTTCTCTATAGCACTGAATAATATTCCATTGTCTGTATGCACCACAGTCTACTCATCTATTCACCTGTTGACAGACATCTAGGTTGCTTCCGAGTTTTGAAAATTATGAATAAAGCTGCTGTGAACATGGCGTGTGTGGAGTATTGGGTGGATACATGTTTTCAAGTCATTGGGTAACTACTGAGTTACACAATTGCTTGATCGTATGATGGGAGGATGTGTAAGAGTCACCAAACTGTGAACGCAGCATTTTGCGTTCCCACCGGCAGTGAGTGCGAGCTCCCGCTGCTCCACGTCCTCAACAGCACTTGACGTTGTCTGTGTTCTGGGTTCTGGCCCCTCCTAATAGGTGTGTGGTATTTTTTCATTTGCTGTGAGTTTCAATCTCATGGTTGTTTTCATGTGCATTTCCTTGCTGACATGATGTGGAGCATCTTCTTACATATCATTTTGTCTTCTGTGTATCTTGTGTAGTGTGGTGTCTGTTTAGGGCTTTGGCCCATGTTTTAATGAGGTTGGCAGTTTTTTCATCCATCAGTTTGAAGACTTCTTTGTGTGTTTTCAATAGTATGCCTTTACAGGTATTTTTTTTCTTTTCTTTTTTTTAAGATTTTATTGGGGATTTGTGGGAGGGGAACAGCATTGGGGAATCCATAAGGAGAACAGACAAGTTGCTGTCCTTTTGTTCTTTAGTCTAGTTGTAGAGGATGTCAATTCACTGGCCCACATTGGTATTACCATTGTGTTTTTCCCAGGTGAGGCAGTTGCTCACCAGCCATTGGATGGCCGCTCACGATACCTCACTAAAGCGCATGCCAGCTGCCGTCCAGCCCCACTGCAGCCTACGCTCTTGCTGGCGACTCACGGCAGCCCAGCTCCAGGTTGAGCTGTTGCTTACCATCTTAACTTTACAGGTCGCAGCGTCACTGACTCTTATGTGGGATTTAAACGCGGGCCCTGCTGCTCAGAGCTGGCGTCCCAAGCCAACTCTTAACCAATGCGCCACTCGACCGGCTCGTTCTTTTCTGTTTTTTAAAGATAATGTTGGGGAATTAGCGGAGGGAACAGCATTGGGGAATTGGGGATGGGGAACAGACAAGTTGCTGTCCTTTTGTTCTTCAGTCTTGTTGTGGAGGACGCCGCTTCATTGGCCCATGTTGGTATTCTGATCATTGCACTCTTTCCGTCTGAGGCAGATCAGTTGCCAGTCACTGGCCGGCTGCTTATGGCAGCTCTTGGCCGCACACCCTGGCTGCCAGCTACTCATGATAGGTTATGGCAGCCCATTGCAGCCTACGCCATCCCCAGCGACTCATGGCAGCCCAGCTCCAGGTCGAGCTGTTGTTTACCATCTTAGCTGTAGAGGGTGCAGTGTCACTTACCCATGTGGGATCCGAACTAGGGTCCTGCGGCCGTCGCTCTCCCAAGCCAACTCTTAACCAACAAGCCACTTGCCCGGTCCTGCAGGTATTTCTTTCTTTCTTTTTTTTTTTTTTTTAAAGATTTTTATTGGGGAATTGGGGAAAGGGGAACAGACAAGTTGCTGTCATTTTGTTCTTCAGTCTAGTTGTGGAGGACGTCGCTTCACTGGCGCAAGTTGGCACCATCATTGCGCTGTTCCCGGGGGAGGCAGATCAGTCGCAGGCTTCTGGACGGCCGCTCATGCTGGCTGGTGGCCGCTCACGCTGGCTGGTGGCTACACACGGTAGCCCATGTCAACCCACTGCAGCAGGGGCTACAGCCTATGCCTTCGCCAGTGATTCACGGCAGCCCAGCTCCAGGTTGAGCTGTTGTTCAGCTTATTAGCTGTAGAGGGCATTGTCACTGGCCCTCATATGTGGGATCCGAACCGCGGCCCTCTGGCATCCCAAGCCAGCTCTTAACCAATGTGCCACTCGTCCGGCCCTCTGCAGGTATTTCTTTTGCAATTATTCTTTCCCAGCCTGTGTCTTCGTTTTGTGCTCTTGGTGATGACTTCTGTGTTGTTTTTGCTCATTAATAATTGATTTGAAACATGGGATCACAAAAGGTAATGTTAGGATTAGAAAAAAGAAACTTGCTTAACAGTTTGTCTTGGAAAAACTGAACTGTATGATGTTACATTTATATTTAATAACATTTTCATTCTAATTCAATTGTATGTTCATTCCTGGAATAAACTCAGAATGAGTCTCCTGTTGATGAAGATGAGGTTGCATTAAGTGTTCTGACAATATTATAGGTCAACTGTATGAAATCTAGGAATTCATTTCTCATTGTGCAGCATCATGGTGGTTTTTTTTTCATTATACTAGTAATACATGCTTGTTGGAAAAAGTGAAACAGAAAGAGTTATCAAAATTTTTCTTGTGGTCCAAAATGGAATCAACTGTGTTATTTTATGCATTTATTTATTTGTATTTTTACAGTATAGGTGGCATACAATATTATATTCATTTCAGTTTTACAACATGATAATTCTTCATTTATATATTTTACAAATTAATCACCATATGATTCAACTAACATTTGTCACCTTCCAAGGAATTACAATATTGTTGAGTATATTTTCTAGGCTACATTACATCCCATGCCTTACACTTTTCATAAGTAGACGTTTATATCTCTGATTTCCCTTAATGTTTTTTGCCTTTCCCCATGGCCCTGTCTTCTTTGGCAATCATCGGTTATTTCCCTGTACCTGTGAATCTTTCTCTGATTTGTTTTTTCGTTTCTATTTTTTAGCTTCTTTGTCTCATTGAAATCATATGGTATTAGTGTTTCTCTGTCTGTGTTATCTCACTTAGCATAATACCCTCTAGGTCCATGCTCGATGTTGCCACTGGCAGGATTTCCGTTTTTCCTCTGGCTGAGAAATATTCCATTGTGTACATTTATCACGTATTTATCCAGTGATTGATTGATGGGCATATAATCTTGTCTGTGATAAATAATGTTGCAGTGGATGTAAGAATACAGATTTTTTTTTGAATTAATGTTTTTGTATTCTCTGGATCAGGGGTCAACAAACTTTTGAGAAGGAAGAGCCAATCCTGTCCTTCACAACAACTTAACAATTATTTAAGAGCCATAAAACAAATGAAATCACCATTATATGAGTAATATTCTTTAAAAATTTTATAGGGCTGGCTGAGTGGTGCGTTGGTTAGGAGTTGACTTGGAACGCCAGCTCTGAGCAGCGCAGCCTCGAGGGCCAGTGACGCTGTGCCCTCTATAGCTAAGATGGTGAACAACAGCTTGACCTGGAGCTCAGCTGCCGTGAGTTGCCAGGCTCCGCGTAGGCTGCATTGGGGCTGGCTGGCAGCGGATTTGAACTTTCGTGAGCCGCCATGGGAGGCTGTCCAATGGCTGGCAAGTGACTGCCTCACCCGGGAAGAGCGCAATGATAATGCCAACATGGGCCAGTGAAGCGCCGTCCTCCACAACTAGACTGAAGAAAAATTTTATAAATGAAACTATGATAATTTTATTTTCATTTTCAATTTCACTTCCAAGCCACGTGTATGTACCCAAAGAGCATCGTGTGGCTCTCAAGCCGCTGTTTCCCAACCCCTGCTCTGGATAATGCCCAGAAGTGGAATTGCTGGGTCATATAATAGTTGCGTTTATAAATTTTTTGAGGAAGTTCCATATTGTTTTTGGCTACCCCACTTTTTACATAAATATGATTGCTATATCTTCCTGTTGAGTTTACTTTATTATCATTTTATAATGTCTGTCTTTGTGTTCTGACATGTTTTGACACTTGCTGTGTATTTGTCTGATATCATTATGGGCCACTGTGCCCTTTATTGGTGACTGTTTCTATGGAATACATTTTCCATTGTTTGACTTTGACCCATGAGTGTCCCCACATCTCAAGTGAGTATCTTGTACAAAGAAGGTAGTTGGATTTTTTTTTTAATCCAGCCAACTCATGTCTTTAGATTCAGGGAGTTTCATGTGTTTTTATTTAAAGTGATCAGTGAGTCGGAGGGAATACTGTAACTATTTTTGAATTGTTTTCTGTCCTTTGTGTAGCTGTTTTGTTCCACATTCCCACCTCTGAACTGTGTTCTGTTGTTTCTTTGATTTCTGTTGGTAGTTGCATGCTTTGATTTTTTCTTAATTTCTTTTAGTGTGTTTGCTATAGGTAGTTTATTGTGGTTACCATAGAGGTAACCTAAAACTTTTTTTTTATTGGGGAACCTGGGGGTGGGGAACAATGTTGGGGAATTGGGGAGAGGGTCAAGCCATGTTGTTGTTCTTTAGCTTTGTTGTGGCGGGCACCAGTCGCCATCTGGCTCCCCATCGGCAGCTCGTGGCGTCTAAGATCAAGGTGCGGCGTTCATTCTTAGTTGCGGGTGGGCATAGCCACCATCCCATATGGGAGTCAAACCCGGCAGTCTTGTTAAGAGTGCACGCTCTATCCACTGAGCCATCTGGGTGGCAGGTCTGCTCAAGGTGCCGAGTTCCACCTTAGTTGCGGGTGGATGTAGCCTACCACTGAGCAGGCAGTCTTATTGTTAGGAGCATGTGCTCTTACCAGCTGAGCCATCCTGCCTCCTGTTGTTGTCACCTCAGTGGCAGCTCAGCGCCACTGGCCCATATGGAAATTGAACCGGCGACCCTGTTTCTCAGAGCTTGCACTCTTGAGCAGGCTTTTAACCAACTGAGTACTCGGTCAGCCCAAAACATTTTTAAAGTTATGACACTGTATTTTGTGTTCTTCATTAGGTAATTAATAGCTCTATTAGTTTTGGGCTTATTTCTCAAGAATTAGTTTTTCCTCTGATTAGACCATGTTTTTCTGTTCTTTTGTATGACTTGTGATGTTTTGTTGAGATTTGGGAGAAGAAACAGCCACCATCCCAGGCTCTGTGGACCTGCTTTGTACTAGAGAACACACATAGCAGGCAGCTGAGCTTGAAGTTCTTATGCCTATCAAACCGGTTCTACGAATGTGTACTCTCTGTGTTTTTTGCATGTGATTTTCCGGTTTGAAATGTTTTTGTTTCCTCTTTACGAGCAATGTTATATTCCTATCCATGATGATTGGCTTCAGTACTGCGCTCTTTGTGGTGTTTGAACAATTACTTACCATTTTTCTTAGTGGCCACCACGATGCATTCACATTGCACTGCCATATCCTTAGCACTTGGTGTCATGCAGAAAATAAACGAGACCTTCAGGCAGCTTCAAATAGCGAGTCCATTGGACACGAAGTTCACTCATCTTTTCCCTCCGGAGAAGAAACTGTCAATTGGGGTTTTCTCACAACATTGCCATGTGTGCCAGGGAGGGTACACAGTAATGTTGGCAAATGTAAACAACTTTTCTTCCCTCTTTGATGTGACTCTTTCATGTGGTTTGCTTGTCTGAACATGGTTTCTTGAGTTCTCAAAGCTAATTGGGTCAGTAATTGTTGTTCAGTATATGCCTCCTTGGAGGATGGCAGTTTTGGTGTTTCGTATTACGCCGTCTTGTTCAGTCCTGTAATCAGTATTAAACTTGTATTTTAGAATTGAAAATATATTCACTTGGGTGTAGTAAAAGCGATAATTTATTGGGTGTCTTTCAGCTATGTCTTCTGAGGACACCTTGGAGTTGTTGCCAATCCCAGGAATAGAAGATTCATTCCACAAAATGCTACTGGTAAGATATGGAAGGTGCGGCCTTGACAATCTGCATATAATGAAAGAGTGGGAATATGAGGGGACTGTGAAGGGCTGAAGGTTGTTATCATGGACATAACCAAACTGGGTGAGTTTTTCTTAGTACAATCCCCATTGCTAAAGAGATCAAATATATGAGAAATGTGAAACCCTGCATGTTAAGGCAGTTTCATTAGCAGAACACTTATTTCTGAATATAAAGATCGAAAACAATGTATTAAAGATATAAATTTTTTGAAAGAAAATGCAGAATATATGGGAAGTTATGGAATTCATGGTGTAATAATCATTTGAATTATTTAAAATGTAGGAGTAGATTAAACTCAAGCATTTAAAAATCAGAGATTTGAACATGAAGATCAAAATTCTAAGTGTGATCAATTTTACAATTGCTTAACCGGGCTTTCGTTATTCTTTCACCAAGAAACAATCCCTCTTTGTTCCAGATTCTGTCATTTTCATAAATGTGGGAGGGTATTTTTAGAAGCATCATGCTTCCATAGGTATCATGGGTAATAGAGAAATACTTTACTTGTTTAATGACATTAGAGTCCTCACTGAAGGCCTTTCTGTCTTTGTTGATTCCAGAGTATGTGTAATGATGAGAGAAGTGATCAATTCAGTAAATCTGGGAAAAACTTTAAACAAGGGTCAGATCCTAATAAGCATCAGAGATTTCAGTTTCCAGAAAACCAGCATACACATGGCAAAGACTTTCATGAAAGCTCAAATCTTACACATCCGAATACTTATATTGGAGAGAAGTCAAACAAATGCAGTAAATATGACCAGTCTTTGAACCAATCTTTATATCGTACTGAACATGAGAATATTCATCCTGGGGAGGAACCTTACAAATGTGTTCCATGTGGGAGAGTCTTTAGTCGATTATCCAGTCTCAATGGACATAGGAAAATCCATACTGGAGTGAAGGTTTACAAATGTAGAGTATGTAGTAAAGCCTTCAATAGGCATTCACATCTTACTACACATGAGTTAATCCATAGTGGAGAGAAGCCTTGCAAATGTAAGGAATGTGGCAAAGCCTTTCAGTGGCATTCACAAGTTAGTGAACATCAGATAATTCATACTGGAGAAAAGCCTGACATATGTGGAGAATGTGGTAAAGCCTTTAAGGGACATTCACATCTTACTAGACATGAGTTAATCCATACTGCAGAGAAGTGTTACAAATGTAGAGAATGTAGTAAAGCCTTTACTCAGCACTCAGATCTTACAACACATGAGTTAATCCATACTGGAGAGAAGCCTTACAAATGTAGAGAATGTGGTAAAGCCTTTACTCAGCGCTCAAGTCTTGCTGTACATATGAGAATTCATACTGGAGAGAAGCCTTACAAATGTAGAGAATGTGGTAAAGCCTTTAGTCAGCGCCCAAATCTTGCTGTACATATGAGAATTCATACTGGAGAGAAGCCTTACAAATGTAGAGAATGTGGTAAAGCCTTTATTCATGGCCCAAATCTTGCTGTACATATGAGAATTCATACTGGAGAGAAGCCTTACAAATGTAGAGAATGTGGTAAAGCCTTTAGTCAGCGCCCAAATCTTGCTGTACATATGAGAATTCATACTGGAGAGAAGCCTTACAAATGTAGAGAATGTGGTAAAGCCTTTATTGATCGCTCAAGTCTTGCTGTACATATGAGAATTCACACTGGAGAGAAGCCTTACAAATGTAGAGAATGTGGTAAAGCCTTTATTCAGCGCCGAAATCTTGCTGTACATATGAGACTTCATACTGGAGAGAAGCCTTACAAATGCAGAGAATGTGGTAAAGCCTTTATTCAGCGCTCACGTCTTACTACACATGAGTTAATCCATAGTGGAGAGAAGCCTTACAAATGTAGAGAATGTGGTAAAGCCTTTATTCAGCGCTCAAGTCTTGCTGAACATCTGAGAATTCATACTAGAGAGACGCCTTACAAATGTAGAGAATGTGGTAAAGCCTTTATTAAGCGCTCAAGTCTTGCTGTACATATGAGAATTCATACTGGAGAGAAGCCTTACAAATGTAGAGAATGTGGTAAAGCCTTTATTGAGCGCTCAACTCTTGCTGTACATATGAGAATTCACACTGGAGAGAAGCCTTACAAATGTAGAGAATGTGGTAAAGCCTTTATTCAGCGCCCAAATCTTTCGGTACATATGAGAAGTCATACTGGAGAGAAGCCTTACAAATGTAGAGAATGTGGTAAAACCTTTACTCAGCGCTCAAGTCTGAGTACACATGAGTTTATCCATAGTGGAGAGAAGCCTTACAAATGTAGAGAATGTGGTAAAAACTTTACTCAGCGCTCAAATCTGAGTGCACATGAGTTTATCCATAGTGGAGAGAAGCCTTACAAATGTAGAGAATGTGGTAAAAACTTTACTCAGCGCTCAAATCTGAGTGCACATGAGTTTATCCATAGTGGAGAGAAGCCTTACAAATGCAAAGAATGTGGTAAAGCCTTTACTAGGCGCTCACATCTTACTAGACATGAGTTAGTCCACACTGGACAGAAGCCTTACAAATGTAGAGAATGTGGGAAAGCCTTTCACCTGTGCTCTATACTTACACAACATGAGAAAATTCATACTGCAGAAAACCCTTACAAATGCAGAGAATGTGGTAAAGCCTTTACTCAGAAATCAAATCTAACTGACCATGTGATTATTCATACTGGAGAGAAGCCTTACAAATGTAGAGAATGTGGTAAAGCCTTTACTCAGTGCTCAAGTCTTGCTGTACATATGAGAATTCATACCGGAGAGAAGCCTTACAAATGTAAATAATGTAAATAAAGCCTTTACTCAGCGTTCATTTCTTACTAGGCATGAAAGAATGCATACCTGAGAGAAGCCTTACAAATGTGAAAAATGTAGCAAAGCCATTAGCCACCATTTAGAGTTTACTGAACACATAAAACTTGATAATAGAGAAACCTTAAAACTGAAGAATCCAAGAAACCCTGTAGCTGGACCTACAGCCTCACTCAATATCAGAGAATGGTTACTGCAGAGAAACCAACATTCTAAATCAACAATGGAAACCCTGTGTTAAAAATGCAAACTTCAGAAAGTTCACATAATTCATGTCCCAGAGTGACTTTAAAGATGTAAAGTAATGTGAGGAACTGTTTAATTGACAATGAAATCTGAAACATTAGAGAACTGACATTACAAAGTTGTCAGTAAAGAACAGTTTTCAGATATTATTTTAAATCAGAATACATATAGTGAATAAGCAAATGTTAAAAAACTTGTGAATATGCTTGAAAGTGTCATGGGGATGGATATTGGAAATGTACA
The DNA here is from genome assembly GCA_031876335.1 of Hipposideros larvatus. Taxonomy (NCBI): domain Eukaryota; kingdom Metazoa; phylum Chordata; class Mammalia; order Chiroptera; family Hipposideridae; genus Hipposideros; species Hipposideros larvatus. The sequence goes on from JAVKSA010000061.1 coordinate 711,167, forward strand.
ATTTTTTACCATCAGTCTTTATATATTGATAATACTTGAGGTTTGTTGAAAAGGAAATATAATGGGATCCCACTGTGAAGTCACTTAATGCTTTGTTTTTTTACTCCTAGTGTGTGAATCATGAGTTGTTTGTTGCTGTCTCAAACATCTGAGAGTCCATGTATGTTGGGTGGGATTCACTCAAAAATACTTTTCCCTGGAAGACCGAGGGCACTGGAATACACAATGTATAATGAAAATACAAATGGCGATGCCGTTTGGTTGACTTAGAATGTTGATGTAAGTCACTGTGAAGTAGGTGTTCAGGGCATCATTTGCATTCAGTTGAGACAGGAACATTCTGAATTGTAATCAGTTTTTCCAATTTCTCTTTAAGGGAAATAAGGTGGTGGTTTTTGAAACCCTAATGTGTCTTTGTAGTAGCCATAAATAGGAGTCATAAATATTACCAGATGAGGTTGAAATAAAAAGGTCTTCAGAGATCTCTAGGAAGGACAGACAACTTATCCCTAAGTGCATAAATTATTGTACATAGTTGTTTCCTAAACAATGAGCCTCAGTCTTCAAACCCATGGAAAACAGAGCTCTAAGGTCATTATGTCAGAACAACCAGAATGCTTCTTAAATGCTTGCTTTCTGTATTTTGTGCATGGATCCTACAGGTGGTTTGCTGTCCTTTATTTAGATTCTGTGTGAACTTGTATTTACATTAATAAAGCGAATGATTTTTAATGTTTTAATACTTGTGTGTAATGAATGACTTGTTATCCTGCCACCAACGTTGACCTCTCCCACCTTAGTCATGGTTGGAATCAACAATTCAGTATTTGGTGATGCAGTGGAATGACATTAGTAATCCTTTCCCTAAAGTTTTAATTCACAAATGGAAAGAGAACCTTGCTGTCTAGAATTCCAAAGAAACATTATTTAAACTAAAGTAAAGGTTAGCAGACATGGGAGCTACATGTGGCTTGAAATGTGCTTGAAGCAGCCATTTCCTTGTGGTTAGATTCATATCATAATTCACTTTCCCCCAATGATAACGGGATAGATGATGAGTTCATCCATCTGCAGTTTTTCCCATCACAGTTGGTGTTACCTTCCTCCAGTTGATTCAGGTCTTGTGTGCCCCATTCCTCTATGATATTAACAGTTTTCCTATTTTCACTAATAAGCATTTGGGGCTATCGACTGAGTGGTGTATATAAAGAACATTTACTCTGAACTCCTTTTGAGTTTGTCTTTGCTTGATTTGGCTTTAGAATATGAAGGCTCTGATTTTTTGTTTATTACAGATACTGGTTTTACAACTGGAGGTTCTTAGTCACTCAGGCCTCAGACCTGTAAGATTCCCTTTTATTCCAAAGGCATGTCTGACATATTCGTACCCTTCTTCATGTCTTTGTCCTATTTGCAGAAGAAACAAAAAATGAGAGTAATATAGTTAATAGATGTTTGGGTGTCTGCTAAATCTAATATAATTGAGCACAGTGATAACTAAACATTTTTCAGTAATGGCTGCATTCACAAATAGCTTTTATATGAGTTTACATCTTTCGGCATGCTTTCCCCATATTTTTAGACCACTCAAAAAACTGCATCCACAAATAGATGCGTAAGTTTCTGCAATTGAAAATATTTCTGGGCTGGCTGAGTGGCGCATTATTAATATAGTTAAAATGTCAATAATACGTAAGGCAATATATAAATTCAATGCAATTCCTATCAAACTACCAAGGACATTTTTCTCAGAAATAGAACATAATTCTAAAATTTATATGGAACTATTAAAGACTTTAAATAGCCATGCAATCTTGAGAAATAAGAACAAAGTGGGAGGTATCATGCTACCTGACATCAAATCATACTATAAGGCTATAGTAATCAAAGCAGTACGGTACCGGCATAAAAACAGACACACATGTCACGTCCTGCGTAGCAAGGGCAATGGGAAACGAGAGGGGCGGCGCAGAGTTAAAGAGCCCAAGAGACAGAGATGAGGCTAAAGCGGGACCAGGGGGCATCAGCCTCGTGGACTGAGCCCCAAATCGGGTCGTCGCATGGCTTTTATTGAGATAATTTCAAGGAAGTGAAACTGCATTACTCAAAGATCCGTGTGTCATGTGCCTTAAGGCTGTTTTCCATTAACCAGCTCCAACTGTATTCCAACATGTACGATGGCTTCATACAGCCTGCACAACCCCCAGGACAGCGTTACTGTACTGTGTGCTATTCAATTAAGGGAGAGAACCAATATCATTCCACTGGGTCTCGGTCGCTCCGACACTTCCTCAGCACCTTTTGGGTCAGGGGTTAGTGCGGGGTGGTGGGGTGGTCATGGACGTAGCTGTAAGGCAGCACACATGGATCAATGGAACACAATAGAGAGCCCAGAAATGAACCCATCCAGATGTGGCAATTTAATCTATGACAATGGAAGTAAGAATTTACATTGGAGTAAAGATAGTCTATTTAATAAATGGTGCTGAAAAAAATGGACTGACACGTGCAAAAAAAAAGAAAATGGACCACCTACTTATGCCATATACAAGAAAAAATTCAGAATGAATTAAAGACTTAAATGTAAGACCTGAAATCATAAAACTCTTAGAAGAAAACATAGGGAGCCAATTTGCAGACATTACCCTCAGTAATATTTTTACTGATATATCCCATTGGGCAAGAGAAATATAAACATATGGGATTATATCAAACTTAAAAGTTTTTTCACGGCAAAGGAAATCATGAATACAACAAAAAGGCAGCATTCTGAATGGGAGAAAACGATATATCTGATAAGGGATTAATACCCAAAATGTATAAAACACTCATTCAACTCAACACCAAAAAAACAAACAACCCAATTACATATCTATAGCAATTTCATGGACTCTATTCTTCATGCTGTACTTTATATCCTCTGTGTGTGTGTGTCTGTGAGAATATATATATATATATATATATATATATATATATATATATATATATATGTATAAAATTATAGTTGACATACCTTATCATTCAGCTCCAGATTCAGGTGTGCAGTGCAGGGGTCAGGCAAAGCCCTGGCTTTTCCTGTGAGGCTCCATAATTCTAAGACAGGTGGGCCACCACGGATACACCTTTCCTCCCCACACTTCCAGAAATCCCTCGTCTAAATTGCAACTACCATACAAAATGAAATAAGTAACTTTAGCGTCCTTGAACGTTTAGACTATATTTTAAGTCGGTGGAGTTGATGTCGGCCCTACACTGTCACTGTACTTAGGTAGCAACAGGACGTATAGGCGTGTCTACTGCAGGAGGTAGTGTGACGGGGTCGTGATCATATCCCCTGGCTCTTTGTGTCCTCAAGGGATAGGATTCCGTGGAGAGAGGATTCCGTGGAGAGACAGTGGTTAGTGCAGGTATAGGACTGTAAGGCGTTTATTCGTTGAGGAAGATACACTCCAAGACGTGGAGGGGACCATCCCAAGTTGGGGAAAGTCCTCGCCTCACGTCGTGGGAAGGCTTTGACCTTCGTGGGTAGAATCGCCTCCCCATCGCCCTTGTCTTTATCTCTCTGTCTCCTGCTGAGGTGCCCCATCCACACTTTTGGTGCTCTAGGCGGCGTCTGTCATTTTCTTGTTATGATCTGTTTCAGAAGCTCTGGAGTGGTCCGGATCAGCGGGATGTGTGCTCCGAGGAGCAGGATGTCTTCCTTCCTTCCCTGGCTCTTCGCCACACATCCCTTGGAAGTGGGATTGGGGAGGGGGCTGGGGGTGGGCGGGTACCTGTGAGCACGGAATAGGGCCTGAAAGGAGAGGCAGGGGTGCACTTAAGTGAGGGCACAGCAAGGGGTCTTGACCCGAGCAGGAGCTGCAGCAAGGGGCTTTCTAAGCGGAGCTGGGTCTCTCCTTCTGCTCATTTGCGTCTACCTACCCACCATCTATCAGTAGGAGACCAGCTAGGTTTTTGTCTGCGAGCTGGGTATTTCGGGGTGACGGGTGTGGGTGTGGGTGTGGGCGGGGAGGGTCGTCTCTTTCTGTGTTTGCTTTCTGGATAGAGTGAGAGAACTCTTGAAGCGGAGGCATTCCGTGCGAGACCTGGCAGGACGGGAGGTCGCTGGTCAGCCTGTGGACCAAAATCTCAGGAGTCTGGGCCACGCACCTTAGCTCAGACTGGGGCCTTTGAAGAACCAGGCGGGGAGAGGATTTTGACTCGGGTCATCCCAGCGAGCCCCTCCTCAGCAGTGTTGACAGAGCCCCCCAAGCTCCTACGAGGGGGACGAGTTCACCACAGTCACTTGCCCGTTACGTTTCATCTCTTACTTTTGTTTCTTTTGTTTTGTTTTTTCGTCAGCTCCCCAGCACCCAACCATCCGGTGGAAGAGGATGCAGTCGGTCACAAGGTGGCAGTGTTGTCACACCCGGGCTCTGGGTTCTTCTGAAGCCCTGACAATTCACTTCAAGTGTCAGAACCTTTCCAGTTTCTGTGTCAGGTCATCTATTCGAAATGATCTTCTCATTTGAGGATCTGTTTTGGAGCATCTGCTGCACACTCTGTGTGTGTGTGTGTGTGTGTGTGTGTGTGTGTGTGTGTGTGTGTGTGTCTGTGTGTGTCTGTGTGTGTCTGTGTGTGTGTGTGTGTCTGTGTGTGTGCGACGGTGGGGCGAAGGGCACGTGGGCGCGGTTGTGTCTGACTCTGTGGGCTAGCACCCCCAATTTGATGCGCGTTGATGAATTTCTCATTCAGTAGAGGGCAGAAACGGACTGCAATGGGAGACCCAGGACCTTTTTCGAAAGATGGGGCGTGAGCTTTACTACAGTGGACTCTGGGCCAGCGTCGGGAAGATGAAAGTCTCCATCTGGGCACCCTGTGAGGCATATGGGTGCATGTCTCTGTATGGGCAAGGAGGAGGGGTTCCGTGCACTTCAGCCAGTGCTGCCAGCGAGTCTCACCCTTGACTTCCCCTGGGTCCTGAAAGCTGCCTCCACTTGGAAACATGAGGGAGGAAGAAATGTTGGAACAGCCGGGACTCCCTGTCCAGGCGCCCCCGTCCGGGCCCTGAGGCTTTTCCTCTCAGGCCCTGGGCAGGGGTCTCCTTCAGGTGCATGGTCTGAGGGCTTCCCTTGGGAGGACTGAACCCTTAAACACGTCCCTCACTCCGCCCTCCACTCAGGTTTGGTACCCGTTGTCAATCCACTAGGAGCCTGTGCCAGCAACCCCACCCCATCCTTCCCTGTCCCTCAGCCACAGCTTATCCTCTGGCTCTGAGATCTATAATGAAGCAAGCACTGGCATTGTGTGTGTGTGTGTTGTTGATGTGTGCATGTGAGTTTGTGTGATGTATCTAAGTGTCTGCGTGTGTGTGTGGATGATATGTTTCTGTGTGGATGATGACTGATATTTGTGTGTAAATTATGTGTCTGTGTGTGTGTGTGTGTGTGTGTGTGTGTGTGTGTGTGTAGTGTGGGTGGGGTGATATGTGTGTGTGTGTGTTGTGCATGTGTGTGAGAGGCAGCATCTGTCTGTGTGAGTGTGTGTGGTGTACATGTGTGTGCTACATTCTTTCTGCATTCCCCCTCAGGGGAGCACACCAGCAGGGCTGACACCCTTAGGCCCACCCCTTTTTGCAGCTGCCCCCTTATCAATGAATGGCAAAAACACTTGATCCTCCAAGGTGATCATGAAAAGCATGAAAATATGAGTCACAGACAGAAAGAAACACAATATTTGCAAATCAGACACTGTATCCAGAACAGATAAAGAACTTTCAACACTCAATTATGAGAAAAAGGACCCAGATTTTAAGTGGGCAAAAGATTTGTACAAACTGTATACCAACGTGGAAAATGACTCGTGGAAATGTGGTTGGCCTCACTCAACATTAGGGAGTCAGGTGAAAAGCAGAAGGTACCACTGCGCACCATCAGAGTGGCTACAATTGAAAAGACTGACAATGCTCGTAGCACGTGTCAGTGAAGCTGGGGGAAAATCGGCAGTCTCCCACATTCCTAGTGGAACTGTAAACTCCACCACTCTGTAATGAGGTGGGGTATCTTCTTAGAAACTGAGATATGCATTTAGCCTATGAACCAGCAGTCCCATTCCTGAGTTTTAGGAAAGAGGAGGGAAACAGGTAGGTACACATGTCACAAGAACTGCGAGGAGGGTGCTGTCCCCATAGTGAGGTCCTTGCCCAGGATTCAGGGGAGTCAAAATCGTCTAAACATTGGCTTGGGTTTTGTGTATGATAAGCTCAGCATCAACAAGTTATCTTTTGCTGAACAACAGCTCAACCTGGAGCTGGGCTGCCATGAGTCGCCTGCGACGGCAGGTGGGTTGCCATGGGCTACCATGTGTAGCCAGCAGCCAGCGTGAGTGGCCGTTCAGAAGCTGGCGAGTGATCTGCCTCACCTGGGAAGAGCGTAATGATGGAGCCAACTTGGGCCAGTGAAGCAACGTCCTCCACAACTAGACTGAAGAACAAAAGGATAGCAAGTTGTCTGTTCCTCTTCCCCCAATTCCCCAATAAAAATCTTTTTAAAAATCCCGAAAAACTTATCTTCATTTTCTGTATTTTCATTATCCCAACAGAAAGCAGATAACCCACCTTCATCTGTGCAAAGTTTAGTTGTAATCTTACTGGAGTAGTTTTATCTGAAAATTAGCTACATTCTCTTCTTAGCTGTCTTGCTTCAAAAAGTCTTTCCTACTCCGAGTTCATACAAACAGCCTCCATATTCTCTGCTAATTTCATTATTTTTATTTGTTTTCTTTCCATTTTGATTTGAAGCTAACTTGAATTTAATTTTTTTTACAGATTTTTTAATTGAGGAATTAGGGGAGGGGAACAGCGTTGGGAAATGGGGGAAGGGGAACAGACAAGTTGCTGTCCTTGTTTTTTTTAGTCTAGTTGTGGAGGATGTCGCTTCACTGGCCCATGTTGGTATTGTGATCATTGCGCTCTTCCCAGGTGAGGCAGTCGGTCGCTGGCCATTGGACAGTCACTCACGACAGCTCACAGCAGCTCCTTCCAGCTACCGGCCGCTCACGCTGGCTGCCGGCCACTCATGGTAACTCACGGTAACTCATGGCAGCCCATTGCAGCACCACCGCAGCCTACGCCATCGCTGGCAACTCACGGCACCCCAGCTCCAGGTCGAGCTGTTTTTCACCATCTTAGCTGTAGAGGGCGCAGCGTCACTGGTCCCCATGTGGGATCCAATGCGGTGGCCCTGCTGCTCAGAGATCATACTCCCAAGCCAACTCTTAACCAAGGAGCCATTCAGCCGGCCCCTCTGCTCTGACCTTTATTATTTCTTTCCTTGTACTCCCTTTGGGCTTATTTTGCTGTTGTTTTTCCAGTTCCCTTCTATGTAAAGATAGACTGTTGATTTGAGATTTTTCTTGTTTTTTGAGGTAGGCCTGGATTGCTATGAATTTCTCTCTAGGGACTGCTTTCTCTGTGTCCCATAGATTTTGTGTCGTGTTTTCATTTTCATTTGTCACAAGGTATCTTTTGATTTCTTCCTTGATCTCATTGTTGACCCATTCATTATTTAATAGCATGTTATTCGGTCTCCATGTATTTTTGTGTTTTCTTCTTGTAATTGATTTCTAATTTCATATCACTGTGGTCAGAGATGATGTTTGATATGATTTCAATCTTATTAAATTTATAGAGGCTTGTTTTCTGTCTTGGTATGCTGTCGATCTTGGAAAATATTCCATATGAACTTGAAAAAAATGTATGTTCTGCTGTTTTGGAGTGAAATTCTCTAAAAATATCAACTAAATTCAACGGGTCTCAAGTGTCATTTAAGGCCAGTGATTCCATATTGATTTTCTGTCTGGATGATCTGCCCATTGATATCAGTGGGGTGTTGATGTCCCCTACTATGATTGTGTTCCTGTTGATCTCTGTGTTTATGTTGATGAATATCAGTTTTATATATTTTGGTGCTGCTATGTTGGGTGCATAGATGTTTACTAGGCGTATGTCCTCTTGTTGAACCAATCCCATTATTATTATATAGTGACCTTCTTTGTTTTTTATTATAGTCTTTATTTTAAAGTCTATTTTGTCCGATACAAGTACGTGCCAACCAGCCATGTTAGCATGAAAGAGATTTCAACTTGGACGCCCATGTTCACAAGCAAATAAATACATGGCTGGTGGACTCTTCATCAAACTCAGAATTGTTGAGGCAAAGACTGAACAGGTGAAAGTCAAGAATTCATCTTGTTTATGGGGAGTTTTGCTGTTTGTAAAATTTACAAGGAAGGGAAATGACCACATTCACAAGAAGTAAAAGAGAATTTTCTCAATCAATGCAAACATTTGACATATGTCTCCCTGTAAAATCATTATAAAACAGATTGAAATTTTTAGATAAAGATGTCAAAATTATTGAAGACTTCAAAAACTTAAAAAACACAGGAATTAATTTGACCTGGTGAATTAAATTCTGTTATGAATACAGAAAATATAGTTTGAAACACAGATGAAACACATAATATTTACTACTATAAAAATGATGTGTCCCGCACATCAAACGACCACACCTGACTCGTCAGCCAGGAGACTACCAAGAGGGTACTTGAGAGGATTGGGTGGGAGACTGAAAAAGAAAGAAACTAGAGATGAAAGCTGGGAACAGGAGGTCCACCCAATGCTGATAGCAGAGAGTGGCCCTGTTTATTGTTTACACACAGCTTTTATAGCAAAAGTAACTTTCCTTAGGTAGGGGGGTTTTGGGAAGTTGAGGGAATAGTCCCGTCCTCCCAGGGAACACCTCCCCTGCGACTTTCCATAAGGTGTAGAGAAGCAATCTTCTCAAGGTTAAAGCAAAACATAACAAGTAGAAACTGTTAGTAGGACAGCATTCCACTCTGTAGCTTTCAAGGCCGTTGACTGTTTTCTCCTCAGCGGCCAACATTCCCACGCTGCTCACCTGGGCCTGAGAGCCTGTCAGCCTGTCAGCTTTCAGGCTTAACCCTTACTATAAACCTCCAGCTCTCAGGCTTAACCCTTACTGCAAGCCTCTGGCTCCCTACATCTCCCCCTTTTTTACTATTACTTAAAGGCAATCCTCTGAATTACTGAGGTTGTGGTTGGCATCGCAGCACGACTGTGCCTGCCTTGGGTTGTCCTCCTCCAGCAATGCAATCTTACCCGTCATGGGCTAGCCAGCCATCTTACGTCGAGGGCCTGTATTAGGTTGAGTCTTCCTTGGGGGATCTTACCCGTCATTGACTATCCAGTCATCTTATAGCCGGCCCTATGACTGGTGTCTGCCTTAGATCGTCCCTCACTTAGGGATCTTACCCGTCATTGACTAGCCAATCGTCCTATGGGCCAACTTCACAAAGCCAAACCTAGGGGTGGAGATGGAGTATAACTGCCGGACATAAAGAATATTAACTAGAGGGAGAGCAGTGGGGCTATACAGAGAACTAACGCCGTCGTGGACAGGGGCGTTTCCCCTCCAGCATGAGTCTTGTGTGATGAGCCTCTAGGCTGACTGCCTGAAGGCAAGATTTCAAAACTGCTTGGTGAACTGAAAAAAAGTACATCCCCATTATCCAGAGAGACATCTGGAGGCTATGGGCAGCCTCAGATTATATAACTCACCTTAACGCTCAAACACCCTGGGGCCAGGATGGAAAGCAGTACGCCATTACTGCCTGTGTCCAAGCCCCCAATATCATCTTGGTTGGAGGGATACAGATTAGTAAGGGTCAGTCTATGTTTAATATTTCCTGTCCAAATTGTCATCTCACCAACTGTATTGATCCAAGAGACAAAGGACAGTCTATGCTAGTCCTTCGTCAACCACCTGATGTTGTCATTCCTACTACTATTGAGGGTCCTTGGTATGATGACCCAGGGATGCAAGCCCTTGAGGAAATAAACAAGGGTTTTATCCGAGAACAAAGGGCAGTAGGACTCATCATAGCAGACTTCACAGCAGTTATTTCTATCATAGCCATGGCAATTACAGCCACTGTATTTTTAACCAATTCTATCAAAACAGCAGATTATGTTGAACAGCTTGCTCAAAATGCTTCTTCAGCACTTTATATTCAAGAAGATATAGATACAAAAATGGAGCTTCGCCTTAGTGCGTTGGAGGACGTTGTTCTTCAATAGGTAATGAGGTTGAGGGTATGCGCCGCTATCTTGCCCTCTGATGTCATACTAAGTATCAAGGGGTTTGCGTCACTCGTTATAACTGTACCCAGTGGAATTGGAACATCATTTTTAATCACCTTCAGGGCATTTGACATAGTACAAATCTTAGTATTGACCTTGACTTGCTTCATAAAGAAATTATTACTATGCAGGATAGCAAACTGGATATTACTAACCCAAAAGATCTAGCTAAAGATATAATTAACATATTTAACAAGTTCAAGTCAATTTCCATTGTCCAGACTATCACCTGGACTTTAGTAGGGATTGCAGAGTGACCTTGAGCATCCGTTTGTAAAACATTTAAAGTGCAAAGTGCATGGTTTAGTTGGTTATAGACTGAATGCTCATAGTCTCCCCCTTTTTGTTTTAATAATTGATTTTTAAGTGAGCGATGAGCATGCTCAATAATTCCCTGACCCTGTGGGTTATACAGAATACCTGTGAGGTGTTGGATCTGAAAAGTTAAGCAAAAAGTTTTAAAAGCCTTGTTAGTATAGCCAGGCCCATTGTCAGTCTTTATAACGTTTGGAATGCCCATAGTGGCAAATGCCTGGAAACAGTGACTGATAACATGTTTTGTTGCCTCACCAGAACGTGCTGTGGCAAATAAGAACCCAGATTTAGTGTCAATAGTGATATGAACATAAGGAGTACTTTTAAAACTAGGGATATGAGTAACATCCATCTGCCAAATGTGATTTGGAAGTAACCCCCGAGGGTTAACTCCTAGATGTGGTTTAGGAAGCAAAGTTGTACAGCTGGCACACTGTTTACCTATCTGTCTAGCCTATTCTTGGGTGATCTTAAACTGATGTCTTAGTGAGCATTTTGGTGGTGGAGAGCATGAGATTGCATGGCCTTTTCCATAGGACTTGTAGGTGTGTCAAAAAAAGCCTGAACTGAGAGACCTAGCCGTTGAGTAGCCACGTCCGCAGCAGGATTGCCTGCAGACAAAGGTCCTGGAAGATCAGAGTGAGCTCTAATATAACCAATATACAGTGGCTGTTGTCTAACAAGAATGGTCTGTTTTAATTGATGGAACATATGGAACAGCTCCTCTGTGGTGGCTAAGCTAACATAAGCTGTCTCTATAACCTTACAGACACTAAAAACATAATGACTATCTGTATAGAGGTTTAGTAACTTGTGTGAAAACATATATAAAGCCCAAGTAACTGCGGATACCTCTACCCGCTGAGCTGAACTATACCCTGTGACTTTGGTTAAGGTCTGTGTGGGGGTGTGGACGGCTGCCCTGCCATTGCTGGAGCCCTCTGTGAAAACTGTAATCGCTCCTGGAATGGGCTGAGTGTGTAAAACTGAGGGGGAAAATGATGACGCAGACCTTGCAAACTGTAAGTTTATTAGCAGGATAATGACATCCAAGCTGACCAGGAAAATTTGCCAAAGCGATTTGCCATTTCATGGAGTTTGCATATAACCAAGGTTGCTGACTATTAAAAGGAACTACAATGGCCTGAGGCTGTTTTCCAAAGAGCTGGAGACATCTTTGTCTTCCCTTAGTAATAAGAAAAGCCGCTAACTCATAATATGGCTGAAGATGTTTAGAAGGAGTGCTCTTTAAATGTAGCCACTCTAATGGACCAGCAGGTTGCCAGATGACCTCTGTAGGTGTAGGGTCTGTATTTTGAATGATGAGAGATACAAGTTGGGATGGATCTATTCGAGTAACCTGAGCCTGCTGAAAGGCCTGTTCTACTCTGGCCAAGGCGAGTTTTGCCTCTGGAGTGAGACTCCGCGGGGTGGTCGGACTAGGCTCCCCCTGAAGGATGTTGAATAGTGGTTGTAAATCTCCAGTAGTTAATCTTAAAAAAGGCCTAATCCAGTTAATATCTCCAAGAAGTTTCTGAAAATCATTAAGTGTTTTAAAGTGGCTAGTTCTAATCTGTATCTTTTGTGGTTTAATTAATCTCTGAGTAATTAAAGTCCCTAAATAAGAGAATGGAGAGTTTTCCTGAACCTTTTCTGGGGCAATAACTAGCCCTACCTTATTAAAATTATCTTTGAGGCTCCCATATATTTGATATAACACCTCCTTGTTTAGCATGTGAGATAAAGATATCATCCATATAATGAATGATATAAGCCTCTGGGTGTAATTGCTGTATGGGCATGATGGCTTGACTAACAAACATCTGACAAATTGTAGGACTATTGGTCATGCCTTGGGGAAGAACTTTCCATTAGAAACGTTGCGTGGGCTCCCTAAAGTTTAGCGACGGAACGCTAAATGCAAAATGTTTTTTATCATCAGGATGGAGAGGGATGTTTCCTTCTCCCTTAAGCATCTCAGCTTTGACAGGTATCTGGTGTGCAGCATTTTGCTCTGCCTGCTGCTGGCACTGGTCAACAAACTCCGTTTTCCAGAGCAAATAATCCCCTCCAGTTAGAGAAGCCTTAGTTATCATTATTCAATCTTTTGGAGTAAGAGGTGTGTTTGCTGAAACCGTCTCAAGCAATGCTAAAGTAAAAGGAGCAGTAGGTCCATACTGGGCGGTTGAGGCCTTGAGCTCATTAAGCGTCTTAAAAGGAATAGGCTCATGCTCCCTGAGCACCTGTACTGGATTATTGGGGTCTGGACGTTCTATCACCGGAAAGCAAAATCTTTGATATTCCCCAATATCCTCGCCTCTTTCCACAGTCTGCCTTAACCCCCGGAGTACACATGACTCTGGAATCCTGCTCTTGGAGCCTGAGACATATTTAACAAGCTGCCACGAAGCAGACTGCTGCTGCCTTGCACACAGCGGTGGCGATGATGGAGACTGTTCCAGGGGTGCGGTACGCCCCTGCCGAGAACAGTATGCAGTCCAAGCGGCAAAAGCCGACCCCTCCTTCTCAGGGACCGCATCCTCCTCCTCCTCAAAAGATTCCTCTGACTCAGCGTTATGCCTCCGCTGCTCTCTAACTAGTATCTGTTTCTCTTGAGATCTGGCCTCTTCAAACTCCTGAACAGCATTACTAAGTGTTTTCACTATAGGCTGAGACTGTGTTTCCAGGGGATAAAAAGCCTCTGGATTGGGATCGAGACTGTCGCGCACCAAATTCCAAAGCAAAAGTGCGTCGTCGGGAGACTTCCCAGGCCATTCGAGTGCCTGATGCTCTCGGAGCTGTGCGCCAACCTTTTCCCAGACTTCAGAATCAAGAGTTCCCTCCTCCGGAAACCAAGGACAGGCATCCTTTACATAAGCAAGAAAATCTTCTAACTGATGAGCTTTAACAGGGCTGCCACAAGCCTGTAGCATAGATCTAAGCCCTAGCAAATAAAATTGATGGTCCCTTGACCCTGACTGTCCCATTCTTATGTCTATATGGGCTGCTGATCCTATTTATGAGTACACTGATATATGGGCTGATGACCCTATTTATAAATAGGCTGATGATCTTTTATATACAATGGACTGTTTGTCCTGATTTGCCCAATGTTTTACTCCTCCCTGAAATTAGATATAGGGATACCAGAATGGCAATTCTGCTCCTCTCTATATTGCACCATGATTTTTGCCCCTAACTTGTCCAAAACGAAGTGGCGCGTGGCTTCCCGTAGCGGGTCTCCTCACTTACTGCTTCCTTCAATCCATGTTCAGGTCTCTGTTCGGGCGCCACTTTTGATGTGACCCGCACATCAAACGAGCACTCCTGACTTTTGAGCCAGGAGTCTACCAAGAGGGTACGTGAGAGGATTGGGTGGGAGAATGGAAAATGAAGACACTAGAGACGAAAGCTGGGAACAGGAGGTCCACCCAATGCTGATAGCAGAGAGTGGCCCCGTTTATTGTCTACACACAGCTTGTATAGCAAAAGTAACTTTCCTTAGGTTGAGGGGTTTGGGGAACTTGAGGGAATAGTCCCATCCTCCCAGAGAACATCTCCCCTGCGACTTTCCATAAGGTGTAGAGAAGCAATCTTCCCAAGGTTAAAGCAAAACATAACAAGCAGAAACTGTTAATAGGTTACCATTCCACTCTGTAGCTTTCAAGGCCGTTGACTGTTTTCTCCTCAGCGGCCAACCTTTCCACGCTGCTCACCTGGGCCTGAGAGCCTGTCAGCCTGCCACCTTTCAGGCTTAACCCTTACTATAAAGCTCCAGCTCTCAGGCTTAACCCTTACTGCAAGCCTCCAGCTCCCTAAATAAAACTTTTTTTAAAATCTGGAGTTAGGTAAAGGGAGGCTTTACAGGAAATAACATTGTAGGTATAGTGCTCTGAGTACCAGGTCTACACTAAGAGATCAGACAGAAAAGGGTTTTTCTTTTATAAAGAGGGGTCAACACGACTAGCAAGAAAAAAACAAAACATGAACAGACCAAACATATGGAGAACAAGGTGATGGTTGCCAAATTTGTGGGGTGGGTGGGAATACTAAAATAAAATAAAATAAAATAAACCAAAAATGTGTTATAAAAAAAGAGGAAGTGAAAATTGTAAACTCAATAACACAATTGTTGCTGGATGTGGTGGGCGTAAACCATTCTAAGTCCTCATCATGGGTTGAATTTATCATTACTGAATGATAAACACACTCAGGAAAATATATCATTCAATGATATGTTAAATTTTTAAAGGTAGTGAGAGAAAAAATCCAAACAACAAAAAAATTAGAAAAAAAAGGAAGGAAAATAAAAGCTTAAAAAAACCAAAGTAAATCATATGTGCACTATTCAAAATACAGTACTTATATTAAGATCAAAGTGGAATAAAGAACAAATACTATGACCAGGGATAATAAAATCTATTTCACAGTCGTGAAGAGATAAACTCACCACAATGACATGACAACAATGAACCATGCACCGAGCAACAGAACTTCCAAACCCCTGAGAAAACTGAGCAGGATGCAATGAGAAAAATTGCAATCCACACTTATGTTCAGATACACGTGCCCTCTCTCAACAATGCATAGAACAATTATAAAGCAAATGGGTATGTACAAGACTCCAACAGTGAAATTAATAAATCAATAAAGTTGACCTAATTGACATCTATAGAACTATGAGATAAGAAAGTCTATGTATTAGTCTCTGCCCATGATTCCTGGCAGAGCTCCTAAACCATTACAATTTCCTAAGTGATGAGAGTACTAGGAGCATGTTTTGTTCTATTGAGGCAACTCGGGGTGAGCTCCTGGAAGGCGACTGGTCACCAGAAAGACCGCACTATGACTAGAAGCATGGAATTATCTTTTTTTTTTTTTTAAGATTTTACTGGGAAATTGAGGTACAGCATTGGGGAATCGGTAAAGGGGAACAGACAAGTTGCTGTCGTTTTGTTCTTCAGTCTAGTTGTGGAGGACATCACTTCACTGGCCCATGTTGGTATTGTGATCATTGCACTCATCCCGGGTGAGGCAGTTGGTCGCCAGCCATTGGACGGCCATTCACTGCGGCTCACGGCTGTCTGCCGGCCCCTCATGGTAGCTCACAGCAGCCCACTGTAGCTCCACTCAGTCGCTGATGACTCACGGGAGCCCAGCTTGAGGTCAAGCTGTTGTTCAGCATCTTAGCTGTAGAGGGCGCAACGTCACTGGCCCATGTGGGATCTGAACCGGTGGCCCTGCTGCTCAGAGCTCGCACTCCCAAGGCAACTCTTAACCAACGAGCCACTCGGCTGGCCCAGAAGCATGGGATTTTCAACCCCAACCCCACACTCCAGAAGGAAGAGGAGCTGAAAATTGAGTTACATACTGATCATGCCTTCGTGAGGAAGCCATCATAAAATGCCAAAAGTTGGGATTCGAAGACTTGCAGGACAGTGAACACATCCACACCTGGAGGGTGATGCACTCCAATTCCATGAGGACAGAAGCTCCGCTGCTCAGGACCCTCCCAGACCTGTCCCTATGTATCTCTTCATCCGACTTGTCCATCTGTGTTATCACATCCTTTAGTAAGCTGAAGATCTGTGAACTGATGTAGCAAATTAATTGAACCCAAAGAGGGGATTGTTGAAACCTCCAATCTATAGCCAGCTGGTCGGTCACAAGCACAGGTTAATGACCTGGAGCTTTGATTGGAATCTGTGTTGAAGGCAGGAGGCGCAGCCTATGAAACTGGGCCCTTAACCTGTAAAATATGATGCTGTCTCCAGGCCGATAGTGTCAGAATTGCATTAACATGTAGGACACCCAGCTAGTATCCCAGAGAATTGCTTGGTGTGTGTGGGTGAAATCTCCACACATTTGCTGACTGCAAGTGTCAGAAGTGAACATTTTGGGTGAGTGTGCTAGTACTGTGAGAGGAAAGGGAACTCAGAGAAAGAAAACAGAGTAGTGAAGAACTGGATTCTTTCTGACACTGGGGGTGGAAAACTGAGATCTTCTTTCATAAGAACACCGCACCGACCAAGAGAATTACACACAATCTTTAAAAAGGCACATGGTAGTATACGAGTATCAAGACAAACTGTGCACTTGGCCATGTAAAATGTAATCTGAACAAATGAGAACAGAACATATCAACATTTATAATTTGCCACTAAGACAGAAATTATAAATAGGACCCTTCAAAAACAGATAACAATTTAACCAAAACCGATAAGCTAACTTAACGGTCCTTTTATTTATTTTGTTTGTTGGCTTTGGTTTTCTGTACATTGTTGTGAATTCCTGCCTGTAAAGGGAAGGGAGTTGAAAACAGCTCATGTGGTTCTGAGGCTGACTTAGGTGAAGGCAGCCGGTGAGTTCGGGCAAGGTGCGAGAGTATTGGGAGCCATTTGAGAGCAGTGAGGCTGCAAGCTGAGAAAGCGGCAGGCCTCCGTGTTCTGTGTACTGAGAAAGCTGCAGAACTCCATGTTGGGTGAGCAGCAAAAAAGGAACTGCTGGAGAGACATCTGACCCAGCAATGGCCAGCTCATCTTCTGTGCCGTGGAAAAGCAGAAGTCCCCTGGAACTGAAAGCATCAGGCATTCGGAATACCACCTTCCTAATATGGACTCTGATGTTTTGGGACTTTCCACCATGGAGTTATTGACAGTTTCTATTTGCCTTAGTTTAACCTTGCTTGGAAAATATCATTGTTAACATCAAGCACAGTGTAGACCAATGATATTTTCTAACTGAAGTGAAAATAGAAATGTAGTAAATCAAGGCGTATGCCATGGGTTGCATTTGGGTACAAATAAGGACATAGGTATAATCCTATAGTGTATATTCATGAATGGTGGGCAGGTTTTAATGATCAGGCTGAGATTGCACCGCTAAGGTATTTTTATTATAGCCTCATAAAGGTCAGGGGCCAGGGTGTGGAGAGAATAACTCCAGCGCAATTTATGAGTACATGACCCCTAAATTGTAAGTTCCTTGATCCCACAATGGAAGGAAATTGGTATCAATTCCTTCAAACTTGAGAGACTAATGGAGCACTGCTGGTTTGTTATGAAGTACCCTACAAAGGTGGGATAAAACAGTGTTGGAACAAGTAACATGATTCATTCATGGTTGTAAAAAATGATTAGGGCCGGCCGAGTGGCGCGTTGGTTAAGAGTTAGCTGGGGACGCCAGCTCTGAGCAGCAGGGCCCTGGTTCAGATCCCACATGGGCCAGTGACACTGCGCCCTCTACAGCTAAGATGGTGAACAACAGCTCAACCTGGAACTGGGCTGCCGTGAGTCACCGGCGACGTCTTAGGCTGCAGTGAAGCTGCTGTGGAACTGCAATGGGCTCCCGTAAGCTACCGTGAGCAGAAGGCAGCTGGCGTGAGCTGCCAAGAGCCGCCGCGAGTGGCCGTCCAGTGGCCGGTGACCGATCTGACTCACCCGGAAGGAGTGCAATAATAATACCAACATGGGCCAGTGAAGTGACGTCCTCCGTATCTAGACTGAAGAACAAAACGACAGCAACTTCTCTGTTCCCCTCTCCCAATTCCCCAATAATAAAATCTTAAAAAAAGAAAAACAAATGCAGTGAACTTTGCCTTCTCCATTGTCTGTGGGTTTACGTGCCTGAAAGCTGTGGTCACTGAAAGTCCCCACTGTGCTTCCAGCACGTACTGAGCCTTTACACACACATACCACCCCGGGAGATGGAGTCACTGTTCTCCGAAACAATCCGATAAGGGAGTATGACCTATATCATTGGATCGGGTCTCAGCATTCTGAAACACTTCCTTATGACTCATTAGTTCAGGGGATTGGCACAGGGGGGTGAGAGGCGAGGGGTCGGGGTACACAGTTTGGCAGCTGGAAGGTAACACCCAACAATGATGCTCTTCCTCCAGAGACATACCTTCATTTAAAGCTCTACTCTCAAGTTTCAGTTCATCAGAGAGGCCTTCTCTGACCACTCCACTTAAATGGTTACTCCTCAACTACTCACTTCTCTTTGTGCTGATGGTTTATGACATCTGTCACCAGGGGCCATGTTAACATCTTTCATTGAAAATAGTCTTTTCTTTTAAAGATTTTATTGGGGAATTGGGGGAAGAGAACAGTATTGGAAAATTGGAGAAGGGGACCAGTCAAGTTGTCTTCAGTCTTCATTGTGGAGGGCACCAGTCATCATCTAGCTTCCCATTTGCAGCTCGTGTCCTCCAAGCTCAAGGAGCTGTGCCAATTTTTAGTTGCAGGAGGGCGTAGCCCACCATTGAACAGGCAATCTTGTTGTTACACCAGCTGAGCCATCTTGCCACCTGTTGGCAGTTCAGCGACATCTCAGCTGAGGCGCAGCTGTCATTGGCCCATGTGGGAATCGAACCGGCAGCCCTGTTGCTCAGAGCTCAAGCTCTTAAGCCAATTCTTAACCAACTGAGCCACTCAGCTGGCCCGAAAATAGTATTTTCATTGTCGGCCTTACACCACTGAGTGTAAACTCCACGAGGGCAGGGACTTTGTTAGACTCGTTGCTGATTTCACTATGTCTACAATAGAACCCGCCACATAGTAGACATTCACTAAAATTTGTCAAATGAATATTCAAATGACAAATAACTAATCAACTAACTACAAGTCTGAAAACTGCTTTGAGGTTCAACTACAGTGTGCTACAGGAGTGTCTAACAGGGTCACTGGGCTGAGCCAGAAGTGGGGGTAAGTCTTCTCTGAGGAAGCTCAATTTGATAGGGTGAGTTGGCATCAATCAGCTTGGCAAAAAGCTGGAAAAGTATTCGAGACAGGGGACAGTACAATATACCCAAATGCCCTAAGATAGGAGAGAGCACATATGTTGGAGGGAATGAGAGTGATTTATGTGTGAGTGGAATGGGTGAGGGAGGGGATAGTGGTGTTGAAAGAGAACCAGTCCCACTTGTGGTGCTGTCAGGAAGGACACAGACCACTTGCAGAGCCTGGGGTGCCACTGACAAAGACAGTACACTGCTTCTTCTTGGAAGCTTGATGGGCACAGGAAAAAAGAAGGGGAAGGGATCCTGAGTTTCTCAGCAGGTCAGCTAGGGGGAAAACCTTGAAGAGGGCTGGGGATGGGTCAGCGGCTGTAGGGATGAAGAGGACCACTAGGAGCAGCAGTGGCTTACACGGTGGAGGGTAGGGGGGCCCTAGGAGGATCGGAAGTCCCCGCCGCACCTTTTGGATAGTACTGGTTGAGTCCTGGAGAGGAATCCGAAGGAAAAATGGCTGATTGGGCCTAGAGTCCACTCCGGGAAGAAGGGGAACTGTGGGGGTGTTGGAGGAGTTGGGAAGTAGGAGCTACCGGGACTGGATCCAATCGGGAAGGGGACAGATATGTTCCCGGGATCAGGATAGAGATCCTCGAGGAAGGAGAGATTCTGCTAGGATGGAGTGCACAGACTGGGTCAGGGTCTCTGGGGGTGATCTCTGGGATGAGAAAGTCTGGGGCAGACTAAGGGAGACAGGAAAGGGATTGTTAATGGATGTGCTTTCCCCCTGTCCTAGCCCATCTTCTGAAACCTGGGGTCCGGGACCCCGTTTCAAGGGGGTAGGGTGCGTTTCTGTGCAGGAGGGTCCAGGATGAGGGTGGGAGTGCGGTCTCTCAAGTCCGCCAGTTAATCAGAATCCTGTGCCTGAGCCCAGGAACCTTCACACATCAAGCTGCACGCACCCTGAGCGATAAGGCCCCGCTCCTCCCTGAGGTGGGCAGAGACAGCAGCTGCATCTTTCATTGTGACGCCTTTCTCAGAGACCAATGGCATTAGAGAATTTAGGCCACGCCCATAGCGCAGCTGCCTAGCACCCCCAATCCCTCCTTTTCTGGCTCAGCCTGGCAGATGCACGGTGGTCGCAGGAAGTACTCTGAACTGGGTGTAGGGATCTCCCTGGAATGGTCCCACCTCCCTCGCGCATGCGATCCCCGGATGCCAGAAGAAACACTACCGAAGAAATTTGCCAGGGTTAGAAAAAGGTAAAACGTGCCAGGTTGCAGCTCCCTGACCTAACCCAAGGACCTTCCTAAGTGCAGGCGGTGGCCAGAGTCTGTGCTGCCTCGGAGGCACATGGGGCAAGCCCCTTGGACCCGTTGGCTCCCCAACAAAATCATCTCACCATTACCCCCAACCCTGGCAGCCCAGTCCCCACCCTGGCTCTTCGCTCCCGGGTGACTTTGGGCTGGTAAACCCTGGGGCTCGTTGCTTGGCCTTAGCTTCCTTGCCGTCCAGAACTGGACCTCTTGGGTTCCCTGAAGCCGTAGGCTCCCTGAACTCCCAGTTGCTACGGACCTTGGTCTGGGGGCCCTGTGCTCCCTTCCCCCACTGCGGAGCGGTAACTCCTGCCTCCATAGGGAAGAGTGGAATATGTAGTTATGTCACAATCACCCACGAAACCGTCTTTACAGCCGCAAAGCGGGTGTTCAACGACCTAGTCCCCTAGTGTTTTCACTCCCTTTCCGTTTTCAGTGGTTGCAACACAGATTTGCAGCTTGAAGGGGACTCGGGACTATGGGACCTAATTCGGAGAGGGTTCAGGCTTACTGTAGACTGTACCCCATCTTTTAGACACTGACAGCGTAAAAAGCCTCCATTTCACCAGTGATCTGAAAACGTTGACCACATCTCTGGGTGGCAATGGGGAGAATGTGTTTAGTTTGGTTTTCTCCCATTTCCACTTCCCAGAGAGAGTTTCTAATTCTTAATCTGTATTCTCTACTTCATGGTCTAGTCATGTGCTATGATCCTGAGACCAAATTGGCCCTCAGTCAGCGCTCTTTGGAGTGAGACCTACATATCCTCTGTGGAGTGGATCGCGTGAAACTGCAGTTCACAGCTGGGAATCATGCCCAAGTCATCATCTAAACATAGGGAGCTCTGAGTGCCACAGGATAAAAATGGGACTGAAGCATCAGTTTTGCTGGAGTCTCTTGAGAGAGAAAAAGCCTTTAATATCAGTATACTTAAAGATGATGTTTACATAGATTTGTAAGATTTTAATAGACTCCTCTCTGAAATGGTGCTTGAGTTGTCTTTTCTTTGTTACCACCCCAGATTCACTAGGGCTGTGTGTTTGGCTGCCTTCTGCCATTGGGCTACATTGATGTCAAAGTTTGAGAAGTACCTGTGTGCATCTCGAACAGATGTATAAGAAAGGACCCGCATGTCTGATCACTTAAATGTTTCCTTTTCCACGTCTGCCTCTGATTTTGCCCCCCTGGAAGCCACTGATTTATGGTATAAACCCTGGAGCCTCAGAGTCCGAAGACTGAATTTAAATTCCATTATTGCCTTTTTTCCCCAAACTATGTTATCTGTCCACTTCTGCAGTCATGAGTGAGGATTACAACACCTTGTAGGGTTGTCCTGGCATTAAATCAAATGGCATATATGAGTATTTGGTAAACTGTTAAGTAGAGTGTGAATACAGGGTATGAATATACTTCTTGTGAGTCTCACTGCTTTTACTTTCTGCAGCTGAGAGAATTTCAAAAGAAGAACAAACTTGGTGTTTATTCAGAAGCTAAGAAGGAAAGGAAGAATAAACATGGCAGTAACCCTGAGACAACCACTTCTGATGGTTGTCACTTGCCTGAGGAGGTGAGTCTTGGCTGGCCAAGCTACTGGGGATAGGAGTGCTCAGAGGACTAGAGGGTAGTGGTTAGATTCTGGCCCCAACAATAACAGGGGCATATGTAACATAAGCCATTCCTCAGAATTATCAGGCCGTACCTCCCCCAAACCTTCAGTACAGCAATTAAGTTCAGCTACAGAAGGAAGTGCTGCAGTGGATGTCTGCACCACTCAGGATATTTTATTACTTCCAGGAGAAACACCTCTCCACGTACCTACAGGAATTTTTGGGCCAATTCCACCAAATACTGTTGGACTTCTCTTTGGTCGATCTAACTTGACTTCAAAAGGAGTAACAGTTCATATAGGAATTATTGATTCGGACTATGAGGGAGAAATTCAAATTATTATATCCTCAACAGTTCCTTGGTCAGCAAAGAAAGGGGAGAGGATTGCACAATTGTTATTGCTTCCGTATGTGTCTCCAAAAAATAAAGGAATCAACGAGAGGCACAGGTGGCTTTGGAAGCACAGGAGAAGCAGGAATCTTTTTGGTAGAAAAAATAACAGATATTCGGCCTACTTGCCAAATTGAACTACAAAAAAAAATTTTAAAGGTCTTATAGACACGGGAGCTGATGTTTCAATGATCAGTTCTCAGCAATGGCCTAAGAGTTGGGAACTGCAGGATCCCGATATTAATATTATAGGAGTAGGAAGAGCTTCTGGTTTACGCCAGAGTGTTCAGATTCTTCCCTCTGCAGGGCCAGAAGGTCAAAAGGGGTTTTTGCAACCATATGTTGCCGATATTCCCATTAATCTATGGGGTAGGGATTTATTGACTCAATGGAATGCGGAGGTTTGGATTCCTCCCAATCAATATAGTCCTCAGAGTCAGATGATTATGAGTCAGATGGGATATCAGCCAGGAACAGGATTAGGAAAATTTAAACAAGGCATAACTCAACCCCTTCAACCACAACCCCGACTCGGAAGACAAGGACTTGGTTATCAGACCAAGCAAAATAACCCTTTTTTGTAGGGGCCACTGTTGAAAAGCTACGTGCTCCTATGCCTGTTAAGTGGAAAAATGATACTCCTATATGGATTGAACAGTGGCCCCTTCCACAAGAAAAATTAGAGGCATTGAAGAAATTAGTGCAGACAAAATTAGAACAAGACCATATAGAGCCATCTACTAGCCCTTGGAATTCTCCAGTTTTTGTCATTAAGAAAAAGTCAGGCAAATGGAGAATGTTAACTGATCTTTGAGCTGTTAATGCTGTCATTGAACCTATGGGTGCCCTTCAGCCAGGGCTCCCCCAACCTTCTATGATTCCTAAAGAATGGCCTTTAGTGGTTATTGATTTGCAGGATTGTTGTTATACAATCCCACTACATCCTCATGATTGTCCTCGATTTTCATTTTCCATTCCATCACTTAATAACAAAGAACCAATTCAAAGATATCAATGGAAAGTGTTACCACAAGGAATGCTTAACAGCCCAACCATTTGTCAATTTTATGTAGCTCGTGCTCTTACTCCTGTAAGACTTAAATTTCCTGATTGTTATATCATTCATTACATGGATGATATTCTTTGTGCTGCATCATCTATGAAACAATTGGTGGCTTGCTTTGAAGCACTTAAAATCCATTTAGAACAAGCAGGACTTAATATTGCCCCTGATAAAATTCAAACAACCACTCCAGTTAAATATTTGGGAACCATTGTTGATCGACAGACTATTAGGCCGCAGAAGGTTCAAATTAGAAAAGATCAGGTCTCAACCTTGAATGACTTACAGAAGTTGTTAGGGGATATTAATTGGCTATGCCCAACCTTAGGAATTCCAACCTATGCTCTCAGTAATTTATTTAGCCTCTTATGGGGATCATCACAGCTAAATAGCCCTCGTAAATTGACTCCGCAGGCTATAAAAGAATTAGAACTTGTAGAACAGAAAATACAAGAAGCTCACACCCAGCGCATTGATCCTTATCAACCTTTACAGGTTCTGTTTTTTTCTACACCGCATTCCCCAACAGCAGTTATAATTCAGCAAGAGAAACTGGTTGAGTGGCTTTTTCTACCTAATAATTTTGTTAAAACACTCCCAACTTATGTAGAATTAATTTCAGAATTAATATCTAAAGCTCGTACCCGTGTCCTGCACCTTTGTGGACAAGAGCCTAATCAGATTGTGGTTCCTTTTAAGAAGCAACAGATTGTTCATTTGAATACCCATAATGAATCTTGGCAGATAGCAATAGGAAATTTTTATGGGATTATTGACAACCATTACCCAAGAAATACGTTGTTCCAATTTTTACAGAAAACTAATTGGATTTTTCCTAAAAAACTCCGACAGGAGCCGATTCCTCAAGGAATCACGTTTTTTACGGACGGATCTAATAATGGAAAAGCTGCAATAGTTAGTGAAAAGGAATGCCAACTTGTTCACACTAACTGTAATTCAGCGCAGAAAGCTGAATTGGTGGCTGTCTTAACTGCTCTGCAAACTTATTTGGAGCCATTGAATATTGTTTCTGACTCAGCCTATGTTGTTCATACTGCTCAGAATATTGAAACAGCATCTCTGTCATTTAATTCCAATCAATCTCTTCAGGTTCTGTTTCAACAGCTTCAACAAATTGTGAGAAACCTTCAGCATCCATTTTTTATTACTCCGATTCGCGCTCACACGACTCTTCCAGGGCCATTGACGCGTGGAAATGCTATTGCTGACTCTTTGGTGGGGAATGCTCAGATAGAGGAAGCCACCCACTTTCACTCTTTAACCCACATCAATGTAGGAGGATTATGATCTAAGTTTCCCATTACTCTAAACAGACTAGGCATATAGTTCAGACTTGTCCTACCTGCCAGATTCTTAATGCTTCCCAAGAATGCCCAGAGGGTACTAACCCTCGAGGTTTGGTTCCTAATGACTTATGACAAATGGATGTGACTCATGTCACCTCTTTTGGAAAATTATCATTTGTGCATGTCTCTGTTGATACTGCCTCAGGGTTTCTAGTAGCCACTGCCCAAACTGGTGAAACTGCAGCACATTCCTGCCATCATCTTTTAATTTGTTTCTCTATTATGGGCCTCCCCAAGAAAATTAAAACGGATAATGGCCCAGCTTATACTAGTGCCCGGTTAGCTAGTTTCTGTTCCACTTGGCAAGTCCCTCATAATACTGGTATTCCTTACAACCCACAAGGACAAGCTATTGTAGAACGTGCTAATTCTACCTTAAAGAAACAATTAAACAAACAGAAAGGGGGCGACACAAAGGAGCCACCTCAAGTGCAATTAGCTAAAGCTATGTTTACTTTGAATTTTTTGAACTCCTGCGGTTCTGACTCACATATGGGTCGGACCGCAGCAGAGAGACATTTTAATACAGGCATTCAGAAACTGTCACAAATTCCCATATGGTGGAAAGATATTCAAACTAATCAGTGGAATCTAGGGACTTTGTTGACATGGGGACGAGGTTTTGCTTGTGTTTCTCCAGGCAAAGAAGAACGTCCTCTGTGGGTGCCTAGCCGGTGTATTAAACCTTATCATGAGCGACTCACACAAGAAGGTCGTCATGAAGCCGGTATGGCCTAAGGTGGCACGTTATTCATCTCCTGAAAAGATCTCACTGGAAACTCCCTCGGATGAGGAAGAAGAGAGATGCATGTCCATTACCCATCCACCGACACCTCCGACTATGGAGATGTCTCGTTTATCCCTGCAATCTAGTCGTGTGAGGACGGCTGTCCTGCCTACGCCTGCCCCTTCAGCTGTTACTCGGAGCGCTAGAAGTGCTCCGCTGCCTACATGGGGGCAAATGAAAAAATTGATACAGGTAGCAGAGCACCGTCTCCAGGAGGAAAGATTGCCTAAAACGGAGGTCAACCTGATGTTGTCCGTGATGGCTGTTCTCACTGTTGTAAGTTGTTTTCCCATAGGAGATGCTGCTGCTAATTTTACTTACTGGGCTTACATTCCAAATCCTCCTTTATTAACTCCAGTCACTTGGAATGATGATCCTCCTTTAATTTATATTAATGATAGTTCGTGGTTCCCGGGGCCTGAGGACCCCCGAGGACCTGAGTTTCCTGAAGAGGAAGGGAGACTCTTTACTTTGCTTAATCATTCTGCCCTTGGATTTTTGCATACTCCTATATGTATTGGCTCTGTTACACCATGTCTCTCTCTCACAGAGCAAACTTGGACTATTCCTAATGGAAAAGAAAATCGTACTTTTAAAGATTTATTTATGATTTCTAGTAAAGGATTTGTCACCCAACAATCAAGTACCCATAGTTTTCCACCTTCCATTCCTACTTGCCCTCTTCTTAACTCTTGGGACAAGAATCAATCCCGAATTCACTGGGATGAGTGTCGGGGAACCTTAGATAGAATAATTATTAATAATACTTTAGAAACAATTATTGATTGTGGACCTTTTGGTCCCGCCTCTCAAGTTTGTAGAAATAATGTTTGCACAGAGCCAAGACAATTAAAGGATCAAATTATTGGAGATAATTTGTCTAGAGTAATCAAGTCTTCTTTAAATATCTCTATTTTTTGGAAGGAAAGAGTTTTGGCTCCCCCTCAATTAAGAATGATTAAACCAATTAGAGGTCCGTTTCAAAGAACTTTATGGAAGGTTGTCTTAAGCATTGGACCGAATAAGTTATGGAAAGGAAATCTTACCCATAATAATAACAGTTATATTTTTAAATATGAAAAGACTGGACAAATTTATTTACAAGTTTGTCTTAAAAATCCATTTGTGTTTCTAATAGGAAAATTTAGTATTGATCAGAATTTGAAATTCGTTGAATGCCCGTTATGCAGATTGTTTACTTGCCTTAATTCCTCTACTTTTAATTACCCTCAGGATCAGATGATGATTTTGAAACGTAGAAAAGGATTGTGGATTCCTGTTCAAACCTCTAGGGTTTGGGAGGGATCTCCAACAATTCATGTTGTTCTCCAAATTCTCCATAAGATTTTACATCGAACTAAAAGATTTATTGGCTTTTTAATAGCAGCAATATTAGGAATTATAGCGATTACAACTACTGCTGCTGTCTCTGGAGCAGCTCTCCACCAGACAATTCAAACGACCCAATTTGTACAACAATGGCATGAGAATGCTAGTAAAACTTGGAATCAGCAATTAAGAATTGATCAAGAAATCAGTGTCCGTCTAGCTGATCTGGAAACTACTGTGGTTTATTTAGGAAGCCAACTGGAAAGTCTCCGGACTATTATCATTTTGAAATGTGATTGGAATACATCCACTCACTGTATAACTCCTTTTTCTTATAATCACACTCGTACTCCATGGTCTGAAGTTCGAGCTCATCTTTTGGGGGCATATGCCCAATCTTACTGTTGACATACAACAACTGCAGCAAGAAATTGACCAGATGTCATCTGCTAATCTCCAGCTTCTTCCTGGAGAAGAGGCCTTGTCCGCGGCGGCGGAGGGGCTGTCTACCTTAAATCCACTTACATGGATCAAAAACCTCGGTGGAGGTTTTGCTCGTGCCTTTGTGTTTCTAATTATAATTATGTTTCTGTTTTGTTTAGTCCTCCGGTGTGGCCAAAAAACCCTCCGGTGAGCAATAGACGAAGAAACTGCAAAGTCCGTGTTTCTCCTTCTCCATAAACAGAAAGGGGGAGATGTCGCCTTACAGCCGATTCTTAGACCACCCCCTCTGCATTAGCCTCTGACCCATTAGTTGAGAGAGTGTCTCGGAAAACTGAGGCCGGATGGAATGATATCTGTAAAGCTCTCTAGGGGGGCGTCTCGGTCCAACCGGGACCTGATGGAATGATATCAGCTGTCTCCCCTGGGAGGACATGTAATTATGTCTTGGGGCAATGTGGTGGAGTACGAAGGCATAGCATTTGCTGGAGTACACTGGGAAAAGGTCAATGGAAAAGGCCTTAAGGCACACAAGAATACATGGTTAATGACTCTCAGCATAGCAGTTTACTTCCTTGAAAATTTTCAATAAAAACCATGCGTCGACCCGATTTGGCGGCTCAGTCTATCTCTGAAGGCTGAGTCCCTTGGTCTCGCTCTTAAATCTTACTTCTGTCTCTGTCTCTTTATTCAATCTGCGTCACCCCTCTCGTGTCCCATTTGCCCTTGCCACGCAGGACGTGACACTAGTAGGGTAGCCTTTGGAGGAAAAAGGGGTGCTGTAATAAATGATAAATTCCTAACTGGGTGGATCCTGGTGGGTAGTTACACCCCAGGCCTCTAACTTCTTTAGTGAAAGGTTCTTAAGCCAGTCCTCTCTATGTTCTTGTGCATCTATGTTAACACACCTTTGAAAGGCCAGATAATACCCCTCCAGCATGGCAGCCCACCAAGACAACACGTAACCTCGTAGCTATCCTGTGATCCAATCCCGATGCCAGCCTTGCTTTGTATTCTTTATTTTCCATCATTAATTTTAGGTGTATAAGAGAAACTGTAAAATTTATTCTTGGGAGCATTTGTAATCTTACTCCCCGGCAAATGTCCTCAGTTTGGCTTAAACTCATAAAAATGGACAGGTTTGTACATTTTTTTTCTCAACAGGCCCTTCTAGGCAATAGGAGCAGGAAAACAGTGGTGAAAGAGAGAGTTTGGACAGAGATGGGGGGGAGAGGATCAAAGTGTTGGATCCGTGGGCCACAGAGCCACGTGTTACCTGGGACTGAAAGAGAGGACAAGGGGTGACAAGGAGAGGAGAGGAAGAAACAGCAGGCCGGAAGTCTAGCCACCTGGGTGTGGCAGAGAATAAGGTTGAAGGGGTGTAACTGGGAAGAGCTCAATGATAATTCCAACATGGGCCAGTGAAGCGACGCCCTCCACAACTAGACTGAAGAACAAAAGGACAGCAACTTGTCTGTTCCCCTTCCTCGATTCCTTAGCGTTGTTCCTCTCTCTGAATTTCCCAATAAAATCTTTTTTAAAAATTCTGTAAAGGGCCGGCCGAGTGGCGCGATGGTTAAGAACTGGCTTGGGACGCCAGAGGGCCCCGGTTCGGATCCCACATATGAGGGCCAGTGACACTGCCCTCCACAGCTAAGATGCTGAACAACAGCTCAACCTGGAGCTGGGCTGCCATGAGTCGCTGGCGACTGTGTAGGCTGCAGCCCCTGTGGCAGTGGGTTGCCATGGGCTACCGTGTGTAGCCAGCAGCCTCAGCCAGCAGCCGCAGTGAGCGGCCGTCCAGAAGCCGGCGACTGGTCTGCCTCACCTGGGAAGAGCGCAATGATGGTGCCAACACGGGCCAGTGAAGCAATGTCCTCCACAACTAGACTGAAGAACAAAACAACAGCAACTTGCCTGTTCCCCTTCCCCGAATTCCCCAGCACTGTTCCCATCCCCCCAATTCCCCAATAAAAATCTTAAAAAAAAAAAAATCTGTAAAAAACAAAATAGGTTCTCAAGCCCTTGCGCCCTCTCTTCTCATTCTGGCACCCCTATAATGCGAATGTTGATACGCTTCTCATTGTCCTGGAGGCCCCTTAAACTCACCTTAATTTTTTGGATTCTTTTTACTTTTTGATGTTCTGATTGAGTGTTTTCTGCTACCTTATCTCCTACATCGCTCGTTGGATCCTCTTCTTTATCTAATCTACTGTTGATTCCCTTAATATGTTCTTCATTTCCATTATTGGATCTTTTATTTCTGACTGGTTCTTTTTTATGGTTTCCATCTTTATTTTTATATTCCCTATCTCTCTGTTGAAGTTCTCCCTGAGATCATTGAGCATTCTTATAACCAGTGTTCGAAACTCTGCCTCTGATAGATTGCTTATCTCTGTTTCACTTACCGTATTTGCCGGCATATAAGACGATTTTTTGGTCCTGAAAAATATGCCTCCAAGTGGGGGGTCGTCTTATACGCCAGGTACACTTCAGATAGACTGCCCATAGTGCTTGCCCCGTGCCATAGTGGCCTCCCGATGCCCGCCCACTTCATTCCACATACCGTTCAGGCATCAGCAGCGCTGCTGGGTGTATGCTCGGTTGTTATGCGATTTTGCTGTTATGCGATTTTACCACACTCGCAAAATCGCACACAGCCGACCATACACCCAGTATGATAGCGCAAAATCGCGAATCGCGATACCATACTGGGTGTATGGTCAGCTGTGTGCGAATTTGCGAGTGTGGTAAATTCGGGTTACCGTATATTTCTTTACATATGCATTGAAGATTCGCGATTTTGTGCTATCATGGTGCCTGTTAGAATGTTGAAGAGCTCGCACTTGCGCACTAGTGAGGTCCCAGGGAGATGCTGATGCAAGGGTGGACCAGACTGCTATAGTGACAGGGCGGGCAAACAGGGAGCAGGGACCAATCAAATCAGGCTTTGTATACAGCCAACAGCCAACCACAATACTGCACCATTGTACAGTACAGCATAGAAAATGTCGACCAGTCAAACCCCTATCATCCCTATCATGGCACCAGCCAAAAGAAAGAAGTATGATGCAAATTTTAAACTGAAAGTTATAAACTTTGCTAAGGAAAATAATAATTGTGCTGCTGCAAGACAATATGGAGTAACAGAAAAGATGGTTCGGGACTGGAAATCAAATGAGAAAGCATTAAAGAGTATGCCAAGGGGTAAGTGTGCATTAAGAAGAGGCACCCCACACTGGCCAGAACTCGAAAAACATGTAGCAGAAATGGTGGCTCAACATCGCCAAAACGGTTATGTGGTGACACGAAATACAATACGCTTGTTTGCACTTCAGTGGGCCAAATCAAATCTGATATTGTTTTACCTTTTATTTGGTGTGTGGAAGGTGTGCGGAAGAGGGGGTAGTCTTATACGGCGAGTATATAACAAACTCTGTATTTTGAGTGGAAATGTTAGGGGGTCGTCTTATACGCCCAGTCGTCTTATACGCCGGCAAATACGGTAGTTCTTTTTCTGGAGCTTTGTTATGTTCTTTCATTTGGGACATGTTTATTTCTCCCCATTTTGGCTGCCTTCCTATGTATTAGGTAGGACTGCTATGTCTTCTAGTCTTAGTAGAGTGGTCTTATATATTGTGTTGTTGGAAAAGTCATGACCTATTTTTGCAATGAAAACCATAAAAATATACATTATGACTTTTCCGACGACTGAATACTAGGTGTGCTGTGGAGTTCAGTGGCCCAATCTTTCTGATCGCCTGAGCCACATGCTCTAGGTGCATCCCTTATGTGGGTTTTGTGTGCCCTGTTCTTGTAGTTGAGCCTTGGATTAATAATTGCACATCAATGTGAGGGACTGACCCTTGGGCTCACAGGTTGTAAAGACTGGCCTTGACTGCAGTGGAAGAGTTGTTGTGCAGGGGCTGATCCTACAGAGCAGGGTGTGCTTCAGCAGGACTCTGGTAACTGCCCAACCCGCCCCTTGGCAATGGCTGGGTGATGCACCAAAATTATGTGGACTCCTATCCCCTGCACTGGAATCCTGGTCCATGATGGGGCTGGTATCTCTCGCTCCTTTAGATGGGAGACCCCCACAACCGAAACAGCCCTCCCAACCTTTAATGTTCACATGCGGCTGTGGGAATAGCCCATGCCATGTCTCTGACTTTCATATCAGTCTGGACATGGCTTCTTCTGCAAGTTCTTAGTTGAAGGGCTTCGCTTCAGCTTGATTTTATGTGATTCTCCATAATGGTTATTTTGTAGATTGGTTGTAACTTTTTTTTAAAGATTTTTATTGGGGTATTGGGGGGATGGGAACAATGCTGGGGAATTGGGGGAAGGGG
The DNA here is from genome assembly GCA_031876335.1 of Hipposideros larvatus. Classification (NCBI taxonomy): domain Eukaryota; kingdom Metazoa; phylum Chordata; class Mammalia; order Chiroptera; family Hipposideridae; genus Hipposideros; species Hipposideros larvatus. Next base: position 743,067 of record JAVKSA010000061.1, read on the forward strand.
AACAGACAAGTTGCTGTTGTTTTGTTCTTCAGTCTAGTTGTGGAGGACGTTGCTTCACTGGCCCAAGTTGGCACCATCATTGCGCTCTTCCCCGGCGAGGCAAATCAGTGGCCGGCTTCTGGACGGCTGCTCCCTGTGGCTGCTGGCCGCTCACGCTGGCTGCTGGCTACATACGGTAGCCCATGGCAACCCACTGCAACCCACTGCCACAGGGGCTGCAGCCTACACCGTCGCCGGCGACTCACAGCAGCCCAGCCCCAGGTTGAGCTGTTGTTCAGCATCATAGCTGTGGAGGGCAGTGTCACTGGCCCTCATATGTGGGATCCGAACCGGGGCCCTCTGGTGTCCCAAGCCAGTTCTTAACCATCGCGCCACTCGGCTGGCCCTGGTTGTAATTTTGATGTGGTTGTGTAGAGTAGGTAAACACAGCGTTTACCTATTGTGCCATCTTGGTTGTCCTATATTGTTTCTTAAGTATCTTTTCAAATTTTTCATTGCAACTTTTCTAGCATAGTTTTCCAGCTTTAGCATTTCTTTTGCACGTGTGGAATCTCTGTGATTTTCTACATGAAAGATAATTTTATCTGTAAAAACGGTCATTTAACTTCTTTTCAATTTTGAATTTTGATGACATTTCTTTTTCTAAGCTAATTGCTCTGGCGAAGACTTCTAGTGCTTTCTTGAATAGTAATGCAGGGAATATGCATCTTTGCGTTTCTCCTTATCTTAGAGCTCAAGCTTTCAGACATTGACCTTTGAGTTTAATGGTAGCTGTATGCTTTTCAAATATGGCTGTTATTATGCTGAGGTAATTTACTGTTACATTAATGGCTTTTTTTTTTTTAAGATTTTATTGGGGAATTGGGGGAGGGGTACAGCGCTGGGTAATCGGAGGAAGGGGAACAGACAAAGTTGCTGTTGGTTTGTTCTTCAGTCTAGTTGTGGAGGATGTTGCTTCACTGGCCCAAGTTGGTACCATCATTGCGCTCTTCCCCGGCGAGGCACCTCATTCGCCGGCTTCTGGACAGCTTCTCATTGCGGCTGCTGGCCGCTCACACTGGCTGCTGGCTACACACGGTAGTCCATGGCAACCCACTGCAGCACGGGCTAGAGCCTACACCGTAGCCAGCTACCCAAGGCAGCCGAGCTCCAGGTCGAGCTGTTGTTCAGCATCTTAGCTTTAGAGGGCAATGTCACTGGCCCTCATATGTGGATTCCGAACCGGGCCCTCTGGCATCCCAAGCCAGTTCTTAACCAACGCGCCACTCCGCTGGCCCTGTTAATGGCTTCTTAACAGGCTGTTGGATTCTATCAAAAGCCTTTTCTGCCTTACTGAGATCATGTGTTATTTTCCTGTCTTCATTCTCTTAATGTGGTGGGTTGCACTGATTAACTTTTTTTTTTTAATTGGGGAATTGGGACAGGGGAACAGTGTTGGGGAATTGGGAAGGGGAACAGACAAGTTGTTGTCCTTTAATCTTAGTTGTGTAGGGCTCAGCTGCAAGTCCACTCACCATCCAGCCACCTGTTGGTATTACAGGGCAGTTCAGCTCAAGGTGCCATGTTCAATCTTAGTTGCGGGTGGACATAGCCTACCATTCCATGCAGGAGTCGAACCACCAACCTTCATCTTAGGAGCACATGCTTTCCCCAGCTGAGCCATCCTGCCACCTGTTGGCAGGTCAGCGGAAGCTCTGCTCAGGCGCAGCTCACTGGCCCATGTGGGACTCGAACCAGCAACTGTGTTACTCAGAGCTCGCACTCTTAACCAACTGAGCAACTCGGCCGGCCCCTTTATTGACTTTTGTATGTTGAAACATTCCTGCTTTATGTGATAAATCTCCCATGGCCATTCTGTATAATTGCCTTAATGTGTTGTTGAATTTGGTTTACTAGTATTTTGTCTTTGGTTCAATACTGACTGGGTACATTAGTCCGTAATTTGTTTGTTTCTCTCTTGTACCTTTCTTGGGTTTGCTATAAGCATCATGCAGACTCCATAGCATGACTTAGCAACTCTTCATTCTTGAATTCTTTTGTAATATTTTTAGCAGAATAATTGTTTTTTCCTCTGTCAGTGTTGTTAGAATTTTGCAGCAAAGGCATATGTTCTGGGTTTGTTTCTTTTTATGTTGTTGGATATTTTGATTATTGCTTGAATCTTTCTAGTTAGAATTTCATTCACATTGTTTATTCTTTCACAATTGGTCCTGCTATATTTTTAGAAATTTACCCACTGCTTTCGAGGTTAGTAGTGTTGTCATACAATACCATTCCTACCACTCTCTTACAATCCTTTAAAGAATTTCTATGACATCAGTTGCAATGGTTCCTGTTTCATTTGTGATTTGACTTATTTGAATCTTATTTTGTGTGTGTGTGTGTGTGTGTGTGTGTATATATATATATATATATTTATTTATTTATTTATTTATTTATTTTTTTAGCAGAGCCATCCTGCCACCTGTTGGCAGCCCAGCAGAAGCTCAGCTCGGGCTGGGAATTGAACCGCTGTTGCTCAGAGTTTCCAGTGTTTAGTGAGCTCTTAACCAATTGTGCCACTTGGCCAGTCCTGAATCTTGTATTTTTTACTTAGTGTTGGTAAGGGTTTATAATTTTGTTAATCTGTTTATAATCCAACTCTTATTTTCTTGATTTTTAAAATATTGTTTTCTAATCTCTTTTATTTACTTTTGCTCTAATACTTCTTATTTTTTAATTTTTCTACTAAACTTTGTTTTAGTTTGTTCTGTTTTTTGAGTTGTAAAAGTTGATTTCTGATTTGTGGTGTTTCCTCTTTTTAATGTAAATACTTACCACTTAGCTTCTCTTTGTGCTGCTATCACTGCATCCCATAAATTTTAGTTGTATTTTCACCCAGATTTTTAAAAATTGCTGTTGTGATTTCTTTTTACTACTGGTTGTTTAATGATTGTTTACTTTTTACACTTTGTGGATGTTTCTGTTTTCCTTCTGCTGTGTGTTTGTAGTTTCATTTCATTGTGGTTGTAGTAGATGCTTTTTTTACTGCAATTTGTAAAAGAGTTTCATATTTGGTTTGTGGCTAACATGTGGTCTATCATTGAGAACATTCCCTGTGTGCTTGAGCAGAATGTGTTTTCTGCTGATGTTGGGTAGAGTGTTGTGTATTTTTGTTAGATTCCTTCCTTCTGTGATGTTATTTAAGTGTTCAGTTTTTTTCTTGATCTTGTGTTGGTTGTTATATACATACCTAAAGCTGAAGTAGTCAAATCTCATACGATTACTGTGCTGATATCTATTCCTACCTGCATTAATGTCACCATTTATCGCATATATTTGGGAGCTCTAATATTGTATGCATATATACTTATAATTGTTATATGTTGCTGCTGAATGGGCCATTTTACTATGATAATGTCTTTTGCCTCTTGTCAGTTTTTGTCTTACACTCTGTTTTATCTCCTAGAATTTAGCAACTCTGACTGTCTTTAGAAACAGGTTTGCATAGAATATCTTCTTTCCTTCGTGTACTATTAGCCAATCTCTTTTTAGATTTGTGAGTTTAACAGTTCCAGCTCTTTGACTGTCTCACTGAATCTACGTTTCCTCCTTTTCCCTTTTCTATTGGTTTTTGTTCAGGCAGGATTTCTGGTCACCCCTGTTGCCCATGATTTCAGAGGAAATGAATTTACTCTTTTCTGCTACTCAGAATGTTTGGTGAAATGTTTCTGCTTCATCACAGGTTTTGCCTTAGTTTCATTTTTCTTGTGCTATTTAACTATGTGAGAAATTTTGAAGTACCCATTAATGTTATAATAATATAATACTGATAGTTTTAAAAATCTTGAATCATTGTTTTATGAGTGGAATACTCCAATAATCTATTTGGCTTCTGTTAATGCCTATATATCTAAATGTAGATGGATAAAATTCTATTTGTATGTTTCCATAAGTATTTCCTAGAAGCTAAAGTATTCACAATATATTCTTTTCAGTTTGTGCAATGTTTTACTAGCCTATGATAGCACCTCAAAAAATCAAATTGTACAATTGATACGTTTCTATTGTTTCAAAGTTGTTGAAATACACATAGATAAAAATGATAATGAATAAAATTATTGAAAAACATGTCAAGAGACAACTCCTCTCATTTCACTCACTTGTTTGGTATATAAATGTGTGCATGAGTGCATGGATGTGCAAGTCCATGATTTTTGTAAAAGACATCATTTCATGAAGAAATTTTATGTATTTTAGCAGTTTAAATTATATCTTAAACATATTCCACGGTCTTAATTTTTTTCTACACTATCATGTGAGTGATTTAAATAAAAGTAAAAATTGTAGCATTATGTTCATGATTGCAGATGTCATGACCTTTCATACAGTGCAGTACTGTTAACTTTGAACTTGTTTCAAGTTTATTTCAGTTAGAGAATGCTTTGTCAGTGTACTTTTAGGGCTCTGTCTGTTACTTACTGTTGAACTGTTTAGGTTCAAGTCTGAACCCCACCTCCTGAATTTGATTGTTTGCTGAGTCAAATTGTTATTTGACCCGAGGCGGGTTTCTTAGAGTTTCTGTGACAAGTTTTGTTCCGTGTAATATGGGAACATGATTGTTCTATAGTGAGCCATTATGTTGTTAAACAGTTAAACTATGTAAAGCATTTAGACTAATGCTTAGTGTATAGGACATGTTCAAAAACTTGTACTTATTGCAGTAGTTATCGTCATCACAATTTAAGGGTCTGAATTTTTTTTATTGTGAAATAAACATTTTTTAAATTAGTTTCAGCTGTACAACACAGTGCAGTAGTTATAGTTTTTACCCCTCAAAGTGACAGCCCTCCTCCCCCAATCTGCCGCTGCCCTCCTCCCCCAATCTGCCGCTGCACTCCCCCCACTCACATCATACATATCTATTACAATTCCCTTGACGCCTCTGCCACACTGGACTCCACGTCCCGTAACCATATATATATATATTCACTTATAGTTGACATACAATATTATACAACATCAGCTTCAGGTGTACAGTGCAATAATCAATCCTCTACCCCATCCATGAAGTGTTCTCCCTAACAAGACATGTGAACATCTGACACCTTACAAAGTATTTACAACATTATTAATTATATTCCTCAAACTGTCTTTCATATTCCTGTGACAATATTGTAGTTACCTATTTTTGCTGTCTAATCCTTTCCGTTTCTCCCTCATCCTCACCTTTCTCCCAACTAGCAACCATCAGTTGTTCCTCTATATCTCTGAGACCATTTCCATTTACTTTGCTCCTTCATTCAGTTTTTTAGATTCCACATATAGTGAGATCACATGGTATTTGTCTTTCTCCGACTGACTTATTTCACTTACCATAATAGTCTCTAGGTCCATCCATATCGTTGCAAATGGTACGATTTCATTCTTCTTTAGAGCAGAGTAATACTCCATTATATAAATGTACCACAATGTCTTAATCCAGTCATCTACCGATGGGCATTTCAGTTGTTTCCAAGTCTTGGCTATTGTAAATAGCGCTGCAATAAACATAGGGGTGCATATATTTTTTTGAATTAGCGTCTTGGATTTCTCTTGATAGATACCCCAGAGTGGAATTGCTGGGTCATACGGTAGTTCCATTTCCAGTTTTTTGAGATACCTCCATACTGATTTCCGTAATGGCGGCACCAATCTGCAGTCCCACCAACAGTGCACCAGGGTTCCCTTTCTCCACAGCCTCGCCAGCACTTGTTTGTTGATTTATTGATGATAGCCATTTTGACCGGAGTGATGTAGTATCTCATTGTGGTTTTTATTTGCATTTCTCTAATGTTTAGTGCGGTTGAACATTTTTTCATATGCCTGTTGGCCATCTGTATGTTCTTTTTAGAGAAATGCCTCTTCATACCTCTGCCCATTTTTTAATTGGGTTGTTTGTTTTTTTGGTGTTGAATTGAATGAGTGTTTTATAAATTTTGGATATTAACCCCTTATCAGATATATCATTGGCAAATATCTTTTCCCATTCAGTAGGATGCCTTTTTGTTTTATATTTGTTTGATGATTTCCTTTGCTGTGAAGAAACTTTTAAGTTTGATGTAATCCCATATGTTTCTTTTTTCTTTTATTTCCCTTGCCCGAGGGGATATATCAGTAAAAATATGACTGAGGGTAAAGTCTGAAAATTTACTCCCTATGTTTTCTTCTAGGAGTTTTGTGGTTTCAGGTCTTACATTTAAGTCTTTATTCCATTTTGAATTTGTTCTTGTATATGGTGTAAGTAGGTTGTCCATTTTCATGATTTGCACGTGCCAAATTTTCTCAGCACTATTTATTAAATAGACTATTTTTACTCCAATGTAAATTCTTGCTTCCATTGTCATAGATTAAATGACCGCATATGGATGCATTTATTTCTGGGCTCTCTATTCTGTTCCATTGATATGTATCTGTTTTTATGCCAGTACCATACTGTTTTAATTACCGTAGATTTGTAGTATGATTTGATGTTAGGTAGCGTGATACCTACCTCTTTGTTCTTATGTCTCAAGATTGCCATGGCTATTTGGGGTCTTTTATGGTTCCATATAAATTTTAGGATTATATGTTTTATTTCTGAGAAAAATGTCTTTGGTAGTTTGATAGGAACTGCATTGAATGTATATTATGCCTTAGGTAGTATTGACACTATAACTATATTAATTCTTTCTATCCATGAACATGGTATGTATTTCCATTTATTTGTATCTTCTTTGATTTCTCTCTTCAGCGTCTTATAATTTTCTGAGTACAGGTCTTTTCCTTTTTTGGTTAAATTTATTCCTAGGTATTTTATTGTTTTTGACATAATTGTAAGTGGGATTGATGTCCTGATTTCTTCTTCTGATAGCTTATTATTGGTGTATACAAATGCAACTGATTTCTGAATGTTAATTTTGTATCCTGCTACCTTACTAAATTCATTGATCAGTTCTAACAGTTTTTTGGTGGAGTCTTTCAGATTCTGTCTATATAGTATCATGTCATCTGCATATAATGACAACTTTACTTCCTCCTTTCCCATTTGGGTGCCTTTTATTTCATTTTCTTGTCTGATTGCTGTGGCTAGAACTTCCAGAACTATGCTGAATAGAAGTGGTGAAAGTGGGCAGCCTTGTCTTGTTCCTGATCTTAAGGCGAAAGCTTTTAGCCTTTCCCCATTGAATACAATGTTTGCTGTGGGTTTATCATATATGGCCTTTATTATGTATGGATCTGATCCCTGTATTTCCACTTTGCTAAGAGTTTTTATCATAAATGTCTGCTGGATTTTGTCAAATGCTTTTTCTTCATCTATTGATATGTTCATATGATTTTGATTTTTCGTTTTGTTAATGTGATGTATTACGTTAATTGATTTGTGGATATTGAACCAACCTTGCATACCAGGAATGAATCCTACTCGATTGTGGTGTATGATCTTTTTAATGTGATGCTGAATTTGGTTTGCTAGTATTTTGTTGAAGATTTTTGCATCTATGTTCATTAGGGATATCGGCCTGTAGTTTTCTTTTTTTTGTAATGTCTTCGTCTGACTTTGGGATCAGAGTAATAATGGCCTCTTAATGTGCTTGGGAGCCTTCCCACTTCTGTATTTTTTGGAATAGTTTCAGGAGAATAGGTATTAATTCTTTCTTGAATGTTTTGTAAAATTCGCCTGTGAATCCATCTGGTCCAGAACTTTTGTTTGTTGGAAGCTTGTTGATTACTGATTCAATTTCTTTGGTAGTAATCAATCTGTTCAGAGTTTCTGTTTCTTTTGGTTCAGACTTGGTAGATAGTATGCTTCTAGAAATCTATCCATTTCTTCCAGATTGTCAAATATTTTGGCATATATTTGCTCGTAGTATTTTCTTAGAATTTTCTGTATTTCTGTGGTATCTGTTTTCACTTAACCTCTTTCATTCCTGATTTTATTAATTTGGGTCCTGTCTCTCTTTTTCTTGGTGAGTCTGGCTAAGGGTTTGTTGATTTTGTTTCTCTTTTCAAAATACCAGCTATTGGTTTTGTTGATCTTTTGTAGTATTTTTTTGTCTCTATTTCATTATTTCTTCTCTGGTCTTTATTATTTCCTTCCTTGTACTCCCTTTGGGCTTGTTCTGCTGTTCTTTCTCCATTTCCCTTAGGTGTAAAGATAGTCTGTTAGTATGAGATTGTTCTTGTTTCTTTGTTTTTTTGTTGTTTTTTTCCATTTTTTCAGCTGAGCCATCCTGCCACATGTTGGCAGCCTCGTGGCTGCTCAGCTTGGGCTGGGACTCGAACTGCTGTTGCCCAGAGCTCACACTCTTGAGCGAGCTCTTAACCAACTGAGCCACTCGGCCAGCCCTGTTCATGTTTCTCTGGATAGGCCTGCATTGCTATGAATTTTCCTCTTAGGACTGTTTTCGCTGCATCTCATAGATTTTGGGTTGTTGTGTTTTCATTTTCGTTTGTCTCAAGTTAGCTTTTGATTTCTTCCTGATCTCAGTTTTGACCCAGTGGCTATTTGGTAGCATGTTATTCAGCCTCCATGTATTTGTGTGCTTTCCGGGTTTCTTCTTATAATTGATTTCTAGTTTCATAGCATTGTGGTCAGAGAAGATGCTTGATATGATTTCAATCTTCTTAAATTTATTGAGACTTGTTTTGTGTCCTGACATGCAGTCTATCTTGGAAAATGTTTCATGTGCACTTGAGAAGAGTGTATATTTTGTTGTTTTGGGTTGAAAAGGTCTAAAAATATCAATTAAATCCAGCTGGTGTAAAGTGTCATTTAAGGCCACTGTTTCCATGTTGATTTTTTGTCCGGAGGATCTGTCCATTGGTGACAACGAGGTGTTGAAGTCCCCTACTACAACAGTGTTGCTGTTGATCTCTCTCTTTATGCCTGTCAAAATCTGTTTTATATATTTAGGAGCTCCTATGTTGGGTGCATAGATGTTTTCTAGGGTTATGTCCTCCTGTTGAATTGATCCTTTTATTATTATGTAGTGTCCTTCTTTGTCTTTTATTGTAGTCTTCATTTAAAAGTCTAGTTTGTCTGAAATAAGTATTGCTACTCCACCTTTTTTCTCATTTCCATTTGTATGAAATATTTTATTGTATCCCTTTACTTTCTGTGTGTGTCTTTTGATCTGAGATGAATCTTGTGTGAACAGCATATGCATGGGTCCACTTTTCTTATCCACTCAGCCACTCTATATCTTTTGATTGAAGCATTTAGCCCATTCACAGTTAAAGTGATTATTGATAGGTGCATATTTATTGCCATTTTGTTATTTGTATTTCTGATCTTCCTGGTTTAGCTTGTTTTCCCCTTTCCTTTGTTTAAAAAAGCCCTTTTTACATTTCCTGCAATGCTGGCTTGGTGGTAATGAATTCCTTAAGCACATTCTTTTCTCCTTGAATATTAAGTGGGGGCATGAATTTTTTTAAAGACACTCTGGAGTCTTTCACCTCTGTAGATACTACTCATGCTCTAGCTCATCTTGACATTGAATATCACTCAGTGTGTAGAACATATCCATCAGGGGTCACGTCTGCCTAATGTGGAGATATGTCTATTTCCAATTGAAAGGAAATTTATGAATGTAATGTAACCGAGAACTGTATCAACAATACTTCCTCCATTTCAAGGAGTTTCCCCAGTGTCAAAGCCCACATTCCTAATATATATGGGAATGACCTTAGGAATCCTTCAATACTGACAAGCGACCAGAATGCACGCAGGAAGAATTCTTGAATTTAATGAGTATGGCAAAGACTTTAGGGTGCGTTCAACCCTAACTAGACATCAGGTAATTTATACCTGAGAAAAACCTTACAAATGTACTTTGTGTGGCAAGGCTTTTCATAGAAAATCACACCTGGCAAGTCATCAGAGCATTCACATAGATGACAAACATTATAAATGTAATGAGTGTGGTAAAGCGTTTAGTGTGCATTGAAGACTCATTTACCATCAGGTCAGACATCCTATCTTAGAAGTCATCAGAGAATCCATATAGGAGACAAACCATAGAAATGTAACGAGTGTGGGGAAGACTTTAGTATAACTTTAAACCCAACTTATTATGAGATACTTTATACTGGCGAGAGACCTTACAAATGTACTGGATGTGGCAAGGCTTTTAGGTGGTGCCTTAAACTCAGGACTCACCCAGTAGTTCATACTTGCAAATGTAGTGAATATGGCAAAAGTTTAAATTAGAGCTCAGTCTTTACTAGATACAAGAATATACATTCTGGAGAGACACCACACCACTGAATATTTGGCAAGGTTTTTACAGGCACAGTGAGTATAGCAAAGGCATTACTTTGAGTTCAAGTATTATGCAACAACAGAGACCCCATAGAGAAGAGAAATTATGCAAATTTGTGTGGCAGAGCCAATTTTCAGGTCTCACAATTTACTGAACATCAGAATGCAGGTCTTTGAGAGAAACCACACAAAAGTGATGTGTGTGTTAATGCTTTTACCCAGAGATCAGAAGGGTGGGGACATCATACGGTTCATGGTGGGCGCAACCTTATAAATGTCGTGAATGTCATAGGCTCTTCACCAAGTTCTATGCCTTTGGAGTAACGACAGTTCACCCAGGAGAGAAACTGCTCCAATATTCTGAACAATGGAAATGTTTATAAGAAACCATGTCCTCAGGATTCACTCAAGTTTTCATATTGCGGCAAAATTCTTACAAATGTACTGAATGTAGTAACATTTTTAAACAAGTCTCACAACTGACCTCACGCTCAGGAATCCATACTAAGAACAGCTAAATCTCTAGTTCTCTAAGGTTAACCTGGGGTGTTACATACTTCAGAAAAATTACTAATCAAACTATTTTAAAACTAAGGACATTCTATAAATTTCAGAAACCAGAACATGTGTAAACAGCCCATTATTTTTAGTGTTTATAATACTTAGTTATTTGAGTTCTGTGGAAAAGACTACATTACTATTTATTAATTTTAATTTGAAGTTAAAAGTCTATTGAAGTTAAGCATTCCTTACAGGCCTTTCATGATCGTCCCTGGGAAGCAAAAAATACAGTGAGTGGCCTACTTCATTAGGTATTTATCCATGCATCCTGGAAAAAGAAGGACACTGAATATCAAGTTCATTATTGTATGAATTAACATCAGGGAAGGCAAGGGGTAACGTAAAACTATGTTATCAGTCTTCGTACTTACTAGGCTCAGGGTGCCCACCTCTAGACAGGCCCCTGGAAGTCACGGGAAAGAATATTCTACCAACTAAGCATGAAACAGCAGGCTGGAAAGCAAGGGGCTCGGCTTTTCATGGGAGGAGAGTGATAGGTTAACGGGTGATTACATGGTAGAAATAATGCAGAAGGAATGGTGAGTTTCTCCATTGAGTGGCGATAACTGCTGTATATCAAGAGTAATGAAAATCTTGTCTTATTCTCAGAAATGATAGAGAACAGTTATCTGACAGGGGAGCTTAATCAAAGGAACCAGGATGGTGTGTGAGTGAGTGTGATTCACACTGAAGTGCTGGCATTAGCTTTTGCCCGTGTTATTGGGAATGTATTTTAGAGCTCATGTTTTAATGAATAAAGTTAATCATTTTTCATAACCCTGAATGAATCATGTTACTTGTACCAACACTATTTTATCCCAAATCTGTAATGTACTTCATAACAAACAGCAGTGCACCATTAGACTCTGAAATTTGAAAGAATTGATACCAATTTCCTTCCATCGTGGGATCAAGGACCATACAATTTAGGGGTCATGTACTCATAAATTGCACTGGAATTATTCTCTCCACAATCTGGCTCATGTATTTATGAGGCTATAATAAAAATATAGTGGTGAAATCTCAGCCTGATCTTTAAAACCTTCCCATCATTCATAAATATACACCATAGGGTTATATTTATGTCCTTATTTGTACCCAAATGCAACCCATGACATACTCCTTCATTACATGAAGTGAAATAGAAATATAGTAAATGTGAAAAAGTATGAAATCAAGAACATTTCAGGAAAATGTATAGAGCTTTTGAGCTTGGAGCACTTAGTGAAATAATTTAGGTGAGCAATGTATAATGGGAATGCTTCTGTTGTTGTTGGGAAAATCGGAAATTTCATATATTCACTCTCAAATCATTTTTGTGAACTTGCACTTGTAACCATTCACAACAGGGTGGAACCCTGTCCAAAATTTGGTTTGCATTTAGAGACTGATGCTGTTATACACTCAAATGTTAAGAGATTACTTTTTATATTAAAAAAGCATGCTTTCTGAAAGTAGTGTCACGTACTCTTTCATGTCAGGCAAATCAGAGTTAAAACATAAGTCAATTTAATATGAGATTCAATGCAGCAGAGACAAACTATGAACAAACCATCAATGTGTTTACACAGCAGTGAATTACCCACACTCATGTGTGCGGTGTTTAGGACCACTAGTTTATCTCACACCATCAGTCCACTTATAGAAATTACTCCTCCTAGCTTGTGTCTTTGCCACTGGATTAGTTTCTACCCCACAGTGACCCCTTTTTGCTCTGTGACCACTTATCCCATCTCCTCATCAACCTCTTTCTCTTACAGACACTGGCTCTCCCATTGAAATGGGAATAGAGTCATCAATTCCTTTCTGCAGCCTGGACGGCAGGCTCCACCCCATTCTGACAATAAAAACTGTCTTCAGATATTTGAGTCTATTTCTTAGGAGGGGTGTAACCATTCCTGGATGTCACCTGCATCCATGTAGAAATCAGAAAAGCAAGTAATAACATGCCATGTTGTTTTCATGACAATATGACAATGAAGAACTGACAGAAATGAAGGAACTCATTGGCAGGCAGTATATAAGGACATACCTGTGTCTCACCTGAGACTGGTAAAACTTACCATTAAGAAATGCTTTGTGGGTCAAGGGCAAGTTAAAACTCAAAACCACAGCACAGTCTAAATGAAGGACATGGCCCCAGTGCCCCTTGAGCTAAACTGCTAGTTGTTAAAATGACTGCAGTGAAATTGCTCTTTTTGGACTAAAGGGTTCAGTGAACAGAAATGACAGGTGCAGCTCTCCTTGGAACACCTAAAAAGCATGAAGACCCTGGAATAAATCTAAAGAACTAGGCGTGCTTTGCAAAAAATGGAGTTTGGAGGTACTGGAACGTGGAACTGTTTAATGTCCTGTTGTACTATTGAGACTTCTACAAACTTGTCCTATAAAAAAACTGAGCTAATAGACTCACAACAGTCTTTAGAACTATAGCTGTTTATGAGAAGGATGTAGCTTGGGAAAGCTGCTTGTATATTAGATGTGACTAGGTGACGTCAGGAACAAGAAACAGAAGGACTGGCTATTCATTTACAGGTGAACTGGAGTCAAGAAAGGCTCTTTCCTGATTCTTGCCCACATAGACAAGGGCCCCGGCTCCCCTGGGGAGGGTTTATTGAGTTGTGATTTCTGTGTTTCACTGTAATGTGTTATATGATGAGGACTTCACTCAGGGCTCTGAATCAGGAATCTCATAAGAAGATTCTTATAAGATCAGAGGAATCTTATAAGACACTCATTTGTGATGAAGTCATGTGTAGGTAAGACTTTTGTCCATTGCTTTTGGGACAGAAGTAAATATATTGTTTTGTGAGCAAAGGAAGAACAAATTACTTCTGATGGAAGCTGCACTACCATATATTGTAGCATTAATTCCAATTATCACTCTCCTGTGAGGTTACACATCTCTGCCCCTTGATGTTAACCATGACCACTTGCCCAGGCAACGCTTCCTTCCTTTGGGATGATTGTACTTCGTACCAACATTATGGCAAGCTTGGCTGTGAGTTTTCACGACTTCCTTGGCCAATTTGATGTGAGTACAGGTGGCATATTTGAATTCTAAAGGGACTATTTAGGCATCCTTTTTTGCTTCTAACTCTGTCTTTCTCTTCTCCCACCCCAGATGGACTGAAATTTCCCAGAATCTATTTATGGGGCCAAGCAAGAGGTAGACAATGAGAGATATAATATGAGGAAGAAAGAAAGGTTTGTTGTTAGAAGCCAAAGAGAACTGAGGGGTATGTGTTACCACTGCTAAACTTCCAGAAAGTTGCCTGGTGTTCTTTCAATTGTTGGGAGCCATTTGAGAGCAGTGAGGCTGCAAGTTGAGAAAGCTGCAGCTCTCTATGCACTGTGTGCTCAAAAAGCTACAGACCTCCAGTTTCTGTGAGCAGCAAAAAGAGGAACTGCTGGAGAGACTTGTTGACCAGCAACAGCCAGCTCATCTCCTGTGCCATGGGAAAGCAGAAGTCCCTTGGAACCTTGCCGAGAGCTTGCCTGACAGCCGTGGCCCCTGGACGATCAGGGCAGGAACCCACCGAATGGTCCCTGAGCAGGATTGATCGGCGCGAAGAAATGAGAAATGAGAGAATGGCATAGACACCAAAGTTGGGATTCAGAGGGTCACTGACTGCGGATGGCAGACAGGACAAATTTTATTAAAAGGCATAGTGCTTATATATAGAGCAAGTTCTTCTTTTACCAGGAATAACTCTTACCTAAGCACAGGGGTTTTGGTAGGGGGTTTTTGGGGAATGAGGAACCCATGTTCCTGACTTAGGTGTTTATTTATTTTTTACCTGAGCCATTGCCACCCGTTGGCAGCTCCACGGCAACTCAGCTCGGGCCATGAATTGAACCAGCAACCCTGTTGCTCAGAGCTCGCACTCTTGAGGGAGTTCTTAACTAACTGAGCTACTCGGCAGGTCCTAAGTACTGTATTTTGAATAATGGTTTACTCTTTATTACAAGCTTGTATTTTGCATCCTTTTTTCTAATATTTTTCTTGTTGTTTGGATTTTTTTCTTTGGTACTACCTTTAAAATTTAAGCATATCATTGAATGACATATTTTCCTGAGACTGTTTATCATTCAGTAATTATAACTTCTGCTTATGATGGGGGCCTAAAATGGTTTACACCCACCACCTCCACCAAAAATCATGTTATTGCATGTAAAGTTTTCATTTCTCCTTTTTTTATAACACGTTTTTCATATTTAATTTGATTTTATTTATCTTATTCCCACCCCAACCCTCCAATTTGGCAACCATCAGCTTGTTCTCTATATGTTTGGGTCTGTTTATATTTTGTTTTCTTTATTCTTTCCAGCCGTGTTGACCCTGTCTTTATAAAAGAAAAGCCCTCTTCTGTCTGACTTGTTAGTGTAGGTGTTGTACTCAGAGGATTATATCTAGACTAATAATATTCCCTGTAAAGTCTCTCTTCACCCAAGTCCAGATTTAAAACTTTTTTATAGTAGTAAATATTATGCATTTTATGTGTGTTTGTTTAAAACTGTAGAGTTTCTGTATTTGTGGCACAGACTTTAATTCACCAGGTCAAACTAGTTTCTGTGTTGTTCAAATTTTTGAAGTCTTCAATAATTTTGACATCTTTAATAATGAAAATTTTTCTATCTGTTTTATAATGATTTTACAGGGAGACATATGTCAAATTTTTGCATTGATTGAGAAAATTTTCGTTTTCTTTCTCTGAATATGTTCATTTTTCTTCCTTGTAAATTTTACAAGCACCAAAACTCCCCATAAAGAAGATGAATTCTTGACTTTTAGTATTATGATAGGCTTTGCTTTAGTGATTCTGAGTTAGATGAAGAGACCACCAGCCCTGAATTTATTTGCTTGTGACCGTGAGAGTCCAAGTTGACATCTCTTTCATGCCAACATGGCTGGTTGGCGCAATATTCCATAATACCATATAATCTCCATAATCTATCTTCAAAAGATCCTAAAATGTATTCCCAACATACTGTTTTTTCTTTTAAACCATGTTCAAGAAACTACGTCATGAAATGATTTGATGAAAATATTGTATCAAACTTTTAATTATCAGGGTACATCATACAGATTAAAACTCAGGGTGCATATTATAAGTATAATCAAGTAAAATCTATCTAAAAGGTTCCATTTTCGCAACTGGAAAGAATTCTTTTTTTTTTCTTTTTAAAGATTTTATTGGGGAATTGGGAGAGAACAGTGCTGGGGAATCGGGGAAGGAGAACAGACAAGTTGCTGTCCTTTTTGTTCTTCAGTCTAGTTGTGGAGGACCTTGCTTTACTGGCCCATGTTGGTATTATCATTGCGCTCTTCCCGGCAGAGGCAGATCGGTCGCCGGCCTCTGGACGGCCGCTCCCGGCGGCTCTTGGCAGCTCACACCGGCTGCCGGCCGCTCACGTTGGCTGCTGGCCACACACAGTAGCTTATGGCAGCCCAGTGCAGCAGGGGTTGCAGCCTACACCATCGCCGTCAACTCATGGCAGTCCAGCTCCAGGTCGAGCTGTTGTTCATCATCTTAGCTGTAGAGGGCAGCCGTGTCACTGGCCCTCATGTGGGATCCGAACCGGGTCCTGAGGCTTAGAGCTGGCGTCCCAAGCCAGCTCTTAACCAACGCGCCACTTGGCTGGCCCTGGAAAGAATTCTTGCTAGTATCAAAAACGACATTTACAATAAAGATGGCAAAGTTTTGATCCATTCTTCATAAATAACCAAAAATCAAGTTATACATATTAGAGAAAAGCTTTACAAATACAATGAACTTGGAAGGTCTTTATACAGGATGAGTCTTCACTAATCATCAGAAATTCATACTGGAGGGATCTTAAAATATAATGAACTGGGCTACATATTAAACCAAGAGTAAAGCATTACTAAACATCACTAAATATACACCTAAGAGAGATAAAGTGGGTGCATCAGACCTAACCTAAAATAAAGGTAATGAACACCAATAGTCTGTAACCAATGAGAAAGACTTCTGGTAAGATGGCGGAATAGACAGACACTGAGCCGACTACCTCGGAGGATTACACCAAAATTACAAATAATTTATAAGATATTCAACCTCGGAAATTCCCTGGAACCTGTAACCAATGAGGGGGAGGCAGATGAGAGCCCAACCCGACCCAAGCTGTGGCCCCACCCCTTCCCCTCGGTCCCTCCCTCACCCCCAGGGCCCCGCCCACTCCGGGCAAATATTCCTGCCCCGCCCAGGACCTTAGCCATCTCACAGGCCCCACCTGCGGCCAGAAAGCAGATCCGGAAGCGGCCAAGGTAGAGAGAAGGCCTGGTTGGCAACCGTGAATTTTGCTCTTTCTAGTTTAAACTTAAGCGTCTCAGTCCACCGTCCTACACTCCTGACGCCTGGGGGTCAGTACCGACGTTGAAGTCCCCGCACCCGCGCCCCCTACAGCGGTGAGTCCGGCGTCCTGGGGAGACATCCCGATCCCAGGCCTCTTCGCTGCCGGGTGGAGGGTCCGCGGGGGTTTCCGGGTAAACTGAGGCCGTTCCCCTGTGGCCTCTCCGCCTTCGGGCCACTAGACCCCGCCTGCCGCGTTGTTTTCCTGCTTAAAACCCCCCACCGGGCAGCGCTCCGCCGCGCGGTGTGAAGTCCTGGGAGACGGACTCGGGAGACGAGTCCAGCCGTTGGCGCCCCTCCCCCAGCCTCGCCCCGCAGCCCCGGGAGCCCAGCCTCCTCTCTGCCTGGGGCTCTGCAGACCCTCCCCGCCGCCTGGAATCCCCCTCGTCCTGGTTTAATAAGAGGCCCGAATCCCAGGAAGAGCACAATTTTCAGGTTGGTGGGATTTAGGAGGGAACACCCCGGGGTGTCACCAGGTCACCCCCTCACGCGGGGAAGGGCTTTGTGTAAGCTGCGACTGTGAAGGGCAGGCCAGGAAATCGGCATCACTGGGGTACGAGGGGGTCCCTAGAAGGCGACATAATGAGAGAAGAATATGTTGGGTCCAGACAATTAACAAAGAGGCTGGATGTTACATTAGGGTTCCGAAATTTTATTAAGCTGAGCTCAGCGACCGTCTCATCCACTAAGGGAGAAACGGAGGCCAAGGCTGGGGGGTGGGGGGTCACGGAGGTATGGTTTTTATAAGGCAGGGCTGTATGCAAAGTAAATTACAGAAGCCAGAAAGAATGTGTAGTTATCTTAGTTAAAACCGCATTCCGCTGTTGTAACAGTGTTGTTATGCCCAGATGTCCAGATATCTTAACAGTACATTGTGACCAGGTGGAGTTGACTGTGTAACCTGTTTCTCAGAAATATGTATGTAATCAATTTTAGAAACCAAGGACGGGGTTGAAAAACTAAAGTTAGTTTGTTTCAAGGCCTCCTGAAATGTTAACATGAAGGCGGGGAAAGGAAGGGGGTAGTGCAAAGCCTGAGGAAGGGGGAGGAAGGGGGAACTGAGGAATGTTGTTCTTTAACCTTTTATTCCCCAGCAGAAGCAAAGCAGGTGTACAGAAGCAAAAATAGCTGTTAGTTTTTTTGTGAAATGGTCCAAACCAGTTGTGGCAAGAATACTCTTGCAAAACATTCTTAATATTTCTGTTGCAACCCATTTCTTGTAAAGCTAGGTGTTTACTAAACGGGAAGTTCTGCTTAGAGTCTAGCTGGAGTAGCTGAAGTATGATTTTTAAAAAAGTGAGTCTGTCTGGCCTAGGGTCCGGGCCGGGATCCTTTCAATGGGGAGCAATCAGACAGATCAGGGAGAAAGAGCAACTGAAGGTGAACGCTTTCAAGAGTTTCACAGAAAAGGTGCAGGGAAGGGAACGGAGGGAAGGGGAGAAATCAGGAGAAGGGAGAGGACATTAGTGGAGAGAATCTGGGTGGAGAGGGACACAGAGGAGTACACAGTAGCAGAGGAAGAAGGGGTGCCCCCACCTGGATGCTCTGTGAGCTGGTGGAATGTGGGTGATCAAGTCATGATATATTGATTGTTGCTTTCTAATCATTTTAACAGGTGCTGCACTTTAAGTCACATAGATGAGAATGAGAATTACAAAGCTCCAGTTTCTAGTGCTTGTGTGCTTAATAATTAATTTCATCACCCATAGCTTCCATGGGCAACCCTCATGCAGCCAGAGGACAGAGACCTGTGTCAGTCAGTCTGGGTTCCTTCTTTTTTCTTGGGATGGCATGAGGGATGTGACCTGGGACAAGAAATGACTGAGTCTGTCACCACAGGATGTTTTCTCAAGAAATATTAAAACCATTGTGTCTCTTTTTCTTATATATGGAGTTTACTTCTTCCTTTCTCCCTCTCTTATATTTGATTCATTGTTTTTATTTTATTTATTTTTAATTGGGGGAGGGGAACAGTGTTGGGGAATTGGGGAAGGGGACCAGCCAAGTTGTTCTTCAGTCTTAGTTGTTGAGGGTGCCAGTTGCCATCTGGTTCCCGACTGCAATGTGTACCCTCTAAGCTCAAGATGCTGTGTTCAGTCTTAGTTGCGGGCGGGCATAGCCCACCATGGGACAGGCAGTCTTGTTAGGAGCCTGTGCTCTCACCAGCTGAACCATCCTGCTACCTGTTGGCAGATCAGCGGTCGCTCAGTTTGGGCACAGCTCACTGGCCCGTGTGGGAATCAAATCAGTGACCCTGTTGCCCAGGGCTGGTGGTCTTAACCAAACTGTTAACTCACTGAGCCATGGGACTGACCCTGATTCATTGTTTTTGTAAAAGCAAATCAAGATAAATCTTAGCCTGCTGAATTTCTGCTTTTTTTGTAACTAGTCATTAACTTCTGAAATAAGTTTTGGTGACATCTTATTACCAGCTCTTATTCTTTTCTAAATATCAGGTAGTCTCCATTTTTAAAAAATGTTGACCCTAGAAATAATTACAGTAAATAACATCTTGAATCGCTTTCCCTTCTAATAACATTTTGTCTAGTTTAGATGAGAAGCCCTGCATTCTTTCTACTCTTTATCATGTTGAAACATCCATTGGTACTTATCAATAATATTAGGACACTTCAGTGTGCATTTGGTGAGGATGTCCGCTTGAGAACCTAGTGTGGTGAGCTATTTTGATATTCAGCAGCTTTTGTCTTCAATTTCCATGATTTGTGAAATTAGTGAGATGGGAGCTACTAAGTAGCTGTCCCCTCAAGTCCCAGTTGTTCATTCTCTGAAAATGTGGAAGGACGGACCCGACAGACCTGAAACTCTGTTCCCACAGAGCCAGTCTATTCACTATGAAATAATTAGATCAGTGTATTTTCATAGTTAACTCATGTTTGCAAGTTTTCAGCACCAAAATCTGTGTTTATTATTTTATGGTTTTTAACTAATTCTCTGTGATTTCCTGGAAAACAGGAAGGCAATACACCCTGGGAGCCATCCCTTCTAGAAGTTCCCATGCCAAACCCCCACACTCCCCAGAGCTCTCAGGAGTGCAGAGTCTGAGATGGAGTCTGAGACCAGTAGCCCAATGTGACAGGAAACAGGTCTGGGGAGCAAGTCAGCTGCCCCAGGGGACTAAAAGACATCATTTCCTGGGCCCCCTGCAGACCTGCAGAACCATAACTCCTTAGAGTGGGCCCTGCTCCCCCAGGGACCTGCATGCTCATTGAAGCTAAATGGTTCCCATCAGGGTTTCTCCTAGGTCACTTGGGAATTTCAAAGAGTGATGTCACCTGTGCCGTCCCCCTGGGAGTTGGATAAGCGGTCTGGGTGGAGCATTATTGTTGGTTAAGTGAGGTGTTCAGGTGCCTCTCACCAGAAGCCAGTGATTAGCTGGCGGCTCCTAGACACAGTTCTGACTGTTGAGAGAAACCTTTGCTCAAGGAGAGGTAACGGGGTGCTCTGTTGCATTTGTTGGGGGCAGGAGAGTATCCCACGTTCTCATTGCTGTAGGAATTTGTGGACGTCTGTGGAAGGGGAGAGCATGTGGGTCAGGAAAGAGAAAACTGACAGTTCTGTCTTTACTTAGGAGCTGCTTCTCCCTGACTTTCTTGTGAGAAGGGCCAGAAACGGGCGACCTTCTCAGCATTTCAGGGTCCTTCTGGCTGTCAGTTTGGAGGAAGTAGATGAGGGGCCTGAGCTGACGCCGTTGTGGGCACATTCTCAAGATGCAGATGTGATTCCCCAGAACTTCACCTGAGGAAACAACCCAGAGCAGAAATGGCTGCTTCTCAGGTAAGCGTTCTGTCCTGGGTCACAGGTTGTGTCTGCTTTCCTCCTAAAATCGGTGGGTTTAGAAACTGCCACTTTCAATTCTCTACTTCTGATATTCCTGCTTAGCAAGTTTCCTTTCAACTACTTATTTTTCCCTTTCTTGTCATTAGAATCAAGGTCAGCTCTGTAAAATGCTCTGCCTTTCTCCCAGAGACTTCTCTGTCTGCATTCTGTCCATCCAGGCTCCCTCAGGACGTGAGGAATCTCACCGTAATCTCTGACCCTCAACTACTGATAAAATCCACCTGGAAAGGGGGTTGTGTCCAAGGTCCCTATTGGGCAGGTTCAGATGCCTGGTGTCCTGAAGGAGGGAGGTGTAGGTGTGTGTCCTGTGACTGCAGCGTCACAGCTGTAGACGGGGGTAAGAATGTGCACCAGGACCTAGGATGGCCTCTGCTCCAAATGGCTTGGAATGTTAGACAAAAAAAGAATTATTGGAAGTGTCTTGCTCACTAGATTGGTGATATTGACTTGCTGTTTAAATGCACTATGAGACTTACAGAACACAGGAGCTATATTTGCAGTCAAATGTGTATAAAATTAATATGTTTATGATCAGAATCATATTATGATTTTCTTAGTTCTTCATTTTTGCCAGTAACATGACAGCAGTGACACTGTGTCCTTCCGTGTGCCTCGGCCAGCTGATACCCATTTGTTCCACCTAACTTTCACCTGGTTGAGGTCCTGTCTTCACTATAAAGTTAACATTGTTTTCTTTATCATTAATAACAGTCTGCAGGGATTTGTAGAAAGATGTGCAAAACCCATCACATTTCATCTGGAAACTCCCTTTTCTTCTTAGTTTCTCTGCTTTGATAAATGAAGGCCCTCAGCTTTCTTTACTAGAGAGAGTTGGCTTTTGGCGGGAAGGCTTTAATGAGTCAGGCCTTGTTCCTGAAAATTTTTATTATATTCCATACTCATGTCACAGACATTCCCTACGTCAACACTGTTTGTGTTTTTAAGAACATTTACAGCAATCATATTATTAAAGTTTTTTTGTTTTTTTTTTTTAATTTTTATTCGGGTAATGGGGGGATGGGAACAACGCTGGGGAATTGGGAGAAGGGGAATAGACAAATTGCTGTCGTTTTTTGTTCTTCAGTCCAGCTGTGGAGGACGTTGCTTCACTGGCCCAACTTGTCACCATCATTACGCTCTTCCCAGGCGAGGCAGATCAGTCGTTGGCTTCTGCACGGCCGCTCACTGCAGCTGTCGTCTGCTCAAGCTGGCTGCTGGCTACACACAGTAGCCCATGGCAACCCACTGCCACAGCGGCTGCAGCCTACGCCGTCGCCGGCAACTCACGGCATCCCAGCTCTGGAGGGTAGTGACACCGGCCCTCATATGTGGGATCCGAACCGGGGCCCTCTGGTGTCCCAAGCCAGTTCCCAACCATCGCGCCACTAGACCAGCTCTTAAAGTTTTTAAGTGTGGTAAATTTGTAATGGATTAATCAGGACAAATGACAAGCAAATTTTTTCAAAAAACAGCAGAATAACTTATGTTACTATGTATGATCTTCTCCCTATTGTATTTATAAAGTACAGAGTGTCATCCAAAAGACATTTATTAGATGTACAGAATTGAAAATAATTGTTGTTTCAGTGACGTGAAAATTTCCTTCTGTGTCATTTTTAATATGCACACAGTTCCCATATGTATGTCTGTCTGTGTCAATAAAATCTTTACACTATTTGATCTATTCTTTCTTCTTACTTGCTTAAATTGATTCTCTTTTTCTCAGTTACAGAAATAGCCATGTAGCTCCATTAGAGTTGTCTATGTGTATTGGTTTCTGTCAATTTTGAAACATTCTAGAGAAAGTTTGGTATAAAACCCAAGCTTGGGCCAGCCAAGTGGCGCGTTGGTTAAGAGTTGGATTGGGGGCCGGCCGAGTGGCTCAACTGGTTAAGAGCTCGCTTGAGAGCGCCCGCTCTGAGCAGCAGGGCCCCGGTATGGATCCCACATGAGGGCCAGGGATTCTGCACTCTCTACAGCTAAGATGGTGAACAACATCTCGACCTGGAGCTGGGCTGCCGTGAGTCGCTGGCGAGGACGTAGGCTAGAGTGAGGCTGCAGTGGGCTGCCATAAGCTACCCTGTGTGGCCAGCAGCCAACGTGAGCATCCGGCAGCTGGCGTGAGCTGCCAAGAGCCACCGTGAGCAGTTTTCCAGTGGCCGGCGACGGATCTGCCTCACCTGGGAAGAGCACAATGATAATATCAACATGGGCCAGTGAAGCAACGTCCTTCACAACTAGACTGAAGAACAAAAGGACAGCAACTTGTCTGTTCCCCTTCCCTGATTCCCCAGCGCTGTTCCCTTTGCCCAATTCCCCAATAAAATCTTTAAAAATAGAAAAACCCAAGCTCTACCATTTAGTGGATGCATGAGAAAATATTTCCATACAAGAGGACGTATGATGTTGTTTCCAATTTATGGGCTATATGCATTACGAGATTGTGTGCATTATGAATTAATATGTAAAAAAAAGTTAGAACAGTCAGTAGTATACAGTCATTTCAAAACGTTTATGTTGCTATGCTTGTATGAGAAGTGTAAATTCCATAAAACTGTCAGTTCAAAGTCATGTATGTATTTTGGCCTTTTTCCTTCCTTTGTGCAATGGAACAGTGTTACTCGAGACCAGAGATACTGGTGTCACTAGTTAAAAGTGAGTTTGTTAAGTGTGGAAACTCAGGCCGCACCCTAGAACTCTTCATTTAGAATCTGCAGTTTTATAACAGTGCAATTCCCTGTCCACATGAAAATTTGAGAAGTACTTTGGATTTTTAACACACAAAAAGCCATATGCCTGTGTTGATGCCTGAATTTAAATCTATTTTGTAGAATAAAAGATGTATGTCTCTCTACAGTGGTTTGTGGATCATACGTCGTTCTCCTTTCTCAGAGTTAGAAAACACACTGGAGAATATTACTGTCAGTGGCTAGTGTTCCATTCCAGACACTCTCCTAGGTCAAAACCAGTTCTCAAGTCTGTTTTCATATTGAGTCATGTTATGACCTTGTCTGTGGTCACGTGGTAAATGTGCCTTTTGTTTCAGGGACGGTTGACATTCAGGGATGTGGCCATAGATTTCTCTCAGGAGGAGTGGGAGTGCCTGCACCCGGCTGAGCGGAAACTGTACGTGGACGTGATGTTGGAGAACTACAAGAACCTGCGCTCCCTGGGTGAGGCTGACTTCCTTCCAGAACTCCTACCCCACTGCAGGGGTGTGTTTCCTTCATCAGTACAGCGTCTCCTGGGAGCTTGTGCTCTTTGTGGTTGAGTTTCAGATCCTGGCTCTGAGTAGCAACTGGGGGTTTACTGGTGTAGAAAAGAAGACTTGATGATGTCCTTGAAGTGGAATTCAGGATTTGAAAACATTCCAGGATGTCTAGTAGAGTAAAGGTGCTGGTAGATAACTGTTTTGGGGGAATCCATTTCTAGAATATTCTAAGTTTCTGCAATGTTCGTTTTATTCACCTGAGCACATACTGGATTGGAAATTGGAGACTCTCCATCTAAACTCATGTTTCTTTTATGAACAAACAGATCTTACTGTCTGTAAGCCAGACCTGGTTATCTTTTTGGAGAGAATTAAGGAGGCCTGGGATGTGAAGCAAAAAAAGAGAGTATCCATCCTCCCAGGTAGGTGGGAATGAAAGAGCAGATGACACAGGTGAAAGGGCCAAAGGTCTCTGAGGAAAGCAGACCTTAAGATGTGGTTTAGGAAGCTCTGCTTTAGTGAAAAATGTGAGAAGCCCAGGTTTCTTCCTGTTGCTGTCACATCCTCTTAGAAACTGCCCTGCTCAGTGATCAGGGCTGCATTACAGTGAGAGTGGATGTCCCTCTGGACTGTGGGGGCCGCCGTGGGCTGGTTACTGTTCCATTGTCTCAGAGACCAGGGCAAATCTGTGCTGCTGCTGAGGGATTCTCCCTGAGGCCATTTTTAAAATTCTGGTCTTGCTTCTTGTAAGGAGTTTGTAAAGGAAGTGGTGGAGGTCCTGGACTTTGGAGCAGAAATGCCAGTGGCACTGGGTGTTTGGGAGCAGGTCATTAACAAGAACTGAGACAAAGAGTTTTTCGTTCCAAAGGCTTTATTTCCAAGTTTGGTGTCCGTCTCATTAAAAGTCCTGGCGGGTGGGGAATTTATAGCTGAAGCTGGATACAGAAGCAAAAAAAGCGGTTAGTGAGTAAAAAGAGAAAAAAACTTGAACAAACAGAGTTAACTTATTTTCTAGCTAGCCATAAAACTTGGCAAGTTTATTTTCTTCTAACAAACTATAAATCAGGACTTAGTTATCTTTTCCCTAACAAGCAAGCTATAAAGCATACCTAGCTTATCTTTTCCCATTCTCTTGACAAGATACTTTGTTAATTTTTGCTGAAGCAGAAGTTTCTTTCATTCCTCTGGGCGGGGGTCTTAGCCTAGGCTCTGGGCCTGGGTCCCCACATTCCCCACTGGTCTTGTAGGGAATCAAATCGTTGATTCGTATTCCTGGAGGGTGGTATATTGGTGGCGGAGGACTAAAAGCTTAACTTGGCTAACCTGTCGACGAATGAAATTAGTGAGAGTATTAAAGATACAGGGCCCAACCATGAAAGCGATGAGTAAGAGAACTAGTGGTCCTGTTATGGCAGAAATGAGAGTGGTGAGCCATGGGGACCAATTAAACAATGACTGGTACCAGTTTTGTTGGCTTGTTTGAGTAAAATATTTTTCTTTAAGATCTTCTCGAACTAAAGCTAAAGTGTCCCTAATAACCCCTGACTGGTTTGCATAAAAGCAGCAAGCCTCCCCCAGAGCGACGCAGAGACCCCCTTATTTTAAAAAAAGGAGATCCAGTCCCCTTCTATTCTGGAGGACAACCTCAGCTAGGGAGTCAACCTGAAGTTCGAGGCGAGAAACGGAACTCTCGAGGTCTCCTAAGTCTTGTGTTATCTGGTGGCTAAGAGACTTGAAATTCTGGTCCTGAATAATAAGGGAAGAAGTTCCAACAGCCGCAGAGCCCGCAATGCCGAGACCAGCTAAGATCGGAACTAGTATAGGGGCCGCTCTCTTATTGCGAGTAGAAAGGAAGTTTAAATGTTCTCTTCCCCCTTCGCCGCTATAATATTGGACTCGTGGCAGAATGTAAACTAAGTAGCAGAAAATAGGTGATGATTCGTCAGAATGAAGGAGCCACAAATTAACACATTTAGTTATGTCATTTGTGCAAGCAAACCAGGTATCAGGCGGAGCCTGTAAGTACTTAGAAGGAATAATGTTTTTTATGTAGGAGTCATTAAACTGTAGGATGGACTTGCAAAGAGAAACATAGGGGGAGTTGGAGAGGGCGTATGCCTGGCCGAAAATGTAAGTTTCTTGCCCTTGCTGACTTCCCAGTGTGAGAGCCGGTTGAGCCCACGCGCAACTGTTACATGGGACCAGAGGGAGAGCAGAGTTAACCGTGCCCAAGTCCAAGTAATACGGCGGCTTGGGGTCCAGGCAGAGCCAGCAGTCCTGGGCTTCCTCGGGATTCGTGGAGTTGATGAGGGCATGAACTGAAATTAATATTTGAAAAAGTGGAGTAGCCCGGGGACTGGAAGTCGGAGTAGCGGGCGGAGCGAGACAAGCGGCTGGCAGCTGCGGGCGCCTGGGAGGGTCAGTCGTACTGGGGATGGAGAGGTGTTCGGGGTTAGAGAGTGCCGGTAGTGGTGGAAGGACTGGGATGGGGAGGATGATGTCTTTGTTCGGGCCTATGGGTTGTGAGGGACTACGGACCTTGAATCTCTGAATAGTAAATTGGGTCCCGAAATCCGGTGCAAAGAGATAAAGACGAAACCCCCATGTTCGTCCTTTGTCCCATTGCTTGGAATTAGGCTGGAAAACAGTAATTTTGAGAGGGTTGCAGGTATTTAGGATTTTACAGAACTCGTCGCTGGTGAGACTAATGTAAATGTCTTGGTCCTCATTTTTTTAGGATGCTGCAGTCTCACAGCCCCAAGAGGCGTAAAAATGTACACCCTGGCCCTTGCAACGGGGTGGCCTGTTTGCCGGGCAGGCATAGAACTGAGTTCCCCGAAGCGCCCTTTGATTAACTAAATTCCGACAGTTGGCGCGGACGCCTATTAGACCGCCCCTGGCAGTCGTGGGGGGCGGCATCTGAAAGGGGATGTGTAATTTACAAAGGTCAACCAGTAACTGGACAAAGGTGTCCCCAGGAGGTCTTATATGGGTGGCTATAACAGTTTCTGTCCCCGTAAGTCGTAATTTCCATTTTTCTGATATAGTGGCATGGGGGTTTTTCGAGTGAGACCAGCTAGAAGCAGCTTGGAGTAAAAAGAGAAAGATTAAGAGGGGACCCTTCCCAGTCTTATTTTTTGATCGCCGGGGCTGCTGAGTATTTTCCATCTCTCCTCAGGGTCCGGTGGCGCAGGTTTGACTTGGGTGTGGTGTATCCAAGTGGAGATTCCAGCAACCTTGAGAGCGGTGGGGGTGGTCAAAGTGATGTCGTAAGGTCCCTTCCAAGTCGGCTCGAGGGTTTTGGAAGGGATGCGTCGGACTAGGACAGCGTCACCAGGCAGGAATGGGTGGGGCTGTAGGGGCCCATTGTCTGGTTGTGTGGCTTTGATGATCGGCAGCAGCTCAGTCTGGAGCATCTGTAAGGCCTGGAGAGACTGAATTAAAAAGTGGTTAGAGACTTCAGATAGAATCTTAATCTCTAACCGAGGGAGGAGGGGGGGAGGCCTTTCATATAGGATTTCAAAAGGCATAAAACCCACTCGATATGGGGTACAGCGGACACGGAGCAAGGCTAAAGGAAGCAAATCTGGCCAGCCAGCACCAGTCTCTAGAACAAATTTAGTAAGAGTCTCCTTTAATGTTTTATTTATCTTTTCAACTTGCCCTGAGCTCTGCGGCCGATATGCACAATGAAGTTTCCATGAAATATGGAGGGCCTTGGCTAGCAATTGAGAGACACTGGCCGTGAAGGCTGGGCCATTGTCGGACCCCAAATACCGGGGCAAGCCAAATCGGGGGATGAGCTCCTGAAGGAGTTTCTTAGCGACGACGGAGGCTGTCTCTGTCCGGGTGGGATAAGCCTCTACCCATCCGGAGAAGGAGTCAACAAAGACTAGTAAATATCTGTAATTGTATTTGCTGATACGAATTTCGGTGAAATCTATTTCCCAATGCTCTCCAGGGTGACTCCCATAAAATCGAGTTCCCATCTGTCGTGGGTGGGGGCTGGCATTAACTTTAGTACAGGTAAGACATCTCGAGGTGATGTTTTGAGTGAGGGCAGAGAGGTCTGTTACCTTGAATTTGGATCGAACTAATTCCCCGAGCTTCCTTGCCCCGAGATGGGTGAGCTGATGGAGTTGCGTTAGGAGCTGTCTTCCCAAAGTTTTAGGTAAGTAAAGTCGATTATCTTGGGCCCTAAACCATCCATCCGGTTGGAGGCGGGCGTGCTGCGACAAGAATGAATGATGTTCCTCTGCAGTGTATGTGGGGTTCTTAGGGAGATATTTTAATAGCTGGGTAGTCATAATATTAATTGGCCCCACTGGTCTTATGGCAGCTTCCCGGGCAACCTGTTCTGCCGCCTGGTTCCCAATGGCTTCAGGGCTTATGTCCTTTTGATGTCCCCTGCAGTGTATTACTGCGACCGCTTTTGGGTCCCAGATGGCTTCTAAGAGTATTAAGATTTCTTTCTTGTTTTTGATGGTCCTGCCTTCTGATGTTAGGAGGCCTCTGTTTTTATAAATCTCCCCATGGACATGAACAGTGGCAAAAGCATATCTACTGTCTGTGTATATGTTAATGGCCTTATCCTTTCCGATCCTGAGCGCCTGGGTGAGGGCTATGAGTTCAGCATTCTGGGCTGAGGAGCCCCTGGGTAGAGCCTGAGCCCATCTGACTTCCCCAGTCAGGGAAACTACCGCAGCCCCAGCATACCTGACTCCATCCCTGACATAACTGCTTCCATCCGTGAAGAATACCTCATCCGGTTCAGGTAGTGGTACGTCAGTCAGGTCGGGCCTCACTAAGCAGGTCTGAGATATGACCTCAAGACAGTGATGGAGTGGGGCGGCAGGATCCGAGTCGGGAAGCGGGTGGCCGGGTTGAGGGTAGTCTCCTTTTGAAATCGCAACCGTGGCTGGTCGAGGAGAAGGGCCTGATATTGAGTTAGTCTTGTATTTGAGAGCCATCGGCTGGGAGCCCCTTTTAGCAGAGAGTCTATTGCGTGTGGAGTAGTAACGTGTAAGTCCTGCCCGAACGTAAGCTTGTCGGTTTCCCGGAGAAGCATGGCCGTTGCAGCTATGGCCCAGAGGCGAGAGGGCCAGCCTGACGCAACGGGGTCTAGTCTTTTGGAGAGGTAAGCAACCGGCCTTTTCCAGGGGCCCAGAGTCTGTGTTAAAACCCCTTTTGCAATGCCGTTTCTTTTAGCTACAAACAGGTGAAACGGCTTGGTGACGTTGGGGAGAGCAAGTGCAGGGGCCAAGATGAGGGCCTGCTTCCAGGCCTTAAATGCAGCGTCAGTCTCGGCTGTCCATATGAGCGGCGAGTCCCCCGCTGCAGTAGCTGAGTATAGGGGCCTGGCAAGCTCTTCGAACCCAAGGATCCAAAGCCGGCAATATCCCACAGCACCGAGAAACTCCCGGACCTGGCGCTTTGTTGGTGGAGTGGGGATGTGTGTAATGGCTTGAATTCTTTGAGCTGAGAGGGCCCGTTTTCCCTGGGCAATGTTATATCCTAGATAGGCTACTGAGGGGGTGCAGAGTTGTGCTTTCTTAGCAGATACCCGATAACCCAAAGTTTGTAGGGTCTGTAGGAGGTCCTCCGTGGCTTGTTTGCAAGTCTTAAAGTCCCGGGCTGCTAGGAGGAGGTCATCTACATATTGAAGTAGGGTGACCTCCTTATGTTCCTTTCGGAAATTACTGAGATCCCTGTTTAAAGCCTCATCAAAAAGCGTGGGAGAGTTCTTGAACCCCTGAGGCAACTGGGTCCAAGTTAGTTGACCCGAGGTGCCCCGCTCCGGGTCAGTCCATTCAAAGGCAAAGAGGGGTTGACTCACCGGTGCCAAGGGAATGCTGAAGAAGGCATTCTTCAGGTCGAGGACTGTGTATACCTGGTGGTCCGGTGGAAGCAGGCTGAGCAGGGTATACGGATTAGGCACGGTGGGATGGATGGTTTCCACCCTCCTGTTGACTTCTCGCAGATCCTGTACCGGTCGATAGTCCTGGGTATCTGCCTTAAGGACTGGAAGAAGGGGGGTATTCCAAGGAGAGGTACAAGGCCGGAGAATCCCGGCGTCTAAAAGTCGTCGGATGTGATGGCTTATTTTAATCCTGGCTTCTGACTTAATAGGGTACTGCCTGATCGCAATTGGGGTTGCAGATGGCTTTAGGGTGACTACTATGAGTGCCTGGTGAGCTGCTAGCCCTGGCGGGTTGGATTCAGCCCAGACTAGCAGGTAAAGATCTTGGAACTCCTTGAGAAGTGCCTGTGAGGAGACCTGGTGACTTTCTGGTTGAATTAAGTATTCTTCAGAAATGGGGCAAGTGACTAAGATTTTGGCTGGGGGCCCGAAACTTAGACTGGCTTTGTCTTCCAAAAATGAGATTTGGGCTCCTAATTTTCTTAGAAGGTCTCGGCCCAGGAGTGGATAGGGGCATTCTGGTATTACCAAGAATGAATGAGTAACTGTTTGGGCTTCTAGAGCGACAGTTCGTTTGGTTGTCCATGAATAAAGTTTATTTAGGCTTCCCGTTGCCCCCTGGACGGCAGTTCTGGCAGTCGAGAGAGGCCCCTGTGGCTTGGTCAGAACAGAATGGGCAGCTCTAGTGTCAACTAGGAACCTTATAAGGGTGGCCCCCGACTTGGGAATTTACCATGGGCTTGCGGGGGCTGAGTCTTCAGTATCTCCCATGGCTAGGATGGGCTTTGGATTAGGTCGTCGGAGCTTGCAAGGGCATTCGTTTTTCCAGTGTCCCTTCTCCTTACAGTAGGCACATTGGTCTAGAGATAAGCCAGGCCTCCGCTTTGGCCCCCCCATAGGGCGCTCTGTGTGGGGCTGCGTTATGAAGCCCAAGTTATTTTGAGATGCCAAGGCTGCAGTAGTGACCTTTCCTAGCCGCTTAGCGATGGCTTCCTCAGGGGAGTCCCGGTTGTCAAAAACCTTTTGGGCGATGCTCAGGAGCTCAGACCTATTCTTTCCCTGAAAACCCTCCAGTTTTTGAAGTTTCTTTCTGATATCTGGGGCCGACTGGGAAACGAAAGCTAGATTTATAGCTGCCGCGTTCTCAGGCGCCTCTGGATTAATCGGAGTATAAACTCTATAAGCTTCAAGGAGGCGCTCAAGAAAAGCGGAGGGGGACTCTGTTTTACCCTGAACAACCTCACCTACCTTGGTCAGATTAGTGGGCTTTCTAGCCGCTGATCGGAGTCCCCCCAAAAGATATTGGTGGTAAGTGTCCAGGCTCCCCTTACCGGCATCCGTAGTGGGATTCCAGTCTGGTCGCTGGGTTGGAACTAGGCGTTGGAGTCTGTCAGAATTTATGGGGTCACTGATGTCTGATCCTGGTCCAAGGGCAACTTTGCGGGCCTCCTGCAAAATGCGCTCGCGCTCCTCAGAGGTAAAAAGGGTTTGGAGGAGTTGCTGGCAATCATCCCATGTGGGTATATGGGTCCAGAAAACGGACTCCAAAAGAGAAATTAAGGCCTGAGGCTTCTCTGAAAAAGGAGGATTCTGATGTTTTCAATTGTATAGATCAGTGGTGGTGAAAGGGACATAAATAAAACTCCCCCCAGGCTGTATCTGGCGCAAAGGCAAAATAGCCGCAGGTCCAGGAGGTTCAGAGACCGATGGAACAGGGGACTGGGACTCCCCGCCAGTGAGTGCATAAGGAGATCCCCTTCTCGTAAGCGAAGGCGATAAGGGAGGGAGCGCTTTGGAGGAGGCAGGGGGCTCAGGTACGGTGGAGTTGGGAAAGGGTTGGGGAAGTGGCGGGTAGATGGGAGCAGGGGAAGGGGGAGGGTATGGAGGTAGCGGCGGGGGAAGAGACGCCGGAGGCAGCAGAAGCTGTGGCTCCAGAGGGTCCTCGGGCATTTCTTGTAAAACTGGTGGAGGGTTTTTAGGTTTAGGCGCGAGGAGCCCTGGGACTCGCGGAACTAGCACCGCTCTGACAGAGGGGGTCCTGATGGTATAGGAAGTTAACCATTTAGGTGGATTCTGAATTAGTTCTTTCCAAATGTCGATATAAGGGAACTGGTCAGGGTGGCCTGGACGTCCCAGGGTGATGTCCCAGACGGCCTGAGTAATGGCCCTATCAAAGGTGCCAGCGGGGGGCCACCCGACATTGAATGTAGGCCAGTCAGTTTCACAAAAAGTCCGGAGTCGGCTCCGGGAGAAACGTACTCCATATTCTGCTTCTTTTTCCTGTGGAAAGACGTCACGGAAATGACTTAAGATGCATCCCAAAGGAGAAGAGGGAGGGACTGAGAGTTACCCATCTCTCAAGAACAAAAATTAGACAGTGAAAGGGAAAGACATTAAACAGGTTACTCAGTGAGAGACTAGGCGATTAGAAGGAGAACAAAGACGAACACGGCGCCAGAACAGAGAGAGAGACAGCCAGATCCCCTCCAATAATCCAGAGGGGAGGACCAGGAGTCACGGAACGCAACGCGACTCAAATCTGACCCAAACCAGCAGGAGACTCTCTGCCGTCGCAGGGTCCCCCCCGAACTTTAAGGGCTAAAGCTGCATCCAGCTCCCTTGAAGTTCCCCCCAGAAATTGCGATCCCAGACCAGATGAGGCCAAAGAGACCTCTTACCTTCAAAGGATTTCCCGCATAAAGTCTTTGGAACGAAGGGGACTGCTGGAGAACCTGACTCCACTCCCAGGGAGGCCGACTTAATTGCCGGGGTCCTGGAACTTCTTCAGGTCGGCCGCCCCCTGACAAAAAGTCGGCGAGCCCCGAAGTGGATGCGAGATGGCAGTCCGATCTCGCTGGCGCCTGCAGAAATGTTGGGGAGCAGGTCATTAACAAGAACTGAGACAAAGAGTTTTTCGTTCCAAAGGCTTTATTCCCAAGCTTGGTGTCCGTCTCATTAAAAGGGAGAGCGGACCCCAAGTCCTGCCGGGTGGGGAATTTATAGCTGAAGCTGGATACAGAAGCAAAAAAAGCGGTTAGTGAGTAAAAAGAGAAAAAAACTTTAACAGAGTTAACTTATCTTCTAGCTAGCCATAAAACTTGGCAAGTTTATTTTCTTCTAACGAACTATAAATCAGGACTTAGTTATCTTTTCCCTAATAAGCAAGCTATAAAGCATACCTAGCTTATCTTTTCCCTAGCAAGCAAGCCATAAAGTATATTTAGTTTATCTTTTCCCTAACAAGCAAGCTATAAAGCATACCTAGCTTATCTTTTCCCATTCTCTTGACAAGATACTTTGTTAATTTTTGCTGAAGCAGAGGTTTCTTTCATTCCTCTGGGCGGGGGTCTTAGCCTAGGCTCTGGGCCTGGGTCCCCACACTGGGGACAGATGTCACACATTTTCTGATTTATAATTTGTAATCCTAAGGAGGCTTCAACCATGACCCTATAAAGTTCAGACTCAGTAATTTCATCTCAGCTCCAGGCACCTCCCTGAAGTCAGAAACCCTCAATCTCAGTTTCACTCCAAATGTCCTTTTGCTTAGTATGAACTAACATTAGAAATTTTGAGCGTCCACTCCCAATTCCTGCATGTAAGAATAGTTTAATGTACCTGTTTACCTTACAGAATTCTTAAATGAATTAATGCCATAGGGGAGCTTAGAATACTGCCCACCTTCTCGGAAGTTCTCCATTGTTCCCTGATTTCTTACTGACTGTCTTGTTATAATTCTGTCTTGTTCTGTCCAAAGCTGCCTGAGCCTTCCTTGTTTTCCATTTCTGATTAGATTTTGTCAGATTAGTGGCTTTAGATTCAGAAGTGCTGATACTCCCTGCTCGAATGAAATCTGTTAGTAAGAAGTGAGTTGTAGAATTATTAGGTTCCCATATTTCAGAAACTGTTTATGTTCTCAGTTTCAGTTTACTTCAGGGAAAAAATAATCATGAGGTTCATCAGCATGTCTCTCAATCATGTTGTACTTTAATCTCAAACGTTGATTTTATAGATATCTGATTCTCTGATGTTTAATAACTTCCTTGTACTTTTGTTTAGCGGTGAGGGTTTTGTTTCCCTCTGGAGGGATGATTACAGCCCATACATTTGTGTTAGAATAGCAAAACATATTGACAAATTTCTTCCGTGTGCTTTAAATGGTTATTTATTGAAATATTTCTTAAAGCTCTTTATGGATGATTCTAATGCATTGGCTGGGAAATTTTCCTTTCCTACAACACATGTTCCGATGATTGAGAATGCCTCCTCTTTATGGGGCCACACTGACGGTGGAAACCGAGTTCTACAGAAGGACCCTGAATAGTACATCTGAGTAGTGTTCAGCATTCTGGGGATACATTGCCACTTATTCTCATTTTGCAATTCCATAATAATGTGTTTTCTTTTTTATGGTAGTTTCTCCAAATTTCATTACTTGCATTTTTAGTTGTTACTTGTATATATGAATGTGAATGACAGTTTTCAGCTAAGTACACTTAAGACAATGTGGGGTTTGATTCACATAAGAATGAGGTATATGTTTATTGGCATTAAAATTCTGTGCATATTAGTATTGTTTTAGTTCAACTATGTGCATGTCTCATCTGGTTTATGTCTTTTGTTAGTTAGTGGTGTGTGCTTTTCTTATCCTGTCGTGGTAATAAGTCTTAATATAACATCTGTTTAGAGATGATTTCATATTCTCTTTGTGAGAGAACCACTTTTTGGATTCAAAATAATTTCTGAAGCGTTTTATAACTGTATGTTGCCGTGTCCCTCGCAGCACGGGCAGTTGGGATTCAGAGGGGCGGCGCAGGGTTAAAGAAACAGAAGAGACAAGAATAGAGTTAAGGCGAGGCCAGGGGACTGCAGTTCTCGCTCTGGAACTGAGCCCTGAATCGGGCCAACGCGTACCTTTTATTAAGAAACTTCAAAGAAGAGAAACTTTCTTTCTAAAGTCCGTGTGATAAGTGCCTTAAGGCAAGTTTCCATCAACCAGCCCCATTGTATTCCAACACATGCTGTGCCTTCATACTCCCACACACACAGCCCCCAGGATGGTGCAGCTGTTGCCGCGGCCATGAAGTAAGGGAGATAACCGACATCATCCCGCCGGGTCTCAGCATCCGACACACTCCCTCGTGACCTCCTTAGGTCAGGGGTTGGTGTGCGGCTGGCGGTCGAGGATGAAGCTGTAAGGCAACATCTCCCCCTTTCTGTTTATGTAGAAGGAGAAACATGGACTTTGCAGACTTCATCTATTGCCTGCCGAGGGCTTGTTGTCCACACCTGAGGACTAAACAGATCAATAATAGAATAATCAATAAAAATATAAGAGCACCGGCAAATCCTCCACCAAAGCTTTTCACCCACGTAAGGGGATTTAGAGTAGAAAGTTCCTCCGCAGCCGCAGAGAGGGAGTCCTCTCCTGGGAGGACCTGGAGATTAGTAAAAGACATTTGATCCACTTCTTGTTGCAACTGTAGGATATCTGCAGTATGGTTTGGGATATGTCCCAAGAGATGAGCTTCTACCTCCGACCACAGGGTACGTGTCTGATTGTAAGAAAAAGGAGCTACACAGTAAGTAGAAATGTTCCAATCACATTTTAAGGTAATTATGGTACGGAGACTTTCTAACTGGTCTCCAAGAGAAACAACAGTTGTTTCTAAATCAGCTAATCGTACACTGATTTCTTGATCACTTCTTATCTGCTGATTCCAAGTTTTGTTTGTATTTTCATGCCATTGCTGTACAAATTGGGTAGTCTGCTCCGTCTGGTGAAGACGTACTCCGGAGACAGCAGCAACAATGGTTATAGCTATTATTCCCATAATGGCTGCAATTAAAAGGTCAATAAATTTTTTAGTTGTATATAAAATCTTACAAAGGAGTTATAAAACAATATGAAGAGTTGGGGAACCTTCCCACACCCTAGCGGCTTGGACAGGGAGCCATAATCCTCATCTCTGAACTGGGCCAGTCGGGGGGCCAATCATATCTCGCGATCTTTGGCCATATCGGCTTCCTTTTTCTTGGTGTGTCGCTCATGATATGGTTTGACACTCCGGCCAGGTACACACAAATGACGTTCTTCTGGACCTGGAGAAATACAAGCAATGCCTCGTCCCCATGTCAATAACGTTCCTAAATGCCATTGATTAGTCGGAATGTCTTTACACCAAATGGGCACATTTTCCAGTGACCTTGGGCTATTATGAAAATGCCTTTTACCTGCAGTCCACCCAAGGCGTGGTTCCATGCTTGAACCAGATGAATTAAAAAATTTAAAGTAAACATAGCTTTTGCTAATTGTACCTGTGGGGTTTCTCGTATGTCTCCCCCTTTCTGTTTTTGCAGCTGTTTCTTTAAGGTTGAATTAGCACGTTCAACAATGGCTTGACCTTGTGGGTTGTTAGGGATGCCTGTGGTATGAGTAATAACGCCAGATGGCGCAAAAGTTTGCAAATTTTAGAACTGGTATAAGCAGGTCCATTTTCAGCTTTAATGTTCTTAGGGAGGCCCATAATAGAAAAACAGGTTAATAAATGACGGCAAGAGTGGGCTGTTGCCTCGCCAGTCTGAGCTGTAGCCACAAGAAAGCCAGAGGTTGTGTCCATTGTAACATGTACAAATGAGGATTTTCCAGAGGAGGGGATGTGAGTAACATCCATTTGCCAGACATCATTAGGAATGAGACCTCGAGGATTTACTCCTTCAGGGCTTTCTTGAGGTGGGTTAAAGATCTGACAGGTAGGGCATGTCTGTATTATAGGACGGGCTTGCTTGTTTCTATTAGAGAACCTGGAACACAGACCACCCACATTAGTATGGTTTAAGGAATGAAAATGCTTGCCTCAGCAACCTGGGCACTTCCTACTAATAAATCAGCAATTGAATTGCCTTGTGTCATTGGACCTGGCAGGGTGGTGTGTGCACGAATGTGCATGATAAAGAAGGGATGCTGGCGGTTTCTCACAACCTGCTGGAGTTGACAAAATGTGAAGAGCCGGATTTGTATTGTAAGATAGAGATGTCCTCTCAATGTTCTGTACTGTAAAAACTATGTAAGCCGAATCAGAGACAATATTTAGAGGGTCAAAAAATGTTTGCAAAGCAGTCAACACTGCTCCTAACTCAGCCCGTTGAGCTGAAGTGCAATTTGTATAAGCTGATGACCCTTCTCACAGACAATTGCTGCTTTGCCATTGTTAGATCCATCAGTGAAGACTGTCAGGCCCTGAGAAACAGGCGTCTGCCTAAGGTTTTTAGGTAAAATCCAATTAGTTCTTTGCAAAAACGAAACAATTTATTTTGAGGGTAATGATTGTCAATAATTCTATAAAAGTCACTGCTGGCTATTTGCCAAGACTCAGCATGAGTATTTATTTTTTTATTTTATTTTTTTTTTTTAGCTGAGCCATTCCGCCACCTGTTGGCAGCTCCGCGGCTGCTCAGCTCGGGCTGACTCGAACCGCTGTTGCTCAGAGCTCAAACTCTTGAGTGAGCTCTTAACCAACTGAGCCACTCAGCTGGCCCTCAGCATGAGTATTTAAGTGAGATATTTGTTGTTTCTTAAAAGGAACTACAATTTGATTAAGCTCTCTTCCATTAAGATGATGAAGGTCTCTGGTCCGAGCTCTTGATATGAGTTCAGAAATTAATTCCACATAGGTAGGAAGAGATTTAACAAAATGGTTAGGTAGAAAAAGCCACTCAACCAATTGATCTTGTTGTACAATAATCGCTGTAGGCGAATGTGGTGTAGAGAAAATTAAACTTTGTGAAGGTTAAAAGGGATCCACATGTTGAAGCTCAGCTTCTTGTATTTTTCGCTCAACAAATTGTAATTCCTGATTAGCTTGAGGGGTTAATTGGCGAGGACTGTCAAGCTGTGAAGGTCCTCGTAAAAGGCCAAACAAATTCCAGAGAGCATAGGTAGGAATACCTAGAGTAGGACGTAGCCAATTAGTATCTCCTAATAATTTTTGTAGGTCATTTAAACTAGAGATCTGGTCTCTTCTGAATTTTTTGAGGTCTGATAGTCTGTCCACAACCATACCCAAATACTGCACCAGTGTGGTGGTTTGAATAGTATTTGGAGCAATGTAAAGTCCTGCTAAATCAAGCTGTCTTTTAAGTAGTTCAAAATATGCCGCCAGCTGCTCCATTGAGGACACAGCACAGAGAATGTCATCCATATAACGACGGATGTAACACTCAGAAAATTTAGTTCTTACTGGTATAAGGGCTTGAGCTACAAAAAGCTGACAAATATTTGGACTATTAAGCATTCCCTGTGGAAGTACTTTCCACTGATATCTCCTCATAGGTTCTTTATTGTTAATTGAGGGAATTGAAACTGCAAATTGAGGACAATCTTGAGGATGTAACGGGATTATATAGAAACAATCTGTGAATCCATCACTATTAAAGGTCAGTTTTTTTTGGATCATAGAAGGTTGTAGGAGTCCAGGCTGTAATGCACCCATGGGCTCTATAACAGCATTTACAGCTCTGAGATCTGTGAGCATTCGCCACTCCTGATTTTTTTCTTGATGACAAATACTGGAGAGTTCCAGGGACTTGTAGAAGGTTCTGTATGATCTTGTTCTAATTGAATCTGTACTAATTCTATTAAGGCCTCTAATTTTGTCCTGAGAGAGGGGCCATTGTGGGATCCAGAGAGGCTTGTTGTTAGTCCATTTAAGAGGCACAGGAGCTCGTAGCTCCCCAACAGTGGCCCCTTTAAAGGCTTCTAATAGTCTCTGACTTATAGCCTAATCCTTCTCTTCCTTGCTGAAGCGAGGGCTGAATAGGCTGAGTAATTAATTACCTGATTAAATTTTCCTAACCCTTTTCCTGGCTGAAATCCCATTTGACTCATAATTTTTTGACATTGTGGGCTGTACTCCCCTGGGGGAATCCACATTTCTGCCTCCCATTGTAAGTAAATCTCGACCCCATAAATTGACTGGAATGACAGCAACATAAGGCTGTAAAAATCCTTGTTGACCTTCCGGCCCAAGGCAAGGAAGAATGCAAACACTTTGGCATAAGCCTGAAGCTCTACCTACTCCCACAATGTTAATGTCAGGCTCCTGAACCTTCCAGCCTTTTGGCCATTCTTGAGAACTGATTATAGAAACATCAGCTCCAGTTTCTAAAAGACCTTTAAATTTCTTGCCTTGGGTTTCAATTTGACAAACAGGCACGCCTTGCGGGACTTTAAGGTCCGTCTTGGCTATGGTGCACCTGTATAAACCCCAGGCCTGGTTGGCGTTGCCAAGTCACTGTTTTGCCACACAACATAACCATGGAATCGCAGATTAGGACTCAAGCAAGTTCCATAGCTGAAGCCATGGAACTATAATCAGTCACTCACACTTTCACACTCTTTCACACAAAAGTTTAGTTAATTCCTCTTTTTTACCTTGGTTAAATTCTCTGGGATCTTTCCTGCCCCCTTACCAGGCAGTTGTCGCGACACCTCCCAGGCCCTGTCGTATTTAAATCTTTTTTTTTTTCTTAGACTCTGAGTCTTCCTTCCCTCTTTGAGACCCCATGTTCGGGTGCCAGATGCACATCCCACGCAGCATGGGCAGTGGGGAGTCAGAGGGGCGGCGCAGGGTTAAAGAAACAGAAGAGGCAAGGATAGAGTTAAGGCGAGGCCAGGGGACTTCAGTTCTCGCTCTGGAACTGAGCTCCAAATCGGGCCAACGCGTAGCCTTTATTAAGAAACTTCAAAGAAGAGAAACTTTGTAAAGTCCGTGTGATAAGTGCCTTAAGGCCAGTTTCCATCAACCAACCCCGTTGTATTCCAACACATGCTGTGCCTTCATACTCCTACACACACAACCCCCAGGATGGTGCAGCTGTTGCCGTGGCCATGAAGTAAGGGAGATAACCGACATCATTCTGCCGGGTCCCAGCATTCTGAGATACTGCCTCGTGCCCTCTTAAGGTCAGGGGTTGGTGTGGGTGGACGGTCGAGCATGAAGTTGTAAGGCAACACTATGTTTTTTAGATATTATTTTTGATTTTCAACTTTGGTAAAAATGTGACTAAAATTTTACCCTCTGTAACTGTTCAGTCCAGTTGTGTTAAGGATATTTACATTGTTGGGTAACTGACCTCTGGAAATTTCCATCTTGCAAAACTCACCGAGTACCCATTAAACAGCCACTCCCTCCTTTTCCTTCAACACAAGCCTATGGCTACTACCCTTCTTTTTGTTCTATGAGGAGGACTGCATTAGGCGACTCACAGAAGTGGACTCATATAGTATCTGCTTTGTGACTCTTTAGCTTTACCTAAAAGTCCTCAAGGTTTTTCTGTGTTGTGTCAGTTGAGAGCACCTGTTCCTATTTCAAGGCAGAAAATACTACATTGTATGTATGTTCTACATTTTTGTTGACCACTTTCTTCAACCATTCATCTATTGATGGCCATTTGGGTTGCTTCATCCTATTACAGGCTTTGTGGATAGTGCTACAGTGTGCATGGGTGTGCACATGGGTCTTGCGGAGCCTCCTTTGAAGTCTCTTGGAAATGTACCTAGAAGTGGGAAGGCTGCATCATAGCACAATTCTATATTTTAGTTTTTGAGAGACCTTCATATTGTTTTTCATACTGTTTGCACCAATTAGGATTTCATCCAAGAATGCATAATGGTCCGATTTCTCCACATTTTTGCCAACACTTGATATTATTTGATATTTTGTGTTTCTTTGATACTGCTCATCCTAGTTGATGTGAGGTGGTACTGTTTTTTTTTTTACTGCGGGTGAAGACATTTATGTTCTCGTAAGAGCATGTCAAACTTCTGGAAAGTCATGTGGACCTGAGATCAGATAAGTGGCGAAGCAGGAGCATGAGGATAATTTTCATATTAAGAGCACTTTTAGTTCATAGCAAAATGGAGTAGAAGTTACTGAGGATTCCCACATGCCTCTCCCACATGTACAGCCTTGCCCTTGGCCACATCACTTTTACCCCCAGAGGTACATTTGTTACATAGATGAAGCTACATTGACATATAATTGTCACCCAGAGTTCCTAGTTCTCCTTGGGGTTCACTGAGGGGCTGTGCATTCTGTGGATGTGGACACATTTATGATCACGTGTCATACACAGTAGTGTCCCAGCCCTGAATATTCTCTGTGTTCCTCCTGTCCATCTCTCCCTCCCCTCAACGCCAGCCAGCAGTGATCTTTTTACTGTCTCCCTCATTTTGCCTTTTCTGGAATGTCATAGCTGGAATCGTACAGTATGTGCCTTTTTCAGATTGGCTTCTTTCACTTAATATCTAGGTTTCGTCCACGGCTTCTCATGGTTTGATCACTTCTTTCTCTATAGCACTGAATAATATTTCATTGTATGCACCACAGTTTATTCATCCATTCACCTCTTGACAGACATCTTGGTTGCTTCCTAGTTTTGAAAATTGTGAATAAAGCTGCTGTGAACATGTGTATGTGGATTATTGGGTGGATACATGTTTTCAAGTCTTTGGGTCACTATTGAGGAGCACAATTGCTTGATCGTAGGGTGGGAGGATGTGTAAGAACCACCAAACTGTGTACCCAAGGGTCTGCAGCATTTTGCGTTCCCACCGAGAGTGAGTGCGAGTTCCTGCTGCTGCACGTCCTAACCAGCACTAGAGATTGTGTGTTCTGGGTTCTGGCCCACTTTAATAGGTGTGTGGTAGTTTTTAATTTGGTGTATGTTTCATTTTCATTGTTTTTGTGTGCATTTCCTTGCTGACATGATGTGGAGCATCTTTTTACATACCGTTTTGTCTTCTGTATCTCTTGTCTAGTGTGGTGTCTGTTAGGGCTTTGGCCCATGTTTTAATGAGGTTGGCAGTTTTTTCATCAATTAGTTTAAAGACTTCATTGTGTGTTTTGAATACCTTTTCAGGTATTTATTTTCTTATTTTTTTTTAAAGCTTTTATTGGGGAATTGTGGGAGGGGAACAGCATTTGGGAATCCATGAGGGGAACAGGCAAGTTGCTGCCCTTTTGTTCTTCAGTCTAATTGTGGAAGACGTCGCTTCACTGGTTTACATTGGTATTATCATTGCGCTCTTCCCATGTGAGCAGTTGCTCACCGGCCATTGAACGTCCACTCACGGCAGCTCACTAAAGTGCAC
This sequence comes from Hipposideros larvatus, assembly GCA_031876335.1. Taxonomy (NCBI): domain Eukaryota; kingdom Metazoa; phylum Chordata; class Mammalia; order Chiroptera; family Hipposideridae; genus Hipposideros; species Hipposideros larvatus. The sequence continues at coordinate 785,406 of JAVKSA010000061.1, forward strand.
ACCAGCTGCCGGCCAGCCCCACTGCAGCCTACACTGTCGCCAGCAACTCACGGGAGCCCATCTCCAGGTCGAGCTGTTGTTCACCATCTTAGCTGTTGAGGGTGCAGCGTCACTGGCCCTCATGTGGGATCCGAACCGGGGGCCCTGCTGCTTCAGGGCTTGCACTCCCAAGCCAACCCTTAACCAACGAGCCACTCAGGTAGCCCTGAGGGTATTTCTTTTGCAATTATTCTTTCCCAGCCAGTGGCTTCTCGTTTTGTACTCTTGGTGATGACTTTCGTGTTGTTTTTGCTCATTAATAATTGGTTTGAAATATGGGAGTTCAAAAGTCAGTGCTATGATTTGAAAAAAGATACTTGATTAACAGTTTGTCTTGGAAAAACTGAGAAGTGTATGATGTTACATTTATATCTAATAACATTTAAATTTTAATTCCAGTTCTGTGTTCATTCCTAAAATACACTCAGAATGAGTCTCCTGTTGATGAAGATGAGGTTGCATTAAATGTTCTGACAATATTATGGGTCTACTCTAATGAAATCTTGGAATTCATTTCTTGTTGTGCAGCAACATGGTGTGTTTTTTTTTTTTCATTATACTAGTAATACCTGCTTGTTGGTAAAAGTGAAACAGTAGAAAGAGTTATCAAAATTTTTCTTGTGGTCTAAAGTGGAATCAACTGTTTTATTTTATGCATTCATTTATTTCTATTTTTACAGTATAGGTGGCATACAGTAGTATATTCATTTCAGTTTTACAACATGGTGATTCCTCATTTACATATCTTACAAAGTGATCACCATATAACTTAAGTAACATCTGTCACCTAACAAGGCATCACAATATCATGGAGTATATTTCCTAGGCTACATTGCACCCCGTGCTGTACTCTTTTCATAACTAGACGTTTATACCCCAATTCCCCTTCACGTTTTTTGCCTTTCCCCATGGCCCTGTCTTCTCGGGCAACCATCAGTTAATTCTCTGTACCTGTGAATCTTTTTCTGATTTGTTTTTTCGTTTCTATTTTTTAGCTTCTTCGTATCAGTGAAATCGTATGGCATTAGTCTTTTTCTGTCTGTGTTATCTCACTTAGCATAATTCCCTCTAGGTCCATGCTCGATGTTGCCACTGGCAGGATTTCTATTTTTCCTCTGGCTCAGAAATATTTCACTATGTACATTTATCACATATATCCATTGATTGATTGATGGGCATATAATCTTGTCTGTTGTAAATAATGTTGCAGTGGATGTAAGAATACAGATATTTTTTTGAATTAGTGTTTTTGTATTTCTAGATCAGGGGTCAGCAAACTTTTGAGAAAGGAAGAGCCAGACCTGTTCCTAACAACAATTTAAAAATTATTTCAGAGCCGTAAAACAAATGAAATCACCATTATGTGAATAATATTCTTTAAAGATTTTATAGGGCCGGGCAACTGGTGCATTGGTTAGGAGTTGGCTTGGAATGTCAGCTCTAAGCAGCTTGGCCCTGGTACTGATCCCACATGAAGGCCAGTGACGCTGTGCCTTGTAGGCTAAGATGGTGAACAACAGCTCGATCTGGAGCTAGGCAGCCGTGAGTTGCCGACCTGGGCGTAGGCTGCAGTGGGGCTGGCCGGCAGCTGGCGAGAGCTGTCGTCAGCCTCTGTGAACTGCCATGGGTGGCCATCCAATAGCTGGTGAGCAAGTGCCTCACCCGGGAAGAGCGCAATGATAATGCCAACATGGGCCAATGAAGCAACGTCCTCCACAACTAGACTGAAGAAAAATTTTATAAATGAAACTATGATAATTTTCATTTTCAATTTTCCTTCCGAGTCACATGTACGTACCCGAAGAGCAGGATGTGGCTTGTGAGCCGCTGTTTGCAAACCCCTACTCTAGATAATACCCAGAAGTGGAATTGCTGGGTCATATAATAGTTGTGTTTAAAATTTTTTGAGGAAGTTCCATATTGTTTTTGGCTACACCACTTTTTACATAAATGTAGTTGTTATATCTTTCTGTTGAATTTACTTTATTATCATTATATAATGTCCTTTGTGTTCTGACATGTTTTGACACTTACTGTGTATTTGTCTGATATCATTATGGGCAACTGTGCCCTTTATTGGTGACCGTTTCTATGGAATACATTTTCCATTGTTTGACTTTGTCCCATGAGTGTCCCCACATCTCCAGTGAGTATCTTGTACAAAGAAGGTAGTTGGATTTTACTTTTTATCCATTCAGCCAACTCATGTCTTTAGATTCAGGGGGTTTCATCTGTTTTCATTTAAAGTAATCACTGAGTCGGAGGGAATACTATAACCATTTTTGAATTGTTTTCTGCACTTTGTGTAGCTGTTTTGTTCCACGTTCCCACCTCGAAGCTGTGTTCTATTGTTTCTTTGATTTCTGTTGGTAGTTGCATGCTTTGATTTCTTTTTCAATGTCTTTCAGTGTGTCTGTTATAGGTAGTTTATTGTGGTTACCATAAGGGTAACTTAAAATATATATTTTCTTAATTAGGGAATTGGGGGAGGGGAACAGTGTTGCGGAATTGGGGAGGGGGTTAAGCCATGTTGTGTTCTTCCATCTTTCTTGTGGCTGGCACCAGTCACCATCTGGCTGCCTGTCAGCAGCTCGTGGCCTCTAAGGTCAAGGTGTTGAGTTCAGTCTTAGTTGCAGGTGGGCGTAACCACTGTCCCATGAGGGAGTCGAACCAGCAACCTTGTTGTTAAGAGCGCACGCTCTATCCACTGAGCCATCCAGGTAGCAGCTCAGCTCAAGGTTCCGAGTTCAATCATAGTTGCAGGCGATGTAGCCCACCATCAAACAGTCTTCTTGTTAGGAGCACGTGTTCTCACCAGCTGAACCATCCTGCCACCTGTTTGGACCTCAGCGTCAGCTCAGCGTCACTGGCCCATATGGAAATCGAACCAGCAACCCTGTTGCTCACAGCTTGCACTCTTGAGCAGGCTTCTAACTGACTGAGGTACTTGGTTGTCCGAAAAGATTGTTAAAGATATGACAGTGCACTTTGAGTTCTTGATTAGGTAATTACCAGCTCTAGTACTTTTGGGCTTATTTCTCAAGATTTTGTTTTTCCTCTGATTGGACCATGTTTTTCTGTTCTTTTGTATGCCTTGTGATGTTTTGTTGAGGCTTTGGAGAAGAAACAGCTACCATCCCAGGCTGTGTGGACCTGCTTTGTACTAGAGAACACACATAGCAGGCAGCTGAGCTTGAAGTCCTTATGCCTATTAAAGCGGTTCTATGAATGTGTATTCTCTGTTTTTTGCACGTAATTTTCCGGTTTGAAATGTTATTTGTTTCCTCTTTAGAGGCAGTGTTATATTGCTATCCATGATGATTGTCTTCAGTACTGTGCTCTTTGTGGCATTTGAACAATTACTTACCATTTTCCTTAGTGGCCACCACAATGCATTCACATTGCACTGCCATTTCCTTAGCACTTGGTGTCATGCAGAAAATAAATGAGACCTTCAGGCATCTGCAAAAAGCAAGTCCATTGAACACGAAGTTCACTCATCTTTTTCCAACCGGAGAAGAAACTGGCATTTGGGGTTTTCTCACAACATTTCCATGTGTGCCAGGGAGGGTGCACAGTAATGTTGGCAAATGTAAGCAACTTTTCTTTCCTCTTTGATGTGACTCTTTCATGTGCTTTGCTTTCCTGAAAATGGATTCTCAGTACTCAGCAAACTAATTGGGTCAGTAATTGTTGCTAAGTTCATGTCTCCATGGAGGATGGCAATTTTGGTGTTTCCTCTTATGCCGTCTTGTTTAGTCCTGTAATCGGTATTAAATTTGTATGTTTGAATTGAAAGCATATTCACTTGCGTATAATAAGAGTGATAATTTATTTCGTGTCTTTCAGCTATGACTTCTGAGGACACCTTGGACTTGTTGCCAAACCCAGGAATAGAACATTCATTCCACAAAATGCTACTGGTAAGATATGGAAGGTGCGGCCTTGACAATCTGCACTTAATGAAAGAGTGGGAATATGAGGGGAGTGTGAAGGGCTGAAGGATGTTATCATGGACATAACCAATCTGGGAGAGTTACTCAGGTAAAATCCCCATTGCTTAAAGATAGAGATATATAAGAAATGTGGAACCCTGCATGTTAAGGCAGTTTCATTAGCATTACACTTATTTCTGAATATAAAGATAGAAAACAACTTATTAAAGATATATAGTCTTTGAAACAAAATGTGGAATGTATGGGAAGTTATGTAACTCATGGTGAAATAATCATTTGAATTATTTAAAATGTAGGAGTAGATTAAACTCAAGCATTTGAAAATCAGAGATTTGAAAATGAAGTTACAAATTCAAACTGTGATCCATTTTACAATTGCTTAATCAGGCTTTCATTGTTCTTTCACCAAGAAACAGTCCTCCTTTGTTCCAAATTCTGTAATTTTTGATAAATGTGGGAGGGTATTTATAGAAGCATCATGGTTCCATAGCTATCATGGGTAATGGGGAAAAACTTTACATGTTTAATGAAATTAGAGTCCTCACTGAAGGCCTTTCTGTCTTTGTTGATTACCAGAGTACGTGTGATGATGAGAGAAGTTACCAATTCAGTGAATCCTGGAAAACCTTTAAACAAGGGTCAGGTCCTAATAAGCATCAGAGATTTCAGTTTGTAGAGAACCAGCGTGCACATGGGAAAGTCTTTCATGAGTGCTCAAATCTTACACATCGGAATAGTTATATTGTAAAGAAGTCAAACAAACATAGTGAATATGATAAGTCTTTGAACCAAACTGTATATCTTACGGAACATGAGAATATTCATCCTCGGGAGGTACCTTACAAATGTGTTACATGTGGGAGAGTCTTTAGTCGATTATCTAGTCTCAACGGACATAGGGAAATCCATACTAGAGTGAAGGCTTACAAATATAGAGAATGTGACAAAACCTTTCTTCGGCATTCAAATCTTACCAGATATGAGAAAATGCCTACTGGAGGAAAGCCTTACAAATGTAGACACTGCGGTAGATCCTTCAATTTGCATTCATCTTTTATTAAACATGAGTTAGTCCATAGTGGAGAGAAGCCTTACAAATGTAGAGAATGTAGTAAAGCCTTTACTCAGAACTCAAGTCTTGCCGTACATATGAGAATTCATACAGGCGAGAAGCCTTACAAATGTAGAGAATGTGGTAAAGCCTTTACAGTGCACTCAAATCTTAGCACACATGAGTTAATCCATACTGGAGAGAAGCGTTACGAATGTAGAGAATGTGGTAAAGCCTTTACTCGGCACTCAAGTGTTGCTGTACATATGAGAATTCATACTGGAGAGAAGCCTTACAAATGTAGAGAATGTGGTAAAGCCTTTACTCATCGCTCACATCTTAATACACATGAGTTAATCCACAGTGGAGAGAAGCCTTACAAATGTAGAGAATGTGGTAAAGCCTTTATTCTGAACTCATATCTTACTAGACATGAGTTAATCCACAGTGGAGAGAAGCCTTACAAATGTAGAGAATGTGGTAAAGCCTTTATTCTGAACTCATATCTTACTAGACATGAGTTAATCCACAGTGGAGAGAAGCCTTACAAATGTAGAGAATGTGGTAAAGCCTTTATTCTGAACTCATATCTTACTAGACATGAGTTAATCCACAGTGGAGAGAGGCCTTACAAATGTAGCGAATGTGGTAAAGCCTTTACTCTGCACTCAAGTCTTGCTGTACATATGAGAATTCATACTGGACACAAGTCTTTCAAATGTCAAGAATGTGGTAAAGCCTTTCACCTGCGCTCTATACTTACAAAACCTGAAAGAATTCATACCAGAGAGAAGCCTTCCAAATGTAAATAACATGGTAAATATAGCCTTCACTCAGCATTCATTTCTTACTAGGCATGAGAGAATGCATACCGGACAGAATGTGAAAAATGTAGCTACGCCATTAGTCACAGTTTAGAGTTTACTGAACATATGAAACTTGATAATGGAGAGAAACTTTAAAACTGAAGAATCCAAGAAGCCCTGTAGCTGGACCTACAGCCTCACTTAGTATCAGAGAATGCTTACTACAGAGAAATCAGCATTCAAAATCAACGATGAAAACCCTGTGTTCAAAATACAAACTTCAGGAAGTCCACATAATTCACGTTCCAAAGTGACTTTAAAGATGTAAAATAATATGAGGAAATGTTTAATCAAGAATGAAATCTGAGGGCCGGCCGAGTGGCGCGATGGTTAAGAACTCGCTTGGGATGCCAGAGGGCCCCGGTTCGGATCCCACATATGAGGGCCAGTGACACTGCCCTCTACAGCTAAGATGCTGAACAACAGCTCAACCTGGAGCTGGGCTGCCATGAGTCGCCGGCGATGGCGTAGGCTGCACTCCCTGTGGCAGTGGGTTGCCATGGGCTACCGTATGTAGCCAGCAGCCAGCGTGAGCGGCCAGCAGCCAGCGTGAGCGGCCAGCAGCCGCAGTGAGCGGCCGTCCAGAAGCCGGCGACTGATCTGCCTCGCCAGAGAAAAGCGCAATGATGGTGCCAACTTGGGCCAGTGAAGCAACATCCTCCACAACTAGATTGAAGAACAAAAAAAAACGACAGCAACTTGTCTGTTCCCCTTCCCCCAATTCCCCAGCACTGTTCCCATCCCCCCAATTCCCCAATTAAAAAAAAATCTTAAAAAAAAAAAAAAAAGAATGAAATCTGAAATTTTACAGAATTGACATTGCAAAGTCATCACTAAAGAATAATTTGCAGATAGTATTTTAAATCAGAATACATATAATGAATAAGCAAATGTTAAAAAAACAACTTGTGAACATGCTTGAAAGTGTCATGGGGATGGATATTGGAAAGCTTCAATTATTTACAATCAGTCTTTATATATTGATAGTACTTGAGGTTTTTTGGAAAGGAAATATTAATGTGATCTCACTGTGAAGTCCCTTAATGCTATGTTTTTTTACTCATAGTGTGTGTGAATCATGGGTTGTTGGTTGCTGTCTCTAGTATCTAAGAGCCCATTTATGTTGGGTGGGATTCACTCAGAAATACTTTTCCCTGGAAGACTGAGGGCACTGTAATACACAATGTATAATGAAAATCTAAATGGAGATGCTGTTTGGTTGACTTAGATTGTTGATGTTAAGTCACCCTGAAGTAGGTGTTCAGGGCATCATTCTCTGCATTAATGTGAGATGGAACATTCTGAATTGTAATTAGTTTTTCCAATTCCTCTTTAAGGAAAATAAGGTGGTGGTGTTTGAAACCCTGATGTGTTTGGGGGTGTTTACTGAGAGTTGTGTATAAAGAACATTTATTCTAGAAACTCCTTTTGAGTTTGTCTGCTTGATTTTGCTTTAGACCATGCTTTAGACCTTTGTTTATTAGAGATACTGGTTTTACAACTGGAGGTTCTAAGTCACTCTAGCCTCAGTCCTGTAAGATTCCCTTTTATTCCAAAGGCATGTCTGACTTATTCGTACTCTTCTTCAAGTCTTTGTCCTATTTGCAGAAGAAGAAAAAAATGAGAGTAATATAGTTAATAGATATTTGAGTGTCTGCCAAATCTAACATATAATTCAGCACAGTAGTAACTAAACATTTTTCAGTAACTTCTACACTCACAAATAGTTTTTATATGAGTTTACATCATTGGGCATGTTTTTACCCATAGTCTTTTTAAATCACTCAAAAATTTCATCCACAAATAGATGTATAAGTTTCTGCAACTGAAAATATTTCTGGACTGCCCGAGTGGCACATTGGACAGGAGTTGGCTTGGGACGCGAGCTCTGAGCAGCAGGTCCCCAGTTCGGATGCCACATATGAGGGCCAGTGACGCTGCGACCCCTACTGGTAAGATGTGAACAACAGTTCGACCTGGACGTGGGCTGCCATGAGTCACTGGCGACGGCATAAGCTGCAGTGGGGCTGGTCGGCAGCGGGTGTGAGCTTTCCTGAGCTGTGAGCCGCCGTGAGCGGCCGTCCATTGGCCTGCAAGTGACTGCCTCACCTGAGAAGAGCGCAATGATAATACCAACATGGGCCAGTGAAGCGACGGCCTCCACAGCTAGACTGAAGAACTAAAGGACAGCAACTTGTCTGTTCCCCTTTACCTATTCCGCAAAGCTGTTCCCCTCCCCCAATTCCCTAATGAAATCTTAAAAAAAAAATTTTTTTTTCTTCATTTCACTGACACTGAAATTTTCCACTATGTTACTTTTGCCCTTTACATAGTTACTTTTTAGAGATATCGATGTGTGCCTAAAACAGAAGTTATTTGATTAATTCTGTTTTGGGTCTTCGTGTTTCCATTACTCTTCTCAGTTACAAAATCTGCTATGATAATTTGTTGATGATTTTCTCTGAATATTAGCCTTGTATGTGTCTTCGTTGTAGATGAATTCTGGGTCAGAAAAGCTAGGTTAAACCCCAGGTCCTAGTGTTTACTCGATGATGAGACAAACAGAGTTAACAGGAGTGAGCTTGTGAGCTGGCAGGAATGGGCTTAAAAAGGAACCGGTTGGCTCTGAATCCCCTGGCTAGCACTGCAGCTGCAAGCTAACAAGCACCTTACATCCATCATAGGTGGAAATAGGACAGTCCCCAGGAGAAGACAATTGTAACGGCAGCCTCCCTGCATGCTAACAAGCACCCTACATCCTCCATGGAAAAATATAACTCCAGGTAAACAGAAACCCGCCACAGCTGTCTCAAACAGACTCTGCCCTTGCAAACTCGTTTTACCAGTATTTCTCTTACCCCTCTGTCTCTGCAGGCGTCCCAATCAGACTCCGTCCTGGCAAAACTCCCTTTGCCAGTATTTCTCTCCCTAAAACTCTCTCTCTACCTGACTTTCCACAAACCTTTTTTTGCTCTTCTACTTCACAGAGTCTCGTGAATTCCTTCCCATTGTGTGAACGGCCAGGGTTTGATTCTACACCAATACACTGGTAATTGGAAAATATATTTCTCTCATAGACTATTTTTTGTAATTTTATGCATTAATATTAGAAAAATTTAGAATGCTGTCTAACTTCATAAAAAATACTGTTCATAAAGGAATGGTCTGCCATTATTGCTATTACGGAAGAACCTTTCATTTCTGTGAAGCTCTTTCCTTTCCAAGTCATTTATCAGGTCTTGCCATGTGTTGTAGCGCTTTGATATCAAAAAGTGGGACACTGGGACCAAAGGCGTTAGCATGAGTGGTCAGCATGTTAGAAATGCAGAAACTTAGGCCCCATTTCACAACTACTAAATCGGAATTGCATTGTAAATAATTAGATCTTGTGCTCATTGGTGTGCTTGTTCTAATTTGAGAAATATGCTTAAAACTAACCACAAGTTGCCTGTATCGGATACACACACTCAAAAATATATGTGCCTGTGTTGACGCTTTAATTACATATTTTATCTTCTCCAAAGTGTATTATCTAAAGGGGGGTTTTACATCAATGTCTTTAGCTTTCTTCACTTAGAGAAAATATTAGAGAATTTTACCGTGTGGAAAATAATTTTATATTTCAGGCACTCACCAGAGTCAGAACCACTTGCCTTAACTCTCTGTTTTCATCTTTGGTCAAGTTATGAGCTGTGTTCATAGCCATTTGGTAAATGTGTTATTTACTGCAGGGACTGTGATACTGAGGGATGTGGCGTTAAAATTCTCTCAGGAGGAGCAGGAATGCCTGGGCCTCTCAGTGGGATTTATACATGGACGTGATGTTGGAGAACTCCAGGAACCTGGTCTCCCTGCCTGAGGAGAGCTTCCTTTCAGATATTGTACGCCACACGCAGGTTTCAGTTTCTTTCATTTATGCAACGTCTCTTGGTAAATTCTGCTTTACATGACTGAAACTGTGACCCCCTTTGAAGAAAGTTATTTGGGGTCTCTTGTTGTAAAATCTTCATAATGTTTTATCTTTTTTTTTTTTAATTGGGGGATTTAGGGAGGGGAACAGTGTTGGGGAATTGGGGAGGAGGACCAGCCAAGTTGTTCAATCTTAGTTGTGGAGGGCACCTGTCACCACCTGGCTTCCCGTTGGCAGCTTGTGGCCTCTAAGCTCAAGGTGCTGTGTTACAACCTTAGTTGCTGGTGGGTGTAATCACCATCCCATGTGGGACTCAAACCAGCAGTCTTGTTAAGAGCACATGCTCTATCCACTGAGCTGTCCGGGCAGCTGCTCAGCTCAAGGTGCCGAATTCAGTCTTCGTTGCAGGTGGGCATAGCCCACCATCAAACAGGCAGTCTTGCTCTTAGGAGTATGTGCTCTCACCAGCTGAGCCATCCTGCCACCTGTTGGCAGCTCAGTGGCAGCTCAGTTCTGGCACAGTGTCACTGGCCCATGTGGGAATGAAACTGACAACCTTGATATTATGAGTACTGCACTCTTAACCAACTGAGCCAATGGCTGCCTCCACTACACACTTTTTAGAATTGCTATTATCGATAAGGCCAGTAATAACAAGTGTTAGAGAGGGTGTGGAGAAAACAGAACCCCATACACTGCTGATGGGGATGTAAATCGGTACAGCCACTATGGAAAACAGAATGGAGATTTTTCAAAAAAATTCAGAATAGAATTATCATATGACCCAGCAATCCCTCTTCTGGGAATCTACCCCCCAAAACTAAGACATTTGTCTATAATGACTCATGTACCACTATGTTCATTGCAGCATTATTCACAGTGGCCAAGACATGGAAACAACTGTAATGTCCTTCAGGAGATGACTGGCTAAAGAAGATGTGATACATAATAAAATGCAGTAAGAAAAGTTAAAATAACTGCCATTTTCAAGAACATTGATGGTTCTTGAGATTCTCATGCTAAGAAAACTAAGGCAGAAAAAGTCAAGAAGTAAGTCATGTGGGATATAAACTGAAAGAAATAAAAAAGATGAACAAACAAAAAGTCATAGACAGAGACAAGAGTTTAGTGGTTTCCAGAGGGTAAAGGGGTAGGGAGGAGGTAGAAGAGGGTAAATTCTGCCAAATAGATGGTGATGGAAGAAGATTTGACTTTGGGTGGCGATCACATAATGCAATATACATAGGATGTATTGTATATGATTAGACACTTGAAACCTATATAAGTTTATTAACCAGTGTTACACCAGTAAATTTAGTGAAAATAAAACTAATTATGTATTATCCCTTAGAACCATTATCCTTTTAGAACTATCCCTTAGTTCTAAAACTGAACTTTCTACTTAGTTATAAATGATTCCTATTGTGGAGTCAGAAAGACAGTGATTCAGTTTAATGTCAGATGCCTTTATAAAATCAGGCAAAGCCAGTTTTCACTATCAGTCTTTTTTCCAGCGTTTATTCAGCATTTGTTCACATCTATATATCAGTACATATGTAGTCTCTGTAATCCTGGTTTATAGAGCTGAAAGGGCACCAGATGGGGCCCCTAAACAATCCTTACTCACCAGCGTTGCTGACAGCACAGTCTACTCCCTGTCTCTAATCCATGCCTGAGTACACATCCCTTCAGAGGATGATCACCTCAAAACAGCGTCTTCCCAAGTTCCATGTCACTACCTCATCCAGAGACATGTGATCAGGATGTATATTATGTGAACAATAAAATCAAATAGTAAAAGTAGTTTTCAAGTGCATCATTTATACCCTTAATATATATTTCTTTTAAATTGGGGAATTGGAGAAGGGGACTAGCGTTGGGGAATTCATAAGGTGAACAGATAACTTACTGTCCTTTTGTTCTTCAGTCTAGTTGTGGAGGACGTTGCTTCACTGGCCCATGTTGGTATTATCATTGCGCTCTTCCCAGGTGAGGCAGATCAGTCGCCGGCCTCTGGATGGCCACTCACGGTGGCTCTTGGCAGCTCACACTGGCTGCTGGCTACACATGGTAGCTTATGGCAGTCCACTGCAGCAGGGGCTGCAGCCTATGCCGTCGCCGTCCACTCACGGCAGCCCAGCTCCAGGTTGAGCTGTTGTTCAGCATCTCATCTGTAGAGGGCAGTGTCACTGGCCCTCATATGTGGGATCCGAACCGGGGCCCTCTGGGGTCCCTAGCCAGTTCTTAACGATCTCGCCACTCGGATGGCCCAGTTCTGCCAAATCTTGTTTCTATGAGGAAACCTGTGGTCAGGTGATCATTAGTTTATCCAAGAGGATGTCTAGGCAGCGGGGATTGGAGGGGTTGCCTCATTCCCGGTGCCCCTGATGATCCCTAACAATAGCAACTTAAAATGGGCAGACAGCAACTTTCCTGCAGCACACGCTCAAGACACCAGGAAAAGAAACCTTCGTTGTTAAGCGCCGGGAAGCCCAGGCCCGGTCCCAGCCACTCCTTCATCCCGCTCTCTTTTCCCTTCCTCGCGGTCCAGGCTCAGACCAGGTATCTCACTGGCCGTGCCCCCTGCAACACAAGACCCGTCCTGGCCCTGCACTGTTGCCAGTTTCCTTTTGCTTCCTCCCTGTTATCGCCCATGCGCATCTCTAACCAGGGGTCAGTCCCCTTTACCTAGGGCTCTGCCCAAGCCTTGTTTCCACTTTGCCTGACTTCAGGTCTGCGGCCATTTCTTAAGACTGTGAAGCGGATACATAACAGTGATGGTCACCCTACCGAGGTGAGTATCCGCCTCTCTAGTCTAAAGCTGCGTTTCACAGCCCCCCATCTTCATACTTGGGCCAGGAGTCCCTGTGGACCTTGCAGTCCCCCCAACAGGCCCTCCCCTCAATAAACTGAAGCTTCCACCGGAGCGCCAGGGCGCTTCCTTTGGGGACTGAAAGGCCTCCAAGGCTGCTCCCTGCCCGCTTGCTTTTCTGTCTTGGGACCACGTAGACTCCCTTTTCGCATAGTTTTCCGTCTTAAACTTTGTTTGTTTTTTTTTAAAGATTGTATTGGGGAGTTGGGGGCGGGGAAACAGCGCTGGGGAATCGGGGAAAGGGTAACAGACAAGTTGCTGTTGTCTTGTTCTTCAGTCTAGTTGTAGAGGACGTTGCTTCACTGGCCCAAGCTGGCACCATAATTGCGCTCTTCCCAGTTGAGGCATATCAGTTGCCAGCCTCTGGATGGCCACTCACTGTGGCTGCTGGCAACTCACGATGGCTGCCAGCTACACATGGTAGCTTATGGCAGCCCACTGCAGCAGGGGCTGCCACCCACGCCGTCGCCAGCAACCCACAGCGGCCCAGCCCCAGGTCGAGCTGCCATTCACCATCCTAGCTGCAGAGGGCAGTGTCACTGGCCCTCATATGTGGGATCCGAACCAGGGCCCTCTGGCATCCAAAGCCAGTTCTTAAACAACGTGCCACTTGGCCGCCCGCATCTTAAACTCTTTACTCACCTCTGTACCCAACAACACCATTCAAGTATTCCATTACGTGGCTTTGTAACCAAATGTGAACTTCATGTCTTTTGCATGTATTCTGCTTTAATCCAAGCTAGCTTTGTTTATCCTGGTAGAACTGAACTCACTTGCATGCTTTCCCGAGAGCCTCCTGCCTGTTTCTATATTGTATGTGCTCTCCTTCTAATCGTTAAGCCCTTAGGACATTGGGTTCTGGTCAATACCAAATTCACTTAAGTATGAACCTTCAGATCTCTCAACCCTGACTAGGATATAACAACTATACCTCAAACGATGAGTAAGCATTTCATACAAAAGCTAACACCTTGGCCTCAGTTATGTTTCAGCTCTGAATTCATGAAAGCTGACCAGCCCCATGACCCACATACCCTGAAAACTAGAGGACACAATGCCATGACTGACACCAGGACCTGAGCCATGATCAGTTGCTCCCTGCCTTAGCCAGACCTGTCAGTAGAGGCCCCCAGGCCCCAGCTGCAGCTCTCAAACCATGATTGATTTTTTTAACGTATTAACCCTTTTGGTACCAATGTATTGAAAAAAAACTTCTGCATATAGAACAGATTTAGTTCAATGTTTCTTGGGGTAATATGTAAAAGCTGATTTTATGTAAAAATTCATTTATTCCTAAAAAATCAAGGACATACATAGTGTTGAAATGACTTCAGGTAATTAGAATTGCAAAACAAAAATAAATAAGAAAACTAAAACTAAAACAAATTCAAGGTATAACAAAAAGCAAATTACTAATAGTTATGAAGAGTATGGTATTTTTCAATGCAAGTAGGTAAATGCAGTGGCACTTGGCATTGTTTGTACTGCCAGGTAGTCTCTTTCCTGATTTTATATTGATAACAAACAGGGCACCTTTGTATAGGGTGTTGCTTGGGCTCAGTTGATGGAATATTCTCAGAAAAGTGTGCCCAATTTTTCGCCTGCAAACAAAAAGGTGTATCACTATTTGAAAAACGTCCACAATTATAATTTGGCAATGACACTTGCTCCAATAATTGTTCAGCAATAGCTAGACGAAAGCAAACAATGCCTGTTTTGGTTGTGCAGTTGATTCTAGAATGCAAAACTTGCAATATAAAAGGCAGTGTCTTCACCTTTTTCACCCTACCCCCAACCCCATTCCCATCTATCACTAGATACTAATAGATCTAGTACCTATCTGGCACCATACCTAGTTATTCAATATTGTTGACTATAATCCTTATGCTTTACCCTACACCCCATGACTACTGTATCACAACCAATTTGTTCTTCTTAATCCCTTCCTTTTTCACCCATCCTTATCCCCCCTCCCATCTTAAGCAAATCCCTCTAAGAGTCCTAGTAATACTGGTTTGGCGGTGATGAACTCCTTCAGCTTTTTCTTGTCTGGGAAGCTCCTTATCCACCCTTCAATTCTAAATGACAGCCCTGCTGGGTAGAGCAATCTTGGTTGTATTTATTGGCTTTTCATCACTTAGGATATTTTCTGCCACTCCCTTCTTACCTGCAAGTTCCTGTTGAGAAATCAGCTGACAGTCTTATGGGGGCTTTTTCATACGAAACTAAGTGCTTTTCTCTTGCTGCTTTTAAGATTCTCACTTTGTATTTAACCTTTGGCATTTTAATTATGATGTGTCTCGGTGTTGGCCTCTGTGGGTTTATCTTGTTTGAGACTTTCTGTGCTTCCTGGGCTTGTAAGTTCATTACTTTCACCAGGCTGGGGAAGTTTTCTGTCATTATTTCTTCAAATATTTTTCAATTCCTTTCTCTCTTCTCCTTCTGGTACCCCTATAATGTGTACGTTGGTACGCTTGATACTGTCGCGGAGGCCCCTTAATCTCTCCTCAATTTTCTGGATTTATTTTGTTTTTGCTGTTCTGGGTGGGTGTTTTTTGTATTTTATCTCCTTCATTGCTGGCTGGATCCTCTGCTTCATCTAATCTACTGAAGGTTCCCTGTAATATATTCTTCATTTCCATTTATTGTATCCTTTAATTCTGACTGGTTCTTTTTCATGGTTTCCATCTCCATTTTTATGCTTCCTGTCTCTCTGTTGAAGATCTCACTGAGATCATTGCGCAGTCTTATAACCAGTGTTCGAAACTGTGCATCTGATACTTTGCTTTATCTCTGTTTCTGGAGCTTTGTTCTGTTCTTTCATTTGGGACATGTTTCTTTGTCTCCCCATTTTGGCTGCCTCCCTGTGTTTGTTTCTATGTATTAGGTAAGGCTGCTGTCTTCCGGGCTTAGTAGAGTTTCCTTATGTCGTAGGTATGCTGTGGGATTCATTGGCTTACTCTTTCTGGTCACCTGAACCACATGCTCTAGGTGCATCCGTTGTGTGGGTTGTGTGTGCCCTCTGCTTGTAGTTGAGCCTTAGATTAATAATTGCACATCAATGTAAGGGACTGATCCTTGGGCTCACTGGTTGTGAGGACAGACCTTGAGTGCAGTGGAAGAGTTGTTGAGTAGGGTCTGCCTCAGCAGGACTCGGTGCCTGCCCAATCCCCCCTTGGGTGTGTCATACTTGGAGGCAGCTGGGTGATGCTCCAGCTCATTTTGAAGCTGGCCACGGGGGGTGCCAGACCCATGACCACCTTGGAGGGGATCTGCTGTAGGTCTACGTCAGCCACAGCCCGTGACCCACCTGGGGCCACCTAGCTGGAGCCAGAAGGAAACCCGCAGATGTCTACTGCCTGTGCAGTGTTGTAAGCACCTTGAGAGGCCAAGCCATGAACCAAGGCTGGCTGCTGCTAGTGCCAGACTAGTGCTGCTCAGCCAGAGGTACAAGACATGCTCAATCCAGGTGCTGCTTGTCCGGGTTCTCCAAACTTTTCAGAGACCCAAGGAAAGTCTGCAGCTTGAGTCAAGGCAAGTGGTCTATACGAAACAGCCACAGAACGTAACCTGGGTGTGCCCGAAATTTGGGTGAGGCTAGGTCTCAAATCGCCAGGGCTGGGCAAAGTGACGGCAGAAACTCAGAAATGGCAACCACCTGTGTTCACATGGTGGGAAAGGGCTGGGCCCAACAAAGAAACAATAGCATCTGCCAGCTCCTTCGTCCAGGAGAAAGCCACCTCTCCAGCCCCCACCTCAAACCAGACAACTCAATTCCCCACCATTTATGCCTGCTGCCTTTCCAGCTGCTGCCTCAGCACTGGAGCTCAGAGCCAGTGATACCACTGGTAGGTAAGCTGTACCCTTTAAGAGGAGCACCTGAGAGTGCAGCCACACTGCCTCACTCAGTCACAATCTCTGCTGGTTTTCACAACCCAAAATTATGGGAAACCCTCTCCCTGGCACATGAAACCTGGGCTGGCGTAGGGCTGGTATCTCTCAGTCTTTAGGGGACTTGGCACCCCACAGCTGAAATAGTCCTCCTGATCTTTAATGGTCCGTGGCTGTGGGACCAGCCCATGCCATGTATCTGACTTTTATACTAGTCTGGAGATGGCTTCTTCTGCAAGTCCTTATTGAAAGGGTTCAGTTAAGCTTGATTTTATGCGATTCTCTATAATGGTTGTTTTGTAGATTGGTTGTAATTTTGATGTGTTGTGAGAGAAGGTAAAGACAGTGTTTACCTACTGAGCCATCTGGTTGCCCTTAAATGATTGGTGGTTAAATATCTTTCAAATTTTTTATTGCAACTTTTTTAACATAATTTTCCAGTTTTAACATTTCTTTTTGCATGTGTGGAATCTCTGATTTTCTACATGAAAGATCTTTTCATCTGTAAAAAAGATAATTTAACTTCCTTTCAATTTTGAATTTTGACAATGTATTTCTTTTTCTTGTCTTATTGCTCTGGCTAAGACTTCTAGTGCTTTCTTGAATAGTAGTGCCAGGAATATGAATCTTTGCCTTTCTCCTTATCTGAGAACTCAAGCTTTTACACATTCACCTTTGAGTTTGATGGTAGCCGTGTGCTTTTCAAATATGGCTTTTATTATGTTGAGATAATTTACTGATATGTAATAGCTTCTTAACAGGTTGTTCATTTTTGTCAAATGCCTTTTCTGCATCACTTGAGATCATGTGTTATGTTCCTGACTTTGTTCTGTTAATGTGGTGGGTTGCATTGATTGACTATTTTTGTAAAAAGATTTTATTTTATTGGGGAATTACGGGAGGGGAACAGCGTTGGGGAATTGGGGAAGGGGGACAGACAAGTTTCTGTCCTTTTGTTCTTCAGTCTAGTTGTGGAGGACGTCGCTTCAGTGGCCTATGTTGGTATTATCATTCCACTCTTCCAGGGCGAGGCAGATAAGTTGCGGGCACTCGACAGCCACTCATGGTGGCACTTGGTAGCTCACAGCAGCTGCCAACCACTCTCGCCAGCTGCCAGCCAGTCACTGTAGATTTACAGCAACGCACTGCAGCCTCACTGCAGCCTACGCCGTCGCCGGCCACTCACGGCAGCCCAGCTCCAGGTGGAGCTGTTGTTCACCATCTTCGCTGTAGAGGGCGCAGTGTCACTGGTCCTAATGTGGGATCCGAACTGGGGCCCTGCTGTTCAGAGCTGGCGTCCCAAGCCAGCTGTTAACCAACCCGGCAGTTGGCCAGCCCCATTGATTGACTTTTGTATGTTGAAACATTCCTGCTTTACAGTGATAAATTCCCCTTGGTCATTATGTATAATTGCTTTAATGTGCTGTTGAATTTGGTTTATTAGTATTTTGTCTTTGCATCAATGCTGATTGGGGACATTAGCCTGTAGGGTTTTTTTTGTTTTGTTTTCTTGTGCCTTTCTTAGGTTTGCTAGAAGCCTCATGCAGACTCCATAGCATGACTTAGTAACTCTTCATTCTTGCATTTTTTTGGTAATATATTTAGCAGAACTATTATTTCCCCTGTCAATGAGAAATTCAAGTGACAATGTCCTCTTCAGTTCTCTGGTCTGCAAAGAAGGGAGAGCGAGTCACGCAACTGCTTCTCCTCCAGTATATCCTCCCAGGAAAAAAGAGGATGTAGAAAAGGGGAACCAGAGGATTTGGAAGTACTGGACAGGCAGGCATTTTTCTAGCAGGAAAGATATCAGAAATTCATCCTGTTTGTCAAATTGAAATCCAAGGCAAAAAAATTGAAGGTCTTTTAGATACAGGAGCTGATGTTTCTATAATTATTTCTCAAGAATGGCCAAAAAATGGGAAGGTACAGGAACCAAATATTCGCATAGTGGGAGTCGGCTGAGCTTCAGGCTTGCGCCAAAGTGTATTCTTCCCTGCCTGGGTCCCGAGGGACAAAAAGGATTTTTACAACCCTATATTGCAGATATTCCAGTTAATATATGGGGAAGAGACTTACTTACACAATGGGAGGCAGAGATTTGGATACTTCCTCAAAGTAAAAAATTAATGAGTTATGTGGGATCTCTGCCAGGAAGAAGTTTAGAAAAAATTAACCAGGGGATTACTCAACCCAATCAGCCTTTGTCTCAGCAAGGACAAGAGGGATTAGGTTATCAGACAGAGACTCAAGAGCATTTGTTGTAGGGGCCACTGTCATAGAGCTATGGACTCCTGTAGCTCTTAAATGGATAAAGAACATGCCTCTATGGATAGAGCAGTGGCCCCTCTCTCAGGAAAAATTAGAGGCTCTAGCAGAGTTAGTACAGATTCAATTAGAAGTAGATCACATAGAACCTTCTACAAGTCCCTGGAACTCACCAGTATTTGTTATTAAAAAGAAGTCAGGGAAATGGCGAATGCTCACTGACCTCCGAGCAGTTAATGCTCTCCTTGAGCCCATGGGTGCTTTACAGCCTGGACTCCCACAGCCGTCCATGATTCCAAAAAATTGGCCTTTAATAGTAATTGATCTACAGGATTGTTTTTATATAATCCCTTTGCATACTCAAGATTGTCCTCGATTTGCGTTTTCTAGTCCCTCAACTAATAATAAAGAACCTATGAGGAGATATCAATGGAAAGTTCTACCTCAGGGAATGCTTAATAGCCCAACCATATGTCAGTTTTTTGTAGACAGAGCTGTTCTCCCTGTCAGAACTGAATTTCCAGATTGCTATATTATTCATTATATGGATGATATACTCTGTGCTGCGCCTTCCACAGAAAATTTAGCAGAATGTTTTGAGTCACTTAAAAAACAACTCGACTCAGCAGGACTTTGTATCGCTCCAGATAAAATTCAAACCACAATGCCAGTACAATATTTAGGGTCTATTGTGGATAGACAGACTATTCGACTTCAGAAAGTTCAAATTACAAGAGAGAAAATCTCCACCTTAAATGATCTACAATAACTTTTAGGAGACATTTATTGGCTATGCCCTACTTGGGCATTTCCACATAGGCCCTCAGTAATCTGTTCAGTCTTTCAGAGGACTGCCTCAACTAGATAGTCCTGGTAATTTAACCCCTCAGGCTAATCAGAGATTAGAATTAGTAGAACAAAAGATTCTAGAAGTTCAAATTCAGTTTATAGATCCTTCTCAACCTTTACAAATTTTAATCTGCACTCACCTACTGCAGTAATTGTTCAACAAAATGACCTGGTAGAGTGGCTTTTCTTGCCTAACAACTTTGTTAAGTCACTCCCGAGTTATGTGGAGTAATTTCAGAACTCATATCGTGTGCTTGCACCAGCGTTCTCCACTTAAATGGACAGGAACCTAATAAAATAGTAGTACCTTTGAAGAAACAACAAATTACTAATTTTAATGTTCATTCTGAATCTTGGCAAATTGCTATTAGTAATTTTTATGGCGCTCTTGATAATCACTACCCTAAAAATTAATTATTCCAGTTTCTTCAAAAGACAAATTGGATTCTACCTAAAAAACTCCAACAGGAGCCTATTCCTCAAGGTGTCACAGTTTTCACTGATGGTTCTAGCAACGATAAAGCAGCAGTTGTTAGTAACAAAGGCAAGCAACTTATCTGCACTAAGTGCACATCAGCACAAAAGGCTGAACTGGTGGCCGTCTTAACTGCTTTAAAGAATTTTTCTGGTCCTTTAAATATTGTTTCTGGTTCTGCTTATGTTGTCCATACTGTGCAACACATTGAGATGGCGTCCCTTTCTCATAATCCTAATCTATCTCTACAGATTTTGTTTATTCAACTTTAACAGGTTGTAAGAAACCGCCAACATCCATTTTTTATTATGCATATTTGTGCGCATACCTCATTACCTGGTCCTATGACCCATGGCAATGCTCTTGCTAGTTCCTTGGTAGGAAGCATTCATGTTGCTGAAGCAATACAGTTTCATTCATTAACTCATATTAATTCTGGCGGTCTCCAAACTCGATTTCCCATTATTTATAAACAAACTGGACCGATTGTCCAAACTTGTCCTACTTGCCAAATTGGTAATGCCCCACAGGATTACCCTGAAGGAGTCAATTCTAGGGGTTTAGTCCCCAATACTATCTGGCAAATGGATGTATCTCACATCCCGACCTTTGGACATTTATCATTTGTGCACGTCTCTATTGATGCTGCCTCGGGCTTCTTGTAGCAACTGCCCAGACAGGAGAAACCCTGGCACATTCCTGCCGCCATGTGCTTGTCTGTTTTTCAATCATGGGACTCCCTCTAGCGATGAAAACAGACAATGGTCCCGCTTATACTAGCACAAAGTTTGGTAAGTTCTGTAAACTGTGGAAAATTAGTCATACTGCAGGAATTCCTTATAATCCACAAGGCCACGCCATTGAGGAATGTGCTAATGCCACTTTGAAAAAACAACTTCAAAAACAAAAAGGGAGAGACAGTAAGGACCCCCTGCAAGTACAATTGGCAAAAGCTATGTTTACTCTGAATTTTTTTAATTTCTCTGGTTCAAGTAATGAACCACACCTTGGACGTACTGCTGCAGAAAGGCATTATACTAATTCTCAAAGCCCAAAAACTTCTGAGAATGTTCCAATTTGGTGGAAAGATATTCAAACTAATCAATGGCATCTAGGAACCTTACGAACATGGGGCGAGGTTTTGCTTGTATTTCTCCAGGCCCAGAAGAACGTCCTTTCTGGGTACCTGGTTGGTGTGTTAAACCTTACCATGAACACCAGCCCACCAAAAATCGACCTGACCAGCAGCCAAAAGAAGGAAACAACCAGCGGAAAAGATAGAAGGCTGAGACTGTTCGTGGGATCAGATGTCTAACGCCAAACTCCAGCTCCTCCCTGGAGAGCAGACATTCTCCGTGGCTGTGGAAGGACTCTCTGCTTTAAATCCCGTTAATTGGATAAAGACTTTGGTTGAAGGGTTTGCAGGTGCAATGGCAATTCTCTTTATTATTCTCAGATTGTTTTGTTTAGTCCTCAAATGTGGACAAAAAGCCCACTGAAGGGCAGTGAATGAAAACATCCTCTAAGTCTGTGTTTCTCATGCTGCAAAAAACAGAAAGGGGGAGATGCTGCAATGCAGCTGTCCAGCCATCTGTCCCCCCGCGCTTAACCCTAAACTGACCCTTTTGAGGACACTGCTCATACACCTTGCGTCTCCCTGTTTGGCCCCAAAAGATGGCTGGTTAGTCAATGACGAGTAAGATTCCTCGAGGAAGGAGCAACCTAAGACAGGCACAGTCGCATGGGGCCATTAGGAGAAATCTCGGGTCTGATGGAGGTGGGCATAGGCCCTCACCCGCCCCCAAAGAGACTGGAGGTCTTCTACCTCTGTCGCTACATTCCTTCCCTCAACCTGCTTGGGAAGAGACCTGATGATCTGTCTTTAGCATAATGATCTCATCTTCCTGGGGTCATTTGCGTGTAGGGTGTGTGAAGGCAGAGCATCTGTCTTATTGCTGCTGGTGGACTCTTGGTAAAAGCAGCTTGCAGGCATGGGTAATCTGGCTTGAGCAAGTTCTCAGTAATGAGACTCAGACTGTGAGACAACAATGCCATTTCTGGGTATGTGGAGAAATAAATGCCGCGTGTTGGCCGGATTTGGCGCTCTTAGTCCAGGAGGCTAGAAACCCTCGGCCCCTCGCTCATTTAACTATTGGCTGCTGTTTCTTTTCTTTCTTAATCCTTTACCACCCCCTCTCATTCTCCCACTGCCCATGTCGTGCGGGACGCAACAATATGTTTGGGAGCTCTAATGTATGCATATATACATATAATTATCATGTATTCCTGGAGAATGGGCCCCTTTACAATTATAATGTCCTTTGCCTCTTGTCAGTTTTTGTCTTACCTCTGTTTTGTCTCCTAGAATTTAGCAACTCTGGCTGTCTTGAGGAACATGTTTGCATGGAATATCTTCTTTCCTCCATTTACTATTAGTGAATCTCTATTTAGATGTGTGTGTTTAACGGTTCCAGCTATTTGTCTCTGCCTCAATCTATTTTTTCCTCCTTCTTCCTTTTCTATTGGTCTTTTTTGAGGCAGGATCTCTGTTCACCCCTATTGTCCATGATTTCAGAGGAAATGAATTTACTGTTTTCTGCTAATCAAAATGTTTGGTGAAATGTTTCTGCTTCATGACTGGTTTAGCCTCAATTTCATTTTTCTCGTGTTATTTAACTAAGAAATTTTCAAGTACCATTAATGTTATAATATATAACACTGATAATTTTTAAAATGTTGAATCATTGTTTTATGAGTGGAATACTCAAATAAACTATTTGGGTTTTGTTAAAACTTATATATCTAATGTAAATTTATAAAATTCTATTTGTATATTTCAAAAAGTGTTCCATAGAACTTAAAGTATTCTATATTCTTTCAGTTTGTACAATGTTTTACTAGCCTATGATACCATCTCAAAAAAATCATAGTGTAGGGCCAGCTGAGTGGCTCACTTGGTTAGGAGTTTGCTGAAGAGAACGAACTCTGAGCAGCAGAGTTGTTGGTTAGAGTCCCACGTGGGCCAGTGAGCTGCGCCCGAGTTGAGCTCCTGCTAAGCTGCCAACAGGTGGCAGGATGGCTCAGCTGGTGAGAGCACATGCTCCTAACAACAAGGTTGCCTGTTCAATGGTGGGCTACTCCCGCCCGCCACTGAGACTGAACTTGGCACCTTGAACTGAGCTGCCTCCCGGATGGCTCATTGGATGGAGCGTGCACTCTTAACAACAAGGCTGCTGGTTCGAATTCTGCATGAGATGGTGGCTAAGCCCTCCCGCAAATAAAATTAAACACAGCACCTTGAGCTGAGAGACCATGAGCTGCCAATGGGCAGCCTGATGGCGACTGGACTTGGAGCTGAGCTTGCTGCGCCCTCCACAACTAAGATTGAAGGACAACAACTTAGCAGTTCCCTTTTCTCAATTCCCCAAAACTGTTCCCCTCCCCAATTTCTCAATTAAAAAAAATAAAAAATTAATAAAAAAATAATTTAGGTGAGCAACATATAATGGGAAAGCTTTTCTGGTTGTTGGGGAAACTGGAAATTTTATATATTCACTCTCAAAACATTTTTGCGCTTGTAACCATTCACAACAGGGTGGAACCCTGTCCTAAGCTTGGTTTGCAGTTAGAGACTGATAACATCATACACTCAAATGTTGAAACTCAAAAGCACAACACACTCTAAATGAAGGACATGGCCTCAGTGCACTTACAGCGAAACTGTTTGTTGATAAAATGATTGCCATGAAATTGCTCCTTTTGGACAAAATGGTTCAGCGTACAGAAGTGACAAGTGTAGCTAAGAAGCACGAAGACCCTGGAATAAATCTAAAGAGCTAGACATGCCTTGCTAAAATTGGAGGTTGGAGGTACTGGAAAGTGGAGCTGTTTGGTATCACAAAGTTTAATTGTTTAATGTCCTGTTATACTGTTGAGAGTTCTACAAAGTTGTCGTATAAAAAACTGAGCCAATAAACTCACACTAATCTTTGGAACTATAGCTGTTGATGAGAATGATGTAGCTGGGGAAAGGTGCTTGTTTCACCAGAGATGCATTGTTTATAATCCTGTATTAGATGTCACTAGGTGACATCAGGAACAAGAAACAGGAGGACTGGATGTCCATTTGCAGGTGAACTGCAGTCAAGAAAGGATCCTTCCTCATTCTAGCCCACGTGGACAAGAGCCCTGGCTCCCTTGGGGAGAAATTATTGAGGTGTTATTTCTGTGTTCCACCATAATGTGTTACATCACGGGACTCCACTCAGGGCTCTGAATCAGACAAATCTCATGCAAGCTTAACAAGACACTCATTTGTGATGAAGTCATGTGTAGGTAATACTTTTTAACATTGCCTTTGTGACAGAAGACATATATTTTTGTGAGTCAAGGGGGAACAAATTACGTCTTTTTTTTTTTAAAGATGCACTTTATTGTTTATTTTTATTGGGGAATTGGGGGAATGGGAACAGTGCTGGGAAATTGGGGGGAGGGGAACAGAGAACTTGCTGTCCTTTTGTTCTTCAGTCTAGTTGTGGAGGACGTTGCTTCACTGGCCCAAGTTGGCACCATCATTGCGTTCTTCCCGGGTGAGGCAGATCAGTCCCCGGCTTCTGGACAGCCGCTCACTGCGGCTGCTGGCTGCTCATGCTGGCTGCTGGCTACACATGGTACCCTATGACAGCCCACTGCCACAGGGGCTGCAGCCTATGCCGTCGCCGTCCACTCACGGCAGCCCAGCTCCAGGTTGAGCTGTTGTTCAGCATCTTAGCTGTGGAGGGCAGTGTCACTGGCCCTCATATGTGGGATCCGAACCGGGGTCCCCTGGCATCCAAAGCCAGTTCTTAACCATCGTGCCACTCGGCCGGCCCGGAACAAATTACTTCTGATGGAAGCTGCACTGCCACATATTGTAGCATTATTTCCAGTTATTCTCCTGTGGGATTACACATCACTGCTCCTTGATATTAACCTTGACCACTTGCCCAGGCAACCCTTCCTTCTTTTGGGATGATTGTACTTTGTTTCATACCAACATTATGGCAAGTTTCGCTGTGAGTTCTTGCGACCTCCTTGGCCAATTTGATGTGAATAGAGGGGCATATTATAATTTTAAAGGGACTCTTTAGGCATCTTTTTTGCTTCTAACTCTGTGTTTCTCTGCTGCAGTCCCAGGTAGACTGAAATTTCTCAGAATTTAATTATGGGGTCAAGCAAGAGGTGGACAATGAGAGATATAATATGGGGAAGAAAGAAAGGTTTGTGTTGTAAGCCAAAGAGAGTTGAGGTGTATGTGTTACCACAGCCAAACATCCAGAAAGCTGACTGGTATTCTTTCAATGAGATTTTCTTTTTTCCCTACTCACCCTAACATCCCAACGTCAAGTTTACAGTTGGGCGTGCATTATGACCAGCAATTGTACGACCCTTGAAATCTTGAAATGAAGAATTCTCTTTCTATATTATTTACTCTCATTCATTTCTTTTTATATTTTTTATTTCTATTAGAATATCCATTTATTATTATTATTTTTTTGCTGAGCCATCCTGCCACCTGTTGGCAGCTCAGCGGCTGCTCAGCTTGGGCCGGGACTTGAACCGCTGTTGCTCAGAGCTCATACCCTTGAGCGAGCTCTTAACCAAGTGAGCCACTCGGCCGGCCCTCCATTTATTTTTAATTCATCGAGGAACATATTGCTTTTCATTTTTTATAAGCTCTCAGTGGCCTATATGGCATCATTCATTTTCACCTGGTTTATCAAACATTTGTGAATGACCTCAAGCACCTTGCCTGTGTTCACCTGCTGCCTTCACATACGTCAGCCTCAGGACCAGATGAGCTGTTTTCAACTCCCTTTCCTTTACAAGCAGGAGTTCAAAATGTTGTACAAAAAACCAAAGCAAACAAACAAAATAAATAAAAGAACCGTTCGTTTATAGGTGTTTGGTTAAATTGCTATCTATTCTTGAAGGGTGCTGTTTATAATTTCTGTCTTCGTGGCAAATTATAAATGTTGATATGTTCTGTTCTGATTTATTCACATTACATTTTACATGGCCAAGAGCATGGTTTGTGTTGGTACTCGTATAGTACTATGTGCATTTTTTTTTTTTTTTTTTTTTTTTTTTTTTAAGATTTTTATTGGGTAATTGGGGGGATGGGAACAGTGCTGGGGAATTGGGGGAAGGGGAACAGACAAGTTGCTGTTGTTTTTTGTTCTTCAATCTAGTTGTGGAGGACGCCGCTTCACTGGCCCAAGTTGGCACCATCATTGTGCTCTTCCCGGGCGAGGCACATCAGTCGCCGGCTTCTGGACGGCCGCTCACTGCGGCTGCTGGCCGCTCACGCTGGCTGCTGGCTACACACGGTAGCCCATGGCAACCCACTGCCACAGGGGCTGCAGCCTACGCCATCGTCGGCGACTCACAGCAGCCCAGCTCCAGGTCGAGCTGTTGTTCAGCATCCTAGCTGTAGAGGGCAGTGTCACTGGCCCTCATATGTGGGATCCGAACCGGGGCCCTCTGGCATCCCAAGCGAGTTCTTAACCATCGCGCCACTCGGCCGGCCCTACTATGTGCATTTTTAAAGATTGTGTATAATTCTCTTGGTCAGTGTTGTGTTCTTCTGAAAGAAGACCTCAGTTTTCCACTTCCTGTGTTAGAAAAATATCCAGTTCTTCACTACTCTGTGTTTCCTTCCTCTGTGTCCCTTTTACTCTCACAATACTAGCACACTCACCCAGAATGCTTCACGTCTGACACTCGTGGTCAGCAAATGTGTGGAGGCTCTCCCCCACATCAAGCAATTATCTGGGCCACCAGCTGGGTGTCCTACATGTTAATGCAATTCTGACACTTTCACCCTGGAACAGCATCATCATATTTCACAGATGAAGGGCTCAGTTTCATAGGCTGGCCCTCCTCCTTCAACACAGATGCCAATCGGAGCTCCAGGTCGTTACTTCCGCTTCTGACCGACCAATCGGCTGTAGGTCAGAAGTTTCAACAACCTCTTCTTTGGGTTCAATTAATTTGCTAGGTTAGTTCACAGATCTCCAATGTATTAAAAGATGTGATAATACAGATAGACAGTCAGATGAAGAGATACATAGGGTCAGGTCTGGGATCGTCCCAAACAGAGGAGCTTCTGTCCCCATGGAATTGGAATACATCACCCTCTGGGCGTGGATGTGTTCACTCTCCTGGAAACCTTCGAACCCCAACTTTTGGGATTTTATGATGGCTTTCTCCGTATGTAACTCCATTTTCTGGAGTGTGGGGGTAGGGCTGATTTCCCAAGCTACTAATCATGGTGTGGCCAGTCCCCATCCAGGAGCTCACCCAGAGTTGCCTCAAGAGAACAAACGTGCTCCTAGTGCTCTCATCACTTAGGAAACCATAAGGGTTTAGGAGCTCTTCCAAGAATCAGGGGAAGAGACTAATATATATATATACATATTTTGTTATCTCATAGTTCTATAGATGTCAGGTCAACTTCATTGATTTATTAATTTCATTGTTAGTGTCTTCTACGTACTCATTTTCTTTCTAATTCTTCTATGTATTGTTGAGAAAGGGGGCATGGTAATCTCTGAACATCAGTGTGGGTTGCATTTTTTCTCATTGCTTCCTGGTCAGTTTTTTCAGGGGTTTGGAAGTTCTGTTGCTCGGTGCGTGGTTCATGATTGTCATGTGATTGTGATCAGTTTATCCCTTCACGATTGTGAAATAGATTTTATTATCCCTGGTCATAGTATTTGTTCTCTATTCCACTTTCACCTTAATATAAGTACTATACATTGTTTTTATACCACCTGTTGGCAGCTCACTCGGGCTGTGAATCTAACTGGCAACCCTCTTGCTCAGAGCTCGCACTCTCAAGGGAGCCCTGAACCAACTGACCCACTTGGCAGGCCCTAATTACTATAGTTTGAATAGTGCGCATATGGTTTACTCTTTATTTCAAGCTTTTATTTTGCATCCTCGTTTATATATTTTTTCTTGTTGTTTGAATTTTTTCTTTGGCACTACCTTTAACAATTTAACATCATCGAATGACATATTTTCCTAAGAGTGTTTATCACTCAGTAATTATCATTTCCACCCATGATGAGCACCTAAAATGGTTTACACCCACCACCTCCACCAAAAATCGTGTTATTGCATGTAAAGTTTTTATTTTTTTGTAACACATTTTTCGTATTTGATTTAATTTTATTTATCTTGTCTTATTATTCCCTCCCCAACCCTCAAATTTGGCAACCATCAGCTTGTTCTCCATATGTTTGGGTTTGTTCATATTTTGTTTTCTTTATTCTTTGTAGCCATCTTTATAAAAGAAAAGGCCTCTTTTGTCTGACCTGTTAGTGTAGGTGCTGTACTCAGAGATTATTAACTAGAGTAATAATGTTTCCTGTATAGTCTCTCTTCACCCAAGTCCAGATTTCAAAACTTTTTTATAGTAGTAAATATTATGCATTTTATGTGTGTTTAAAACTGTATAGTATCGGTATTTGTGGCAAAGACTTTAATACACCAGATCAAATTAGTTCCTGTGTTGTTCAAATTTTTGAAGTCTTCAATAATCTTCACATCTTTACTAATGAAAAATTTCTCTGTTTTATAATGATTTTACTGGGAGACATATGTCAAATTTTTGCATTGATTGAGAAAATTATCTTTTTCTTTCTCTGAATATGTTCATTTTCCTTCCTTGTAAATTTTACAAGCACCAAAACTCCCCATAAAGAAGATGACTTCTTGACTTTCACTATTGTGATAGACTTGGCTTCAATGATTCTGAGTTTGATGAAGAGTCCACCAGCCCTGAATTTATTTGCTTGTGAACATGGGAGTCCACATTGAAATCTGTTTCATGCCAACATGGCTGGTTGGCACAATATTCCATAATACCATATAATGTCCATAATCTATCTTCAAAAGATCCCAAAATCTATTACAACATGCTGTTGTTGTTTTTTAAACCATGTTCAAGAAACAAATTCATGAAATGATTTGATGAAAATATTATCAGACTTTTAATTATCAAGGTACACCATAGAGATTAAAACTCAGGGTGCATATTATGAGTATAATCAAGTTAAGTCTATCAAAAAGGTTCCCGTTTTCACAACAGCAAAGTTCAAAAATGACATTTACAATAAAGATAGGAAAGTTTTGATTCATTCTTCATTAATAGGCAAATATCAAGTTACACATATTAGAGGAAAGCTTTACAAATGTAATGAACTTGGAAGGTCTTTATGCAGGATGAATCTTCAGTAATCATCAGAAAATCATACCGGAGAGATCTTAAAATATAATGAACTGGGCTACATATTAAACCAAGAGTAAAGCATTACTAAGCATCAGTAAATATACATCTAAGAGAAATCTTAAAAATATAAAGTAGGTACAAAAGGTCTTACCTAAAATAAAGATAATCAACGGTAGTCAGTAAGGAAAGAGTGAGGCTGGGAAAGCCCCTTCCCGCCCACGCTGTGGCCCCACCCCTTCCCCTGAGTTCCCTCCCTCCCTCCCGCGGGCCCCGCCCACTCCTGGCTAATGTTTCAGCACCGCCCACGACCTTAGCGCTCCTCACAGGCCCCGCCTGCGGCTCACGTTTTCTGGCAGCGTCTGGGCGGAGTTTTTTGCAGACCGGGAAGCGGCCATGGCAGAGAGAATTCCTGGTTGGCGACCGTGACTTTCAGTGTTTGTGGTTTAAACCTGAGCGTCTAAGTCCAGCGTTCTGCACTCCTGACGCCTGGGGGTCAGTACCGACGTTGAAGTCCCCGCACCCGCGCCCCCTACAGCGGTGAGTCCGGCGTCCTGGGGAGACGTCCCGATCCCAGGCCGCTTCGCTGCCGGGTGGAGGGTCCGCGGGGCTTTCCGGGGTAAACAGGCCGTTCCCCTGTGGTCTCGCCGCCTTCGGGCCACTAGACCCCGCCTGCCGCGTTGCTTTCCTGCTTAAAACCCCCCACCGGGCAGCGCTCCGCCGCGCGGTGTGAAGTCCTGGGAGACGGACTCGGGAGACGGAGTCCAGCCGTTGGCGCCCCTCCCCCAGCCTCGCCCCGCGGCCCCGGGAGCCCGGCCTCCTCCCTGCCTGGGGCTCTGCAGACCCTCCCCGCCGCCTGGAGACCCCCCTCGTCCCGGTTTAATAAGAGGCCCGAATGCCAGGAAGAGCACACTCTTCAGGGGAGTGGGATTTAGGAGGGAACACCGCGGGGTGTCACCAGATCACCCCCTCACGCGGGGAGGGGCTTTGTGGAAGCGGCGACTGTGAAGCGCAGGCCAGGAAATCGGCAGAACGGGGGTGTGAGGGGGTCCCGAGAAGGAGACAGAATGAGAGGAATAGACAGGTGAGACGGCAGGAAGATCAGTGCGGGGTCCGTAAAGAGGCAGGAAAACAGAGGATGTGGGAGGGACTTGTAAAGCGACGGGTAAGACCGAGCGAGTAACTCGGGGAAGTAGCCAGAGGAGAAAGCAAATGGAGAAATATAGAGGGAAGGGAGAGTTCGATCGAGACAGATGAAGGGGAGCCAAATGGGAGAAGGGCTCCTGCTTAGCAAAAGTTGGGGGGCAACAAAGGACAGGGAATTTCACACGGAGAGAGGGGTTAGGGGAAGAGCTTGGGGAGCCGAGTGCAGGAACAGAAACGAGGGGAGGGGGGTGACAGCAGAGGGAGAAGCCGCACGGAGCTAAGCTGGGGGTGTCAGTGAGTCGGGGCACAGGGGTGTAAGAGGAAAGACAGTGTCACCGGGGAAGAGGAGGTGCACAGGGACTGGGAGAAGCAGAAATATGTGGAGATGGGGAGCAATCAGACAGATCAGGGAGAAAGAGCAACTGAAGGTGAACGCTTTCAAGAGTTTCACAGAAAAGGTGCAGAGAAGGGAACGGAGGGAAGGGGAGAAATCGGGGAAGGGGAGAGGACATTAGTGGAGAGAATCTGGGTGAAGAGGGACACACACGAGTACACAGTAGCAGAGGAAGAAGGGGTGCCCCTACCTGGATGCTCTGTGAGCTGGTGGGATGTGGGTGATCAAGTCATGATATATTGATTGTGGCTTTATAATCGCTTTTATTTAACACATGCTGCACTTTCAGTCACACAGATGAGAATGAGTATTACAAAACTCCAGTTTCTACTGCTTGTGTGCTTAATAATTAATTTCATCACTGGATGGCTTCCATGTGCAACCCTCATGCAGCCAGAGGACAGAGAACTGTGTCAGTCAGTCTGGGTTCCTTCTTTTTTCCTGGGATGGCATGAGGGATGTGACCTGGGACCCGAAATGACTGAGTCTGTCACCACAGGATGCTTTCTCGAGAAATATTAAAACCATTGTGTCTTTTTCTTATACATGGAGTTTACTTTTCCTTTCTCCCATCTTTACATTTGATTCATTGTTTTTATTGTATTTATTTATTTGTTTTTAGTTGGGGAGGGGAACAGTGTTGGGGAATTGGGAAAGGGGCTAGACAAGTTGTTCTTCAGCCTTAGTTGTTGGGGGTACCAGTTGCCATCTGTTTCCAGACGACATTGTGTGCCCTCTCAGCTCAAGGTGCTGTGTTCAATCTTAGTTGCGGGTGGGCCTAGCCACCATCCCATGCTGGAGTCTAACCAACAGCCTGGTTGTTAAGAGCAGGCGCTCTATCCACTGAGCCATGTGGGCGGCAGCACAGCTCAAGATGTCAAGTTCCGTCTTAGTTGTGGGTGGGCATAGCCCACCATGGAACAGGCAGCCTTGTCCTTAGGGGCACGTGTTCTCACCAGCTGAGCCATCCTGCCACCTGTTGGCAGCTCAGCGGTAGCTCAGCTCAGGCACAGCTTACAGGCCTGAGTAGGAATCAAAGCAGCGATCCTGTTGCTCAGAGCTCGCGCTCTTAACCAAACTTAACTCACTGAGCCATTGGGCTGGCCCTGATTCATTGTTTTTATAAAAAGCAAATCAAGATAACTCTTCGCCTACTGAATTTCTGCTTTTTTTGTAACTAGTTATTAACTTCTGAAATAAGCTTTGGTGACATCTTATTACCAGCTCTTATTCTTTTCTAAATATCAGGTAATCTCAATTTTTAAAAAATTTTGACCCTAGAAATAATTACAGTAAATAACATCTTGAATCGCTTTCCCTTCTAATAACATTATGTCTAGTTTAGATGAGAAGCCCTGCATTCTTTCTACTCTTTATCATGTTGAACATCCTTTGGTAGTTATTAATAATATTAGGCCACTTCAGTGTGCATTTGGTGAGGATGTCAGCTTGAGAACCTAGTGTGGTGAGTTATTTTGATATTCAGCAGATTTTTGTCTTCAATTTCCATGATTTGTGAAATTAGTGAGCTGGGAGCTACCAAGTAGCTGTCCCCTCAAGTCCCACTTGTTCATTCTCTGAAAATGTGGAAGGACAGACCAGACAGACCTGAAACTCAGTTCCCACGGAGCCAGTCTCTTCACTGTGAAATAATTGGATCAGAGTATTTCCATAGCTAACTCTTGTCTACAAGTTTTCAGCACCAAAATGTGTGTTTATTCTTTTATGGTTTTTAACTAATTCTATGTGATTTCCTGTAAAACAGGAAGGAAACACACCCAGGGAGCCAGCCCTTCTAGAAGTTCCCACGCCAAACCCCCACACTCCCGGAAGCTCTCAGGCTTGCAGAGTCTGAGATGGAGTGACGTCTGTAGTGAAGAGTGGCAGGAAACAGGTCTGGGGAGCAAGCCAGCACCCCCAGGAGACTTAAAGATGCCATTTCCTGGGCCCCCTGCAGACCTGCAGAACCATAACTCAGAGTGGGCCCTGATCCCCCAGAGACCTGCATGCTCATTGAAGCTAAATGGTTCCCATCAGGGTTCCTTCTAGGTCACTTGGGAATTTCAAAGAGTGATGTCACCTGTGCCCTCCCCCTGGGAGTTGGATAATTGATCTGGGTGGAGCATCATTGTAGTTTAAGTGAGGTGTTCAGGTGACTCTCAGCTGAGGCCAGGGGTTAGCTGGGCACTCCTAGACACAGTTCTAACTGTTGAGAGAAACCTTTGCTTAAGGAGAGGTAATAGGATGCTCTGTTGCATTTGTGGGGGGCAGGAGAGCATCCGATGTTCTCATTGCTGTAGGACTTTGTGGACGTCTGTGGAAGGGGAGAGCATGTGAATCAGGAAAGAGAAAACTGACAGTTCTGTCTTCACTTAGGAGCTTCTTCTCCCTGACTGTCCTGTCACAAAGGACAGAAAAGGGCGATCTTCTCAGCATTTCAAGGTCCTTCTGGCTGTCAGTTTGGAGGAAGTAGATGAAGGGCCTGAGCTGAAGCCCTTGTGGGCACATTCTCAAGATGCAGATGTGATTCCTCCCCAGAACTTCTCCTGAGGAAACAACCCAGAGCAGGAGGACGACGAGGACGAAATGGCTGCTTCTCAAGTAAGTGTTCTGTCCTGGGTCAGAGGCTCTGTCCCCCTTTTTCTCCTAAAATCTGTGGGTTTAGAACCTGCCACCTTTAATTCTCTATTTCTGACATGTCTGCCTAGCGAGTTTCTTTTCACCTACTTACTTTTCCTTTTCTTCTCATGAGAGTCAGTGTCAGCTCTGTAGAACACTCTGCCTTTCTCCCAGAGCCTTCTCTGCATTGTGTCCATCCAGGCTCCCTCAGGACGTGAGGAATCTCACCGTGATTACTGAGCCTAAACTAATGACAAAATCCACCTGGAAAGGGGGTTGTGTCCAAGGTCCGTATTGGGTAGGGTCAGATGCCTCGTGTCCTGAAGAAGGAAGGTGTAAGTGTGTGTCCTGGGATTGCAGCGTCACGGCTGTATAACGGGGCTAAGAATGTGCACCATGACCCAGGATGGCCTCAGTGCTCAGAATGGCTTGGAATGTTAGGAAAAAAAAAGAATTATTGGAACTGTCTTGCTCACTAGATTGGTGATATTGACTTGCTGTTGAAATGCACTGTTAGAGTTACAGAACACAGGAGCTATATGTGCATTCAAATTTGTATAAAACTAATATTTTTATGATCAGATTCAGATTATGATTTTCTTAGTTCTTCATTTTGCCAGTAACATGACAGCAGTGACAGTGTGTCCTTTCGTGTGCCTCGGCCAACTGATAACGATTTGTGCCACCTGATTTTCACCTGCTTGACGTCCTGTCTTCACTATAAAGTTAACATTGTTTTCTTTATCATTAATAACAGTCTGCAGGGATTTGTAGAAAGATGTGCAAAAACCATCACATTTCATCTGGAAACTCCTTTTTCTTCTTAGTTTCTCTGCTTTGATAAATGAAGGCCCTCAGCTTTCTTTACTAGAGAGAATTGGCTTTTGGAGTGGAGGCCTTATAGAGTAAACCCTGTCCCTGTAAATTTTCATTATATTCCATATTTGTGTCACAGACATTCTCTATGTTGTCACTTTTTGTGTATTTCAGAAACTATAGCAATCATGTTATTAAAGTTTTTAAGTAATAAATTTGTAATGTATTAATGAGCACAAATGACACGCAAATTTTTTCAAAGAAACAGCACCAATAAGTTATGCTACTATGTGGTCTCCTCCCTATTGTATTTATAAAATACAGAGTGTCGGCCAAAAGACATTTATGAGATGTAAAAGATTGAAAATAATTGTTATTTCAGTGATGTGAAAATTTCCTTCAGTGTCATTTATTTATTTATTTTTTTAAAGATTTTTATTGGGGAATTGGGGGGATGGGAATAGTGCTGGGGAATTGGGGGAAGAGGAACAGACAAGTTGCTGTTGTTTTGTTCTTCAGTCTAGTTGTGGAGGAGGTTGCTTCACTGGCCCAAGTTGGCACCATCATTGTGCTCTTCCCGGGTGAGGCAGATCAGTCACCGGCCTCTGGACGGCCGCTCACTGCGGCTGCTGGCCGCTCACGCTGGCTGCTGGCCACATACAGTAGCCCATGGCAACCCACTGCCAGAGGGGCTGCAGCCTACACCGTCGCCGGTGACTCACAGCAGCCTAGCTCCAGGTTGAGCTGTTGTTCAGCATCCTAGCTGTGGAGGGCATTGTCACTGGCCCTCATATGTGGGATCCGAACCGGGGCCCTCTGGCATCCCAAGCCAGCTCTTAACCATTGCGCCACTCGGCCGGCCCCCTTCAGTGTTATTTTTAACATGCACACAGTTCCCATATGTCTGTCTGTGTGTCTGTGTCAATAAAATCTTCATACTATTTGATCTATTCTTTCTTCTTAGTTGCTTAAGTTGTTTCTCTTTTTCTCAGTTACAGAAATAGCCATGTAGATTCATGAAAGTTGTCTATGCGTATTGGTTTCTGTCGTTTTTGAAACATTGTAGAGAAAGTTTGGAATAAAACCCAACTCGGTCTGGACGAGTGGCGTGTTGGTTAAGAGTTGGCTTGGGACGCCAGCTCTGAGCAACAGGGCCGTGGTTCCGATCTCGCATTAGGGCCAGTGACGCTGCGCAGTCTACAGCCATGATGGTGAACAACACCTTGACGTGGACCTGGGCTGCTGTGAGTCGCTGGCGATGATGTCGGCTGCAATGGGCTGCCATAAACTACCGTGAGTGGCTGGCAGCTGGCATGAGCGGCTGGCAGCCTGCGTGAGCTGCCAAGAGCCACTGTGAGCGGCTGTCCAGGGGCGACTACCGATAATGCCTCACCCTGGAAGAGCGCAATGATAATACCAACATGGGCCAGTGAAGCAACGTCCTCCACAACTAGACTGAAGAACAAAAGGACAGCAACTTGTCTGTTCCCCTTCCCCGAGTCCCCAGCGCCGTTCCCCTCCCCCAATTCCCCAATAAAATCTTTAAAAAAAGAAAAACCCAAGCTCTACCATTTAGTGGATGCATCAGAAAATATTTCCATACAAGAGGACATATGATATTGTTTTCAGTTTATGGGTCATGTGCATTATGAGATTGTGTGCATTGTGAGTTAATATGTAAAAAACAGAACACTTTATACAGTCATTACAAAAAGTATAGTCATTTTCAAAAAGGTTTGTGTTGCTATGCTTCTATGAGAAGTGTAAATTACATAAAACTCTGTCACTTCAAAGTCATGTATGAATTTTTGCCTGTTTTCTTCCTCTGTGTTATGGAACAGTGTTACTTGCAGATCAGAGATATTGGTGTTACTAGTTAAAAGTGAGTTTGTTCAATGTGGAAACTCAGTTCCCACCCCAGAACTCTTCAGTCAGAATCTGCAGTTTTATAACATTGCAGTTCCTTGTTGTCCACATGAAAATTTGAGAAATACTTTGCATTTTTAACTCACCATGACATTTCCAGCCAAGAAATGTACATAATGTATTCTGTATGATACAAATATAACACGCAAAAAGCCATATGCCTGATTTTAAATCTTATCATTTAGGAAAAAAGATGTATGTCTCTACAGTGGTGTGTGGATCATACGTCATCCTCCTTTCTTAGAGTTTGAAAACACACTGGATAATATTACTCTCAGTGGCCTTAGTGTTCCATTCCGGATAATCTCTTAGGTCAAAACCAGTTCTTTTAACTCTGTTTTCATTCTGAGTATTGACCTTGTCCGTGGCCATGTCGTAAATGTGTCTTTTGTTTCAGGGACGGTTGACATTCAGGGATGTGGCCATAGATTTCTCTCAGGAGGAGTGGGAGTGCCTGCACCCGGCTGAGCGGGAACTGTACATGGACGTGATGCTGGAGAACTACAGGAACCTGCGCTCCCTGGGTGAGGCTAACTTCCTTCCAGAACTCCTACCCCACCACAGGGGTGTGTTTCCTTCATCAGTACATCGTCTCCTGGGAGCTTGTGCTCTGTGTGGTAGTGTCAGATCCCGGCTCTGAGTACCAACTGGGGGTTTGCTGGTGTAGAAAAGAAGTCTTCATGATGTCCTTAAAGTGGAACTCAGGATCTGAAAACGTCCCATGTTGTCTAGTAGAGTAAAGGTGCTGTCAGATAACTGTGTTGGGGGAATCCCTTTCTAGAATATTCTAATATTCTGCAATGTCCTTTCCTTTTACCTGACCACGTACTGGATTGGAAATTGGAGAATCTCCAGTAAAACTCATGTTTTTTTTATGAATAAACAGATTTTGCTGTCTCTAAGCCAGACCTGGTTATCTTTTTGGAGAGAATGAAGGAGGCCTGGGATGTGAAGCAAAAAAAGAGAGTATCCATCCTCCCAGGTAGGTGGGAATGAAGGAGCAGATGGCACAGGTGAAAGGGCCAAAGGTCTATGAGGAAGCCAGACCTTAAGATGTGGTTCAGGAAGCTCTGCTTTAGTGAAAGGATGTGAGAAGCCCAGGTTTCTTCCTGTTGCTGTCACATCCTCTACAAACTGTCTGCTCAGTGATCTGGACCGCATTGCAGTGAGGTCGGATGTCCCCCTGGACTGTGGGGGCTGTCATGGGCTGGCTACTGTTCCATTACCTCGGAGGACCTGGGCAAATCTGTGCTGCTGCTGAGGGATTCTCCCTGAGGCCATTTTTAAAGTTCTGGTCTTGCTTCTCTAAGGAGTTTGTAAAGGAATGGTGGAGGTCCTGTAATTTGGAGCAGAAACCCCAGGGGCCCTGGGGACAGATGTCACACATTTTCTGCTTTATACTTTTTAATCCTAAGGAGGCTCCAAACATGACTACAAAGTTCAGGCTCAGTAATTTCATCTCAGCACCAGCCACCTCCCTAAAGTCAGAAACCCTCAATCTCATTTTCACTGCAAGATGTCCTTTTGCTTTGTATGAACATTAGACATTTTTTTGTGGGGGGGGGCATTGGGGGATGGGAAGAGCGCTGGGGAATTGGGAGAAGGGGAACAGACAAGTTGCTGTCCTTCTGTTCTTCAGTCTAGTTGTGGAGGAGGTTGCTTCACTGGCCCAAGTTGGCACCGTCATTGCATTCTTCCCGGGCGAAGCAGATCAGCGCCTGCTTCTGGACGGCCACTTACAGTGGCTGCTGGCCGCACACGCTGGCTGCTGGCTACATACGGTAGCCCATGGCAACCCACTGCAGCAGGGACTGCAGCCCACGCTGTCTCCGGCGATTCATGGCAGCCCAGCTCCAGGTTGAGCTGTTGTTCAGCATCTTAGCTGTAGAGGGCAGTGTCACTGGCCCTCATATGTGGGATCCAAACCGGGGTCCTCTGGCATCCCAAGCCAGCTCTTAACAGAGGCGCCACTTGGCCGGCCCGAACATTAAAATTTTGAGTGTCTCCTCCCAATTCCTGCATGTAACAATAGTTTAATGTATCTGTTTACCTCATTGAATTCTTAAATGAATTAATGCCATAGGGGAGCTTAGAATACTGCCCACCGTCTAGGAAGTTCTCCATTGTTCCCTGATTTCTTAGAGACTGTCCTGTTATAATTCTGTCTTGTTCAATCCAGAGCTGCCTGGGCCTTGTTTGTTTTCCATTTCTGATTAGATTTTGTCAGATTAGTGGTTTTAGATTCAGAAGTGCTATTTCTCCGTGCTCGAATGAAATCTATTGGTAAGAAGTCAGTTCTAGAATTATTAGGTTCCCATATTTTGGAAACTTTTTACGTCCTCCGTTTCAGTTTACTTCATGCAAAAAGTAATCACGAGGTTCATCAGCATGTCTCTCAATCATGTTGAACTTTAATCTCAAATGTTGATTTTATAGCTATCTGATTCTCTGATGTTTAATAACTTCCTGTACTTTTGTTTAGCAGTGAGGGGTTTTTGTTTCCCTCTGGGTGATGATTACAGCCCATACATTTGTATTAGAGTAGCAAAATTTATTAATAACAAATTTCTTTCATGTGTTTTAAATGGTTATTTATTGAAATATTGCTTAAAGCTATTTATGAATCATTCTAATGCATTGGCTGGGAAATTTTGCTTTTCTACAACATGTGTTCCGATGATTGAGAATGCTTGCTCTTTATGGGGCCACACTGACAGTGGCAACCGAGTTCTACAGAAGGATCCTCAATAGTACATCTGTGTAGTGTTCAGCATTCTGGGGATACATTGCGACTTATTCTCATTTTGCAATTCCATAATAATGTGTTTTCTTTTTTATGGTAGTTTCTCCAAATGTAGTTACTTGCATTTTTAGTTGTTACTTGTATATATGAATGTGAATGACAGTTTTCAGCTAAGTACACTTAAGACAATGTGGTGTTTGAGTCACATATGAAGGAGGCATATGTCTATTGGTATTAAAATTCTGTGCATATTAGTATCATTTTAGTTCAACTTTGTGCATGACTCATCTTGTTTATGTCTTTTGTTAATTAATGGGGTGAGTGCTTTTCTTGTCCTTTGCAGTTAAGTAGTTGTGGTAATAGTCTTAATATAACATCTGTTTAGTGATGATTTCATATTCTCTTTGTGAGAGAACCACTTTTTGAATTCAAAATAATTTCTGAAATGTTTTATAACTATGTTTTTTACATATTATTTTTCATTTTCAATTTTGAGAAAAATGTGACTAAAATTCTACCCTCTCTAACTGTCCATTCCAGCTGTGTTAAGGATATTCACATTGTTGGGCAACTGACCTCTGGAAATCTCCATCTTGCAAAACTCACCGAGTACCCATTAAGCAACCACTTCCTCATTTCCCTTCAACACAAGCCCATGGCTACTACCCTTCTTTTTGTTCTATGAGGAGGACTGCATTAGGTGACGCACAGAAGTGGACTCCTATAGTATCTGTTTTGTGACTCTTTAGCTTTACCTAAAAGGCCTCAAGGTTTTTCTGTGTTGTTTCAGGTGAGAGGATTTGTTTCTACTTCAAGGCGGAATAATATTCCGTTGTATGTATGTGCTACATTGTCTTCCCCTGTTCACCTATCAATGGCCATTTGGGCTGCTCCTACCCATTACAGGTTTTGTGGATAGTGTGCATGGGTGTGCACATGGCTCTTGCAGAGCCTCCTTTGAAGTTTCTTAGAAATGTACCTAGAAGTGGGAAGGCTGCATCATAGCACAATTCTATATTTTAGTTTTTGAGAGACCTTCATATTGTTTTTCATACTGTGTGCACAAATTGAGTTTTCATCCAAGAGTGCATAACGGTCCAATTTCTCTACATTTTTGCCAACACTTGATATTTTGTGTTTCTTAGGATGAGCAGTAGCTCATCCTAGTTGATGTGTGGTGTTACTGTGTTTTTTTTAACTGCGGATGGAGACATTTATGTTCTCGTAAGAGCATGTTAAACTTCTGGAAAATCATGTGGACCTGAGATTAGATATTTAGGAAAACAGAAGCCTGAGGATAATTTTTATATTAAGAAGACTTTCAGGTCACAGCAAAATGGACTAGAAGTTACAGAGAATTCCCACATGCCTCTCCCACATGCAAAACCTTGCCCGTGTCCACATCACTTTTACCCCCAGAGGTACATTTGTTACATAGATGAAGCTACATTGACATATAATTGTCACCCATTGTTCATAGTTCTCCTTGGGGTTAACTGTGGGGCTGTGCATTCAGTGTATGTGGACACATTTATGATAACGTGTCATACACAGTAGTGTCACAGCCCTGAATATTCTCAGTGCTCCTGTCCATCTCTCCCTCCCCTCAACGCAAGGCAGCAGTGATCTTTTTACTGTCTCCATCATTTTGCCTTTTCTGGAATGTCATAACTGGAATCATACAGTATGTGCCTTCTTTCACTTAATAGGCATCTAGGTTTTCTCCATGCTTCTCATGGTTTGATAGCTTCTTTCTCTATAGCACTGAATAATATTCCATTGTCTGTATGCACCACAGTTTTTTCATCTATTCACCTCTTGACAGACATGTTGGTTGCTTTCTAGTTTTGAAAATTATGAATAAAGCTGCTGTGAACATGCATGTGTGGATTATTGGGTGGATAGATGTTTTCAAGTCTTTGGGTCACTATTGAGGAGCACAATTGCTTGATCGTAGGGTGGGAGGATGTGTAAGAACCACCAAACTGTGTACCCAAGTGTCTGCAGCATTTTGCATTCCCACCAAGAGTGAGTGCGAGTTCCTGCTGCCCCACGTCCTCACCAGCACTTGATGTTGTCCGTGTTCTGGCTTCTGGCCTCTCCTAATAGGTGTGTGGTATATTTTAATTTGCTGTGTGTTTCATTCTCGTTGTTTTCATGTGCATTTCCTTGCTCACATGACGTGGAGCATCTTTTTTCATATTGTTTTGTCTTCTGTCTCTTGTCCAGTGTGGTGTCTGTTTAAGGCTTTGGCCCATTTTTTAATGAGGTTGGCAGTTTTTTCTTCAATCATTTTGAAGACTTCTTACTGTGTTTTGAATAGTAGACCTTTAGAGATATTTCTTTTTTTCTTTTAAAGATTTTATTGGGGAATTGGGGGATGGGGAACAGTGTTGGAGAATCCATGAGGTGAACAGATAAGTTGCTATCCTTTTGTTCTTCAGTCTAGCTGTGGAGGCCGTCACTTCACTGACTCACGTTGGTATTATCATTGCGCTCTTTCTAGGTGGGCGTCGCTTGCCGGCCATTGGACAGCCACTCACGGCTTCTCACTGAAGCGCACACCAGCTGCCGGCCAGCCCCATTGCAGCCTTCAGTGTTGCTGGCGACTCATGGCTGCCCAGCTCCATGTTGAGCTGTTGTTGACCATCTTACATGTAGAGGGAGCTGCGTCAGTGGCCCTCATATGTGTGATTCGAACCACGGCCCTGCTGCTCAGAGCTGGCGTCCCAAGCCAACTCTTACCCAATGTGCCACTCGGGTGGCCCATTCTTTTTTTTTAAAAGATTTTATTGGGGATTTGGGGGAGGGAGCTGCATTGGCGAATTGTGGAAGGGGAACAAACAAGTTGCTGTCCTTTTGTTTTCAGTCTGGTTGCGGAAGATGCCGCTTCACTGGCCTATGTTGCTGTTCTGATCATTGTGCTCTTCCTGGCTGAGGCAGATAGGTCGCCAGCCACTCATGACAGCTCTTGGCCACTCAGGATAGCTGCTGGCCGCTCACACTGGCTGCCAGCCATTCACAGTAGCTCACGGCAGCCCACAGCAGCTTCACTGTAGCCTATACCATCACCGGCTCCTCATAGTAGCCCAGCTCCAGGTCGAGCTGTTGTTTACCATCTTAGCTGTATACGGCACAGCGTCACTGGCCCATGTGGGATGTGAACCGGGGGCCCAGCTGCTCAGGGCTCGCGCTCCCAAGGCAACTCTTCACCAATAAGTCACTCAGCCGACCCTGCAGGTATTTCTTTTGTAGTATTCTTTCCCAGTCTGTGGCTTCTCATATTGTACTCTTGGTGTTGACTTCTGTGTAGTTTTTGCTCTTTAATAATTGATTTGAAATATGGGCGTTCAAAAGTCAATGCTACAATTTAAAAAAAGCAACTTGGTTAACAGTTTGTCTTGGAAAAACTGTGAAGTGTATGATGTTACATTTATATTTAATAACATTTAAGTTCTAATTCCAGTTGTGTGTTCATTCCTGGAGTAAACTCAGAATGAGTCCCCTGTTGATGAAGATGAGGTTGCGTTAAATGTTCTGACAATATTATACGTCAACTCTAATGAAATCTTGGAATTCATTTCTCATTGTGCAGCACCATGGTGGTTTTTTTTTCATTATACGAGTAATACATACTTGTTGAAAAAAGTGAAACATTAGAAAGAGTCATCAAAATTTTTTTTGTCATCCAAAATGGATTCAACTTTTATTTTATGCACTTATTTATTTCTATTTTTACATATAGGTGGCATACAATAGTATATTCGTTTCAGTTTTACAACATGGTGATTCATCATTTATATATCTTACAAAGTGATCATCATATGACTCAAGTAACATCTGTCACTTTACAAGGCATCACAATATCGTTGAGTATATTTCCTAGGCTATATTACATCCCGTGCCTTACTCTTTTCATAACTACACGTTTATACCTTTGATTCCCCTTCACGTTTTTTGCCTTTCCTCCTGGCCCTGTCTTCTCTGGCAACCATCGATTAATTCTCTGCACTTGTGTATCTTTTTCTGATTTGTTTTTTCGTTTTTATTTTTACCTTCTTCATATCAGTGAAATCGTATAGCATTAGTCTTTTTCTGTGTTATCTCACTTAGCATAATATGCTCTACATCCATGCTCGATGTTGCCACTGGCAGGATTTCTGTTTTTCCTCTGGCTGAGAAATATTCCATTGTGTACGTTTATCACATATTTATTCATTGATACTTGATGGGCATATATATATATATATATTGTTTGTTGTAAATAATGTTGCAGTGGATGTAAGAATACAGATTTTTTTTGAATTAGTGTTTTCGTATTCTCTGGATCAGGGGTCAGCAAACTTTTGAGAAGGAAGAGCCAATCCTGTCCCTAACAATAATCTAAAAATTATTTGAGAGACATAAAACAAATGAAATCACCATTTTGTAAATAATATCCTTTAAATATTTTATAGGGCCTGCTGAGTGGTACGTTGGTTAGGAGTTGGCTTGCAATGCCAGATCTGAGCAGCACGGCCCTGGTTTTGATCCCACTTGAGAGCCAGTGACGCTGTGCCCTCTAGAGTTAAGATGGTAAACAACAGCTCGACCTGGAAGTGGGCTTCTGTGAGTTGCCAGCCTCAGCACAGGCTGCGGTGGGGCTGGCCGGCAGCTGGCGAGAGCTGCTGTTAGCCTTAGTGAGCCGCCGTGGGTAGCTGTCCAATGGCTGGTGAGCGACTGCCTCACCCGGGAAGAGCGCAGTGATAATGCAACATTGGCCAGTGAGGCAACGTCCTCCACAACTAGAGTGTAGAAAAATTTTATGAATGAAACTATGATAATTCTCATTTTCAGTTTTCCTTCCGAGCCACGTGTACATACCCAAAGAGCAGGATGTGGCTCGTGAGCCGCTGTTTGCCAACCCCTGCTCTGGATAATGCCCAGAAGTGGAATTGCTGGGTCATATAATAGTTGGGTTTATAATTTTTTAAGGAAGTTCCATATTGTTTTTGGCTTCACCACTTTTACATAAATATTATTGTTATATCTTCCTGTTGAATTTACTTTATTATGATTATATGATGTCCTTCTTTGTGTTCTGACACATGTTGACGCTGTGTATTTGTCTGATATCATTATGGGAAACTGTGCCCTTTATTGGTGACCGTTTCTATGGAATACACTTTCCATTGTTTGACTTGTGTCCCATGAATGTCCCTACATCTCAAGTGAGTATCTTGTACAAAGAAAGTAGTCGGATTTTTTTTTAATCTATTCAGCCAACTCATGTCTTCAGATTCAGGGAGTTTCATCTGTTTTCATTTAAAGTAATCACTGAGTCGGAGGGAATACTATAACCATTTTTTAATTGTTTTCTGCACTTTGTGTAGCTGTTTTGTTCCACGTTCCCACCTCTGATTGTGTTCTATTGTTTCTTTGATTTCTCTTGGTATTTGCATGCTTTGATTTCTTTCTCAGTGTCTTTCAGTGTGTCTGTTATAGGTAGTTTATTGTGGTTACCATAAGAGTAACTTAAAGTATGTATATTTTTTAATTGGGGGAGGACAACAGTGTTGGGAATTGGGGAGGGGATCAAGCCATGTTGTTGTTCTTCAATCTTTGTTGTGGCGGGCACCAGTCACCATCTGGCTGCCCACGGCATCTCGTGGCCTCTCAGCTCAAGGTGTCGAGTTCAGTCTT
Source organism: Hipposideros larvatus (assembly GCA_031876335.1). NCBI lineage: Eukaryota > Metazoa > Chordata > Mammalia > Chiroptera > Hipposideridae > Hipposideros > Hipposideros larvatus. The sequence continues at coordinate 830,180 of JAVKSA010000061.1, forward strand.
AGTTGCTGGTGGGCGTACCTACCGTCCCATGTGGGAGTCAAACCGGCAGTCTTGGTGTTAAAGAGCCCTCGCTCTATCCGCTGAGCCATCCAAGTGGCAGCTCAGCTCAATGTGCGGAATTCATTCTTAGTTGTGGGCGGACATAGCCCATCATCAGACAGGCAGTCTTATTTTAGGAGCACATGCTCTCACCAGCTGAGCCATTCTGCCACCTGTTGGGAGTTCAGCAGCAGCTCAGCGTCACTAGCCCATATGGAATCAAACCGACAACCCTGTTGCTTGGAGCTCACACTCTTGAGCAGGCTTCTAACTGACTCAGCTGCTCGGTCATCCCAAAAGATTTTTAAAGGTATGACACTGTATTTTGAGTTCTTGCTTAGGTAATTAATAGCTCTAGTAGTTTTGGGCTTATTTCTCAAGATTTAGTTTTTCCTCTCATTCGACCATGTTTTTCTGTTCTATTCTGTCTTGTGATGTTTGTTGAGGCTTTGGAGAAGAAACAGCCACCATCCCAGGCTGTGTCGTCCTGCTTTGTACTAGAGAACACACGTAGCAGGCAGCTGAGCTTGAAATTCTTATGCCTAGCAAACTGGTTCTACGAATGTGTACTCTCTGTGTTTTTTGCACATAATTTTCCAGTTTGAAATGTTATTTGTTTCCTCTTTAGGGGCAGTGTTATATTTCTATCCGTGATGATTGTCTTCAGTACTGCGCTCTTTGTGGCATTTGAACAATTACTTACCATTTTCCTTAGTGGCCACCACAATGCATTCACATTGCACTGCCATTTCCTTAGCACTTGGTGTCATGCAGAAAATAAATGAGACCTTCAGACAGCTGCAAAAAGCGAGTCCATTGGACACGAAGTTCACTCATCTTTGTTTCTCCAGATAAGGTTTCAATTGGAGTTTTCTCACAACATTTCCATGTGTGGCAGGGAGGGTGCACAGTAATGTTGGCAAATGTAAGCAACTTTTCTTCCCTCTTTGATGTGACTCTTTCATGTGCTTTGCTTTCCTCGACATTTGTTTTGACTACTCAGCAAACTAATTGGGTAAGTAATTGTTGCTAAGTTTATGTCTCCATGGAGGATGGCAGTTTTTGCGTTTCCTCTTAGGCCATCTTGTTCAGTCCTGTAATCAGTATTAAATTTTTATGTTAGAATTGAAGCTGTATTCACTTGCATGTAGTAAGAGTGATACTTTATTTGGTGTCTTTCAGCTATGTCTTCTGAAGTCACCTTGGATTTGTTGCCAAACCCAGGAGTTGAAGATTCATTCCACAAAATGCTACTGGTAAATATGGAATTTTGACAATCTGCACTTAATGAAAGAGTGGAAATATGAGGGGAGCGTGAAGGGCTAAAGGATGTTATCGTGGGCATAATAAAACTGGGACAGTTATTCAGGTAAAATCATCATTGCTAAAAGAGATCAAATATATACGTAATGTGAAACCCTGCATGTTAAGGCAGTTTCATTAGAAGAACACTTATTTCTGAATGTAAAGATGGAAAACAATTTATTAAAGATATATATTATTTGAAAGGAAATGTGGAATATATGCGGAGTTATGTAGCTCATGGTATAATAATCATTTGACTCATTTAAAATGTAGGAGTAGATTAAAGCATTTAAAAATCAGATTTTTAAAAATGAAGATAGAAATCCTAAATGTGATCAATTTTACAATCGCTTAATCAGGGTTTCATTATTGTTTTTCCAAGAAACAATCTCTCTTTGTTCCAAATTCTGTAATTTTCATAAATGTGGGAGGGTATTTGTAGAAGCATCATGGTACCATAGGTATCATGGGTAATGAGGAACAACTTTACCTGTTTAATGAAATTAGAGTCCTCACTGAAGGCCTTTCTGTCTTTGTTGATTGCCAGAGTACGTGTAATGATGAGAGAAGTTACCAATTCGGTGAATCCTGGAAAAACTTTGAACAAGGGTCAGATCCTAATAAGCATCAGAGATTTCAGTTTGTAGAGAACCAGTGTACACATGGGAAAGTCTTTCATGAAAGCTCAAATCTTAAACACCAGAATAGTTATATTGTAGACAAGTCAAACAAACGTAGTGAATATGACAAGTCTTCAAACCATTCTGTATATCTTACTCAACATCACAGTATTCATCCTGGGGAGGAACCTTACAAATGTGTTCCATGTGGGAGAGTCTTTAGTCGATTATCCAGTCTCGATGGACATAGGAAAATCCATCCTGCAGTGAAGGCTTACAAATATATAGAATGTGACAAAACCTTTCTTCGGCATTCAAATCTTACCGCATATGAGAGAATTCATACTGGAGGGAAGCCTTACAAATGTAGAGACTGCGGTAGAGCCTTTAATTGGCATTCATCTTTTATTAGACATGAGTTAATCCATAGTGGAGAGAAGCCTTACAAATGTAGAGAATGTGGTAAAGCCTTTACTCAGAACTCAAGTCTTGCTGTACATATGAGAATTCATACTGGAGAGAAGCCTTACAAATGTAGAGAATGTGGTAAAGCCTTTATTAAGCACTCATTTCTGACTACACATGAGTTAATCCATAGTGGAGAGAAGCCTTACAAATGTAGAGAATGTGGTAAAGCCTTTATTAAGCGCTCAAATCTTGCTGTACATATGAGAATTCATACTGGAGAGAAGCCTTACAAATGTAGAAAATGTGGTAAATCCTTTACCTACAACTCAAGTCTTGCTATACATATGAAAATTCATACTGGAGAGAAGCCTTACAAATGTAGAGAATGTGATAAAGCCTTTACTCAGCACTCAAATCTTGCTGTACATATGAGAATTCATACTGGAGAGAAGCCTTACAAATGTAGAGAATGTGGTAAATCCTTTACTAACCGCTCACATCTTACTGCACATGAGTTAATCCATAGTGGAGAGAAGCCTTACAAATGTAGAGAATGTGGTAAAGCCTTTATTAAGCGCTCAAGTCTTGCTGTACATATGAGAATTCATACTGGAGAGAAGCCTTACAAATGTACAAAATGTGGTAAAGCCTTTACCGAGAACTCAAGTCTTGCTGTACATATTAGAATTCATACTGGAGAGAAGCCTTACAACTGTACAGAATGTGGTAAAGCCTTTACTGACAGCTCAAGTCTTGCTGTACATATGAGAATTCATACTGGAGAGAAGCCTTACAACTGTAGAGAATGTGGTAAATCCTTTACCTACAACTCAAGTCTTGCTGTACATATGAGAATTCATACTGGAGAGAAGCCTTACAAATGTAGAGAATGTGGTAAAGCGTTTACTAAGCGCTCACATCTTACTACACATGAGTTAATCCATAGTGGAGAGAAGCCTTACAAATGTAGAAAATGTGATAAAGCCTTTATTAAGCGCTCATATCTTACTACACATGAGTTAATCCATAGTGGAGAGAAGCCTTAGAAATGTAGATGATGTGGTAAAGCCTTTACTCAGAACTCAAGTCTTGCTGTACATATGAGAATTCATACTGGAGAGAAGCCTTACAAATGTCGAGAATGTGGTAAAGCCTTTCACCTGCACTCTGTACTTACACAACATGAAAGAAATTCATACCAGAGAGAAGCCTTAAATGTAAACAACGTGGTAAATAAAGCCTTTACTTAGCGTTCATTTCTTACTAGGCATGAGAGAATGCATACCGGAGAGAAGCCTTACAAATGGGAAAAGTGTAGCAAAGGCATTAGTCACCATTTAGAGTTTACTGAACACATGAAACTTGATAATAGAGAGAAACCTTAAAACTGAAAGATCCAAGAAACCCTGTAGCTGGACTTACAGCCTCACTCAATATCAGAGAATGCTTAATGCGAAGAAATCAACATTCAAAACCAATGATGAATAACGTGTGTTCAAAATACAAACTTCAGAAAGTCCACATAATTCATCTCCAAAGTGACTTTAAAGATGTAAAATAATGTGAGGAAATGTTTAATCGAGAATGAAATCTGAAATATTAGAGAATTGATGTTACAAAGTCGTCAGTAAAGAACAGTTTGCAGATATTGTTTTAAATCAGAATACATATAGTGAATAAGCAAATGTTAAAAAATCTTGTGAACATGCTTGAAAGTATCATGGTGATGGATATTGGAAAGGTACAATTATTTACAATGAGTCCTTATATATTGATAGTACTTGAGGTTTGTTGAAAAAGAAATATTAATGTGATCCCACGGTGACGTCACTTGATGCGGTTTTTTTTTACTCCTAGTGTGTGTGACTCATGGGTTGTTTGTTGCTGTCTCAAGCATCTGAGTGCCCATGTATGTTGGGTGGGAATCACTCAGAAATAATTTTCCTTGGAAGACTGAGGGCACTGTAATACAGAATGTTTGATGAAAATCTAAATGGATTGCTGTTTGGTTGACTTAGAATGTTGATGTAAGTCACCGTGAAGTTAGTGTTCAGGGCATCTTTGTGTTCATTAATGTGAGAAAGGAACATTCTGAATTGTAATAAGTTTTTCCAATTCCTCTTTAAGGAAAATAAGGTGCTGGTTTTTGAAACCCTGATGTGTCTTTGTAGTAGCCATAAATAGGAATCATAAATATTACCAGATGTGGTTGAAATAAAGAGGTCTTCAGAGATATCTAGAAAGGACACACAACTTATCGCTAAGTGCATAAATTATTGTACATCGTTGTTTCCTAAACAATGAGCCTCAGTCTTCAAACCCATGTAAAACAGAGCTGTAAGGTCATTATTATCAGAACAACCAGAATGCTTCTTAAATGCTTGTTATCTGTATTTTGTGCGTGCATTCTACAAGTGGTTTGCCATTCTTTATTTAGACTGTGTGTGAACTTATATTTACATTAACAGTAAAGCGAATGATCTTTAATGTATTAATACTTGTGTGTAATGAATGACTTGTTATCTTGCCACCAACATTGACCTCTCCCACCTTAGTGATGGTTGGAATCAACAATTCAGTATTTGGTGGTGCAGTGGAATGACAGCACTAGTAATCCTTTTCCCGACGTTTTAATTTGCAAATGGAAAGAGAACCTTGCTGCCTAGAATGCTAAAGAAACACTATTTAAACTAAAGTACAGGACCGGCCGAGTGGCGCATTGGTTAAGAGCTGGCTTGGGACGCCAGAGGGCCCCGGTTCAGATCCCACATATGAGGGCCAGTGACACTGCCCTCTACAGCTAAGATGCTGAACAACAGCTCAACCTGGAGCTGGGCTGCCATGAATCACCAGTGACGGCATAGGCTGCAGCCCCTGCTGCAGTGGGTTGCCATGGGCTACCGTGTGTAGCCAGCAGCCAGCCTGAGCGGCCAGCAGCCGCAGCAAGCAGCTGTCTAGAAGCCGGCGACTGATCTGCCTCGCCCGTTAAGAGCGCAATGATGGTGCCAACTTGGGCCAGTGAAGCAATGTCCTACACAACTAGACTGAAGAACAAAAGGACAGCAACTTGTCTATTCCCCTTCCCCCGATTCCCCAGCGCTGTTCCTATACCCCAATTCCCCAATAAAAATCTTTAAAAAAAAAATAAATAAATAAAAAATAATAAACTAAAGTACAGCTTAGCAGACATGGGAGCTACATGTGGCTTGAAAAGTGCGTGAAGCAATCCATTTCCTTGTTGTTAGATTCATATCATAATTCACTTTCCCCTAATGATAACAGGATAAATGATGGATTCACCCGTGTGCATCAGGCAGCGGAGACCAATTTGTCCCATCACAGCTGGTGTTATCTTCATCCAGTTGATTCAGGTCTTGTGTGCCCCATTCCTCTATGATATTAACATTTTTCCTATTTTCACTAATAAGCATTTGGGGGTATTTACTGAGTGTTTCGTATAAAGAACATTTACTCTACAAACTCCTTTTGAGTTTGTCTCTGCTTGATTTTGCTTTAGACCATGAAGTCTCTGACCTTTGTTTATTACAGATACTGGTTTTACAACTGGAGGTTCTAAGTCACTCAGGCCTCAGTTCTGTAAGACTCCCTTTTATTCCAAAGGCATGTCTGACATATTCATACTCTTCTTCAAGTCTTTGTCCTATTTGCAGAAGAAAAAAAAATGAGAGTAACATAGTTAATAGATATTTGGGTGTTTGCCAAATCTAACATATAATTGAGCACAGTGATAACTAAACATTTTTCAGTAATGTGTGCACTTACAAATAGCTTTTCCATGAGTTTACATCTTTGGATATGTTTTTCCTGATATTATTTTAAACCCCTCAAAAAACTTCATTCACAAATAGATGCATAAGTTTCTGCAATTGAAAATAATTCTGGGCTGGCCAACTGGGGCATTAGTTAAGAGTTGGCTTGGGATGCCAGCTATGAGCAGCAGGGGCCTGGTTCGGATCCCACATGAGGGTCAGTGATGCTGCTCCCTCTACATCTAAGATGGTGAACAACAGCTGGACCTAGACCTGGGCTGACATGAGTCGCCAGCGACGGAGTAGGCTGCTGTGCGGCTGGGCGGCAGCGGGTGTGAGCTCTCGTGAGCTACTGTGAGCCGCTGTGAGCAGTTGTCCATTGGCTGGCAAGTGACTGTCTCATTCGGGAAGAGTGCAATGATAATACCAACATGGACCAGTGAAACGACGTCCTGCACAACTAGACTGAAGAAGAAAAGTACAGTAACTTGTCTGTCCCTCATCCCTGATTCCCCAATGTTGTTCCCGTCCTCCAATTTCCCAATAAAATTTAAAAAATATTTTTTTTTCATTTCAGTGACATGGAAATTTTCCCACTGTGTTCCTTTTGCCCTTTACATAGTTACTTTTTAGAGAGATGTTTTTGTGCCAAAAATATAAAAGTTGTTTGATTAATTCCATTTTCGACCTTCGTGTTTCCATTGCTCTTCTCAGTTACAAAATCTGCTATGATAATTTGTTGATGGTTTTCTTTGAATATTAGCCTAGTATGTGTCTTAGTTGTAGATAAATCCTATATCAGAAAAGGTAGGTTAAACCCCAGGTCTAGTGGTTACTCAATGATGACACAAGCAGAATTAACAGGAGCGAGCTTGAGTGATGGCAGGAATGGGCTTAAAAAGGAACCGGTTGACTGAATCCCCTGGCTAGCACTGCAGCTGCAAGCTAACAAGCACCTTACAACCATCATAGGCAGGAACAGGACAGTTCTGAGGAGCAGGCAATTTTAACGGCAGCCTCTGCATGCTAACATGCACCCTACATCCTCCATTGAAAAATATAACTCCAGGTAAACAGAAACCCACCACAGCTGTCTCCATCAGACTCTGCCCTTGCAAACTCGTTTTACCAGTATTGCTCTTACCCCTCTGTCTCTGCAGGCATCCCAATCAGACTCCGGCCTGATAAAACGCCCTTTGCCAGTATTTCTCTTCCAAAAAACTCTCTCTCTACCTGACTATCCACAACCTTTTCTTGCTCTTCTACTACGTAGAGTCCTTTGAATTCCTTCACATTCTGTGAACGACCAGAAGTACATTCTACGCCAATACACAGGATATTGGAAAACATAAAAGAAAAATAATATTTCTCTCATAGACTATTTTTTGTAGTTTATGCATTACTATTAGAAAAAGTTAGAATGCTGTCTAACTGTTCATAAAAAATACTGTTTGTGAAGGAATGGTCTGCCATTATTGCTATTACAGAAGAGCCTTTCATTTTTGTGAAGCTCTTTCCAAGTCATTTATCAGGTCTTGCCATGTGTTTTAACGCTTTGATATCAAAAAAGTGGCGCTGGGACTAAAGGCATTAGCATGAGTGGCCAGCATGTTAGAAATGCAGAATGTTAGGCCCCATTTCACAACTACTAGATCGGGACCTGCATTGAAATAAGATCTTGTGTTCATTGCTATACTTGTTCTAATTTGAGAAATATGCTTGAAATTCACCACGAGTTGCCTGTATGGGATCCACACACTCAAATATATATGTGCCTGTGTTCACCCTTTAGTTACATATTTATCTTCCCCAAAGTGTATTATCTAAAGGGGGGTTTTACATCAATGTCTTTAGCTTTCTTATAGAAAATATTACAGAATTTTACCATGTGGAAAATAATTTTATATCTCAGGCACTGACCAGAGTCAGAACCACTTCTCTTAACTCTGTTTTCATCTTTGGTCAAGTTATCAACTGTGTTCATAGCGGCTTGGTAAAGGTGTTGTTTACTGCAGGGAATGTGATGTTGAGGGATGTGGCCTTAGAATTCTCTCAGGAGGAGTAGGAATGCCTGGGCCTCTCAATAGGATTTATACATGGACGTGTTATTGGAGAACTCCAGTAACCTGGTCTCCCTGCATGAGGAGAACTTACTTCCAGATGTCCTACGCCACGCACAGGGTTCAGTTACTTTCATTTATACAGCGTCTCTTGGGAGATTCTGCTTTAAATGACTGAATCTGTGACCCTCTTTGAAGAAAGTTATTTGGGGTTTGTTCGTGTAAAATCTTCATAATGTTTTGTCTTTTTTTTTTTAATTGGGGAATTTAGGGAGGGGAACAATGTTGGGGAATTGGGGAGGAGGACCAGCCAAGTTGTTGTTCAATCTTAGTTGTGGAGGGCGCCTGGCGCCACCTGGCTTTCTGTCGGCAACTCGTGGCCTCTAAGATCAAGGTGCTGTGTTACAATCTTAGTTGCGGGTTGGCGTAGCCACCATCCCATGCGGGACTCAAACCAGCAGCCTTGTTGTTAAGAGCGCATGCTATATCCACTGAGAGATCCGGGCGACAGCACAGCTCAAGGTGCCGAGTTTAGTCTTAGTTGTGGGCAGGCGTAGCCCACCATTCAACTGGCAGCCTTATTGTTAGGAGCACGTGGTGTCACCAGCTGAGCCATCCTGCCACCTGTTGGCAGCTCAGCAGCAGCTCAGTTCTGGTGCTGCCACACTGGCCCATGTGGGAATGAAACCGGCAACCTTGGTTTTATGAGCACTGTACTCTAACCAACTGAGCCAACTGCTGCCCCTACCTTACACTTTTTAGAATTGCTATTATTGATAAGGCCAGTAATAGCAAGTGTTAGAGAGGTTGTGGAGAAAACAGAACCCTCATACACTGCTGATGGGGATGTAAATTGGTACAGCCACTATGGAAAACAGTATGGAGGTTCCTCAAAAATTTCAGAATAGAACTATCATATGACCCAGCAATCCCTCTTCTGGAGATACACCCTCCAAATCTAAAACATTTGTCTATAATGACCCATGTACCCCTGTGTTCATTGCAATGTTATTCACAGTGGCCAAGACATGGAAACAACTATAATGTCCTTCAGGAGATGACTGGCTAAAGAAGATGTGATACATAATAAAATGCAGTAAGAAAAGTTAAAATATCTGCTATTTTTGAGAACATTGATGGTTCTTGAGATTCTCATGCTAAGCAAACTAAGGCAGAAAAAGTCAAGAAGTATCTAATTTCTGTCATGTGGGATATAAACTGAAAGAAATAAAAAAGATGAACAAACAAAAAGTCATAGACAGAGACAAGAGTTTAGTGGTTTCCAGAGGGTAAAGGGGTAGGGAGGAGGTAGAAGAGGGTAAATTCTGTCAAATAGATGGTGATGGAAGAAGATTTGACTTTGGGTGGCAAACACATAATGCAATATACATAGGATGTATTGTATATGATTAGACACTTGAAACCTATATAAGTTTATCAACCAGTGTTACACCAGTAAATTTAGTGAAAATAAAACTAATTATGTATTATCCCTTAGAACCATTATCCCTTTAGAACTATCCCTTAGTTCTAAAACTGAACTTCCTACTGTGTTATAAATGATTCCTATTTGGGGGTCAGAAAGACACTGATTCAGTTTAACTTCAGATGCCTTTATAAAATCAGGCAGAGCCAGTTTTCACTATCAGTCTTTTTTCCAGAGTTTCTTGGATATTTGTTCACATCAATATATCAGTACATATGTAGTCTCTTTAACCTTGTTTTGTGTTTTTTTTTTAAAGATTTTTTTTTTATTGAGGAATTGGTGGAGGGGAACAGCATTGGGGTATTAGGGAAGGGAAACAGACAAGTTACTGTCCTTTTGTTCTGCAGTCTAGTTGTGGAGGATATTGCTTCACTGGCCCATGTTGGTATTATCATTGCGCTCTTCCCGGATGAGGCAGATCAGTTGCCAGCCTCTGGACGACCACTCACAGTGGCTCTTGGCAGCTCACACTGTCTACCAGCTGCTCATGCTGGCTGCTGGCCACACACGGTAGCTTATGGCATCCCACTGCAGCAGAGGCTGCAGTCTATGCTGTCTCTGGCGACTCATGGCAGCTCAGGTCCAGGTTGAGCTTTTGTTCACCATCTTAGCTGTAGAGGGCAGTGTCACTGGCCCTCATGTGAGATCTGGACTGGGGCCCTGCTGCTCAGAGCTGGTGTCCCAAGCCAGCTCTTAACCAACATGCCACTCGTATGGCCCACCTTTAATAATTTTTAACGTGAAATATACAGATTGATATATCCTATCCTGTCTGCTGTGGAATTTTTGAAGATGGTGCTGGTAGGATCAACCAGATCATAACTGTACATGCTACAGAAATTTCAAGAGCCGGCCGAGTGGCGAATTGGTTAAGAGCTGGCTTGGGTTGCCAGAGGGCCCCAGTTCGGATCCCACATATGAGGGCCAGTGACTGCACTCTACAGCTAAGATGCTGAACAACAGGTCCACCTGGAGCTGGGTTGCCATGAGTCACCAGCGACCGCGTAGGCTGCAGCCCCTGCTGCAGTGGGTTGCCTTGGACTACTGTGTGTAGCCAGCAGCCACCGTGAGCAGTAGTCCAGAAGCTGGCGCTGATTGGCCTCGCCAGGGAAGAGCGCAATGATGGTGCCAGCTTGGGCCAGTGAAGTACAACTAGACTCTACAACTAGTGTGCAGAACAAAAGGACAGCAACTTGTCTGTTCCCCTTCCCCCAATTCCCTAGCGCTGTTCCCATCCCCCAATTACCCAATTAAAAAAAATTCGAAAATGTTTCCCATAAAGGGCATTCTTCTGGCTTCCTTAGAACTGGTACCAGTTTCTGAAACCTTTAAAGTGTTGTTTTTTTTCCTAACATTTTACTGGTTTTATTATTTCAATGAAATGCTTGGACTCAAATAAATTGAAACTTTGGAAGAGAAATTGCTATTGGCCCAGAAAACAAAGAACCATCCCCCACTTTGCCCAGGCTCCCGGGGCTGAGCTCACTTCCCCTGAGCTCTGCTGTTGCACACAGACTGACTTGCCATTTATCTAGATGAAATCTTGCACATGTAGCAAGAAGAGAAACCATACTTCATGGCAGATGGTAAATGCTAGGTATTGCCCTAACAATTATTAAGGATAGAAAAGAAGTTGTTGGATATTCGTTTATTGAGTTTACTTTAGGGCTTGTATTACAGAGCATATACTTCCCTTCCCAATGCCCTTAGAAATATTGCAAAGTTAATTATTTAGATGAAGAGAAATACCAATGTCTTGGGGAGACTATATGTTTTACAGACTTTGTAATCCACATGTGACAGAACTTTCAGAAAAAGAAAACAATCAAAAAAAGATTAAATATATTACAATTTTAAAATAATAAATTTTCTAATTACTCTCATGGAAAATGTAAGGAATTTGAAATTACATTATATTTAGGTATTATTTACCTAAATGTATTATGATGTGAGCAAGTTTTCTCAAAGGCATTTGAAGGTAATATATTTCAAGGGTTGAATACAACAGATATCTTATAAATTCAATTCATAATAAATTCTCAAAAAGTTACTTTCTTTAAAGCAATACTTAATGACCTTAAATTATCCCATGCCTTAGTCTTTCATGTCTCATATCCCAGGTCTCCTGTTGAGACAGCCTAGGGACTGTGGCTAGCGGTGGAGAAAATGCCAGATGGCCAGGAGGAACCCGGGATATGCAGACCACGAGAATGCCACGACCCCGTCTCCCAGAAGCAAAAATGAAGAAGTTGCTGATTATTTTCTCCTTTCCATATTTTACTTCCATACAGTAAAAGGTTTGACCACTCTACCACGTTTCTGTGGTAGCAATACTGACTACTGCACCATCTAATCCCCAGAGTGGAGGAGTGAACATGGTTATGAGGCAACATAGCCGGTTAAGGATGCCTGTGTTTTTCAAATGGCCCGTTGTTTTCAAAGAGCCCACCTTTTCCCAGAAGCCCGTTTTGTTTCCAGCTTATAAAAGCAGCCAGGCAGAGCCAGCCCCTGAGTCAATTTGGAGGACACTTCTCTCCTTTGTGCTGCCAACGTTGTGCTCAAGCATCAACTTAATAAAATGTGTCTTGAAAAATTTCTTGGGTTTTCTCTGGGTTTCTATTTTGGGGAACTCAAGAACCCCAATGCCAGTAACACTCTTCCTACAAAAATTTATGGAACTGAGCCGTGTTGGGTCTTGGCGTCCTTGGTGAATGGGGACTAGAAAAGGAAAGGCTAAGGGCTAGCTGAGTGGTTCAGTTGGTTAAGAGCTCGCTCAAAGGTTTGAGCTCTGAGCAACAGCAGTTTGAGTCCAGCCCGAGCTGAGCTGCCAACAGGTGGCAGGATGGCTCAGCTAAAAAAAAAAAAAAAAAAAAGGAAAGGCTGTTCTGTTGGTGTCAGTATGAAACTGCCTATTCTACTCAGGGAGAGCTTTGTATTTCACATTCTAGTCCGTAATCCCTACAGACAGCTGTAGTTCTAGCTAAATGAAAGTGCTTACATTAATTCTAACTGCAGAAAGGTGCCTGGTGCCCATCTTCTCCCCACATCTACCCTCTCACCGAGATCCTAATTCCCTCTGAGTTGCTTTAGCCTTAGTAGCAGTACTTGCGTGCAACCAGCAGGGAAAAGCAGCTTTTGACATAAACCGTTTTCAACTTGTTGAGAGGAAAACATGTTAGTTACCAACAGAAGTGACTCATAGACTCTAAGCTTTTACCTTAAAACTGTTACACATAGCTGAAAGGTCCGCTGAGGAGTCAAAGTCTGAGGCACATGTCGAAACCAAGCAGCTTTATTTGTCTGTCCCATGGAATCTGTTCGATAGGAACTTGGCCATTGGATCTGGTATAGCAGAGTGGAGCCTTAGCGATTACGGAGGTATCACGGGTAACTGGTGCATGAACTGGCGGGGTTGTCAGGTCCTGGATTTTGAAGGTATTTCTGAAATAGAAGGGAGACCCTGTTGGGTGCTATGGTGGAATCGTCACCAATGAGGGTATCAGCTTGCTCAAAGAAGGTGACACGCTTCTGGACTGTGAATGTCAGTCGGGTGGTGAGCCCAGAGGTTGTGGCTAGAGGAATGGGCAGAGCAGTGTCGGCCGAAGAGGAGAGAGACATGCCCAGCAGTTAGAGGCTAGGGAAGAATTGGCGGAGTACAGTAGGGACCGAGTGAGATTGACAGTCAGCGTTAGGTGGGTGGCCGTGAGGAAGGTGGGGAGAGGCCATTCCCCACTTCCAGGAATCAGGGAAAGCCAGAAAATTATGAATCTGAATCGGAGGAAGGGAGGATGTTGTGTAGGCCTTGTCCCTGAGTGACCTCCCCGTAAGAGTCTATTAGGTGACTGATTAAGTCGCATGAGTAATTAAATTCCCCTGAAGATCTGCAATGAAGAGCTGTACAAGAACTTGGTGACAAAGGTTAAGGGGGATGGTAGAGAGTACCTCTAGGATCTGACAGGAGACAGGTATGGGGAAGCCATCGGGCCGGGGTCCTTGGTACCAATATAGGGGCAGTGGGAGCAAAGAGGGCCCTGGAAAGTCTGACACGGACACAGGTCACCACTCATAGGGCCGCTTCTTCAGGGATTGTGGTGAGTCGGCTTTTGGTCGGCCCCAGGAGAGTACTGGAGTATCTCAGCGACCGGTCCTTGGGGTGGGATTCTGGATGGGGGGCCCTTGGTCCGGTTCAGTTTTCTTCAACCTTTTGTGTTAGGAGGGGTAAGTTCTCTAATGAGAGTGGCTCTATCCGCCGTGATGACCCTCTGGGTAGGGGACAGCTGAGTTCCTAAGTAGGTGACGGTCAGAGTGGACAGCTGGGCATTGGTGGGAGATACCTGGTATCCTAGAAGCTAGGAAATTTAGTAAGGTGGTGGTGTGTCAGAGGGATAGGGTGTTTGAGGGACTGCAGAGAAGTAGATTTATCTACCTATTATAGAACTGTCCTGGGGGCTAGATGAAGGGAGACCAGATCTGAGGCAAGTTCCTGGCCAAAGAAGTGAGGACTGTCACGGAAACCTTGTGGGAGGACCGTCCAAGTAAGCTGTCTGGATTGTATGGTGTCCGGGTCTCTCCAAGTGAATGCGAAAAGGGCCTCAGTGTCTGGGTGGAGGGGGATGGTAAAGAATACACTCTTGAGGTCTATAACTGTGAAATGAGTGGTATTAGAAGGGATGAGAGAGAGGAGTGTATATGGGTTGGGGACTACAGGGTGAAAGGGAAGTACTGCGGAGTTGATAACTCGGCGGTCCTGGACCAACCTACATGTCCCTTGGGCTATCGTACTGGCAGGATGGGGATAGAGTATGGAGAGTGGGTTGGTCTCAGGATACCCTGGGTAAGGAGTTTGTCAATAATGGGTTTGAGTCCCTTTAGATGGGGGAGGGAAATGGGGTATTGTGGCTGGTTTGGGAATTTAGAGGGGCCGCGGAGATGAATCATTATGTGAGGATGGTGTTTGGCAACAGAAGGAGTCGAGGTATCCCAAACGATGGGGTTGAACTCTGAAGGGGGCAAAGGAGGTTGGAAGGGAGATGAGGAGATGGTGGGATTGAGGAGGAGGAGTAAGGCTGGCTCTGGGTTTGAGAGATGAAAGGAGAGTGAGGCCTTAAATTTGGAAAGGAGGTCCCTTCCTAGTATAGGAGTGGGACATCGGGGAAGGATCAGGAAGGAGTGTGAAAATAGAATGTTAAAAAGGGCTCATGACAGTAAGGGGGTTGAGAGAGGCTGAGGTATTAGGCCGTCAACGCCCTCCACAGAGACCTGTTAGGGGGAGGTGAATGTGGGGCCCGAAAATTCAGGCAGGGCGGAAAAGGTGGCCCCTGCATAAATTAAAAAGATCGGCCTACCTGCCACTAGAAGCGTTACCCTGGGCTCCGAAGTGGTGATGGAAGATGGGGCTGAGGGCCCTGGTCACCATCAGTCTTCAGCGGCGAGGCCAAGTACGGTAATCTCGGCAGGGCAGATGAGACTCGATGTCCATGGTGGGAAGGGAAGCATCTCTTCCCTGGGACGGACACTCAACCTTCCAATGTCTCCTGCTTCTGCAGGAGGTCCAAGACCCTGGTGGGGGCCACGGCCTGGGGCAAGTTCATGCTCAGTGACCTTCTTTGCCGTACGGGAAATATGGTTGGGGGACCCTTCTGCGGGACCCTTGGTGACGGACCTTGTGCCCTGTTAGGAGTTCCCTTGTGGTCGGAGCCTCTAAGAGCCCCGCCAGCAGCTGATATTTGGCCTGATCTCGGAGGGCCTTTTCTAGTTTTTCCTGTTCCTCCTGATTGTTAAAGACCTTGAAGGCCAGGGCTGAGAGATCCTCTTGTTGGGTTTGAGGGCCCTCCTCAGCCTTTTTGAGTTTTTTTCTGGATATTTGGGGCAGATTGTGAGATATTTGAATTTTTTAATGTACCGTATTTGCCGGCGTATAAGACGATTTTTTGGCCCTGAAAAATATGCCTCCAAGTGGGGGGTCGTCTTATACGCCAGGTGCACTTCAGATAGACTGCCCATAGTGCTTGCCCCGTGCCATAGTGGCCTCCCGATGCCCGCCCACTTCATTCCACATACTGTTCAGGCATCAGCAGCGCTGCTGGGTGTATGCTCAGCTGTTATGCGATTTTGCTGTTATGCGATTTTACCACACTCGCAAAATCGCACACAGCCGACCATACACCCAGTATGATAGCGCAAAATCGCTTTTAAGGGGAAACTGTCACGCCAGCAAACTTGCTAGGGACTTACTTGCCCGGCACTTGCTCTCTCCCTCTATTTGTTATCTTACTTCTATCATTGACAGTCCCTCTAGGTTGTGGGCTGCTTGCCTATGTTCCTGAGAAGCATCTACGGTACCAGTCTATAGAGTGTGTTTTCTTTAGTGAATTACCGGTATGTTTACCGGTAATAAACTTGCACTGTTTTATGTATATGTTTGATTACATACAGCCTTGTGCCAGTTTTCCTGCATGTCATAAGCATTTGAATATAAATTAAAATGTTGAAATCAAATCTGATATTGTTTTCCCTTTTATTTGGTGTGTGGAAGGTGTGCGGAAGAGGGGGTAGTCTTATACGGTGAGTATATAACAAACTCTGTATTTTGAGTGGAAATGTTAGGGGGTCGTCTTATACGCCCAGTCGTCTTATACGCCGGCAAATACGGTAGGTGTCAGGGTCAGAGAAGGAGCCCAGGCGTTTCTCTATCTGAGAGAGATCAGACAGGGAAAAGGGGACATGGACCCCGATGATTCCCTCAGCCCCAGCAACCTCCCTCAAGGGAAGAAGGGGAGCCGGGTGTGCCCGAGACCGAGTGAAGGGAGGAGAAGGGAGGTCCATAGCAGAGGCTGGACCGGTGTGGGGACTTGGGCCTGAGGGCCCAGAGGCCTCTGAGTCAGAGGCTTCGGGTGATGAGGGCGAGAGCGGAGGATGAGGAGCATATGGAGGGTGTGCCAGAGGGGAGGGGTGGTCAGCCAGTTCAAACACTGAGGTGTCGTGCTCAGAGGGAAGAGGGGGCTTTGAGTGGGCAAGGAGGACTTGGAAGGTGGAGCAGGACTGACAGAGAGAAGGTCACTAGCGGAGAGCGAATAAGGCCTGGACATAGGGGATCTCAGACCATTTTCCATCGCGGTGGCAGCAATTATGCAAATCGCAGTAAAAATCGAAGGCGCTATTTTCCAGCCACTGCGAATGATTATTCAATTTGTATTGAGGCCACGCCATAGAAAATAAGGTGCTTAGGCCGGATTTCCTTCCACAAACCGACGGCATCAAGGTTTCTCAAAAGGCATCCCAAGGAAGTGGATTTAGGAAGGAGAGAAGGGCCTGCACCCATGGTGTTGGGAGTGAGGTGACAAAGAGCCGCAAAGATGATCGCGAAGGGCGAAGGAGTTTCTGTCACCAACGAGACCATCAACGAGAAACATGTGACTGACCCCCAAAGTGGGAGTTCCCAAATTGGGGGAGTTGAGGTCCAAAGGACCGAGGAGGTGCCCCCTGGCCTAACGCTAGGACTTTGAACCGACGTGAGAGGACAGAGGGACCTAGAAACGAGAGGCAGCAAAGTTGTCACTCACCCCAAGTGGATGTCTTCAGGAGGAATTGAGAGAGAGTCTCCTTGACAGGCTCGAGACGGGGAGAGTCCCGAGCGCGGATCAAGCCTGCAGGGGAAAATGGAAGGCGATCCAAGTGCAGTCCGTCAGTCGTATCCCCCACCGGGTTTCGGCTCCAAAATGAAAGGCTCCTGGAGGAGTGAAAGTCTGAGGCACATGTCCAAATCAAGCAGCTTTATTGGCCTGTAGGGGCTGACCCTAAAACTGGCATCAGCATCCCTGCAGGCGTCTGCGGGAGGTTTTATAGGGTAAGCGATAGGGGAAGTAATTGCAAGCATACATGAGCAGTTATAATTGCAGAGCAGGTATTGCTTGAGAAGTTTTCTGTTGACCTTACAGTTCTGCTATGTCTTGTTTCTATCAGGAAACCTGTGGTCAGTTCACCATTATTTTATCCAAGAGGATGTCTGGCAGTTTCTTCAGTGGGGGAGGGGGTCGGTGGGTGGGGTTTTCCTCATTCCCGGTGCCCCTGACGATCCCTAACAATAACAACTTAAAATGGGCAGACAGCAACTTGCCTGCAGCACACGCTAAAGACACTAGGAAAAGAAACCTTCGTTGTTAAGCGCGGGGAAGCCCAGGCCGGGTCCCAGCCACTCCTTCATCCCGCTCTCTTTTCCCTTCGCGGTCCAGGCTCAGACCAGGTATCTCACAGGCTGTGCCCCCTGCAGCACAAGAGCTGTCCTGGCCCCGCCCTCTTGCCAGTTTCTTTTGCTTCCTCCCCGTCATCGCCCATGCGCAACCAGGGTTCGACCCCTTACCTCGGGCTCCGCCCAAGACTTGTTCTCACTTCGCCGGACTTTGGGTCTGCGGCCATTTCTTAAGACTCTGAAGTGGGTACATGAGAGTGATGGTCACCCTACCGAGGTGAGTATCCACCTCTCTAGTCTAAAGCTGCGTTTCACAACCCCCCGTCTTCATACACGGGTCTCGAGTCGCTATGGACCTTGAAGTCCCTGCAACAGGCTCTCCCCTCTGTAAACTGAAGCTTCGCCCTGGGAGCCTGGGCGCTTCCACTGGGGATTGAAAGGCCTCCAGGACTGCTCCCTGCCCTCCAGCTTTTCTGTCTTTGGACCGCGTAGACTCCCTTTTCACGTCGTTTTCCTTCTTAAAACTCTTTACTCACCTCTCCCCCGACAGCGCCATTCAAGTATTCCGTTACGTGGATTTGTAACCGAATGTGAACTTCATGACTTTTGTATGTATTCTGCTTTAATCCAAGCTAGCTTTGTTTATCCTGGTAGAACTGAACTCACTTGCGTTCTTTCCCCCAGATCCTCCAGCCTGCTACTATATTGTATGTGCACTCCTTCTAATCGTTAAGCCCTTGGGTTCTGACATTGGGTTCTGGTCAACACCAAATTCACTTAAGTATGAAGCTTCAGATCTCTCAACCCTGACTAGGATATAATAACTAAACCTCAAACGATGAGTAAGCATTTAATACAACAAAGCTAACACCTTGGCCTCAGTTATGTTTCAGCTCTGGATTCGTGAAAGCTGACCAGCCTCATGAACCACATCCCCTGAAAACTAGAGGACACAATGCCATGACCGACACCAGGACCTGAAGCCATGATCACTTGCTCCCTGTCTTAACCTGGACCAGTCAATAGAGGCCCCAGGCCCCAGGCGCAGCTCCCATAGCAACCATGATTAATGATTTTTTAACTTATATTAACCCCTTGGGTACCAATTTATTTGAAAAAAAATTGGATATGGAACAGATTTAGTTTTTTGGTACTTAAAGTTATACATAAAAGCAGTAAAGTTTATGTAAAAATACATTTATTTCTAAAAAGTCAGTGACATACATAGTATTGAGATGACATCAAGTAATTAGAATTGCAAAACAAAAATAAATAAACACTCCACAAAACTAAAACAAATTCAATGTAGAAAAAGAAGCAAATTACTAATAATTATGAAGAGTATGGAATTTTTCAACGCAGGTAGGTAAATGCAGTGGCACTTGGCATTGTTTGCACTGCCAGGTAGTCTCTTTCCTGATTTTATGTTTATAACAAACACGGCACCTTTTTGTAGAATGTTGCTTGGACTCAGTTGATGGAATATTCTCAGGAAAGTGTGCCCAATTTTTCGCCTGCAAACGAAAAGGTGTATCGCTATTTGAAAAATGTCCACGACAATTTTAATTTGGCAATGACACTTGCTCCAATAATTGTTCAGCAATAGCTAGACGAAAGCAAACAATGCATGTTTTGGTTGTGCAGTTGATTTTAGAATATAAAACATGTGCATTATAAAAGGCTATGTGTATTAGATAAAAAAACATTTCCTTAATTCCCTTACACATTTTCTCATAACAGGGAAACAAACTAGCATTTGATCCTGTTTATCAATGTCCCCCATACCTTTATTATACTCAAGCACACATGCTGGTTTTATAATATTTTCGATATCGCCACCTTGCTTATTTCTCTTTTTGCCTGTGTCTGTCAAGTCAGCATTTGAATATTTCATTCTAAGTATGTGAGCGTCTTTTTTATCTTTCCATTTCAAAGTAAATAAACCACGACTGGATAAAGTTTTGACTTTTCCCTTTTTCAACTTAAATGAACAAGAATATACACGTTAAATATTGTCTTAAATCGAAAGTCGAGTTAGACTCCGTCATCTTGCACTTAGGCAAAGCAAGTGCATAATGAATCTCAGTTGTCAAATGTGCCCCAGGGGCTAACATAATGTAATCGCTACAAGCTATTGGGGTGCCAGGCTTTTTTTTTTTTTTTTAAGTTTTTTTTTTTTTTATTGGGGAATTAGGGGGAAGGGAAACAGACAAGTTGCTGTCCTTTTTGTTCTTCAGTCTAGTTGTGGAGGACGTCGCTTCACTGGTCCAAGTTGGCACCATCATTGCGCTCTTCCCGGGCGAGGCACATCAGTTGCCGGCTTCTGGACGGCCGCTCACTGCGGCTGCTGGCCACTCACGCTGGCTGCTGGTTACACACGGTAGCCCATGGCAACCCACTGCCACAGGGGCTGCAGCCTACGCCGTCACCAGTGACTCACGGCAGCCCAGCTCCAGGTTGAGCTGTTGTTCAGCATCTTAGCTGTGGAGGGCAGTGTCACTGGCCCTCATATGTGGGATCCGAACCAGGGCCCTCTGGTGTCCCAAGCCAGTTCTTAACCATTACGCCACTCGGCCGGCCCAGGCTTGCTTTTTTTTTTTTTTTTTTAAGATTTTTGTTTTTTATTGGGGAATTGGGATGGGAAGAGACGTGGGGAATTGGGGGAAGGGGAACAGACAAGTTGCTGTTGTTTTGTTCTTCAGTCTAGTTGTGGAGGACGTTGCTTCACTGGCCCAAGTTGGCACCATCATTGTGCTCTTCCCGGGCGAGGCAGATCAGTCGCCGGCTTCTGGACAGCCTCTCACTGCAGCTGCTGGCCGCTCACACTGGCTGCTGGCTACATATGGTAGCCCATAGCAACGCACTGCCACAGAGGCTGCAGCCTACCTGGTCGCCAGCGACTCACGGCAGCCCAGCTCCAGGTTGAGCTGTTGTTCAGCATCTTAGCTGTGGAGGGCAGTGTCACTGGCCCCCATATGTGGGATCCGAACCGGGGCCCTCTGGCATCCCAAGCCAGTTCTTAACCATCGCGCCACTTGCCAGACCCGGGGTGCCAGGCTTTTGAGAGCAGTAGCTCACCTGTGCCTCTTGACTAGGCGCCAACTCCTTAAATAAACCTTCATTTTCTTTGCTGCAAACTCCTACTTGTGTCTTTTTGGCTTGGATGTGCCAGGCAAGCGCTGTATCATAAAGTTGAAATTTGCTGAAAGATAAGTCTTATGTGTGCTTGCCACATGGACATAAAATATAGTAATTGTGAGTTGATGGATGTGTTCATTAAATTGATTGTGATAATCATTTCAGAGTGTATATGTATTTAAAATGATCCAGATTGTGCTCCTTTAATACAAGCAATTTGTATTTCTCAATTTTGCCTCAAACAAGCTGGAGTAGGGGTTTCCTGTCCCTGAATGCCATGTGTGGCAGGGGCAGCAGGCACCGTCTTTTCCACATGGTGAGGCCTCTCCTGTGTGTGCAGCTGTGGCACAGGAAGGGGGTATGTTCATGAACAGCATGCATTCCACTTTTCTCATTGACTTCTAAAGACTTGTTACCTGGGCGGGCCAAGTGGTGTGTTAAGAGTTGGCTTCAGACGCCAGATCTGAGCAGCAGGACCTGGGTTTGGATCCCACATATGGGCCAGTAACGTTGTGCCCTCTACAGCTACGATGGTGAACAACAGCTGAACCTGGAGCTGGGCTGCCCTGAGTCACTAGCGATGGTGTAGGCTGCAGTGGGGCTGGCCAGCAGCTGGTGTGCGCTTTTGTGAACTGCCATGAGCTGCCGTCCAATGACTGGCAAGTGACTGCCTCACACGGAAAGAACTCAATAATAATACCAACATGGCCAGTGAAGCGACGTCCTCCGCAACTACACTGAAGAACAAAAATGACTGCAACTTACCTATTCAACTTCCCTGATTCCCCAACACTGTTCTCCTCCCCCAGTTTCCCAATAAAATCTTAAAAAAACAACAAAAAACCTTGACTGAGGATGAGTCCAGAAGAGGAGGAAAAGCAAAGAAAGAGCGTTCAGCAATGGCTCTTCCTCAGGGAAAGTCATATCCTGGGGTGGTGGTCGTGTCTGTCCTTCTTGAGATGCCCTTTGATTTGCTGATCTCTGACTCTGAATTGTCCTCCTGACATTGGTTTGTTCACACTCAGCCTGGGCCTTCCCTCAGTCCCTCCCATCTCTAGTTAGGTTCCATCTCACCCTGACCCAATGACATGGGACTTGGGAAGAGACTTTACGTGCCATTGGATTGGAGACGGTGTGGGCCCCAAGGCATTAGTGTGGTTCAGTAATGGGGATTGGTCGGGGCCACATTTGGATGCACTGTCACGTCTCTTTCAACCAGGGCAAAAGAATTTGCACATAAATGTCATGTATGATATGCATGAATACCTGATAAATTCTGGAAAGGGACCAATGGGCAGAAATATTTCTGACTGATTTTATTGAGTCACTGGCTTGAAAATCTTAATGATCGGAAATGGAGTGGGAAGTTCACAGACAGACATCAGTGAAAAAGGATGTTTTATTTCCTCATCTATTTTAAGATAGGAAATCCACCATAATGTCTGACAGTTGGAGAGTCTTCAGATCCTTTTTCTCACATCCGTTTGTTGGGGCTAGCAGTTTCACCGTGTGCATTGTATCCTTTGACACACAGAAGATTTCATGTTTGATGCCAGTAAGGTTCCAGCTTCATTCTTGTAGATATCCAGTTTTCCCTGTACAATTTGTGAAAGGGACTGATCTTCTCCATTGTGTAGTGTTGGGCTCCTTGTGAAAAACGTTTGGTATGTATTCATGGGTTTATTTCAGGGCATTCTCTTTTGTTCCATTGGTTTATGTATCTGGGTCAATGCCACTATCACACCGACATGATGACTCTTGCTTTGTAATATGTTTTAAAATGCCAAAAAGTGAAGCTTCCAACTGTCATCTATTTCAAGAATGTTTTGGCTCTCCTGGGTTCCTTTTGCTTATTCTGTATGAATTACAGTGTGTTTGTTTTTTTCCTAATTGTGCCAAAATTGCCTTTGGAATGTTGATAGGGATTCTATAGAATCTGTAGAACATTTGGTAGCATGGGCATCTGGACAGTATTAATTGTTGCAATCAATGTGCAAGGGATATCTTTCAATTTATTTCTACCTGCTTTCATTTCTTTTAGCAATGTTTTGTAGTTTTCCGTGTAGAATTCTTTCTTGGCTATGTTTTTTTCCTACGTACTTGTGTATCATCTTTGTGATGCTACAATAAGATGATTTTGGTTTTATTTTATTAGTTTCAGGTGTATAAAGTCACATAATAGTTCGACATTGAATCCCCTCATAAAGTGATAATTCACCCACAAGATAGTACCCCCTGACATCTTATATAGCTGTTACAATACCATCGACTATCTTCCCTATGTTGTACTCCACATCCTGTGACTATATATACCGTATATTTAGTTATAGTTGACATTCAATATTATTCTACCTTAGCTTCATGTGTATAGCACATTGGTCAGGCATCTACACAGTCTATGACGTGATCCCCCTGATAAGTCCAGTGCCCATCTGTCACCTTACATGATCTTTACAACATTGTTGATTATATTCCTCATACTGTATTAACTACCAATTTATATGTCTTAGTGCCTTCACCTTTTCCATCCTCCCCCCAACCCCATTCCCCTCTATCACTCTGATAGCTCTAGTACCTATCTGGCACCATACTTAGTTATTACAATATTGTTGACTATATTCTTTATGCTATACCTTACATCCCTATGACAACTGTATAACAACCAATTTGTTCTTCATAACCCTTCCTCTTTCACCCATCCTTATCTCCTCTCCCATCTTAAACAAGTCTCTGTAAGTGTCCTAGTAATACTGGTTTGGTGGTGATGAACTCCTTCAGCTTTTTCTTGTCTGGGAAGCTCCTTCTCCATCCTTCAATTCTAAATGACAGCCTTGCTGGGTAGAGCAATCTTGGTTGTATTATTTTGCTTTTCATCACTTAGGATCTTTTCTGCCACTCCCTTCTTGCTTGCAAAGTTTCTGTTGAGAAATCAGCTGAAAGTCTTATGGGGGCTTTCTCGTAGGTAACTAAGTGTGTTTCTCTTGCTGCTTTTAAGATTCTCACTTTGTATTTAACCTTTGGTATTTTAATTATGATGTGTCTCGGTGTTGGCCTCTTTGGGTTTATCTTGTTTGAGACTTTCTGTGCCTCCTGGGCTTGTATGTCCATTTCCTTCACCAGCTTAGGGAAGTTTTCTGTCATTATTCCTTCAAATATTTTTCAATTCCTTGCTCTCCCTCTTCTCCTTCTGGTACCCCTATAATGCAAATTTTGGAACACTTGATATTGTCCCAGAGGTCCCTTAAACTCACCTCAATTTTTTGGATTCTTTTTTTCTTTTTTCTGTTCTTGTTGTGTGTTTTCTGCTACTTTATATCCTACGTTTTTGGTTGGATCCTCTGCTTCATCTAATCTACTGTTGATTACCTGTAATATATTCTTCGTTTTCATTATTGTATCCTTTATTTCTGAGTTGTTGTTTTTTTATTGTTAATTTCAGGTGTACAGAACAATGCAATAGTTATCCTTTTCACCCTCACATAGTAACAACCCCCCTCCCCCCATGTATTGCCCTCCCACTCCCGATATCATGCTTATCTATTACAATTCCATTGATTCCAATCCCCCTCTCTATTCCATGTCCCGAGATTAAATGTATATATAATTATAGTTGACATACAATCTTATTCAACATCAGTTTCAGAAATACAGTGCGGTGGTCAGTGAGGTTTTTTAATGGTTTCCATCTCCATTTTTATGCTTCCTATCTCTCTGTTGAAGTTCTCCCTGAGATCATTGTGCAGTCTTATAACTAGTGTTCAGAACTCTGCCTCTGATAGATTGCTTACCTCTGTTTTGTTTAGTTCTTTTTCTGGAGCTTTGTTTTGTTCTTTCATTTGGGACATGTCTCTTTGTCTCCCCAATTTGGCTGCCTCCCTGTGTTTGTTTCTATGTATTAGGTAGGGCTGTTCTCTTCCGGTCTTAGTAAAGTGTTGTTATGTAGTAGGTATGCTGTGGTGTTCGGTGGCCCTGTCTTTCTGGTCACCGGAGCCATGTGCTCTAGGTGCGTCTCTTGTATTTGTTTTGTGTGCCCTGCTGTTGTAGTTGAGCCTTGATTAATAATTGCACATCAATGTGAGGGACTGACCCATGGGCTCACTGGTTGTGAGGATTGGCCTTGACTGCAGTGGAAGAGTTTTGTGCAGGAGCTGATCCTACAAAGCAGAACCTGCCTCAGCAGGACTCTGGTGCGGGCCCATCCGCCCCTTGAGTGTGTCATACTTGGAGATGGTGGGGTGATGCTCCAGCTGGTTTTGAAGCTGGCCACTGGGGGCTCCAGGCTGAGGACCACCTTTGAGGGGTCTGCTATAGGTCTACTTCATCCACTGCCTGTGACCCACCTGGGGCCACCTAGCGGGAGCCAGAAAAAATCCTCAGATATCTGCTGCATGTGATGTGCTTGTAAGCACATTGAGATGCCAAGCCATGAATGAAGGCTGGCAGTTGCTAGTGCCGGATTAGTGCTACTCAGAGGTACTAAACACGCTCAAGCCAGATGCTGCTTCTCTAGGTTTTATGAACCTTTGAGGGACCATAGGAAAGTCTGCAACTAGAGCCAAGGCAAGCAGTCCGCACGAAACAGATGCTGAAAGCAGCAGGGATGTCCCTGAAAGTTGGGCGGGGCCAGGTCTCAAATCGCCAGGGCTGGGCAAACTAACAGTGAAGACTCAGAAATGGTGGCCATCTATATTTGCACGCTGGGAAGCGGGGGGGGGGGGGGGGGGGGGGCTCAACAATGAAACAATGGCCTCTGCCAGCCACTCCGTCCAGAAGAAAACCACCTCTCCAGCCCCCATACCCAATAGACTACTCAATTCCCCAGCATTTGTCTTTGCCGCCTTTCCAGCTGCTGCCCCAGCACTGGAGCTCAGAGCCAGTGATACCACTGGTAGGTAAGCTGTATCCTTTAAGAGGAGCGCCTGTGAGTGCATCCGCTCCATCTCACTCAGTCACAATCTCTGCTGGTTTTCACAACCCAAAATTATGGGGACTCCTCTCCCTGGCACTGGAAACCTGGGCCAGAGTGGAGCTGGTATCTCTCACTCCTGTAGGGGATAGGGGACCCCGTCAGCCGAAATAGCCCCCCCCTATCTTTAGTGGTCACATGCAGCTGTGGAAACAGCCTATGCCACATCTCTGACCTTCCTACCAGGCTGGAGATGGCTTCTTCTGCAAGTCCTTAGTTGAAAGGCTTCATTTCAGCTTGATTTTATGCGATTCTCCATAATGGTTATTTTATAGATTGGTTGTAATTTTGATGTGGTTGTGAGAGAAGGTAAACACAGAGTTTACCTACTGTGCCATCCTGGTATTCTCTGGATGATTGTTTTTTAAGTATGTTTTCAAGTTTTTCATTGCACCTTTTCTAACATAATTTTCCAGTTTTAACATTTTTTTTGCCTGTGTGGAATCTCTGATTTTCTACATGAAAGTTCTTTTCATCTGCAAAAAAAAATCATTTAACTTCTTTTCAATTTTGAATCTTGATGACATTTCTTTTTCTTCTCTAATTGCTCTGGCAAATACTTCTCATGCTTCCTTGAATGGTAGTGCAGGGAATATGCATCTTTGCCTTTCTCCTTATCTTAGAGCTCAAGCTTTCAGACATTCACCTTTGAGTTTGTTGGTAGCTGTGTGCTTTTCAAATATGGCTGTTATTATGCTGAGGTAATTTACTGTTATGTTAATAGCTTCTTAACATGCTGTTGAATTCTATTAAGTGCCTTTTCTGCATCACTTGAGATCATGTGTTATTTTTCTGTCTTCATTCTCTTCATGTGGTGGGTTGCACTGATTGACTTTTTTTTTTAATTTTATTGTGGAATTGGGGAAGGGGAACAGTGTTGGGGAATTGGGAAGGGGAACAGACAAGTTGTTGTCCTTCAATCTTAGTTGTGTAGGGTGCAGCTAGCTCAGCTCCAAGTCCACTCACCATCCAGCCTCCCATCGGCAGCTCAGGGCAGCTCAGCTCAAGGTGTCATGTTCAATCTTAGTTCTGGATGGGCATAGCACACCATCCCATGCAGGAGTCGCACCGGCAACCTCGTTGTTAGGAGCACATGCTCTCACTAGCTGAGCCATTCTGTTACTTGTTCGCAGCTCAGCAGTTGCTCAGCTCGAGCACGGCTCACTGGCCCATGTGGGAATCGAATCGATGACCCTGTTGCTCAGAGCTCATGCTCTTAACCAACGGAGCCCCATTTGGCTACCCCCCTGATTGATTTTGTGTGTTGAAACATTCCTGCTTCATGTGATAAATTCCCTGTGGACATTACGTATAATTCCCTTAATATGCTGTTGAATTTGGTGTACTAGAATTTTGTGTTTGTATCAATAAGGATTGGGGATGTTAGTCTGCAGTTTTTGGGGTTTTTTTTTCTTACGCCTTTCTTGGATTTGGTATGAGCATCATGTAGACTCCATAGCATGACTTAGCAACTCTTCATTCTTGAATTCTTTTGTAATATTTCTAACAGAATTATCGTTATTTCCTCTGTCAGTGTTGTTAGAATTTTGCAGCAAAGGCATATGTTCTGGGTTTGTTTCTTTTTTTGTTGTTTGATATTTTGATTAGTTCTTGAATCTCTCTAGTTAGAAATTTTTTCACATTTTTTTTATTTACAATTGGTCCTGCTATGTTTTTAGGAATTTACTTATTGCCTTCGAGGTTATGTAGTTTTGTCATACAATATCATTCATACCACTGTCTTACAATCCTTTAAAAAATTTCTCTGACATCAGCTAAAATGGTCCCTGTTTCATTTGTGATTTATTTGAATTTTGTATTTTTTACTTACTGTTGGTAAGGGATTATAAATTTGTTAATCTGCTTCAGTTTCCCCATATGCAGTCTCACACACAAGAAATGATGCTCTTGGGCCAGCCGGGGTGGCGTGTTGGTTAAGAGCTGGCTTGGGACGCCAGCTCTGAGCAGCAGGGCCCTGGTTAGGATCCCACATGAGGGCCAGTGACACTGCCCTCTACAGCTAAGTTGGTGAACCACAGCTCAACCTGGAGCCGGGCTGCCATGAGCTGCCAGCGACGGTGTAGGCTGTATCCCCTGCTGCAGTGGGTTGCCATAAGCTACCGTGTGTGGCCGGCAGCCATCGTGAGCAGCTGGCAGCTGGTGTGAGCTGCCAAAAGCCGCTATGAGTGACCGTCCAGAGGTCGGTGACGGATCTGCCTCAGTTGGGAAGAGCTCAGTGATAATACCAACATGGGCCAGTGAAGCAATGTTCTCCACAACTAGACTGAAGAACAAAAGGACAGCAACTTGTCTGTTCCACTTCCCGAATTACCCAATGCGGTTCCCCTCCCCCAATTTCCCAATTTTTTTTTAAATGTGTGTTTCACAGTAAAAAAAAAATATTTTTTTAAAAGAAATGCTATGTGGGTCAAGGGCAAGTTGAAACTCAAAATCACAGCACAGTCTAAATGAAGGACATGGCCCCAGTACCCTGTGAGCTAAACTGCTAGTTGATAAAATGGCTGCCATGAAATCGCTGCCATTGGACAAAATGGTTCAGTGAATAGAAGTGATAAGTGTAGCTCTCCTAGGAAGACCTAAGAAGCACGAAGACTCTGGAATAAATCTAAAGAGCTGGGCGTGCCCTGCAAGAAATGGAGGTTGGTGCTACTGGAAAGTGGAGCTGTTTGGTATCACAAAGTGTAATTGTTTAATGTCCTATTGTACTGTTGAGAGTTCTGCAAACTTGTCGTATAAAAAACTGAGCTAATAGACTCACAATAATCTTTGGAACTATAGCTGTTGATGAGAACGATGTAGCTTGGGAAAGCTGCTTGTTTCACCAGCAATGCATCGTTTCTAATCCTGTATTAGATGAGACTACGTGATGTCAGAAACAAGAAACAGAAGGACTGGATGTCCATTTGCAGGTGAACTGGAGTCAAAAAAGGATCCTTCTTCATTCCCTTCCACATGGACAAAGGCCCGAGTTACTTGGGGAGGGTTTCTTGAGTTATTTCTGTGTTCCACTGTAATGTGTTATGTGATGAGGACTCCACCCAGGGCTCTGAATCAAAGGGATGTCATCATGGCCTTATAAGAAACTCATTTGTGATGAAGTCATGTGCAGGTAAGACTTTATAACATTGCTTTTGGGACAGAAGTAAATATATTTTTTTGTGAGCAAAGGAGGAACAAAAAACTTCTGATGAAAGTTGCTCTGCCACATATTGTAGCATTATTTCAGGTTATCACTTTCCTGTGAGATTACACATCTCTGCCCCTTGATATTAACCGTGACCACTTGTCCAGGCAACCCTTCCTTTTTTGGAATGATTGTACTTCATACCAACATTATGGGAAGCTTTAATGTGAGTTTTGGTGACTTCCTTGGCCAATTTGATGTGAGTAGAGGTGACGTATTTCAATTTTAAAGGGAGTCTTTAGGCATTTTTTTTTGCTTCTAACTCTGTCTTTCTCTGCTCCAGTCCCAGATAGACTGAAATTTCCCAGAATCTAATTATGGGGCCATACAAGACGTGGACAATGAGAGATCTAATAAGAGGAAGAAAGAAAGGTTTGTTGTTGTAAGCCAAAGAGAATTGAGGGGTATGTGTTACCACAGCTAAACTTTCAGAAAGCTGACTGGTATTTTTTAATGACACTTCCTTTTTTCTATACCCACCCTAACATCATAATGTCAAGGTTACAGTTGGGAGCACATTATGACTAGTAATTGTACGACCTTTGATATCTTAATTTCAAGAATTCCCTTTCTAGATTATTACCCTCGTTCATATATATATATATATATATATATATATATATATAGAGAGAGAGAGAGAGAGAGAGAGAGAGAGAGAGAGAGAGAGAGAGAGAGAGGGAGAGAGAGAGATTTTATTGAGGTATTGGGGAAGAGAAACATTGTGTTTCCTTCAGAAACCATCAGCTGCAAGTCAAGTTGTTGTCCTTTAGTCTTAGTTGTGGAGGGCACAAGCTCTGCTCTAAATCCAGTTGCCGCTTTCAATCTAGTTGTGGTGGCAGGGGGGCACAACTCACCATCCCATGCGGAAGTCAAACCAGCAAACTTGTTGTTAAGAGCATGCACTCTCACCAGCTGAGCCCTCTGGCCACCCGTCGGCAGCTCATCGGCAGCTCAGCTGAGGTGCAGTTCACTAGCCCATGTGGGAATCAAACCAGCGACCCTGTTGCTCCGAGCTCGCACTCTTAACCAACTGCGCCACCCGGCCGGCCCTCATTTTATACTTTTTATTGCCTTTAGAATATCCATTTATTTTTAAATCATTGAGGAACATATTGCCTTTCGTTGTCTCAGAGCCCTCAGTGGACTCTGTGTTATCAGTTCCATTTTCACCTGATTTATCAAATGTTTGTAAATGACCACACGCACCTTGCCCGTGTTCACCTGCTGCCTTCACCTAAGTCAGCCCCAGGACGTGATGAGCTGTTTTCACCTCACATCCCTTTACAGGCAGGAGTTCGCTATGATGTACAAAAAAACCAAGGCAAACAAACAATAAATAAAAGAACTGTTCGCTTACAGGTGCTTGGTTAAATTGCTAGCTGTTATTGAAGGGTACTATTTATAATTTCTGTCTTAGTGGCAAATTATAAATGTTGATATGTTCTGTTCTCATTTATTCACATTACATTTTACATGGCCAAGAGCATGGTTTGTCTTGCTACTCATATAGTACTGTGTGCATTTTTAAAGTTGTGTTTAATTGTCTTGGTCGGTGCGGTGTTCTTCTGTAGAAGACCTCAGTTTTCCATCCCCTGTGGCAGAAAAAATCCAGCTCTCCACTGCTCTGTGTTTCCTTCCTCTGTGTCCCCTTTACTCTCACAGTACTAGCACACTCACCCAGAATGCTTCACTTCAACACTCGTGGTCAGCAAATGTGTGGAGTTTTTTCCCCACACCAAGCAATTTTCGGGGACACTAACTGGGTGTCCTACATCTTAATGCAATTCTGACACTAGCAACCTGGAGACAGCATCATATTTCACAGATGAAGAGCTCAGTTTCATAGGCTGCCCTCTGCCTTCAACACAGATGCCAATCTGAGATCCAGGTTGTTCCCTGGAGCATGGGAATCTCTAACATAAGTGTGGATTGCGTTTTTTCTCATTGCATCCTGGTCAGTTTTCTCAGGGGTTTGGAAGTTCTGTTGCTCGGTGCATGGTTCATTATTGTCATGTCTTGTTATGAGTTTATTCCTTCATGACTGAAAACTATTTTATTATCCCTGGTCATAGTATTTGTTCTCTGTTCTACTTTGACCTGAAGATAAGTACTGTAATTTGAACAGTATGCATATGGTTTACTTTTTTGTTTTAAGCTTTCATTTTGCATCCTTTTTTTCTAATTTTTTTTCTTGTTGTTTGGATTTTTTCTTTGGCACTACCTTTAAAAATGTAACACATATCATTGAATGACATATTTTCCTGAGAGTGTTTATCGTTCAGTAATTATAACTTCCACCCATGATGAGGACCTAGAATGGTTTATCCCAACCACCTCCATCAAAAATTATGTTATTGCATGTAAAGTTTTCATTTCTCACTTTCTGATAACACATTTTTGGTATTTAACTTAATTTTATTTATTTTGTCTTACTTTATTTTATTATTCCCACCCCAATCCCTCAAATTTGGCAACCAACAGCTTGTTCTCCATATGTTTGGGTCTGTTCATATTTTGTTTTTTCTATTCTTGCTAGCCGTGTTGACCCCTCTTTATAAATGAAAAGCTCTCTTCTGTCTGACTTGTGAGTGTAGGTCTTATACACAGAGCATTATATCTACAGTAATAATGTTTCCTGTAAAGTCTCTTTTCACCTAAGTCCAGATTTTAAAAAAGTTTTATAGTAGTAAATATTATGTGTTTTATGTCTGTTTAAAACTGCATAGTTTCTGTATTTGTGGCAAAGACTTTAATTCATCAGGTGAAACTAGTTCCTGTGTTGTTCAAATTTATGGAGTCTTCAATAATTGTGACATCTTTAATAATCTAAAATTTGCATTTGTTTTATAATGATTTTACAGGGAGACATATGTCAAATTTTTGCATTGATTGAGAACATTCTTTTTCTTATTGTAAATATGTTCATTTTCCTTTATTGTAAATGTTACAAGCACCAAAGCTCCCCATAAACAAATGAATTCTTGACTTGCACTATAATAATATTGTGTTTCCCTTAAAATAAGACCGAGCTGAAGAATAAGCCATAGCATGATTCCTCCTGGATGTGGAAGGCATGCACCCCTCACATGAGGGTTTTATTACCTGTTTCAGAGAGAAGGTTAGCTTTTGCACAAACTCCTTCAGCTTAAAATATTCAGTATGCCAAGGTGCCATACTTATTTTCACACCTAAAACCATGCTATGGCTTATTTTCCGACTAGGCCTTATTTTGAGGGAAATAGGAATGGCTTAGCCTCAACGAATCTGAGTTTGATGACTAGTTCACCAGCCATGTATTTATTTACCTGTGAACATGGGAGTCCAAGTTGAAATCTCTTTCATGGCAAAATGGCTGGTTGGCACAATATTCCATAATACCATATAATCTCCATAATCTATCTTCAAAAGATCCCAAAATCTATTACCAACATTCTGTTGTTGTTGTTTTAAACATTTTATTGGGGAACTCGGGGAGGGGAACAGTGTTGGGGAATTGGGGAAGGGGAACAGCCAATTTGTTATTGTTTTGTTCTTCAGTCTAGCTGTGGTGGACAACGCTTCACTGGCCCATGTTGGTATTATGATCATTTTGCTCTTTCCGGCTGAGGCAGTCCGTCTCCAACCGTTGGACGGCCACTCACAGTGGCTCACAGTGCTCACGCTACCTGCTGGCCACTCACGGTAGCTCACAGCAGCCCACTGCAGCCTCCACTGTAGCTGGCCATTCATGGTAGCCCAGCTCCAGATCAAACTGTTGTTCACAATCTTAGCTGTAGAGGGCACAGCATCACTGGCCCATGTGGGAATTGAACCTGCAGCCCTGTTGCTCAGTGCTTGCACTGTTAAGCCAACTCTTAACCAACTAAGCCACTTGGCCAGCCCCCTGTTTGTTTTTTTTTAAACCATGTTCAAGAAACAAATGCATGAAATGATTTGATAAAAACTTTGGATCAAACTTTTAATTACATCAGGATACACCATAGAGATTAACTGAGATCATATTATAAGTATAATCAAGTTAAATCTATCGAAAAGTTTCCAGTTTTCACAACTGGAAAGAATCCAGTTTTCACAACTGGAAAGAATCCTTGCTAGTATCAAAAACATTTACAGTAAAGATGGGAAAGTTTTGATCCACTCTTCATTAGTAACCAAATATCAAGTTATACATATTAGAGAAAAGCTTTACAAATATAATAAATTTGAAAGGTCTTTATGCAGGATGAATCTTCACGAATCATCTGAAATTCATACCAGGGAGATCTTAAAATATAATGAACTGGGCTACATATTACACCAAGCGTAATTACTAAACATCAGTAAAAATACATCTAAGAGAAATTTTAAAAATATTAAGTAGGTGCTTAAGATCTTACCTAAAATAAAGGTAATGAACAATAGTCAGTAAACAAAGCCAGCAAGTCAGAGAGTCAGCCCCGCCCAAGCTGTGGCCCCACCCCTTCCACTGTGTCCCTCCCTCTCTCCCGAAGGCCCCGCCCACTCCGGGCAAATATTCCTGCCCCGCCCAGGACCTTAGCGCTCCTCACAGGCCCCGCCTGCGGTCCACCGTTTTCTGGCAGCATCAGGGCGGAGTTTCTTGCAGACCTGGAAGCGGCCAAGGCAGAGAGAAGGCCTGGTTGGCGACTGTGACTTTCAGTGTTTGTGGTTTAAACCTGAGCGTCTCAATCCATCGCCCTACACTCCTGACGCCTGGGGGTCAGTACTGACATTGAAGTCCCCTCACCGGCGCCCCCTACAGCGGTGAGTCCGGCGTCCTGGGGAGACGTCCCGATCCCAGGCCGCTTCGCTGCCGGGTGGAGGGTCCGCGTGGGTTTCTGGGTAAACTGAGGCCGTTCCCCTGTGGTCTCTCCGCCTTCGGGCCACTAGACCCCACCAGCCGCGTTGTTTTCCTGCTTAAAATCCCCCACCGGGCAGCGCTCCGCCGCGCGGTGTGAAGTCCTGGGAGACGGACTCCGGAAACGGAGTCCAGCCGTTGGCGCCCCTCCCCCAGCCTCGCCCCGCGACCCCGGGAGCCCGGCCTCCTCCCTGCCTGGGGCTCTGCAGACCCTCCCCGCCGCCTGGAGACCCTCCTCGTCCCGGTTTAATAAGAGGCCCGAATCCCAGGAAGAGCACACTGTTCAGGGGGGTGGGATTTAGGAGGAAACACCGCGGGGTGTCACCAGGTCACCCCCTCACGCGGGGAGGGGCTTTGTGGAAGCGGTGACTGTGAAGGACAGGCCAGGAAATCGGCAGAACGGGGGTGTGAGGGGGCCCCGAGAAGGAGACAGAATGAGAGGAATAGACAGGTGAGAGGACAGGAAGATCAGTGCGGGTCCGTAAAGAGGCGGGAAAACAGAGGATGTAGGAGGGACTTGTAAAGCGACGGGTAAGACCGAGCGGGTAACTCGGGGAAGTAGCCAGAGAAAGAAAAGGGAGAAATATAGAGGAAAGGGAGTGTTCGAGAGAGATGAAGGGGAGCTAAAAGGGAGAGGGGACCCTGGTTAGCAGAAGTGGGGGTAACAAAGGACAGGGAATTTCAGACGGAGAGAGGGGTTAGGAGAAGAGCTGGGGGAGCCCAGTGCAGGAACAGAAAGGAGGGGAGGGGGGGTGACAGGAGAGCGAGTAGTCACACTGAACTAAGCTGGGGGTGTCAGTAAGTTGGGGCACAGGGGTGTAAGAGGAAAGAGTGTCACGGGGGAAACGTCACAGGAGAAAGATGGGGACCAATCAGATTAGGGAGAAAGAGCAACTGAAGGTGAACACTTTCAAGAGTTTCCCGGAAGAAGTGCAGGGAAGGGAATAGAGAGAAGGGGAGAAATCAGGGGAGGAGAGAGGGGCACACAGACCATAGACAGGAATACATACTAACAGAGGAAGAAGGGGCGCCCCCACCTGGAGTAGTGAGCCGGTGGGATGTGGGTGATGAAGTGGTGATATATTGACTTGTGGCTTTATAATCGATTTAATTTAACACGTGCTGCATTTTCAGTCACACAGATGAGAATGAGAATTACAAGACTCCAGTTTCTTAGGCTGTGCGTTTAATAATTTCATCACCGGATGGCTTTCACGTGCAACCATCATGCAGCCAGAGGGAAAAGACCTGTGGCACTCAGTCATGGGTCCCTTCTCATTTCCTGGGATGGAATGAGGGATGTGACCTGGGACAAAAAATGACTGACTCTGTCACCGCATGATGCCTTTTCAAGGAATATTAAAAGAATTGCGTCCTTTTTTCTTTTACATGGAATTTACTTTTTCCTTTCTACCTCTCTTACATTTGATTCATTGTTTTTGTAAAAAGCAAATTGAGATAAATGTTAGTCTGCTGAATTTTTGCTTTGTTGTAAATAGTCATTAACTACTGAATACAGTTTGGTGACATCTCGTTAGCAGCTCTTATTCTTTTCTAAGTATGGAGTAGTCTCAATTTTCTTTTCAACTTTGACCCTAGAAGTAACTATAGTAAAAAATGTCAAATTGATTTCCCTTCGAAAAAGATTGTGTCTAGTTTAGATGAAAAGCCCCGCATTCTTTCTACTCTTTATCTTGTTGAAACACCCATTGGTACTTATTAATAATATTAGGCCACTTCAGTGTGCATTTGGTGAGGATGTCCGCTTGAGAACCTAGTATTTTGATATTCAGCAGCTTTTGTCTTCCGTTTACATAATTTGTGAAATTAGTGAGCTGGGACTTACCAAGTGGCTGTCCCCTCAAGTCCCCCTTATTCATTCTCTGAAATTGTTGAAGGATGGACTGGGCAGACCTGAAACTTGGTTCCCACAGAGCCCATCTATTCACTGTGAAGTCATGTGATCTATGTATTTCCATAGCTAACCCTGTTTTACAAGTTTTTAGCACCAAAATGTGTGTTCATTATCTTACGATTTTTAACTAATTGTCTGTGATTTCCTGAAAAAGAGGAAGGAAATCTACCCAGGTAGCTGGCCCTTGTAGAAGTTCCTCCCCAATCCTTCACACTCCCAGAGGTCTCAGGTGTGGGAGTCTGAGATCTGTAGCCCAGTGTGACAGGAAACAGGTCTAGGGAGCAAGTCAGGATCCCCAGGAAGACTTAAAGATGCCATTTCCTGGGCCCCCTGCAGACCTGCAGAACCATAACTCCTTAGAGTGGGCCCTACTCCCCCAGGGACCTGCATGCTCATTGAAGCTAAAAGTTCTCATCAGGGTTCCTCCTGGGTCACATGTGAATTTTAAGGAGTGATGTCACCTGCTTCCTCCCCCAGGGAATTGGACAAGTGGTCTGGGTGGAGCATCATGTTTGTTTAAGTGAAGTATCCCATGTGACTAAGGAGAGGAAAGGGATTAGGTGGGGGTTTTGGACACAGTTCTGAGAGTTGAGAGCAGGCTTTGGACAGGAGAGGTAACGGGGTGCTATGTTGGGTTTGTGGGGGCAAGAGAGCATCCCACGTTCTCATTGCTGTGGGAATTTGTGTACGTCTGTGTGAGCGGAGGGCACATGAAGACAAGAAAGAAAAACTCACAGTTCTGTGTGTACTTAGGAGCTCCTTGTGTCCTGTGACAAATGACAGGAGAGGATCTTTTAAGCATTTCAAGGTCCTTCTGCCTGTCAGTTTGGAAAAGCAGAAGAAGGGGCTGTGCCTCGCCCTTAAAGTCCCATTCTCAAGATGCAGACTTAACTGCTCCCCAGAACATTGCCTGAGGAAACCACCAGAGCAGGAGGAGGAGGACAAAATGGCTGCCTCTCAGGTAAGCGTTTTGTCTCAGGTCAGAGCTGTGCCTGCTTTTCCTCCTAAAATCCATTGGTTTAGAACCTGCCACCTTTAATTCTCTACATCTGACGTTTCTGCCTAGCGAGGTTCTGTTCAACTACTTACTTTTTCATTTTCTTCTCATGAGAGTCAAGGTCAGCTGTGTAGAACACTCGGCCTTTGTCCCAGAGCTTTCTCTGCATTCTGTCCATCCAGGCTCCCTCAGGACGCGAGGATTCTCACCATGAATTACTGACTCTCACTACTGAAATCATCCCCTTTGTGACAAATTCACCTGGGGAGGTGGTTGTGTCTAAGGTCCCTATTGGGCGGGGTCAGATGCCTGGTGTCCTGAAGAAGGGAGGTGTAGGTGAGTGTCCTGTGACTGCAGCATCAGGGCTGTAGAACGGGGGTAAGACTGTGCATGATGACCCCAGATGTCTCAGACTCAGAATACCCTAGAAAGTTCTAAAAAGAAAAGGAAAAAAAAATTAATTGGAAGCAACTTGCTCACTAGATTGTTAAGAAAGACTTTAAATGCACTATTAGAGTTATAGAACACGGGAGCTATATATGCATTGAAATTTGCAAAAAACTAATGTTTTTATGATGAGATTTAGATTATGATTTTCTTATTTATTTGTTCACTTTTGCCAGTAACATGACAGCAGTGATGGTGTGTCTTCCATGTGCCTCGGTCATCTGATGCCCATTTGTTCCTTCCACCTGATTTTCACCTGGTTGAGGTCCTGTCTTCACTATAAAGTTAACAATTTTTTCTTTATCTTAATAAGGGTCTGGAGGGATTTCTAGAGAGATGTGCAAAAGCCATAACATTTCATCTGGAAACTCCGTTTTCTTCTTAGTTTCTCTGCTTTGGAAAATGAAGTCCTCAGCTTTCTTTACTATATATAATTGGCTTTTGGAGTGGAGACTTGAATCCATCAGGCCTTGTTCCTGTAAATTTTCATTACATTCCACACTGATGTCATGGACATTCTCTACTTCATCAGTTTTTGTGTTTCCAAGAAAGTTTACAGGAATTGTATTATTATTATGTTTTAAACATTTCATTGGGGAATCAGGGAAGGGAACAGACAAATTGCAGTCCTGTGTTCTTTAGTCTATTTGTTGAGGACGTTGTTACACTGGCCCATGTTGATATTATCATTGCGCTCTTCCCAAACGAGGCAATTGGTCACCGGCCACTGGATGGCCACTCACGGCGGCTCAAGGCAGCTCTGCCGGCGGCTGCCAGCCACTCATGCTGGCTGCCAGCCACTCACAGTAGCACACGGCAGCCCTCAGTAGCCCTGCTGCAGCCAATGCTGTTGCTGGTGAGTCACAGTGTCCCAGTTCCAGGTCAAGCTGTTGTTCACCACCTTAGCTGTAGAGGGCGCCGTGTCACTGGCCCTCATGTGGGATCCAAACTGCGGCCCTGCAGTTCAGAACTGGCGCTCCCAAGCCAACTCTTAACCAACGTGCCACATGGCCGGCCCAAGAATCGTATAATTAGGGTGTTTACTTACTTTATGTTATTGTGTGTTCCTCTCCCTGTTGTGTTTATAAAATGCAGGGTATCATTCATAAAGATATTCATGAGGTTTACACAGTTGAAAGTAATTGTGATTTCAGTAACGTGAAAGTTTCCTTCTCTGTCACTTGTAATGTGCACATAGTTCCCGTATGTGTGTCTGCCAGTGAGTAAAAAATGTTAACACTATTTGAGTTATTTTTTCTTCTTATTTGGTCAGGTTGGTTTTCTTTTTCTGAGTTGTGGAAACTGCTATGAATATTCATGAGGGTTGTCTATGCATATTGGTCTGGATCTTTTTGATAAATTCTAGAGACAGACAGTTTGGAGTAAAAGCCAAGCTCTACCATTAATTAGATGCTTTACAAAATAATCCCATACATAGGGAAGATTAAGATTTTTCTTAGATTATTTGTGTTCTCTTTGAGTTAATATATAAAATACAGTTAGAATGTTTTCTATTATTCAGTAAGTTTTCAAAACGTAGTGTGTTGCTATGCTTCTATGAGAAGTGTAAATTCCATAAAGTTCTTTCATTTCAAAGTATTGTAATAAATACTTTACGCTGTTTTCTTCCTTTGTGCTATTTAATAGTGTGACACATAGACCAGAGACATTGGTGGCACTAGTCAAAGTGAGTTTTTTAAATATGGAAACTCAGGCCCTACCCCAGAACTCTTCAGTTGGAATCTGCATTTTTATAACAATCCAGTTCCTTGTTGAAATGAAAATTTCAGAAGTTCTTTGCGTTTCTAACACACCATGACATTTCCAGCCGAAAAATGTACACAATGTATCCTGTATGATACAAATATAAAACACAAAAATCCATATGCGTGTGTTGATGCCTGAAAATTTATCTTCCAGAAAAGGAAAGTCTGTACAGTGGTTTGTAGATCATACCAGTATATCATCCTCCTTTCCCACCATTGGAAAATATAACAGAGAATATTACTGTCAGTGACTTTACTGTTTAATCCTGGATACTCTCCTAGGTCAAAACCAGTTCTCTTAACTCTGTTTTCCTACTGTCATGTTATGACCTTGTCGGTTGCCATGTGGTAAATGTGCCTTTTGTTTCAGGGACGGTTGACGTTCAGGGATGTGGCCATAGATTTCGCTCAGGAGGAGTGGGAGTGCCTGCACCTGACTGAGTGGGAACTGTACATGGACGTGATGTTGGAGAACTACAGGAACCTGCGCTCCATGGGTGAGGCTAACTTTCTTCCAGAACTCCTACCCCACCGCAGGGTTGTGTTTCCTTCATCAGTACAGCGTCTCCTGGGAGCTTCTGCTTTGTGTGGTAGAGTTTCGTATCCCCGTTCTGAGGAACAAACTAGGGGTTCACTGGTGTAGAAAAGAAGTCTTCATGATGTCCTTGAAGTGGAACTCAGGATCTGAAAATGTTCCATGTTGTCTACTACAGTAAAGGTGCTGTCAGATAACTGTTTTGGGGGAATCCATTTCTAGAATATTCTAATTTTGTGCAATGTCCTTTCTTCTCAGCTGACCACATACTGGATTGGAAATTGGAGAATCACCAGCAAAACTCACGTTTCTTTTATGAGTAAACAGATCTTGCTGCCTCGAAGGCAGACCTGGTCACCTTTTTGGAGAGAATGAAGGAGGCCTGAGATGTGACACAAAGGAAGACAGTATCCATCCACCCAGGTAGGTGAGAATAAAGGAAACAGATGACACAGGTGAGAGGGTCAAAGGACCCAGAAGAAACCATACCATAAAGTGTGGTTAGGGAAGCAGCTCTGCTTCAGTGGAAAGGGTGTGAGAAGCCCAAGTTTCTTTCTGTTGCTGTCACAGATGGACTGTCCTGTCCAACATGTCCTGTGATACTACATCCTCTAGAGATTATCCTACTGCTCAGTGATCTGGGTCACATCGTAGCGAGGGCCGATGTCCTCCCCCTCCACTGTGGGGGTTGTCATGGTCTGGCTACTGTTCCATTGTCTCAGGGGCCCAGGAAAATCTGTGCTGTCTGCTGAGGAATTCTCCCTGAAGCCTTTTTTTTATATTTGGGCTGGGGGAAATTGGGGGAGGAGAACAGCCAAGTTGCTGTTCTTTTTGTTCTTTAGTCTAGTTGTGAAGGACGCTGCTTCACTGGCCCATGTTGTATTATGATCATTCTGCTCTTCCCGGCTTAGGGATTCAGTTGCTGGCCATAGGGTGGCCGCTCATGGTGGCTCACGGTAGCTCACGGCAGCTCCTTCCGGCTGCCAACTGCTCACACTGCCTGCCGGCCACTCATGGTAGCTCACAGCAGCCCATGCCATCACCAGCCACTAACGGCAGCCCAGCTCCAGGTCCAGCTGTTGTTAACAATCTTAGCTGTAGAGGACGCAGCGTCACTGGCCCCCATGTGGGAATTGAAGTGGCGGCCTCGTTGCTCAGAGCTCGCGCTCCCAAGCCAGTGGCTTAACCAGTTGAGCTACTCAGCCAGGCCCCTGTCCCATTTTTAAAGTTTCATTCTTGGCTCATGTAAGTAGTTTGTGACAGAAGTGGTGGAGGTCTTGGAAAATGGAGCAGAAATCCCAGGGGCACTGGGGACAGATGGCACATGTTTTCTGCTTTATAATTTCTAATCCTAAGGAGACTTCAAACATGACCCTACAGAGTTCAGATTTTGGAATTTCATCTCAGCACAAGGCACTTTTCTAAAATGAGAAACCTTGAACTTGGTTTTACTTCAAAATGTCCTTTTTGCATTGCATGAACTAATATTAGAAATTTTGAGGGGCAGACTGGTGGCTCAGTTGGTTAGTGTGTGCTCTGAACAACAAGGTTGCCGGTTTGATTCCCACATAGGCCAGTGAGCTGCGCCCTCCTCAACTAGATTGAATACAGTGACTTGAGCTGAGTTGCCAGTGGGCAGCCAGATGGCTTAGTTGGTTAGAGTGAGAGCTCTTAACAGCAGGGTTGCCAGTTTGATTCCTGTGTGGGATGGTGGGCTGCGCCCCCCACAGCCAGATTGAAAACTGAGACTGGACGTGGAGCTGAGCTGTGCCCTCCACAACCAGATTGAAGGACAATGACTTGACTTGGAGCTGACGGTCCTGGAAAAAACCCAGTGCTACTGAATAAAAATTAAAAAAAAAAAAAGAAAGAAATTTTGAGTGTGTACTCCCCAATTCCTTCATGTTAGAATGTTTACCTCACAGATTTCTTAAATGAATTAATGCCAAAGGGGACCTTAGAATATTGTCCACCATTTAGGAAGGCCTCCATTGTTTCCTGATTTCTCAATGACTATTGTGTTATATTTCTGTCTTTTTAAGTCTAATGCTGCCCGGGCCTGTGTCTTCTGTTTTCATTTTCTGAATAGATCCTTGTCAGATTAGTGGTTTTAGAATTAGAAGTGCTGATACAATGTGCTCAAATGAACTTCTTCGGTAAAAAGTGAGTTGTACAATTACAAGGTTCCCATATTTCGGAAAATGTTTGCTTCCTCAATTTCAGTTTACTTCAGGCAAAAAGTAATCATGAGGTTTGTCATCTTCCTCAGCATGTCTCTCAATCATGGTATACTTTAATCTCAAATGTTGACTTTATAGATCACTGATTCTATGATATTTTACAACTCTTCTATTGCTCCTTTAGTTCGAAGTGAAGGGGTTTTTGTTCCTTATATGATGGATTACACCCTTGTATTTTATGTAAGAATAGTAGCAATATATTAATAACCTAATAAAATTCTCCAGTGTCATTTACATGTTTATTTTAATATTGTTTCTTAGAGCTCTTTATGAATGATTCTAATGCATTCTGTGTGAAATTTTCCTGCCCTACAACACATATTCCAATGATTCAGAATGCTTGCTCTTTATGGGGCAACACTCATTGTGGAAACTGAGTTCTATGGAAGGATTCTCTTCAATAGTACATCTGAGTAGTGTTCAGAATTCTGGGGACCCATTGTCTCTTATTGTCATTTTGAGTTTAATAACAGTGCATTTCTTTTTTTATGGTAGTTTCCTCAAATTTAGTTACTTGCAGTTTTGGTTGTTTCTTATATATAGGGTTGTCAGAAAAGTCATGACGTATTTTTTTTATGTTTCTCAAAGGTCATTGATTTATATAAAGAACAAAAATCAATCAATGATATATTGCCCAATTAGTTTGATAACCTCTTGACATCTTTCAGTGAGCTTCATAGTTCCTTGTTCATAGAGGGACCTGTCTTTATCGGTGAAAAACTGAACAAGGTGCTGATTTACAGCATCATCTGAATTGAACGTTAAACCATGGAAGGAGATTTGAAGAAAGCAAAACAAGTGGAAGTCTGATGGCGCAAGGTCACGCAAGTATGGTGGGTGTGGCAACACATCTCATCCAAGCTCCAATAATTTTTGACGGGTGATCAAACTTGTGTGTAGTCTTGTGTTGTCATGATAGAACACAACTCCTTTATGATTAACGAGCTCTGGATGTTTCTGGATGATGGATTTTTTTCAAACTGTCCAATTGCCAACAGTACACATTTGAATTGATTATTTGGTTTCTTGGCAGAAGCTCTAAAAACACAACACCTTTAAAATCCCACCACACTGAGAGCATAACCTTTCTCTGATGAATGTCTGCTTTCGATGTCGTTTGAGACTAATCATCATGTCGAGACCAAGACTGTTTGTGCACCACATTGTTGTGAACAATCCACTTCTCATCACCAGTTATGAGTCGCTTCCAAAAAGGGTCGTTTTCCTCACATTGAATGAGCATATCGCAGATGTTTATACGCGCCGTCACATGAACTTTGAATTCATGCGGAACCCAAATATCGAGCTTGCTTACGTATCCCAGCTTGTTCAAGTCGTCATGAATGCTTGAATGATGGATGTTCAATGTTTCTGCAATCTCGTATCGTGTAACGCGAGTTTGAGTCGATCAATGTCTTTGTTTTGTCATCAACCTCGGTGGGCCTCCCTGACCAAGGAGCATCGTTGAGATCAAAATCACCAGCACAGAATTCCGTGAACCATCGTTGGCACTGATGTTCTTGTAGAGCATTGTCACTGTAAACTTTACTCAACTTTTCACAAGCTTGACGGGCATTCTTCCCTTTCTGTAAGTAAAACACTAAAATATGGCGATAATGCATAATTTGGTCTTCCATCTTCAACTTGTAAAATCTCCAAAACTCAACCAAATCACTCACCTTTTTTTGGAAGAAGCCACAACTCAGCTGTCAAATGACACAGGAATAACATACATGCGAATGACTCTAGTACTTCCAAAAATGAACTAACACCATCTGTTGCAAAAATGCGTCATGACTTTTCCAACAACCCTATATTATCGATGCCAATGACAGTTTTCAGCTCAGTACACTGAAGACAACGTGAGTGTTGATTCACAAGGAATCAGGCATATCTCTATTGTCATTAAAGTTACATGTATGTTT
Organism: Hipposideros larvatus; assembly: GCA_031876335.1. Lineage (NCBI taxonomy): Eukaryota > Metazoa > Chordata > Mammalia > Chiroptera > Hipposideridae > Hipposideros > Hipposideros larvatus. The sequence continues at coordinate 874,045 of JAVKSA010000061.1, forward strand.
GTATCATTTTACCCCGATTTTGTGCATGACTTCTTTCTTTCATTAGTTAATGGTCAGTCCTTTTCTTATCCTGTGTACTTAAGTGGTTGAAGTAATAGTCTTCATTTCACATCTATTTACTGGTGATTTTATGTTCTCTTTGTGAGAGAACCACTTTTTAAATTCCAGATAACTTTTGAAATGTTAATATTTTTCATTTTCAATTTCCGTCAAAAATTTGACTAAGAAGTCTCTGTATTTTTTACAGAGATTGTAAAAAATCTCTATCGTCTGTACTTATAGTCCAGTTGGGTTACCTATATTCACGTTGTTGTGCAACTGACTTCTGGAAATTTCCATTTTGCAAACACTGACTCAATACCCATTAAAAAACCACTTCTTCGGGCCGGCCGAGTGGCGCGATGGTTAAGAACTCGCTTGGGATGCCAGAGGTCCCCGGTTCGGATCCCACATATGAGGGCCAGTGACACTGACCTCCACAGCTAAGATGCTGAACGACAGCTCAACCTGGAGCTGGGCTGCCATGAGTCGCCGGCGACGGCGTAGGCTGCACTCCCTGTGGCAGTGGGTTGCCATGGGCTACCGTGTGTAGCCAGCAGCCAGCGTGAGCGGCCAGCAGCCACAGTGAGCGGCCGTCCAGAAGCCGGCGACTGATCTGCCTCGCCAGAGAAGAGCACAATGATGGTGCCAACTTGGGCCAGTGAAGCAACATCCTCCACAACTACATTGAAGAACAAAAAAAAAAACGACAGCAACTTGTCTGTTCCCCTTCCCCCAATTCCCCAGCACTGTTCCCATCCCCCCAATTCCCCAATAAAAAAAAAAAATCTTTAAAAAAAAATAATAAAAAAATAAAAAAAAATAAAAAACCACTTCTTCATTTCAGTTCACCCCAAACCCCTGGCTACTATTCTTTTTGTTCTATGAGGAGGACTGCATTAGGCAACTCACAGAAGTGGAACCATATCGCACCTGTGTCTTTATGACTGGTTAGCTTTGCTTAAATGTCTTCAAGATTTTTCTGTGTTATATCAGGTGAGAGCACCTGTTTTGATTTCAAGGCTGAATAATATTCCGTTGCATGTATATGCTACATTTTCTCCACCCATTCATGTATCGATGGCCATTTCAGCTGCTTCCAAGTATTACAGGCTTTTGTGAATAATGCTACAGTGTGCATGGATGTGTACACGGCTCTTGAAAAGCCTCCTTTGAAGTCTCTTGGAAGTGTACCCAGAAGTGGGAAGGCTGCATCATAGCAAAATTCTACTTTTAATTTTTTGAGAGACCTTCATGTTGTTTTTCATACTGTTTCTACCAATTGATATTTCATCTAAGAGTGCATAATGGTCTAATTTCTCCACATTTTTGCCAACACTTGATATTTTGTGTTTCTTTGAAGTGGTCATTCTAATTGGTGTGCAGTGATATTGGGTTTTTTAAACAGCAGATAAAAACATGTATGTTTTTGTATGAGCATAAGGAACTACTGGAAAGACACATGGATCTGAGGTCAGATATTTTGGAGAAGCAGAAGTCTGAGGATAAGTTACATTAATAACAGTTTTAGGTCACAGCCCAATAGAGTAGAAGTTACAGAGAATTCCCACATGCCCCTCCCACATCAGCCTTGCCTTCCTCACGTCACTCCCCAGGTGGTACATTTGTTACATAAGTGAAGTTACACTGACGTGTCATTGTCACCCAGAGTTTATAGTTCTCCTTGGTGTTCTCTGTAGGGCTGTGCATTCTTTGGGTGTGGACACATTTTTGATGGCATGTGTCATACAGAGTAGTGTCACAGCCCTGAATATTCTCTATGCTCTGCCTATTCATCTCACCCCCCGCCCCAAACTCTGGCAACCAGTGATCTTTTTACTGTCTCCATCATTTTGCCTTCTCTAGAATGTCATAGCTGGAATCATACACTATGTGGCCTTTTCAGATTGGCTGTTTTCACTTAATGCGTATGTAGGTTTCCTCCATGTCTTTTCATAGATTGATAGCTTCATTTTTTTTTGTTCTTAAGTTTTTATTGGGTAACCGTGTATTTTCTAGGACCCATCAGCTCCAAGTCAAGTCGTTGTTCAGTCTAGTTGTGGAGGGTGCAGCTCAACTCCAAGCCCAGTCGCCGTTTTCAGTGTAGTTGCCGGGGGCACAGCCTACCATCCCATTCGGGAATCGAACTGGCAATCTTGTTAAGACCACATGTTCTAACCAACATAGCCATCTGGCTGCCGACCGGCAGCTCAGCAGCTCAGTTCAGGTCATTGTCTTCAATCTAGTTGCAGAGGGCGCAGCTCACGGGCCCGTGTGGGAATCAAACCAGCACACACTCTAACCAACTGAGTCACCCGGCTGCCCAATAGCGTCTTTCTTTATAGTCCTGAATAATATTCCATTGTGTGTGTGAACTACAATCCACTCTTCCATTCACCTCTTGAGGGACATCTTGGTTGCTTCCTAGTTTTGGAAATTGTGAATAAAGCTGCTGTGAACATGCACATGCGGACTATTGGGTGGATAAAAGTTTTCAACTCTTTGGTAACTACTAAGGAGCACAATTGCTGGCCCATGTGGTTAACTGTATGTGTAGTTTTGAAAGAACCAGCAAACTGTGTACCCAAGAGGCTGCAGCGTTTTGCGTTCCCACCAGCATTGAGTGCGAGTTCCTGCTGCTCCACGTCCTCACTAGCACTTGATGTTCTCAGTGTTCTGGCGCCTCTTAATAAGTGTGTTGTGTTGTTTAATTTGCTGTGTGTTTCATTCTCGTTGTTGTTTTCATGAGCATTTCCCTGGTGACATATGATGTGGAGCATCTTTTTATGTATCATTTTGCCTTCTGTATGTCTTGTCTAGTGTGGTGTCTAGGGCTTTGGCCCATTTTTTAATCAGGTGGGTAGTTTTCTCATCGACCAGTTTGAAGACTGAATGTTTTGCATAGTAGACCTTTACCGGTATGTCTTTACAAATATTCTTTCCCAGTCTGTGGCTTCTCATTTTGTACTCTTGATGAGGATGACTCGTTCATTTTTGCTGCTTAATATTTGGTTTCAAACATGGGAGTTTAGAAGTTAATATTATAGATTGCAGAAACAAAAACTTGGTTAAGAATTTGCCTTGAAAAAAATCTGAAGTATATGAAGTTAAGTTTACTTTATATTTAATAACATTTAAATTACAGTTCCAGGTATGAGTTCATTCTTAGAATAAACACACAATGAGTCATATGTTGATGGAGAAGAGTTTACATATAAATGTTCTGACACTGTTATGTCAACTCTAAGCTTTTAATTCATTTCGAATTGTACAGCACCATTATAGATGGCCTTTTTTTCAATTTTTAAAAATTATTTTGGTATTTTTGTATTATAAAAATACTATATGATTATTACAAAAATTGAAACTATAGAAAGACAATAAATTTTCATTGTGATTGAAAACGTGATCAACATTTCATTTATTTACTGTTTTTGTTTTTTTAAAAGATTTTGTTGGGGAATTGGGAGAGGGAACAGCATTGGGGATTCGGGGAAGGAGAACAGACAAGTTGCTGTACTTTGTTTCTTCAGTCTAGTTGTGGAGATGTCGCTTCACTGGCCTGTGTTGGTATTGTGATTATTGCACTCTTCCTGACTAAGGCAGATTAATTGCCGACCATTGGACGGTGGCTCACGGCAGCTGACGCTGGCTGCTGGGTGCTCATGCTGGCAGCCTACCGCTCATGGTAGCTTACGGCAGTTCACTGCAGCCTACGCCGTTGCCGGCGACTCACAGCAACCCAGCTCCAGGTCGAGCTGCTGTTCAACATCTTAGCTGTAGAGGGTGCAACATCACTGGCCCATGTGGGATTTGAACCGGCAGCCCCATTGCTCAGAGCTCACGCTTCCAAGCCAACTCTTAAACAATGAGCCACTCGGCCAACCCATTCACCTGTTTTTTTTTCAGTAACTATTTGTATGGCATTCCTTTTCCCGTTCTTTTAGTTACGCGGTCTGACAATTAAATCGTGAACTTGTTGCAATGCTGTTGCTAACCTTTTTTGGTAGCAGGGATTATTCATTATGAATTTGTACCAACTGGAGAAAGAATTAACCAAGTTTAGTATTTAGAAAGGCTGAAATGGCTGCATGAAATAATTAGATGACCTGAAGTTTTCGCCATCAATTCATGGCTCTTGCATCGCAACAATGCACCAGCTCACACGGCACTGTCTGTGAGAAAGTTTCTAGCCAGTAAACAAATAACTGTATTAGAACACCATCCCTACTCACCTGATCTGGCCCCCAATAACTTTTTTCTTTACTGAAGATAAAGGAAATATTGAAAGAAAGACATTTTGATGACATTTAGAACATCAAAGGTAACACGATGACAGCTCTGATGACCATTTCAGAAACAGTTCCAAAATTGCTTTGAAGGGTGGGCTAGGTGTTGGTGTCAGTGCATAGGTTCCAAAAGGGAGTACTTTGAAGGTGAACGTAGTGATATTCAGCAATAAGGTATGTAGCACTTTTTCTAGGATGAGATCATGAACTTAACTCTCTGACCTCATATGGCTTATGTCCTCACATCTAAAATAAGTCACTTGTAGATGACAGGTGTTGAATTTTACTTTTGAATCCATTCAGCCAACTTATGTCTTCTTACTGGGGGAATTTCATCTGTTTTTATTTAAATTAATTAATGAGAGAGAGAGACTACTACAACCATTTTAGAATTGTTTTCTGTAACTTTCATAGCTCCTTTGTCCCACTTTTTCCCTCTCTACTGTGTTCCATTTTTTCTCTTTGATTTTTTTTTTTTTTTTTTTTTTGCAGTGACATGCTTCTGATTTTCTTCCCCACTTTGTTCTTGTGTGTCTGGTATAGCTATTTTATTGTGGCTATCATAGGAGTAACTTGAAACATTTAAAAGTTATGAGAGTGTATTTCGAATTCTTGGCCAGGTTATTAATAGCTCTGTTAATTTAGTGCCAATATGTGGAGATGTAGTTTGTTCCTGTGACTGGACCATGTTTTTCTGTTCTTTGTATGGCTTGTGATCTTTTGTTGAGATTTGTGAGAAGAAACAGCCACCATCGGAGGCTGCATAGACTTGCTTTGTACAGGAGAACATACATAACAGGCAGCTGTGCTTCAAATTCTGAGGCCTGTCAAACCGGTTCTGCAAATGTATATTCTTTGTGGTTTTTGCACGTAATTTTCCAGTTTAAAATGTTTCCCGTTTCTTCTTTAGAGGCAGTGGTATCTTCCTATCCTTGATGTTTATCTTCAGTACTGCAGTCTTTTTTCTTAGTGACCGCCACAGTGCATTCACATTGCACTGCCATTCCCTTAGCACTCGGTGTCATGCAGAAGATAAACGAGTCCCTCAGGCAGCTGCAATGAAAGGAGGCCATTGGACATACATTATAGTCAGCTATTTCCCTTCTGAGAAGAAACTGGGAATGGGCGTTTCTTACAATATTGCCATATGTGCCAAGGAGGATTAGCAGCTTATCAGCAAATATAAGCAGCTTTTCTTCCCTCCTTGATGAGTCTTTTTCCTGGGCATGCAGTTAACTGAACTCCCTTATGAAATTATCAGTACTCACCATGGAGGAGCAAAGTTTTGGTGCTTGCTCTCGTGCCATCTTTCTAAATCCTATAATCAGTATCAATTCATACAGTAGAGTTTACCTGACTGTAGAAAGAGTGGTAAGTTTTTGATGCCTTGCAGTTACGCCTTCTGAAGACACCCAGGGCTTGTTGCCAACACCAGACATAGAAGATTCATTCCACAGAATGCTCCTGGTAAGATCTGGACGGTGTGGCCTTGATTAAAAAAGTGGGGATGTGAGGGGGAGTGTGAAGTGCCAAAGGGATACTATGATGGACATAACCAAACTGGGACCATTACTCATAGTAAAACCTCTGTTGCCTAAAGATCATAGATCTAAGACGTTTTGGGAAAACCGTCACTTTAAGGCAGTTTCATTTGCAGAATAATGTGTTCCTAAATGTTAAGACAGAAAACAGTTTTGGAAAGATATATATTCTCTATCAGAAAATGTGGAATATCTGGGAAGTCCCATTGTGCATGGTGTAAATAATATTCACACATGTAGAATTGTGGGGGGGGTTTGTTTTGTTTTTTAAATTTTATTGCTCAACAGTGTGTTTTTCCAGGACCCATCAGCTCCAAGTCAAGTCGTTGTTTTCAATCTAGTTGTGGAGGACGCTGCTCACTGACCCATGAGGGAATGAAACTGGCAACCTTGGTGGTACGAGCACCATGCCCTAACAATGTGAGCTAACCAGCTGCCCTTGGATTGGCTTTAAATGTAGAATTTGATTGGGGCGGCTGGGTAGCTCAGTTGTTTAGAGTGTGTGCTCTTAACAGCAAGGTTGCCGATTTGATTCCCACATGGGCTAGTGAGCTGTGCCCTCCACAACTAGATTGAAAACAACGACTTGACTTGGAGCTGAGCTGTGTTCTCCACAATTATATTGAAACAACTACTTGATGGGTCCTGGAAAAACACACTGTTCAGTAGTAAAATTTCTTTAAACGTAGGATTGGATTGAACATTGAGCCAAAATTTCTAAAAAGCAGAGATTTAAAATGAAGATAGAAAATATAAATGCCCTCAATCTGACAATCCCTTAAGTGATTTACTATGCTTTCACTGAGAAAGAATCCAACCTTGTTCCAAATTCTATAATTTTTTTGACGTGGGAGGGTTTGTATACAAGCATCATGGTTCCATAGGTATCATGGCGTAATTGGGAACAACTTTACATGTTTAATGGAATTAGAGTCCTCACAAGTCTTTTCTGTCTTTAATGATTACCAGAGTATTTGTAATGGAGCGTGAAGTTCTCAATTTAATGAATCTTGGAAAAACTTTAAAGAAGGGTCAAATCCTAATAGGTATCAGAGAACTCAGTATCCAGAGAACCATTGTACATGTGGAAGTGTCTTTAATCAAATCTCAAATCTTATTCATCAGAATTGTCATATTGTAGAGAAGACAAAAAAAATGTGTGAATGTGACAAATACTTGAACGAATCTTTAAATCTTATTGAACAAGAGAATGTTCATATTTGGGAGGAGCCTTACAAATGTAACGTGGGACAGTCTGTAGTCAATTACTCAGTCTAAACACATGTAAGAAAATCCATACTGGAGAGAAGCCTTACAAGTGTAGAGAATGTGGCAAAGTCTTTATTCGATGTTCACATCTTACTAAAAATGAGAGAATCCATACAGAAGAGAAGCCTTACAAATATGAACACTGTGGCAAAGCCTTTAATGGGTGTTGAAATCTTACTACACATGAGATAATCGGTACTGGAGAGAAGTCTTGCAAATGTGGAAAATGTGGAAAAGCTTTTATTTATGGTTCACAGCTTACTACACACATGAGAATTCATACCGGAGAGAGACCTTACAAATGTGAACAATGGGGCAAATCCTTTAACTGGTGTTCACATCTTAGTCTACATAAGGGATTCATAATGGAGAGAGGCATTACAAATTTACAGAATGTTCAATAGCCTTTATTCACTGTTTATAGCTTACTCGACACGTGCAAATTCATAATGGACAGAAATCTTAAAAGTGAAGAATTTGGAAAACCCTATTGCTGGACCTACAACCTCCCTCAGTATCAGAAAATACATGCCGGAGAGAAATTTTACATTTCTAATGCACAATGAAAGACCTTTCTCGAAAATATACACTTCAGAAAACCCTAAAGAATTCATGCTACAAAGTGATTTTAAAGATGTAAAAAAATGTAGGGAAGTATTCATCAAAAATCAAACCTGAAGTATCAGAGAATTGACATTAGAAAGTGGTAAATCAAGAACACTCTTGTGCCGGCCGAGTGACTTAGTTGGTTAAGAGCATGAACTGTGAGCAACAGGATCACCGGTTCGATTCCCACATGGGCCAGTGAGCTGCGCCTGAGGTGAGCTGCCAACAGGTGGCAGGATGGCACAGCTGGTCAGAGCACATGCTCCTAACAACAAAGTTGCTGGTTCGACTCCCACCTGGGGTGGTGGGCTATGCCCACTGGCAACTAAGATTGAAGACGGCACCTTGAGCTGAGCGGCCGCGAGTTGCCGATGGGCGGCCGGATGGTGACTGGACTTGGAGCTGAGCTAACTGCATCCTTCATTACTAAGATTGAAGGACAACAACTGGCTATTCCCTTTCCCCAATTTCCCAATAAAAATCTTCACAGCTTACCTTAAATCAGAATACTTATAGTAAATAAATAAGCAAACATTAAAAAACTTAGAAAACTTCTTTTTAAGATGTTTCAACTTATGAAGCAGAGTGGTGTTGAACAGTATTATTACTTTCAATCTATTTTTATATATTGACATTACTCAATGATTTTTTTCCAAAAGGAAATATTAATGTGAATCCTCTATAGTCATTTGACGCTGTATTTTTACACCTAGTGTGTGGTGAGCAATGGCTTGATTGTTGCTGACTCAAAAGATATGAAAGCCCTTGTATGTTGGGTGGGATCCACTCAGATCTACTTTTCCCTGGGAGACCGAGGGCACTGTAATGCACAATGCATGAAGAAATCTAAATGGAGATGCTGTTTGGTTGACTTAGAACATTGATGTAAGTCACTGTGGAGGAGGTGTTCCGGGCATCATCCTGTGCATTAATGTGAGACAGGAACATTCTGAATTTTAACTAGTTTTACCAATTACTCTTTAAGGAAAATAGGTGGTGGTTCATGATGTATCGTTGTAGTAGCCATAGATAAGTGTCATTCGTATTTGATGTGGTTGAAATAAAGCAGTCTTCAGAGATACCTGGAAAAGTACAGAAACACATCCCTAAGTGCATTATTGTTGTACATCTATGTTTCCTAAACAATGAACTTCAGCCTTCAAACCCATGGAAAACAGAGCTCTCAAGTAATTATATCAGAACAACCAGAATGCTTCTTCAATGCTTGTTATCTGTATTTTTTCTATGGATCCTATAGGTGGTTTGCCATGCTTTATTTGGACTATTGTGAACTTATATTTTTAATCAAAAGGCGAATTATTTTTAATGTACTAACACTGATGTGTAATGAATGACTTATCCTGCCACCAAGGTTAACCTCTCCCGCTTTAGTCACATTTGGAAACAATTCACTATTTGGCATTGCAGTGGAATACTAGCATTAGGAATCGCTTTTCCTTGTGTTCTTTTTTTGAAAAGATTTTATTGGGGAATTGGGTGAGGGAAACAGCATTGGGGAATCGGGGAAGGGGAACAGACAAGTTGTTGTCCTTTTGTTCTTCAGTCTAGTTGTGGATGACGTCAGTTCACTGGCCCATGTTGGTATTATCATTGCGCTCATTGCGCTCTTCCCGGGTGAGGCAGATCGGTTGCCAGCCTCTGAACAGCTGCTCTCGGCGGCTCTTGGCAGCTCACACCGGCTGCTGGCCGCTCACACTGGCTGCTGGCCACACACAGTAGCTTGTGGCAGACCACTGCAGCTTCACTGCAGTCTACGTTGTCACCGGCGACTAGGGCAGCCCAGCTCCAGATCGAGCTGTTGTTCACCATCTTAGGTGTAGAGGGCAGTGTCACTGGTACTCATATGTGGGATCTGAACCAGGGCCCTGCAGCTCAGAGCTGGTTTCCCAAGCCAGCTCTTAACCAACGCGCCACTCAGCGGGCCCTCGTTGTGTTCTTAATCCGCAAATAATGTGAGTCTATTTTCCCCGTAATTTATATATTGTATCCTCTTTTCCTCATTGTAACTACTGGACAATTATGATGCTTACAATAAAGGTGATGCAGTAGTGCTGTTAAGAGTTTAGCTAAGCTACCATATTGCTGCTTTAGAATCCATGTTGCGTAGCCCCGTTGCCTTGAAGTGACACTGGCCCCTCCCACTTGTGCATACCCCTAGACAACAGGTCACAGACTCACAAGTAAATGTAAATTCCTGATAGGCTTCTCCAGCAGCCCTTGTGAGCAACAGTGTCCCCTGCCTCTGAGGGGCTTCACCTTGTATACCCCCTAGATATATCCCTGCAGAGTTTACCAAAACCTTGCTGTTTTTCGTTTGAATAGACAAATCTGGGCTTAGCTTGAGAACCCCAAAGCACTGCTCCCATGGACCCTAATAAAGGCATGTGCCCTGGTCCTGCCCTTCTCTGGTGCATCCTGCCTTGGCCTTTCCATGAGGCCCTCCCACGTGTGCTGTGTCCTTCCTTCAGGACCCGTGAGGTTAAGAAACTTGTCTATTTCAGTTTCCCTGTTGTTTTGTTGAACTGTAGGCTCAGCATCCAATGAAGGAGTTCTGCTTAACAAATGCCAATTTATCAAATCACAAGGAATATATCTAGAAGCTGTACTTTGGTTTAAGGGGAAGTAACAGTCTGCTCTACATGGGCTTGCAAGGTGGACATGTCTGTGCACCCCACATCCCCCACTTGTACCAGAATTTGTGGGTGTCTGTGGGAAAGGAGGGCACGTGAGTGCAGGAAAGAACCCTCAGTTTGGTCTCCATGTAGGAGCTCATTGTCCCTGACTCTGTCCTGTGACCGAGGACAGGGAGGGGGGACCTCTGCATTTCAGGGTCCTGCCTGTGGATGTGATAGCAGATGAATGGGCTCTGCTGGTGCCTTAAACATGGATTCTCAAGGTGCAGGCGTCACTCTCCACGTCACTTTATGAGGAAGAAGAAGAGATACAAATGGCAGGTGCTCGGGTAAGTGTCGTGCTGCAATTCAGGGGCTCTTATTTTTTCCCATTACTGTCATGTATTTAGAACTTGCAAACCTTTACTTCTTCTGATATTCCTAGCTGACCAGTTTGTTTTCAACTAGCTTTTTCCCTCTTTTTCTTCTTGTGATAGTCAAGGTCAGCTCTTTAAATTACTTCTTTCCCATGTCCCAGAGCTTCTGTCCATTTCTCCATCCTGACTTCCTTCATCTTCAGCTACTGACCTGCAACCATTGAAAGTGTTCCCTTTGTGACAGGCCGACATAGGAATGTGTTGATAGACAATATTCGCATTGGCGATGGGGTCGGGTCCTGGGATATCAGTGAAGAAGACGAACATTTCATGTTTAGTTCTTGTCTGGATGCTCCATCAGCTCTGCTGGAGACGGATTCAGAAAATGCACAAGAAGGATGGAAAGAGAGTCTTGCTGTCTAGAATGCTAAGGAAAGACTATTCAAAGTAAACTAAAGGTTAGCAGACATAGGAACTACATGTGCCTTGAAACGTGTATAGAGCAGGTATTTCCTTGTGATTAGATTCATATCATAATTCACTTTTCCCACTGATAAGAGGATAGATGATGTGTTCATCCGTGTGCTCAGGCAGCTGATACCAGTTTGTCCTATGACAGCTGATGTCACCTCACTTGATTCAGGTCCTGTATGCCCGATTCCTCCTCTATAGTGTTAACCGTTTTCCTATTTTCGCTAATACATTTTGGGGGGATTTACTGAGTGTTGTGTATAAACCATGACATTTACTCTGGAAACGCCTTTATTCTGAGTTTGTGTTTGGTTGTTTTTAGGTTTGGGAAATGAAGGCTCTGACCCTTGTTTATTACAGACACTGTTTTCCTTTTTATTTTACTTATAAAAAACTTTATTCCAAAAAGAATGACCAAAAGAAGCATGTTAACTCTGAAACACTTAACAATTTTTATTTAAACTCATATAGTCACAAAACTCATAATATCAAACAAAAAGAGCTTTGTGTGCTTAACCACTTTTAGTAATAAAACTTTAAAAATGGAAACTTGTAGACTGCCCTACACACAATGTGAGAGCCATTTAGGCAAGCAATGTTTAATATTAAGTGAAAAAACAGCATTAAAAACTAAAATCTTCAAATTTAAAGACAATGCCTCTCAATAAAGCCATTCACTGAAAAACATAAAAAAATAAAATAAAGACAATGCCTGTTCAAGTCTTTGATATGCATTTATATGCACGTGAGAACAGAATTATTTTTTAAAAAATCAAGTCTTTCTTCCAATGTAATCTGTCTCGCCTTCATTTTGACTTGCACACCCCTCCCACTACAGTACTTCATCTATAGCAGGGGTCGGCAAACTTTTGAGACGGGCTGCCAGGGGTCAGCAAACTAACTGTTGGGTCACATGCGGCTCTGAAGTAAAATTGAAAATGAAAATAAAACTATCACTTTCATTTATAGAATTTTCAATGGATATCATTCACATAATGATGATTCTGTGAAACTATATATATGGCTCTCGAATAATTTTTAAATTGTTGTGAGGAACAGAATTGGTTCTTCAAGTGTTAAGTTTAAGGCTCCTAAACAAAACTTGTATAAAAGAATTTTCGTTCCAAAGAGTCTATGACCAGACCTGGGGCTGTCTCTCAAAGGGGGAGACCAGCAGCTAAGTCTTGGTGGGTAAGGGTTTTATAGCTGAAGTTGGATACAGAAGTAAAAAAGCAGTTAGTGTGTAAAAAGGAAAAAAATGGTTAGTTTATCTTATTTTAACAAACTATAAAACACAGTTAGGTTATTATTTTTAACGAGCTAATATATAACTTGCTTATCTTCTTGACGGGCTATAAAACATGACTTGTTTATTTTTTCCTAACAAGCTACCCAGCTTATCTTTTCCCTAATAAGTAAGCTATAAAGTATACCTAGCTTATCTTTTTCTAGTCTCTTGACAAGATGCTTTGCTGACTTTTGCTGAAGCAGGAGCTTTTTAAATTCCTTTGGGGGTGGGGGGGGGGAGGGTGCCCTAGCCTAGGGCCTGGGCCTTTACACAAGGGGTCAGCAAAGTTTGAGACAAAACGTATCCAAACAGCCGCATGTGACTCATGAGCCGCAGTTTGCCGACCCCTGCTCTAGTCTAAAGCTGCATTTCACAGCCCCCCATCTTCATACTTTGTGTCGGAAGTTGCTATGGAGCTTGATGTCCCCACAACAGGCCCTCCACTCTGTAAATTGAAGCTTGCCCTTGGAGCTGGGGCGTTTCCTTTGGGGATTGAAATGCCTCCAAAGCTGCTCCCTACCCTCCAGCTTCTCTGTGCTCGGACCACGTAGACTCCCTTTTCATGTCGTTTTCCTTCTTAAAACTACTCACCTCTCCGCCCGACAGCGCCATTCAAGTATTCCGTGAAGTGGATTTGTAACTGAATGTGAACTTCATGTCTTTTGCATGTATTCTGCTTTCATCCAAGCTAGCTTTGTTTATCCTGGTAGAACTGAACTCACTTGCTTTCTTTCCCCAGAGCCTCCTGCTGCTCCTATATTGTATGTGCGCTCCTTCTAATCGTTAAGCCCTTAGAACACTGGGTTCTGGTTAACAACAAATTCACTTAAGTATAAACCTTCAGATCTGTCAACTCTGACTAGGATATAATAACTAAACCTCAAATGATGAGTAAGTGTTTAATACAACAAAGCTAACACCTTGGCCTCAGTTATGTTTCAGCTCTGGATTCATGAAAGCTGACCGACCCCATGAACCGCATCCCCTGGGAACTAGAGGACACAATTCCATGACTGCCACCAGGACCTGAAGCCATGATCACTTGCTCCCTGCCTTAGCAGGGAACCGTCTATAGATGCCCCAGGCCCCAGCTGCAGCTCCCATAGCAAACATGATAAATGATTTTATAACTTATATTAATATAATGTAATTGCTAGAGTTTATCGGGAAGGAAGGATTTGAAGAGCAGTAGCTCACCTGTGTTTCTGGACTAGGCGCCAACTCCTTAAGTAAACCTTTACTTTCTTTGCTGCAAACTCCTACTCGTGTCTTTTTGGCTTGGATGTGCCAGGCAAGGGGAAACCTTTTAGTCTTCACTACAGATTTGCAGCCCCGGCCATGCAGTGGAGGTCCTTAGGGCATGCCTGGTCTCCCCGCTACAGATAAGGCCACATTCTCTCCCTGGTCCTGGGATTCTGGAGACCAAAACCCTGTCCTGAGCCAGTCTCCCCAGCCCCAGGTCTCCCATCCTCCTCAAGCCCTATCCTGCTCAGGCCGCCACTTTTTTGTTTGTTTGGGTTTTTTTTTTTGTTTTTTGTTTTGTTTTAAGATTTTTATTGGGGAATTGGGGGGATGGAAACAGCGCTGGGGAATTGGGGGAAGGGGAACAGACAAGTTGCTGTCATTTTTTGTTGTTGTTCTTCAGTCTAGTTGTGGAGGACGTTGCCCCACTGGCCCAAGTTGGCACCATCACTGCGCTCTTCCTGGGTGAGGCAGATCAGTCGCCGGCCTCTGGATGGCCGCTCACTGCGGCTGTTGGCCACTCAAGCTGGCTGCTAGCTACACACGGCAGCTCATGGCAACTCACTGCCACAGGGGCTGCAGCCTACCCTGACACCGGCAACTCACAGCAGCCCAGCTCCAGGTTGAGCTGTTGTTCAGCATCTTAGCTGTAGCGGGCAGTGTCACTGGCCCTCATATGTGGGATCCGAACCGGGGCCCTCTGGCATCCCAAGCCAGGTCTTAACCATGACGCCACTTGGCCGGCCCAGCCGCCACTTTTTAGTTCCCCTTCTTTTGACTGTGTGTTAGGGGCGGGGGAGGGAAAGATGTGTGTGACCTGGATCTGCCTTGTGACACCCAATGTTTTTCCATCCCAAATTTCACCCTGCTGGGAAACGTGCTCTTCAGGGATTTGAGCAACTGATTCCATTCTACTCCTTCTGGAAGTGCGACCCAGATTCAGGAGAAATAGACAGCCCCTGAGAGAGAAATGAAAAGGCAGAGAGAAGAATGAGGGAGAACAGATGCCAGGGTGGAGAATGAGTGATGGAATTGCAAAGAGACAGGAAGAGTGAAAGTAGCAGGGGTAGAAAATGGTGCTTTAAAGAAAAGGCTATTTCCAGGGAGATGAAGGTGAGCTAGTAGGGTAGCCTTTGGAGGAAAAAGGGGTGCTGTAATAAATCATAAATTCCTAGCTGGGTGGGTCCTGGTGGGTAGTCACACCCCAGTCCTGTAACTTCTTTAGTGAAAGGTTCTTAAGCCAGCCCTCTCCACTGTTCCTGTGCATCTATGTTAACTCACCTTTGAAAGGCCAGATAATACCCCTCCAGCATGGCGGCCCACCAAGACAACACGTAACCTCGTAGCTATCCTGTGATCCAATCCCGATGCCAGCCTTGCTTTGTAACCTTTACTTTCCATTCTTAATTTGAAGTGCATAAAAGCTGTAAAGTTTATTCTTGGGAGCATTTGCAATCTTACTCCCTGGCCTATGTCCTCAGTTTGGCTTAAACTCATGTCAACAGGCCCTTCTAGGCAATAGGAGCAGGAAAACAGTGGTGAGGCAGTTTGGACAGAGAGGGGGGGAGACGATAAAAGTGTTGGATCCGTGGGCCACAGAGCCACATATTGCCTGGGACTGAAAGAGGACAAGGGGTGACAAGGAGAGCAGAGGAAGAAACAGCAGGACGGAAGTCTAGCCACCTGGGTATGGCGGAGAATAAGGTTGAAGGGGTGTAACTGGGAAAGAAGGAATGTCACTAGGAGAATGGATAGGGAGCCAAGGTGGGGAAGAAAGTGGCAAAATACAGGGAGATTAGGGACAATCAGAAAACTTGGGGAGAAAGACCAACAGGAGGGGTATATAATTGCTGAGTGGGGTTAAGACAGGTGTGAGGGGCTCGCCAAGTGGTATGTTGGTTAAGAGCTGGCTTGGGATACCAGCTCTGAGCAGCAGGGCCCCGGTTCGGATCCCACATTTGAGGGCCAGTGACACTGCCCTCTACAGCTAACACGGTGAACAACAGCTAGAACTGGAGCTGGGCTGCTGTGAGTTGCCGGCAACGGTGTAGGCTGCAGTGAGGCTGGCCGGCAGCAGGCGTCAGCTGCCATGAGCCATCGTGAGCAGCCGTCCAATGGCTGGCGAGTGACTGCCTCACCCGGGAAGAGCGCAATAATAATACCAACATGGGCCAGTGAAGCGACGCCCTCCACAACTAGACTGAAGAACAAAAGGACAGCAACTTGTCTGTTCCCCTTCCTCGATTCCTTAGCGCTGTTCCTCTCTCCGAGTTTCCCAATAAAATCTTTAAAGAAAAATTCTGTAAAAAACAAAATATGTTCTCAAGCCCTTGCTCCTTCTCTTCTCATTCTGGCACCCCTATAATGTGAATGTTGATACGCTTCTTATTGTCCTATAGGCCCCTTAAACTCGCCTCAATCTTTTGGATTCTTTTTACTTTTTGCTGTTCTGATTGAGTGTTTTCTGCTACCTTGTCTCCTACATCGCTGGTTGGATCCTCTGCTTTATCTAATCTACTGTTGATTCCCTTAATATATTCTTCATTTCCATTATTGTATCTTTTATTTCTGACTGGTTCTCTTTTATGGTTTCCATCTTTATTTTTATATTCCCTATCTCTCTGTTGAAGTTCTCTCTGAGATCATTGAGCATTCTTATAACCAGTGTTCGAAACTCTGCCTGTGATAGATTGCTTATCTCTGTTTCACTTAGTTCTTTTTCTGGAGCTTTGTTCTGTTCTTTCATTTGGGACATGTTTTTTTCTCCCCATTTTGGCTGCCTTCCTATGTATTAGGTAGGACTGCTATGTCTTCTAGTCTTAGTAGACTGGCCTTACGTATTGTTTTGTTGGAAAAGTCATGACCTAGTTTTGCAACAAGAAACAAATACATTATGACTTTTCCGACGACCAAATACTAGGTGTGCTATGGAGTTCAGTGGCCCAGTCTTTCTGGTCACCTGAGCCACATGCTCTAGGTGCATCCCTTATGTGGGTTTTGTGTGCCCTGTTCTTGTAGTTGAGCCTTGGATTAATAATTGCACATCAATGTGAGGAACTGACCCTTGGGCTCACAGGTTGTGAGGCCTGGCCTTGACTGCAGTGGAAGAGTTGTTGTGCAGGGGCTGACCCTACAGAGCAGGGTGTGCTTCAGCAGGACTCTGGTACCTGCCCAACCCGCCCCTTGGCAATGGCTGGGTGATGCTCCAAAATTATGTGGACTCCTCCCCCCTGCACTGGAATCCTGGTCCATGATGGGGCTGGTATCTCTCACTCCTTTAGATGGAAGACCCCCACAACCGAAATAGCCCTCCTGACCTTTAATGTTCACATGCGGCTGTGGGACTAGCCCATGCCATGTCTCTGACTTTCATACCAGTCTGGACATGGCTTCTTCTGCAAGTTCTTAGTTGAAAGGCTTCACTTCAGCTTGATTTTATGTGATTCTCCATAATGGTTATTTTGTATATTGGTTGTCATTTTGATGTGGTTGTTAGATTAGGTAAACACAGCGTTTACCTATTGTGCCATCTTGGTTGTCCCTAGATTGTTTTTAAAGTATCTTTTCAAATTTTTCATAACAACTTTTCTAACATAATTTTCCAGGTTTAACATTTCTTTTACACGTGTGGAATCTCTGTGATTTTCTACATGAAAGATATTTTTATGTGTAAAAATGGTAATTTAACTTCTTTTCAATTTTGAATTTTGATGACATTTCTTTTTCTTCACTAATTGCTCTGGTGAAGACTTCTAGTGCTTTCTTGAATAGTAGTGCAGGGAATATGCATCTTTGCGTTTCTCCTTATCTTAGAGCTCAAGCTTTCAGACATTCACCTTTGAGTTTGATGGTAGCTGTGTGCTTTTCAAATATGGCTGTTATTATGCTGAGGTAATTTACTGTTACATTAATGGCTTTTTTTTTAAAGATTTTATTGGGGAATTATTGAAGGGGAACTGCGCTGGGGAATTGGAGGAAGGGGAACAAACAAGTTGCTGTTGGTTTGTTCTTCAGTCTAGCTGTGGAGGACGATGCTTCACTGGCCCAAGTTGGCACCATCATTGCGCTCTTCCCCGGCGAGGCAGACCAGTCGCCGGCTTCTGGACGGCTGCTCACTGCGGCTGCTGGCCGCTCACGCTGGCTGCTGGCTACATACGGTAGCCACCCATGACAACCCACTTCCATGACCCTTGAAGGCAGAAAAGGTTCACACTTAGGAATCAGACAAATCTGAGGTCCGACACTTGATGGATAGCGATGTTGAAAATATTTTCATTTTCTGATTTTCTCTCCGTGTATCTGCTTCAGTGAAATATCTCTTTATGTTTTTGTCTATTTTCTAATTCGATTTTTAAAATTGTCATAGTTCTAGAACTTTTTATCTGTTCTACATAATAGTCCCTTGGCAGATAAATGATATGCAGATTACTTTTTTGTATTCTGTAGCTCTTTTTCCCCCATTCTGTTAACATGGTTCCTCACAGATGAAACGTTTTTAATTTTATTGAGTCCAGTTTATCTTATTTCTGGAGATAAGTCTCAGAATTCTTCCCCAAGCTCTGGATCCAGAAGATTTTATTCTGCATTTCCCTCTCTCCCCTTCCAAATCTCTTATTTAAACTTTTATAGTTTTACATGTAAAGCTCTGGTTAATTTTGAGCTAATATACGTACAGGTGTGAACTTTACATAGAGATTCTTTTTTTTTCTTTATGATATTTCATTGGTTTAAGATTTTGAAAATTTTTCCTTCATTGAACAGCCTTGGTGCCTTAGTCAAAACTCAGTTGGAAGTAGTGGCCTGGGGCTATATCTGGTTTTTCTGTTCGGTGCCATTGATCGATGCGTGTGTCTCTCCAATACCATCCATCCTTGATTATTCTTCCTACATTAGACCTTGAGGTCACCTGGAGTGATTCCAACCACTGTTTTCAGGTTTTCACTCTTCCAATTTTCTTGCCTTTCCATATTTATTTTAGGCAAATATTGTTTGTGTCTGCTAAAAAGTCTTCATAGGAAATGTTTGAAACTTGTATGTCAATTTGGGGTGATTTCACATCATTTCTGCATTGTTCCTTCCAGTCAATGAATATGGTCTGTTTCTCTATTTAGGTCATTTCTAATTGTAGGGAGCCAGAGGTATGTAGGGAGCCGGAGGTCAGCGGTAAGAGTTAAGCCTGAGAGCTGGAGGTCTGCAGTAAGAGTTATGCCTTATTGCAGACCTCTGGCTCCCTACATCTAATGTCTCTCATTGGCATTTTGTACTTTTCAGCATAAAAGTCCTGTTTATGTTTTGTTAGATTTACACATATTTTTCTGTGTTTTCCTTCTTGAGCAATTGTATGTGATACTTTTAATTTTGCTTTCATGTGGAAATTGGTAGTATATAGAAATGCAATAGATTTTTGTATGTTGTTTTTAGATAATGACACCTTGCACTTTTACTTTTTTCTACAAATTTTTGTAGGTTCCTTTGATTTTCTACATGCACCATTTCATTCAATTTCCTATTGCTACTGAAACAAATGACCAGAAACTGAATGGATTAAACCAATAAAATTTATTTTCTGACTGTTCTAGTGGCCAGAAGGGTAGAATGGATCCACAGCATGGTGCCTCTAGACACTGCAAGTCAGAATTTGTTTCCTTCTATTTCCCATATTCCAGAGGTCACTTACATCCTTTGCCTCATGGTCCCCTTCTCCCATCCTGAGAGCTAGCACATTAGCATCTTAAAATCTCTATCTCTAGACTTCTGCTCCCATCACATCACCAACTTCCACCTGACTGCAGGTCTACCTGCATCCTTCTTAGGACCCTTGGGTTTATGTCACATTTACAGATCATCCAGAATAATCTCCCAAATCCCAATCTTTTTTATAGATTTTTTTTTCTAATTGGGGAATTGGGAAAGGGAACAGTGTTGGTGAATTAGGGAAGGGGGACATTGTGTTTTTCCAGGGCCAATGAGCTCCAAGTCAAGTTGTTGTCCTTCAGTCTTAGTTGTCTAAGTCTAGTTGCTGCTTTCAACCTTGTTGCCAGGGGAGAGGCCCAGCCCACCATCATATGTGGGAGTTAAACTGGAACTTTGTTGTTAAGAGCACGCACTCTCACTAGCTGAGCCATCTGGTCACCCGTTGGCAGCTCAGCGGCAGCTCAGCTTGAGCGCAGCTCACTGGCTCATGTGACAATCGAACCAGCAACCCTGTTGCTCAGAGCTCGTGCTCTTAACCAACTGTACCACCCAGCCAGCCCCCAAATCCTGATCTAAATTAGATCACATTCGCAAACTCTTCTTCCACATTGAAAGTAACACTCACATGTTACAGGTAT
Source organism: Hipposideros larvatus (assembly GCA_031876335.1). NCBI lineage: Eukaryota > Metazoa > Chordata > Mammalia > Chiroptera > Hipposideridae > Hipposideros > Hipposideros larvatus. The sequence goes on from JAVKSA010000061.1 coordinate 894,132, forward strand.
GAGGACATGGCCACCCTTGAGGGCGGGTGCATTATTCAGCCCAGCACCACCAGAATCTTCTGCTAATGGGTTCATTATTATAGCTCCCTTTCCTCTCTGTATCATTTTCTTCAGTCTTCTTCCTTGATTTCACTGGTTAGAAATTCTAATGCAGTGTGAAATAGCAGTGGTAAGACTGGACATCCTTGTCCGGTTACCAATCTCTAGAAGAAAGCATTCAGTCTTTCACCATTAAGTGTGATATTTGCTGTGAGTTTGGAGAGTGTTCACTATCAAGTTGAAGAGGATTCTCTCTACTCCTGGTTTTCTGGAAGTTTCTATAATAAGTGGGTGTTGAATTTCGTCAAATGGTTTCTATCAAATGCATCACTTGATAGGGTCCTGTGATTTTTTTTCTTCAGCATGTTCACTTTGTGGGTTACATTAATTGGAATTGAAAACAGCCTTCTCTCTCTCAAATTAACCCCATCTGCTCATGGTGTACAAATCTGTGTTTTGTTGAATCTATTGCTAATATTTTAAGATTTTTTGCATCTTCATGTGGGATTTAATTGCTTTATCTTACCCCACTCTCACCCCCAATGACATTGTCTGTTTTGGTGTGGTAATATTGGCCTCATGAGTTGAGTTGGGAAGTGTTCCCTGCTCTTCTATTTTTTGAAAGAAATGATGGAGAATTGCTGTTAATTCTTATTTACGTGTTTGCTGTCTAGTGTCACTGTTGTGACTTTAACATTTGTTAAATGGAGCCCTGGGTGTCTGATGGCGAGCCAAAACTCAACAAAAGACTGCCAGGGAAGGTGAAATAAAGGATTGTCTTCCTCACAGGTCTTGGAGAAGCTACATGACATGCCTTGAGGGGCCATTTGCAGAGGTCAAAGGAGGGTGCAGACAGCGAACTTGGGGCACTACATGAAGCACATGCTTTATTAGGGTTCGTGGATGGAGTATTTTGGGGTTCTCGGGCTAAAGCTGGATTGACCTACTCAAATCCCAAAGAGCTGGGTTTTGGTAAGGGAAGGGGTTCTTATCTAAAAAGGAAAAGGAGAAGGCTCTGGGAGGCAGGGGAGATTGCTTATCACAGGGGTGGTTGGGAGTCATATCAGGAAATTACTTGTGATTCTGTGCTGTTCTCTAAGGCATGTGCTCAAGGGAGGGGCTGGTGTCAGTTCAAGATCCTGCAGGCAGCCTGGCCACACAAAATGGATACCAAGGCAGCCATATTATGGAGTAGTTTCCCTCAACTCTCAACAGTCACCATCTGTGCATGCATATTACTTTGGGTGGGGAGATTTTAAAATTTCAAATTCAGTTTGTAATTAAAAGGATTTATTCAAATGATCTATTTCACGTTGTGATTTGTGGTGGTTTGTATGTTTAGAAAAACTGGTCCGTTTTATCTAAGTTGTCAAGTACATGTGTATAGAGTTTTTTAATAGTCACTTGCTATCCTTTTGATATAATTGCAACTTTGATTATTCTTGGATATTTTCCCTCTTTTCTAGTATAAACATTGAGTGCTATAAATTTCCCTCTCATTCTTGCTTTAGTTACACCTCACAAATTTTGACTCGTTGTATTTTCATGTTTTTTTAATACGTGTATTTCCCTTGAATTTTCCCCTTTGACCCATGGATTATTGAAAGGTATGTTGTTTCGTCTACAAGTGTTTGGAGACTTTTCTCTTACATTTCTGATTTTGATTTGTACTTGGATGCCACTGTGGCAGAAAACACACTGTATGATTTCCACTCTTCTGAATTTGTCAAAAGGTGTTTATGACTCAGGATACAGTCTGTCTTGGCATACGTTTTGAAAAAAATGTGTAATCTGCTGTTTTTGTGTGGGGTTCTAAATATGTTGCTTACATACTGTGACTTGATGGTGTTGTTGAATTCATCCACGTCCTACTGATTTTCTGTCATTGTTCTACCAATTATTGAGAGAGATGCAGAGAAGTCTCAAACTATGACTGTGGATTGGTCTATTTCTCCTTTCAGTTCTATCAGTTGCTGCTTAGTGTATTTTGTCACTCTATTCTTGGTGCACATGCACTTAGGATTGCTAAGTCGTTTTGGTAGATTGACCCTTTTATTGTTATGTAATTTCCCTCTTTTTCCTTGTTAATTTAGTTGCTCTGAAATATATTTTACCTGATAGTAATATAGACAGTCCTGCTTTCGTTCGGTTGATGTTTACATGGTAAAACATTTTCTATTCTATTGACATAGTGGGTCAGAAAATTCTTGTTGTGTGTAGCTGTCCTATACAGTGTATGATGTATAACAGTGTCACTGGGCTATACCCACTAGATACCAGTAGCACCAACCCCACTGTGACAAGAAAAAAATGTCTTAAGATATTTGGTAATATTTCCTAGGAGAGGGGGGACCACTCCTGGATAGCACCTCCATCCTTATAGATATCAGGAAGGCAAAAGAAAACATACCATGTTATTTTCAGCTGCATAGGATACAATATGACAAACACCTGACATCAGAAATGAAAGAACTCCTTTGCCAGTAGGATTTAAAAGGAATAAATGGGGGCCACCAGGTGGCTCAGTTGGTTTGAGTGGGTTGCTGGTTCGATTCCCACATGGAATGGTGGGCTGTTCCCTCCCTCCAACCCCTGCAGCTAGATTTAAAAGGGTGGCTAGACTTGGAGCTGAGCTGCACCCTCCACAACTAGACTGAAGAACAATGACTTGACTTGGAGCTGATGGGTCCTGGAAAAAACACTCTATTACCCAAAAAAATAATCTTTCAAAAAAAAATAAAGGGTAGCGGCCGGCGGAGTAGCTCAGTTGCTTAAGAGCACGAGTTCTGAGCAACAGGGTCACCGGTTCGATTCTCACTAGGGCCAGTGAGCTGCTCCTGAGCTGAGCTGCCACTGAGTTGCCAACAGGTGGCAGGATGGCTCAGCTGGTCAGTGCACGTGCTCCTAACAACAAGGTTGCCAGTTCGACTCCTGCATGGGATGGTGGGCTGTGCCCACTCTCAACTAAGATTGATCATGGGACCTTGAGCTGATGGGTGGCTGGATGGCATCTGTACTAGGAGCTGAGCTAGCTGTGCCCTCCACAACTAAGACTGAAGGACAAAAACTTGGCTGTTCCCCTTTCCGAATTCCCCAACACTGTTCTCCTTCCCCAATTCCCTAATAAAATATTTTAAGTAAAATAAAATACAAAGGGTATAACTGTGCCTCATCTTAGAGTGATAAAACTTACCATTAAGAAATACTTGAAGGTCAGGGGCCGGCTGAGTAGCTCAGTTGGTTAAGAGCTCACTCAAGAGTTTGAGCTCTGAGCAACAGTGGTTCGAGTCCAGCCCGAGCTGAGCAGCTGCTGAGCTACCAACAGGTAGCAGGATGGCTCAGCTAAAAAAAAAAAAAAAAAAAAAAAAAAAAAAAAAAAAAAAAAAGAAATACTTGAAGGTCAAAGGAAAAATGAAACTCAAAACCATAGCACAGTCTAAATGAAGGACATGGCCCTCATGCCTTTTGAAGTAAGCTGCCAGTTGACTAAACTGGCTCCTGTGAAATTGCTCCCTTTGTACAAAATGGTTTAGTGAACAGAAACTATTGGGTTGTCAGGAAAGTCATGATGCATTTTTGCATTGAAAAACAGAAAAATATGTCATGACTTTCCTGACGACCCAATGAAAGTGTGGCTCTCCTAGGAAGGCCTAATGAGCACAAAGACCCTGGAAGAAATCTATAGAGCTGGGCATGCCTTGGTAGAAATGGTGGGTGTAGCTAATGGAAAGTGGAGCTTTTGATATCACAGTGTGCTATTTTTATTTTTTATTGTTTGTCTTTCTATTTTTACTAGTTTCAGGTGTACAAAACAACATAATGATTAGACATTTACACCATTCACAAAGTGATAACCTTTCAAGTTTACTACCCCTCTGATACTGTACATACCTATTACAATACCACTGACTGTATTCCCTATGCTGTACTTTACATCCCATGAATATATATATACACACATACACATGCACATGGTGCCAAAAATGTATACACATTTTAAGAAAGGAAAATTGCATTAAAATTGTAATACTCAATATCTACCGATAACAAAAGATGAATACAAGTCACCTTTGACGCCTGCAATTACAAGAGGTGCTCAAAGTGGTTACCATCAGCATCCAGATACTTCTGATTATACTGAACTATTGCTTGAGCAACATTGACCAAACTGTCTACTGGTATACATTGTTTGGGCACCCACGGTATATATTTTTAGTTACAGTTGACATTCAATATTATTTTATATTAGTTTCAGGTGTACAGTGCAGTGGTTAGGCATTTATATAATCTATGAGGTGATCTCCCGATAAGTCCAATACCTATCTAACACCCTTTACAATCTTTACAACATTGATTGTATTTCCCATACTGTATGCATATTTCATATCCCCATGACTTTTGTGACTTCTAATGTGTACTTTCTGCTCCCTTCACCTTCTCCCCCATTCCAGAAAACCTCTGTTATCTAGCAACCATCTGGTTTTTTTCTCTGTATCTATGAGTCTATTTCTGTATTGTTTGCTTGTTTATTCTGTTCTTTAGACTCCACATATAAGTGAGATCATATGGTACTTGTCTTTCTCAGTCTGTCTTATTTCACTTAACATAATATTCTGTAGGTCCATCCATGTTGTTGCAAGTGGTAAGATTTCATTTATTTTTATGGCAGAGTAATACTCCATTGTATAAATGTACCACAATTTCTTTATCCAATGGCGTATTGATGGGATTTTGGTTGTTTCTATATCTTGGCTTTTTTGAATAGCACTGCGTTGTAAACATAGGGGTGCATATATTTTTTTCAAATTAGTGTTTTGCATTTCTATGGATAAATACACAGGAGTGGAATTGCAGGGTCTTAAGGTAGTTCTCTTTTTCATTCTTTGAGGAACCTTCATATTGTTTTCCATAGAGGCTGCATCAATTTGCAGTCACGCCAACAGTGCACGGGGCTCCCTTTTCTCCACATCCTCACCAGCACTTGGTGTTTGTTGATTTATTGATGATAGCCATTCTGACAGAAGTGAGATGGTATTTCATTGTGGATCTCATTTGCATTTGTCTGATGATTAGTGACGTTCAGCATCTTTTCATATGTCTGCTGGTCATCTGTATGTCCTCTTTGGAAAAATGTCTCTTCATGTCCTCTGCCCATTTTTTAATTGGATTGTTTGTGGGTGGGTTTTGTTTGTTTGTTTTGGTGTTAACTTGTATGAGTTTTTAAATAAATTTTGGATATTAACCCCTTATCAGATGTATCATTGGCAAATATCTTCTCCCATTCAGTAGGATATCTTTTCATTTTGACGATGATTCCCTTTGCTGTGAAAAGAAACATTAATCGGATGTAGTCCCATTTGTTTATTTTTTTATTTGCTTCCCTTACTTAAGGAGATATATCAATAAAAATATTTCTAAGGGTAATGTCCTATAATGTTCTTATATTTTCTTCTAGGAGCTTTATGGTTTGGGGTCCTACATTTAAGTCTTTAATTCACTTTGAGTTTATTCTTGTATATGGCGTTAAAAGGTGGTCCAGTTTCATTTTTTTTGCATATATCTGTCCAGTTTTCCCAGCACCATTTATAAAACAGACTGTCCTCACGCCAATGTAAATTCTTGCGTTTATTTGGTCATAGATTAAATGACCATGTAAGCATGGATTTATTTCTGGGCTCTCTATTCTGTTCCATTGATCTATGTGTCTGTTTTTATGCCCACACCATGCTGTTTTGATTACTTTAGCCATTTAGTATAATTTTATATCAGGTAGCATAGTACCTCCTCCGGCTTTATTCTAATTTCTCAGGTTTCCCATGGTTATTCAGGGTCTTTTATGGTTCCATATAAATTTTAGGATTATTTGTTCTAGTTCTGTGAAAAATGCCATTGGTATTTTGATAAGGGTTGCATTGAATCTATAGATTGCTTTGGATAGTATGGACATTTGAACTATATTAATTCTTTCTATTTATGAGCATGGTATACGTTTCCACTTACTTGGACCTTCTTTGATTTCTCTCTTCAATGTCATAATTTTCTGAGTACAGGTCTTTTACTTCGTTGGTTAAATTTATTCCTAAGTATTTTATTTTTTGATGCAATTGTAAATGAGATTGTTTCCTTAATTTGTCTTTCTGATAGTTGGTTATTGGTGTATAAAATGCAACCGATTTCTGAATATTAATTTCTATCTTGCTACTTCATTAAATTCATTTACCAGTTCTAATAGTTTTTGGTGGAATCTTTAGGGTTCTCTCTAAATAGTATCATGTCATCTGGAAATAATGACAATTTTACTTCCCCTTTTCCAATTTTGGATGACTCGTATTTCTTTTCCTTGTCTCAGTGCTGTGGTTAGAACTTTCAGTGCTATGTTGAGTGAAACTGGTGAAAGTGAGCATCCTTATCTTGTTCTCGATCTTAAAGGGAATGCTTTTATTTCCCCCCCCCTCCCATTCATATGATATTAGCTGTGGGTTTGTCATATATGGCCTTTATTATATTGAGACATGGTACCTCTATTCCCACTTTGCTGGAAGTTTTTATCATAAATGGATGTTGGGTTTTGTCAAATGCTTTTTCTGTATCCATTGATATGACCATATGATTTTTATTTTTTATTTTGTTATGTGCTATATCATGTTACTTGATTTGGGATATTGAACCAACCGTGCATACCAGGAATGAATCCCACTTGATCGTGGTGTATGATCTTTTTAATGTATTGTTGAATTCAGTTTGCTAATATTTTGATGAGGATTTTTGCATCTATGTTCATTAGGGATATCAGCCTATAGTTTTCTCTTCTTATAATGTCTTTGTCTGGTTTTGGATTCAGGGTAATGGTGGCCTTATAAACTTGGGAGACTTCCCTCCTCATGGATTTTTTGGAATAGTTCGAGAAGAATAGGTGTTAATTGTTTTTTGAATGTTTGTTAAAATTCACTGTGAAGCCATCTGGTCCAGGACTTTGGTTTGTTGGGAGCTTGTTGATTACTGATTCAATATCGTTGGTAGTAATCGGTCTATTCAGATTTTCTGTTTTTCTTGATTCAGCCATGGAAGATTGTATGCTTCTAGAAATTTATCAATTTCTTCCAGATTGTCTAATTTGTTGGTGTACAGTTGCTCATGGTATTTTCTTAAAACTTTTTTGTATTTCTTTGGTGTCGGTTGTCACTGCTCCACTTTCATTTCAGATTTTATTTATTTGGGTCCTCTCTAATTTTTTCTTGATGAGTTCTGTTAAAGATTTGTCAATTCTGTTTATCTTTTCAAAAAAGCCATGTCTCGGTTCCATTGATCTTTCATATTGTTTTCTACGTCTCTATTTCATTTATTTCTTCTCTGATCTTTATTATTTCCTTCCTTGTACTCACTTTGGGCTTCTTCTGATGTTCTTTTTCTTTTATTTAAGTTAAAATGTGTTGGGATCACAATAGTTAGTAAAATTACATAGGTTTCAAGTGTACAATTCTGTAATACATCATCTGTATATCATATTGTGTGTTTACCACCCACAGTCAGTTCTCCTTTTATCACCATATATTTGACCTCCTTTTCCCTCTCCTATTATCCCCCCTCGCACCTTACTTTCTGGTAACCACTGAACTATTGTCTGTGTCTATGAGTTTTTGTTTTGTTATTTGTTTGTCTTGTTCCTTTGTTGTGTTCAGTTTTATATCCCACATATTAGTGAAGTCATATTGTTCTTGACTTTTGCTGTCAGACTTATTTTGCTTAGCATAATGATCTCAAGACACATCCAAGATGTTGCAAATGCACTGTTTCATCTTTTCTTATGGCAGAGTAGTATTCCATTGTGTATATATACCACATCTTCTTTATCCAATCATCTATCGACGGACACATTGGTTGTTTACATGTCTTGGCCACTGTAAATAAAACTGCAATGAACATTGGAGCACACGTATCTTTACAGATAAATGCTTTCAGGTTTTTTGGATATACAACCAGGAAAGTGATTGCTGGGTCATATGGTAATTCTATTGTTTGTTTGTTTTTTAATATTGAGCTACATTTGTTTTATCACCTGTTGATTAATCCATCCATCCATCCATTTATAATCTTTACATCCATTCCTCTTTACATCTATCAATTCATTTTATGTATGTATGTATGTATGTATGTATGTATTTTAAAGATTTTATTGGGGAATTGGGGAAGTGGAACAGCCAAGTTGTTGTCCTTTAATCTTAGTTGTCGAGGGTGCAGCTAGCTCAGCTTTAAGTCCATTCACCATCCCACTGCCTGTTAGCAGCTCGCTGCCACTCATCTCAAGGTGCTGTGTTCAATCTTAGTTGAGGGGGGCGAAGCCCACCATCCCATGTGGGAGGTGAACTGGCAGCCTTGTTGTTAGGAGCACATGCTCTCACCAGCTGAGCCATCCTACCACCTGTTGGCAGCTCAGCAGCAGTTCAGCTCGGGCACAGCTCACTGGCCCATGTGGGAATCAAACTGGTGACACTGTTTCTCAGAGCTCGTGCTCTTAAGTAACTGAGCCACTTGGCCAGCACACACAACTCAGTCCCCTTCACCAGAGACCGGGTGAGTACCCACAAGTGAGCAAGTCCATGTGCCAGCCCTACAAGAGGGAGTCTGGGTTTCCAGCCGCCTTCCACCCCACTGGGAAGGGCAGGCAGAGTCCTTGCTGAATTTCACTGCCAGATGCTGTTGGAACTCCTCTTTCTGACACAGTACCCCTGGGGTGGGAATCCTGGCATGGGGCTGGGACCCATCTCTCTTCAGAAAGGACCTCTGTTACTGAGGTGTCCCTTGCTGCATTCAAGCACTATCTGTGTGTTTGGGTTCAGCCCCTTTCACATCTCCACCCCTTCTATCAGTCTTGAGGTGGCCTCTTCTTATATCTTTGCTTATCGGGGTTCTGTCCAGCTAGTTTTCAGATGATTTTTGAGGTTGATTTTCTATAGTTTATTTGTAATTTTGGTGTGATCCTGGGATGCAGTAGGCACAGCACTTACCTAATCCACCATCTTTCCTGCTCTGACAAAGTGCTATTTTTTAATGTCCTGTTGCACTGTTGAGTGTTGTACATTGTCCTATCAAAATGCTGACCTGATAGACTTACACTAACCTTTGGAATTCTAACTATTTATGAGAAGGATGTAGCTGTAGAAAGTGCTTGTTTCACCAAGAAGGCATCGTTTCTAATTTTTTATTAGATGTGACTAGGTGACATAAAAAACAAGCAACAGAAGGACTGGATATCCATTCATGAAAGAAGTGGAGTCAAGAAAAGATTCTCCCTCATTCCCTCCCCCATGGACTAGGTACCCCAACGCCTTTGAGGAGTGTTTATTGAGGTGTTATTTCTGTGTTACAACATAATGTGTTATGTCATGGGGACTCCTCTTAGGGCTCTGAATCAGAGGAGTATCATAAGTGCCTTCTGAGACACTCGTGTGATTAAAGTCATGTTTAGCTAGAATTTTTAAAAATTTCTTTTGGGACAGGAGGAAATGTATTTCTTTTTGTTTTGTTTTTTGTTTTTTTGTGAGCAAAGAACAGATTATTTCTGATGGACGCTGCACTGCCATATATTGTAGCATTATTTCTAAGTATCATCCTCTTATGAAATTACACATCCTGCCATTTGATAGTAAGCTTGACCACTTGACCTAGGCCACTCTTTCTTTCTTTTGGTAGATTGTACTTCATGCTGACATTATGGCAAGCTTTCCTGTGAGTTTTTGTGACTTTCTTGACCAATTTGGTGTGACTAGAAGTGGTATATTTCAATTTTAAAGGGAAGCTTTATGTTCTTTTGTTTGCTCCTAACTCTGATTTCTCTCCTCCAGTCCCAAATGGACTGAAACTTCCCAGATCCTAATTATGGGGCCAAGCAAGAGGTGGACAATGAGAGATATAGTATGAAGAAGAAAGAAAGATTTGTTGTCGTAAGCCAGTGAATTCAAGGGTATGTTCTGCCACAGCTAAACTTCTAGAAAACTAACTGTTATTCTTTTAATGAGATTTTCATTTTCTTTTTCTGTACCCACCCTGTCTTCCCAATGTCAAGGTTGGGAATGGGAGAGGATTATCTCCAGTAATTGTACGACCTTTGAAATCTTGATTTCAAGAATTCCCTTTCTATATTATTATCATCATTCCTTTCATTTTTACATTTTTTATTTTTCTTAGAATATCCATTTATTTTTAATTAATTGAGGAACATATTGCCTTTCATTTTCTGAGCCCTCGGTGGACTGTATGTCATCCGTTCCATTTTCACCTGGTTTATCAAATGTTTGTAAATGACCTCACGCACCTTGCCCATGTTCATCTGCTGCCTTCATCTAAGTCAGCCTCAGGACCTAATGAGCTGCTCAACTTATGTCCCTTCATAGGCAGGAAGTTCACAGTGATGTACAGAAAACCAAAGCAAAGAAACAAAATAAATACAAGAACTGTTAGGTAATAGGTGTTTGGTTAAATTGCTATGTGTTATTGAAGGGTGCTATTTATAATTTCTGTCTTATAAATGTTGACGTGTTCTGTTCTCATTTATTCAGATTACATTTTACATGGCCAACAACATGGTTTGTCTTGGTACTTATATAGTACTATGTGCATTTTTAAAGATTGAGTATAATTCTATTGGATGGTGCGGTGTCCTTATGAAAGACTTCAGTTTTCCACTTCCTGTGTCGGAAAACATCCAGTTCTCCTCTACGTTGTGTTTCCTTCCTCTGTGTCCCCTTTACTCTCACAGTACTAGCACACTCACCCAGAATGCTTCACTTCTGACACTCATGGTTGGAAAATATACTGGAGGTTTTCCCCCCGCACCAAGCAATTCTCTGGGACACTGGCTGGATGTCCTGTATGTTAATGCAATACTGACAGTATCAGCCTGAAAGTAGCATCAGATGTCACAGAGTAAGTGCTGAGTCCTATAGGCTGCCCTTTCTGCCTTTATCACAGAAGCCATGAGGAGCTCCAGGTCATTCATTACCTCTGCTTCTGACCAACCAGCTACAGATTGGAGGTTTCAACAACCCCCTCCTGGGTTCAATTAATTTGCTAGATTGGCTCACATGTCTCCAGTTTATTAAAGGATGTGATAATATGGATGGGCAGTCAGATGAAGAGATACATAGGTCAGGTCTGGGAGGGTCCTGATCTCAGGAGCTTCTGTCTTCTGGGTGTGGATGTGTTCACTTACCTGGAAGTCTCTTTACCCTCTACTATTGGGATTTTATGGTGGCTTCCTCACGTTGGCATGATCAATACATAGCTCCATTTCCAGCCCTCCTTCTACTCTGGAGTGTGGGGGTGGGGCTGAAATTCCATGCTACTACTCATGGCGCTGTCTTTCTGGTGATCAGTCCCCATCCAGGAGCTCACCCAGAGTCACCTCAATAGAACAAAAGATGCTACTAATGCTTTCATCACTTAGGAAATCTCAAGAGTTTTTAGGAGCTCTGTGCCAGGAACCACAGACAAACATTATCTATCTATCTATCTATCTATCTATCTATCTATCTATCTATATGTATATATATATATGTGTGTGTGTGTATATATATATATATAGTTATACATAGTTCTACATATGTTCTCATAGTTCTCCAAATGTAAATTAGGGCCATTTCATTGATTTGTTAACAATTTCATTGTTAGAATTTTCTACGTACTCATTTTCTTTCCAATTGTTCTATGTATTATTAAGAGAGGAGGCATGGGAATCTCTGAACATAAGTGTGGATTGCATTTTGTCTCATTGCATCCTGGTCAGTTTTTTCAGGGGTATGAAAGTTCTGTTGCTCAGTACATGGTTCATGATTGTCATGTCCTGTTGATGAGTTTATCCCTTCCTTATAGTGAAATGGAGTTTATTATATCTGGCCATAGTATTTGTTCTCTAATCTACTTTGAGCTTAACATAACTACTCTATTTTGAATAGTGCACACATGGTTTAGCTTTTTTTCAAGCTTTTATTTTTCCTCCCTTTTTTTTTTCTCTAATTTTTCAGTTCTTATTTGGGTTTTTTCCTTAGAATTATCTTTAAAATTTTAAGATATCATTTAATTATGTATTTTCCAAAGAGTGTTTATAGTGCAGTAATTGTAACTTTCAACTGTGATGAGGACCTAGAGTTAGAGTTTAATTCACCAGGTCAAACTTGGCCCTGTGGTTTTCAACCTTTTGAAGGCTTCAGTGTTGACATCTTTAATAATCTAATAATTTGCATCATTTTATAATGATATTTCAGGGAGATATATAGCAAATTTCTGCACTGATTGAGGACATTCTTTTTTCCTGTGAAGATGTTCCTTTTCCTCCCCTGTAAATTTTACAAGCAACAGCACTCCTCATGAACAAGATGAATTCTTGACTTTCATATATAATTGGCTTTGTGTCGACTATTCTGAGTTTGATGAAAAGCTCCACCGGCCACGTATTTATTTGCTAGTGAACATCAGAGTCCATGTTGAATTCGCTTTCTTCCCAACATGGCTGGTTAGCAATATTCCATAATACCATATAATGCCCATTATCTATCTTTGAAAGGTCACAAAATCTATTACCAATGTTGCATTTTGTTAAAAATTATGTTCAGGCAGGAAATGAATGGAATGGTTTTATAAAAGGATTGGATTAAACTTTCACTTACGTTAGGTTGAATCATAGAAATAAAAACAGGATGCATATTATCAGTTAAATCAAGTTAAGAAATCTATCAAAATGGTTCCATAGTTTTCACAACTAGAAAGAATCCTTGCTAGTATCAAATCCAATATTTCCAATAAAGATGGGGAAGTTTTGATCCATTCTTCATTGATAAGCAAATATCTGTTATACATGTAAGAGAAAAACTTTAAAATATAATGAACTCGGAAGGTCTTTAGGCAGGATGAATCTTCACTATTCATCAGAAATTGATACTGGAGATCTTGAATATAATGAGTTGGGCTATATATTTAACCAAGAATCAAGCATCACTAAACATCAGTAAATATGCATCTAAGAGAAATTTTGAAAGTATAATGGGTGTGGCCAAGTTCTTGTACAAAAATAATCCTTGCGAGATCATGAGAATAATAATTTTCGAAGAAAATCTTACAAATTTTATGAACAATTATGTCCCACCTTACAAAGGTAGGTTATAGGCAATCACAATGGAAAGGCCCACGTGGGCCCCATCCCTTCCTGCAGGCCCCGCCCAGGCCTGGCCACTCTTCACGCCCCGCCCAAAGCCGGAAGCGCTCGTCCCAGGCCCCGGCTTCGTCAATCATTACCTACCGCACACTGGCGGAGTCTCTTCCAGATCCCAATCGCTTAAGGCTGGGGAAGGTGTTGGTGACATTCGGTGTATAAACGCGTCTCAGTCCACCGTCCTGCACTCCTGCCGCCTGGGGGTCAGTACCGACGTTGAATTCCCCGCACCCGCGCCCCCTACAGCGGTGAGTCCGGCGTCCTGGGGAGACGTCCCGATCCCAGGCCGCTTCGCTGCCGGGTGGAGGGTCCGCGGGGGTTTCCGGGTAAACTGAGGCCGTTCCCCTGTGGTCTCTCCGTCTTCGGGCCACTAGACCCCGCCTGCCGCGTTGTTTTCCTGCTTAAAACCCCTCACCGGGCAGCGCTCCGCCGCGCGGTGTGAAGTCTTGGGAGACGGACTCGGGAGACGGAGTCCAGCCGTTGGCGCCCCTCCCCCAGCCTCGCCCCGCGGCCCCGGGAGCCCGGCCTCCTCCCTGCCTGGGGCTCTGCACACCCTCCCCGCCGCCTGGAGACCCACCTCGTCCCGGTTTAATAAGAGACCCGAATCCCAGGAAGACCACACTTTTCAGGGCGGTGGAATTTAGGAGAGAACACCGCGGGGTGTCGCCAGGTCACCCCCTCACGCGGGGAAGGGCTTTGTGGAAGCGGTGACTGTGAAGGGCAGGCCAGGAATCGGCATAACGGGGGTGCGAGGGGGTCCCGAGAAGGAGACAGAATGAGAGGAATAGACAGGTGAGAGGACAGGAAGATCAGTGCGGGGTCCGTAAAGAGACGGGAAAACAGGATGTGGGAGGGACTTGTAAAGCGACGGTAAGACCGAGAGAGTAACTCGGGGAAGTAGCCAAAGATGAAAGCAAATGGAGAAATATAGAGGAAAGGGAGGAGCTCCAGAGATGAAGGGGAGCTAAAAGGGAGAGGGGCCCCTGGTTAGCAGAAGTGGGGGCAACAAAGGACAGGGAATTTCAGACGGAGAGAGGGGTTAGGAGAAGACCTGGGGGAGCCGAGTGCAGGAACAGAAAGGAGGGGAGGGGGGTGACTGCAGAGGGAGAAGCCGCACTGAGCTAAGCTGGGGGTGTCAGTGAGTCGGGGCTCGGGGTGTAAGAGGAAAGACAGTGTCACGGGGAAACGTCACAGGAGAAAGATGGGGACCAATCAGATTAGGGAGAAAGAGCAACTGAAGGTGAACACTTTCAAGAGTTTCCCGGAAGAAGTGCAGGGAAGGGAATAGAGAGAAGGGGAGAAATCAGGGGAGGGGAGAGGGGCACACAGACCATAGACAGGAATACTAACTAACTCAGGAAGAAGGGGCGCCCCCACCTGGAGTAGTGAGCCGGTGGGATGTGGGTGATGAAGTGGTGATATATTGACTTGTGGCTTTATAATCGATTTAAGTTAACACGTGCTGCATTTTCAGTCACACAGATAAGAATGAGAATTACAAGACTCCAGTTTCTTAGGCTATGCGTTTAATAATTTCATCAGTGGATGGTTTCCACGTGCAACCGTCATGCAGCCAGAGGGAAAAGACCTGTGACAGTCATGGGTCCCTTCTCATTTCCTGGGATGGCATGAAGGATGTGACCTGGGACAAAAAATGACTGACTCTGTCACTGCATGATGCCTTTTCAAGGAATATTAATAGCATTGCATCCTTTCTTCTTTTACATGGGATTTACTTTTTTCTTTCTACCTCCGTTACATTTGATTCATTGTTTTTGTAAAACGCAAATTGAGATAAATGTTAGTCTGCTGAATTTTTGCTTTGTTGTAAATAGTCATTAACTGCTGAAATACACTTTGGTGACATCTCGTTATCAGCTCTTATTCTTTTCTAAATATGAAGTAGTCTCAATTTTCTTTTAAACTTTGACTCTAGAGATAGCCACAGTAAAAATGCCGAATTGATTTCCCTTCGAATAAGATTGTGTCTAGTTTAGATGAAAAGCCCTGCATTCTTTCTACTCTTTATCACGTTGAAACATCCATTGGTACTTATTAATAATATTAGGCCACTTCAGTGTGCATCTGGTGAGGATGTCCGCTTGAGAACCTAGTTTGGTGAGTGAGGCTGATATTCAGCAGCTTTTGTCTTCCATTTACATGATTTGTTAAATTAGTGAGCTGGGACCTACCAAGTGGCTGTCCCCTCAAGTCCCCCTTGTTCATTCTCTGAAACTGTGGACGGATGGACTGGAGACCTGAAACTTGGTTCCCACAGAGCCCATCTATTCACTGTGAAGTAATGTGATCATGTATTTCCATAGCTAACCCTGTTTTACAAGATTTCAGCACCAAAGTGTGTATGTGTGTTCATTATCTTATGGTTTTTAACTAATTCCCTGTGATTTCCTGGAAAAGAGGAAGAAATCCACCCAGGTAGCTGGCTCTTGTAGAAGTTCCTCCCCAACCCCTCACACTCCCAGAGGTCTCAGGTGTGGGGAGTCTGAGATCTGTAGCCCAGTATGACAGGAAACAGGTCTGGTGATCAGGTCAGCACCCCCAGGGAGACTTACAGATGCCATTTCCTGGGCCCCCTGCAGCCCTGCAGAACCATAACTCCTTAGAGTGGGCCCTGATCCCACAGAGACCTGCATGCTCATTGAAGCTAAAAGTTCCCATCAGGGTTCCTTCTAGGTCACATGCGAATTTCAAGGAGTGATGTCACCTGTGCCCTCTCTCTGGGATTTGGAGAAGTGGTCTTTCTGGGTGGAGCATCATGGTTGTTTTAGTGAGGTGTTCAGGTGACTCTAAAGGGAGGACTAGGATTTGGTCGGGGTTTTCGACACAGTTCTGAGAGTTGAGAGCAGGCTTTGGACAGGGGAGGTAACGGGGTGCTGTGTTGGGTTTGTGGGGGCAAGAGAGCAGCCCACGTTCTCATTGCTGTGGGAATTTGTGGACGTCTGTGTGAGCGGAGGGCACATGAAGACAAGAAAGAAACACTCAGTTTTGTCTGCACTTAGGAGCTCCTTGTCGCTGACTGTGTCCTGTGACAAATGACAGGAGAGGGCGATCTCTTCAGCATTTCAAGGTCCTCCTGCCTGTCAGTTTGGAAAAGCAGAAGGGGCTGTGCCTCACCCTTAAAGGCCCTTTCTCAAGATGCAGACTTAACTGCTCCCCAGAACATTGTTGTAGGAAACCACCACAGCAGGAGGAGGAGGACAAAATGGCTGCCTCTCAGGTAAACATTTTGTCTCAGGTCAGAGCTGTGCCTGCTTTTCCTCCTAAAATCCGTGGGTTTAGAACCTGCCACTTTTAATTCTCTACTTCTGATATTCCTGCCTAGCGAGCTTCTCTTCAGCTACTTACTTATTCCTTCTCATGAGAGACAAGGTCAGCTCTGTAGAACACTCAGAATGCAGCCTTCTCTGCATTCATTCCATCCAGGCTCCCTCAGGACGTGAGGAATTCTCACCATGAATTACTGACTCTCACTACTGAAATCATCCCCTTTGTGACAAATTCACCTGGGGAGATGGTTGTGTCTAAGGTCACTATTGGGCGGGGTCAGATGCCTGGTGTCCTGAGGAAGGGAGGTGTAGGTGAGAGTCCTGTGACTGCAGTGTCAGGGCTGTAGAACGGGGGTGAGAATGTGCATGATGACCCCAGATATCTCAGTGCTCGGAATACCCTGGAAAGTTCTGAAAAGAAAAGAAAAACAAAAAACAATAATTGGAAGCCTATTGTTCACTAGATTGGTAAGAAAGAATGTTTAAATGCACTATTAGAGTTATAGAACATGGGAGATATCTATGCATTGAAATTTGCCAAAAACTAATGTTTTTATGATGAGATTCAGATTATGATTTCCTTTATCTTCATTTTTGCCAGTAACATGACAGCAGTGATGATGTGTTTTCCTTGTTCCTTGGTCGGCTGATGCCCATTTGTTCCATCCACTTGATTTTCACCTGGTTGAGGTCCTGTCTTCACTATAAAGTTAACAATTTTTTCTTTATTGTTAATAAGGGTCTGGAGGGATTTCTAGAGAGATGTGCAAAAGCCATTACATTTCATCCGGAAACTCCGTTTTCTTCTTAGTTTCTCTACTTTGGAAAATGAAGTCCTCAGCTTTCTTTACTAGAGATGATTGGTGATTGGCTTTTGGGGTGTAGGCTTTAATCCATCAAGCCTTGTTCCTGTAAATATTCATTCTATTCCACACTGATGTTACAGACATTCTCTAATTCATCAGTTTTTGTGTTTCCAAGAAAGTTTACAAGAATCATATTGTTATTATTACTATTATTATTATTATGTTTTAAAGATTTTATTGGGGAATTGGGGGAGGGGAACAGCATTGGGGAATTGGGGAAGGGGAACAGACAAGTTGCTGTTGTTTTGTTCTTCAGTCTAGTTGTGGAGGACGTTGCTTCACTGGCGCATGTTGATATTATCATTACACTCTTCCCAAGTGAGGCAGTTGGTCGGCGGCCACTGGATGGCCACTCACGGTGGCTCACGGCAGCTTATGCTAGCTGCCAGCCGCTCGTACTGGCCGCCAGCCACTCACGATAGCTCATGTCAGCCCACAGCAGCCCTGATGCAGCCTATGCTGTCGCTGGCAACTCACAGCATCCCAGCTCCAGGTCGAGCTGTTGTTCACCACTTTAGCTGTAGAGGGCGCAGTGTCGCTGGCCTTAATGTGTGATCCGAACCTCAGCCCTGCTGCTCAGAGCTGGTGCTCCCAAGCCAACTCTTAATCAGCGCACAACAGGGCCGGCCCAAGAATAGTATTATTATTATTATTATTATTAAAGATTTTTATTGGGGAATTGCGGGGATGGGAACAGTGCTGGGGAATTGGGGGAAGGGGAACAGACAAGTTGCTGTCGTTTTGTTCTTCAATCTAGTTGTGGAGGACGTTGCTTCACTGGCCCAAGTTGGCACCTCATTGCACTCTTCCTGGGCGAGGCAGATCAGTCTTCGGCTTCTGCACGGCCGCTCACTGCGGCTGCTGGCCACTCAAGCTGGCTGCTGGCTACATATGGTATCTGATGGCAACCCACTCCCACAAGGGCTGCAGCCTACACCGTCGCCGGCGACTCACGGCAGCCCAGCTCCAGGTTGAGCTGTTGTTCAGCATCTTAGCTGTGGGGGACAGTGTCACTGGCCCTCATATGTGGGATCTGAACCGAGGACCTCTGGTGTCCCAAGCCAGCTCTTAACCATCGCCCCACTCTGCCGGCCCAAGAATAGTGTTATTAAGGTGTTAACTTACTTTATATTATTGTGTGTTCCCTCCCTGTTGTGTTTATAAAATACAGTATCATCCATAAAGACATTTATGAGATTTACACAGTTGAAAGTAATTGTGATTTCAGTGACGTGAAAATTTCCCTCTCTGTCACTTGTAATGTGCACATAGTTCCCATATATGTGTCTGCCAGATTTTAGCTATTCTTTTTCTTACTTGCTTAAGTTGGTTTTCTTTTTCTGAGTTATGGAAACTGCTTGAACATTCATGAGGGTTGTCTATGCATATTGGTCTGGACCTTTTTGATAAATTCTAGACAGTTTGGAGTAAAACCCAAGCTCTACCATTAATGAGATGCTTTACAAAATAATCCCATACAGGAGGAAGATTAAGATTTTTCTTAGATTACTTATGTTCTCTATGAGTTAATATATAAAATACACTTAGAATGTTCTCTATTATACAGTAAGTTTTCAAAAGGATTGTGTTGCTATGTATCTATGAGAAGTATAAATTCCATAACTGAACAAGGTGCTGATTTACAGCCTCATCTGAATTGAATGCTATACCACACAAGGAGTTTTGAAGAGAGTGAAACAAGTGGAAGCCTGACGGCACAAGGTCAGGCGAGTATGGTAGGTGTGGCAACACATCCTATCCAAGCTCCAATAATTTTTGACAGGTGATGAAACTTGTGTGTGTTCTCGCGTTGTCATGATAAAACAGAACTCCTTTATGATTAATGAGCTCTGGATGTTTCTGGATGATGGAATTTTTCAAACTGTCCAGTTGCCAACAGTACACATTTGAATTGAGTGTTTGGTTCCTTGGTAGAAGCTTAACAAATACGACACCTTTAAAATCCCACCTGAGAGCATAACCCTCCTCCGATGAATGTCTGCTTTCGATGTCGTTTGAGGTGAACCATCACATCGGGACCAAGACCATTTGTGCAGCATATTGTTGTAAACAATCCACTTCTCAACACCAGTTATCAGTCACTTCCAAAAAGGATCGTTTTCCTCCCGATTAATAAGCATATCACAGATATTTATACACATCGTCAAATGAACTTCTTTGAGTTCATGCGGAACCCAAATATTGAGCTTGCTTACGTATCCCAGCTTCTTCAGGTGGTCTTCAATGCTTGAATGATGGATGTTCAATGTATCTGCAATCTCTTGTGTCGTGTAATGTGAGTTTGACTCAAT
This sequence comes from Hipposideros larvatus, assembly GCA_031876335.1. Lineage (NCBI taxonomy): Eukaryota > Metazoa > Chordata > Mammalia > Chiroptera > Hipposideridae > Hipposideros > Hipposideros larvatus. The sequence goes on from JAVKSA010000061.1 coordinate 913,840, forward strand.
CAATACCTTTATTTTGTTGTTAGCAACCTCGGTGGGCCTCCCTGAACAAGGAGTGTCATTGAGATCAAAATCAGCAGCACAGAATTTTGTGAACCATCATTGGCACTGATGTTCTTGTAGAGCATTGTCACCATAAACTTTACACAACTTTTCACAAGCTTGATGCATTCTTCGCTTTCTGGAAGTAAATCAGAAAAATATGGCGAAAATGCAGTTTGGTCTTCCATCTTTAACTTGTTCTAAAATCTCTAAAATTTAACCAAATCACTCAGTTTTTTTTTATAATGAAGCTAGAACTGTCAGCTATCAAATGACATAGCAGTAACATAGATGCGAATGACTCTAGTATTTCCAAAAATGAACTAATGCCATCTGTTGCAAAAATGTGTCATGAGTTTTCCAACAGCCCTATATTATCAATGCCAATGACAGTTTTCAGCTCAGTACATTTAAGACAATGAGAGGTTTGATTCAAAAGGAATCAAGCATATGTCTATTGTTAAACTTTTGTGCATGTTTGTATTATTTTACCCCGGTTTTGTGCATGAGTTGTTTATTTGTTTCATTAGTTAATGGTTAGTGCTTTTCTTATCCTGTGTAGTTATGTAGTTGTGTTAATAGTCTTCATTTCACATCTATTTACTGGTGATTTTATGCTCTTTGTGAATGAACCACTTTTTGAATTCCAGATAATTTTTGAAATATTATTTTTCATTTTCAGTTTCCATAAAAAATTTGACTAAGAGGGCCGGCCGAGTGGCGTGTTGGTTAAGAGCTGGCTTGGGATGCCAGAGGGCCCTGGTTCAGATCCCACATATGAGGGCTAGTGACACTGCCCTCCACAGCTAAGATGCTGAGCAACAGCTCAACCTGGAGCTGGGCTACCATGAATCGCTGGCGATGGCGTAGGCTGCAGCCACTGCTGCAGTGGGTTGCCATGGGCTACCATGTGTAGCCAGCAACCAGCATGAGCGGCCAGCAGCCGTAGTGAGCGGCCATACAGAAGCCAGCGACTGATCTGCCTTGCCCGGGAAGAGCACAATGATGGTGCCAACTTGGGCCAGTGAAGCAACGTCCCACAACTAGCCTGAAGAACAAAAGGACAGCAACTTGTCTGTTCCCCTTCCCCTAATTCCCCAGCGCTGTTCCCATCCTCCAATTCCCCAATTAAAAAAAAATTTTGACTAAGAAATCTGTGTATTTTTTACAGAGATTGTTAAAAATCTCTATCGTTTAATTATAGTCCAGTTGTGTTAAGTATATTCACATTGTTGTGCACCTGACCTCTGGAAATTTCCATTTTCCAAAAACTGACTCAATACCCATTAAAAAACCACTGCTTCATTTCAGTTCACCCCAAACCCCTGGCTACTATTCTTTTTGTTTTATGAGGAGGACTGCATTAGGCAACTCACAGAAGTGGAACCATATCGCACCTGTGTCTTTATGACTGGTTAGCTTTACTTAAATGTCCTCAAGATTTTTCTGTGTTATATCAGGTGAGAGCACCTGTTTCTGTTTCAAGGCTGAATAATATTTTGTTGTATGTATATGCTACATTTTCTTCACCCATTCATGTATCGATGGCCATTTCAGCTGCTTCCAACTATTACCGGGTTTTGTGAATAATGCTACAGTGTGCATGGATGTGTACACGGCTCTTGAAAAGCCTCCTTTGAAGTCTCTTGGAAGTGTACCCAGAAGTGGGAAGGCTGCATCATAGCATAATTCTGTTTTTAATTTTTTGAGAGACCTTCATGTTGTTTTTCATACTGTTTCCACCAACTGATATTTCATCTAAGAGTGCATAATGGTCCAATTTCTCCACATTTTTGCCAACACTTGATATTTTGTGTTTCTTTGAAGTGGTCATTCTAAATGGTGTGCAGTGATATTGGGTTTTTAAAATAGCAGATACAAACATGTATGTTCTCATATGAGCATAAGGAACTACTGGAAAGACACATGGATCTGAGGTCAGATATTTTGGAGAAGCAAACGTCTGAGGATAACTTATGTTAATAGCAGTTTTGGGTCACAGCCAAATTGAGTAGAAGTTACAGAGAATTCCCACATGCCCCTCCCACATCAGCCTTCCCCTTCTTTAAGCCACCCCCCAGGTGGTACATTTGTTACATAAATGAAGTTACACTGACATGTTATTGTCACCCAGAGTTCATAGTTCTCCTTGGTGTTCTCTGTGGAGCTGTGCATTCTTGGGTGTGGACACTTTTTTGATGGCATGTGTCATACAGAGTAGTGTCACAGCCCTGAATATTCTCTATGCTCTGCCTGTTCATCTCACCCCCCGCCCCAAACTCTGGCAACCAGTAATCTTTTTACTGTCTCCATCATTTTGCCTTCTCTAGAATGTCGTAGGTGGAATCATAGACTATGTGGCCTTTTCAGATTGGCTTTTTTTCACTTAATGCGTATGTAGGTTTCCTCCATGTCTTTTCGTAGATTGATAGCTTCTTTCTTTTTTTTTTCCTTAAATTTTTATTGGGTAACTGTGTTTTTTCTAGGACCCATCAGCTCCAAGTCAAGTCGTTGTTCAGTCTAGTTGTGGAGGGTGCAGCTCAGCTCCAAGCCCAGTCGCCGTTTTCAGTGTAGTTGCCAGGGGCACAGCCTATCTTCCCATTTGGGAATCGAACTGGCAATCTTGTTGCTAAGAGCATGTGCTCTAGCCAACTTAGCCATCTGGCTGCCGACCGGCAGCTAAGCAGCTCAGGTCAAGTCATTGTCTTCAATCTAGTTGCCGAGGATGCAGCTCACGGGCCCATGTGGGAATCAAACTGGCAGCCTTGTTGTTCAGAGCACACACTCTAACTAACTGAGTCATCCGGCTGCACAAATAGTTTCTTATAGTCCTGAATAATATTCCACTGTGTGTGTGAACTACAATCCACTCTTCCATTCACCTCTTGTCGGACATCTTGGTTGCTTCCTAGTTTTGGAAATAGTGAATAAAGCTGCTGTGAACATGTACATGCGGGCTATTGGGTGGATAAAAGTTTTCCACTCTTTGGTAACTACTAAGGAGCACAATTGCTGGCCCATATTGTTCCTGTACTGTAGTTTTGAAAGAACCAGCAAACTGTACCCAAGAGGCTACAGCATTTTGCATTCCCACTGGCATTGAGTGCGAGTTCTTGCTGCTCCACGTCCTCACCAGCACTTGATGTTGTCAGTGTTCTGGGTTCTGGCCCCTCCTAATAGGTGTGTAGTGTTGTTTAATTTTTGTTGTGTGTTTCATTCTCGTTGTTGTTTTCATGTGCATTTTCCTGTGACATATGATGTGGAGCATCTATTTATATATCTTTTTGTCTTCTGTATATCTTCTCTAGTGTGATGTCTAGGACTTTGGCCCATATTTTAATTAGATGTGTAGTTTTCTCATTGACCAGTTTGAAAACTTTGTGTGTTTTCCATAGTAGACCTTTACCAGTATGTCCTTGCAAATGTTCTTCTCCAGTCTGTGGCTTCTCGTTTTGTACTCTTCATGAGGCTGACTCATTCATTTTTGCTGCTTAATGATTGGGTTCAAACATGGGAGTTCGGAACTTAATATTATAGATTGCAGAAACAAACACATGGTTAAGAATTTGCCTTGAAAAAAATCTGAAGTATATGAAATGAAGTTTACTTTATATTTAATAACATTTAAATTACAGTTCCAGGTATGTGTTAATTCTTAGAATAAATGCATAATGAGTCACGTATTGATGGAGAAGACTTTACATATAAATTTTCATGCACTGTTATGTCAACGCTAATCTAATTCATTTCAAATTATACAGCACCATCACAGATGGCCTTTTTTTCAATTATTTAAAATTATTTTGGTGTTCAAAATATACTCTCATAACTTTTTTTTTTTTAAGATTTTATTGAGGAATTGGGAGAGGGGAACAGCGTTTGGAGAATCAGGGAAGGGGAAGAGACAAGTTGCTGTCCTTTTGTGCTTCCATCTAGTTGTGGAGGACGTCGCTTCACTGGCCCATGTTGGTATTATCATTGCGCTCTTCCAAGGTGAGACAGATCAGTAGCTGGCCACTGGAAAGCCGCTCACAGTGGCTTTTAACAGCTCACTCTGGCTGCCAGCTGCTCACGCTGGCTGCTGGCCACTCATGGTAGCTTATGGCAGCTCATGCAGCAGGGGCTGAAGCCTACACCGTCACCAGCAACACATGGCAGCCCAGCTCCAGGTCTAGCTGTTGTTCACCATCTTAACTGTAGAGGGCAGTGTCACTGGCCCACATGTGGGATCCGAACTGGGGCCCTGCTGCTCAGAGCTGGCATCCCAAGCCAGCTCTTAACCAACGTGCCACTTGGCCGGCCCTATTTTGAATTCTTGGCCAGGTTATTAATAGCTCTGTTAATTTAAGGCTGATATGTGGATATTTAGTTTGTTCCTGTGACTGGACCATGTTTTTCTGTCCTGTGTATGGCTTGTGATCTTTTGTTGAGATTTGTGAGAAGATACAGCCACTATCGCAGGCTGCATGGACCATTTTTGTACAGGAGAACATACATAACAGGCAGCTGTGCTTCAAATTCTGAGGACTGTCAAACCGGTTTCTACAGATGTATATTCTCTGTCTTTTTTGCACGTAATTTTCCCATTTAAAATGTTTTCCGATTCTTCTTCAGAGGCAGTGGTATGTTTCTATCCTTGATGTTTGTGTTCAGTACTGCAGTCTTTTTTCTTAGTGACCGCCACAGTGCATTCACATTGCACTGCCATTCCCTTAGTACTCGGTGTCATGCAGAAGATAAATGAGTCCCTCAGGCAGCTGCAATGAAAGGAGGCCATTGGACGTACAGTATAGTCAGCTGTTTCCCTCCTGAGAAGAAACTGGGAATGGTCGTTTCTCACAATATTGCCATATGTGCCAGGGAGGATTAGCAGCTTATCAGCAAATATAAGAAGATTTTCTTCCCTCTTTGATGAGTCTCTTTCCTGGGCATGCCGTTAACTGAACTCCCTTGTAAAATTATCAGTACTCACCATGGAGGAGCAAAGTTTTGGTGCTTGCTCTCATGCCATCTTTCTAAATCCTATAATCAGCATCAATTCGTACAGTAGTTTACCTGACTGTAGAAAGAGTGATAAGTTTTTGGTGCCTTGCAGGTACGCCTTCTGAAGACACCCAGGGCTTGTTGCCAACACCAGACAGAAGATTCATTCCACAGAATGCTCCTGGTAAGATCTGGACGGTGTGGCCTTGATTAAAAAAGTGGGGATGTGAGGGGGAGTGTGAAGTGCCAAAGGGATACTATGATGGACATAACCAAACTGGGACCGTTACTCATAGTAAAATCTCTGATGCCAAAAAGATCAAAGATATAAGACGTTTTGGGAAAACCGTCACTTTAAGGCAGTTTCATTTGCAGAATAATGTGTTCCTAAATGTTAAGACGGAAAACAGTTTTGGAAAGATATATATTCTCTCTAAGAAAGTGTGGAATATCTGAGAAGTCCCATAATGCCTGGTATGAATAATCATTCACACCATGTAGAATTGTGGGGTTTTTTGTTTTGTTTTTTAAATTTTATTGATGAAGAGGGTGTTTTTCCAGGACCCATCAGCTCCAAGACATGTCGTTGTTTTCAACCTAGTTGTGGAGGGCGCTGCTCACTGGCCCATGAGGTAATCCAACTGGCAACCTGGGCGCTACGAGCACCATGCTCTAACAATGTGAGCTAACCAGCTGCCCTTGGATTGGATTTAAATGTAGGAATGAATTAGGGCAGCCGGGTGGCTCAGTTAGTTAGAGTGTGTGCTCTTAACAACAAAGTTGCTGATTTGATTCCCACATGGGCTAGTGAGCTGTGCCCTCTGCAACTAGATTGAAAACGGCGGTTGAACTTCGAGCAGAGCTGCGCCCTCTACCTCTAGATTGAAACAACTACTTGATGGGCCCTGTAAAAACATGCTGTTCCATAATAAAATTCCTTTAAAAAAAAAGTAGGATTGGATTAAACATTGAGCCAGAATTTCTAAAAAGCAGAGATTTAAAAATGAAGATGATAGAAAATCTTAATGCCCTCAATCTGACAGTCCCTTAAGTGATTCACTGATCTTTCACTGAGAAAGAATCCAACCTTGTTCCAAATTCTATAATTTTTTTGACATGGGAGGGTTTGTATACAAGCATCATGGTTCCATAAGTATCATGGAGTAATTGCGAACAACTTTACATGTTTAATGAAATTAGAGCCCTTACTAAAGTCCTTTCTGTCTTTAATGATTACCAGAGTATGTGTAATGGAGAGAGAAGTTATCAATTCAATGAACCTTGGAAAAACTTTAAAGAAGGGTCAAATCCTAATAAGCATCAGAGAACTTAGTATCCAGAGAACCGTTGTACATGTGGGAGTGTCTTTGATCAAAGCTCAAATCAAATACATCAGAATTGTCATATTGTAGAGAAGACAAAAAAAAAATGTGTGAATGTGACAAATACTTGAACGAATCTTTAAATCTTATTGAACAAGAGAATGTTCATACTTGGGAGGAGCCTTACAAACGTAACATGGGACAGTCTTTAGTCAATTACTCAGTCTAAACACATGTAAGAAAATCCATACTGGAGAGAAGCCTTCCAAGTGTAGAGAATGTGGCAAAGCCTTTATTCGGCATTCACGTCTTACTAGACATAAGAAAATTCATACTACAGAGAAACCTTACAAATGTGAGCAATGTGGCAAGGCCTTTACTCATCATGCACATCTTATTGCACATGAGAGAATCCGTACAGGAGAGAAGCCTTACAAATGTGAACAGTGTGGCAAAGCCTTTAATGGGCGCTCACATCTTACTACACATGAGAAAATCCATACTGGAGAGAAGCCTTACCAATGTAGAGAATGTGGTAAAGCGTTCTATCGGAGTTCAAGTCTTACTAAACGTCAGAGACTTGATACTGGAGAGAAGCCTTACAAATGTGGAGAATGTGGAAAAGCTTTTATTTACTGTTCACAGCTTACTACACACATGAGAATTTATACCGCAGAGAGACCTTACAAATGTGAACAATGGGGCAAAGCCTTTTACCGGTGTTCACATCTTACTCTACGTAAGGGCGTTCATACTGGAGAGAGGCGTTACAAATGTACAGAATGTTGTAAAGCCTTTATTCACTGTTTACAGCTTACTCACATGGGCGAATTCATAATGGACAGAAATCTTAAAAGTGAAGAATTTGGGAAACCCTATTGCTGGACCTACAGCCTCCCTCACTATCAGAAAATGTGTGCTGGAGAGAAATTCTACATTTCTAATGCACAATGAAAGACCTTTCTTGAAAATATACACTCCAGAAAACCCTACAGAATTCATGCTACAAAGTGACTTTAAAGATGTAAAACAAAGTAGGGAAGTATTCATCGAAAATCAAACCTCAAATATCAGAGAATTGACATTAGAAAGTGGTAAATCAAGAACACTCTTGGATCGGCCGAGTCGCTCAGTTGTTTAAGAGCATGAACTCTGAGCAACAGTGTCACTGGTTCAATTTCCACACGGGCCAGGAAGCTGTGCCCAAGCTGAGCTGCTGCTGAGCTGCCAACAGGTGGCAGGATGGCTCACCTAGTCAGAGCACATGCTCCTAACAACAAGGCTGCTGGTTTGATTCCCGCATGGGATGGTGGGCTATGCCCACTGGCAACTAAGATTGAACACGGCACCTTGAGCTGAGCGGCTACGAGTTATCGATGGGGGGCCGGATGGTGACTGGACTTGGAGCTGAGCTAACTGCACCCTTCATTACTAAGATTGAATGACAACGACTGGCTGTTCCCCTTCCCCATTCCCCAATAAAAATCTTCACAGCTTACCTTAAATCAGAATACTTATAGTAAATAAGCAAACGTTAAAAAACTTAGAAAAGTTCTTCTTAGTATGTTTCAACTTATGAAGCAGAGAGATGTTGAACAGTATTATTAGTTTCAATCTATTTTTTTTTAAAGATTTTTATTGGGGAATTGGAGGGATGGGAACAGAGCTGGGGAATTGGGGGAAGGGGAACAGACAAGTTGCTGTCGTTTTGTTCTTCAGTCTAGTTGTGGAGGATGTTGCTTCACTGGCCCAAGTTGGCACCATCATTGTGCTCTTCCCAACCGAGGCAGATCAGTCGCCGGCTTCTGGATGGCCACTCATGGCGGCTTGAGGGCTGTTCACGCTGGCTGCAGGCTACATACGGTAGCCCATGGCAACCCACTCCCATAGGGGCTGCAGCCTATGCCATTGCCGGTGACTCATGGGCAGCCCAGCTCCAGGTTGAGCTGTTGTTCAGCATCTTAGCTTTAGAGGGCAGTGTCACTGGCCCTCATATGTGGGATCCGAACCAGGGCCCTCTGGCATCCCAAGCCAGCTCTTAACCAACGCGCCACTCGGCCGGCCCAATAGTTTTCCTATTTTCGCTAATACGTTTTGGGGGGCTTTACTGAGTGTTGTGTATAAACCATGACATTTACTCTGGAAATGCCTTTATTCTGAGTTTGTGTTTGGTTGTTTTTAGGTTTGGGAAATGAAGGCTCTGACCCTTGTTTATTACAGATACTGTTTTCCTTTTTATTTTTCTGGACTTATAAAAAACTTTATTCCAAAAAGAGTGACCAAAAGAAGCATGTTAACTCTGAAACACTTAACAGTTTTTATTTAAACTCATAGTCACAAAACTCAAAATATCAAACAAAAAGAGCTTTGTGTGCTTAACCACTTTTAGTAATGAAACTTGAGAAAAGGAAACATGTAGACTGCCCCCCACACAATGTGGGAGCCATTTAGGCAAGCAATGTTTAATATTAAGTAAAAAGACAGCATTAAAAACTAAAATCCTCAAATTTAAAGGCAATGCCTGTTCAAGTCTTTGATATGCATTTATATGCATGAGAGCACAGAATTATTTTAAAAGAAATCAAGTCTTTCTTCCAATGTAATCTGTCTCGCCTTCATTTTGACTTGCACACCCCCCACTACAGTACTTCCTCTACACCAGGGGTCGGCAAACTTTTGAGACGGGCTGCCGGGGTCAGCAAGCTGTGGCTGTCGAACAACATATGCTCTGAAGTAAAATTGAAAATGAAAATAAAACTATCAGTTTCATTTCTAAAATTCTTAAAGGATATTATTCACATAATAATGATTCTGTAAAAATACATTTATTGCTCTCAAATAATTTTTAAATTGTTGTGAGGGACCAGATTGGCTCTAGAGGTCGGCAAACTTTTGAGACCGAAGCTACCCAAACAGCCGCACGTGGCTCGCGAGCTGGTTTGCCGACCCCTGCTCTAATCTAAAGCTGCATTTCAGAGCCCCATATCTTCATACTTTCGGTCTGGAGTCGCTATGGACCTTGAAGCTCCCGCAACAGGACCTCTCCTCTGTAAGTTGAAGCTTCGCCCTGGGAGCAGGGCGCTTCCCTCAGGGATTGAAATGCCTCTCAGGCTGCTCCCTGCCTGCTGGCTTTTCTGTCTTTGGACTTGGTAGACTCCCTTTTCAGTTATGTTCCTTCTTAAAATTCTTTACTCACCTCTCCCCCGACAGCGCCATTCAAGTATTCCGTGAGGTGGATTTGTAACCGAATGTGAGCTTCATGTCTTTTGCATGTATTCTGCTTTAATCCAAGCTCGCTTTGTTTATCCTGGTAGAACTGAACTCACTTGCATTCTTTACCCAGAGCCTCCTTCCTGCTCGGATATTGTATGTGCGCTCCTTCTAATCGTTAAGCCCTGAGGACATTGGGTTCTGGTCAACTCCAAATTCACTTAAGTATAAACCTTCAGATCTGTCAACCCTGACTAGGATATAATAACTAAACCTCAAACGATGAGTAAGCGTTTAATACAACAAAGCTAACACCTTGGCCTCAGTTATATTTCAGCTCTGGATTCGTGAAAGCTGACCGGCCCCGTGAACCACATCCCCTGGAAACTAGGGGACACAATTCCATGACTGACACCAGGACCTGAAGCCATGATCACTTGCTGCCTGCCTTATCCTAGGCCCCAGCTGCAGCTCCCATAGCAACCATGATTAATGATTTTTTAACATATTAATATAATGTAATTGCTAGAGGTTATCAGGGAGGAAGGATTTGAAGAGCAGTAGCTCACCTGTGTTTCTGGACTAGGTGCCAACTCCTTAAGTAAACCTTTACTTTTTTTGCTACCTCCTACCTGTGTCTTTTTGGCTGGGATGTGCCAGGCAAGGGGACCCCTTTGAGCTTTCATTACAGATTCAAGCCCCGGCCTCACACTGGAGATCCTTAGGGCATGCCTGGTCTCCCCACTACAGATAAGGCCATATCTTCTCCCTGGTTCTGGGATTCTGGAGACCCCATCCATGTCCTGAGCCCGTCTCCTCATCCCTAGGTCTCCAGTCCTCCTCAAGCCCTGTTCTTCTGCTCCTCAGGCCGCCACTTTTTAGTCCCTCTTCTTTTGACGGCTGTTGGGGGCATGGGGGGGAAAGATGTGTGTGACCTGGATCTGCCTTGTGACACCCAATGTTTTTCCATCCCAAATTTCACCCCACTGGGAAATGTGCTCTTCAGGGGAGATGGGCAACTGATTCCATTCTACTCCTTCTGAATGTGTGGTCTAGATGTTTAGGAGAAATAGCCCCCAAGAGAGAGAAATGAAAAAGCAGAAGAATGAGGGAGAACAGGTGCCAGGGTGGAGAATGAGTGACGGACTTGCAAAGAGACACTAAGAGCGAAAGTAGCAGGGGGAGAAAATGGTGGTTTAGAGTAAAGGCTATTTTCAGGGAGATGAAGGTGAGCTAGTAGGGTAGCCTTTGGAGGAAAACGGGGTGCTGTAAGAAATCATAAATTCCTAACTGGGTGGGTCGTGGTGGGTAGTCACACCCCAGTCCTGTAACTTCTTTAGTGAAAGGTTCTTAAGGCAGCCCTCTCTATGTTCTTGTGCATCTATGTTAACACACTTTGAAAGGCTAGATAATACCCCTTCAGTCATGGCAGCCCACCAAGACAACATGTAACCTTGTTAGCTATCCTGTGATCCAATCCCTATGCCAGCCTTGCTTTGTAATCTTTATTTTCCATCCTTAATTTTAAGTGTATAAGAGAAACTGTAAAATTTATTCTTGGGAGCATTTGCAATCTTACTCCCCGGCATATGTCCTCAGTTTGGCTTAAACTCATAAAAATGTACAGGTTTGTACATTTTTTTTCTCAACAGGCCCTTCTAGGCAATAGGAACAGGAAAACAGTGGTGAGGCAGTTTGGACAGAGATGGGGGAGAGGATAAAAGTGTTGGATCTGTGGGCCACAGAGCCACGTGTTGCCTGGGACTGAAAGAGAGGACAAGGTGTGACAAGGAGAGCAGAGGAAGAAACAGCAGGACAAAAGTCTAGCCACCTGGGTGTGGTGGAGAATAAGGTTGAAGGGGTGTAACTGGGAAAGAAGGAATGTAACTAGGAGAATGGATAGGGAGCCAAGGTGGGGAAGAATGTGGCAAAATACAGGGAGATTAGGGACAATCAGAAAAGTTGGGGAGAAAGACCAACAGGAGGGGTATATAGTTGCTGAGTGGGGTTAAGACAGGTGTGAGGTGCCGGCTGAGTGACTCGTTGGTTAGGAAATGGCTTGGGACCCGAGCTCGGAGTAGCAGGGCCCTGGTTCACCTCCCACATATGAGGGCCAGTGACACTGCCCTGTATAGCTGAGATGGTGAACAACAGCTCGACCTAGACCTGGGCTGCCATGATGGCGTAGGCTGCAGTGGGGCTGGCTGGTAGTGGGTGTGAGCTTTCATGAGCTACTGTGAGCCACTGTGAGTGGCCGTCCATTGGCTGGGAACTGAAAGCCTAACCCGGGAAGAGCGCAATGATAATACCAACATGGGCCAGTGAAGCGATGCCCTCCACAAGTAGACTGAAGAACAAAAGGACAGCAGCTTGTCTGTTACCCTTCCCCAATTCCCCAATGCTGTTCTCTTACCCCAATTCCCCAATCTTTGAAAAAAAAAAAAAAAGACAGGTGTGAGAAGAAACACAGAGAAGGAAAACACCAGGAGAGGAGAGGGGAACAGAATGAGCCAAATAGTAAAACGAAAGAAAATATGGTGGTACGGATACAGGACAGGAGTACCAAATGCATAGTAAAGTGGTCATCCACTTCTGGGTATATATCCAAAGGAAATGCTACCATATTTTAAAGAGGTACCTGTGCTGCCGTGAACATTATTGCATTATTCACAACAGCCTAGTTGTGGAATCAATCTAAATGTCTCTTGACAGGTGGATGGATACAGATATGAAATGAAACCTTTCAGACAATGATATATTCACCTATAAAAATGAAGGAAGGGGTCCGGCAGAGTTGCTCAGTTGGTTAAGAGCTAGAGCTCTGAGCAACTGCATCACCGGTTCGATACCCACATTGGCCAGTGAGCTGCACCTGAGCTGAGCTGCTGCTGAGCAGCCAACAGGTGGCAGGATGGCTCAGCTGATGAGAGCACAAGCTCCTAACAACATTGCTGGTTCAACTCCCACATGGGATGGTGGGTTATGCCCACCCGCAACTTAGATTGTTCCCAACACCTTGAGCTGAGTGGCATCGAGCTGCCAGTGGGCGGCCGGATGGAGACTGGACTTGGGAGCTGAAGTAGCTGCACCCTCCACAACTACGATTTCAGGACAACAACTTGGCTGTTCCTCTTTCCCGATTACCCCAGAAACCCCCAGTTCAGTGGGCTCCTGACTGGCAAGTCAGGGGTCCTCTGGTTGGGAACGAGCTGGTCTCGTTCATTCAATGACATTTTCTTTTTTCTGTACCCACCCTAACATCCCAATGTCAAGGTTAGAGATGGGAGTGCATTGTGGCCAGTAACTTGTATGACCTTTGAAATCGTGATTTCAAGAATTCCCTTTCTATGTTATTACCCTCATTCACTTTATTTTATACTTTTTATTTCCCTTAGAATATTTTTAATTCATTGAGGAACATATTGCCTTTCATTTTCTAAGTGTCTTCTGTGGACAGTATGTTATCAGTTCCATTTTCACTTGGTTTGACAAATGTTTGTAAGTGGCCTCACACACCTTGCCCGTGTTCACCTGCTCCCTTTACCTAAGTCAGCCTCAGGACAGATGAGCTGTTTTCAACTCATGTCCCTTTACAGGCAGCAGTTCACAATGATGTCCAGAAAACCAAAGCAAACAAACAAAATAAATAACTTAGCTTATAGGTGTTTGGTTACATTGCTATCTGTTTTCGAAGGGTGATACTTATAATTTCTGTCTTAGTGGCAAATTATAAATGTTGGTATGTTCTGTTCTCATTTATTCAGATTACATTTTACATGGCCAAGAACATGGTTTGTCTTGATACTCATATAGTACTATGTGCGTTTTAAAAATTGTGTATAATTCTCTTGGTCGGTGTGGTGTTCTTCTGAAAGAAGACCTCAGTTTTCCACCCTCTGTGTCAGAAAAAATCCAGTTCTTCACTACTCGGTGTTTTCTTTTTCTGTATCCCCATTACTCTCACAGTACTAGCACACTCACCCAGAACGCTTCACTTCTGACACTCGTGGTCAGCAAATGTGTGGAGATTTCCCCCTCCACCCCAAGCAATTCTCTGGGACACCAGCTGGTTGTCCTACATGTTAATGCAATCCTGACACGTTCAGCCTGGAGACAGCATCATATTTCACAGATGAAGGGCTCAGTTTCATAGGCTGTCCCTCCTGCCTTCAACACAGATGCTATTTGGAGCTCCAGGTCGTTACCTGAGCTTCTGTCCGACCAATCGGCTGTAGATTGGAGGTTTCAACAGCCTCCTCTTTGGGTTCAATTAATTTGCTAGATCAGTTCACAGATCTTCAATTCATTAAAGGATATGATAATGCAGATGGACAGTCAAATGAAGAGATACAGAGGGTCAAGTCTGGGAGGGTCCTGAGGAGAGGAGCTCCTGTCTTCGTAGAATTGGAGTGCATCACCCTCCAGGTATGGATGTGTTCCCTCTCCTGGAAGTCTTCGAATCCAACTTTTGACATTTTATGATGGCTTTCTCACGTAGGCATGACCAGTATGTAAGTGCATTTTCAGCTCCTCTTCCTCTCTGGAGTGTGGGGGTGGGGCTGAATATCCCAAGCTTCTAATCATGACGTCGTCTTTCTGGTGACCATTCCCCATCCAGGAGCTCACCCAGAGTTCCCTCAAGAGAACAAAACATGCTCCTAGTCCTCTCATCACTTCGGAAATCGTAAGGGTTTAGAAACTCTGTGCCAGGAATCAGGGCAGAGACTAATATATATGTTTTGTTATCTCATAGTTCTATAGATGTCAGGTCAACTTCATTGATTTATTAATTTTTAGAGCCTTCTAGGTACTCATTTTCTTTCTTATTGTTCTATGTATTGTTGAGAGAGGGGGCATGGGAATCTCTGAACATGAGTGTGGGTTGCATTTTTTTCTCATTGCTACCTGGTCAGATTTTTCAGGGGTTTGGAAGTTCTGTTGTTCGGTGCGTGGTTCATGATTGTCATGTGATTGTGATGAGTTTATCCCTTCACGATTGGGAAATAGATTTTATTATCCCTGGTCATAGTATTTGTCCGCTATTCCACTTTGATCTTAATATAAGTACTGTTTTTTTTTGGTTTTTTTTTGCCACCTGTTGGCAGCTCAGTGGCAGCTCAGCTCGGGCTGTGAATCTAACCTGCAACCCTATTGCTCAGAGCTCACACTCTTAAGGGAGCCCTTAACCAACTGAGCCACTTGGCAGCCCCTAAGTACTGTATTTTGAATAGTGTGTATATGATTTACTCTTTATTTAAAGCTTTTATTTTGCATCATTTTTTCTAATGTTTTTCTTGTTGTTTGGATATTTTCTTTGGTACTACTTTTAAAAATTGAACATATCATTGAATGACATATTTTCCTGAGAGTGTTTGTCATTCAGTAATTATAACTTCCACCCATGATGAGCACCTAGAATGGTTTACACCCACCACCTCCACCAAAAATCGTGTATTGCATGTAAAGTTGTATTTCTCTTTTTTCATAACACAATTTTGGTATTTAATTTGATTTAATTTTATTTGTGTTATTATTCCCTCCCCAACCCTCAAATTTGGCAACCACCAGCTTGTTCTCCATATGTTTGGGTCTGTTCATATTTTGTTTTCTTTATTCTTTGTAGCCATCTTTATAAAAGCAAAGCCCTCTTCTGTCTGACTTGTTAGTGTAGGTGTTGTACTCAGAGATTATAACTAGAGTAATAATGTTTCCTGTAAAGTCTCTCTTCACCCAAGTCCAGATTTAAAAAAAGTTTTATAGTAGTAAATATTATGTGTTTTATGTGTGTTTAAAACTGCATAGTTTTTGTATTTGTGGCAAAGACTTTAATTCACCAGGTCAAACTAGTTCCTTTGTTGTTAAAATTTTTGAAGTTTACAATAATTTTGACATCTTTAATAATGAAAAATTTCTATCTGTTTTATAATGATTTTACAGGGAGACATATGTCAAATTTTTGCATTGACTGAAAATTCTCTTCTTTCTCTGAACATGTTCATTTTCCTTCCTTGTAAATTTTACAAACACCAAAACTCCCCATAAAGAAGATGAATTCTTGAGTTTCACTATTGTGATAGACTTTGCTTCAATGATTCTGAGTTTGATGAAGAGTCCACCAGCCCTGAATATATTTGCTTGTGATCATGGGAGTCCCCGTTGAAATCTCTTTCATGCCAACGTGGCTGATTGGCACAATATTCCATAATTCCATATACTCTCCAGAATCTATCTTCAAAAGATCCCCAAATCTATTCCAACACGCTGTTGTTGTTTAAACCATGTTCAAGAAACAAATTCATGAAATGATTTGATGAAAATATTATCAAACTTTTAATTATCAAGGTACACAACAGAGATTAAAACTGAGGGTGCATATTGTGAGTATAATCAAGTTAAATCTATCAAAAACTTTCCCGTTTTCACAACTGGAAAGTATTCTTGCAAGTATCAAAAACGACATTTACAATAAAGATGGGAAAGTTTTGATCCATTCTTCATTAATAGCCAAATATCAAGTTATACATATTAGAGAAAAGCTTTACTAATGTAATGAACTTGGAAGGTCTTTATACAGGATGAATCTTCAGTAATCATCAGAAAATCATACCAGAGAGATCTTAAAATATAATGAACTGGGGTACATGTTAAACCAAGGGTAAAGCATTATTAAACACCAGTAAATATACATCTAAGAAAAATTTTAAAAATATAAAGTAGGTGCAAAAGATCTTAGCTAAAATAAAGCTAATCAACAACAATAGTCAGTAACCAATGAGAGTGAATCACAGGAGAGCCCCGCCCCACCCAAGCTGTGGCCCCACCCCTTCCCCTCGGTCCCTCCCTCCCGCGGTCCCCGCCTACTCTGGGCAAATTTTCCAACCCTGCCCAGGACCTTAGCGCTCCTCACAGGCGCCGCCAGCGGCCCACGTTTTCTGGAAGCGACGGGGGCGGATTTTCTTGCAGACCCTGAAGCGGCCAAGACAGAGAGAAGGCCTGGTTGGCGACCGTGACTTTCAGTTTGTGGTTTAAACCTGAGCGTCTCAGTCCACCGTCCTGCACTCCTGACGCCTGGGGGTCAGTACCGACGTTGAAGTCCCCGCACCCGCGCCCCCTACAGCGGTGAGTCCGGCGTCCTGGGGAGACGTCCCGATCCCAGGCCGTTTCGCTGCCGGGTGGAGGGTCCGCGGGGGTTTCCGGGTAAACTGAGGCCGTTCCCCTGTGGTCTCTCCGCCTTCGGGCCACTAGACCCCGCCTGCCGCGTTGCTTTCCTACTTAAAACCCCCCACCGGGCAGCGCTCCGCCGCGCGGTGTGAAGTCCTGGGAGACGGACTCGGGAAACGGAGTCCAGCCGTTGGCGCCCCTCCCCCAGCCTCGCCCCGCGGCCCCGGGAGCCCGGCCTCCTCCCTGCCTGGGGCTCTGCAGACCCTCCCCGCCGCCTGGAACCCCCCTCGTCCCGGTTTAATGAGAGTCTCGAATCCCAGGAAGAGCACACTTTTCAGGGTGGTGGGATTTAGGAGGGAACACCGCGGGGTGTCACCCGGTCACCCCCTCACGCGGGGAGGGGCTTTGTGGAAGCGGTGACTGTGAAGGGCAGGCCAGGAAATCGGCAGAACGGGAGTGCGAGGGCGTCCCGAGGAGGAGACAGAATGAGAGGAATAGACACGTGAGAGGACAGGAAGATCAGTGCGGGGTCCGTAAAGAGGCGGCAAAACAGAGGATGTGGGAGAGACTTGTAAAGCGACGGGTAAGACAGCGAGTAACTCGGGGAAGTAGCCAGAGGAGAAAGAAAAGGGAGAAATATAGAGGGAGGGGGGAGTCCGAGAGAGAGGAAGGGGAGCTAAAATGGAGAGGGGCCCCTGGTTAGCGGAAGTGGGGGTAACAAAGGACAGGGAATTTCAGACGGAGAGAGGGGTTAGGAGAAGACCTGGGGGGGCCGAGTGCAGGAGCAGAAAGGAGGGGAGGGGGTGACAGCAGAGGGAGAAGCTGCACTGAGCTAAGCTGGGGGTGTCAGTGAGTCGGGGCACAGGGGTGTAAGAGGAAAGACAGTGTCACCGGGGAAGAGGAGGTGCACAGGGACGGGGAGAAAGAGGCAGAAATATGTGGAGATGGGGAGCAATCAGACAGATCAGGGAGAAAGAGCAACTGAAGGTGAACGCTTTCAAGAGTTTCACAGAAAAGGTGCAGAGAAGGGAACGGAGGGAAGGGGAGAAATCGGGGAAGGGGAGAGGACATCAGTGGAGAGAACTGTGTGTAGAGGGACACGCAGGAGTACATGGTAGCTGAGGAAGAAGGGGTGCTCCCACCTGGATGCTCTGTGAGCTGGTGGGATGTGGGTGATCAAGTCATGATATGTTGACTTGTGGCTTTATAATCTATTTAACACTTGCTGCATTTTCAGTCATACAGATGAGAATGAGAATTACAAAACTCTCGTTTCTAAGGCTTGTGCGTTTAATAATTTCATCATCCAGTGGCTTCCATGTGCAACCCTCATGCAGCCAGAGGTCAGAGACCTTTGTCATCAGTCTGGGTCTCTTCTTTTTTCCTGGGATGGCATGAGGGATGTGACCTGGGACCACAAATGACTGAGATTGTCACCACATGATATCTTTTCTAGGAATAGTAAAACCATTGTGTGTCTTTTTCTTTTACGTGGAATTTACTCTTTCTACCTCTCTTTCATTTGATTGATTGTTTTTATAAAAAGCAAATCGAGATAAATCTTAGTCAGCTGAATTTCTGCTTTTTTTGTAACTGGTCATTAACTTCTGAAATAAGCTTTGGTGACATCTCATTACCAGCTCTTATTGTTTTCTAAGTATGAGGTCTCAATTTTTAAAAAATTTTGACCCTAGAAATAATTACAGTAGATAACATTGTAAATTGATTTCCCTTCTAATAGCATTGTGTCTAGTTTAGATGAGAAGCCCTGCATTCTTTATCATGTTGAAGCATCCATTGGTACTTATTAATAATATTAGGCCACTTAAGTGTACATTTCGTGAGGATGTCCGCTTGAGAACCTCGTTTGGTGAGTTAGGCTAATATTCTGCAGCTTTGTCTTCAGTTTACATGATTTGTGAAATTAGTGAGCTGGGAGCTACCAAGTAGCTGTCCCCTCAAGTCCCCCGTGTTCATTCTCCGAAAATGTGGAAGGACGGACCTGACAGACCTGAAACTCAGTTCCCAGGGAGCCAGTCGATTCACTGTGAAATAATTGGAGCAGTGTAGTTCCATAGCTAACCCTTTTTTACAAGTTTTCAACACCAAAATGTGTATTCATTATTTTATGGTTTTTAACTAACTCTGTGATTTCCTGTAAAACAGGAAGGAAATACACCCAGGTAGGCAGCCCTTCTAGAAGTTCCCAAGCCAAACCCCCACACTCCCCAGAGCTCTCAGGAGTGCCGAGTCTGAGATGGAGTCTGAGATCTGTAGCCCAGTGTGACAGGAAACAGGTCTGGGGAGTGAGTAAGCACCCCCAGGAGACTTAAAGATGCCATTTCCTGGGCCCCCTGCAGACCTGCAGAACCATAACTCCTTAGAGTGGGCCCTGATCCCCCAGAGACCTGCATGCTCATTGAAGCTAAATGGTTCCCATCAGGGTTCCTTCTAGGTCACTTGGGAATTTCAAAGAGTGATGTCACCTGTGCCCTTCCCCTGGGAGCTGGGTAAAGTGGTCTGGGTGGCACATCATTGTTGTTTTAATGAGGTGTTCAGGTACTCTCAGCTGAGGCCAGGGGTTAGCTGGGCACTCCTAGACACAGTTGTGACTGTTGAGAGAAACCTTTGCTCATGGGGAGGCAACGGGGTGCTCTGTTGCATTTGTGGGGGGCAGGAGAGCATCCCACGTTCTCATTGCTGTAGGAATTTGTGGACGTCTGTGGAAGGGTAGAGCATGTGAATCAGGAAAGAGAAAACTGACAGTTCTGTCTTCACTTAGGAGCTTCTTGTCCCTGACTGTGACCTGTGACAAAGGACAGGAAAGGGCGACCTTGTCAGCATTTCAAGGCCCTTCTGCCTGTCAGTTTGGAGGAAGTAGATGAGGGGCCTGAGCTGAAGCCCTTGTGGGCACATTGTCAAGATGCAGATGTGATTCCTCCCCTGACCTTCTAAGAAAACAACCCAGAGCAGGGAGAGCACAAGGACGAAATGGCTTGTCAGGTAAGTGTTCCGTCCCGGGTCACAGGCTGTGTCCCCTTTTCCTCCTAAAATCTGTGGGTTTAGAACCTGCCACCTTTAATTCTCTAATTCTGACATGTCTGCCTAGCGAGTTTCTTTTCACCTACTTTTCGTTTTCTTCTCATGAGTCAGGGTCAACTCTGTAGAACACTGCCTTTTTCCCAGAGCCGTCTCTGCATTCTGTCCATCCAGGCTCCCTCAGGACGTGAGGAATCTCACCGTGATTACTAACCCTCAATTAATGACAAAATCCACCTGGAAAGGGGGTTGTGTCCAAGGTCCCTATTGGGCAGGGTCGGATGCCTGGTGTCCTGAAGGAGGGAGGTGTAGGTGTGTGTCCTGTTACTGCAGCGTCACAGCTGTAGAACGGGGGTAAGAATGTGCACCAGGACCCAGGATGGCCTCTGCTCAGAATGGCTTGGAATGTTAGAAAAAAAAAAAATTATTGGAACTCTCTTGCTCACTAGATTGATGATTTTGACTTGCTGTTTAAATGCCCTAGTAGAGTTACAGACCACAGGAGGTATATGTGCATTCAGATTTGTATAAAACTAATATTTTTATGATCAGATTCAGATTATGATTTTCTTAGTTCTTCATTTTTCCAGTAACATGACAGCAGTGACAGTGTGTCCTTCCGTGTGCCTCGTCCAGCTGATACCCATTTGTGCCACCTGACTTTCATCTAGTTGAGGTCCTGTCTTCACTATAAAGTTAAAATTGTTTTCTTTATCATTAATAAGAATCTGCAGTGATTTGTGGAAAGATGTGCAAAAATCATCACATTTCATCTGGAAACTCCCTTTTCTTCTTCGTTTCTCTGCTTTGATAAATGAAAGCCCTCAGCTTTCTTTACTAGAGGTAATTGGCTTTTGGAGTGGAATCCTTAATGAGTAAGACCTTGTCCGTTAAATTTTCATTATATTCCATATTCGTGTCACAGACATTCTCTATGTCATCACTTTTTGTGTTTATAAGAAAGTTTACAGCAATCATGTTATTAAAGTTTTTAAGAGTGGCAAATTTGTAATGTATTAATCAGCACAAATGACACACAATGTTTTTCAAAGAATCAGCAGCAATAACTTATGTCATTGTGTGATCTCCTCCCTATTGTATTTATAAAATACAGTGTCATCCAAAAGACATTTATGACATGTACAATATTGAAAATAATTATTTCAGTATGTGAACATTTCCTTGTGTGTCATTTTTAATATGCACACAGTTCCCATATGTCTGTCTGTGTGTCTGTGTGAATAAAATCCTGTGTGTCTGTGTGAATAAAATCTTCATACTATTTGATCTGTTCTTTCTTCTTACTTGCTTAAGTTGTTTCTCTTTTTCTCAGTTACAGAAATAGCCATGTAGGTTCATGAGAGTTGTCTATGCATATTGGTTTCTGTCGTTTTTGAAATATTCTAGAGAAAGTTTGGAATAAAACCCAAGCTCAGGCCGGCCGAGTGGCGCGTTGTTTAGGAGTTGGCTTGGGATGTCGGCTCTGAGCACCAGGGCCGTGGTTCGGATCCCACATTAGGGCCAGTGACGCACCCTCTACAGCCAAGATGGTGAACAACAGCTTGACGTGGAGCTGGGCTGTTGTGAGTTGCTGGCGACAATGTCAGCTGCAGTGGGCTGCCATAAACTACTGTGAATGGCCGGCAGCCAGCGTGAGCTGCCAGGAGCCGCCTTGAGCGGATATCCAGAGGTCCGATATGCATCACCCGGAAGAGCGCAATTATAATACCAACATGGACCAGTGAAGCATCGTCCTCCACAACTAGACTGAAAAACAAAAGGACAACAAATTGTCTGTTCCCCTTCCCTGATTCCCCAATAAAATCTTTAAAAAAAGAAAAACCCAAGCTCTACCATTTAGTGGGTGCATCAGAAAATATTCCCATACAAGAGGATGTATGATATTGTTTTCAGTTTATGGGTTATGTACATTACGATATTGTGTGCATTGTGAATTAATATGTAAAAAACAAAACAGTCTCTACAGTCATTACAAAAAGTATACAGTCATTTTCAAAAATATTTGTGTTGCTATGCTTCTAAGAGAAGTGTAAATTACATAAAACTGTGTCAGTTCAAAGTCATGTATGAATTTTTGCCGGTTTCTTTCCTCTGTGCTATGGAACAGTGTTACTCATGGACCAGAGATATTGGTGTCACTAGTTAAAAGTGAGTTTTTTGAATGTGGAAACTCAGGCCCCACCCCAGAAATCTTCAGTCGGAATCTGCAGTTTTATAACAGTGCAGTTACTTGTTGTCCACGTGAAAATTTGAAAAGTAATTTGCATTTTTAACTCACCATGACATTTCCAGCCAAGTGTATGTATTCTGTATGATACAAATATAACACACAAAAAGCCATATGTCCGTGTTGACGCCTGATTTTAAATCTTATCATTTAGAAAAAAAGATGTATGTCTCTACAGTGGTGTGTGGATCATACGTCAACCTCCTTTCTTAGAGTTTGAAAACACACTGGAGAATATTACTCTCAGTGAGTTTAGTGTTCCATTCCGGACAATCTCGTAGGTCAAAACCAGTTCTTTTAACTCTATTTTCATTCTGAGTTATGTTCTTGTCCTTGGCCACGTAGTAAATGTGTCTTTTGTTTCAGGGACAGTTGACATTCAGGGATGTGGCCATATATTTCTCTCAGGAAGAGTGGGAGTGCCTGCACCCGGCTGAGCGGGAACTGTACATGGACGTGATGTTGGAGAACTACAGGAACCTGCGCTCCCTGGGTGAGGCTGACTTCCTTCCAGAACTCCTACCCCACCACATGGGTGTGTTTCCTTTATCAGTAGACCATCTCCTGGGAGCTTCTGTTCTGTGTGGTCGACTTTCAGATCTCAGCTCTGAGTACCAACTGGGGGTTCACTGATGTAGAAAAGAAGTCTTCATGATATCCTTGAAGTGGAACTCAGGATCTGAAAACGTTCCATGCTGTCTAGTAGAGTAAAGATGCTGTCATATAACTGTGTTGGGGGAATCCCTTTCTAGAATATTCTAATCTGCAATGTCCTTTCCTTTTACCTGAGCACATACTGGATTGGAAATTGGAGAATCTCCAGTAAAACTCATGTTTTTTTTTACGAATAAACAGATTTTGCTGTCTCTAAATACGACCTGGTTACCTTTTTGGAGAGAATGAAGGCGGCCTGGGATGTGAAGCAAAAAAAGACAGTATCCATCCTCCCAGGTAGGTGGGAATGAAGGAGCAGATGGCACAGGTGAGAGGGTCAAAGGTCTCTGAGGAAGCCAGACCTTAAGATGTGGTTTAGGAAGCTCTGCTTCAGGGGAAAGGATGTGAGAAGCCCAGGTTTCTTCCTGTTGCTGTCACAGAGAGACAGTCGTGTCCAATACGTCCTGTGCTGTCAAATCCTCTAGAAACTGTCCTGCTCAATGATCTGGACCGCATTCCAGTGAGGGCGGATGGCCATCTGGACCATTGGGGCTGCCATGGGCTGGTTACTGTTCCATTGTCTCACAGGCCTGTGCAAATCTGTGCATGCTGCTGAGGGATTCTCCCTGAGGCCATTTTTAAAGTTCTGGTCTTGATTCTGTAAGGAGTTTGTGAAGGAAGGGTGGAGGTCCTGGAATTTGGAGAAGAAACCCCAGTGGCACTGGGGACAGATGTCACACATTTTCTGCTTTATAATTTTTAATCCTAAGGAGGCTGCAAACATGACTCTACAAAGTTCAGACTCAGTAATTTCATCTCTGCACCAGCCACCTCCCTAAAGTCAGAAACCCTCGATCTCATTTTCAGTGCATGTCGTCCTTTTGCTTTGTATGAACATTAGACATTTTTTGGGGGGTGGGGGGGAATTGGGGGATGGGAACAGTGCTGGGGAATTGGGAGAAGGGGAACAGATAAGTTGCTGTCCTTTTGTTCTTCAGTCTAGTTGTGGAGGATGTTGCTTCAGTGTCCCAAGTTGGCACCATCATCGCGCTCTTCCTGGGGAAGGCGAGATCAGCTTACAATGGCTGGTGGCTACACACGGTAGCCCATGGCAACCCACTGCAGCAGGGGCTGCAGCCTAAGCCAATGCCGGCGACTCATGGCAGCCCAGCTCCAGGTTGAGCTGTTGTTCAGCATCTTAGCTGTAGAGGGCAGTGTCACTGACCCTCCTATGTGGGATCCAAACCGGGGCCCTCTGGCGTCCCGAGCCAGCTCTTAACCAAGGCTCCACTTGCCCGGCCCGAACATTAGAAATTTTGAGTGTCTACTCGCAATTCCTGCATGTAACAATAGTTGAATGTATCTGTTTACCTCATTGAATTCTTAAATAAATTAATGCCATAGGGGAGCTTAGAATACTGCCCACCTTCTAGGAAGTTCTCCATTGTTCCCTGATTTCTTATTGACTGTCGTGTTATAATTCTGTCTTGTTCATTCCAAACTGCCTGGGTCTTCTTTGTTTTCCATTTCTGATTAGATTTTGTCAGATTAGTGGTTTTAGATTCAGAAGTGCTGTTTCTCCGTGCTTGAATGAAATCTATTGGTAAGAAGTGGGTTGTAGAATTATTAGGTCCATATTTCGGAAACGTTTTACGTCCTCCGTTTCAGTTTACATCAGGCAAAAAATAATCACAAGATTCATCAGCATGTCTCTTAATCATGTTGAACTTTAATCTCAAATGTTGATTTTATAGATAGCTGATTCTTTGATGTTTAATAACTTCCTTGTACTTTTATTTAGCAGTGAGGGGTTTTTGTTTCCCTCTGGATGATGATTACAGCCCATACATTTGTATGAGAGTAGTAAAATTTATTAATAACCAATTTCTTTCATGTGTTTTAAATGGTTATTTATTGAAATATTGCTTAAAGCTATTTATGAATCATTCTAATGCATTGGCTGGGAAATTTTGCTTTTCTACAACATGTGTTCCGATGATTGAGAATGCTTGCTCTTTATGGGGCCACACTGACGGTGGAAACCGAGTTCTACAGAAGAATCCTCAATAGTACATCTGTGTAGTGTTCAGAATTCTGGGGATACATTGCCACTTATTCTCGTTTTGCAATTCCATAATAATGTGTTTTCTTTTTTATGGTAGTTTCTCCAAATTTAGTTACTTGCGTTTTTAGTTGTTACTTGTATATATGAATGTGAATGACAGTTTTCAGCTAAGTACACTTAAAACAATGTGGTGTTTGAGTCACGTATGAAGGAGGCATATGTCTATTGGCATTAAAATTCTGTGCAAATTAGTATCATTTTAGTTCAACTTTGTGCATGACTCATCTTGTTTATGTCTTTTGTTAGGTAGTGGTGAGTGCTTTTCTTATCCTGTGCAGTTAAGTAGTTGTCGTAATAAGTCTTAATATAACATCTGTTTAGAGATGGTTTCATATTCTCTTTGTGAGAGAACCACTTTTTGGATTCAAAATAATTTCAGAAATGTTTTATAACTATTTTTTTTAGATATTATTTTTCATTTTCAATTTTGGTAAAAACGTGACAAATTGTAACCTTGTTAGGTCCTTACTTCTTAAAAATGACCTAAGAGACAGAGTTTTCGTTCCAAAAGCTTTATTCAGCCAAGCCTGGCGACCGCCTCACTCTGTAAGAGGAGAACGGCCTCGAGGTCTTGGTGGGTGGAAGTTTTATTTTGGCTTGACTTCTGGGAGTTTGAGCAGAAGCAAGTGTACAGAAGTAAAAGTCGTTAGTTCTTGCAAAACGTCCTAAGCCAGTTGTGAAAATGGGTTATCTGTAAAATAATCTATTGTTGGTAACCTAATTCTTGCAAAGAAGAGCTTTTACTGTCAGTCATAACCGCATCCTGGCACCTTTAATAGGATGTTCTGCTGTGCTCAGCTGGAGTATGACTTTTTCTTATTCTTTTGGGCGGGGTTATTTCTAAGATGAGCCTGTCTGGCCTAAGGTATAGCTTGCTTGGCATACGGTCTGGGCCTGGGTCCTTACACCCTCTCTAACTCTCCAATCCAGCTGTGTTAAGGATATTTCACATTGTTGGGCAACTGACCTCTGGAAATCTCCATCTTGCAAAACTCACCGAGTACCCATTAAGCAACCATTCCTCATTTCCCTTCGACACAAGCTCATGGCTACTACCCTTCTTTTTGTTCTATGAGGAGGACTGAGTTAGGCGACTCACAGAAGTGGACTCCTATAGTATCTGTTTTGTGACTCTTTAGCTTTACCTAAAAGTCCTCAAGGTTTTTCTGTGTTGTATCAGGTGAGAGGATTTGTTTCTACTTCAAAGTCGAATAATATTCCGTTGTATGTGTATGCTACATTTTCTTCTTCTGTTCATCTATCGATGGCCATTTGGGCTACTGTTACCATTATAGGTTTTGTGAATAATGCTACAGTGTGCATGGGTGTGCACAGGCTCTTGCAGAGCCCCCTTTGAAGTCTCTTGGAAATGTACCTAGAAGTGGGAAGGCTGCATCATAGCACAATTCTGTATTTTAGTTTTTGAGAGACCTTCATATTGTTTTTCATACTGCTTGCAACAAATTGGGATTTCATCCAAGAGTGCATAACGGTCCAATTTCTCCACATTTTTGCCAACACTTGATATTTTGTGTTTCTTTGATACTGCTCTTCCTAGTTGATGTGAGGTGCTACTGTGTTTTTTTTTAAATGCGGATGGAGACGTTTATGTTCTCGTAAGAGCATGTCAAACTGCTGGAAAGTCATGTTGACCTGAGATCAGATATTTAGGAAAAGCAGGATACTGAGGATAATTTTTAAATTAAGAAGACTTTTATGTCACAGTGAAATGGACTAGAAGTTGCAGAGAATTCACATGTCCCTCTCCCACATGCACAGCCTTTCCCGTGTCCACATCACTTTTACCTCCAGAGGTACATTTCTTACATAGATGAAGCTACATTGACATATAATTGTAACGCAGAGTTCATAGTTCTCCTTGGGGTTCACTGAGGGGCTGTGCATTCTGTGGATGTGGACACATTTATGATAACGTGTCATACACAGTAGTGTCACAGCCCTGAATATTCTCTGTGCTCCACCTGTCGATCTCTCCCTCCCCTCAACCCCGGCCAGCAGTGATCTTTTTACTGTCTGCCTCATTTTGCCTTTTCTGGAATGTCATAACTGGAATCATACAGTATGTGCCTTTTTCAGATTGGCTTCTTTCACTTAATAGGCATCTAGGTTTTCTCCACGCTTCTCATGGTTTGATAGCTTCTTTCTCTACAGCACGGAATAATATTCCATTGTCTGTATGCACCATAGTTTATTCATCTATTCACCTCTTGACAGACATGTTGGTTGCCTCCTAGTTTTGAAAATTATGAATAAAGCTGCTGTGAACATGCGTGTGTGGATTATTGGGTGGATACATGTTTTCAAGTCTTTGGGTAACTATCGAGGAGCACAGTTGCTTGATTGTATGGTAGGAGTATGTGTAAGAACCACCAAACTGTGTACCCAAGTGTCTAGAGCATTTTGCATTCCCATCGAGAGTGAGTGCGAGTTCCTGCTGCTCCACGTCCTCACCAGCACTTGATGTCCGTGTTCTGGCTTCTGGCCCCTCCTAATAGGTGTGTGGTATATTTTAATTTGCTGTGTGTTTCATTCTCATTGTTTTCACGTGCATTTCCTTGCTGACAGGACGTGGAACATCTTTTTTCATATTGTTTTGTCTTCTGTCTCTTGTCCAGTGTGGTGTCTGTTTAGGGCTTTGGCCCATTTTTTAATGAGGTTGGCAGTTTTTTCATCAATTAGTGTGAAGACTTCTTTGTGTGTTTTGAATGTAGACCTTTTCATGTATTTATTTTCTTTTTTTTTTTTAAAGATTTTATTGGGGCATTGTGGGAGGCTAACAGTGTTGGGGAGTCCATGAGGGGAACAGACAAGTTGCTGTCCTTTTGTTCTTCAGTCTAGCTGTGGAGGACGTTACTTCACTGGCCTACGTTGGTATTATCATTGCGCTCTTTCTAGGTGAGGCGTCGCTTGCTGGCCATTGGATGGCCACTCATGGCAGCTCACTGAAGTGCACACCAGCTGCCGGCCAGCCCTGCTGCAGCCTACACCGTCACCGGTGACTCACGGCAGCCCATCTCCATGTCGAGCTGTTGTTGACCATCTTAGATATAGAGGGAGGAGGGTCACTGGCCCTCATGTGTGATTCGAACTGGGACCCTGCTGCTCACAGCTGGCATCCCAAGTCAACTCTTACCCAATGTGCCACTCGGCTGGCCCGTTCTTTTTTTTTTAAAGATTTTACTGGGGATTTGGGGTAGCGAACTGCATTGGGGAATTGGGAAAGGGGAACAAACAAGTTGCTGTCCTTTTGTTTTCAGTATAGTTGTGCAAGATGCTGCTTCACTGACCTATGTTGCTATTCTGATCATTGCGCTCTTCCCTGCTAAGGCAAATAGGTCGCTGGGTGCTCATGACAGCTCTTGGCTGCTCAACCTGGCTGCTGGCCGCTCACGCTGACTGCCAGACACTCACGGTAGCTCACGGCAGCCCACTGCAGCTTCACTGCAGCCTACGCCGTTGCTGGCTCCTCATGGCAGCCCAGCTGCAGGTCGAACTGTTGTTTACCATCTTAACTGTAGAGGGAGCAGCGTTACTGGCCCATGTGGGATCCAAACCGGGTCCCTGCTGCTCAGGGCTTGCACTCCGAAGCCAACTCTTCACCAACAAGCCACTCATATGGCCCTGCAGGTATTTCTTTTGCAATATTCTTTCCCAGTCTGTGGCTTCTCGTATTGTACTCTTGGTGTTGACTTCTGTGTTCTTTTTGCTCATTAATAATTTGAAATATGGGCGTACAAAAGTTAATGCTACGATTTGAAAAAAGAAACTTGGTAACAGTTTCTCTTGGAAAAACTGTGAAGTGTATGATGTTACATTTATATTTAATAACATTTGAGTTCTAATTCCAGTTGTGTGTTCATTCCTGGAGTCAACTCAGAATGAGTCCCCTGTTGAAGAAGATGAGGTTGCGTTAAATGTTCTGACAAATTATAGGTCGGCTCTAATGAAATCTAGGAATACATTTCTCTATGTGCAGCACCATGGTCTTGTTTTTTCATTGTAATACATGCTTGTTGGAAAAAGTGAAACATTAAACATTCAAACCTTTTTTTGTCGTCTAAAATGGAATCAACTGTTTTATTTTATGCACTTATTTATTTCTATTTTTACAGTATAGGCGGCATACAATAGTATATTCATTTCAGTTTTACAACATGGTGATTCCTCATTTACATATTTTACAAGGTGATCACCATATGACTCAAGTAACATCTGTCGTCTTATAAGGCATCACAGTATCATTGAGTATATTTCCTAGGCTACCTTACATCCCGTGCCTTACTCTTTTCATAACTACACATTTATACCTCTGATTCCCCTTCACATTTTTTGCCTTTCCCCATGGCCCTGTCTTCTCTGGCAACCATCAGTTAATTCTCTGCACTTGTGTATCTTTTTCTGATTTGTTTTTTCTTACCTTGTTCGTATCAGTGAAATCGTATGACATTAGTCTTTTTCTGTGTTATCTCCCTTAGCATAATACCTTCTAGATCCATGCTTGATGTTGCCACTGGCAGGATTTCTATTTTTCCTCTGGCTGAGAAATATTCCATTGTGTACATTTATCACGTATTTATCCATTAATATTTGAAGGGCATATATATCTTGTTTGTTGTAAATAATGTTGCAGTGGATGTAAGAATACAGATATTTTTTTGAATTAGTGTTTTTGTATTCTCCAGATTACGGGTCAGCAAACTTTTCTGAAGGAAGAGCCAATCCTGTCCCTCACAACAATTTAAAAATTATTTGAGAGCCATAAAACAAATGAAATCACCATTATGTGAATGATATTCTTTAAATATTTTATAGGGCCTGCTGAGTGGTACGTTGGTTAGGAGTTGGCTTGGAACGCCAGATCTGAGCAGCACGGCCCTGGTTCTGATCCCACATGAGAGTCAGTGACGCTGTGCCCTCTAGAGTTAAGATGGTGAACAACAGCTCGACCTGGAAGTGGGCTTCCGCGAGTTGCCAGCCTCGGCATAGGCTGCAGTGGGGCTGGCCGGCAGCTGGCGAGAGCTGCTGTCAGCCGCAGTGAGCCGCCATGGGGTGCTGTCCAATGGCTGGTGAGCGACTGCCTCACCCGGGAAAAGCGCAATGATAATGCCACATGGGCCAGTGAGGCAACGTCCTCCACAACTAGAGTGAAGAAAAATTTTATAAATGTAACGGTGATAATTCTCAATGTGCAGCTCAGTTCAATGTGCGGAGTTCATTCTTAGTTGCGGGCGGATGTAGCCCAACATCAAACAGGCAGTCTTATTATTAGGAGCACATGCTCTCACCAGCTGAGCCATTCTGCCACCTGTTTGGAGCTCAGCGGGAGCTCAGCATCACTATCCCGAATGGGAATCTAACCCGCAACCCTGTTGCTCAGAGCTTGCACTCTTGAGCATGCTCCTAACTGACTGAGCTACTCGGTTGTCCCAAAACATTTTCAAAGGTATGACAGTGTATTTTGAGTTCTTGGTTAGGTAATTAATAGCTCTATTAGTTCTGGGCTTATTTCTGAAGATTTAGTTTTTCCTCTGATTGGACCATTTTTTATGTTATTTTGTATGTCTTGTGATGTTTTGTTGAGGCTTTGGAGAAGAAACAGCCACCATCCCAGGCTGTGTGGACCTGCTTTGTACTAGAGAACACACATAGCAGGCAGCAGAGTTTGAAGTTCTTATGCCTATCAAACCGGTTCTACGAATGTGTATTCTCTGTGTTTTTTCCATGTAATTTTCCGGTTTGAAATGTTATTTGTTTCCTCTTTAGGGGCAGTGTTATATTCCTATCCGTGATGATTGTCTTCAGTACTGCGCTCTTTGTGGTGTTTGAACTATTACTTACCATTTGCACTGCCATTTCCTTAGCACTTGGTGTCATGCAGAAAATAAACGAGACCTTCAGGCAGCTGCAAAAAGCGAGTCCATTGGTTACGAAGTTCACTCATCTTTGTTTCTCCGGAGAAGGTTTCCATTGGAGTTTTCTCACAACATTTCCATGTGTGCCATGGAGGGTGCACAGCAATGTTGGCAAATGTTAACAACTTTTCTTCCCTCTTTGATGTGACTCTTTCATGTGCTTTGCTTTCCTCAACATGGTTTCTGAATACTCAGCAAGCTAATTAGGTCAGTAATTGTTGCTAAGTTTATGTCTCCATGGAGCATGGCAGTTTTGGTGTTTCCTCTTATGCCGTCCGGTTCAGTCCTTAATCAGTATTATTATTATTATTATTATTATTATTATTATGATTATTATTAAAAGGAATGGACTTTTTATTTATTTTTTCTTTCTTATTTTTTTTAGATTTTTTTTTTTAATTGGGGAATTGGGGGGATGGGAATAGCACTGGGGAATTGGGGAAGGGAAACAGACAGGTTGCTGTCGTTTTGTTCTTCAGTCTAGTTGTGGAGGACGTTGCTTCACTGGCCCAAGTTGGCATCATCATTGTGCTCTTCCCAGGAGAGGCAGATCAGTCGCCGGCTTCTGGATGGCCGCTCACTGCGGCTGCAGGCCACTCATGCTGGCTGCTGGCTACATACAGTAGCCCATGGCAACCCACTGCCACAGGGGCTTCAGCCTACGCTATCGCTGGCGACTCACGGCTCCAGGTTGAGCTGTTGTTCAGCATCTTAGCTGTGGAGGGCAGTGTCACTGCCCTCATATGTGGGATCCGAACCGGGGCCCTCTGGCGTCCCAAGCCAGTTCTTAACCATCGCGCCACTCGGCCGGCCCAATCAGTATTAAACTTGTATTTTAGAATTGAAAGTATATTCATTGGTGGGTAGTAAGAGTGAAAATGTATTCGGTGTCTTTCAGCTCTGTCTTCTGAGGACACCTTGGACTTGTTGCCAAACCCAGGAATGGAGCATTCATTCCACAAAATGCTACTGGTAAGATATGGAAGGTGCGGCCTTGACAGTCTGCACTTAATGAAAGCGTGGGAATATGAGGGGAGTGTGAAGTGCTGAAGGATGTTATTATTGACATAACCAAACTGGGACAGTTACTCAGGTAAAATCCCTATGGCTTAAAGATACAAATATATAAGAAATGTGAAACCCTGCATGTTAAGGCAGTTTCATTAGCACTACAATTATTTCTGAATATAAACATATAAAACAATTTATTAAAGATATATATTCTTTGAAACGAAATGCGGAATGTATGGGAAGTTATGTAACTCATGGTGAAATAATCATTTGAATTATTTAAAATGTAGGAGTAGATTAAACTCAAGCATTTAAAAATCAGAGATTTAAAAATGAAGTTACAAATTCAAATTGTGATCCATTTTACAATTGCTTAATCAGGCTTTCATTGTTCTTTCACGAAGAAACAGTCTTCCTTTGTTCCAAATTCCGTAATTTTTGATAAATGTGGGAGGATATTTATAGAAGCATCATGGTTCCATAGCTAGCATGGGTAATGGGGAAAAACTTTACCTGTTTAATGAAATTAGAGTCCTCACTGAAGTCGTTTCTGTCTTTGTTGATTACCAGAGTACGTGTGATGATGAGAGAAGTTACCAATTCAGTGAATCCTGTAAAAACTTTAAACAGAGGTCAGATCCTAATAAGCATCAGAGTTTTCAGTTTGTAGAGAACCAGCGTGCACATGGGAAAGTCTTTCATGAAAGCTCAAATCTTACACATCGGAATAGTTATATTGTAAAGAACTCAAACAAACATAGTGAATATGATCAGTCTTTGAACCAAACTGTACATCTTACCAAACATGAGAATATTCATCCTCAGGAGGAACCTTACAAATGTGTAACGTGTGGGAGAGTTTTTAGTCGATTATCCAGTCTCAACGGACATAGGAAAATCCATACTAGAG
This sequence comes from Hipposideros larvatus, assembly GCA_031876335.1. Lineage (NCBI taxonomy): Eukaryota > Metazoa > Chordata > Mammalia > Chiroptera > Hipposideridae > Hipposideros > Hipposideros larvatus. Next base: position 946,475 of record JAVKSA010000061.1, read on the forward strand.
TAAAAGGCTTACAAATATAGAGAATGTGACAAAACCTTTCTTTGGCGTTCCAATCTTACCAGATATGAGAAACTGCATACTGGAGTCTCTACAAATGTAGAGACTGCGGTAGACCTTTTAATTCGCTTTCATCTTTTATTAAACATGAGTCAGTCCATAGTGGAGAGAAGCCTTACAAATGTAGAGAATGTGGTAAAGCCTTTACTCGGCGCTCAAGTGTTGCTGTACATATGAGAATTCATACTGGAGAGAAGCCTTACAAATGTAGAGAATGTGGTAAAGCCTTTACTTGGCACTCAAGTCTTGCTCTCCATGAATTAATCCATAGTGGAGAGAAGCCTTACAAATGTAGAGGATGTGGTAAAGCCTTTACCTACAACACAAATCTTTCTGTACATATGAGAATTCATACTGGAGAGAAGCCTTACCAATGTACAGAATGTGGTAAAGCCTTTACTACGTGCTCACATCTTAGTAAACATGAGTTAATCCATAGTGGAGAGAAGCCTTACAAATGTAGAGAATGTGGTAAAGCCTTTATTCAGTGCTCAAGTCTTGCTGTACATATGAGAATTCATACTGGAGAGAAGCCTTACAAATGTAGAGAATGTGGTAAAGCCTTTACTCATAGCTCAAGTGTTGCTGTACATATGAGAATTCATACTGGAGCGAAGCCTTTCAAATGTAAAGAATGTGGTAAAGCCTTCCACCTGTGCTCTATACTTACAAAATATGAGAGAATTCATACCAGCGAGAAGCCTTCCAAATGTAAATAACATGGTAAATATAGCCTTTACTCAGCGTTCATTTCTTACTAGGCATGAGAGAATGCATACTGGAGAGAAGCCTTACAAATGTGAAAAATGTAGCCATTAGTCACCATTTAGAATTTACTCAACAAATGAAACTTGATAATGGAGAGAAACCATAAAACTGAAGAATCCAAGAAATCCTGTAGCTGGACCTACAGCCTCACTCAATATCAGAGAATGCTTACTGCAGAGAAATCAACATTCAAAATAAATGATGAAAAGCCTGTGTTCAAAATACAAACTTGAGGAAGTCCACATAATTCATGTTCCAAAGTGACTTTAAAGATGTAAAATAATGTGAGGAAATGTTTAATCGACAATGAAATCTGAAATATTACAGAATTGACATTGCAAATTAGTAAAGAACAGTTTGCATATATTATTTCAAATCAGAATACATATAGTGAAAAAGCAAATGTTAAAAAAACTTGTGAACATGCTTGAAAGTGTCATGGGGCTGGATATTGGAAAGGTACAATTATTTACAATCAGTCTTTATATTTTGATAGTACTTGAGGTTTTTGGGAAAGGAAATATTAATGTGATCTCACTGTGAAGTCCCTCAATGCTATGTTTTTTTACTCATGTGTGTGAATCATGGGTTTTTTGTTGTTGTCTCTAGTATCTAAGAGCCCATGTATGTTGGGTGGGATTCACTCAGAAATACTTTTCCCTGGAAGACTGAGGGCACTGTAATACACAATGTACGATGAAAATCTAAATGGAGATGCTGTTTGGTTGACTTAGAATGTTGATGTAAGTCACTGTGAACTAGGTGTTCAGGGCATCATTCTCTGCATTAATGTGAGACAGGAACATTCTGAATGGTAATTAGTTTTTCCAATTCCTCTTTAAGGAAAATTAGGTGGTGGCATTTGAAACCCTGATGTGTCTTTGTAGTAGCCATAAATGGGGGTCATAAATGTTACCAGATGAGGTTGAAATAAAGAGGTGTTCAGAGATATGTAGGAAGGACAGACAACTTATGCCTAAGTGCATAAATTATTGTACATTGTTTCCTAAACAAGGAGCCTCAGTCTTCAAACTCATGGAAAACAGAGTTGTAAGGTCATTATATCAAAACAACCAGAATGCTTCTTAAATGCTTGTTATCTATATTTTGTGCATGGATCCTACAAGTGGTTTGCCATGCTTTATTTAGACTGTGTTTGAACTTCTATTTACATTAATAATAAAGCGAATGATTTTTAATGTATTAATACTTGTGTGTAATGAATGACTTGTTATCCTGCCACCAACGTTGACCTCTCCCACCTTAGTCATGTTTGGAATCAACAATTCAGTATTTGGTGATGCAACGGAATGACAGCACTAGTAATCCTTTCCCCGAGGTTTTCATTTGCAAATAGAAAGAGAACCTTGCTGTCTAGAGTGCCAAAGAAAGACTATTTAAACTAAAGTAAAGGTTAGCAGACATGGGAGCTACATATGGCTTGAAATGTGCTTGAAGCAGCCATTTTCTTGTGGTTACATTCCTATCATAATTCACTTTCCCCTAATGATAACAGGATAGATGATGAGGTCATCCCTCTGCATCAGGCAGCCGAGACTAATTTGTCCCATCACAGATGGTGTTACCTTCATCCAGTTGATTCAGGTCTTGTGTGCCCCATTTCTCTATGATATTAACAGTTTTCCTGTTTTCACTAATAAGCATTTGGGGGTGTTTACTGAGTGTGTGTATAAAGAACATTTATTCTAGAAACTCCTTTTGAGTTTGTCTGCTTGATTTTGCTTTAGACCATCAAGACTCTGATCTTTGTTTATTAGAGATACTGGTTTTACAACTGGAGGTTCTAAGTCACTCTGGCCTCAGTCCTGTAAGATTCCCTTTTATTTGAAATGCATGTCTGACAGATTCATACTCTTCTTCAAGTCTTTGTCCTATTTGCAGAAGAAAAAAAAATGAGAGTAATATAGTAAATGGATGTTTGGGTGTCTGCAAAATCTAACATATAATTGAGCACAGTAATAACTAAACATGTTTCAGTAATGTCTGCACTCAGAAGTAGCTTTTACATGAGTTTACATCTTTGAGTATATTGTTCCCCATATTATTTTTAAACCCCTCAAAAAACTTCATTCACAAATAGATGGATAAGTTTCTGCAATTGAAAATATTTCTGGGCTGGCCAAGTGGGGCGTTGGTTAAGAGTTGGCTTGGGATGCCAGCTATGAGCAGCAGGGCCCCGGTTCGAATCCCACATATGTGGGCCAGTGATGCTGCTCCCTGTACATCTAAGATGGTGAACAACAGCTTGAATGGACCTGGGCTGACATGAGTCGCCGGCAACGGAGTAGGCTGCAGTGGGGCTGGCCGGCAGCAGATGTGAGCTCTCGTGAGCTACTGTGATCCGCCGTGAGCGGTCATCCATTGGCTGGCAAGTGACTTCCTCACCTGTGAAAAGCGCAATGATAATACGAACATGGACCAGAGAAACGACGTCCTCTACAACTAGACTGAAGAAGAAAAAGACAGCAACTTGTCTGTTCCTCTTCCCTGATTCCCCAATGCTGTTCCTGTCCCCCAATTTCCCAATAAAATTTTTTAAAAGAATGAATTTTTTCATTTCAGTGACATTGAAATTTTTCCACTGTGTTATTTTTGCCCTTTACATAGTTACTTTTCAGGGAGATGGATGTTTGCCTAAAATATAAAAGTTGTTTGATTAATTCCATTTTGGACCTTCGTGATTCCATTGCTCTTTTCAGTTACAAAATCTGCTATGATAATTTGTTGATGGTTTTCTCTGAATATTAGCCTTGTATGCGTCTTTGTTGTAGATAAATTCTAGGTCAGAAAAGCTAGGTTAAATCCCAGGTCTTAGTGTTGACGCGATGATGAGACAAGCAAAGTTAACAGGAGTGAGCTTTTGAGTTGGCAGGAATGGGCTTAAAAGTAACTGGTTGGCTCTGAATGCCCTGGCTAGCACTGTAGCTGCATGCTAACAAGCACCCTACATCCTCCATGGAAAAATATAACTTCAGATAAACACAAACCCGCCACAGCTGTCTCCATCAGACTGCCCTTGCGAACTCGTTTTACCAGTGTTTCTGTTACCCCTGTGTCTAGGCAGGCATCCCAATCAGACACCGGCCTGGCAAAACTCCCTTTGCCAGTATTTCTCTTCCAAAAATATCTCTCTACCTGACTTTCCACAAAAGGTTTTTGCTCTTCTACTTCGTAGTGTCTTGTGAACTCCTTCACATTCTGTGAATGACCAGGAGTTAATTCTACGCCAATACACTGGATATTGGAAAACATAAAAGAAAGATAATATTTCTCTCATAGACTTTTTTGTAGTTTATGCATTACTATTAGAAAAAGTTAGAATGCTGTCTAACTGTTCATAAAAGATAGTGTTTGTGAAGGAATGGTCTGCCATTATTGCTATTACAAAAGAACCTTTTATTTCTGTGAAGCTCTTTCCAAGTCATTTATCAGGTCTTGCCATGTGTTTTAGCGCTTTGATATAAAAAAAGTGGCGCTGGGACCAAAGGCATTAGCATGAGTGGCCAGCATGTTAGAAATGCCGAAACTTAGGCCCCATTTCACAACTACTAGATCGGGACCTGCATTGAAATAAGATCTTGTGTTCATTGCTATGCTCGTTCTAATTTGAGAAATATGCTTGAAATTCACCACAAGTTGCCTGTATGGGATCCACACACTCAAAAATATATGTGCCTGTGTTCATGCTTTAATTACATATTTTATCTTCATCAAAGTATATTATCTAAAGGGGGGTTTTACATCATGTCTTTAGCTTTCTTATAGAAAATATTACAGAATTTTACCATGCGGAAAATAATTTTATATCTCAGGCACTCACCAGAGTCAGAACCACTTCTCTTAACTCTCTGTTTTCATCTTTGGTCAAGTTACCAACTGTGTTTATAGCCGCTTGGTAAAGGTGTTATTTACTGCAGGGACTGTGATGTTGAGGGATGTGTTCTTAGAATTCTCTCAGGAGGAGTAGGAATGCCTGGGCCTCTCAGTGGGATTTATACATGGACGTGTTATTGGAGAACTCCAGTAACCTGGTCTCCCTGTGTGAGGAGAACTTACTTCCAGATGTCCTACGCCACGCACAGGGTTCAGTTACTTTGATTTATACAGCGTCTCTTGGGAGATTCTGCTTTAAATGACTGAATCTGTGACCCTCTTTGAAGAAAGTTATTTGGGGTTTGTTCGTGTAAAATCTTCATAATGTTTTATCTTTTTTTTTTTTTAAATCGGGGAATTAGGGAAGGGAACAGTGTTGGGGAATTGGGGAGGAAGACCTGCCAAGTTGTTGTTCAATCTTAGTTGTGGAGGGCTCCTGACACGACCTGGCTTCCTGTCGGCAACTCGTGGCCTCTAAGATCAAGGTGCTGTGTTACAATCTTAGTTGCAGGTCGGCGTAGCCACCATCCTATGCGGGACTTAAACCAGCAGCCTTGTTGTTAAGAGCGCATGCTCTATCCACTGAGATCCGGGCAACAGCTCAGCTGAAGGTGCCGAGTTCAGTGTTAGTTGTGGGCAGGCATAGCCCACCATTGAACTGGCAGCCTTGTTAGGAGCACGTGCTCTCACCAGCTGAGCCATCCTGCCACCTGTTGGCAGCTCAGTAGCAGCTCAGTTCTGGTGCTGCCTCACTGGCCCATGTGGGAATGAAACCAGCAACCTTGGTTTTATGAGCACTGTACTCTAACCAACTGAGCCAACGGCTGCCCCCACCTTACACTTTTTAGAATTGCTATTATTGATAAGGTCAGTAATAGCAAGTGTTAGAGAGGTTGTGGAGAAAACAGAACCCTCATACACTGCTGATGGGGATGTAAATTGGTACAGCCACTATGGAAAACAGTATGGAAATTCCTCAAAAATTTTAGAATAGGATTATGTGAACTAGCAATCCCTCTTCTGGAGATCTACCCTCCAAATCTAAAACATTTGTCTATAATGACCCATGTACCCCTGTGTTCATTGCAGCGTTATTCACAGTGGCCAAGACATGGAAACAACTATAATGTCCTTCAGGAGATGACTGGCTAAAGAAGATGTGATACATAATAAAATGCAATAAGAAAAGTTAAAGTAACTGCCATTTTTGAGAACATTGATGGTTCTTGAGATTCTCATGCTAAGCAAACTAAGGCAGAAAAAGTCAAGAAGTATCTAATTTCCGTCATGTGGGATATAAACTGAAAGAAATAAAAAAGGTGAACAAACAAAAAGTCATAGAGACAAGAGTTAATGGTTTCCAGAGGGTAAAGGGGTAGGGAGGAGGTAGAAGAGGGTAAATTGTGTCAAATAGATGGTGATGGAAGATTTGACTTTGGGTGGAAACACGTAATGCAATATACATAGGATGTATTGTATATGATTAGACACTTGAAACCTATATAAGTTTATCAACCAGTGTTACACCAATAAATTTAATGAAAATAAAACTAATTATGTATTATCCCTTAGAACCATTATCCCTTAAGAACTATCCCTTAGTTCTAAAACTGAACTTCCTACTGTGTTATAAATGATTCCTATTTGGGGGTCAGAAAGACACCGATTCAGTTTAACTTCAGATGCCTTTATAAAATCAGGCAGAGCCAGTTTTCACTATCAGTCTTTTTTCCAGAGTTTTTTGGATATTTGTTCACATCAATATATCAGTACGTATGTAGTCTCTTTAACTTTTTTTATTATTATTGGGAAATTGGTGGAGGGGAACCAGGTTGGGGAATTAGGGAAGGGAAACAGACAAATTGCTGTCCTTTTGTTCTGCAGTCTAGTTTTGGAGGACATTGCTTCACTGGCCCATGTTGGTATTATCATTGCGCTCTTCCCAGATGAGGCAGATCAGTCGCCGGCCTCTGGACGGCCGCTCACAGCGGCTCTTGGCAGCTCACACTGGCTACCAGCTGCTCACCCTGGCTGTTGGCAACACACGGTAGCTTATGGCATCCCACTGCAGCAGAGGCTGCAGTCTATGCTGTCTCCAGCGACTCATGGCAGCCCAGGTCCAGGGTGAGCTTTTGTTCACCATCTTAGCTGTAGAGGGCAGTGTCACTGGCCCTCATGTGAGATCTGGACTGGGGCCCTGCTGCTCAGAACTGGCGTCCCAAGCCAGCTCTTAACCAACGTGCCACTCGTGCGGCCCACCCTTAATAATTTTTAACGTGAAATATACAGGTTGATATATCCTATCCTGTCTGCTGTGGAATTTCTGAAGATGGTGCTGGTAGGATTTTGGATCAACCAGATCATAACTGTACATGCTACAGAAATTTCGAGAGCCGGCCGAGTGGCGAATTGGTTAAGAGCTGACTTGGGTTGCCAAAGGGCCCCGGTTCGGATCCCACATATGAGGGCCAGTGACACTGCACTCTGCAGCTAAGATGCTGAACAACAGCTCAACCTGGTGCTGGTTTGCCGTGAGTCACCTGGGACTGTGTAGGCTGCAGCCCCTGCTGCAGTGGGTTGCCATGGACTACCGTGTGTAGCCAGCAGCCAGCGTGAGCAGTAGTCCAGAAGCCAGCACTGATCTGCATCGCCAGGGAAGAGCGCAATGATGGTGCCAACTTGGGCCAGTGAAGCACAACTAGACTCCACAACTAGTGTGCAGAACAAAAGGACAGCAACTTGTCTGTTCCCCTTCCCCCAATTCCCTAGCGCTGTTCCCATCCCACAATTACCCAATTAAAAAAAAAATTTCGAAAATGTTTCCCATAAAGGGCATTCTTCTGGTTTCCTTAGAACTGGTACCAGTTTCTGAAACCTTTAAAGTGTTGTTTTTTTTCCTAACATTTTACTGGTTTTATTATTTCAATGAAATGCTTGGACTCAAATAAATTGAAACTTTGGAAGAGAAATTGCTATTGGCCCAGAAAACAAAGAACCATCCCCCACTTTGCCCAGGCTCCCGGGGCTGAGCTCACTTCCCCTGAGCTCTGCTGTTGCACACAGACTGATTTGCCATTTCTCTAGATGAAATCTTGCACATGTAGCAAGAAGAGAAACCATACTTCATGGCAGATGGTAAATGCTAGGTATTGCCCTAACAATTATTAAGGATAGAAAAGAGGTTGTTGGATATTCATTTATTGAGTTTACTTTAGGGCTTGTATTACAGAGAATATACTTCCCTCCCCAATGCCCTTAGAAATATTGCAAAGTTAATTATTTAGATGAAGAGAAATACCAATGTCTTGTGGAGACTGTATATTTTACATGCTTTGTAATCCACACGTGACAGAACTTTCAGAAAAAAACAAACAAAAAAGATTAAATATATTACAATTTTAAAATAATAAATTTTCTAATTACTCTCATGGAAAATATAAGGATTTTGAAATTACATTATATTTATGTATTATTTAACTAAGTGTATTATGATGTGAGCAAGTTTTCTCAAAGGCATTTGAAGGTAATATATTTCAAGGGTTGAATACAACAGATATCTTATAAATGCAATTAATAATAAATTTTCAAAAAGTTACTTTCTTTAAAGCAATACTTAATGACCTTAAATTATCCTATGCCTTAGTCCTTCACGTCTCATGTCCCAGGTCTCCTGTTAAGACAGCATAAGGACTTTGGCTAGCGGTGGAGAAAATGCCAGATGGCCAGGAGGAACCTGTGATATGCAGACCACAAGAATGCCACGACCCCATCTCCCCAAAGCAAAAATGTAGTAGTTGCTGATTATTGTCTCCTTTCCATCTTTTACTTCCATACAGTAAAAGGTTTGACCACTCTACCACGTTTCTGTGGTAGCGATACTGACTACTGCACCATCTTATCCCCAGAGTGCAGGAGTGAACATGGTTATGAGGCAACATAGCCGGTTAAGGATGCCTGTGTTTTTCAAATGGCCCATTGTTTTCAAAGAGCCCACCTTTTCCCAGAAGCCCGTTTTGTTTCCAGCTTATAAAAGCAGCCAGGCAGAGCCAGCCCCTGAGTCAATTTGGAGGACATTTCTCTCCTTTGTGCTGCCAAACTTGTGCTCAAGCATCAACTTAATAAAATGTGTCTTGAAAATTTCTTGGGTTTTCTCTGGGTTTCTATTTTGGGGAACTCAAGAACCCCAATGCCAGTAACACTCTTCCTACAAAAATTTATGGAACTGAGCTGTGTTGGGTCTTGGCGTCCTTGGTGAATGGGGAATAGAAAAGGAAAGGCTGTTCTGTTGGTGTCAGTATGAAATTGCCTATTCTACTCAGGGAGAGCTTTGTATTTCACATTCTAGTCCGTAATCCCTACAGACAGCTGCAGTTCTAGCTAAATGAAAGTGCTTACATTAATTCTAACTGCAGAAAGGTTCCTGGATCCCATCCCCTCCCCACATCTACCCCCTCACCGAGATGCTAGTTTCCTCCGAGTTGCTTTAGCCTTAGTATCTGTACTTGCGTGCAACCAGCAGGGAAAAACAGCTTTTGACATCAACCGTTTTCAACTTGTTGAGAGGAAAACATGTTAGTTACCAACACAAGTGACTTATAGACTCTAAGCTTTTACCTTAAAACTTGCACATAGCTGAAAGGTCCGCGGAGGAGTCAAAGTCTGAGGCACATGTCGAAACCAAGGAGCTTTATTTGCCTGTCGGGGCTGAGCCTAAAACTGGCATCGTGCCCCTGCAGGCACCTGCGGGAGGTTTTATAGGGTAAGCGATAGGGGAAGTAATTGCAAGCATACATGAGCAGTTATAATTGCAGAACAGGTATTGCTGCAGAAATTTTCCATTGACCTTTACAGTTCTGCTAGTTGTCTTGTTTCTATCAGGAAACCTGTGGTCAGGTGCTGGTTATTTTTACCCAAGAAGAAGTCTGGCATCTTCTACAGCACGGTGGGGGTGGGGGTTTCCTCAACCCTGGTGACCCCAACCATTCCAGTCTTTGTTTGCTATAATTGTTGAGGAGAGGGGGCCCAGTGTCTTTCTCCTGGAGCTACTTCCTGCTGTGAGGGAACTGAGTAGGGGCTATGGTGAAGGCTGGGTGTAGGGTGGTCACTGGGCCCGGAGGACAGGTGGCGATAGTGAGGAGCAGCATGTCTTTCACTGTATATTGGTGAAGGCCTGAAGACGGTCCTGGAGAAAGCGAGTTAAGAGGCATAACAGGCAGGGGCCGAATGCTACGGTTAAAAACAGAAAGGTTAGAGGTCCAATTAAAGGGAGGAGCCAGGAGGCCCAATGGGTGGTCAGCCAAGAGCCCCACTGGGTTTGTCTGGCTCAGATTCTTTGTGCGTGGTCTCTGAGTTTTTGTGCTGCATCTCTAATCCAGACTGAGATAAAAGCATCATTGTTCATCAAGTAACAGGCAAAGTCCTCCTTTTTCCGCAGGTAGGGTCTAATCCTTGCTTATTTTGCATGACCACAGCCAGGGAGTCAAATTGGTCATGGAGGTTGACTAGGGTATGTGCAATCTCATCGAGGGAGCTTTGGAGGTTTTCCGATAGGGCCTGAAAGTAAGAAAGGGAAGCTCCCAGGCCTCCTGCCCCAAGGCTCACCCCCGTGATTACTCCTAGAGCAGCTAAAAGTGGGATCACCTGGACTGTCCGCTTCTGTCTAACCTTTTGGGTCCTTGGGATCAGGAAGGGGAGATTTGGGGGAGCCAGCTCAATAGTGGGAGTGAGGTGTACGAGGGTACAGGTCCCTGTCCAGTTGGTGGGTAGGCAGAGATAGGTATTGGTCCTGCACAGGAAGAAGACTCCCGTTTCGAGTAACAGGCCGATATGTGTATGGAAAAGAGGTGAAGAAAGAGGATATTGTGTGCTGGACGTACATTCGGTGCTCCAAATACCAAGGGAGGAAGAGAAGGAAACCCCTATCGGGTTATGGAGGTTCTATTGCACTTGAGTGAGGTGGGGGATATCCAAGGCGTGAAAGTAAGTGAAGGATATGAGCAATTCAGGGAGGAAGCCTGTACTGATGGACGCGCCGTGAACTGTAATGGTTTTATGAAGAGGCCATTGGACTGGGGAGAGACCTGATAGTCTACTCCCTGGTTTTGCCAATCTTTGGGATGGTGGATTGTAAGAGTGAGGTTGCATTGGTCCCATGGAATCTGTTTGATAGGAACTTGGCCATTGGAGCTGGTAAAGCAGAGTGGAGCCTTAGCGATTACGGAGGTATCCCAGGTGACTGGTCCATGATCTGGCGGGGTTGTCGGGTCCTGGGTTTTGAAGGTATTTCTGAAATAGAAGGGAGACCCTGTTGGGTGCTGCAGTGGAATCGTAACCAAAGAGGGTATCAGCTCGCTCAAAGAAGGTGGCACCCTTCTGGACTGTGAATGTCAGTCGGGTGGTGAGCCCAGAGGTTGTGGCTAGAGGAATGGGCAGAGCCACGTAGGCTGAAGAGGAGAGAGAGAGAGAGAGAGAGACATGCCCAGCAGTTAGAGGCTAGGGAAGAATTGGCAGAGTACAGTAGGGACTGAGTGAGACTGACAGTCCGCTTTAGGTGGGTTGCGGTGAGGAAGGCTGGGAGAGGCCATTCCCCGCTTCCAGGAATCAGGGAAAGCCAGAAAATAATGAATCTGAATCGGAGGGAGGATGTTGTGTAGGTCTTGTCCCTGAGTGACCTCCCCGTAAGGGTCTATTAGGTGACTGATTAAGTCCCATGAGTAATTAAATTCCCCTGAAGATGTGCAATGAAGAGCTGTACAAGAACTTGGTGACAAAGGTTAAGGGGGATGGTAGAGAGTACCTCTAGGATCTGATAGGAGACACCTATGGGGAAGCCATCGGGCTGGGGTCCTTGGTACCCGATGTAGGGGCCGTGGGAGCAAATAGGGTTCTGGAAAGCCTGACACGGACACAGGTTACCACTCATAGGGCCGCTTCTTCAGGGATGGTGGTGAGTCGGACTTTGGTCGGCCCCAGGAGAGTACTGGAGTATCTCAGCGACCGGTCCTGGGGGTGGGATTCTGGATGGGGGGCCTTTGGTCCGGTTTCAGTTTTCTTCAACCTTTTGTGTTAGGAGGGGTAAGATCTCTAATGAGAGCGGTTCTATCTGCCGTGATGGCCCTCTGGGTGGGGGACAGTTGAGTTCCTAAGTAGGTGACAGTTGGAGTAGACAGCTGGGCCTTGGTGGAAGATACATGGTATTCTTTAGAAGCTAGGAAATTTAGTAAGGAGACTGCGTGTCAGACGGATGGGGTGGTTGAGTATCGGAGCCAGCCGATATCTCGAACAGTCCTGAAGGGGGGCGTTAGGATTGAAAAAAGAGACAGAAGAGAGAGAGTTACCGGGAGGACTCCAGTAAATACTGAAGCCCCGAGTTTATTTCACATAGCATATTTAAGGGAGGCATTACGTGCATACAAAGTATTAGATCATACAATTACATATAATTCACAATATCACCCTCTGTCCCTGTTCTGTCCCTATTAGATAAGCAACATCTCCTGCTAGCTAAGCAGTTATACTAAGTATTCATTCTCAAAGCTGTAACTGCGCCTGGCTCCTTGTTCTCAAGAACTTGCTGTTCTTACCAGACTATCAGGATCTGCACAGGCATTTGCTTAGGCTGCAGAAAGTATCTAGTAGCAAGCAGCTCTCAAGGCTGCAGCAAGTAGCAGGCAGCTCTCAGCAGCTCTCATGGCTCCCAACATCTCCCCCTTTTTTATTTATTAAAGCTCACCTCTACCCAAGGTGAGAGCAAGCGACTGTGTCTGTCTTAGGCATCTTTTTTAGGTTCCACCCTTACTCGTCATGGGCAATTGGTCTTCTGGCGACCAGGGCCTGTCTTAGGTTGGATGGACTATAGTAGATCTTACCCGTCGTTGGCTAACCAGCCCTCGCTACAGGGAAGACAGGTGTGGGTGCCATGCGCTGTCTACGGCTGAGTTCTAAGCTTTAGCTCATGTAGTTAGGATCGCACATCCAGAAAACTAGACAATACTTTCTAATGAGTATAGGTAAAAGGCATAACAGTAAGAGAACACAAGCGCCTATAACTAAAACTGTGGTTGCCAATTGAGTAAATGATCCTAGGGATGGCAGAGATCTCTTAAGATTCTTTAAAAATGTCTCCGCAGCTTGAGCTGCATCGAACTTTGGAGGTTTAGCTGTTCTCAGCTCCTGAATCTCCCTGTGTAACAGAATAAGATCCAAAGAAACATTAGTATTGTGCCATACTCCTTGGAGGTGTTTTTGTACCTTTTTCCAATTAGCCTGACTCTCATTATATTGCTTTTCTGTAACACAGATCCAATGAAATTCTGTATGACACTCCAAATGAGATCTGACCTTTATACTTTGAATCTTATCACCCAAATAATGGACCGTATTGTATAAAGTATTTATTTTTTGTTTTAATTTCTCATTTATGTTTTTTTGAGTTTCTAGAGCTAAAGTAACATTCTTAGAAAGGTTATTAACATAATGTGCATTTTGAACAGTTTGTGAAAGAGTTACAGCAGCAGTAGCAGCAGTTGTAATAACAGTCACTAAAGCCATTATTTCAGTAATCAAAAGTCCTATAAATTTTTTTGGTCTACTTAAAGTATATTTCATTTCTTTAAAAATCTGTAAACTCCTCTCAGCATACCATGGTCCCATAACATTAACAGGAACTATAATGAAAGATGATTGATTAAGTATTATAATACGGGTCCCAAGCGGTACCCACAAGACAAAATTTGTTAAAACACAATTATAACAAGATACATTAAACCTGTTTTCTTTTGGGTGGATAATAACATTCCCAATCAAAAGTACATAAGGGGATGGAACACAAGTAGATACATTAACAGGTTTAACAGACGTAGTCCAGTCTCTAGTCCCATTTTTTCTGACACATACATGATTGCAGGGAGTACCTGATTTACAGAACTCAACCATCTGGATAATTTCACCCATTGCCCCCCGCAAGTCTCCAAAGTGAGTTTTGTTGATATTGTGTATCAGAGCGCCATAGTCCAGAGGCCAGTCCTCCGGCCCAACTTGTTAGATTACTTTGTGACCAGTCAATGATATATCGACCTGTCCCAGGGATGTCATATCGGACGGGGCTGTTTCCATGACAGTCTCTCCATGGGACAGCTTCAGTGTCAAGTCCCAACTTCCGACCACAAGGCGAATGTGACTGAGGAACAGGTAGATTTATCTTCTCTCCTCCAGACCAATCACCTAACAAATTAAGGCGAACAGTCCATCCAACCAGGGAGTCATTAGTATGCATAGTGACACAGGAGCTACGCAAACATCCAGTGGCTGACACATTTTTAACAATACAGATAGGCAATTCTACTCCCAAGCCACTGTAATTGCAATTTCTTTCCGTTTGTCATTTCAAATGACCACTAGATGGCAGACCTAAAGTATTGGTGTCATTAACATAGACTGGAATCTCGGGGCTCTCCCATACAGTTGGATGGAGAATAGGCGGATCCGGTACATAGGCCCAATACGTCTCCCCTGGAGCCATCAGGGGACATTTCATCAGTGTCAGCAGCAGGAGTATTATTGTGGGTCTGAGGGGTTTCTGCGAAATGGACCAATATCTTCGGAAGCCACCTGGCACTGTCTGCATCCTGTGGAAAAATACAAACATGCCCTCATCCCCAAATTAACACTGGTCAGGGCCATTTCATGTACCCGAGAGTGGGTCCTTCCATCGCACCTGAGCGTAAGTGCTCTGTGTGGTAGGGTGCCAGAATCGCTCCGCTGCAGAGCGTCCATGAGCATCAAATATTAAAAAATTCAAAACAAAAAGAGCATGATGTAAAGAATTTTGAGGTGACACGACGTATAACTCCCCCTTTTTTATTTTGTTCAATTGAGTCTTCAGGGAGCCATGAGCTTTTTTAACAATAACTTTTCCCTGAGGATTATTAGGAATTTTAGTTTTATGAGTAATAAGAAAGTTAGTACAAAATTTTTGAAATGCCTGGCTAGTATAGCTAGAGCCGTTGTTTGTTTTTAACATTTGGGGAATATCTATAGCAGAGAAACATTTTAAGTAGTGTGTTATGATATGTTTTGTGGCCTCTCCTGCTTGAGCATTGGCCATTAGAAATCCCGAAAAGATGTCTATAGTAACATGCATATATTTAACTTTACCAAATTTAGGGAAATGAGTCACATCCATTTGTCATGATTGATTAGGTTTTACACCTTTGCGGATAACTTTATAGTGAGGAACAGATTGGTGTTGAGAACAGTGAGAGTATTGTTTTACAATCTGTTGTGTAGTTTTCCGAGTAATATGAAACTTGACGTCGACTGGTGTTATTTTGGTGATGTATAGTATGTGACTGTTGAGTTTGTTGTAGGGCTGATAAACAAATTAACTTAGTAGTCTTATCTGCGGCAGTGTTACCTGCCGCTAGAGGGCCTGGCAAATTAGAATGAGTCCGAATGTGACCGATATAACACGGTTGTGTTTTTTGGCATATAGCCTTTCGGATGTTTTGAAAAAGCTGTTGAATCTGTCCATTAATTGTTTTTACATTTGTTACTGTCTCCAGACACTGGAGGGCTTTAGTAATATAACAGTTATCAGTGTATAAATTAAATTTTTGGAATTGTATAACTTCAAAAACCATAGCAACGGCTTTAAGTTTTATTACTTGTGCTGATGCTGGAGGGCCCTGTAGAGTATACGTGATACCTGTAATAACATAACTGGCCCGCCCATTAGAAGACCCATCAGTAAATACTGTAGGCGTAGAAGGAATGGGCTGTTCTCTAACAACCTTTGGAAAAATGAATTCATGTCTCAATGTAAACTGTAACATTTTATCACTTGGATAGTGATTATTAATTTTTCCTGTAAAGTTGGCAAATGCTATAATCCAAGCATCTGAATTTTGAAATAGTCAGTCAGTTTGTATTTTTGTGAAAGGTATGTCAATGCTTTGAGGCTCTGCTCCAAAATATTTATTAGATTTAACCTTAGATAATTGTACTAAAGCCGTTACAGTTTTATGATATGGAGTAAGTACACGAACAGGGGACACTGGCAAATGCATCCATAGGAGAGGGCCATGTTGCCATAAAACGGCCGTAGGAGTATGAGTAGTAGCTAAAATGTACGCTTCCCAAGGCTCAGCATAATTTAGATAAGTTATTTGTTGTTTTTTAATAGTTGTTTTTACTAGCTGTAAAGCCCGTCGACCCTTCTCAGTGAGTTGTCTAGGTGAGGTAGGATTTGTATCACCTTTCAAGATATCAAAGAGAGGCTTTAATTTTTCTGTAGCTATCTGTAAATGAGGTCTGAGCCAATTAATGTCTTCCAACAATTTTTGGAAATCATTTAAAGTCTGGAGCTCATCTTTTCTGAGCTCTATTCTCTGAGGCATTATGGCTCGAGGCAGTAAAAGTATACCCTAGATACGAATAAGGAGGCTCCTTTTGTATTTTCTCTGGGGCAATAACAAGTCCATGGGCTTCCAGAGACTTTTGTAGCTGGGCAAAAGTTCTTAACAGAACTCCTTCATTTAGGCAAGCCAGAAGGATACCGTCCATATAATGTATTACATAAACTTCAGAGTAGGATCTTCTAACAACTTTAGTAGCCTGAGATACATACTATTGACACAAGGTGGGGCTGTTAGCCATGCCTTGAGGTAAGACTAACCATTGATATCTTTTCATGGGCTCTTTAAAATTAGTTGACGGAACACTAAAAGCAAATCTTTTGTAATTCTCAGGAGCCAGAGGAATGGTATAAAAGTAATTTTTTTAATCTAAAATAATTTTAAAGGTATTAGCTGGTATAGCAGAAGGAGTAGGGAGCCCTGGCTGTAGGGCCCCCATCAGTTTCATAGTCTCATTTACCTTTTTTAGATATTGTAGTAATTTCCATTTGTCTGATTTTTTCTTAATGACAAATATTGGAGAATTCCAAGGAGAATTCAAAGGTGTAATATGTCCTTTTTCAAGTTGTTTCTGTACTAACAACTTTGTAGCTTGAATTTTTTTAGCTGAGAGGGGCCACTGATCCATCCACACAGGTGTAAGGATCTCGGCTTGGACCCTAGCCAGACAGACTCACGTTAAAAATTATACTTCAGCTGCTCCCATAGACTCTAAAAACAAACTAACAGCTCCTTTTTGCTTCTGTATACCTGCTTTGCTTCTGCCGGGGAATAATAGGTTAAAGAAAAGACATTCCTCAGTTCCCCCTCCCTCCCCTTGCTCCTATCTTAACATATCAAAAGGCCTCACAGCAGCAAACTGGCTCCTTGCTCCTATCTTAACACGGCCAAAAGGCCTCACCGCAATTAACTCTCCCCTCGCTTTTATTTTAACATATCAAAAGGACAGTTGGCTCCCATGGCCCCTATCTTTATACTTCAAAGGTGTTTTCAAGTTTAGGGGACAGGCTGTGTGGTCAGCTCAACCCAGTTACGATTTACTGTTAAAACATCTGAACATAAACAGCACGGTTGTGATAGCGGGATGCGATTTTAACTGGAATAACTACACGTTCTTTTTAACTTCTGTAACTTACTTTGCATATAGCCCTGCCTTATAAAAAGCCAGACCCCCGAGCCTAGGGGCCGTTCTCCTTTTAGCGGGGAGGCGGTCGCTGAGCTCAGCTTAATAAAATCTTCGGAACCCTAATTTGATATCCAGCCTCTTTATTAATTGTCTGAACTTAACACAGGAGCCTCACTTTTCCAAGTAATTGGATCTGTGTGGAGTACAGGAGGATTCGTGGCCCCCTCTAAAAATACCCTAAGCCAGCTCCTTTAGGGAGGGCTTCAGGGAAGATAGGTTCAATCTTACCCTGTCCTGACGCTCCAAGTCCCTGCTCAGGCAGCATGCCCTGATCAAACATTTGCTGAGTAACCTGTGGACTGGGACTGTAGATATAAACCTCCATTTTACTCATAACATCTCTTCCCCACAAATTTACTGGCAAGCCTGGAACTATATAAGGCTGGAATGTTCCTTCATGTCCCTCAAGATCTCTCCATAGTAACAGATCACTGCTTTGATTAGGAGATTGAGACTGTCCTATACCTTGTAATTGAGTCATGGTTGCTTGCTTCGGCCAGGCATTAGGCCATTGAGCCTCAGTAATAACCGACACATCTGCCCCAGTATCTAACAACCCTTGGAATGTCTTTCCATTAATTAGGAGTTTTAATTCTGGCCTTTTATGTTTTATGGCTTGAATCCAGTAAGCATCAGAGGAGCCAAAACCGGCGTCTCCTCTTTTTTTAGGGTTTGTCACTTGGCCTGTTTTTGGACATGGCAAGAGTAACGGTTGAGCAATACGTTGCCCATTCTGAATACAATTTGGAGAATGAGTCATAACCTTAATTTTTTTGGTATAATCAGTATCAATAACACCGGGGGCAACCAAAATTCCCTTTATAGTAACACTACTTCTTTCCAGGCTAAGACCCATGGTGCCAGCTGGCAAGGGCCCAAACACGCCGGTAGGCAGTGCTTGCATTTTCATTTCAGGTGTTAATACTGTGTAGGCGGAGGAACTGAGGTCCAGTCCTGCGCTTTTTTGGGTTGCTGTAAAGAGGTCCTGAATGGATTTCCTTGCTGTGGGATGAAGATCTGGAGCGCCCCATAACATTGTTTCGGGGCCTGGGGCTGGCCCCTCATCTCGTTTTTCTGAGGTATAGGATTTCCCATAACATCTTTTTTAGACTTACAGTAGATGGCCCAATGTTTACCTCTTTTACAAAGAGGGCACAATCCTGGCAATTTTTTAGTTTTAGGTGACCCTCCCTGACTCTGTTTATTAGGACATTGTCTGGCTTGATGGCCCATTTGCCCACATGTAAAGCAACTTCCTGGGGGACCGGAGCCCCGCCTTCTAGTAGATTTCTGTCGTTGGAAGAGCACTTCCTTTACTGACTTTCCCTGCATAGCAGCTGCAATAGCTATACCTTGGGTATAGGACGGACCAATATCTGCGCAGATGCGGATATAGTCGTTCAGATTGTCCTTTTTTCTACAAGGTCTCAATGCAGTTTGACAAGCCGAATTAGCATTCTCATATGCTAGCTGTTTAACCAGAAGCAATCCTGTCTGAGTGTCTCCAATCAGTCTCCCTGAGGTTTGTAACAGTCTAGCCACAAACTTCTGATAAGGCTCATCTGGTCCCTGTCTAATCTTTGACAAATTTTCTGGTTTTGTTTCTGTAGATGGGAGTTTAAACCAAGCCCGTTTGGTTGCAGAATTAGCCTGAGCATAGACAGTCGGATCAAAATTTATTTGCTGGTCCAAATCTCTATAAGCTCCCTCTCCAGCCAGCATATCATAAGTAATGGGTATGCATTGAGCAAAATTTATTTCCACCGTTTGTTGACAGTGATCAGCGTATTCTGACTTTCACAGTAAATAATCTCCCCCCGACAAACATGCTTTAGCGAGCTGTTTCCAATCAGCCGGAGGTAAAGCCTGAGTTGATAAAGACTCCAATAGTGCTTGCGTAAAAGGCGAATTAGGACCATACTGTGCGCAAGCAGTTTTTAACTCTTTTAGTTGCTTAAAGGGAAATGGCGTACGGTCTCGCACGGGATTTTCATGGACATCAGCCCGCTCTATAACTGGGTAAGCAAAATTAAATCCTTGAGTATCTTCTCCATGGTCCACAGCTGCTTTTATAACTGACTTAAGAGGGGTCAAAGGAAGATACTCGGAAGTTTGTACCTTTTTGATAACCACTGGTGCCACAACAGGAGGTGGGTCCAGACCAGCAATAATACTCGGAGTTCGACTAGCATTTAATTTAGAGACCCATTCATTTGAATGTTTCGGTAGCTGTTGTGTAGCTTGCTTTGTCTGGATCTGCTGTACCTGTACTGCAAGAGAGGTAACTGCGCCTTGAAGACGCTGCACCTCTTCAACAACTAGTTCCTGTCCCACAGGTTTGCGAGATTCCTTCTTTGACAATCTCAGTTTCTGCGCAGCCCCTACAACTTTCATAAAGTCATCCTCATGATATCGGGCTGTTTCTTTCTCAAACTCATCCACTCCCCCCCTGGATCCAAGGGGGAGTCATTTTTTTCTAAAGTTTCAGGCTTAGGAATTTCAGGCGGCGCCAGCAAAAGCGGCGGCACAGGGGGAAGTTTACTTTCAGGCTGTTCAACATGAGAGCCCTCTTTGGCCCCCTCAGGGCGGGGATCTAAACTATTCTTAATGAGAATCCACAAGCTATATACATCTATGGGCACCTTGCTTGGACCGGAGGTCTCATAGCAAGTTTGAATGCATTCACCTACTCTTCCATATTGCTAAATCTAAGGTCCTTTCTTTAGGAAACCAAGGGCATAGTTTTTCGATAAAATCTAAAAAAATGATCTATTTGTTGGTGGCCAACCTTAGCTCCTCCAGCTTTTAACATATTCCTTAACATTTGCACAAACAACAGTCGACTATTACTTTGTCCCATATCTAACTTGTTTTGACTCCCGGTAGAGGCTTTGACTCACCGCACACCTTACTTCCACGCGCGTCCCAGTTTCTGCGGTGGCTCCTTCACGTTATCCCCCGTACTCAGGTCCCTGTTCGGGCACCAGATTATCAGAGCCAGCCAATATCTCGAACAGTCCTGAGGGGGGGCGTTAGGATTGAAAAAAGAGACAGAAGAGAGAGAGTTACCGGGAGGACTCCAGTAAATACTGAAGCCCCGAGTTTATTTCACATAGCATATTTAAGGGAGGCATTACGTGCATACAAAGTATTAGATCATACAATTACATATAATTCACAATATCACCCTCTGTCCCTGTTCTGTCCCTATTAGATAAGCAACATCTCCTGCTAGCTAAGCAGTTATACTAAGTATTGATTCTCAAGGCTGTAACTGCGCCTGGCTCCTTGTTCTCAAGAACTTGCTGTTCTTACCAGACTATCAGGATCTGCACAGGCATTTGCTTAGGCTGCAGAAAGTATCTAGTAGCAAGCAGCTCTCAAGGCTGCAGCAAGTGGCAGGCAGCTCTCAGCAGCTCTCATGACTCCCAACAGTTGAGGGACTGCAGAGAAGTAGATTATCTACGTATTGTAGAACTGTACTGGGGGTAGATCGAGGGAGACCAGATCTGAGGCAAGTGCCTGGCCAAAGAAGTGAGGACCATCGTGGAAACCTTGTGGGAGGACCGCACAAGTAAGCTGTCTGGATTGTATGGTGTCCGGGTCTCTCCAAGTGAATACGAAAAGGTCCTGAGTGTCTGGGTGGAGGGGGATGGTAAAGAATGCACTCTTGAGGTCTACAACTGTGAAATGAGTGGTAGTAGAAGGGATGAGAGAGAAGAGTGTATATGGGTTGGGGACTACAGGCTGAATGGGAAGTACTGCGGAGTTGATAACTCGGTGGTCCTGGACCAACCTACATGTCCCTTGGGCTATCATACTGGCAAGATGGGGGTAGACTATGGAGAGTGGGTTGGTCTCAGGAGACCCTGGGTAAGGAGTTTGTCAGTAATGGGTTTGAGTCCCTTTTGATGGGGGAGGTAAATGGGGTATTGTGGCTGGTTTGGGAATTTAGAGGGGCCGCGTAGATGAATCATTATGGGAGGATGGTGTTTGGCAACAGAAGGAGTCGAGGTATCCCAAACGATGGGGTTGACCTCTGAAGGGGGCAAAGGAGGTTGGAAGGGAGATGAGGAGATAGTGGGATCGAGGAGGAAGAGTAAGGCTGGCTCTGGGTTTGAGAGATGGAAGGAGAGTGAGGCCTTAAATTTGGAAAGGAGTTCCCTTCCTAGTATAGGAGTGGGACATCGGGGAAGGATCAGGAAGGAGTGTGAAAATAGAATGTTAAAAAGGGTGCATGACAGTAAGGGGGTTGAGAGAGGCTGAGATATTAGGCCGTCAACGCCCTCCACAGAGACCTGGGAGGGGGAGGGGAGTGTGGGCCCCGAAAATTCAGGCAGGGCGGAAAAGCTGGCCCCTGCATCAATTAAAAAGATCGGCCTACCTGCCACTAGAAGCGTTACCCTGGGCTCCAAGGTGGTGATGGAAGATGGGGCTGAGGGCCCTGGTCATCGTCAGTCTTCAGCAGCGAGGCCAAGTAAGATCGGGCAGGGCAGATGAGACTCTATGTCCATGGTGGGAAGGGAAGCATCTCTACCCTGGGACGGACACCCAACCTTCCAATGTCTCCTGCTTCTGCAGGAGGTACAAGGCCCTGGTGGGGGCCACAGACTGGGGCAAGTTCATGCCCAGTGACCTTCTTTGCTGTACTTGAAACACGGTTGGGGGGGGGCTTCTGCGGGACCCTTGGTGACGGATCTTGTGCCCTGTTAGGAGTTGTCTTGTGGTCGGAGCCTCTGATAGCCGCCGACAGCAGCTGGTATTTGACCTGATCTCGGCGGGCCTTTTCTAGTTTTTCCTGTTCCTCCTGATTGTTACAGACCATGAAGGCCAGGGCTAAGAGATCGTGTTGTGGGGTTTGAGGGCCCTCCTCAGTTTTTTGAGTTTTTCCGGATATCTGGGGCAGATTGTGAGATATTTGAATTTTTTTTTTAAAGATTTTTTTTTTAATTGGGGAATTGGGGGGATGGGAACAGTGCTGGGGGAATTGGGGGAAGGGGAACAGACTAGTTGCTGTCATTTTGTTCTTCAATCTAGTTGTGGAGGATGTTGCTTCACTGGCCCAAGTTGGCACCATCATTGCGCTCTTCTCTGGCGAGGCAGATCAGTCTCCGGCTTCTGGACGGCCACTCACTGCGGCTGCTGGCTGCTCACTCTGGCTGCTGGCTACATACGGTAGCCCATGGCAACCCACTGCCACAGGGACTGCAGCCTACGCTGTCGCCGGCGACTCACGGAAGCCCAGCTCCAGGTTGAGCTGTTGTTCAGCATCTTAGCTGTGGAGGGCAGTGTCACTGGCCCTCATATGTGGGATCCGAACCGGGGCCCTCTGGCATCCCAAGCGAGTTCTTAACCATCGCGCCACTCGGCCGGCCCTTGAATTTTTTAATGTAGGTGTCAGGGTCGGAGGAGAAGGAGCCCAGGCGTTTCTCTGAGAGAGATCAGACAGGGAAAAGGGGACATGGACCCCGATGATTCCCTCAGCCCCAGCAACCTCCCTCAAGGGAAGAAGGGGAGCCGGGTGTGCCCGAGACCGAGTGAAGGGAGGAGAAGGGAGGTCCATAGCAGAGGCTGGACCGGTGTGGGGACTTGGGACTGAGGGCCCAGAGGCCTCTGAGTCAGAGGCTTCGGGTGATGAGGGCGAGAGCGGAGGATGAGGAGCATATGGAGGGGGTGCTGGAGGGGAGAAATGGTCAGCCAGTTCAAACACTGAGGTGTCATGCTCAGAGGGAAGAGGGGGCTTTGAGTGGGCAAGGAGGACTTGGAAGGTGGAGCAGGACTGACAGAAGGTCATGAGCGGAGAGCGAAGAAGGCCTGGACATAGGGGATCTCAGACCATTTTCCATCACGGTGGCAGAAATTACATAAATCTCAGAATGTAAAAATCGAAAGCGCTATTTTCCAGCCACTGAGAATGATTATGCAATTTGTATTGAGGCCACGCCGTAGAAAATGAGGCGCTTGGGCCGGATTTCACTCCGCAAACCGAGGGCATCAAGGTTTCTCAGAAGACATCCCAAGGGAGTAGATTTAGAGGGAGAGAAGGGCCTGCGCCCATGATGTTGGGGGTGAGGTGACAAAGAGCCACAAAGATGATCGCGAGGGGCGAAGGCATTTCTGTCACCAATGAGACCATCAACGAGAAACGAGCGACTGACCACCAAAAGTGGGCGTCCCAAATAGGGGAAGTTGAGGTCCAAAGGTCCGAGGAGGTGCCCCCTGGCCTAGCGCTAGGACTTTGAACCGAAGTGAGAGAGGACAGAGGGAACGAGAAACGAGAGGCGGCAAAGTTGTCCCTCACCCCAAGTGGATGTCTGCAGGAGGAATTGAGAGAGTCTCCTTGACAGGCTCGAGAGAGGGAGAGTCCCGAGCGCGGATCAAGCCTGCAGGGGAAAATGGAGGGCGAAACAAGTGCAGTCCGTGAGTTCTATCCCCCTCCGGATGGCTCCAAAATAAAAGGCTGCCAGAGGAGTCAAAGTCTGAGGCACATGTCCAAACCAAGCAGCTTTATTTGCCTGTCGGGCTGAGCGTAAAACTGGCACCAGCACCCCTGCAGGCGTCTGCGGGAGGTTTTATAGGGTAAGCGATAGGGGAAGTAATCGCAAGCATACATGAGCAGTTATAATTGCAGAGCAGGTATTGCTTGAGAAGTTTTCTGTTGACCTTACAGTTCTGCTACGTCTTCTTTCTATCAGGAAACCTGTGGTCAGTTCATCATTATTTTATCCAAGAGGATGTCTGGCAGTTTCTTCAGTGTGGGAGGGGGTGGGTGGGTGGGGTTTTCCTCATTCCCGGTGCTCCTGATGATCCCTAACAACAGCAACTTAAAATGGGCAGACAGCAACTTTCCTGCAGCGCACTCTAAAGACACCAGGAAAAGAAACCTTGCTGCTAAGCACCAGGAAGCCCAGGCCCGATCCCAGCCACTCCTTCATCCCGCTCCCTTTTCCCTTCCTCGTGGTCCAGGCTCAGAGCACGTATCTCACCAGCCAAGAGCCCTGCAACACAAGACCTGTCCTGGCCCGGCACTGTTGCCAGTTTCCTTTTGCTTCCTCCCTGTCATCGCCCATGCGCATCTCTAACCAGGGGTCCGAACCCCTTACCTCGGGCTCTGCCCAAGACTTGTTCCCACTTCGCCGGACTTTGGGTCTGCG
Source organism: Hipposideros larvatus (assembly GCA_031876335.1). NCBI lineage: Eukaryota > Metazoa > Chordata > Mammalia > Chiroptera > Hipposideridae > Hipposideros > Hipposideros larvatus. Next base: position 970,948 of record JAVKSA010000061.1, read on the forward strand.
GCCATTTCTTAAGACTGTGAAGTGGGTACATGAGTGTGATGGTCACCCTACCGAACTGAGTATCCACCTCTCCAGTCTAAAGCTGCGTTTCACAACCCCCCATCTTCATACATGGGTCTCCAGTCGCTATGGCCTTGAAGTCCTCGCAACAGGCCCTCCCCTCTGTGAACTGAAACTTCGCCCTGGGAGCCTGGTCGCTTCCCTTGGGGATTGAAAAGCCTCCAAGACTGCTGCCTGCCCTCCAGCTTTTCTGTCTTTGAACCACGTAGACTCCCTTTTCACGTCGTTTTCCTTCTTAAAACTCTTTACTCACGTCTCCGCCCAAGAGCGCCATTCAAGTATTCCGTGAGGTGGATTTGTAACCGAATGTGAACTTCATGTCTTTTGCATGTATTCTGCTTTAATCCAAGCTCGCTTTGTTTATCCTGGTAGAACTGAACTCACTTGCGTTCTTTCCCCAGAGCCTCCTGCCTGCTCCTATATTGTATGTACGCTCCTTCTAATCGTTAAGCCCTGAGGACATTGGGTTCTGGTCAACTCCAAACTCACTGAAGTATAAACCTTCAGATCTGTCAACCCTGACTAGGATATAATAACTAAACCTCACACGATGAGTAAGTGTTTAATACAACAAAGCTAAGAACTTGGCCCCACTTATGTTTCAGCTCTGGGTTCATGAAAGCTGACCTCCCCCATGAACAGCATCCACTGGAAATTAGAGGACACAATGTCATGACTGACACCAGAACCTGAAGCCGTGATCAATTGCTCCCTCTCTTAGCCTGGAGCAATCAACAGAGGCCCCAGATCTGTCAAATCTGGCCCCAGGCGCAGCTCCCATAGCAACCATGAGTAATGATTTTTTTAACTTATATTAACCCCTTGGGTACCAATTTATTTGAAAAAAAATTGGATATGGAACAGATTTAGTTTTTTGGTACTTAAAGTTATATATAAAAGCAGTAAATTTTATGTAAAAATACAATTATTTCTAAAAAGTCACTGACATACATAGTATTGAGATGACGTCAGGTAATTAGAATTGCAAAACAAAAATAAATAAACACTCCACAAAACTAAAACAAATTCAAGGTATAACAAAAAGAAAATTACTAATAATTATGAAGTGTATGGAATTTTTCAACGCAGGTAGGTAAATGCAGTGGCACTTGGCATTGTTTGCACTGCCAGGTAGTCTCTTTCCTGATTTTATAGCAGGGGTCGGCAAACTTTTGAGACGGGCTGCCAGGGGTCAGCAAACTAACTGTCGGGTCACATGCGGCTCTGAAGTAAAATTGAAAATGAAAATAAAACTATCACTTTCCTTTATAGAATTTTCAATGGATATCATTCACATAATGATGATTCTGTAAAACTATATATATATATATGGCTCTCGAATAATTTTTAAATTGTTGTGAGGAACAGGATTGGTTTTTCCAGGGGTCAGCAAAGTTTGAGACAAAATGTACCCAAACAGCCGCATGTGACTCATGAGCCTCAGTTTGCCGACCCCTGCTCTAGTCTAAAGCTGCATTTCACAGCCCCCCCCATCTTCATACTTTGGGTCGGAAGTTGCTATGGAGCTTGAAGTCCCCACAACAGGCCCTCCCTTCTGTAAATTGAAGCTTGCCCTTGGAGATGGGGCGCTTCCTTTGGGGATTGAAATGCCTCCAAAGCTGCTCCCTGCCCTCCAGCTTCTCTGCACTCGGACCACGTAGACTCCCTTTTCATGTCGTTTTCCTTCTTAAAACTCTTTACTCACCTCTCCCCCCCCCCCCCCCCCCCCCCGACAGCACCATTCAAGTATTCCGTGAAGTGGATTTGTAACTGAATGTGAATTTTTATTGGGGAATTGGGGGGATGGAAACAGCGCTGGGGAATTGGGGGAAGGGGAACAGACAAGTTGCTGTCATTTTTTGTTGTTGTTCTTCAGTCTAGTTGTGGAGGACGTTGCCCCACTGGCCCAAGTTGGCACCATCACTGCGCTCTTCCCGGGTGAGGCAGATCAGTCGCCGGCCTCTGGATGGCCGCTCACTGCGGCTGTTGGCCACTCAAGCTGGCTGCTAGCTACACACGGCAGCTCATGGCAACTCACTGCCACAGGGGCTGCAGCCTACCCTGACACCGGCAACTCACAGCAGCCCAGCTCCAGGTTGAGCTGTTGTTCAGCATCTTAGCTGTAGCGGGCAGTGTCACTGGCCCTCATATGTGGGATCCGAACCGGGGCCCTCTGGCATCCCAAGCCAGGTCTTAACAATGACGCCACTTGGCCGGCCCAGCCGCCACTTTTTAGTTCCCCTTCTTTTGACTGTGTGTTAGGGGTGGGGGAGGGAAAGATGTGTGTGACCTGGATCTGCCTTGTGACACCCAATGTTTTTCCATCCCAAATTTCACCCTGCTGGGAAACGTGGTCTTCAGGGATTTGAGCAACTGATTCCATTCTACTCCTTCTGGAAGTGCGACCCAGATTCAGGAGAAATAGACAGCCCCTGAGAGAGAAATGAAAAGGCAGAGAGAAGAATGAGGGAGAACAGATGCCAGGGTGGAGAATGAGTGATGGACTTGCAAAGAGACAGGAAGAGTGAAAGTAGCAGGGGGAGAAAATGGTGCTTTAAAGAAAAGGCTATTTCCAGGGAGATGAAGGTGAGCTAGTAGGGTAGCCTTTGGAGGAAAAAGGGGTGCTGTAATAAATCATAAATTCCTAGCTGGGTGGGTCCTGGTGGGTAGTCACACCCCAGTCCTGTAACTTCTTTAGTGAAAGGTTCTTAAGGGATCCCTCTCTATGTTCTTGTGCATCTATGTTAACTCACCTCTGAAAGGCCAGATAATACCCCTCCAGCATGGCGGCCCACCAAGACAACACGTAACCTCGTAGCTATCCTGTGATCCAGTCCCGATGCCAGCCTTGCTTTGTAACCTTTACTTTCCATTCTTAATTTGAAGTGCATAAAAAAAACTGTAAAGTTTATTCTTGGGAGCATTTGCAATCTTACTCACTGGCATATATCCTCAGTTTGGCTTAAACTCATAAAAATGGACAGGTTTGTCCATTTTTTTTCTCAACAGGCCCTTCTAGGCAATAGGAGCAGGAAAACAGTGGTGAAAGAGAGAGTTTGGACAGAGATGGGGGAGAGGATCAAAGTGTTGGATCCGTGGGCCACAGAGCCACGTGTTGCCTGGGACTGAAAGAGAGGACAAGGGGGTGACAAGGAGAGCAGAGGAAGAAACAGCAGGACGGAAGTCTAGCCACCTGGGTATGGCGGAGAATAAGGTTGAAGTGGTGTAACTGGGAAAGAAGGAATGTAACTAGGAGAATGGATAGGGAGCCAAGGTAGGGAAGAAAGTGGCAAAATACAGGGAGATTAGGGACAATCAGAAAACTTGGGGAGAAAGACCAACAGGAGGGGTATATAATTGCTGAGTGGGGTTAAGACAGGTGTGAGGGGCTCGCCAAGTGGTGTGTTGGTTAAGAGCTGGCTTGGGACACCAGCTCTGAGCAGCAGGGCACCGGTTCGGATCCCACATTTGAGGGCCAGTGACGCTGCCCTCTACAGCTAACATGGTGAACAACAGCTAGAACTGGAGCTGGGCTGCTGTGAGTTGCCGGCAACGGTGTAGGCTGCAGTGAGGCTGGCCGGAAGCAGGCGTGAGCTGCCATGAGCCATTGTGAGCAGCCGTCCAATGGCTGGCGAGTGACTGCCTCACCCGGGAAGAGCACAATAATAATACCAACATGGGCCAGTGAAGCGACGCCCTCCACAACTAGACTGAAGAACAAAAGGACAGCAACTTGTCTGTTCCCCTTCCTCGATTCCTTAGCGCTGTTCCTCTCTCCGAATTTCCCAATATAATCTTTAAAGAAAAATTCTGTAAAAAACAAAATATGTTCTCAAGCCCTTGCTCCCTCTCTTCTCATTCTGGCACCCCTATAATGTGAATGTTGATACGCTTCTTATTGTCCTGGAGGCCCCTTAAACTCGCCTCAATCTTTTGGATTCTTTTTACTTTTTGCTCTTCTGATTGAGTGTTTTCTGCTACTTTATCTCCTACATCGCTGGTTGGATCCTCTGCTTTATCTAATCTACTGTTGATTCCCTTAATATATTCTTCATTTCCATTATTGGATTTTTATTTCTGACTGGTTCTCTTTTATGGTTTCCATCTTTATTTTTATATTCCCTATCTCTGTTGAAGTTCTCTCTGAGATCATTGAGCATTCTTATAACCAGTGTTCGAAACTCTGCCTGTGATAGATTGCTTATCTCTGTTTCACTTAGTTCTTTTTCTGGAGCTTTGTTCTGTTCTTTCATTTGGGACATGTTTTTTTCTCCCCATTTTGGCTGCCTTCCTATGTATTAGGTAGGACTGCTATGTCTTCTAGTCTTAGTAGACTGGCCTTATGTATTGTGTTGTTGGAAAAGTCATGACCTAGTTTTGCCACAAAAAACAAAAAAATACATTATGACTTTTCCGACGACCAAATACTAGGTGTGCTGTGGAGTTCAGTGGCCCAGTCTTTCTGGTCACCTGAGCCACATGCTCTAGGTGCATCCCTTATGTGGGTTTTGTGTGCCCTGTTCTTGTAGTTGAGCCTTGGATTAATAATTGCACATCAATGTGAGGGACTGACCCTTGGGCTCACAGGTTGTGAGGACTGGCCTTGACTGCAGTGGAAGAGTTGTTGTGCAGGGACTGACCCTACAGAGCAGGGTGTGCTTCAGCAGGACTCTGGTGCCTGCCCAACCCGCCCCTTGGCAATGGCTGGGTGATGCTCCAAAATTATGTGGACTCCTCCCCCCTGCACTGGAATCCTGGTCCATGATGGGGCTGGTATCTCTTGCTCCTTTAGATGGAAGACCCCCACAACCGAAACAGCCCTCCCGACCTTTAATGTTCACATGCGGCTGTGGGACTAGCCCATGCCATGTCTCTGACTTTCATACCAGTCTGGACATGGCTTCTTCTGCAAGTTCTTAGTTGAAAGGCTTCACTTCAGCTTGATTTTATGTGATTCTCCATAATGGTTATTTTGTATATTGGTTGTCATTTTGATGTGGTTGTTAGATTAGGTAAACACAGCGTTTACCTATTGTGCCATCTTGGTTGTCCCTAGATTGTTTTTAAAGTATCTTTTCAAATTTTTCATAGCAACTTTTCTAACATAGTTTTCCAGCTTTAACATTTCTTTTACACGTGTGGAATCTCTGTGATTTTCTACATGAAAGATATTTTTATGTGTAAAAATGGTAATTTAACTTCTTTTCAATTTTGAATTTTGATGACATTTCTTTTTCTTCACTAGTTGCTCTGGTGAAGACTTCTAGTGCTTTCTTGAATAGTAGTGCAGGGAATATGCATCTTTGCGTTTCTCCTTATCTTAGAACTCAAGCTTTCAGACATTCACCTTTGAGTTTGATGGTAGCTGTGTGCTTTTCAAATATGGCTGTTATTATGCTGAGGTAATTTACTGTTACATTAATGGCTTCTTTTTTTTTAAAAGATTTTATTGGGGAATTATTGAAGGGGAACTACGCTGGGGAATTGGAGGAAGGGGAACAAACAAGTTGCTGTTGGTTTGTTCTTCAGTCTAGTTGTGGAGGACGATGCTTCAATGGCCCAAGTTGGCACCATCATTGTACTCTTCCCGGGCACGGCAGATCAGTCACCGTCTTCTGGATGGCCGCTCACTGCGGCTGCTGGCCACTCTCGCTTGCTGCTGGCTACATACGGTAGCCCATGACAACCCACTGCCACAGGGGCTGTATCGTTCGCCGTTGCTGGCGACTCATGGCAGCCCAGCTCCAGGTTGAGCTGTTGTTCAGCATCTTAGCTGTGGGGGACAGTGTCACTGGCCCTCATATGTGGGATCCAAACCGGGGCCCTCTGGAGACCCAGGCCAGCTCTTAACCATCATGCCACTTGGCCGGCCCCAAAAAGCAGCTTCTTAATACAGACTCTTATGCTTTGGGACTTTTCACTGTGGACTTGCTGACAGTTTTTATTTGCCTCAGTTTAACCTTGTTTAAGAAAATATCATTGGTCTACGCTGTGCTTGATGTAACTGGTTATTGTAAGAAATTACTGACATAAGGGACATTGGTTCCTCATTCCCCAAAATCCCCTCCCAAAATCCCCTATGCTGTAAGAAAATTAATCCCTGCAGAGAAAGTTAATTCCTCTATATAACCTGAGTGTAATTGATAAACAGTATCACTCTCCACAACCAGCGCCAGAGTGGCCCTCCTGATCCCAGCTTTTGTCTCTGTGTCTTTCTTCTCTACTTGGTTTCTTTCATTTTTCCATTCTCCCACCCAGTCCCCTCAAAAACCGTTCGGTGGGCTCCTGGCTGATGAGTCAGGGGTCCTCTAGTCGGGAACGAGCTGGTCTCATTCATTCAATGACATTTTCTTTTTTCTGTACCCACTCTAACATCCCAATGTCAAGGTTACAGAGGGGAGTGCATTATGACCAGGAACTTGTATAACCTTTGAAATCGAGATTTCAAGAATTCCCTTTCTATGTTATTACCCTTATTCACTTTATTTTATACTTTCTATTTCCCTTAGAATATCCATTTATTTTTAATTCATTGAGGAACATATTGCCTTTCATTTTCTAAGCGTCTTCTGTGGACTGTATGTTATCAGTTCCATTTTCACCTCGTTTAACAAACGTTTGTAAGTGGCCTCACGCACCATGCCCGTGTTCACCTGCTCCCTTTACCTAAGTCAGCCTCAGGACAGATGAGCTGTTTTTAACTCATGTCCCTTTACAGGCAGCAGTTCACAATGATGTACAGAAAACCAAAGCAAACAAACAAAATAAATAACTTTTAGCTCATAGGTGTTTGGTTATATAGCTATCTGTTTTCGAAGGGTGATAGTTATAATTTCTGTATTAGTGGTAAATTATAAATGTTGATATATTCTGTTCTCATTTATTCAGATTACATTTTACATGGCCAAGAACATGGTTTGTCTTGGTACTCGTATAGTACTACGTGCACTTTTAAAGATTGTGTATAATTCTCTTGGTCGGTGTGGTGTTCTTCTGAAAGAATACCTCAGTTTTCCACCCTCTGTGTCAGAAAAAATCTAGTTCTTCACTACTCGGTGTTTTCTTTCTGTGTCCCTATTACTCACAGTACTAGCACACTCACTCAGAATGCTTCACTTCTTACACTTGTGGTTAGCAAATGTGTGGAGATTTCCCCCCTCCACCCCAAGCAATTCTCTGGGACACCAGCTCTTTGTCCTACATTTTAATGCAATTCTGACACTTTCACCCTGGACACAGCATCATATTTCACAGATGAAGGGCTTCATATGCTGCCCCTGCTGCCTTCAACACAGATGCCAATCGGAGCTCCAGGTCGTTACCTGCGCTTCTGACCGACCAATCAGCTGTAGATTGGAGGTTTCATCAACCCACGCTTTGGGTTCAATTAATTTGCTATTTCAGTTCACAGATCTTCAATGTATTAAAGGATACGATAGTGCAGATTGACAATCAGATGAAGAGATACATAGGGTCAGGCCAGGGAGGGTCCCGAGAAGAGGAGCTTCTGTCCTCATGGAATTGGAGTACATCACCCTCCAGGTATAGATGTGTTCACTCTCCTGGAAGTCTTCAAATCCCAACTTTTGGCATTTTATGATGGCTTCCTCACGAAGGCATGACCAGTGTGTAACTGCATTTCCAACTCCTCTTTCTCTCTGGATTGTGGGTGTGAGGCTAAATATTGCCAAGCTTCTAATCATGGTGTGGTCTTTCTGGTGACGAGTCCCCATCCAGGAGCTCACCCCGAGTTGCCTCAAGAGAACAAAACATGTTTCTAGTGCTCTCATCACTTAGGAAACCGTAAGAGTTTAGCAACTCTGTGCCAGGAATCAGGGCAGAGACTAATATAAATATTTTGTTACCTCATAGTTCTATAGATGTCAGATCATCTTCATTGATTTATTAATTTCATTGTTAGAGTCTTGTAGGTACTCATTTTCTTTCTTATTTTTGTATGGATTGTTGACAGAGGGGCCATGGGAATCTCTGAACATAAGTGTGGGTTGCATTTTTTTCTCATTGCTTCCTGGTCAGTTTTTTCAGGGGTTTGGATGTTCTGTTGCCTGGTGCATTGTTCATGATTGTTATGGTCTTGTGATGAGTTTATCCCTTCACGATTGTGAAATAAATTTTATTATCCCTGGTCATAGTATTTGTTCTCCATTCCACTTTGATCTTAATATAAGTACTGTATTATTTACTTATTTATTTTTTACCTGAGCCATCCTGCCACCTGTTGGCAGCTCCGCAGCAACTCAGCTGGGGCCGTGAATCGAACCGGCATCCCTGTTGCTCAGAGCTCGCACTCTTGAGGGAGTTCTTTTTTTTTTTTTTTTTTTTTTTTTTAAAGATTTTTATTGGGGAATTGGGGGGATGGGAACAGTGCTGGGGAATTGAGGGAAGGGGAACAGATAAGTTGCTGTCATTTTGTTCTTCAGTCTAGTTGTGGAGGACGTTGCTTCACTGGCCCAAGTTGGCACCATCATTGCGCTCTTCCCGGGCGAGGCACATCAGTCGCCGGCTTCTGGACCGCTGCTCACTGCGGCTGCTGGCCGCTCACGCTGGATGCTGGCTACATACGGTAGCCCATGGCAACCCACTGCCACAGGGACTTGCAGCCTACGCTGTCGCTGGCGACTCACAGCAGCCCAGCTCCAGGTTGAGCTGTTGTTCAGCATCTTAGCTGTAGAGGGCAGTGTCACTGGCCCGCATATGTGGGATCCGAACCGGGGCCCTCTGGCATCCCAAGCCAGCTCTTAACCATTGTGCCACTCGGCCGGCCCTTGAGGGAGTTCTTAACCAACTGAGTTACTCGGCAGGCCCTAAGTACTGTATTTTGAATAGTGTGTATATGGTTTACTCCTTATTATAAGCTTGTATTTTACATCCTTTTTTCTAATATTTTTCTTGTTTGGATATTTTCTTTGGTACTACCTTTAAAATATAAGCATATCATTGAATGACATATTTTCCTGAGAGTGTTTATCATTTAGTAATTATAACTTCTGCCCATGGTGGGGGCCTAGAATGGTTTATACTCACCACCTCCACCAAAAATCATGTTATTGCATGTAAAGTTTTCATTTCTCCTTTTTTAATAACACGTTTTTCATATTTAATTTGATTTGATTTATCTTATCATTCCCACCCCAACCCTCAAATTTGGCAACCATCAGCTTGTTCTCTATATGTTTGGGTCTGTTTATATTTTGTTTTCTGTATTTCCAGCCATGTTGACCCCGTCTTTATAAAAGAAAAACGCTCTTCTGTCTGACTTGTTAGTGTAGGTGTTGTACTCAGAGCATTATATCTAGACTAATAATGTTTCCTGTAAAGTCTCTCTTCACCCAAGTCCAGATTTAAAAACTTTTTTTATAGTAGTAAATGTTATGCATTTTATGTGTGTTTAAAACTGCATAGTTTCTGTACTTGTGGCAAAGACTTTAATTCACCAGGTCAAACTAGTTTCTGTGTTGTTCAAATTTTTTGAAGTCTTCAATAATTTTGACATCTTTAATAATGAAAATTTTCTATCTGTTTTATAATGATTTTACAGGGAGACATATGTCAAGTTTTTGCACTGATTGAGAAAATTTTCTTTTTCTTTCTCTGAATATGTTCATTTTTCTTCCTTGTAAATTTTACAAGCACCAAAACTCCCCATAAAGATGATGAATTCTTGACTTTCACTATTGTGATAGACTTTGCTTCAATGATTCTGTGTTTGATGAAGAGTCCACCAGCCCTGATTTTATTTGCTCGTGAACATGAGAGTCCAAGTTGATCTGTTTCATGCCAACATGGCTGGTTGGCACAATATTCCATAATACCATATAATGTCCATAATCTATCTTCAAAAGATCCCAAAATCTATTCCTAACATACTGTTTTTTTAAACCATGTTCAAGAAACTAATTGATGAAATAATTTGATGAAAATATCATATCAAACTTTCAATTATCAGGGTACACCATACAGATTAAAACTCCGGGTGCATATTATAAGTATAATCAAGTAAAATCTATGTAAAAGGTTCCAGTTTTCACAACTGGAAAGAATTCTTGCCAGTATCAAAAACGACATTTACAATAAAGATGGGAACGTTTTGATACATTCTTCATTAATAACCAAATATCAAGTTATACATATTAGAGAAAAGCTTTACAAATACAATGAACTTGGAAGGTCTTTATGCAGGATGAATCTTCACTAATCATCAGAAATTCACCCGGAGAGATCTTAAAATATAATGAACTGGGCTACATATTAAACCAAGAGTAAAGCATTACTAAACATCTACCAAGCATTACATACCTAAGAGATATAAAGCGGTGCATCAGACCTAACCTAAAATAAAGGTAATGAACACCAATAGTCTGTAACCAATAAGAGCGAGGCAGAGAACCCCGCCCCACCCAAGCTTTGGCCCCTTCCCCTCGGTGCCTCCCTTCCTTTCTCGGGCCCCGCCCACTCCGGGCAAATATTGCTGCCCCGCCCAGGACCTTATCGGTCCTCACAGGCCCCGCCTGAGGAACACGTTTTCTGGTAGCGGCTGGGCGGAGTTTTTTGCAGACCCGGAAGCGGAAGCGGCCACGGCAGAGAGAAGGTCTGGTTGGCTACGTGACTTTCAGTGTTTGTGGTTTAACCCTGAGCGTCTCAGTCCACCGTCCTGCACTCCTGACGCCTGGGGGTCAGTACCGACGTTGAAGTCCCCGCACTCGCACCCCCTACAGCGGTGAGTCCGGTGTCCTGGGGAGACGTCCCGATCCCAGGCCGCTTCGCTGCCGGGTGGAGGGTCCGCGGGGCTTTCCGGGTAAACTGAGGCCGTCCCCTGTGGTCTGTCCTCCTTCGGGCCACTAGACCCCGCCTGCCTCCTGCTTAAAACCCCCCACCGGGCAGCGCTCCGCCGCGCGTTGTGAAGTCCTGGGAGACGGACTCGGGAGACGGAGTCCAGCCCTTGGCGCCCCTCCCCCAGCCTCACCCCGCGGCCCCGGGAGCCCGGCCTCCTCCCTGCCTGGGGCTCTGCAGACCCTCCCCGCCGCCTGGAGACCCCCGTCGTCCCGGTTTAATAAGAGGCCCGAATCCAGGAAGAGCACACTTTTCAAGGGGGTTGGGATTTAGGAGGGAACACTGCGGGGTGTCGCCAGGTCACCCCCTCACGCGGGGAGGGGCTTTGTGGAAGCGGTGACTGTGAAGGACAGGCCAGGAAATCGTCACAACAGGGGTGTGAGGGGGTCCCTAGAAGGCGACATAATGAGAGAAGATGTTGGGTCCAGACAATTAAGAAAGAGGCTGGGGCGTTATTCACAATAGCTAAGACTTGGAAACAACCAAAATGCCCATCGGTAGATGACTGGATTAAGAAACTTGGGTACATTTACACAATGGAGTATTATTCAGCTATAAAGAAGAAGGAAATAGTACCCTTTGCAACAATATGGATGGAACTAGAGAACATTATGCTAAGTGAAATAAGTCAGTCAGAGAAAGACAAATATCATATGATCTCACTTATACGTGGATCCTAAGGAACTGAATGGATGGGAGAAGTGGATGGAGATAGTCTCAGAGTCACAGAGGAAGAACTGAGTGTTGCTAGTTGGGAGGGGGTGGGGATGAAGGGGAAGGGATGAGACAATACAAATGGGTAATTGTAATATGGCCTCAGGGATAGAAAAAGACAATCCGAGGAATATAATCAATAATGTTGTAAGTATTTCTTAGGGGTCAGATGGACCCATGTCCTTTTGGGGAGTCCACTTCATAGTCGATGTAGAGGCCTAACCACTGCATTGTATTTCTGAAACTGATGTTGAATAATACTGTATGTCAACTATAATTATATATACATATAGTCTCGGGACATGGAGTAGAGTGCCGGAACAGATTCAATGGAATTGTAATAGATAAGCATGATATCGGGGGTGGGAGGGCAATAGATGGGGGAGGGGGGTTGTTACCTGGTGAGGGTGAAAAGGGTAACTATTGCATTGTTCTGTACACCTGAACCTAACAAAAAATAAATAAATTAAAAAAAAAAAAGAAAAAAAGAAAGAGGCTGGATGTTACATTAGGGTTCCGAAAATTTTATTGAGCTGAGCTCAGCGACCGTCTCATCCACTAAGGGAGAAACGGAGGCCAAGGCTGGGGGGTGGGGGGTCACGGAGGTATGGTTTTTATAAGGCAGGGCTGTATGCAAAGTAAATTACAGAAGCCAGAAATAATGTGTAGTTATCTTAGTTAAAACCGCATTCCGCTGTTGTAACAGTGTTGTTATGCCCACATGTCCAGATACCTTAACAGTACATTGTGACCAGGTGGAGTTGACTGTGTAACCTGTTTCTCAGAAATATGTATGTAATCAATTTTAGAAACCAAGGACGGGGGTTGAAAAACTAAAGTTAGTTTCAAGGCCTCCTGAAATGTTAACATGAAGGCTGGGAGAGGAAGGGGGAACTTCAAGGCCTGAGGAAGGGGGAACTTCAAGGCCTGAGGAAGGGGGAGGAAGGGGGAACTGAGGAATGCTGTTCTTTAACCTTTTATTCCCCAGCAGAAGCAAAGCAGGTGTACAGAAGCAAAAAGAGCTGTTAGTTTTTTTGTGAAATGGTCCAAGCCAGTTGTGGCAAGACTACTCTTGCAAAACATTCTTAATATTTCTGTTGCCACCCATTTCTTGTAAAGCTAGGTGTTTATTGTCTTAACGGGAAGTTCTGCTTAGAGTCTAGCTGGAGTAGCTGAAGTATGATTTTTTAAAAAGTGAGTCTGTCAGGCCTAAGGTCCAGGCCGGGGTCCCTTCAAATAGACAAACAAACAGGCAGTTTACGGGGTACTCTGTTGCATTTGTCGGGGGCAGGAGAGTATTCCACATTCTCATTGCTGTAGGAATTTGTGGACATCTGTGGAAGGGGAGAGCGTGTGAATCAGGAAAGAGAAAACTGACAGTTCTGTCTTTACTTAGGAGCTTCTTCTCCCTGACCTGTGAGAAGGGACAGAAAGGGGCGACATTCTCAGCATTTCAAGGTCCTTCTGGCTGTCAGTTTGGAGGAAGTAGATGAGGGGCCTGAGCTGAAGCCCTCGTGGGCACATTCTCAAGATGCAGATGTGATTCCCCAGAACTTCACCTGAGGAAACAACCCAGAGTAGAAATGGCTGCTTCTCAGGTAGGCATTCTGTCCTGGGTCACAGGCTGTGTCTGCTTTTCCTCCTAAAATCGGTGGGTTTAAAACCTGCCGCTTTCAATTCTCTACTTCTGATATTCCTGCTTAGTGAGTTTCTTTTCACCTACTTACTTTTCCCTTTCTTTTCATTAGAGTCAAGGTCAGCTCTGTAGAACACTTTGCCTTTCTCCCACAGCCGTCTCTGCATTCTGTCCATCCAGGCTCCCTCAGGAAGTGAGGAATCTCACTGTGATTATTGACCAACTAATGATAAAATCCACCTGGAAAGGGGGTTGTGTCCAAGGTCCGTATTGGGCAGGGTCAGATGCCTGCTAACTTGAAGAAGGGAGGTGTAGGTGTGTGTCCTGTGACTGCAGCGTCACGGCTGTAGAACGGGGGTAAGAATGTGCACCAGGACCCAGGATGGCCTCTGCTCAGAATGACTTGGAATGTTAGAAAAAAAAAAAAAGGAATTATTGGAACTGTCTTGCTCACTAGATTGGTGATATTGACTTGCTGTTTAAATGCGCTATTAGAGTTACAGAACACAGGCGGTATGTGTACATTCAAATTTGTATAAAACTAATATTTTTATGATCAGATTCAGGTTATGATTTCCTTAGTTCTTCATTTTTGCCAGTAACATGACAGCAGTGACACTGTGTCTTTCTGTGTGCATCGGACAGCTGATACCCATTTGTTCCACCTAACTTTCACCTGGTTGAGGTCCTGTCTTCACTATAAAGTTAACATTGTTTTCTTTATCATTAATAACAGTCTGCAGGGATTTGTAGAAAGATGTGCAAAACCCATCACATTTCACCTGGAAACTCCCTTTTCTTCTTAGTTTCTCTGCTTTGCTAAATGAAGGCCCTCAGCTTTCTTTACTAGAGAGAATTGGCTTTTGGCTTGAACGCTTTAATGAGTCAGGCCTTGTTCCTGTAAATTTTTATTATATTCCACACTCATGTCACAGACATTCTCTATGTCAGCACTGTTTGTGTTTTTAAGAACGTTTACAGAAATCATGTTATTAAAGTTTTTTTTTTGTTGTTAAAAATTTTTATTGGGGAATTGGGGGTGGGAACAGTGCTGGGTAATTGGGAGAAGGGGAACAGACAAGATGCTGTCCTTTTGTTCTTCAGTCTACATGTGGAGGACGTTGCTTCACTGGCCCACATTGGCACCATCATTGCGCTCTTCCCGGGCGAGGCAGATCAGTCGCCGGCTTCTGGACGGCCGTTCACTGCGGCTGCTGGCCGCTCACGGTGGCTGCTGGCTACACATGGCAGCCCACTGCAGCAGAGGACTGCAGCCTACGCCGTCGCCGGTGACTCACGGCAGCCCAGCTCCAGGTCCAGCTGTTGTTCAGCATCTTAGCTGTGGAGGACAGTGTCACTGGCCCTCATATATGGGATCCGAACCGGGGCCTCCTGGCATCCCAATCCAGCTCTCAACCATCGCACCACTTGGCTGGCCCGTTATTAAAGTTTTTAAGTGTGGTAAATTTGTAGGGTATTTATCAGGACAAATGACAAATTTTTTCAAAAACAGGAGAATAACTTATGTTACTATGTATGATCTTCTCCCTATTGTATTTATAAAATACAGAGTGTCATCCAAAAGATATTTATGAGATGTACAGAATTGAAAATAATTGTTTCTGTGACATGAAAATTTCCTTCTGTCATTTTTCATATGCACGTAGTTCCCATATGTTTGTCTGTCTGTGTCAATAAAATCTTCACACTATTTGATCTATTCTTTCTTCTTACTTGCTTAAGTTCATTCTCTTTTTCTCAGTTAAAGAAATAGCCATGTATGTCCATGCGAGTTTTCTATGTGTATTGGTTTCTGTCAATTTTGAAACATTCTAGAGAAAGTTTGGTATAAAACCCAAGCTTGGGCTGGCCAACTGGCGCGTTGGTTAAGAGTTGGATTGGGGTCCGGCTGAGTGGCTCAACTTGTTAAGAGCTTGCTTGGGAGCACCAGTTCTGAGCAGTAGGGCTGCGGTTCAGATCCCACATTCAGGGCAAGTGACACTCGCCTTCTACGGCTAAGATGCTGAACAACAATTCAACCTGAAGCTGGGCTGCCTTGAGTCGCCAGCGACGGTGTAGGCTGCAGCCCCTGTGGCAGTGGGTTGCCATGGGCTACCGTCAGTAGCCAGCAGGCAGTGTTAGCGGCCAACAGCCGCAGTGAGCTTCCCTCCAGAAGCTGGCGACTGATCTGCCTTGCCTGGGAAGAGCACAATGATGGTGCCAGCTTGGGCCAGTGACACAACGTCCTCCACAACTAGACTGAAGAACAAAAAAATGACAGCAACTTCTCTCTTCCTCTTCCCCCAATTCCCCAGCACTGTTCCCATCCCCCCAATTCCCCAGCGCTGTTCCCATCCCCCCAATTCCCCAATAAAAAATCTAAACAAAAAGAAAAAAAAAGAAAAACTCAAGCTCTACCATTTAGTGGACGCATGAGAAAATATTTCCATACAAGAGGACGTATGATATTGTTTTAAGTTTATGGGCTATGTGCATTACGAGATTGTGTGCATTATGAATTAATATGTAAAAAAAACTTAGAACACTCTGTAGTATACAGTCATTTCAAAAAAGCTTGTGTTGCTATGCATCTATGAGAAGTGTAAATTCCATAAAACTGTCAGTTCAAAGTCATGTATGAATTTTTGCCTGTTTTCTTCCTTTGTGCAATGGAACAGTGTTACTCACGAGCTGAGATATTGGTGTCACTAGTTAAAAGTGAGTTTGTTAAGTGTGTAAACTCAGAGTGCACCCCAGAACTCATCATTCGGAATCTGCAGTTTTATAACAGTGCAGTTCCTTGTTATCCACATGAAAATTTGAGAGGTACTTCGTATTTTTAACTCACTGTGATATTTCCAGCCAAGAAATGCACATAATGTATGATACAAATATAACACACAAAAAGCCATATGCCTGTGTTGATGCCTGAATTTAAATCTGTCTTGTAGGAAAAAAGACATATGTCTGTCTAAAGTGGTTAGTGGATCATACGTCATTCTCCTTTCTCAGAGTTAGAAAACACACTAGAGAATATTACTGTCAGTGAATTTAATGTTTAATTCTGGACAGTCTCCTAGGTCAAAACCAGTTCTCTTAACTATGTTTTCATATTGAGTCATATTATGAGTTTGTCCATGGCCACGTGGTAAATGTGTCTTTTGTTTCAGGGACGGTTGACATTCAGGGATGTGGCCATAGATTTCTCTCAGGAGGAGTGGGAGTACCTACATCCCGCTGAGCGGAAATTGTACATGGACGTGATGCTGGAGAACTACAGGAACCTGCGCTCCCTGGGTGAGGGAACTTCCTTCCAGAACTCCTACCCCACCGCAGGGGTGTGTTTCCTTCATCAGTACAGCGTCTCCTGGGAGCTTGTGCTCTGTGTGGTCGAGTGTCAGATCCTGGCTCTGAGTACCAACTGGGGGTTTACTGGTGTAGTAAACAAGTGTTCATGATGTCTTTGAAGTGGAACACAGGATCTGAAAATGTCCCATGTTGTCTAATAGAGTAAAGGTGCTAATGTTAGGTTTAAGGCTCCTAAACCAAACTTGTACAAAAGAATTTTCGTTCCAAAGAGTCTATGACCAGACCTGGGGCTGTCTCCCAAAGGGGGAGACCAGCAGCTAAGTCTTGGTGGGTAAGGGTTTTATAGCTGAAGTTGGATACAGAAGCAAAAAAGCAGTTAGTGTGTAAAAAGGAAAAAAATGGTTAGTTTATCTTATTTTAACAAACTATAAAACACAGTTAGGTTATTATTTTTAACGAGCCAATATATAACTTGCTTATCTTCTTGACGGGCTATAAAACATGACTTGTTTATTTTTTTCCTAACAAGCTACCCAACTTATCTTTTCCCTAATAAGTAAGCTATAAAGCATACCTAGCTTATCTTTTCCTAGTCTCTTGACAAGATGCTTTGCTGACTTTTGCTGAAGCAGGAGCTTTTTAAATTCTTTTGGGGGTGGGGGGGGGAGGGTGCCCTAGCCTAGGGCCTGGGCCTTTACACTGTCAGATAACTTTTTTGGGGGAATCCATTTCTAGAATATTCTAAGTTTCTGCAGTGTTCTTTTTTTTCCACCTGAGCACATACTGGATTGGAAATTGGAGAATGTCCATCTAAACTCATGTTTCTTTTACAAACAAACAGGTGTTGCTGTCTCTAAGCCAGACCTGGTTACCTGTTTGGAGAGAATGAAGGAGGCCTGGGATGTGAAGCAAATAAAGACAGTATCCATCCTCCCAGGTAGGTGGGAATGAAAGAGCAGATGACACAGGTGAGAGGCCCAAAGGTCTCTGAGGAAAGCAGACCTTAAGATGTAGTTTAGGAAGCTCTGCTTTAGTGAAAGAATGTGAGAAGCCCAGGTTTCTTCCTGTTGCTGTCACATTCTCTTACAAACTGTCCTGCTCAGTGATCTGGGCTGCATTGCAGTGAGGGCAGATGTCCCTGTGGACTGTGGGGGCTGCCATGGGCTGGCTACTGTTCCATTGTCTCAAAGGTGAGGGCAAATCTGTGCATGCTGCTGAGGAATTCTCCCTGAGGCCATTTTTAAAGTTCTGGTCTTGCTTCTCTAAGGAGTTTGTAAAGGAAGTGGTGGAGGTCCTGGAATTTGGAGCAGAAATGCCAGGGGCACTGGGGACAGATGTCACACATTTTCTGATTTATAATTTCTAATCCTAAGGAGGCTTCAACCATGACCCTGTAAAGTTCAGACTCAGTAATTTCATCTCAGCCCCAGGCACCTCCCTAAAGTCAGAAACCCTCATCTCAGTTTCACTCCAAATGTCCTTTTACTTAGTATGAAGTAACATTAGAAATTTTGAGCGTCTACTCCCAATTCCTGCATGTAAGAATAGTTTAATGTACCTGTTTACCTTACAGAATTCTTAAATGAATTAATGCCATAGGGGAGCTTAGAATACTGCCCACTGTATAGGAAGTTCTCCATTGTTCCCTGATTTCTTAGTGACTGTCATGATATAATTCTGTCTTGTTCATTACAGAGCTGCCTGGGCCTTGTTTGTTTTCCATTTCTGATTAGATTTTGTCAGATTAGTGGCTTTAGATTCAGAAGTGCTGATACTCCCTGCTCCAATGAAATCTATTGGGAAGAAGTGAGTTGTAGAATTATTAGGTTCCCATATTTCAGAAACTGTTTACGTTCTCAGTTTCAGTTTATTTCAGGCAAAAAATAATCATGAGGTTTATCAGCATGTCTCTCAATCATGTTGTACTTAATCTCAAATGTTGATTTTAAAGATAGCTGATTCTCTGATGTTTAATAACTTCCTGTACTTTTGTTTAGCAGTGAGTGTTTTTGTTTCCCTCTGGATGATGATTACAGCCCATACATTTGTGTTAGAATAGCAAAATATATTAACAGATTTCTTTGGGTGTTTTAAATGGTTATTTATTGAACTATTTCTTAAAGCTCTTTATGGATGATTCTAATGCATTGGCTGGGAAATTTTGCTTTTCTACAACATGTGTTCCGATGATTGAGAATGCTTGCTCTTTATGGGGCCACACTGACGGTGGAAACCGAGTTCTACACAAGGACCCTCAATAGTACATCTGTGTAGTGTTCAGAATTCTGGGCATACATTGCCACTTATTCTCATTTTGCAATTCCATAATAATGTGTTTTCTTTTTTGTGGTAGTTTCTCCAAATTTCGTTACTTGCATTTTTAGTTGTTACTTGTATATATGAATGTGAATGACAGTTTTCAGGTAAGTACAGTTAAGGAAATGTGGGGTTTGATTCTCATAAGAATGAGGTATATGTTTATTGGCATTAAAATTCTGTGCATATTAGTATCGTTTTAGTTCAACTTTGTGCTTGACTCATCTGGTTTATGTCTTTTGTTAGTGGTGAGTGCTTTTCTTATCCTGTGCAGTTAAGTAGTTGTGGTAATAAGTCTTAATATAAAATCTGTTTAGAGATGATTTCATATTCTCTTTGTGAGAGAACCACTTTTTGGATTCAAAATAATTTCTGAAATGGTTTATAACTGTATGCCGTGTCCCACGCAGCACGGGCAGTGGGGAGTCAGAGGGGTGGCGCAGGATTAAAGAAACAGTAGAGACAAGGATAGAGTTAAGACGAGGCCAGGGGACTGCAGTTCTCGCTCTGGAACTGAGCCCTGAATCAGGCCAATGCGTAGCTTTTATTAAGAAACTTCAAAGAAGAGAAACTTTCTAAAGTCCGCGTGATAAGTGCCTTAAGGCCAGTTTCCATCAGCCAACCCCATTGTATTCCAACATGCTGTGCCTTCACACTCCCACACACAACAACCCCCAGGATTGTGCAGCTGTTGCTGCGGCCATGAAGTAAGGGAGATAACCGACATCATCCCACTGGGTCTCAGCATTCCGAGACACTCCCTTGTGACCTACTTAGGTCAGGGGTTGGTGTGGGGGTGGCAGTCGAGGATGAAGCTGTAAGGCAACATCTCCCCCTTTCTGTTTATGTAGAAGGAGAAACATGGACTTTGCAGATTCTTCATCTATTGCCTGCCGAGGGCTTGTTGTCCACACCTGAGGACTAAACAGATCAATAATAGAATACTCAATAAAAGTATAAGAGCACAGGCAAATCCTCCACCAAAGCTTTTCACCCACGTAAGGGGATTTAGAGTAGAAATTTCCTCGGCAGCACGGAAAGGGAGTCCTCTCCTGGGAGGAGCTGGAGATTAGTAAAAGACATTTGATCCACTTCTTGTTGCAACTGTAGGATATCTGCAGTATGGTTTGGGATATGTCCCAAGAGATGAGCTCGTACCTCCGACAACAGGGTACGTGTCTGATTGTAAGAAAAAGGAGTTTCACCATAAGTGGAAACATTCCAATCACATTTTAAGGTAATTATGGTATGGAGACTTTCTAACTGGTCTCCTAGAGAAACAACAATTGTTTCTAAATCAGCTAATGGTACGCTGATTTCTTGATCACTTCTTATCTGCTGATTCCAAGCTTTGCTTGCATCTTCATGCCATTGCTGTACTAATTGGGTAGTCTGCACTGTCTGGTGAAGAGGTACTCCGGAGACAGCAGCAACAGTGGTTATAGCTATTATTCCCATAATGGCTGCAATTAAAAGGCCAATAAATTTTTTAGTTGTATATAAAATCTTACGAAGGAGTTATAAAGCAATATGAACAGTTGGGGAACCTTCCCACACCCTAGCAGCTTGGACAGGGAGCCATAATCCTCATCTCCGATCTGGGCCAGTCGGGGGGCCAATCATATCTCGCGATCTTTGGCCATATCGGCTTCCTTTTTCTTGGTGTGTCGCTCATGATATGGTTTGACACTCCAGCCAGGTACCCAGAAAGGATGTTCTTCTGGACCTGGAGAAATACAAGCAAAGCCTCGTCCCCATGTCAATAACGTTCCTAAATGCCACTGATTAGTCGGAATGTCTTTCCACCAAATGGGCACATTTTCCAGTGACCTCGGCTATTATGAAAATGCCTTTTACCTGCAGTCCACCCAAGGCGTGGTTCCATACTTGAACCAGATGAATTCAAAAATTTTAAAGTAAACGTAGCTTTTGCTAATTGTACCTGTGGGGTTTCTCTTATGTCTGTTTTGCAACTGTTTCTTTAAGGTTGAATTAGCACGTTCAACAATGGCTTGACCTTGTGGGTTGTAAGGGATGCCTGTGGTATGAGTAATAACGCCAGATGGCGCAAAAGTCTGCAAATTTTAGAACTGGTATAAGCAGGTCCATTTTCAGTTTTAATGTTCTTAGGGACGCCCATAATAGAAAAACAGGTTAATAAATGACGGCAAGAGTGGGCTGTTGCCTCGCCCGTCTTAGCTGTAGCTACAAGAAAGCCAGAGGCTGTGTCCATTGTAACATGTACAAATGAGGATTTTCCAAAGGAGGGGATGTGAGGAATGTCCATTTGCCAGATATCATTAGGAATGAGACCTCGAGGATTTACTCCTTCAGGGTTTTCTTCAGGTGCATTAACGATCTGACAGGTGGGGCATGTCTGTATTATAGGATGGGCTTGATTGTTTCTAATAGAGAACCTTGAAAACAGACCACCCACATTAGTACTGGTTAACGAATAAAAATGCTTGCTTCAGCAACCTGGGCACGCCCTACTAATAAATCAGCAATTGAATTGCCTTGTGTCATTGGACCTGGCAAGGTGGTGTGTGCACGAATGTGCATGATAAAGAAGGGGTACTGGCGGTTTCTCACAACCTGCTGGAGTTGTATTGTAAGATAGAGATGTCCTCTCAATGTTCTGTAGTGTATGAACTATGTAAGCCAAATCAGTAACAATATTTAGAGGGTCAAAAAATGTTTGCAAAGCAGTTAACACTGCTACTAACTCAGCCCATTGAGCTGAAGTGCAATTTGTGTGTATAAGCTGATGACCCTTCTCACAGACAATTGCTGCTTTGCCATTGTTAGATCCACCAGTGAAGACTGGCAGACCCTGAGAAATAGGAGTCTGCCCACGTTTTTTAGGTAAAATCCAATTAGTTCTTTGCAGAAACAAAACAATTTATTTTAAGGGTAATGATTGTCAATAATTCCATAAACGTCACTGCTGGCTATTTGCCAAGACTCAGCATGAGTATTTAAGTGAGATATTTGCTGTTTCTTAAAAGGAACTACAATTTGATTAGGCTTTCTTCCATTAAGATGAAGGACTCTGGGCCGAGCTCTTGATATATATCAAGTTCAGAAATTAATTCCACATAGGTAGGAAGAGATTTAACAAAATGGTTAGGTAGAAAAAGCCACTCAACCAATTGATCTTGTTGTACAATAATCGCTGTAGGCAAATGTGGTGTAGAGAAAATTAAAATTTGTGAAGGTTAAAAGGATTCCACACGTTGAAGCTCAGCTTCTTGTATTTTTCGCTCAACAAATTGTAATTCCCGATTAGCTTGAGAGGTTAATTGGCGAGGACTGTCAAGGTGTGAAGGTCCTTGGAAAAGGCCAAACAAATTCCAGAGAGCATAGGTAGGAATACCTAGAGTAGGACGTAGCCAATTAGTATCGCCTAATCATTTTTGTAGGTCATTTAAAGTAGAGATCTGGTCTCTTCTGAATTTTTTGAGATCTGATAGTCTGTCTTTCCACAACCGTACCCAAATACTGCACCGGTGTGGTGGTTTGAATTGTGTTTGGAGCAATGTAAAGTCCTGCTAAATCAAGCTGTCTTTTAAGTAGTTCAAAAGATGCAGCCAGCTGCTCCATTGAGGACACAGCACAGAGAATATCATCCATATAATGACTGATGTAACACTCAGAAAATTTAGTTCTTACTGGTATAAGAGCTTGAGCTACAAAAAGCTGACAAATGGTTGGACTATTAAGCATTCCCTGTGGAAGTACTTTCCACTGATATCTCCTCATAGGTTCTTTATTGTTAATTGAGGGAATTGAAACTGCAAATTGAGGACAATCTTGAGAATGTAAAGGGATTATATAGAAACAATCTGTGAATCCATCACTATTAAAGGCCAGTTTTTTGGGATCATAGAAGGTTGTAGGAGTCCAGGCTATAACGCACCCATGGGCTCTATAACAGCATTTACAGCTGTGAGATCTGTGAGCATTTGCCACTTTCCTGGTTTTTTCTTGATGACAAATACTGGAGAGTTCCACGGACTTCTAGAAGGCTCTATATGTTCTTGTTCTAATTGAATCTGTACTAATTCTATTAAGGCCTCTAATTTTTTCCTGAGAGAGGGGCCATTGTGGGATCCAGAGAGGCTTGTTTTTAGTCCATTTAAGAGGCACAGGAGCTCGTAGCTCCCCAACAGTGGCCCCTGTTAAAAAGGCTTCTGATAGTCTCTGACTTAGAGCCTAATCCTTCTCTTCCTTGCTGAAGCAAGGGCTGAATAGGCTGAGTAATTAATTCCCTGATTAAATTTTCCTAACCCTTTTCCTGGCTGAAATCCCATTTGACTCATAATTTTTTGACATTGTGGGCTGTACTCCCCTGGGGGAATCCACATTTCTGCAAACCATTGTGTAAGTAAATCTCGACCCCATAAATTGACTGGAATGTCAGCAACATAGGGCTGTAAAAATCCTTGTTGACCTTCCAGCTCAATGCAAGGAAGAATGCAAACACTTTGGCATAAGCCTGAGGCTCTGCCTACTCCAACAAAATGTCAGGCTCCTGAACCTTCCAGCCCTTTGGCCATTTTTGAGAACTGATTATAGAAACATCAGCTCCAGTGTCTAAAAGACCTTTAAATTTCTTGCCTTGGATTTTAATTTGACAAACAGGACGAATTCCTGAGACTCTTCCTGCCAGAAAAATACCTGCCTTTCCTGTACTTCCAAAACCTCAGTTCCCCTATTTTGCGTCCCCTTTTTTCCTGGGAGAATATATGGGAGCAGGAGTCATTGAGCTACCTGTTCTCCTTTTTCAGCTGACCAGGGAACTGAGGAAGACATTATAATTTGAATCACCCCGTTATAATCAGAATCAATTATACCTGTATGAACAGGGATTCCCTTGAAAGTTAAGCTAGAGCGACCAAGGAGAAGTCCAACAGTATTTGGGGTAATCGGCCCCAAAATTCCTGTAGCTACACGGAGAGGGGACTCTCCAGAAAGTAATATAGTACCTTGTGCTGTACAAATGTCCACTGCGGCACTTCCCTCAGTAGCAGGACTTAATTGTTGTACTGAAAGACTCGAGGAGGCACAGGCTGGTAATTCTGAGGAACGGCCGGTGTCACATATGTTCCGGTTGTTGTCAATGCGTGGGGCTGGCCCCTTTTCCTGTTTCCCTGAAGAAGAGTTCCATTCTTATGAAAAACTGATCTTTCCTTTTCAGCACCTGGGACATAAACCAGTTGGCTTAGATCCCACAGGAGCAGAAGTATCAGGTGGGCGGGAGCTATTTCTATTTATCTTTTGGCACTCCCTTGGAGTATGACCAGCCTTTCCACAATTGTTGCAAGTGGCAGGGAATTTGTTCTCTCTCACTGTTAACTCTGTAATAGCCTGAGCAATCATGGTCGCTTTAAACTGTTCTGTTCCTACCCCTTGACATAAACGAAGATATCCCATGGCATCTGTTTTTCCTTTTTGAGCTCCTATTGCCT
Organism: Hipposideros larvatus; assembly: GCA_031876335.1. Taxonomy (NCBI): domain Eukaryota; kingdom Metazoa; phylum Chordata; class Mammalia; order Chiroptera; family Hipposideridae; genus Hipposideros; species Hipposideros larvatus. The sequence continues at coordinate 995,305 of JAVKSA010000061.1, forward strand.
TTTTAGAGTCCTCATTTGCATTATCATAAGCCATAATTTGTAGAATTATATCAGTCGCTTGTGGATGGTGACCTGTTTATTTATAGCGCCCTGCAAGCAGGCAATACATTTAGAGTAAGTTTCCTGAATGACAACAGGGAAAGTCAAAGCGTCCAAATCTCCTTTTAACCTAGCCTGTCCTATGCTTCGCTCCACTGCACACAGCGGTATGTGAGGGCCTCCAGCAGGTGGAGGAGGTTCCCCGGGCAGCAGAGAGAAAAGGATTATTTCTTCTGGTTGGTTTTCTGAGAGGTTTCACTTTCTGCGCCGTAAATAAAAGCAGCTGCATAGACAGAGACTGAGGTAAAGGAGTGGAGGGTGAATTGTAGTTTTCCAGTCTCCCAAAGGTGGATGTAACGATTTGGGGAAAACTGTGGGTGCCTCTAAAAATTCTTTCTCCCTTTCCTCTGGAGTTTCCTCTTGGTCTTCGTTTTCCACAGAACTTTCTTTTTGATTTTTACAACCCTGATCATTATCTTCCCCTTCATCTTCCATGTCAGTTTGCAGTGTTTCTAAAACTGATGGGACTAACCTCCATGTAGCCCAAATTTTGGCTGGCAGTGAAACTCCCTGCCACTGTACCTCACTAAGGTTTTTGCCTAATGTGTCCCATGACTCTAAGCCCAACGTTTCTAAGTTAGGGAACAGGAACAATGAGTGTCTACGACCTTTAAAAGTTCCTCCAATTTCTTTTCTGAGACTTTAGCCCCTCCTTTCTTAATAAGCTGTTTCAGTAAGCAGATATAATGTCTATATTGACTATTAACATTTGCCATGTTAGTAAAAAGAGAAAGGAAAAAGTTTCACTCAGAGTTCACTCAGATGCCCACCTGGCCACGTGTCTTGCGGGACTTTAAGGTCCGTCTTGGCTATGGTGCACCTGTATAAACCCTAGGCCTGGTTGGTCTTGTCAGGTCACTGTTTTGCCACACAACGTAACCACGGAATTTCAGATTAGGGCTCAAGCAAGTTCTGTAGCTGAGCTGTAATCAATCACTCACACTTTCACACTCTTGCACACAAAAGTTTAGTTAATTCCTCTTTTACCCTGGTTAAATTCTCCGGGATCTTTCCTGCCCCCTTACCAGGCAGTTGTCGCGACGCTTCTCATGCCCTGTCGCATTTAAACCTTCTTATTTTCTGAAATCCTGTGTCTTCCTTCCCTGTTTGAGACCCCACGTTCGGGCGCCAGATGCCACATCCCGTGTAGCATGGGCAGTGGCGAGTCAGAGGGGCGGCGCAGGGTTAAAGAAACAGAAGAGGCAAGGATAGAGTTAAGGCGCGGCCAGGGGACTGCAGTTCTCGCTCTGGAACTGAGCCCCGAATTGGGCCAACACGTAGCTTTTATTAAGGAACTTCAAAGAAGAGAAACTTTCTTTCTAAAGTCCCTGTGATAAGTGCCTAAAGGCCAGTTTCCATCAACCAATCCCATTGTATTGCAAAACATGCTGTGCCTTCATACTCCCACACACACAACCCCCAGGATTGTGCCGGTGTTGCCGCGGCCATGAAGTAAGGGAGATAACTGACATCATCCCGCCAGGTCTCAGCGTTCCGAGACACTCCCTCGTGACCTCATTAGGTCAGGGATTCATGTGAGGGGACAGTCGAGCATGAAGCTATAAAGCAACAGTATGATTTTTAGATATTATTTTTGATTTTCAACTTTTGTAAAAGTGTGACTAAAATTTTACCCTCTGTAACTGTTCAGTCCAGTTGTGTTAAGTATATTCACATTGTTGGATAACGGATCTCTGGAAATTTCCATCTTGCAAAACTCACCAAGCACCCATTAAACAGCCACTCCCTCATTTCCCTTCAACACAAGCCCATGGCTACCACCCTTCTTTTTGTTCTATGAGGAGAACTGCATTAGGCGACTCACAGAAGTGGACTGATATAGTATCTGTTTTGTGACTCTTTAGCTTTACCTAAAAGTCCTCAAGGTTTTTCTGTGTTGTGTCAGTTGAGAGCACCTGTTTCTATTTCAAGGCAGAAAATATTCCATTGTATGTATATGCTACATTTTTGTTGACCACTTTCTTCGCCCGTTGATCTATCGATGGCCATTTGCGCTGCTGCTACCCATTACAGGTTTTGTGGATAATGCTACAGTGTGCATGGGTGTGCACATGGCTCTTGCAAAGCCTCCTTTGAAGTTTCTTGGAAATGTACCCAGAAGTGGGAAGGCTGCATCATAGCACAATTCTATATTTTAGTTTTTGAGAGACATTCATATTGTTTCTCATACTGTTTGCACAAATTGGGATTTCATCCAAGAGAGCATAACGGTCCAATTTCTCCACATTTTTGCTAACACTTGATATTTTGTGTTTCTTTGATACTGCTCATCCTAGTTGATGTGAGGTGGTTGGTACTATGTTTTTTTTACTGTGGGTGGAGACATTTATGGTCTCGTAAGAGCATGTCAAACTTCTGGAAAGTCATGTGGACCTGAAATCAGATAAGTGGAGAAGCAGGAGCCTGAGGATAATTTTCATATTAAGAGCACATTTAGTTCATAGCAAAATGGAGTAGAAGTTACAGAGAATTCCCACATGCCTCTCCCACATGCACAGCCTTACCCTTGGCTACATCACTTTTACCCCCAGAAGTACATTTGTTACTAGATGAAGCTACATTGACATATAATTGTCACCCAGAATTCCTAGTACCCCTTGGGGTTCACTGCGGGGCTGTGCATTCAGTGGATGTGGACACATTTATGATAACATGTCATACACAGTAGTGTCACAGCCCTGAATATTTTCTGTGCTCCTCCTGTCCATCTCTCCCTCCCCTCAACCCCGGCCAGCAGTGATCCTTTTGCTGTCTCCATCATTTTGCCTTTTCTGGAATGTCATAGCTGGAATCATACTGTGTGTGCCTTTTTCAGATTGGCTTCTTTCACTTAATAGGTATCTAGGTTTCCTCCACGTCTTCTCATTGTTTGATAGCTTCTTTCTCTATAGCACTGAATAATATTCCATTGTCTGTGTGCACCACAGTCTACTCATCCATTCACCTCTTGACAGACATCTTGGTTGCTTTCTAGTTTTGAAAATAGTGAATAAAGCTGCTGTGAACATATGTGGATTATTGGGTGAATACATGTTTTCAAGTCTTTGGGTCACTATTGAGGAGCACAATTGCTTGATCGTAGGGTGGGAGGATGTGTAAGAACCACCAAACTGTGTACCCAAGAGGCTGCGGCATTTTGCGTTCCCACCGGCAGTGAGTGCGAGTTCCTATTGCTCCATGTCCTCACCAGCACTTGATGTTGTCCGGTTCTGGGTTCTGGCCCCTCCTAATAGGTGTGTGGTAGTTTTTCATTTGTTGTGAGTTTCATTCTCATTGGTTTCATGTGCATTTCCTTGCTGACATGATGTGGAGCATCTTTTTACATACCATTTTGTCTTCTGTATCTCTTGTCTAGTGTGGTGTCTGTTTAGGGCTTTGGCCCATGTTTTAATGAGGTTGGCAGTTTTTTCATTGATTAGTTTGAAGACTTCTTTGTGTGTTTCGAATACCTTTTCAGGTATTTATTTTCTTCAGCTTTTTTATTTTTTTAAACATTTTATTGGAGAATTGTGGGAGGGGAACAGCATTGGGGAATCCATGAGGGGAACAGACAAGTTGCTGTCCTTTTGTTCTTCAGTCTAATTGTGGAAGACATTGCGTCACTGGTTTCCATTGGTATTATCATTGGGCTCTTGCCAGATGAGCAGTTGCTCGCTGGCCATTGGATGGCCACTCACAGCAGCTCACTAATGTGCACACCAACTGCCGGCCAGCCCCACTGCAGCCTACGTTGTTGCCGGCGACTCATGGCAGTTCATCTCCATGTCGAGCTGTTGTTCACCATCTTAAATGTAGAAGGCGCAGTGTCACTGTCTCTCATGTGGGATCCGAACAACAGCCCTGCTGCTCAGAGCTGGTGTCCCAAGCCAACTCTTATCCAATGCGCCACTTGGCCGGCGTGTTTTTTTTGTTTTTTAAAGATTTTATTGGGGAATTGGGGGAGGGGAACAGACAAGTTGCTGTCCTTTTGTTCTTCAGTCTAGATGTGGAGGACGCTGCTTCACAGGCCCATGTTGGTATTCTGATCATTGCACTCTTCCCGGCTGAGCCAGATGGGTTGCAGGCCACTGGCCGTCTGCTCACGGCAGCTCTTGGCCGCTCACGCTGGCTGCTGGCCACTTACGCCGGCTGCCAGCCACTCACAGTAGTTCATGGAAGCCCATTGCACCCCTTTGTAGCCTACGTTGACCCCGGCAACTCACGGCAGCCCAGCTCCAGGTCGAGTTGTTGTTTACCATCTTAGCTGTAGAGGGTGCAGCATCACTGGCCCATATGGGAACCGAACCGGGGGTCCTGTTGCTTCACGGCTTGCACTCCCAAGCCAACCCTTAACCAACGAGCCACTCAGCCAGCCTTACAGGTATTTGTTTTGCAATTATTCTTTCCCAGCCTGTGGCTTCTCGTTTTGTAGTTTTGATGATGACTTTCATGTTGTTTTTGCTCATTATAATTGATTTGAAATATGGAAGTTCAAAAGTCAAAGCTACGATTTGAAAAAAGAAACTTGGTTACCAGTTTGTCTTGGAATAACTGTGAAGTGTATGATGTTACATTTATATCTAATAACATTTAAATTTCAATTCCAGTTCTATGTTCATTCCTAAAATACAATCAGAATGAGTCTCCTATTGATAAAGATGAGGTTGCGTTAAATGTTCTGACAATATTATAGGTCAGCTCTAATGAAATCTTGGAATTCGTTCCTCGTGCAGCAACATGGTCTTGGAATTCGTTCCTCGTGCAGCAACATGGTGTTTTTTTCCCCATTATTTTAGTAATACCTGCTTGTTGGTAAAAGTGAAACAGTAGAAAGAGTTATAAAATTTTTTCTTGTGGTCCAAAGTGGAATCAACTGTTTTATTTTATGCATTCATTTATTTCTATTTTTACAGTATAAGTGGAATACAATAATATATTCATTTCAGTTTTACAACATGATGATTCCTCATTTGCATATTTTACAAAGTGATCACCATATAACTCAAGTAAAATCTGTCACCTTACAAGACATCACAATATCATGGAGTATATTTCCTAGGCTACATTGCATCCCGTGCCTGACTCTTTTCATAACTAGACGTTTATACCCCTGATTCCCCTTCACATTTTTTGCCTTTCCCCATGGTCCTGTCTTCTCTGGCAACCATCAGTTAATTCTCTGTACCTGTGAATCTTTTTCTGATTTGTTTTTTCGTTTATTTTTTAGCTTCTTCGTATCAGTGAAATCGTATGGCATTAGTCTTTTTCTGTCTGTGTTATCTCACTTAGCATAATTCCCTCTAGGTCCATGCTCGATGTTGCCACTGGCAGGATTTCTATTTTCCTCTGGCTCAGAAATATTTCATTATGTACATTTATCACATATATCCATTGATTGATTGATGGACATATAATCTTCTCTGTTGTAAATAATGTTGCAGTGGATGTAAGAATACAGATATTTTTTTGAATTAGTGTTTTTGTATTTCTAGATCAGGGGTCAGCAAACTTTTGAGAAGGAAGAGCCAAACCTGTCCCTCACAACAATTTAAAAATTATTTGAGAGCCGTAAAACAAATGAAATCACCATTATGTGAATAATATTCTTTAAAAATTTCATAGGACCGGCCAACTGGTGCATTGGTTAGGAGTTGGCTTGGAATGCCAGCTCTGACCAGCTTGGCCCTGGTACTGATCCCACATGAAGGCCAGTGATGCTGTGCCCTCTAGATCTAAGATGGTGAACAACAGCTTGACCTGGAGGTAGGCAGCCGTAAGTTGTCGCCCTGGGTGTAGGCTGCACTGGGGCTGGCCGGCAACTGGCAAGAGCTGCCGTCAGCCTCTGTGAACTGCCGTGGGGGGCCATCCAATAGCTGGTGAGCAAGTGCCTCACCTGAGAAGAGCACAATGATAATGCCAACATGGGCCAGTGAAGCGACGTTTTCCACAACTAGACTGAAGAAAAATTTTATAATGGAAACTATGATAATTTTCATTTTCAATTTTCCTTCCGAGCCACGTGTACGTACCCAAAGAGCAGGATGTGGCTTGTGAGCCGATGCTTCCAAACCCCTGCTCTAGATAATACCCAGAAATGGAATTGCTGGGTCATATAATAGTTGCATTTATAATTTTTTGAGGAAGTTCCATATTGTCTTTGGCTACACCACTTTTTACATAAATGTAATTGTCATATCTTTCTGTTGAATTTACTTTATTATCATTATATAATGTCCTTTGTGTTCTGACATGTTTTGACACTTACTGTGTATTTGTCTGATATCATTATGGGCAACTGTACCCTTTATTGGTGACCGTTTCTATGGAATACATTTTCCATTGTTTGACTTTGTCCCATGAGTGTCCCCACATCTCCAGTGAGTATCTTGTACAAAGAAGGTAGTTGGATTTTACTTTTTATCCATTCAGCCAACTCATGTCTTTAGATTCAGGGGATTTCATCTGTTTTCATTTAAAGTAATCACTGAGTCGGAGGGAATACTATAACCATTTTTGAATTGTTTTCTGCGCTTTGTGTAGCTGTTTTGTTCCACGTTCCCACCTCGAAGCTGTGTTCTATTGTTTCTTTGATTTTTGTTGGTAGTTGCATGCTTTGATTTCTTTCTCAGTTTTTTTCAGTGTGTCTGTTATAGGTAGTTTATTGTGGTTACCATAAGGGTAACTTAAAATATGTATTTTTTTACTTAGGGAATTGGGGGACGGGAACAGTGTTGCAGAATTGGGAAGGGGGTTAAGCCTTGTTGTTGTTCTTCCATCTTTCTTGTGGCTGGCACCAGTCACGATCTGGCTGCCTGTCGGCAACTCGTGGCTTCTAAGGTCAAGGTGTTCAGTTCAGTCTTAGTTGTGGGTGGGCGTAACCACTGTCCTATGAGGGAGTCGAACCAGCAACCTTGTTGTTAAGAGCGCACGCTCTATCCATTGAGCCATCCGGGTAGCAGCTCAGCTCAAGGTTCCGAGTTCAATCATAGTTGCAGACTATGTAGCCCACCATCAAACAGGCAGTCTTCTTGTTAGGAGCACGTGCTCTCACCAGCTGAACCATCCTGCCACCTGTTTGGACCTCAGCGTCAGCTCAGCATCCCTGGCCCATATGGAAATCGAACCACCAACCCTGTTGCTCAGAGCTTGCACTCTTGAGCAGGCTTCTAACAGACTGAGGTACTTGGTCGTCCCAAAAGATTGTTAAAGATATGACAGTGCAGTTTGAGTTCTTGGTTAGGCAATTACTAGCTCCAGTACTTTTGGGCTTATTTCTCAAGATTTAGTTTTTCCTCTGATTGGACCATGTTTTTCTGTTCTTTTGTATGCCTTGTGATGTTTTGTTGAGGCTTTGGAGAAGAAACACTCACCATCCCAGGCTGTGTGGACCTGCTCTGTACTAGCGAACACACATAGCAGGCAGCTGAGCTTGAAGTTCTTATGCCTATCAAACCGGTTCTACGAATGTGTACTCTCTTTGTTTTTTGCATGTAATTTTCCGGTTTGAAATGTTATTTGTTTCCTCTTTAGGGGTAGTGTTATATTCCTATCCATGATGATTGTCTTCAGTACTGCACTCTTTGTGGTGTTTGAACAATTACTTACCATTTTTCTTAGTGGCCACCACAATGCATTCACCTTGCACTGCCATTTCCTTAGCACTTGGTGTCATGCAGAAAATAAATGAGACCTTCAGGCAGCTGCAAAAAGCGAGTCCATTGGACACGAAGTTCACTTATCTTTTTCCAACCAGAGAAGAAACTTGAATTTGGGGTTTCTCACAACATTTCCACGTGTACCAGGGCGGGTGCACAGTAATGTTGGCAAATGTAAGCAACTTTTCTTCCCTCTTTGATATGACTTTCATATGCTTTGCTTTCCTGAAACTGGTTTCTCAGTACTCAGCAAGCTAATTGGGTCAGTAATTGTTGCTAAGTTCATATCTCCATGGAGGATGGCAATTTTGGTGTTTCCTCTTATGTCGTCTTGTTTAGTCCTGTAATCGGTATTAAATTTGTATGTTTGAATTGAAAGCATATTCACTTGTGTATAGTAAGGGTGATAATTTATTTTGTGTCTTTCAGCAATGTCTTCTGAGGACACCTTGGACTTGTTCCCACACCCAGGAATAGAACATTCATTCCACGAAATGCTCCTGGTAAGATATGGAAGGTGCGGCCTTGACAATCTGCACTTAATGCAAGACTGGGAATATGAGGGGAGTGTGAAGGGCTGAAGGATGTTGTCATGGACATAACCAAACTGGGAGAGTTACTCAGGTAAAATCCCCATTGCTTAAAGATACAGATATATAAGAAATGTGAAACCCTGCATGTTAAGGCAGTTTCATTGCCACTAAACTTATTTCTGAATATAAAGACAGAAAACAATTTATTGAAGATATATATTCTTTGAAAAAAAAATGTGTTATATATGGGAAGTTATGTAACTCATGGTGAAATAATCATTTGAATTATTTAAAATGTAGGAGTAGATTAAACTCAAGCATTTGAAAATCAGAGATTTAAAAATGAAGTTAGAAATTCAAATGGTGATCCATTTTACAATCGCTTAATCAGGCTTTCATTGTTCTTTCACCAAGAAACAGTCCTCCTTTGTTCCAAATTTTGTAGTTTTTGATAACTGTGGGAGGGTATTTATAGAAGCATCATGGTTCCATAGCTATCATGGGTAATGGGGAACAACTTTACCGGTTTAATGAAATTAGAGTCCTCACTGAAGGCCTTTCTGTCTTTGTTGATTACCAGAATATGTGTGATGATGAGAGAAGTTACCAATTACGTGAATCCTGGAAAAACTTTAAACAAAGGTCAGATCCTAATAAGCATCAGAGATTTCAGTTTGTAGAGAACCATCGTGCACATGGGAAAGTCTTTCATGAATGCTCAAATCTTACACATCGGTATAGTTATATTGTAAAGAAGTCAAACAAACATAGTGAATATAATAAGTCTTTGAACCAAACTGTGTATCTTACGGAACATGAGAATATTCATCCTCGGGAGAAACCTTACAAATGTGTTACGTGTGGGAGAGTCTTTAGTCGATTATCTAGTCTCAATGGACATAGGAAAATCCATACTAGAGTGAAGGCTTACAAATATAGAGAATGTGACAAAACCTTTCTTCGGCATTCAAATCTTACCAGATATGAGAAAATGCATACTGGAAGAAAGCCTTACAAATGTAGACACTGTGGTAGAGCCTTTAATTCGCATTCATCTTTTATTAAACATGAGTTAGTCCATAGTGGAGAGAAGCCTTACAAATGTAGAGAATGTAGTAAAGCCTTTACTCAGAACTCAAGTCTTGCTGTACATATGAGAATTCATACTGGAGAGAAGCCTTTCAAATGTATAGAATGTGGTAAAGCCTTTACAACCAAATCAAGTCTTGCTGTACATATGAGAATTCATACTGGAGAGAAGCCTTACGAATGTAGAGAATGTGGTAAAGCCTTTCCTCGGCGCTCACATCTGAGCACACATGAGTTAATCCATAGTGGAGAGAAGCCTTACAAATGTAGAGAATGTGGTAAAGCTTTTACAACCAAATCAAGTCTTGCTGTACATATGAGAATTCATACTGGAGAGAAGCCTTACATATGTAGAGAATGTGGTAAAGCCTTTACTCGGCGCTCACGTCTGAGCACACATGAGTTAATCCATAGTGGAGAGAAGCCTTTCAAATGTAGAGAATGTGGTAAAGCCTTTACTGAGCGCTCATATCTTACTAGACATGAGTTAATCCATAGTGGAGAGAAGCCTTACAAATGTAGAGAATGTCGTAAAGCCTTTAGTACGCGCTCACATCTTAATAGACATGAGTTAATCCATAGTGGAGAGAAGCCTTACAAATGTAGAGAATGTTGTAAAGCCTTTACAGCCAAATCAAGTCTTGCTGTACATATGAGAATTCATACTGGAGAGAAGCCTTACAAATGTAGAGAATGTGGTAAAGTCTTTAGCCTCAATGCAAGCCTTGCTGGACATATGAGAATTCATACTGGAGAGAAGCCTTACAAATGTAGAGAATGTGGTAAAGCCTTTAGTATGCACTCACATCTTACTAAACATGAGTTAATCCATAGTGGAGATAGGCCATACAAATGTAGAGAATGTGGTAAAGCCTTTACTCGGCGCTCATGTCTGAGCACACATGAGTTAATCCATACTGGAGATAGGCCATACAAATGTAGAGAATGTGGTAAAGGCTTTGCTCGGCGCTCATGTCTGAGCACACATGAGTTAATCCATAGTGGAGAGAAGCCTTTCAAATGTAGAGAATGCGGTAAAGCCTTTACTACGTGCTCACATCTTACTAAACATGAGTTAATCCACAGTGGAGAGAAGCCTTACAAATGTAGAGAATGTGGTAAAGCCTTTACTCTGAACTCATATCTTACTAGACATGAGTTAATCCATAGTGGAGATAGGCCATACAAATGTAGAGAATGTGGTAAAGCCTTTACTCAGAACTCAAGTCTTGCTGTACATATGAGAATTCATACTGGAGAGAAGCCTTACAAATGTCGAGAATGTGGTAAAGCCTTTCACCTGCGCTCTATACTTACAAAACATGAGAGAATTCATACCAGAGAGAAGCCTTCCAAATGTAAATAAAATGGTAAATATAGCCTTTACTCAGCGTTCATATCTTACTAGGCATGAGAGAATGCATACCGGAGAGAAGCCTTACAAATGTGAAAAATGTAGCAAAGCCATTAGTCACCATTTAGAGTTTCCTGAACAGATAAAACTTGATATAGGAGAGAAACCTTAAAACTGAATAATCCAAGAAACCCTGCAGCTGGACCTACAGCGTCACTCAATATCAGAGAATGCTTACTGCAGAAAAATCAACCTTCAAAATCAGCGATGAAAACCCTGTGTTCAAAATACAAACTTCAGGAAGTCCACATAATTCATGTCCCAAAGTGACTTTAAAGATGTAAAATAATGTGAGGAAATGTTTAATCGAGAATGAAATCTGAAATATTACAGAATTGACATTGCAAAGTCATCAGTAAAGAACAGTTTGCAGATATTATTTCAAATCAGAATACATATAGTGAATAAGCAAATGTTAAAAAAAACTTGTGAACATGCTTGAAAGTGTCATGGGGATGGATATTGGAAAGCTACAATTATTTACAATCAGTCTTTATATATTGATAGTACTTGAGGTTTTTTGGAAAGGAAATATTAATGTGATCTCACTGTGAAGTCCCTTAATGCTATGTTTTTTTACTCGTAGTGTGTGTGAATCATGGTTTTTTTGTTGCTGTCTCTAACATCTGAGAGCCCATGTATGTTGTGTGGGATTCACTCAGAAATACTTTTCCCTAGAAGACTGAGGGCACTGTAATACACAATGTATGATATAAATCTAAATGGAGGTGCTGTTTGGTTGACTTAGAATGTTGATGTAAGTCACCGTGAAGTAGGTGTTCAGGGCATCATTCTCTGCATTAATGAGAGACAGAAACATTCTGAATTGTAATTCGTTTTTCCAGTTTCTCTTTAAGGAAAATAAGGTGGTGGTTTTTGAAACCCTGATGTGTCTTTGTAGTAGCCATAAATGGGAGTCATAAATATTACCAGATGAGGTTGAAATAAAGAGGTTTTCAGAGATATCTAGAAAGCACAGACAACTTACCCCTAAGTGCATAAATTATTGTACATTGTTGTTTCCTAGACAGGGAGCCTCAGTCTTCAAACTCATGTAAAACACAGCAGTAAGGTCATTATATCAGAACAACCAGAATGTTTCTTAAATGCTTGTTATCTATATTTTGTGTGTGGAACCTACAAGTGGTTTGCCATGCTTTATTTAGACTGTGTTTGAACTTCTATTTACATTAATAATAAAGCGAATGACTTTTAATGTATTAATACTTGTGTGTAATGAATGACTTGTTATCCTGCCACCAACATTGACCTCTCCCACATTAGTCATGGTTGGAATCAATAATTCACTATTTGGTGATGCAGTGGAATGACAGCACTAGTTATCCTTTCCCCGAGGTTTTCATTTGCAAATGGAAAGAGAACCTTGCTGTTTAGAATGCCAAAGAAACACTATTTAAACTAAAGGTTAGCAGACATGGGAGCTACATATGGCTTGAAATGTGCTTTGAAGCAGTCATTTTGTTGTGGTTAGTCATATCATAATTCACTTTCCCTCAATGATAACAGAATAGATGATGAGGTCATCCACCTGCATCAGGCAGCCGAGACTAATTTGTCCCATCACAGCTGGTGTTACCTTCATCCAGTTGATTCAGGTCTTGTGTGCCCCATTCCTCTATGATATTAACAGTTTTCCTATTTTCACTAATACGCATTTGGGGGTGTTTACTTAGTGTTGTGTATAACGAACATTTATTCTACAAACTCCTTTTGAGTTTGTCTCCTTGATTTTGGTATAGAGCATGCTTTAGACCTTTGTTTATTAGAGATACTGGTTTTACAACTGGAGGTTCTAAGTCACTCTGGCCTCAGTGCTGTAAGATTGCCTTTTATTCCAAAGTCATGTCTGACTTATTCGTACTCTTCTTCAAGTCTTTGTCTTATTTGCAGAAGAAGAAAAAATGAGAGTAATATAGTTAATAGATATTTGGGTGTCTGCCAAATCTAACATATAATTGAGCACAGTGGTAGCTAAACATTTTTCAGTAACTTCTACACTCACAAATAGCTTTTATATGAGTTTACATCATTGGGCATGTTTTTCCCCATAGTCTTTTTAAACCACTCAAAAAGTTCATCCACAAATAGACATATAAGTTTCTGCAACTGAAAATATTTCTGGGCTGGCCGAGTGGCACATTGGACAGGAGTTGGCTTGGGACGCGATCTCTGAGCAGCAGGTCCCCAGTTCGGATCCCACATATGAGGGCTAGTGACGCTGCGACCCCTACAGCTAAGATGTGAACAACAGTTCGACCCGGACCTGGGCTGCCGTGAGTCACTGGCGACGGCATAAGCTGCAGTGGGGCTGGTCAGCAGCGGGTGTGAGCTTTCCTGAGCTGTGAGCCGCCGTGTGCGGCCGTCCATTGACCCGCAAGTGACTGCCTCACCTGGGAAGAGCGCAATGATAATACCAACATGGGCCAGTGAATCGACAGCCTCCACAAGTAGACTGAAGAACTAAAGGACAGCAACTTGTCTGTTCCCCTTTACCTAGTCCCCAAAGCTGTTCCCCTCCCCCAATTCCCTAATGAAATCTTAAAAAACAAAATTTTTTTTCTTCATTTCACTGACACTGACATTTTTCCACTGTGTTACTTTTGCCCTTTACGTAGTTACTTTTTAGAGATATGGATGTGTGCCTAAAGCATAGAAGTTATTTGATTAATTCTGTTTTGGACCTTCGTGTTTCCATTACTCTTCTCAGTTACAAAATCTGCTATGATAATTTGTTGATGAGTTTCTCTGAATATTAGCCTTGTATGTGTCTTTGTTCTAGATAAATTCTAGGTCAGAAAAGCTAGGTTAAACCCCAGGTCCTAGTGTTGACTTGATGATGAGACAAGCAGAGTTAACAGGAGCGAGCTTGTGAGCTGGCAGGAATGGGCTTAAAAAGGAACCGGTTGGCTCTGAATCCCCTGGCTAGCACTGCATGTGCTAGCTAACAAGCACCTTACAACCATCATAAGTGGGAACAGGAGAAGATAATTGTAACGACAGCCTCCCTGCATGTTAACAAGCACCCTACGTCCTCCATGGAAAAATATAACTCCAGGTAAACAGAAACCCTCCACAGCTGTCTCCATCAGACTCCGCCCTTGCAAACTCTTTTTACCAGTATTTCTCTTACCCCTCTGTCTCTGCAGGCGTCCCAATCAGACTCCGTCCTGGCAAAGCTCCCTTTGCCAGTATTTCTCTTCCTAAAACTCTCTCTCTATCTGACTTTCCACAAACCTTTTTTTGCTCTTCTACTTTGCAGTCTCAGGAATTCCTTCCCATTGTGTGAACGGCCAGGGTTTAATTCTACACCAATACACTGGTAATTGGAAAATAGAGAAATAATATTTCTCTCATAGACTATTTTTTGTAATTTTATGCATTAATATTAGAGAAACTTAGAATGCTGTCTAACTTCATAAAAAATACTGTTCATAAAGGAATTGTCTGACATTATTGCTATTACGGAAGAACCTTTCATTTCTGTGAAGCTCTTTCCTTTCCAAGTCATTTATCAGGTCTTGCCATGTGTTGTAGCGCTTTGATATCAAAAAGTGGGGCACTGGGACCAAAGGCATTAGCATGAGTGGTCAGCATGTTAGAAACGCAGAAACTTAGGCCCCATTTCACAACTACTAGATCGGAACTTGCATTGTAAATAATTAGATCTTGTGTTCATTGGTGTGCTTGTTCTAATTTGAGAAATATGCTTAAAACTCACCACAAGTTGCCTGTATCGGATACCCACACTCAAAAATATATGCCCGTGTTGACGCTTTAATTACATATTTTATCTTCTCCAAAGTGTATTATCTAAAGGGGGGTTTTACATCAATGTCTTTAGCTTTCTTCACTTAGAGAAAATATTAGAGAATTTTACCGTGTGGAAAATAATTTCATATGTCAGGCACTCACCAGAGTCAGAACCACTTCTCTTAATTCTCTGTTTTCACCTATTGCCCACCACATTCTCCCATGGGGTTGGTGTCTTCATACTGAGGCGACCTGGTCACAGAGGTGAGGCCTCCCTGCGGAGATCCAATAAGCTGGAAAAGTACAAGGTAAAATAAAACCTTGTGCTCCCTCACCACATATTGGAAAACAAAAGAAAGAACTCTATCAACCTGCTGTGAAGGTCACTTCCATAAATGTCGAGGCAGAGAAATAATCTATCAAATACCATGAAAAACCAAGATAACAAGGCAGTTCTGAAAGATAATGAAGACTCAAGAAAATAAAGACATGGATATATATAACTTAAATGACTATTTATGTTGCAGTTTTGAAAAATTGATATGCAAGAAAACTCACACAGCTCAGTCATTTCAGAGAAAAAATCAACGAAGAAAAGTAATCCTTTACCAAAGAGATTGAAATATTAAAAAACAACCAAATAGAAATTCTGGAGCTGAAGAACTGAATAAAGAAGTTGAAAAATGAAATAGGCAGTTTATGAAACAGAGCTGACCAGATGGAGGAAAGAATTAGTGCTTTCGAACATAAAAATCTAGACATGATGCACAGGAAGAAGAGAGAAACCTGAGAAAAAAACATGAATGAACTGTACAAAAACTATCTGGCTGTATCATATAAAGCAATGTAAGAATAACAGGAATTCCCGAAGAAGAGATGGAAAAACGTACAGAAGTCCTATTCAAATGAATAGTCAGTGAGAACTTCCCAAACTTATGAAAAGAACTGGATCTTCAAATTCAAGAAGGAAACAGGACAGCCAATTATCTCAATTCAAAAGTGCATTCTCCAAGGCACATTATATTTAAACTGTAAAAATTAATGACCCAAAATAATTTTCCAGGCACCCAAAGAAAAGGAGTTGGTAACCTATAAAGGAATTCCTATGTGATTATCATCAGATTTTTCGGCAGTAACTCTACAACATCTGAAGAAAATGGAATCAAATAAACCAAATATTAACAGAAAAATTACCAGCCCGGAATAATGTACCCAGCAAATCTGTACTTATATTTATACATGAATAAGTAATAAAGAACTTTCCAGACATACAAAAGCTGAGGTAATTTTCTGCCACAAGGCCTACATTACAGGAAGTGCTGAAGTGGATTATTCTACCTTAAACTACAAGACAAAAGGATGCAAAATTATGAGTAATATGAATAACAAACAGGAAATGGCAACCACTCTTCAGAACAAGGCACTATACACTGAAATATAACAAAGATTAAAAAAGGTAAAAACATTTTTAAAAAGACTAAAAGACAATAGTGACTACAACATCATAATGAATTCACTGCATTTGTGACAACAAAATCATACAAGGGGAAGGGGTAAATGTCTGAATTTACAAAAGGGAATGGAGATAAGATACATGGAGAAAAAATGACTACTATATATAAATATCTATAACTATTAATCTATATTTTTCTATATAAATAGATATATAAATACCTATGTAGATACATAGATATCAATATAGATGTAAATATGAAACTTTCTTTTACATAAGCTTAATGGTAGTTATGCAAATAAAACATGCAGAACTTAAATAAATAACTTTAAAAAAAAGGAAACAGAGAAACAAATCAGTAAGACCAAACTAAAAATAATGGAAAGAAGCATAATAACAAGGAAACAAGGGAGACATTGTGCTACCAGGAAAAGAAAGATGAAATGGCTATAGAAAATCCTCATATATCAATAATCACTCTAAATGTCAATGAACTGAACTCATCAATTAAAAGGCACAGGGTAGAAGATTGAAACCAAAAACAAAACCCAATCACATATTGCCTTAAAGAGACACAACTTAGTTCTAAGGACAAATATAGGCTCAACATGAAGGGATGGATAATGATACTCCAAGCTAATGGTACTCACAGGGAATCAGGTGTAGCCATACTTATATCTGATGAGCTAGGCTTCAAGGTAAAAAAAGGAAATGAGACAAAGATAGGCATTTCATAATAATAAAGGGGACAATACATGAAGAAGACAACACTTGTCAAGGTACTCGTGTTTCCAATCATGGAGCACAAAATATGCAAAGCAACTTCTAACAGAAGTAAAGGAAGAAACTTAAACACAACATTGACATCTATGTATAGATTATCCAAAGAGAAAATCAATAAAGAAATATCTGCCTTCAATGACACATCAGACCAGTGGACCTAACCTGCATTTACAGAGCCATTCATCCCAGAACACCAGGCTATATATTCTTCTCAAGTTCACATGAAACATTCTCAAAGACAGACCATTGTTGGGACACTAAACAAGCCTCAACAAATTTAAGAAGATTGATATCATACCAAGCATATTCTCTGACCACAATGTGCTGATATTGGAGATAAACTGCCAAATGAAAAGGAAAAACAAAAAATACGTGGAGATTAAACAACATGCTACAAAAGAATGACTTGGTCAAACAAGAAATAAAAGGACAGATCAAAAGACATAAAGGAACAAATTAGAAGGAAAAGAGAACATGAAAATTTTGGGGATACTTCAAAAGCAGTAATAAGGGGAAATTTATATAATTACAAGCCTATGTGAAAAACAAGAAACATTTTTTTAAAATTTACATTTTACAGAACTAGAACAAAGGAAGCCCAAAGTCAGCAAAAGGAAGGAAATAATAAAAATTAGAGTAGAATTAAAGGAAATAGAGGTCAGAAACATAATAGAAAAGATTAATGCAAGTAAAAG
This sequence comes from Hipposideros larvatus, assembly GCA_031876335.1. Classification (NCBI taxonomy): domain Eukaryota; kingdom Metazoa; phylum Chordata; class Mammalia; order Chiroptera; family Hipposideridae; genus Hipposideros; species Hipposideros larvatus. The sequence goes on from JAVKSA010000061.1 coordinate 1,012,797, forward strand.
CTGGTTCTTTGAAAGGATTAATAAAAATTCATAACCCCCAGCTAGATGCACTAAGGAAAAAAGAGAAAAGAAACAAAATCAGAAATGAAATCAGTGAAGTTATGACAGATACACAAAATACAAAGGATCAGAGAAGATACTATGAAATACAATATGCCACCAAATTCAATAACCCAGAAGAAACAGACAAGTACTTAGAAACATATAACTTTCCTAGACTGAATCACAAAGACTGGAAACATTTAAATAGACTGATCAACAGTAAGGAAATTGAAACAGTCATTCAAAACCTCTCCAAAGGCAAAAGTGCAGGACCAGATGGCTTCACTAGTGAAGTCTAGCAAATATTAAAAGATGATTTTATACCTCTCCTTTTTTTTTTATCTTACTTGAGCCACCCTGCCACCTGTTGGCAGCTCAGTGGCTGCTCAGCTTGGGCCGGGAATCGAACCGCTGTTGCTCAGAGCTTGCACTCATGAGCGAGCTCTTAACCAACTGGGCACTCGGCCCACTCTAATGCCTCTCCTTTTGAAACACTGCCAAAAAAATTGAAAAGGCAACATTTTTTATGTCATTTTATGAGGCCAGAATTACTCTGATACCAAACCCTGGGAAGGATAACACAAAAAAAGAAACTCGACAAACAAATATCTCTGATGAATATAGATGCAAAAATCATAAAATACTTGCAAATCGAGTACAACAATACATTAAAAATATTACACTTCATGATCCAGGGAGTTTCATTCTGGGGTGGAAGAATGGTTGAACATATGCAAATCGATCAATGTGATACTCCACATAAACAAAATAAAGGATAAAAATCATATGATCATATGCATATATGCAGAAAAATCATTTGACAAGATACAGCATGCATTTATTATTAAAACACTTAATAAAATTGGTATAGTAGGAAAGTGCCTCAACATAGTAATGGACATATATGACAAACCCTCAGCTAATGTCATACTTTATGCTGAAAAACTGAAAGCTTTTACTCTAAGATTACTCACAGGACAATTATGTCCTCTGTTACTGCTGTTACTCAACATAGTATTGGATATCCTTGCCAGGGCAATCTGGCAAGAGAAAGGGAAAAAAAACCTCCAAATTGGGGATGAAGAAGTCAAATTGTTAGTTTTTTTATAGATGACATGTTTTTTTATATACAAAACCCTGAAGCCTCTGACAAAAGACTATTATAAAAAAAGAAACAAATATACTTATAAAATACAAAAATCCAATCCATTCCTATATACTAATAGTAAAATTCCTAAAAAAGAAATGAAAAAAAATCAAATCCTTTTTCAATTGCAGCACTTAGAATAAAATACCTAGGAATAAACTTGACAAAGAACGTGAAGGATATATACAGTGAAAAGTACAAGACAGAAAGAAATTGAAGACAACACAAGAAATGGGAAGATATCCCATGTTCATGGATTGTAAGAATCAACAGTTAAAATGGCCATATTACCCAAAGCAATATACAGATTTATTGTTGGCTGGGATCAGCCAGGGACACTGAGGTTTTAGGTTGGCAAGCTTGGGTCTCCAGGTAGATACAGGCCTGGGGTGAGCAGCCTTGGAGCAGTTTGGTGGGGACCTGTGGGACAGTGCTTCTGCCTTAAACTGCTTCCAGATAATGCAAGTTCAAAGAGTAAAGACCACAGCTTGCTGATAGGAAAAGCTTATGGACTAAGGGACTCAGTTGCTCATGGACTATGAAATTACAGTTTCAACATACATCACCACTCTGGGACTTTCCACCATGGATCTGCTTTACATGCTTGGGATTTTCTACTGTGGACTTGCAGACAGTTTCTATTTGCCTCAGTTTAACCTTGCCTAGCTATATCATTGGTTTATATTGTGTATAACATGGCTTTTTGCTGAGGAGAAAATTCTCCTCGGCCCATGAGTTTTAGCTTTAGGGAATCACTCCCTAAAATGAGGAAATCGCTTCCCCTTAAGAACCTTGTATGCCCAATAAACGAGGTCTCAGTTTTGCCACCAGCAGACTGAGTCCCTCCTGTCCCCGCACTTTGTCTCTCTTTTCTTTTATTTCTTGTCTCCCACCCAATCCTCTCAGGGACCAATTTGGTGAGCTCCTGACTGACGAGCCAGGGGCGCTCGGTTGAGTGAGCTGGTCTCATTCAAGTGGCGCACAACGTGGGGCTTCAGCATGGATTGAAAGTCACCATCTGTGAAGAGACCCCCTTGTGAGAGGTGCGCACCGCTTTGGATACAGTAAGGGGAAATTTGGGTTGCAGTGTAGGGAAGCACAGAACTGATCATTCTGTGTTATGTCCTGCGTGGCAAGGGCAAATGGGACTCGAGAGGGGCGACGCAGATTGAATAAGAACAAGAGACAAAAGTCAGATAAGAGCGAGACCAAGGGACTCAGCCTGGAAGACTGAGCCCCGAATCGGGTCAACGCATGGCTTTTATTGAAAATTTTCAAGGAAGTAAAACTGCTGTAAATTAGTAACCGTGTGTTATTGTGTGTCTTAAGGCTGCTTTCCAACAACCAATCCCCATTGTATTCCAACAAATGCTATGCCTTCATACATCACTACACAGCCCCAGGACACTTTGTTACTGTGTCCTCCCAGGGGAGATAACTGATATCATTCCATCAGGTCCCAGTCATACCGAGACACCCCCTGAGAGAGCTTTACCTATATCATTCCACCAGGCCTCGGTCATACCGAGACACTGTCTCAAGACTAAGGGTCAGGGGCTAATGCAGAGGGGGTGGTCTTGGAATCGGCTGTAAGGCAACATCTCCCCGTTTCTGTTGTTGTAGAAGGAGAAACACGGATTTTGCAGTTTCTTCATCTATGGCCCGCCGGAGGGTTTGTTGGCCACACTGGTGGACTAAACAAAACAGAAACAAAATAATGATTAGAAATGCAAAGGCACCAGCAAAACCTCCACCGAGGTTTTTTATCCAATTGAGTGGATTTAGAGTAGATAATCCTTCCGCATCCTCGGATAGGGCATCCTCTCCAGGGAGGAGCTGAAGATTAGCAGATGACATTTGGTCTACTTCTTGCTGTAATTGCTGGATATCCACAGAGAGGTTGGGCATATGACCCAAAAGATGAGCTCGTCCTCAGACCACGGGGTACTTGTCTGATTATAAGAAAAAGGAGTTACACAATAGGTGGAGATATTCCAATCACATTTTAAAGTAATAATAGTCCGGAGACTTTCTAATTGGTTTCCCAAATAAACCACAGTGGTTTCCAAATCAGCAAAATGAACACTAATTTCTTGATCAATTTTCAATTGTTGGTTCCAAGTTTTACTAGCATTTTCATGCCATTGTTGTACAAATTGAGTAGTTTGAACTGTCTGATGGAGAACTACTCCAGAGATGGCAGCAGTGGTGGTGATTTCTATAATTCCTAAAATTGCTGCTATTAAAAGGCCAATAAATCTTTTAGTTCGATGTAAAATTTTATGAAGAATTTGAAGAATAATATGAATTGTTGGAGAGCCTTCCCAAACCCTAGATGTTTGAACAGCAATCCATAATCCTTTTCTACATTGTAAAATCATAATTTGATCTTGGGGATAGTTAAGGGTTGAGGAATTAATACAGGTAAATAAACGACATTGAGGACATTCAACCAATTTTAAATTTTGATTAATGGTAAATTTTCCTATTAAAAACACAAATGGATTTTTAAGACAAACTTGTAAATAAATTTGTCCAGTTTTTTCATATCAAAAGGTATAACTATTATTATTATTTTGAGTAAGGTTTCCTTTCCATAATTTATTAGGTCCAATGCTTAAAGCAATTTTCCATAGAGTCCTTTGAAACGGACCTCTAAGAGGTCTAATCATTCTTAATTGAGGTGGGTCTAAGACTCTTTCCTTCCAAAAAATAGAAATATTAAAAGGAGACTTAATAATTCTGGGTAAATTATTTCCAATTATTTGATCTTTTAATTGTCGTGGTTCTGAACATTCTTTAATATTACAGACTTGAAGAGCAGGACCAAAGGGTCCCCAATCAATAATTGTTTCCAAGGTATTATTTATGATTATTCTATCTAATGTTCCACGACATTCTTCCCAATGAATTCTGGATTGATTTTTATCCCAAGGATTAATAAGAGGGCAAGTAGGAATTGGAGGTGGGAAGCTATGAGTACTAGATTGCTGAGTAACAAATCCTTTACTAGAAATCATAAATAAATCTTTAAAGGTATTATTTTCTTTTCCACTTGGAATAGCCCAAGTTTGCTCTGAAAGAGAGAGACATGGTAGAACAGAGCCAATACATATAGGAGTATGCAAATATCCAAGGGCAGAATGATTAAATAAAGTAAAGAGTCTCCCTTCCTCCTCGGGAAACTCAGGTCCTCGGGGATCCTCAGGCCCAGGGAACCATGAACTATCATTAAGATAAATTAAAGGAGGATCATCATTCCAGGTGACAGGTGTTAACAATGGAGGATTTGGAATGTATGCCCAGTAAGTAAAATTATCAGCAACAGCTCCCTGAGGAAAGCAACTTACAATAGAAAGAACAGCCATCATAGACAACATCAGGTTGACCTCCGTCTTAGGCAGCCTTTCCTCCTGGAGACGATGTTCTGCTACTTGTGTCAATCTTTTCATTTGTGCACAGGTAGGAAGGGGAGCACTTCTAGTGTTTTGCGTAACAGCTGGAACAGCAGGAGTGGGTAGGACAGCCATTCTCGCGCGACTAGATTGTAAGGATAGTTTAGACATCTTCATTGCAGGAGGTGTCGGCGGACAGGTAATTGATGTGCATTTTTCTTCTTCCTCGACCGAGGTAGCCTCCAGTATAAGCTCACTGGGAGGCATTTCATACCTTGCAACCTTAGGCCAAACTGGCTTCTTGACGACCTTCTTGGGTGAGTCGTTCATGATAAGGTTTAATACACCAGCTAGGCACCCACAGAGGACATTCTTCTTTGCCTGGAGAAATACCAGCAAAACCTCATCCCCATGTCAACAGAGTCCCTAAATTCCACTGGTTAGTCTGAATATCTTGCCACCATATGCGGATTGGAGGCGTTTTCTTTGAACTGGTATTAAAATGTCTTTCTGCCGCAGTTCGTCCAAGATGTGGATCAGAGCCAGAGGAGTTCAAAAAATTTAAAGTAAACATGGCTTTTGCTAATTGCACCTGAGCTGGTTCCTTTGCATCTCCCCCTTTCTGTTTTTGCAATTGTTTCTTTAAGGTTGAATTAGCACGTTCAATAATGGCCTGGCCTTGAGGGTTGTAAAGAATGCCAGTATTATGGGTAATTTGCCAGGTTGAGCAAAAGTTGGCAAACTTAGCGCTAGTGTAAGCTGGTCCATTGTCCGTTTTAACTTTTCTTGGAAGGCCCATAATAGAAAAACAAATCAAGAGATGACGACAGGAATGAGCTGCAGTTTCACCAGTTTGAGCAGTGGCTACTAAAAACCCTGAGGCAGTATCAACAGAAACAATGTACAAATGATAATTTTCCAAAAGAAGAGACGTGAGTCATATCCATCTGCCACAGATCATTTGGAGCCAAGCCCCGAGGATTGGTTCCCTCCGGACATTCTTCTGGAGCATTGAGAATTTGGCAGGTAGGACAAGTTTGAACTATATGCCTAGCTTGTTTATGAGTAATGGGAAATTTGGATCGTAAATCTCCAGCATTGATATGGGTTAAAGAGTGAAAGTGGGTTGCCTCATCAATCTGAGCATTTCCCACTAAAGAGTCTGCAATAGCATTTCCACGCGTCAGTGGACATGGGAGAGTCGTATGAGCGCGAATATGAGTAATAAAAAATGGGTGTTGACGATTTCTTATAACCTGCTGAAGTTGATGAAACAAAATCTGAAGAGACTGATAAGAATTAAATGAGAGAGACGCTGTCTCAATGTTTTGAGCTGTGTCAACAACATAAGCCGAATCAGAAACAATATTTAGAGGTTCAGAATAGGTCTGCAAAGCAGTTAAAACAGCCACAAGTTCAGCCTTTTGTGCCGAATTACAGTTAGTGTGAACAAGTTGACATTCTTTTTCACTAACAAGGGCAGCTTTTCCATTATTAGATCCATCAGTAAAGACTGTAATTCCTTGAGGAGTCTGCTCCTGTGGGAGCTTTTTGGGCAAAAATTTCCATTATTAGATCCATCAGTAAAAACTGTAATTCCTTGAGGAATCGGCTCCTGTTGGAGCTTTTTGGGTAAAATCCAATTATTTTGCAAAAATTGAAATAATTTATTCTTTGGGTAATGATTATCAATGATTCCATAAAAATTTCCTATTGCAATTTGCCAAGATTCATTATGAATGTTTAGATGACAAATTTGCTGCTTCTTAAAAGGAACTACAATTTGATTAGGTTCTTGTCCATTAAGGTGTAAAACTCGAGTGCGGGCTTTGGATATTAATTCAGAGATTAATTCTACATAAGTTGGAAGTGTTTTGACAAAATTATTAGGTAAGAAAAGCCATTCAACCAGTTTTTCTTGTTGAATTATAACTGCTGTTGGAGAATGCAGTGTGGAGAAAACTAAAACCTGTAAAGGTTGATCAGGATCTATACGTTGAATCTGAGCTTCTTGTATCATTTGTTCTACTAATTCTAGTTCCTTAATTGCCTGTGGAGTCAGTTTACGAGGGCTATTTAATTGTGATGGTCCTCGCAAGAGGCTAAACAGATTGCTAAGAGCATAAGTAGGAATGCCCAAAGTAGGACGTAGCCAATTAATATCTCCTAATAATTTCTGTAAATCATTTAAAGTAGAAATCTGATCTTTTCTAATCTGAACCTTTTGTGGTCTAATAGTCTGTCGATCAACAATTGTTCCTAGGTATTTAACTGGAGTGGTTGTTTGAATTTTTTCAGGGGCTATACATAGCCCTGCCTTGTCCAGGTGAAGTTTAAGTGATTCAAAGCAAGCTGCTAGCTGTTCCGTAGATGATGCAGCACAGAGAATATCATCCATATAATGAATGATGTAACAATCAGGAAATTTAATTCTTACTGGCGTAAGAGCTCGAGCTACATAAAACTGACAAATTGTTGGGCTGTTAAGCATTCCCTGTGGTAGTACTTTCCATTGATATCTTTGAATTGGCTCTTTATTGTTAATTGATGGAATGGAAAATGAAAATCGAGGACAATCATGAGGATGTAACGGGATCGTATAAAAACAATCCTGTAAATCAACAACTATAAGAGGCCAGTCTTTAGGAATCATAGATGGTTGGGGAAGCCCTGGTTGAAACACACCCATAGATTCAATAACAGCATTAACAGCTCTAAGATCAGTTAACATTCTCCATTTGCCTGATTTTTTCTTAATGACAAAAACTGGAGAATTCCAAGGGCTAGTAGATAGTTCTATATGATCTTGCTCTAATTGGATCTGTACTAATTTTGTTAAAGCCTCTAATTTTTCTTGAGGAAGGGGCCACTGTTCAATCCATATTGGGGTGTCATTTTTCCATTTAAGAGGCATAGGAGCGCGTAGCTCTTCAACAGTGGCCCCTACATAAAAGGGTTATTTTTATTGGTCTGATAACCTAGTCCTTGTTTTCCCTGCTGAGATGAGAGTAGAGGAGGTTGAGTTATGCCTTGCTTAAATTTTCCTAATCCTTTTCCTGGTTGAAATCCCATTTGACTCATGATTTTTTTTTTTACTTTGTGGACTATATTGATTTGAAGTAATCCAGACTTCTGCATTCCATTGAGTCAACAAATCTCTACCCCATAAATTAATAGGAATGTCCGCAACATAAGGTTGCAAAAATCCTTGTTGTCCTTCTGGTCCTGTGCATGGAAGAATCTGAATACTTTGACGCAAGCCTGAGGCTCTTCCTACTCCTACTATATTAATATCTGGATCCTGTAATTCCCAATTCTTTGGCCATTGTTGAGAACTGATCATTGAAACACAGCTCCTGTATCTATAAGACCTTTAAATTTCTTTCCTTGAATTACAATTTGGCAGATAGGTCGAATATCTGAAATGTTTTCTACTGAAAAGATATCTGCTTCTCCTGTACTCCCAAAACTACCAGTTCCTTTTTTCTGGATTCCCTTATGTTTTGGAGGAACATACGGAAGTAAAAGTAATTGTGCAATCCTTTCTCCCTTTTTAGCTGACCAGGGAACTGTTGAAGATATTATAATTTGAATTTCTCCCTCATAATCCAAATCAATAATTCCTGTATGAACTGTTACTCCTTTTGAAGTCAAGTTAGATCTACCAAGAAGTCCAACAGTATTTGGTGGAATTGGCCCAAAAATTCCTGTAGGTACACGGAGAGGTGTTTCTCCTGGAAGTAATAAAATATCTTGAGTGGTGCAGACGTCTACTGCTGCACTCCTTTCTGTTGCTGAACTTAATTGCTGTACTGAAAGTTTGGGGGAGGTACGGCCTGATAATTCTGAGGAGTGGCTGATGTCACATATACCCCTGTTGTTGTCGTGGCCTGGGGCTGGCCCCGCTTCCCATTTCCCTGAAGGGGAGTTCCATCCTTATGAAACAATGATCTACACTCTGATGCCCAGTGTCTCCCTTTCTGACATCGGGGACATATTCCTGGCGATTTTGATTCTGCAGAAGCAGAGTCATTGGGCATATTAGAGACATTTTTAATTTTCTTTCTGCATTCCCTTTTTGTATGTCCAGGCTTTCCACAATTAAAGCAAGTGCCAGGAAACTTATTTTTTCCTCTTGTCATTCCTGTAATTGCTTGAGCTAACATTGTAGCTTTGTATTGTTCAGTTCCTACTCCTTGACATAAACGAAGGTACCCCATTGCATCTGTCTTTCCTTTTTGAGCTCCTATTGCCTTTTTACAATCCTCATTAGCATTGTTATAAGCTATGATTTGCAAAATGATATCAGCTGCTTGAGCATTGGACACCTGTTTTTTAATAGTATCCTGTAAATGAGCTATGAATTCTGAATAAGGCTCCTGAGGTCCTTGAAATATATTTTGAAAGGAAGTTGGAACTTTTCCTTCCATTTCTATTTTCTCCCAAGCCATCAAACAAATTCTTTTGAGCTGATCTTGTGCCTGACGGTTCATCATAATCTGATTTTCAGTATTTATCCACTCTCCATCACCAACTAATTGATCTTTAGTAATAGCTATCTCACCAGCTTGATTTTGTCTGCCCTGAATTTCTGCACCATCTATCCACCAAGATTTAAATTGCAGAAATTGAGCTGGAGAAAGACAGGCTTTAGCCAAAGCATTCCAGTCTATTGGAATCATTCTGTTTCCATCAGGAATACCTCAGATTAATCCCATGGTATACGGAGAAGTTGGACCAAATTGAGTAACTGCTTGTTTGAGTTCCTTAGGGATTTTAAAGGAAAAGGTTGGTGTTCTACTACCTGTAAACCATTGGGGTGTTCATCATTGGGTGCAATACGCTCCCGAATTATGACTGGAAAATTTAAAGCATCCAAATCTCCTTCTAACCTTGCCTGTTGAATTCCTTTTTCTATAGCTGACAATGATGAATGTGGATCTCGGGCATAAGGTGGAGGTGCTGATACAACAGAAGAAACTGTTTGTTTTAGTTTTGATTGTTTTTTAGATAACCCCCAATCCTTCATTCTAGTTATTGGAGGAGGAGGCAAACGATCAGGTGTTAACAGATCCTCTTTTAAAGAAGGATATAATGCTTTTGGAATTATTGTGGGTGCTTCTACAGACTCCTCTTCTCTCTCCTCATCCTCTGATAATTCAATGAGACTTTTGCAATCCTGATTTTTATCTTCCTCTTCATCTTCCGTGTCACTGTGTAAAGTTCTAAAACTGACCGGACCTGTCTCCAAGTTTCCCAAATTGTAGTTGGTATCTCCTTTCCCTTAAGTTGTTTTTCTGAAAGATCTTTACCTACTACATCCCACTGATCTAAATCTACAGTTCCTAAGTCTGGAAACCAAGTACAATGGGTCTCAATAACCTTTAAAATTTCCTCTAATTTTTTCTCTGAGACTTTTACCCCTCCCTTCTTAGAAAGCTGCTTAAGGAGGCAAATATACGGTCTATATCGACTCTCAGAATTTCCCATATTAGTTTTTAGAAGAGAAAATAGAACTTTCACTCAATTATTCACTCAGATGCTCGTCTGGCCGCGTCCCTCGTGGGACTAAGTCTGTCTTGGCTAAGGCACTTTGGTATAAACCCCCGAACTGGTGAACGAGTCAGTCGCCGTTATGCCTAATGACAGATTACAGAACCGCAGATTGGAGCCCATTCAAGTTTCGCGACTAAAAGTCTTGAAACTATAATAAATCACTCACACATTCACACTCTTTCACACACAGTTTGTTAGGTTAGTCTCCGGATGCCCTAGTACAATTCCTTAGGACTTTTCCCTAGTTCTCACCAAGTAGAATGCCGGCCCATCCTGGGGTCTGTGCCGTCAAATTCACCAAGATTCAGAGTCTTCCTTCCCTTCTTCGAGAAGCCCCAAGGTTGGGCGCCAGATGTCACGTCCTGCGTGGCAAGGGCAAATGGGACTCGAGAGGCGCGACGCAGATTGAATAAGAACAAGAGACAAAAGTCAGATAAGAGCGAGACCAAGGGACTCAGCCTGGAAGACTGAGCCCCGAATCGGGTCAACGCATGGCTTTTATTGAAAATTTTCAAGGAAGTAAAACTGCTGTAAATTAGTAACCGTGTGTTATTGTGTGCCTTAAGGCTGCTTTCCAACAACCAATCCCCATTGTATTCCAACAAATGCTATGCCTTCATACATCACTACACAGCCCCAGGACACTTTGTTACTGTGTCCTCCCAGGGGAGATAACTGATATCATTCCATCAGGTCCCGGTCATACCGAGACACCCCCCGAGAGAGCTTTACCGATTTCATTCCACCAGGCCTCGGTCATACCGAGACACTCTCTCAAGACTAATAGGGTCAGGGGCTAATGCAGAGGGGGTGGTCTTGGAATCTGCTGTAAGGCAACAATTCTGTTGTTTCTATATCCAGTGTTTCCGCGGGATTAAAACTTGGGGAGGGTATATATAATTTACTAACAAACTTTGTGTGAAAGAGTGTGAATGTGTGAGTGATTCCTTGTGGCTCCACGGCTTTTTTTGCCATGTAGTCTGACTGTGCTCTAACTTGCGGTTTCGTAATGTGTCATATGGCATAACGCAATGGACTTGTGTCTCCGGAAACTTGTTCACCTGACCGGGGGTGTTATACTGGTGGGCCTTTGCTAAGACAAACTCAGTCCCGCGAGGGGCGCTGCCAAGCGAGCATCTGAATGATTTTGAATGAGTGAGGACTTCCTCTTTCCTTATCTCTACTAACACTAGGATTTAAGTGGGGTAACATAGTTAATAGAACTTTAAAAAAGTACAAGTAAAGATAGATTAAAATAGGACAAAATCATGGGACAGTCAGGGTCAAAGGACCATCATCTGCATTTGCATTTGCTAAAAACAACACTGCGGGAGCGAGACAGGTTTGTGGAAAAACAGCAGCTACAGGAGTTTCTTGCTTATGTGAAGGACATCTGCCCTTGATTCCCCAAAGAAGGCTCCCTTGACTTAGAGGTCTGGGAGAGGGTCGGAAGGCAGCTTAGAGAAAGGCTAGAGAGCGAGGAGGCGGAGAAGTCTTTAAATGAAGCACTTTCACTTTGGGAACTGGTGCGCGACAGTCTCACTGTCAGCTCAGAGGCTCCATGCTGCCCAGAGAAATAGGAAAAAGAGCAAAAGCAGCTGCCCATAGTAGATAAGCTCAGACAGGCAGTTCAGGAGTTTCAGGAAACTAGATTTGAGCCTCCAGTCAGGCGGGGGCATAACCCCGGTCCAGAGGACTCCTTTGAGGAGGAGGAGAAGGAAGAAGAGGAGGAGGAGGTTCCTGTAGATGAGGGGTCTGCTCTTGCTGCCTGGGCGGCATGTTGGTCTTGGCATCGGCCCCCCGGCCCCAGATATCTGTCACGGCCGCCATGCTTAACGGTGAAGGAAATTATGCAGGGTACCCTCAAATAGCCTACCAGCAAATCAATTTCTGTGCTACTAGGGCCTGCAGGTCACTTCCTCCTGCAGGAGCTAAAACAGAGGATTTGCCTAGTGTCAGGCAAGGGCCAGATGAGCCATATCAGGACTTTGTCTCCTGGCTCTTGCAGGCAATAAGTTGGCTCATCATTGACCCTGGAGCAGTGCAGCTCCTTGACAAACAGTTAGCATTTGAAAATGCCAATACTACCTGCAAAAATATCAGACAGCCTTATAGAAAAAAAGCCATTGTTTCAGATTTTATTTGCCTTTGTGCAAATGTAGGACCGTCTTAAAACCAGGGCAATGCACTTGCCATGGCGCTGCAAACGATTTTCAGTCCAAACCCAAAGCTGCAGCAAAAAAGGAATAAGAAGCAGAAAGAGGGAGGATGCTATACTTGTGGGCAAGCAGGCCATTTCTCTAGGGAGTGCCCTTATAGAGCTCCCCAGGGAGGCCCTGGGGCCACTAGACAAGCAGATCTGTCCAGAAGCCCAACTCAGGTCTGCCCCAAGTATAGGCGTGGGAAGCACTGGGCTAAAGAATGTAGATCCAAATTTGACACCAATGGGCAACTGCTCTTGGGAAACTGGGGATGGGGCCAGCCCCAGCCCTGTCAAATAATGGGGGCGCTGGTTCTTATGCCTCTGGTGCCCATAGACAGCCACCAATCATTCACGGCCCCGGTGTCTCAGAACAACCCATTCCACCCCCAGTTGGACAGTCAGTACGACACACCATACAACAATTATGCCGTGCCACCCCCGGGAGCACAGGACTGGACCTCAGTCCCTCCTCCAGGTTCATACTAACTCCACAGATGGGTCCACAGGCCATCCCTACTGGAGTTTATGGCCTTCCTCCACACAGTGGGGCTTCTTCTTGGCCGCAGTAGTTGGACCATGAGAGGACTTCAAGTCTTTCTTGGAGTCATAGATTCTGATTATACAGGAGAAATAAAAATTATGGCTGGGGCTATTAGAGATCTCATTCAGGTCCTCTCCACAGATAGAATAGCACAAATAGTACTTATTCCCACTGTAACAGCAGGAGGAACTGCTTCTCAGCAGGCACGAGGGTCCCGAGGCTTCGGGTCCTCAGATGCATTTTGGGTACAGAGAGTAGGACAAGAGCATCCCACATTACAATTAACCACAGAGGGAAAGTCATTCCAAGGTCTCGTTGACACTGGCGCTGATGTATCTGTAATTTCCAAACAACATTGGCCTTCATCCTGGCTGGTACAAGAGGCTTTAACTAATCTCCAGGGTATAGGAATGACAACAGGGCCTTTACAAAGTTCCAAGGTATTAACTTGGAGGGACCCTGAGGGGCACTTCGGGACTTTCACTCTATTCGTCCTTTAAGGTCTCCCTGTAAATCTTTGGGCACGGGACATTTTAAGTCAGATGTCAGTCATGATTTATAGTCCTAGCTCTGCAGCCACCAACATTATGTTCAATCAGGGCTACATCCCAGTTCAGGGATTAGGCACATTAGGACAGGGCAGGCTTAAGCCTCTACAAACTACTCCTAAAAATGATAGGTCAGGGCTAAGACATCAGAATTTTCCTTAGGGGCCTTGGTATCTCCTACAACCCACTCAAAACCAAATAAAATTAAATGGCTCACAGAGACACCAGTCTGGGTTGACCAATGGCCCTTCACTCAGGAGAAACTTCAGGCAGCCACGGAACTAGTTCAGGAACAGCTTGCTGCTGGACATATAGAGCCATCCACCTGCCCATGGAATACGCCTATATTTGTCATAAAAAAGAAATCAGGAAAATGGAGGTTATTACAGGATCTACGAGCAGTTAACGCTGTCATGGAGATTATGGGAAGCCTCCAGCCTGGGCTTCCCTCACCTACAGCCATTTCTATAGATCATCGTCTAATTATAATTGATTTAAAAGATTGTTTTTTCACCATTCTTTTACACCCTGATGACAAGAAATGTTTTGCCTTTAGTTTCTCTCAGTAAATTTTAGGGAACTGATGCAGCGTTTCCAATGGAAGGTTCTGCCACAGGGCATGGCAAATAGTCCTACAATTTATCAAGCATATGTCAGGCAAGCCATCATGCCTATACAACAATCACACCCAGAGGCATATATCATCCATTATATGGACTATATCCTTATTTCACATGCCAACAAGGAGATGTTTATCAAATATATGGGAGCCTTAAAGAGAATCTTACCAAGGCGGGGCTAGTCATAGCCCCCGAGAAAGTTCAGGAAATGTCAGCTTTCTCTTATTTGGGAACTCTTATTACTCAGAGATTAATTAAGCTTCAAAGATACAGATCAGGACAAGTCACTTTAAGACACAATGATTTTCAAAAACTCTTAGGGGACATTAATTAGAGTAGGCCTTTTTTAAGATTAATAGTAGGGGATTTACAGCCATTGTTTAATGTCCTCCAGGGGGAGCCCAGTCCGAAGTTCCCCTGGAGTCTTACTTCAGAGGCAAAAGTGGCACTTTCCAAAGTACAGCAAGCTATACAACAAGCTCAGGTTACTCGAGTAGATCATACTCAGCCTGTTTCTTTTGTCATCTGTAATACAGACCCCATACCTATTAGGGTTATTTGGCAAACTGCTGGTCCTTTAGAGTGGCTACATTTAAATAGCACTCCTTCTAAACATCTTCAACCATACTCAGACTTGGTATCATCACTTACAGTCAAAGGGAGACGACGATGTCTCCAGCTCCTTGGAAAAGAGCCTCATACCATTATTGTTCCTTTTAATAGTCGCCAGCAGTCTTGGTTATATGCAAACTCCACGGAGTGGCAAATAGCCTTGGCAAATTTTCCTGGTCAGATCGGGTGTCGCTATCCTGCTGATAAACTTTTACATTTTGCAAAGTCTACGTCTTTTATTTTCCCCTCAGTGTTGCAAAGTCAGCCCATTCCAGGAGCTGTCATGGTATTTACTGATGGGTCCAGCAATGGCAGGGCCGCAGTCCATACGCCTACTCAGGCACTAACCAAAGATACAGGGTACAGCTCAGCTCAGAGGACAGAGCTGTCTGCAGTTACTTGGGCTTTACATATGTTCCAACACCAGTCACTAAATCTATATACAGATAGCCATTATGTTTTCAGTGTGTGTAAAGTAATAGACAGCCTATGTCAGTTCAGCCACCACAGAGGAGTTGTTTCACATGTTTCGTCAATTAAAGCAGACTATTCTTGCCAGACATCAGCCATTGTATATAGGACATAGTAGAGCACACTCTAACCTTCCAGGGCCTTTGTCTGCAGGCAATGCTGCTGCAGATGCAGCCACTCAACTGGTAGGGATTTCAGTGCAAACTTTCTTTGCTACACCTCTGAGTCCTGTAGAGCAGGCCACACAGTCACATGCTCTCCACCATCAAAATGCTCAGTCATTAAGATACCAGTTTAAGATTACTAGAGAGCAAGCTAGGCAAATAGTAATACAGTGTGGCAATTGTACTACTTTACTACCTGAGCCACACCTAGGAGTAAACCCTTGAGGTTTGCTCCCAAATCACATTTGGCAGATGGATGACACCCACATCCCTAGTTTTAAAAATACTCCTTATATACATACCACCATTGATACTAAGTCTGGTTTCTTGTTTGCCACAGCACATAATGGTGAGGCAACAAAACATGTACTTAGTCACTGTTTCCAGGCGTTTGCAACAATGGGCATTGCAAAGGCCATAAAGACTGACAATGGGCCTGGCTACACTAGTAAGGCTTTTCAAACTTTTTGTTCAACGTTTCAGGTTCAACACCTCACAGGTATCCCATATAACCCGCAGGGACAAGGAATTATTGAGCATGCCCATCACTCTCTCAAAAATCAATTAATAAAACTAAAAAGGGGTGATTATGGGAAATCAGTACATAATCAACTAAACCATGCACTATTTACTTTAAATTTTTTGCAAACGGATGCTCAGGGATGCACTGCAGCAGACAGATTCTAGAGTCCTAGTCCTACTACAGAAGCCCTCGTCCGCTGCAAGGACCCCTCACTAATGATTGGCACGGACCAGATCCGGCCCTGATGTGGAGAAGAGGACATGTTTGTGTTTTCCGTAGAAACACTGATGGTCCTCGGTGGCTCCCGGAACGGCTCATAAAGCAACATCATGGGGGCGGAGACAAATGGCCTTTGGACCAACAGGATGAGGAAAATAACGAGGGAGGGTGTGACCCCAACCCGGGCCCGGCTTCTTCCTAACAAACTTCTCGTAATGATACTGGTAATTCTAACGTGGCAGGTAAGGATGACACAAGGTAACACATATTGGACATACTTTCCAAATCCCCCAGCGCTTGTTCCTGTAACCTGGAAAGACAGGCCGGTGGTAGTCTGGGTTAATTCTACTACCCCACTTGGGGGCCGGCTCAAATTAATAAGTCACCAACGGGCGGCCTTTAATTATACAGGCTGGTCCCAATTCCCTCCACTTTGTGCCTCTCGTGCCCCTATGCCAGGGTGCCTCTTGCTCTCCACAGTGAAAAAATTTGATAGGACCAAGCTCAAGGCCACACACCATAACTATGTACTATTCACTGGGCTAGGGAGAGGTGCTCCCTGTAAGGACGCTCCACATACTATTATGCCCAGGTACACCTCAGGAAATCATAGGGATTCACCTGAAATCAAGTGGGTAGAATGTGCCCACTCAATGGCCAGTTGCCATCAGCTGACTGCTTCCTCCCGCCCAGTATGGGATTAGTCTATTGAGAATCAAACAGACCAGACTAAGCTGGGAGGATTTGTTACTCCAGTTTTTGAGTCATACAATGCCACCCATAGAGACCTCTGGAGACTTTTTGCTGCCAGGGTCCATTGACACCTATCACCTACCTAACAGTCTTCCAAATTGATGTATGGTCAAAAGTACTAAATATTCCATTGCTGCTTGTGTAATGACTCCTTATGTTCTGTTAGTGGGCCACATACAGACTCACTTAACTCAAATTGTGGGTCAGGAGTCAGTTAAGATTTCTTGCCAGAATTGTCATCTCAAAAATTGCATTGACCCCAAAGACAAACGACAGTCTATTCTGGTCCTTCATCAACCCTCGTGTATAGTCATTCCCACCACAATCGAAGGGCCCTGGTATGATGATCCAGGGAGTCGAGCCCTCGTGGAACTAAATAAAGGATTAAGTCGGGGACGACGTGCAGTCGGACTCATTATTGCTGGCCTCGCAGTATTCATCGCGCTCTTGGCCAATACAGTCACTGCAGCCGTGTCCATAAAAAATTCCACTCAGACGGTTGATTATGTAGAAGAGTTGGCTAACAACCTTACTTTTGCTCTGTTACTAGAGGAAAATATAGATAACAAGTTGGAGTCCAGAGTAACTGTTTTGGAGGACACCGTGGTAAAAATAGGAAAGGAGGTAGAAGCCCTTTGTGTCCATCTGTCCCTTCGGTGTCATGCCAGAAACCAGCATGTGTGTGTAACACCACACCTGTACAATAGCTCGCTATGGAATTGCAACAACATTTATAATCGACTCACCAGAGTCTGGGGTGCATCCATCCTTGACGGGGACATTCAAAATTTACATGAAATAATAAATGATATACAAAACAGTCTGCTGGATATAGTTGATCCAGCTTCTCTGGCAAACTCTGTTTTAAATTCTCTTGGCAAATTTAAGCCCATCAATATTCTCCAGATAATGTCCTGGATCCTACTTGCTACTGTAATTTTCTTGCTACTCATATCAATTATAATTTCAGTTCGTGGAGCAATTCTCAAAGCTCGTGTTCAGGCTGTTAGCCTGGAGGCTTGTCGCACACGACTTATGATGGAGGTTGGACATCCACGCCCGAGGCGATGCTGATTCCACCCACACACAACACTGCTCACCCATCTCTTCTTGTCCATCTCCTTATTTTTCTATTCCTGCTGTTTTTTAGTATGATAGTTTGTGCTACCATTAGTAGAGTTCGCATTAAAGACTTCGAGGTAGAAGCCCATTGTTTGCAATGTCGCTGGGGACCAACATACATCTGGCGTCGGAGAGGTGACAGAGACTCCGGACCCAACATCTGCTGTCCTGCCATGCACGGGTCCACTATTAGACTGTCTCCATGGTGCTCACCCTATAGTCAGTGTCTCTTGGTACCTTGCAGCCAATAAGTCCTATAGCCGATGCTCCCTTTGCGCCAAAGCCATCATCTCACTTCTACCCCCGACTTGGCGTTGTGGGACCTGACCCCCAAGAGGGCTGGTAAGCCAATGACAGGTAAGATCCCTGGGTGAGGGACAACCTAAGACAGGCACGGTTGTAGGGGGTCAGCGGCCAAGCAGCTGGTCAGCCAACAATGCCAGCCCCCACCTAGTAATATCAAGGCTGTTTTGGCAAGCCTCAGCCTAACTTGACAATGGCCTAGACAACCAAAGGTCTGTTTGGGACATGGTCTAGTTAACTCAAGGCTCTTAAAAAACAAAAACGGGGGAGACATTGGGAGCTGGCTGGGATCAGCCAGGGACACTGAGGCTTTAGGTTGGCAAGCTTGGGTCTCCAGGTAGATACAGGCCTGGAGTGAGAGGCCTTGGAACAGTTTGGTGGGGACCTGTGGGTCAATGCTTCTGCCTTAAACTGCTTCCAGAAAACGCAAGTGCAAAGAGTAAAGACCCCAGCTTGCTGATAGGAAAAGCTTATGGACTAAGGGACTCAGTTGCTCATGGACTATGGACTTGCAGTTTCAACATACATCACCACTCTGGGACTTTCCACCATGGACCTGCTTCACATGCTTGGGACTTTCTACTGTGGACTTGTAGACAGTTTCTATTTGCCTCAGTTTAACCTTGCCTAGCTATATCATTGGTTTATATTGTGTATAACATGGCTTGTTGCTGAGGAGAAATTGTTTCTCCTTAGCCCATGAGTTTTAGCTTTAGGGAATTGCTCCCTAAAATGAGGAAATTGCTTCCCCTTAAGAACCTTGTATGCCCAATAAACGAGGTCTCAGTTTTGCCATGAGCAGACTGAGTCCCTCCTGTCCCCGCACTTTGTCTCTCTTTTCTTTTATTTCTTGTCTCCCAGCCAATTCTCTCAGGGACCCATTTGGTGAGCTCCTGGCTGATGAGCCAGGGGCACTCAGTTGAGCGAGCTGGTCTCGTTCACTCAACTTTACTAGTCTTTGAGGAAATGCAAATCAAAACCACAGTGAGATACCACCTCACACTTTTTATACACGCACACAGATAGATGATAGGTAGGTAGACAGATAGATAGATAGATGATAGATAGATAGATAGATTATTTTTTTTAACTTGAGAACAGTGTGTTTTTTCAGGACACATCAGCTCCAAGACAAGTCATTGTTTTCAACCTAGTTGTGGAGGGCACAGCTCAGCTGCCCATGTGAGAATCGAACCGGCAACCTTGGTTTTATGAGCACTGCTCTGTAACCAACTGAGCCAATGGCTGCCTCCACCTCACACTTTTTATAATTGCTATTTTTGACAAGGCCAGTAATAAGTGTTGGAGAGGTTGTGGAGAAAATGGAACCCTCATACACTGCTGATGGGGATGTAAATTGGTACAGCCACTATGGAAAACAGTATGGAGGTTCCTCAAAAAAATTCAGAATAGACTTATCATATGACCCAGCATCTCTATTTTGAGGATCTATGCCCCAAATCTAAAATATTTATCTATAATGACGTATGTACCCCTGTGTTCTTTGCAGCATTATTCACAGTGGCCAAGACACGGAAACAACTGTAATATCCTTCAGGAGATGACTGGCTAAAGAAGATGTGGTACACATATAAAATGCAGTAAAAAAAGGTAAAATACTGCCATTTTTGAGAACATTGATGGTTCTTGACATTATCATGCTAAGCAAACAAAAGCAGAAAAAGTTAAGAAACATTATTTCAGGGATATAAACTGAAAGAAACAAAAAAGGTGAACAAACAAACAAAAACTCATAGACAGACACAAGAGTTTAGTGGTTTCCAGAGGGAGGAGGTAGAAGAGGGTAAATTGTGTCAAATAGATGGTGATGGAAGGAGATTTGACTTTGGTGGTGAACCCAGAATGCTATATACAGATTATTATATGATTAGACACTTGAAACCTACATAAGTTTATTAACCAGTGTCACGTCAATAAATTTAATAAAAATAAATTATGTATTATCCCTTAGAACTATTATTTCTTTAGTTCTAAAACTGAACTTCCCACTCTTATAAATTATACTTATTTTAAAGTCAGAAAGACACTGATTCAGTTTAACTTCATATGCCTTTATAAAATCAGCAAAACCTGTTTTCACTATTAGTCTTCTTTTCCACAGTTTCTGGGGCATTTGTTGCATTGATATATGAGTACATATGCAGTCTCTTTAATCCTGGTTTATAGAGCTGAAAAGGCACCACATGGGCCCCCTAAACAATCCTTACTGATCAATGTTGCTGATAGCACAGTCTACTCCCTGTCTCTAATCCATGCCTGAGTACACATCCCTTCAGAGGATGATTACCTCCAAGCAGCCTCTTCCCAAGTTCCATGTCACTACCTCATCCAGACATGTGATCAGGATATCTATTATGTGAACAATAAATTAAATAGTAAAAGTAGTTTTCAAACTTTCAAGAGCATCATTTATACACTTAAAAATTTTTAACTTGGAATATACAAGTTGATATATCCTATCCTGTTTGCTGTGAAATTTCTGTAGATGGTGCTGGCAGGATTTTGGATAAACCAGATCATAACTGTACATGCTACAGAAATTTCGAAAAGGTTATTTCCCATAAAGGGCATACTTCTGGCTTCCTTAGAACTGATATCAGTTTCTGAAACCTTTATTGCTTTTTCCTAACATTTTACAGTTTTATGATTTTAATGAAATGCTTGGACTCAAATAAGTTGAAACTTTGGAATATAAATTGCTCTTGGACCAGAAATCAAACAACCATCCCTTTCTTTGCCCAGGCTCCCAGGACTGAGCTCAGTTGCCCTGAGCTCTGCTGTTGCACACAATCTGACTTGCCATTTCTCTACAGATGAAATCTTCCACATGTAGCGAGAAGAGAAGCCATACTTCATAGCAGATGTAACTGCCAGATATTGCTCTAAAAATTATTAAGGGTAGAAAAGAAGTTGTTGGATATTTGATAATTTAGTGTACTTTCTCTAGCGCTCATATTACAGACAACATATGCTACTCAAGGCCCTTGGAAATATTGCAAAATTAATTATTGTTTAGATGAAAAAAAATGTCAATGTCTTGTTGAGACTATATATTTCACAGGCTTTATAATCCACACTTGACAGAACTTTCAGAGAAAGGAAACAAAAAAAGAGGTAAAATATATTACAATTTTAAAATAAAAATTAAATTTTCTAATTACTCTCGAGAACATATAAAGAATTTGAAATTACATTATATTTAGGTATTGTTGACCTAAGTATATTATGATAGGAGCAAGTTTTCTCAAAGGTATTTGAAGGTAATATATTTCAAGGGTGAAATACAACATATATTTTATAAATGCAATTCATAACTAATTTTCAAGTGTTACTTTTTTTTAACAAATTTTATTGAAGAATTGGGGGAGGGGAACAGCGTTGGGGCATCGGGGAAGGGAAATAGACAACTTGCTTTCCATTTGTTTTTCAGTCTAGTTGTGGTGGACATCACTTGTTATGATGTTGGTATTATCATTGCGCTCTTCCCGAGTGAGGCAGTCGCTCGCTGGCCATTGGACGGCCACTCACTGTGGCAAGTTACTTCTTTTTTTGAAGCAATACTTAATGACCTAAACTATCACATGCCTTAGTCTTTTATGTCTCATATCCCAGGTCACCTGTTGAGACAGCGTAGGGACTTGGGCTAGCTGTTGAAAAAATGCCAGATGGCGGAGGAACCCAGGATATTCCGACCACAAGAATGCCACCACCCCATCTCCCCTGAAAGAAAAATGCAGAAGTTGCTGATGATTTTCTCCTTTCCAAACTTTTACTTCCATACCAATTTCTAACCACTGTTCTGCATGCACAGTTATTAAAGGTTTCACCACTCTACCACGTTCCTGAGGTGGTGATACTGACTACTGTGCCATTTTGCCCCCAGAGTGGAGGAGTTAACATGGTTACCAGGGAACATCTGTGGTTAAGGAAGCCCACATTTTTCAAAAAGCCCATTGTTTTCAAAGAGCTTGCCTTTTCCTGCAAGTGCATTTTGTTCCAAGCTTATAAAAGCGACCAGGCAGAGCCAGCCCTCGAGTCAGTTTGGAGGACATTTCTTTTCTTTGTGCTGTCAACCTTGTGCCCAAGCATAAACTTAATAAAATGTGCCTGGAAATTTTTCTCAGGTTTCCCCTGGATTTCTGTCTTCGGGAACTTAAGAACCCCAATGCAAGTAACAGTCTCCATAAGAAAATTTTTGGAACTGAGCCGTGTTGAGTCTTTGCCTCAATGGTGAATGGGGAATAGAAAAGGAAAGGCTGTTCTGTTGGTGTCAGTATGAAATTGCCTATTCTACTCAGGGAGAGCTTTGTGTTTCACACCCTACTTTGTAATCCCTACAGACAACTGCAGTTCTTGCTTAATTAAACTGCTTACATTAATTCTAACTGCAGAAAGGTTCCTGGATCCCATCCTCTCCCCACATCTACCCCCTCACCGACAGCCTAGTTCCCTCTGAGTTGCTTTAGCCTTAGCAGCAGTACTTGCGTGCAACCAGCAGGGAAAAACAGCTTTTGACATAAACCGTTTTCAACTTGTTAAGAGGAAAACATGTTAGTTACCAACACAAGTGACTCATAGAACTCAAAGCTTTTACCTTAAAACTGTTACACGTAGCAACTTAAAATGGACAGGCATCAACTTTGCTGCAGCACACGCTAAAGACAGAGGAGGATTTCTAAACCAGGAAAAGAAACTTTCGTTGCTAAACACTGGGAAGCCCAGACCCCAACCCAGCCTCTCCTTCACACGCCTCTCTTTGTTCTTCCAGGCAGCCCAGGCTCAGACCAGCTATCTCACCAGCGGTGCCCCCTGCAGCTGAAGACCTGTCCTGGCCCCGCCCTCACACCGGTTTTCTTTTGCTTCCTCCCTGTCAAGGTGCAAGCTCAGCCTCTTAAACTGATAAGGACTCCTTCCCGCAGGCTCCGCCCAAGTCTCTTTCCCACTTCCCCCGCCTTTGGGTCTGTGGCCATGTCTTAAGAGGCTGTGAAGCAGAAAGCTGAGAGTGGTGGTCACCTACCGATGTGTATCCGCCTCTGTAGTTTAAAGCTGCATTTCACAACCCCCCGATCATCATACATGGGTCTGGAGTCACTATGGACCTTGGAGTCCTCACAACAAACCCTGCCCTCTGTGAATTGACTTGGCCTTGGGAGCCCAGGTTCTTTCCATGGAGTTTGAAATGCCTCCAAGGCTCCTCTCTGCCCGCCGGCTTTTCTGTCTTCAGACCACCTAGACTCGCTTTTCGCGTCGTTTTCCTTCTTAAAACTCTTTACTCATCTCTCTGCCAGACAGCGCCATTCAAGTATTTCGTGAGGTGGATTTGTAACCGTATGTGAACTTCATGTCTTTTGCATGTATTCTGCTTTAATCCAGGCTAGCTTTGTTTATCCTGATAGAACTGAACTCACTTGCATTCTTTCCCCCAGACCCTCCTGCCTGCTCCTATATTGTATGTGCACTCCTCTTAATCATTAAGACCTTAAGACATTGAGTTCTGGTCAACACCAAATTGACTTAAGTATAAACTTTCAGGCCTATCAACCCTGACTTGGACATAACTAAACCTAAAATGATGAGTAAACATTTAATACAACAAAGCTAACAACTTGGCCTCATTTATGTTTCAGCTCTGAATTCATGAAAGCTGACCTGCCCCATGAACCGCATCCCCTGGAAGCTAGAGGACACAATGCCATGACTAACACCAGGACCGGAAGCCATGATCACTTGCTCCCTGCCTTAGCCTGGACCAGTCAGTAGAGGCCCCAGGCCCCAGCTGCAGCTCCCATAGCAACCATGATTAATGATTTTTTAACTTCTATTAACCCCTTGGGTACCAATTGATTTGAAAAAAATTTGCACATGGAACAGATTTAGTTTATTGGTACTTGGAGTAATATGTAAAAGCAGTAGATTTTATGTAAAACTTCATTTATTTCTAAAAAATCTGTGACATACATAATATTGAGATGACTTCAGATAATTAGAATTACAAAACAAAAATAAATTAAAAAAACACAAAACTAAAATTCAAGGCATAACAAAAAGCAAATTACTAATAGTTATGAAGACTATGGCATTTTTCAACGCAAGTAGGTAAATGCAGTGGCACTTGGCATTGTTTGCACTGCCAGGTAGTCTCTTTCCTAATTTTATGTTATAAAAAACATGGCACCTTTTTGTTGGGCTTGGCTTGGACTCAGTTGATAGAATATTGTCAGGAAAGTGTGCCCAACTTTTCACCTTCAAACAAAATGTTTATCGCTATTTGAAGGACGTCCATGACAATTATAATTGGGCAATGACACTTGCTCCAATAATTGTTCGGCAATAGCTAGATGAAAGCAAACAATGCCTGTTTTGGTTGTGCAGTTGATTTTAGAATATAAAATATGTGCATTATAAAAGATAATGTCTGTTAGATAAAAAAATATTTCCTTATATTCCTTTACACATTTTCTTGTAACAGGGAAACACACTAGCGTTTGATCCTGTTTATCAATACCTCCCCTACCTTTATTATACTCAAGCTCACATGCTGGTTTTATAATATTTTCGATATCACCACCTTGCTTATTTCTCTTTTTGCCTGTGTCTGTCAAGTCAGCATTTGAATGTTTTGTGCTAAGTATGTGAACGTCTTCTTTATCTTTCCATCTCAAAGCACATAAACCATGACTGGATAAAGTTTTGACTTCTTTTTTCAACTTAAATGAACAAGAATATACACGTTAAATATTGTCTTAATTCGAAAGACGAGTTAGACTTGTCATCTTGCACTTAGGCAAAGCAAGTGCATGATGAGTCTCAGTCGCCAAATGTACCCAAGGGGCTAAAATAACGTAATTGCTAGAGGCTATTGGGGAGCCAGGCTTTTGAGAGCAGTAGCTCACCTGTGTCTCTTGACTAAGTGCCAACTCCTTAAATAAACCTTTATTTTCTTTGCTGCAAACTTCTCGTGTCTTTTTGGCTTGGATGTGCCAGGCAAGTGGACCCCCTTGAGTCTTTGTTACAGATTCACAGTCCCAGCCTTACCCTGGAGGTCCTTAGAGCATCACTGATCACCTCACTACAGATAAGGCAATATTCTCTCCCTAGTTCTGGGATTCTGGAGACCCCAACCCTGTCCTGAGCCAGTCTCTCCACCACCAGGTCTGTCATCCTCCTCAAGCCCTGTCCTTCTGCTTCTCAGGCCACCAATTCTTAGTCCCCCTTTTTCTGACTATGCGTTGAGCGGGGGGAAGTGGGTGTGACGTGGAGCTGCCTTGTGACGCTAAATGTTTTTCCATCCCAAATTTCACCCTACTGGGAATGTGCTTTTGGGGGCGATGGGCAACTGATTCCATGGTAGTACTTCTGTATGTGTGGCCCAGGTATTCTGGAGAAATAGCCTCAGATAGAGAAATAAAAAAGAAGAAGAGTGAAGGAGAACAGATGCCAGGGTGGAAATGGATGTTAGACTTGCAAAGAGATAGTAAGAGTGAAAGTAGCAGGGGGAGAAAATGGTGGTTTAGAGAAAAGGCTATTTCCAGGGAGATGAAGGTGAGTTAGTAGGGTAGCCTTTGGAGGAAAAGGGGGTGCTGTAATAAATCATAAATTCCTAACTGGGCGGGTCATGATGGGTAGTCACACCCCAGTCCTGTAACTTCTTTAATGAAAGGTTCTTAAGCCAGCCCTGTCCATTGTTCTTGTGCATCTATGTTAACACACCTTTGAAAGGCAAGAGGTAATACGCCCCCATGCATGACAGCCCACCAAGAGAACATGTAATCTAATTAGCTCTTTTGTGATCCAATTTCAATGTCAGCCTTGCTTTGTAATCTTTCTTTCCATCCTTAATTTAAAGTGCATAAAAGAAACTGTAAAACTCATTCTTGGGAGCATTTGCAATCTTACTCACCAGCTTATGTCCTCAGTTTGGCTCAAACTCATAAAAATTCTCGACGGATTTGTACATTTTTATGTCAACAGGCCCTTCTAGGCAATAGGAGCCGGAAAACAGTGGTGAGCCAGTTTTGACAGAGATGGGGGAGAGGATAAAAGTGTTGGATCCATGGGCCACAGAGCCACGTGTTGCCTGGGCTGAAAGAACAAAGGGTGACAAGGAGAGGAGAGGAAGAAACAGCAGGACACAAGTCTAGCCACATGGCTGTGGCAGAGAGTGGGATTGAAGGGGGTGTGACTGGGAAAGAAGGAATGTAACTAGGAGAATGGATAGGGAGCCAAGGTGGGGCAGAACATGGCAACATACAGGGAAATTAGGGACAATCAGAAAAGTTGGGAGGAAAGGCCAACAGGAGGGCTATGTCGTTGCTGAGTGAGGTTAAGACAGGTGTGAGAAGAAACAAGAAGGGAAACATCAGGTGAGGAGAGGGGAACAAAATGAGCCAAATACAAAAAAGAAAGAAAATATGGTGATACAGATACAGAACAGGAGTCTCAAATGCATAGTAAAGTGGGCATCCAATTCTGGGTATATATCCAAAGGAAATGGTACTATATTCAAAGAGGTATCTGCACTTCCATGAGCGTTCCTGCATTATTCACAACAGCCTAGATGTGGAATCGACCTACATGTCTCTTGACAGATGAATGGATACAGATATGAAATGAAGTCTTTCACACAATGATACATTCAGCCATAAAAATGAAGGAAGGAATGAACAACATGGATGAAACTAGAGAACATTATGGTAAGTGAATTAAGCCAGACAGAAAAAGACAAGTATGTACGATCTCACTGTATGTGGAATCTAGAAAAGTCAAACTCAGAGAACCAGAGAGAAAATGGGGAGATGATGTTGAAAGGGTACAAAGTTTCACTTGTAAAATTACTGAAGCTCTGGCCTTCTAATGTACGGCTGAGTGAGTGTTATCAATTACATTATATCATTAATTTGAAATTTGCTGAGAGATAAGTCCTACGTGTTCTCACCACACGGACATAAAAAATAGTAATTGTGAGTTGATGGATGTTAATTAAATTGATTGTTCTAATGACTTCAGAGTGTATGTGTAATTGAAATGGTCCAGGTTGTGCTCCTTTAATGCAAGCAATTTGTATTTGTCAATTTTGCCTCAAACAAGCTGGAGAATAAGCAGGGTGGAGTTGTGCTGGGCTTGCCTCCTCTGGGTGGTGGTGAATCCCATGTCACATTAGATTGCTGAGGTGTTTTGCAATTCCATCTTTTGCTCCCCTTGACTAGAAAGTCTCATTCATACATTTGACATGGGTCCAGTCTCAATGATATTTAAAGTGCTTCAGGTGACTCTACTGTGTATCATCATTGAGCAGCAAGGCTCTGGGTCCCCCATTTCTGGGCTGAGATCTGGGGTGAGGGAGAGGGGATTCTGCTGTGCTTGGGGTTTGATCAGGGCTCTTAAAATCTCTATCTCTAGCCTTCTGCTCCCATCACATCACCAACTTCCACCTGACTGCAGGTCTACCTGCATCCTTCTTAGGACCCTTGGGTTTAGGTCACATTTAACAATCATCCAGAATAATCTCCCAAATCCCAATCTTTTTTATAGATTTTTTTTTCTAATTGGGGAATTGGGGAATGGCACAGTGTTGGGCAATTTAGGAAGGGGGACATTGTGTTTTTCCTGGACCAATCAGCTCCAAGTCAACTTGTTGTCCTTCAATCATAGTTGTCTAAGTCTAGTTGCTGCTTTCAATCTAGTTGCTGGGGAAGAGGCCCAGCTCACTATCCCATGCGGGAGTTAAACTGTCAACTTTGTTGTTAAGAGCACGTGCTCTCACCAGCTGAGCCATCTGGTCACCCGGTAGCAGCTCAGCGGCAGCTCAGCTTGAGCGCAGCTCACTGGCTCATGTGAAAATCGAACCAGCAACCCTGTTGCTCAGAGCTCGTGCTCTTAACCAACTGCACCACCCAGCCAGCCCCCAAATCCTGATCATAACTAGATCACATTTGCAAACTCTTCTTCCACATTGAAAGTAACATTCACATGTTACAGGTATAAGGACATGGCCACCCTTGATGGCGGGTGCATTATTCAGCCCAGCACCACCAGAATCTTCTGCTAATGGGTTCATTATTACAGCTCCCTTTCCTCTCTGTATCACTTTCTTCAGTCTTCTTCCTTGATTTCACTGGTTAGAAATTCTAATGCAGTGTGAAACAGCAGTGGTAAGACAGGACATCCTTGCCCAGTTCCCAATCTCTAGAAGAAAGCATTCAGTCTTTCACCATTAAGTGTGATATTTGCTGTGTGTTTGGTGTGTGTTCACTATCAAGTTGAAGAGGTTTCCCTCTACTCCTAGTTTTCTGGAAGTTTCTATAATAAATGGGTGTTGAATTTCATCACATGGTTTCTCTGCATCACTTGATAGGGTCCTGTGATTTCTTCAGCCTGTTCACTTTGTGGGTTACATAAATTGGAATTGAAAACAGCTTCCTTTCCCTCAAATAAACCCCATCTGCTCATGGTGTACAAATCTGTGTTTTATTGATTCTATTGCTAATATTTTAAGAATTTTTGCATTTTTTCATGTGATATTTAATTGCTTTATCTTCCCCCACCCCCAATGACATTGTCTGTTTTGATGTGTATTATTGGCCTCATCAGTTGAGTTGGGAGGTGTTCCCTGCTCTTCTATTTTTTGAAAGAAATTATGGAGAATGTTGGGAGCCATGCAGGCTGGCTTTAGTGATGCATTACTTGTTTTGCTTCTTCTTTTGCTCCTTTTTGCACCTGGAGGATGTTTACTTAACACTGAGGCATGTGGTGAGTATGGCCAGTTCCTTGGGAGACACAGAAGATAGATGGCTATCTGGGCTAATGGAAGGAAGTGTCCTGGGAAACTGACCCCCTAAAGGTCTCTCTGACCTTTAAGTTTCTAGTAGATAGTTAATGATCTACTTTTGAATGAGGTAATGCATATTTATCCCTTCTGTTTTGCGCTACCCTGGATGTATATAAGGGTGATGGAAAATAAACTCGGTGCTGGTTGCTAAGAATGCCTCCAGTCCTCCCGGACCCCCTTTGTTCTGTTGTTTTCTTTTAAGCCTCACCCCCCATTTCAGGTACCATTCTCTGGAGAATTTGCTGTTAATTCTTATTTATGTGTTTGTTGTCTAGTGTCACTGTTGTGACTTTAACATTTGTTAAATGGAACCCTGGGTGTCTGATGGCGAGCCAAGACTCAATAAAAGACTGCCAGGGAAGGTGAAATAAAGGATTGTCTTCCTCACAGTTCTTGGAGAAGCTACATGACACCCATTGAGAGGCCATTTGCAGAGGTCAAAGCAGGGTGCAGACAGAGAGCTTGGAGCAGGACCTGAAGCACATGCTTTATTAGGGTTCATGGATGGAGTATTTTGGGGTTCTGGGGCTAAAGCTGGATTGACCTATTCAAACCCCAAAGAGCAGGGTCTTGGTAAGGGAAGGGGTTCTTATCTAAAAAGGAAAAGGAGAAGCCTCTGGGAGGCAGGGGAGATTGCTTATCACAGAGGTGTTTGGGAGTCATATCAGGAAATTACTTGTGATTCTGGGCTGTTCTCTAGGGCATGTGCTCAAGGGAGGGGCTAGTGTCAGTTCAAGATCCTGCAGGCAGCCTGGCCACACAAAATGGATACCAAGGCAGCCATATTATGGAGTAGTTTCCCTCAACTCTCAACAGTCACCATCTGTGCCTGCATATTACTTTGGGTGGGGGGATTTTAAAATTTCAAATTCAGTTTGTAATTAAAAGGATTTATTCAAATGACCTCTTTCACATTGTGATTTGTGGTAGTTTGTATGGTTACAAGAATTGGTCCATTTTATCTAAGTTGTCAAGTACATGTGTATAGAGTTTTTTAATAGTCACTTGCTATCCTTTTGATATAATTGCAACTTTGATTATTCTTGGATATTTTCCCTCTTTTCTAGTATAAACATTGAGTGCTATATATTTCCCTCTCATTCTTGCTTTAGTTACACCTCACAAATTTTGACTCGTTTTATTTTCATGTTCTTTTAATATGTGTATTTCCCTTGAATTTTCCCCTTTGACCCATGGATTATTGAAAGGTATGTTGTTTCGTCTACAAGTGTTTGGAGACTATTCTCTTACATTTCTGATTTTAATTTGTACTTGGATGCCACTGTGGGCAGAAAACACACTGTATGATTTCCACTCTTCTGAATTTGTTAAAAGGTGTTTATGACCCAGGATGCAGTCTGTCTTGGCATACGTTTTGAAAAAAATGTGTAATCTGCTGTTTTTGTGTGGGGTTCTAAATATGTTGCTTACATACTGTGACTTGATGGTGTTGTTGAATTCATCCACGTCCTACTGATTTTCTGTCATTGTTCTACCAATTATTGAGAGAGATGCAGAGAAGTCTCAAACTATGACTGTGGATTGGTCTATTTCTCCTTTCAGTTCTATCAGTTGCTGCTTAGTGTATTTTGTCACTCTATTCTTGGTGCACATGCACTTAGGATTGCTAAGTCGTTTTGGTAGATTGACCCTTTTATTGTTATGTAATTTCCCTCTTTTTCCTTGTTAATTTAATTTCTCTGAAATCCATTTTACCTGATACTAATATAGACAGTCTTGCTTTCATTCGGTTGATGTTTACATGGTAAAACTTTTTCTATTTATTGACATAACGGGTCAGAAAATTCTTGTTGTGTGTAGCTGTCCTATACAGTGTATGACGTATAACAGTGTCACTGGGCTATACCCACTAGATACCAGTAGCACCACCCCTACTGTGACAAGAAAAAAATGTCTTAAGATATTTGGTAATATTTCCTAGGAGAGGGGGGACCACTCCTGGATAGCACCTCCATCCATATAGATATCAGAAAGGCAAAAGAAAATATGCCATGTTATTTTCAGATGTATAGGATACAATATGACAAACACCTGACATCAGAAATGAATGAACTCCTTTGCCAGTAGGATTTAAAAGGAATAACTGGGGGCAGCCAGGTGGCTCAGTTGGTTTGAGCAGGTGCTCTTAACAACAAGGTTGCTGCTTTGATTCCCACATGGGATGGTGGGCTGTTCCCTCCCCACAAGCCCCGCAACTAGATTGAAAAGGGTGGCTAGACTTGGAGCTGAACTGCGCCCTCCACAACTAGATTGAAGAACAATGACTTGACTTGGAGCTGATGGGTCCTGGAAAAAACACACTATTACCCAATTAAAAAATCTTTAACAAAAAATAAAGGGTATCAGTCGGCCAAGTAGCTCAGTTGCTTAAAAGCACGAGTTCTGAGCATCAGGGTCACCGGTTCGATTCCCACTAGGGCCAGTGAGCTGCTCCTGAGCTGAGCTGCTGCTGAGTTGCCAACAGGTGGCAGGATGGCTCAGCTGGTCAGAGCACATGCTCCTAACAACAAGGTTGCCAGTTCAACTCCTGCATGGGATGGTGGGCTATGCACACTGTCCACTAAGATTGAACATGGCACCTTGTGCTGATGGGTGGCTAGATGGTATCTGGACTAGGAGCTGAGCTAGCTGTGCCCTCCACAACTAAGACTGAAGGACAACAACTTGGCTGTTCCCCTTTCTGAATTCCCCAACACTGTTCCCCTTCCCCAATTCCCTAATAAAATATTTTAAATAAAACAAAATACAAAAGGGTATAACTGTGTCTCATCTTAGAGTGGTAAAACTTACCATTAAGAAATAATTGAAGGTCAAAGGAAAAGTGAAACTCAAAACCATAGCACAGTCTAAATGAAGGACTTAACCCTCATGCCTTTTGAAGTAAGCTGCCAGTTGATTAAAATGGTTCCTGTGAAATTGCTCCCTTTGGACAAAATGGTTTAGTGAACAGAAACTATTGGGTTGTCAGGAAAGTCATGATGCATTTTGCACTGAAAAACATAGAAAAATATGTCATGACTTTCCTGACGACCCAATAGAAGTGTGGCTCTCCTAGGAAGGCCTGATGAGCACAAAGACCCTGGAATAAATCTACAGAGATGGGCGTGCCTTGGTAAAAATGGTGGGTGTAGCTAATGGAAAGTGGAGCTTTTGATATCACAGTGTGCTATTTTTATTTTTTATTGTTTGTCTTTCTATTTTTACTAGTTTCAGGTGTACAAAACAACATAATGATTAGACATTTACACCCTTCACAAAGTGATAACCTCTCAAGTTTACTACCCCTCTGATATTGTACATACCTATTACAATATCACTGACTATATTCCCTATGAATACACACACACACACACGCACACACACACACACACATGCACATGGTGCCAAAAATGTATACACATTTTAAGAAAGAATAATTGCATAAAATTGTAATACTCAATATCTACCGATAACAAAAGATGAATACAAGTCACATTTGACTCCTGCAATTACAAGAGGTGCTCAAAGTGGTTACCATCAGCATCCAGATACTTCTGATTATAGTGAACTATTGCTTGAGCAACACTGACCAAACTGTCTACTGGTATACATTGTTTGGGTACCCACAGTATATATTTTTAGTTACAGTTGACATTCAATATTATTTTATATTAGTTTCAGGTGTATAGTGCAGTGGTTAGGCATTTATATAATCTATGAGGTGATCTCCCGATAAGTCCAATATCCATCTAACACCCTATACAATCTTTACAACATTGATTGTATTTCCCATACTGTATGCATATTTCATATCCCCATGACTTTTGTGACTACTAATGTGTACTTTCTGATCCCTTCACCTTCTCCCCCATTCCAGAAAACCTCTGTTATCTAGCAAACATCTGGTTTTTTCTCTGTATCTATGAGTCTATTTCTGTATTGTTTGCTTGTTTATTCTGTTCTTTAGACTCCACATATAAGTGAGGTCATATGGTACTTGTCTTTCTCAGTCTGTCTTATTTCACTTAACATAATATTCTGTAGGTCCATCCATGTTGTTGCAAGTGGTAAGATTTCATTTATTTTTATGGCAGTAATACTCCACTGTATAAATGTACTACAATTTCTTTATCCAATGGCATATTGATGGGATTTTGGTTGTTTCTATATCTTGGCTATTGTGAATAACACTGCGTAGTAAACATAGGGGTGCATATATTTTTTTCAAATTAGTGTTTTGCATTTCTATGGGTAAATACACAGGAGTGGAATTGCAGGGTCTTAAGGTAGTTCTATTTTTCATTTTATGAGGAACTTTCATATTGTTTTCCATAGAGGCTTCATCAATTTGCAGTCACACCAACAGTGCATGGGGCTCCCTTTTCTCCACATCCTCACCAGCACTTGTTGTTTGTTGATTTACTGATGATAGCCATTGTGACAGAAGTGAGATGGTATATCATTGTGGTTTTCATTTGTATTTTTCTGATGTTTAGTGACGTTCAGCATCTTTTCATATGTCTGCTGGCCATCTGTATGTCCTCTTTGGAAAAATGTCGCTTCATGTCCTCTTCCCATTTTTTAATTGGATTGTTTGTGTGTGGGTTTTGTTTGTTTATTTTGGTGTTAACTTGCATGAGTTTTTAAATAAATTTTGGATATTAACCCCTTATCAGATGTATCATTGGCAAATATCTTCTCCCATTCAGTAGGATATCTTTTCATTTTGATGATGGTTCCCTTTGCTGTGAAAAAAAAACACATTAATCGGATGTAGTCCCATTTGTTTATTTTTTTCTTTGCTTCCCTTGCTTAAGGAGATATATCAGTAAAAATATTTCTAAGGGTATTGTCCTATAATATTCCTATATGTTCTTCTAGGAGCTTTATGGTTTGAGGTCCTACATTTAAGTCTTTAATTCACTTTCAGTTTATTCTTGCATATGGCGTTAAAAGGTGGTCCAGTTTCATTTTTTCGCATGTATCTGTCCAGTTTTCCCAGCACCATTTATAAAACAGACTGTCTTCACCCCAGTGTAAATCTTGCTTTTATTTGGTCACAGATTAAATGACCATGTAGGCATGGATTTATTTCTGGGCTCTCTATTCTGTTCCATTGATCTATGTGTCTGTTTTTATGCCCATACCATGCTGTTTTGATTACTTTAGCCATTTAGTATAATTTGATATCAGGTAGCGTAGTACCTCCTCTGGCTTTGTTCTAATTTCTCAGGTTTCCCATGGTTATTCAGGGTGTTTTATGGTTCCATATAAATTTAAGGATTATTTGTTCTAGTTCTGTGAAAAATGCCATTGGTATTTTGATAAGGGTTGCATTGAATCTATACGTTGCTTTGGATAGTATGGACATTTGAACTATATTAATTCTTTCTATTTATGAGCATGGTATATGTTTCCACTTATTTGAACCTTCTTTTATTTCTCTCTTCAATGTCATAATTTTCTGAGTACAGGTCTTTTACTTCGTTCGTTAAATTTATTCCTAAGTATTTTATTTTTTGATCCAATTGTAAATGAGATTGTTTCCTTAATTGCTCTTTCTGATAGTTGGTTATTGGTTTGTAAAATGCAACCGATTTCTGAATATTAATTTCTATCTTGCTACTTCATTAAATTCATTTATCAGTTCTAATCGTTTTTGGTGGAATCTTTAGGGTTCTCTCTAAATAGTATCATGTCATCTGGAAATAATGACAAGTTTACTTCCCCTTTTCCAATTTTGTATGACTCGTATTTCTTTTCCTTGTCTCAGTGCTGTGGGTAGAACTTCCACTGCTATGTTGAGTGAAAGTGGCGAAAGTCGGCATCCTTATCTTGTTCTGGATCTTAAAGGGAATGCTTTTATCTCCCCCCCCTCCCATTCATATGATATTAGCTGTGGGTTTGTCATATATGGCCTTTATTATATTGAGATATGGTATCTCTATTCCCACTTTGCTGGAAGTTTTTATCATAAATGGATGCTGGGTTTTGTCAAATGCTTTTTCTGTATCCATTGATATGACCATATGATTTTTATTTTTTATTTTGTTTATGTGCTATATCATGTTACTTGATTTGGGATATTGAACCAACCGTGCATACCAGGAATGAATCCCACTTGATCGTGGTGTATGATCTTTTTAATGTATTGTTGAATTCCATTTGCTAATATTTTGTTGAGGATTTTTGCATCTATGTTCATTAGGGATATCAGCCTATAGTTTCCTCTTCTTATAATGTCTTTGTCTGGTTTTGGATTCAGGGTAACGGTGGCCTTATAAACTTGGGAGACTTCCCTCCTCATGGATCTTTTGGAATATTTCGAGAAGAACAGGTGTTAATTGTTTTTTGAATGTTTGGTAAAATTCACTGTGAAGCCATCTGGTCCAGGACTTTGGTTTGTTGGGAGCTTGTTGATTACTGATTCAATATTGTTGGTAGTAATCGGTCTATTCATATTTTCTGTTTCTTCTTGATTCAGCCATGGAAGATTGTATGCTTCTAGAAATTTATCAGTTTCTTCCAGATTGTATAATTTGTTGGTGTACAGTTGCTCATGGTATTTTCTTAAATTTTTTTTTGTATTTCTTTGGTGTCGGTTGTCACTGCACCACTTTCATTTCAGATTTTATTTATTTGGGTCCTCTCTAATTTTTTTTTTTAAGATTTTTATTGGGGGAATTGGGGGAATGGGAACAGTGCTGGGGAATTGGGGGAAGGGGAACAGACAAGTTGCTGTAGTCTTGTTCTTCAATCTAGTTGTGGAGGATGTTGCTTCACTGGCCCAAGTTGGCACCATCATTGCGCTCTTCTCTGGCGAGGCAGATCAGTCGCCGGCTTCTGGACGGCCGCTCACTGTGGCTGCTGGCCGCTCACGCTGGCTGCTGGCTACATACGGTAGCCCATGGCAACCCACTGCCACAGGGGCTGCAGCCTACGCCGTTGCCGGCGACTCATGGCAGCCCAGCTCCAGGTTGAGCTGTTGTTCAGCATCTTAGCTGTGGAGGGCAGTGTCACTGGCCCTCATATGTGGGATCCGAACCGGGGCCCTCTGGCATCCCAAGCGAGTTCTCAACCATCGCGCCACTTGGCCGGCCCTAATTTTTTTCTTGATGAGTTCTGTTAAAGGTTTGTCAATTTTGTTTATCTTTTAAAAAAAGCCAGCTCTTGGTTCCATTGATCTTTCATATTGTTTTCTAAGTCCCTATTTCATTTATTTCTTCTCTGATTTTTATTATTTCCTTCCTTGTATTCACTTTGGGCTTCTTTGATGTTCTTTTTCTTTTCTTTAAGTTTAAATGTGTTGGGGTCACAATGGTTAGTAAAATTACATAGGTTTCAAGTGTACAATTCTGTAATACATCATCTATATATCACATTATGTGTTTACCACCCAGAGTCAGTTCTTCTTTTATTACCATATATTTGACCCCCTTTTCCCTCTTGCACCTTACTCTCTGGTAACCACTGAACTATTGTCCGTGTCTATGAGTTTTTGTTTCGTTATTTGTCTTGTTCATTTGTTGTGTTCAGTTTTATATCCCACATATCAGTGAAGTCATATGGTTCTTGACTTTTGCTGTCAGACTTATTTTGCTTAGCATAATAATCTCAAGACACATCCAAGATGTTGCAAATGCACTGTTTCATCTTTTCTTATGGCAGAGTAGTATTCCATTGTGTATATATACCACATCTTCTTTATCCAATTATCTATCGATAGACACATTGGTTGTTTACATGTCTTGGCCACTTTAAATAAAATTGCAATGAACATTGGTGCACATGTATCTTTACAGATAAATGTTTTCAGGTTTTTTGGATATACAACCAGGAAAGGGATTGCTGGGTCATATGGTAATTCTATTGTTTGTTTTTTTAATATTTAGCTACATTTGTTTTATCACCTG
Organism: Hipposideros larvatus; assembly: GCA_031876335.1. NCBI lineage: Eukaryota > Metazoa > Chordata > Mammalia > Chiroptera > Hipposideridae > Hipposideros > Hipposideros larvatus. The sequence continues at coordinate 1,049,778 of JAVKSA010000061.1, forward strand.
TTGATCCATCCATGCATCCATCCATCCATCCATTTATCCCTTTTTACATCCATTCCTCTTTACATCCAACAATCCATTTTACGTATGTGTGTATGTATGTATGTATGTATGTATGTATGTATGTATGCATGTATTCTAAAGATTTTACTGGGGAATTGGGGAAGTGGAACAGCCAAGTTGTTGTCCTTCAATCTTAGTTGTGGAGGGTGCAGCTAGCTCAGCTTTAAGTCCAGTCACCACTCCACTGCCTGTTAGCAGCTCGCTGCCACTCATCTCAAGGTGCCATGTTCAATCTTAGTTGCGGGGGGTGAAGCCCACCATCTCATGTTGGAGGTGAACTGGCTGCCTTGTTGTTAGGATCCCATGCTCTCACCAGCTGAGCCATCCTACCACCTGTTGGCAGCTCAGCAGCAGTTCAGCTCGGGCACAACTCACTGGCCCATGTGGGAATCAAACCAGTGATACTGTTGCTCAGAGCTCGTGCTCTTAAGCAACTGAGCCACTTGGCCAGTACACACAACTCAGTCCCCTTCACCAGAGACCAGGTGAGTGCCCACAAGTGAGCAAGTCCATGTGTTGACCTTACAAGAGGGAGTCTGGGTTTCCATCTGCCTTCCACCCTACTGGGAAGGGCAGGCAGAGTCCTTGCTGATTTTCACTGCCAGATGCTGTTGGAACTCCTCTTTCTGGCACAGTACCCCTGGGGTGGGAATCCTGGCATTGGGGCTGGCACCCACCTCTCTTCAGAAAGGACCTCTGTTACTGAGGTGTCCCTTGCCGCATTCAAGCACTATCTGTGTGTTTGGGTTCAACCTCTTTCACATCTCCACCCCTTTCTATCAGTCTTGAGGTGGCCTCTTCTTATATCTTTAGTTATTGGGGTTCTGTCCAGCTAGTTTTCAGTTGATTTTTGAGGTTGATTTTCTATAGTTTATTTGTAATTTTGGTGTGATCCTGGGATGCAGTAGGCACAGCACTTACCTAATCCACCATCTTTCCTGGTCTGACAAAGTGCTATTTTTTAATGTCCTGTTGCACTGTTGAGTGTTATACAAACCTGTCCTATCAAAATGCTGACCTTATAGACTTACACTAACCTTTGGAATTCTAACTACTTATGAGAAGGATGTAGCTGTAGAAAGCTGTTTGTTTCACCAAGAAGGCATCGTTTCTAATTTTTTATTAGATGTGACTAGGTGACATCAAAAACAAGCAACAGAAGGACTGCATATCTATTTATGGGATAAGTGGAGTCAAGAAAAGATTCTCCCTCATTCCCTCCCCCATGGACTAGGTACCCCAAAGTCTTTGGGGAGGGTTTATTGAGGTGTTATTTCTGTTTTACGCCGTAATGTGTTATGTCACGGGGACTCCTCTTAGGGCTCTGAATCAGTGGAATCTCAAAAGTGCCTTCTAAGACACTCATGTGTGATTAAAGTCATGTTTAGCTAGAACTTTTTAAAATTTCTTTTGGGACAGGAGTAAATGTATTTCTTTTTGTTGTGTTTTTTTGTGGTTTTTTTTTTGTCAGCAAAGAAAGAACAGATTATTTCTGATGGAAGCTGCACTGCCATATATTGTAGCATTATTTCCAAGTATCGTCCTCTTATGAAATTACACATCTCTGCCATTTGATAGTAAGCTTGACCACTTGACCTAGGCCACTCTTTCTTTCTTTGGGTAGATTGTATTTCATGCTGACATTATGGCAAGCCTGCCTGTGACTTTTTGTGACTTTCTTGACCAATTTGGTGTGACTAGAAGTGGTATATTTCAATTTTAAAAGGAAGCTTTATGTTCTTTTGCTTGCTCCTAACTCTGATTTCTCCCCTCCAGTCCCAAATGGACTGAAATTTCCCAGATTCTAATTATGGGGCCAAGCAAGAGGTGGACAATGAGAGATACAGTATGAAGAAGAAAGAAAGGTTTGTTGTCGTAAGCCAGTGAATTCAAGGGTATTTTTCTGCCACAGCTAAACTTCTAGTAAGCTAACTGGTATTCTTTTAATGACATTTTCATTTTCTTTTTCTGTACCCACCCTGTCCTCCCAATGTCAAGGTTGGGAACGGGAGGGGATTATCTCCAGTAATTGTACAACCTTTGAAATCTTGATTTCAAGAATTCCCTTTCTATATTATTATCATCATTCCTTTCATTTTTACATTTTTTATTTTTCTTAGAATATCCATTTATTTTTAATTAATTGAGGAACATATTGCCTTTCATTTTCTGAGCCCTAGGTAGACTATATGTCATCAGTTCCATTTTCACCTGGTTTATCAAATATTTGTAAATGACCTCACGCATCTTGCCCATGTTCACCTGCTGCCTTCATCTAAGTCAGCCTCAGAACCCAGTGAGCTGTTTTCAACTTATGTCCCTTCATAGGCAGGAAGTTCACAGTGATGTTCAGAAAACCAAAGCAATCAAACAAAATAAATAAAAGAACGGTTAGGTAATAGGTGTTTGGTTAAATTGCTATGTGTTATTGAAGTGTGCTATTTATAATTTATGTCTTAGTGGAAAATTACAAACATTGACATGTTCTGTTCTCATTTATTCAGATTACATTTTACATGGCCAACAACATGGTTTGTCTTGGTACTTGTATAGCACTATGTGCATTTTTAAAGATTGTGTAAAATTCTATTGGATGGTGCGGTGTTCTTATGAAAGACTTCAGTTTTCCACTTCCTGTGTCAGAAAACATCCAGTTCTTCTCTACTTTGTGTTTCCTTCCTCTGTGTCCTCTTTACTCTCACAGTACTAGCACGCCCTCCCAGAATGCTTCATTTCTGACAATCGTGGTTGGCAAATGTAATAGAGGTTTTCCCGTGCACCAAGCAATTCTCTGGGACACTGGCTGGATGTCCTGTATGTTAATGCAATACTGACAGTATCAGCCCGAAAGTAGCATCAGATGTCACAGAGTAAGGGCTGAGTCCTATAGGCTGCCCTTTCTGCCTTTATCACAGAAGCCATCAGGAGCTCCAGGTCATTCGTTACCTCTGCTTCTGACCAACCAGCTATAGATTGGAGGTCTCAACAACCCCTTCCTTGGGTTCAGTTAATTTGCTAGATTGGCTCACAAGTCTCCAGTTTATTAAAGGATGTGATAATACGGATGGGCAGTCAGATGAAGAGATACATAGGGTCAGGTCTGGGAGGGTCCTGATCTCAGGAGCTTCTGTCCTCTGGGTGTGGATGTGTTCACTTACCTGGAAGTCTCTTTACACCCCTACTATTTGGATTTTATGGTGGCTTCCTCACATCAGCATGATCAATATGTAGCTCCATTTCCTGCCCCCCTTCTACTCTGGAGTGTGGGGGTGGGGCTGAAAATTCCATGCTACTACTCATGACGCTGTCTTTCTGGTGATCAGTCCCCATCCAGGAGCTCACCCAGAGTCACCTCAATAGAACAAAAGATGCTACTAATGCTCTCATCACTTAGGAAATCTCAAGAGTTTTAGGAGCTCTGTGCCAGGAACCAGAGACAAAGATAAATATATATATTGTGTTAACTCACAGTTCTATGAATGTCAATTAGGGCCATTTCATTGATTTTTTAACAATTTCACTGTTAGAATTTTCTACATACTCATTTTCTTTCCAATTGTTCTATGTAATATTAAGAGAGGAGGCATGGGAATCTTTGAACATAAGTGTGGATTGCACTTTGTCTCATTGCATCTTGGTTAGTTTTTTCAGGGGTGCGGAAGTTCTGTAGCTCGGTGCATGGTTCATGATTGTCATGTCCTGTTGATGAGTTTATCCCTTCCTGATTGTGAAATAGAGTTTATTATATGTGGCCATAGTATTTGGTCTGTAATCTACTTTGATCTTAACATAACTACTCTATTTTGAATAGTGCACACACGGTTTATCTTTTTTTCAAGCTTTTATTTTTCATCCCTTTTTTTCCCCTCTAATTTTTCAGTTGTTGTGTGGGTTTTTTCTTTAGAATTATCTTTAAAATTTAAAATATCATTTAATTATATATTTTCCAGAGAGTGTTTATAGTGCAGTAATTTTAACTTTCAACTGTGATGAGGACCTAGAGTTAGAGTTTAATTCTCCACCAGGTCAAACTTGGCCCTGTGCTTTTCAATTTTTTGAAGGCTTTATTGTTGACATCTTTAATAATCTAATAATTTGCATCATTTTATAATGATATTTCAGGGAGATGTATATCAAATTTTTGCACTGATTGAGGAAATTCTTTCTTCATATGAATATATTCCTTTTCTTCCCGTGTAAATTTTACAAGCAGCAGCACTCCCATGAACAAGATGAACTCTTGACTTTCATCTATAATTGGCTTTGTCTCGACTATTCTGAGTTTGATGAAAAGCTCCACCAGCCACGTATTTATTTGCTAGTGAACATCAGAGTCCATGTTGAATTCGCTTTCTTGCCAACATGGCTGGTTGGCAATATTCCATAATGCCATCTAATGCCCATTATGTACCTTTGAAAGGTCACAAAATCTACTACCAATGTTGCATTTCGTTAAAAATTATGTTTAGTCAAGAAATGCGTGGGGCTGGCCGAGTGGCGCGTTGGTTAAGAACTGGCTTGGGATGCCAGAGGGCCCCGGATCAGATCTCACATATGAGGGCCAGTGACACTGCCCTCTACAGCTAAGATGCTGAACAACAGCTCAACCTGGAGCTGGGCTGTAGTGGTTTGCCAGGACGGTGTAGGCTGCAGCCCCTGCTGCAGTAGGCTGCCATAAGCTACCATGTGCAGTCGGCAGCCAGCGTGAGCTGCCCTCAAGCCACCGTGAGTGGCCATCAAGAAGCCGGCGACTGATCTGCCTCGCCCAGGAAGAGGGCAATGATGGTGCGAGCTTAGGCCAGTGAAGCAACATCCTCCACAACTAGGCTGAAGAACAAACCAACAGCAAATTTTCTGTTCCCTTCCCCCCATTCCCCAGTACTGTTCCCCTCCCCCAATTCCCCAATAAAAATCTTAAAAAAAAAAAAAAAGAAATGCATGGAATGAGTTTATAAAAGGATTGGATTAAACTTTCATTTATGTCAGGTTGAATCATAGAAATAAAAAGAGGATGCATATTATCAGTCAAATCAAGTTAAGAAATCTATCAAAATGGTTCCATAGTTTTCACAACTAGAAGGAATCCTTGCTAGTATCAATTCCAACATTTCCAATAAAGATGGGAAAGTTTTGATCCATTCTTCATTGATAAGCAAATATCAGTTATACTTGTAAGAGAAAAACTTTAAAATATAATGAACTCGGAAGGTCTTTAGGCAGGATGAACCTTCACTATTCATCAGAAATTGATACTGGAGATCTTGAATATAATAAGTTGGGCTATATATTTAACCAAGAATCAAGCATCACTAAACATCAGTAAATATGCATCTAAGAGAAATTTTGAAAGTATAATGGGTGTGGCCAAGTTCTTGTACAAAAATAATCCTTGAGGGATCATGAAAATAATAATTTTTGAAGAAAATCTTACAAATTTTATGAACAATTATGTCCCACCTTACAAAGGTAGGTTATAGGTAATCACAATGGAAAGGCCCACGTGGGCCCCATCCCATCCTGCAGGCCCCGCCCAAAGCCGGAAGCGCTCGTCCCAGGCCCTGGCGTCTTCAATCATTACCTACCGCGCACTGGCGGAGTCTCTTTCAGAGCCCAATCGCTTAAGGCTGGGGAAGGTGTTGGCGACATTAGGTGTATAAACGCGTCTCAGTCCACCGTCCTACACTCCTGACGCCTGGGGGTCAGTACCGACGTTGAAGTCCCCGCACCCGCGCCCCCTACAGCGGTAAGTCCGGCGTCCTGGGGAGACGACCCGATCCCAGGCCACTTCGCTGCCGGGTGGAGGGTCCGCGGGGTTTTTCGGGTAAACTGAGGCCGTTCCCCTGTGGTCTGTCCGCCTTCGGGCCACTAGACCCCTCTTGCCGCGTTGTTTTCCTGCTTAAAACCCCCCACCGGGCAGCGCTCCGCCGCGGTGTGAAGTCCTGGGAGACGGACTCGGGAGACGGAGTCCAGCCGTCGGCGCCCCTCCCCCAGCCTCGCCCCGCGGCCCCGGGAGCCCGGCCTCCTCCCTGCCTGGGGCTCTGCACACCCTCCCCGCCGCCTGGAGACCCCCCTCGTCCCGGTTTAATAAGAGGCCCGAATCCCAGGAAGAGCTCACTTTTCAGGGGGGTGGGATTTAGGAGGGAACACCGCGGGGTGTCACCAGGTCACCCCCTCACGCGGGGACGGGCTTTGTGGAAGCGGTGACTGTGAAGCGCAGGCCAGGAAATCGGCAGAACGGGGGTGTGAGGAGGTCCCGAGAAGGAGACAGAATGAGAGGAATAGACACGTGAGAGGGCAGGAAGATCAGCGCGGGGTCCGTAAAGAGGCGGGAAAACAGGATGTGGGAGGGACTTGTAAAGTGACGGTTAAGACAGCGAGTAACTCGGGGAAGCAGCCAGAGGAGAAAGAAAATGGAGAAATATAGAGGAAAGGGAGTGTTCGAGAGAGATGAAGGGGAGCTAAAAGGGAGAGGGGCCCCTGGTTAGCAGAAGCGAGGGACACAAAGGACAAGGCACTTCAGCCTAAGAGGAAGGAGTTATGAGGAGAGCTCCGGGAGCCGAGTGCAGGAACAGAAAGGAGGGGGGTGGTGACAGCAGAGTGAGAAACCACTCTGAGCTAAGCTGGGGGTGTCAGTGAGTCAGGGCACAGGGGTGTAAGAGGAAAGACAGTGTCAGGAGAAAACGTCACAGGAGAAAGATGGGGAACGATCAGAATAGGGAGAAAGAGCAACTGAAGATAAAAGCTTTCAAGAGTTTCCCGGAAGAAGTGCAGGGAAGGGAATAGAGAGAAGGGGAGAAATCAGGGGAGGGGAGAGGGGCACACAGACCATAGACAGGAATACATACTAACTCAGGAAGAAGGGGCGCCCCCACCTGGAGTAGTGAGCCGGTGGGATGTGGGTGATGAAGTGGTGATATATTGATTGTGGCTTTATAATCGATTTAATTTAACACGTGCTGCATTTTCAGTCACACAGATGAGAATGAGAATTACAAGACTCCAGTTTCTTAGGCTGTGCGTTTAATAATTTCATCACCGGATGGCTTTCACGTGCAACCATCATGCAGCCAGAGGGAAAAGACCTGTGGCACTCAGTCATGGGTCCCTTCTCATTTCCTGGGATGGAATGAGGGATGTGACCTGGGACAAAAAATGACTGGCTCTGTCAACGCATGATGCCTTTTCAAGGAATATTAATAGCATTGCATCCTTTCTTCTTTTACATGGAATTTACTTTTTTCTTTCTACCTCTCTTACATTTGATTCATTGTTTTTGTAAAACGCAAATTGAGATAAATGTTAGTCTGCTGAATTTTTGCTTTGTTGTAAATAGTCATTAACTGCTGAAATACACTTTGGTGACATCTCGTTAGCAGCTCTTATTCTTTTCTAAATATGAAGTAGTCTCAATTTTCTTTTAAACTTTGATTCTAGAGATAGCCACAGTAAAAATGCCAAATTGATTTCCCTTCGAATAAGATTGTGTCTAGTTTAGATGAAAACCGCCCCGCATTCTTTCTACTCTTTATCTTCTTCAAACACCCATTGGTACTTATTAATAATATTAGGCTACTTCGGTGTGCGTTTGGTGAGGATGTCCGCTTGAGAACCTACTTTGGTGAGTTAGGCTGATATTCAGCAGCTTTTGTCTTCCGTTTACATGATTTGTTAAATTAGTGAGCTGGGACCTACCAAGTGGCTGTCCCCACAAGCCCCCCTTATTCATTCTCTGAAAATGTGGACAGATGGACTGGAGACTTGAAACTTGGTTCCCACAGAGCCCATCTATTCACTGTGAAGTAATATGATCAATGTATTTACATAGCTAATCCTGTTTTACATGATTTCAGCACCAAAGTGTGTATGTGTGTTCATTATCTTATGGTTTTTAACTAATTCTCTGTGATTTCCTGGAAAAGAGGAAGGAAATCCACCCAGGTAGCCGGCCCTTGTAGAAGTTCCTCCCCAACCCCTCAGACTCCCAGAGGTCTCAGGTGTGGGGAGTCTGAGATCTGTAGCCCAGTATGACAGGAAACAGGTCTGGGGAGCAGGTCAGCACCCCCAGGGAGACTTACAGATGCCATTTCCTGGGCCCCCTGCAGACCTGCAGAACCATAACTCCTTAGAGTGGGCCCTGATCCCCCTGAGACCTGCATGCTCATTGAAGCTAAAAGTTCTCATCTGGGTTCTTCCTAGGTTACATGCGAATTTCAAGGAGTGATGTCACTTGTGCCCTCTCCCTGGGAGTTGGAGAAGTGATCTGTCTGGGTGGAGCATCATGGTTGTTTTAGTGAGGTGTTCAGGTGACTCTAAAGGGAGGACTGGGATTTGGTGGGGGTTTTGGACACAGTTCTGAGGGTTGAGAGCGTGCTTTTGACAGGAGAGGTAACGGGGTGCTGTGTTGGGTTTGTGGGGGCAAGAGAGCACCCCATGTTCTCACTGCTGTGGGAATTTGTGGACGTTTGTGTGAGCGGAGGCCACATTAGGACAAGAAAGAAACACTCACAGTTCTGTGTGCACTTAGGAGCTCCTTGTGTCCTGTGACAAATGACAGGAGAGGGCGATCTCTTCAGCATTTCAAGGTCCTCCTGCCTGTCAGTTTGGAAAAGCAGAAGAAGGGGCTGTACCTCCCCCTTAAAGGCCCATTCTCAAGATGCAGACTTAACTGCTCCCCAGAACATTGTTGTAGGAAACCACCACAGCAGGAGGAGGAGGACAAAATGGCTGCCTCTCAGGTAAGCGTTTTGTCTCAGGTCAGAGCTGTGCCTGCTTTTCCTCCTAAAATCCGTGGGTTTAGAATCTGCCACTTTTAATTCTCTACTTCTGATATTCCTGCCCAGCGAGCTTCTCTTCAGCTACTTACTTTTTCATTTTCTTCTCATGAGAGTCAAGGTCAGCTGTGTAGAACACTCTGCCTTTGTCCCAGAGCCTTCTCTGCATTCTGTCCATCCAGGCTCCCTCAGGACGCGAGGATTCTCACCATGAATTACTGACTCTCACTACTGAAATCATCCCCTTTTTGACAAATTCACCTGGGAAGGTGGCTGTGTCTAAGGCCCCTATTGGGGGGGGGGGGTCAGATGCCTGGTGTCCTGAAGAAGGGAGGTGTAGGTGAGTGTACTGTGACTGCAGCGTCAGGGCTGTAGAACGGGGGGTAAGACTGTGCATGATGACCCTGGATGTCTCAGTGCTCAGAATACCCTGGAAAGTTCTGAAAAGAAAAGAAAAACAAAAAACAATAATTGGAAGCCTCTTGTTCACTAGATTGGTAAGAAAGAATGTTTAAATTCACTATTAGAGTTATAGAACACGGGAGCTATCTATGCATTGAAATTTGCCAAATACTAATGTTTATGATGAAATTCAGATTATGATTTCCTTATTTATTTATTCATTTTTGCCAGTAACATGACAGCAGTGACACTGTGTCCTTCTGTGTGCCTCGGTCAGCTGATACCCAAATGGTTCCACCTGATTTTCACCTGGTTGAGGTCCTGTCTTCACTATAAAGTTAACAATTTTTTCTTTATTGTTAATGAGGGTCTGCAGGGATTTCTAGATAGATGTGCAAAAGATATTACATTTCATCCAGAAACTCTGTTTTCTTCTTAGTTTCTCTACTTTGGAAAATGAAGTCCTCAGCTTTCTTTACTAGAGATGATTGGTGATTGGCTTTTGGAGTGGAGGCTTTAATCCATCACACCTTGTTCCTGTAAATTTTCATTGTATTCCACACTGATGTCACAGACATTCTCTACTTCATCAGTTTTGGTGTTTCCAAGAAAGTTTACAAGAATCATATTGTTATTATTACTATTATTATTATTATGTTTTAAAGGTTTTATTGGGGAATTGGGGGAGGGGAACAGACAAGTTGTTGTTTTGTTCTTCAGTCTAGTTGCAGAGGACGTCGCGTCACTGGCCCATGTTGGTATTATCATTATACTCTTCCCGAGTGAGGCAGTCAGTCGGCAGCCACTGGATGGCCACTCACGGCGGTTCACGGCAGCTCATACTAGCTGCCAGCCACTCGTGCTGGCCGCCAGCCACTCACGATAGCTCACAGCAGCCCAAGGCAGCCCTGCTGCAGCCTATGCCGTTGCTGGCGACTCACAGCATCCCAGCTCCAGGTCGAGCTGTTGTTCGCCATCTTAGTTGTAGAGGGCAGTGTCACTGGCCCTCATGTGGGATCCGAACTGCAGTCCTGGTGCTCAGAGCTGGCGCTCCCAAGCCAACTCTTAACCAGCACACAACAGGGCCGGCCCAAGAATAGTATTATTAAGGTGTTAACTTACTTTATGTTACTGTGTGTTCCTCTCCCTGTTGTGTTTATAAAATACAGTATCATCCATAAAGACATCTTTGAGATTTACACAGTTGAAAGTAATTGTGATTTCAGTGACGTGGAAATTTCCTTCTCTGTCACTTGTAATGTGCACAGAGTTCCCGTATATGTGTCTGCCAGTGCACAAAAAATGTTAACACTATTTGGGCTATTCTTTTTCTTACTTGCTTAAGTTGGTTTTCTTTTTCTGAGTTATGGAAACTGCTTGAACATTCATGAGGGTTGTCTATGCATATTGTTCTGGACCTTTTTGATAAATTCTAGAGACAGTTTGGAGTAAAACCCAAGCTCTACTAGTAATGAGATGCTTTACAAAATAATCCCATACAGGAAGAAGATTAAGATTTTTCTTAGATTACTTATGTTCTCTATGAGTTAATGTATAAAATACAGTTAGAATGTTCTCTATTATACAGTAAGTTTTCAAAATGATTGTGTTGCTATATATCTATGAGAATTGTAAATTCCATAAAACTGTCAGTTCAAAGACATGTGTGAATTTTTGCCTGTTTCCTTGTTCTTATGGAACAGTGTTACTCGCAAAGCAGAGATATTGGTGTCACTAGTTAAAAGTGAGTTTGTTAAATGTGGAAACTCAGGCGCTACCCCAGAACTCCTCATTCGGAATCTGCATTTTTACAACAATCCAGTTCCTTGTTGTCCACATGAAAATTTGAGAAGTACTTTGCATTTTTAACTCACCATGACATTTCCAGCCAAGAAATGCACATAATGTATCCTGTATGATACAAATATAACACACAAAAAGCCATATGCCTGTGTTGATGCCTGAATTTAAATCTTGTGACACCCAGTGTTTTTCCATCCCAAATTCCACCCCGCTGGGAAATGTGCTCTTCAGGGATTTGGGCAACTGATTCCATTCTACTCCTTCTGGAAGTGCGACCCAGATTCAGGAGAAATAGATAGACAGCCCCTGAGAGAGAAATGAAAAGGCAGAGAGAAGAATGAGGGAGGACAGATGCCAGGGTGGAGAATGAGTGACGGACTTGCAAAGAGACAGGAAGAGTGAAAGTAATAGGGAGAGTAAATGGTGTTTTAAAGAGAAGGCTATTTCCAGGGAGATGAAGGTGAGCTAGTAGGGTAGCCTTTAGAGGAAAAAGGGGTGCTGTAATAAATGATAAATTCCTAACTGGGTGGGTCATGGTGGGTAGTCACACCCGTCCTGTAACTTCTTTAGTGAAAAATTCTTAAGGCAGCCCTCTCTATGTTCTTGTGCATCTATGTTAACACACTTTGAAAGGCCGGATAATACCCCTCCAGGAATGGCAGCCCACCAAGACAACACGTAACCTCGTAGCTATCCTGTGATCCAATCCTCATGCCAGCTTTCCTTTGTAATCTTTATTTTCCATCCTTTTTTTTTTTAAAGATTTTTATTGGGGAATTGGGGGGATGGCAACAGTGCTGGGGAATTGGGGGAAGGGGAACAGACAAGTTGATGTCATTTTGTTCTTCAGTCTAGTTGTGGAGGACGTTGCTTCACTGGCCCAAGTTGGCACCATCATTGTGCTTTTCCCGGGTGAGGCAGAACAGTCACCGGTTCTGGACAGCCGCTCATTGCGGCTGCTGGCTGCTCACGCTGGCTGCTGGCCGCTCACGCTGGCTGCTGGCTACATACCGTAGCCCATGGCAACCCACTGCTACAGAGGCTGCAGCCTACGCTGTCGCCGGTGAGTCACAGCAGCCCAGCTCCAGGTTGAGCTGTTGTTCAGCATCTTAGCTGTAGAGGGCAGTGTCACTGGCCCTCATATGTGGGATCCGAACCAGGGCCCTCTGGTGTCCCAAGTCAGTTCTTAACCATCGCGCCACTCGGCCGGCCATCCATCCTTGATTTTAAGTGTATAAGAGAAACTTAAAATTTATTCTTGGGAGCATTTGCAATCTTATTCCCTGGCATATGTCCTCAGTTTGGCTTAAACTCATAAAAATGTACAGGTTTGTACATTTTTATGTCAACAGGCCCTTCCAGGCAATAGGAGCAGGAAAACAGTGGTGAAAGAGAGAGTTTGGACAGAGATGGGGGGAGAGGATCAAAGTGTTGGATCCGTGGGCCACAGAGCCACGTGTTGCCTGGGACTGAAAGAGAGGACAAGGGATGACAAGGAGAGGAAGAAACAGCAGGATGCAACTCTAGCCACGTGACTGGCAGAGAGTGGGGTTGAAGGGGTGTAACTGGGAAAGAAGGGATGTAACTAGGAGAATGGATAGGGAGCCAAGGTGGGGAAGAACGTGGCAAAATACAGGGAGATTAGGGACAATCAGAAAAGTTGGGGAGAAAGACCAACAGGAGGGGTATATAGTTGCTGAGTGGGGTTAAGACAGGTCTGAGGTGCCGGCTGAGTGACTCGTTGGTTAGGAGTTGGCTTGGGACCCCAGCTCGGAGCAGCAGGGCCCTGGTTCGACTCCCACATATGAGGGCCAGTGACACTGCCTTCTACAGCTAAGATGGTGAACAACAGCTCGACCTAGACCTGGGCTGCCATGACAGCGTAGGCTGCAGTGGGGTTGGCCGGCAGTGGCTGTGAACTTTTGTGAGCTACTGTGAGCCGCCATGAGTGGCCGTCCATTGGCCGGGAAGTGACTACCTCACCTGGGAAGAGTGCAATGATACCAACATGGGACAGTGAAGTGACGCCCTCCACAAATATACTGAAGAACAAAAGGACAGCAACTTGTCTGTTCCCCTTCCCCAATTCCCCAATGCTGTTCTCTTCCCCCAATTCCCCAATAAAATCTTTGAAAAAAAAAACAGGTGTGAGAAGAAATACAGAGAAGGAAAACATTAGGGGAGGAAAGGGGAACAGAATGAGCCAAATAGTAAAAAGAAAAGAAATATGGCAGTACAGATACAGGACAGGAGTACCAAATGCATAGTAAAGTGGTCATCCACTTCTGGGTATATATCCAAAGGAAATGGTACCATATATTAAAGAGGTACCTGTACTGCCATGAGCATTATTGCATTATTCACAACAGCCTAAGTGGAATCAATCTAAATGTCTCCTGACAGGTGGATGGATACAGATATGAAATGAAGCCTTTCACACAATGATATATTCACCCATAAAAATGAAGGAAGGGGTCCGGCAGAGTTGCTCAGTTGGTTAAGAGCTAGAGCTCTGAGCAACTGCGTCACCCATTCGATACCCATGTTGGCCAGTGAGCTGCGCCTGAGCTGAGCTGCTGCTGAGCTGCCAACAGGTGGCAGGATGGCTCAGCTGGTGAGAGCACATGCTCCTAACAACAACATTGCTGGTTCAACTCCCGCATGGGATGGTGGGCTATGCCCACCCGCAACTAAGATTGAACCCAACACCGTGAGCTGAGCGGCATCGAGCTGCTGATGGGTAGCCGGATGGAGACTGGATTTGGGAGCTGAAGTAGCTGCGCCCTCCACAACTACGATTTCAGGACAACAACTTGGCTGTTCGTCTTTCCCGATTACCCCAGAAACCCCCAGTTCAGTGGGCTCCTGACTGACGAGTCAGGGGGCCTCTGGTTGGGAACGAGCTGGTCTCGTTCATTCAATGACATTTTCTTTTTTCTGTATCCACCCTAACATCCCAACGTCAAGGTTAGAGATGGGAGTGCATTGTGGCCAGTAACTTGTACGACCTTTGAAATCAAGATTTCATTAATTCCCTTCTTATTGTTATTGCCCTCATTCACTTTATTTTATACTTTCTATTTCCCTTAGAATATCCATTTATTTTTAATTCATTGAAGAACGTATTGCCTTTCATTTCCTAAGCGTCTTCTGTGGACTGTATGTTATCAGTTCCATCTTCAACTGGTTTAACAAATGTTTGTAAGTGGCCTCATGCACCATGCCCGTGTTCATCTGCTCCCTTTTCCTTAGTCAGCCTCAGGACAGATGAGCTGTTTTTAACTCATGTCCTTTTACAGGCAGCTGTTCACAATGATGTACAGAAAATCAAAGCAAAAAACCAAAATAAATTACTGTTACATTATAAGTTTGGTTACATAGCTATCTGTTTTCGAAGGGTGATACTTACAATTTCTGTCTTAGTGGCAAATTATAAATGTCGATATGTTCTGTTCTCATTTATTCAGATTACATTTTACATCGCCAAGAACATGGTTTGTCTTGGTACTCATATAGTACTATGTGTGTTTTTAAAAATTGTGTATAATTCTCTTGGTTGTTGTGGTGTTCTTCTGAAAGAATACCTCAGTTTTCCACCCTCTGTGTCAGAAAAAATCCAGTTCTTCACTACTCTGTGTTTTCTTTCTCTGTTTTCCTATTACTCTCACAGTACTAGCACACTCACCCAGAATGCTTCACTTCTGACACTCGTGTTTAGCAAATGTGTGGAGATTTCCTCCCACCACCACCACAAGCAATTCTCTGGTACACCAGCTGGTTGTCCTACATGCTAATGCAATCCTGACACATTCAGCCTGGAGACAGCATCATATTTCACAGATGAAGGGCTCAGTTTCATAGGCTGCCCCTCCTGCCTTCAACACAGATGCCAATCAGAGCTCCAGGTCGTTACCTGCACTTCTGACTGACCAATTGACTGTAGATTGGAGGTTACAACAGCCTCTCGTTGGGTTCAATTAATTTGCTAGATCAGTTCACAGATCTTCAGTTTATTAAAGGATATGATAATGCAGATGGACAGTCAGATGAAGAGATACATAGGGTCAGGTTTGGAGGGTCCCAAGCAGAGGAACTCCTGTCCTTGTGGAATTGGAGTGCATCACCCTCCAGGTGTGGATGTGTTCCCTCTCCTGGAAGTCTTTGAATCCCAAATTTTGACATTTTGTGATGGCTTCCTCACGTAGGCACGAACAGTATGTAAGTGCATTTTCAGCTCCTCTTCCTCTCTGGAGTGTAGGGGTGGGGCTGAATATCCCAAGTTTCTAATCATGATGTCGTCTTTCTGGTGACCAGTCCCCAGCCAGGAGCTCACCCAGAGTTCCCTCAAAAGAACAAAAAATACTCCTAGGGCCGGCCGAGTGGCACAATGGTTAAGAACTGGCTTGGGATGCCAGAGGGTCCCGGTTCGGATCCCACATATGAGGGCTAGTGACACTGCCCTCCACTGCTAAGATGCTGAACAACAGCTCAACCTGGAGCTGGGCTGCCCTGAGTCACTGGCGACAGCTAGGCTGCAGCCACTGTGGCAGTGGGTTGCCATGGGCTACCGTGTGTAGCCAGCAGCTAGCGTGAGCGGCCAGCAGCCGCAGTGAGCTGCCGTCCAGAAGCCAGCGACTGATGTGCCTCACCCGGGAAGAGCGCAATGATGGTGCCAACTTGGGCCAGTGAAGCAACGTCCTCCACAACTAGACTGAAGAACAAAACAACAGCAACTTGTCTGTTCCCCTTCCCCCAATTCCCCACCGCTGTTCCCATCCCCCCAATTCCCCAATAAAAATCTTAAAAAAAAAAAAGGAAAAATTTCTATCTGTTTTATAATGATTTTACTGGGAGACATATGTCAAATTTTTGCATTGATTGAGAAAATTGTCTTTTTCTTTCTCTGAATATGTTCATTTTCCTTCCTTGTAAATTTTACAAGCACCAAAACTCCCCATAAAGAAGATGAATTCTTGACTTTCACTATTGTGATAGACTTGGCTTCAATGATTCTGAGTTTGATGAAGAGTCCACCAGCCCTGAATTTATTTGCTTGTGAACATGGGAGTCCATGTTGAAATCTCTTTCATGCCATCATGGCTGGTTGGCACAATATTCCATAATACTGTATAATCTCCATAATCTATCTTCAAAAGATCCCCAAATCAATTCCAACACGCTGTTGTTTTTTATAAACCATGTTCAAGAAACAAATTCATGAAATGATTTGATGAAAATATTATCAAACTTTTAATTATCAAGGTACACCATAGAGATTAAAACTCAGCGTGCATATTATGAGTATAATCAAGTTAAATCTATCAAAAAGATTCCTGTTTTCACAACTGGAAATTCTTGCTAGTATCAATAACGACATTTACAATAAAGATGGGAAAGTTTTGATCCATTCTTCATTAATAGCCAAATATCAAGTTACACATATGATAGAAAAGCTTTACAAACGTAATGAACTTGGAAGGTCTTTATGCAGGATGAATCTTCAGTAATCATCAGAAAATCATACCGGAAAGATCTAAAAATATAATAAACTGGGCCACATATTAAACCAAGAGTAAAGTATTACTAAACATCAGTAAATATACATCTAAGAGAAATCTTAAAAATATAAAGTAGGTGCAAAGATCTTACCTAAAATAAAGATAATCAAGAACAATAATCAGTAACCAATGAGAGCCAGGCGGAGGAGAGCCCTGTCCCACCCCAGATGTGGCCCCACCCCTTCCCCTGTGTCTCGTCCCTTCCTCCTGCGGACCCCGCCCACTCCAGGCAAATATTCCTGCCCCGCCCAGGAACTTAGCGCTCCTCACAGGCCCCGCCTGCGGCCCACGTTTTCTGTAGAACGTTTCTTGTAGAACCGGAAGCGGCCAAGGCGGAGAGAAGGTCTGGTTGGCTACAGTGACTTTCAGTGTTTGTGGTTTAAACCTGAGCGTCTCAGTCCACCGTACTGCACTCCTGACGCCTGGGGGTCAGTACCTACGTTGAAGTCCCCGCACCCGCGCCCCCTACAGCGGTGAGTCCGGTGTCCTGGGGAGACATCCGGATCCCAGGCCGCTTCGCTGCCGGGTGGAGGGTCCGTGGGGGTTTCCGGTAAACTGAGGCCGGTCCCCTGTGGTCTCTCCGTCTTCGGGCCACTAGACCCCGACTGCCGCGTTGTTTTCCTGCTTAAAACCCCCCACCGGGCAGCGCTCCGCCGCGCGGTGTGAAGTCCTGGGAGACGGACTCGGGAGACGGAGTCCAGCCGTTGGCGCCCCTCCCCCAGCCTCGCCCCGCGGCCCCGGGAGCCCGGCCTCCTCCCTGCCTGGGGCTCTGCAGACCCTCCCCGCCGCCTGGAGACCCCCGTCGTCCCGGTTAAACAAGAGGCCCGAATCCCAGGAAGAGCACACTGTTCAGGGGGGTGGGACTTAGGAGGGAACACCGCGGGGTGTCACCAGGTCACCTCCTCACGCGGGGAGGGGCTTTGTGGAAGCGGTGACTGTGAAGGGCAGGTCAGGAAATCGGCAGAACGGGGGTGTGAGGGGGTCCCGAGAAGGAGACAGAATGAGAGGAATAGACAGGTGAGAGGGCAGGAAGATCAGAGCGGGGTCCGTAAAGAGGCGGGAAAACAGAGGATGTGGGAGGGACTTGTAAAGCGACGGTTAAGACAGAACGAGTATCTCAGGGAAGTAGCCAAAGAAGAAAGAAAGGGAGAAATATAGAGGGAAGGGAGGATCTTCAGAGATGAAGGGGAGCTAAAAGGGTGAGGGGCCCCTGGTTAGCAGAAGTTGGGGGCAACAAAGGACAGGGAATTTCAGACGGAGAGAGGGGTTAGGAGGAGAGCTGGGGAAGCCGAGTGCAGGAACAGAAAGGAGGGGAGAGGGGTGACAGCAGAGGGACAAACTGCACTGAGCTAAGCTGGGGGTGTCAGTGAGTCGGGGGCACAGGGGTGTAAGAGGAAAGACAGTGTCACCGGGGAAGAGGAGGTGCACAGGGACGGTGAGAAAGAGGCAGAAATATGTGGAGACGGGGAGTAATCAGACAGATCAGGGAGAAAGAGCAACTGAAGGTGAACGCTTTCAAGAGTTTCACAGAAAAGGTGCAGGGAAGGGAACGGAGGGAAGGGGAGAAATCAGGGAAGGGGAGAAGAGATTAGTGGAGAGAACTGTGTGGAGAGGGACACGCAGGAGTACAAGTAGCAGAGGAAGAAGGGGTGCCCCTACCTGGATGCTCTGAGCTGGTGGAATGTGGGTGATCAAGGCATGATATATTGATTGTGGCTTTATAAACGCTTTAATTTACCACGTGCTGCACTTTCAGTCACACAGATGAGAGTGAGAATTACAAAACTCCAGTTTCTACTGCTTGTGTGCTTAATAATTAACTTCATCACCGGATGGCTTCCATGTGCAACCCTCATGCAGCCAGAGGACAGAGACCTGTGTCAGTCAGTCTGGGTTCCTTCTTTTTCCCTGGGATGGCGTGAGGGATGTGACCTGGTACAAGAAATGACTGAGTCTGTCACCACAGTATGCTTTCTCAAGAAATAGTAAAACTATTGTGTCTGTTTTTCTTATACCTGGAGTTTGCTTTTCCTTTCTCCCTTCCTTACATTTGATTCATTGTTTTTATTGTATTTATTCATTTGTTTTTAATTGGGGAGGGGAACAGTGTTGGGGAATTGGGAAAGGGGCTAGACAAGTTGTTCTTCAGCCTTAGTTGTTGGGGGGTACCAGTTGCCATCTGTTTCCAGAGGACATTGTGTGCCCTCTCAGCTCAAGGTGCTGTGTTCAATCTTAGTTGCGGGTGGGCATAGCCACCATCCCATGCTGGAGTCTAACCAGCAGCCTTGTTGTTAAGAGCAGGCGATCTATCCACTGAGCCATGTGGACGGCAGCTCAGCTGAAGATGCCAAGTTCCGTCTTAGTTGCAGGCGTGCATAGCTCATCATCGCACAGGCAGCCTTGTCCTTAGGAGCTCATGCTCTCACCAGCTTGAGCCATCCTGCCACGTGTTCGCATCTTAGCGGTAGCTCAGCTCAGGCACAGCTTACTGGCCCGAGTGGGAATCAAACCAGCGGTCCTGTTGCTCAGAGCTCGCGCTCTTAACCAAACTTAGCTCACTGAGCCACTGGGCTGGCCCTGATTCATTGATTTTATAAAAAGCAAATCAAGATAACTCTTAGCCTGCTGAATTTGTGCTTTTTTTGTAACTAGTCATTAACTTCTGAAATAAGCTTTGGTGACATCTTATTACCAGCTCTTATTCTTTTCTAAATATCAGGTAATCTCAATTTTTAAAATATTTTGATTCTAGAAATAATTATAGTAAATAACATCTTGAATCGACTTCTCTTCTAATAACTTTGTGTCTAGTTTAGATGAGAAGCCCTGCATTCTTTCTACTCTTTATCATGTTGAAACCTCCATTGGTACTTATAATAATATTCGGCCACTTCAGTGTGCATTTGGTGAGGATGTCCGCTTGAGAACCTAGTGTGGTGAGTTATTTTGATATTCAGCAGATTTTGTCTTCAGTTTCCATGGTTTGTGAAATTAGTGAGCTGGGAGCTACCAAGTAGCTGTCCCTTCAAGTTCCACCTGTTCATTCTCTGAAAATGTGGAAGGACGGACCGGACAGAACTGAAATGAAACTCAGTTCCCACGGAGCCAGTCTATTCACTGTGAAATAATTGGATCAGTGTATTTTCATAGCTAACTCTTGTTTACAAGTTTTCAGCACCAAAATATGCATTTATTATTTTATGGTTTTTAACTAATTCTCTGTGATTTCCTGTAAAACAGGAAGGAAACACACCCGGGGAGCCAGCCCTTCTAGAAGTTCCCATGCCAAACCCCCACACTCCCCAGAGTTCTCAGGAGTGCAGAGTCTGAGATGGAGTCTGAGATCTGTAGCCCAGTGTGACAGGAAACAGGTCTGGTGAGCAGGTCAGCACCCCCAGGGAGACTTAAAGATGCCATTTCCTGGGCCCCCTGCAGACCTGCAGAACCATAACTCCTTAGAATGGGCCCTTCTCCCCCAGAGACCTGCATGCTCATTGAAGCTAAATGGGTCCCATCAGGGTCGCTTCTAGGTCACTTGGGAATTTCAAAGAGTGATGTCACCTGTGCCCTTCCCCTGGGAGCTGGATAAGTGGTCTGGGTGGAGCATCATTGTTGTTTTAATGAGGTGTTCAGGTGACTCTCAACTGAGGCCAGGGGTTAGCTGGGAGCTCCTAGATACAGTTCTGACTGTTGAGAGAAACCTTTGGTCATGGGGAGGTAATAGGATGCTGTGTTGGATTTGTGGGGGGCAGGAGAGCATCCGATGTTCTCATTGCTGTAGGAATTTGGGGACGTCTGTGGAAGGGGAGAGCATGTGAATCAGGAAAGATAAAACTGACAGCTCTGTCTTTACTTAGGAGCTTCTTCTCCCTGACTGCCCTGTGACAAAGGACAGGAAAGGGCGACCTTCTCAGCATTTCAGGGTCCTTCTGCCTGTCAGTTTGGAGGAAGTAGATGAAGAAGCCCTTGTGGGCACATTGTCAAGATGCAGATGTGATTTCTCCCGAGAAGTTCACCTGAGGAAACAACCCAGGGCAGGAGGAGGACGAGGACGAAATGGCTGCTTCTCAGGTAAGTGTTCCGTCCTGGGTCACAGGCTGTGTCTACTTTTCCTCCTAAAATCTGTGGGTTTAGAACCTGCAACCTTTAGTTCTCTACTTCTGACATTCCTGCCTAGCGAGTTTCTTTTCACCTACTTATTTTTATTTTTTCTCACGGGAGTCCAGGTCAGCTTTGTAGAACACTCTGCCTTCCTCCCAGAGCCTTCTCTGCATTTTGTCCATCCAGACTCCCTCAGAATGTGAGGAATCTCCCCATGATTACTGACCCTAAACTAATGACAAAATCCACCTGGAAAGGGGGTTGTGTCCAAGGTTCCTACTGGGCAGGGTTGGATGCCTGGTGTCCTAAAGGAGGGAGGTGTAGGTGTGTGTCCTGTGACTGCAGTGTCATCAGTGTCATGGCTGTAGAACGGGTGTAAGAATGTGAACCAGGACCTAGGATGGCTCTGCTCAGAATGGCTTGGAATGTTAGAAAAAATAAAAGAATTATTGGAACTGTCTTGCTCACTATATTGGTGATATTGACTTGCTGTTTAAATGCACTATTAGAGTTACAGAACACAGGAGCTATATGTGCATTCAAATTTGTATAAAACTAATATTTTTATGATCAGATTCAGATTACGATTTCCTTAGTTCTTCATTTTTGCCAGTAACATGACAGCCGTGGCACTGTGTCCTTGTATGTGCCTCGGTCAGCTGATACCCAAATGGTTCCACCTGATTTTCACCTGGTTGAGGTCCTGTCTTCACTATAAAGTTAACATTGTTTTCTTTATCATTAATAACAGTCTGCAGGGATTTGTAGGAAGATGTGCAAAAACCATCACATTTCACCTGGAAACTCCCTTTTCTTCTTAGTTTGTCTTCTTTGATAAATGAAGGCCCTCAGCTTTCTTTACTAGAGATAGTTGGCTTTTGGTGTGGAGACTAATGAGTAAGGCCTTGTTCCTGTAAATTTTCGTTATATTCCACACTCATGTCACAGACATTCTCTACGTCATCACTGTTTGTGTTTTTAAGAAAATTTACAGGAATCATGTTATTAAAGTTTTGAAGTGTGGTAAATTTGTAATGTATTAATCAGGACAAATGACACGCAAATTTTTTCAAAGAAACAGCAGCAATAACTTATGTTACTGTGTGGTCTTCTCCCTATTGTATTATATACAGAGTGTCATGCAAAAGACATTTATGAGATGTACAGAATTGAAAATAGTTGTTATTTCAATGACGTGAACATTTCCTTCTCTGTCATTTTTAATATACACACAGTTCCCATGTGTCTGTCTGCCTGTGTCAATAAAATCTTCGCACTGTTTGATGTATTCTTCTTACTTGCTTAAGTTGTTTCCCTTTTTCTCAGTTACAGAAATAGCCATGTAGGTTCATGAGAGTTTTCTATACGTATTGGTTTCTGTCATTTTTGAAACATTCTAGAGATAGTTTGGAATAAAACCCAAGCTCGGGCCACCCGAGTGGTGTGTTGGTTAAGAGTTGGCCTGTGATGCCAGCTCTGAGCAGGAGGGCCCCTGTTCGGATCCCACATGAGGGCCAGTGACGCTGTGCCCTCTACAGCTAAGATGGTGAACAACAGCTTGATCTGGAGCTGGGCAGCCGTGAGTCACTGGCGACAACTTCGGTTGCAGTGAAGCTGCAGTGGTCTACCTTAAGTTACTGTTAGTGGCTGGCAGCCAGCGTGAGCGGCTGTCCAGACGCCAGCTACCGATATTCCTCACCCCGGAAGAGCACAATGATAATACTAACATGGGCCAATACAGCAACGTCCTCCACAACTGGACTGAAGAACAAAAGGACAGCAACTTGTCTGTTCCCCCTCCCCGAATCCCCAGCGCTGTTCCCCTCCTCCAATTCCCCAATAAAATCTTTAAAAAAAGAAAAACCCAACTCTACCATTTATTGGATGCATCAGAAAATATTCCCATGCAAGAAGATGTATACTGTTGTTTTCATTTTATGGGTTATGTGCATGACGAGATTGTGTGCATTATAAATTAATATGTAAAAAAAAGTTAGAACCCTGTAGTATACAGTCATTTCAAAAAGGCTTGTGTTGCTATGCTTCTACGATAAGTGTAAATTCCATAAAACTCTGTCAGTTCAAAGTCATGTATGATTTTTTGCCATTTCCTTCCTTTGTGCTATAGAACAGTGTTACTCGCGGACCAGAGATATTGGTGTCACTATTTAAATCTGAGTTTGTTAAGTGTAGAAACTCAGGCCCCACCCCAGAACTCTTCAGTCAGAATCTGCAGTTTTATCACAGTGCAATTCCTTGTTGTCCTCATGAAAATTTGAGAAGTATTTTGCATTTTTTTTAATAAATATTTTTATTGGGGTAAGGGGAACAGACAAGTGGCTGTCCTTTTGTTCTTCAGTTGTGGAGGACATTGCTTCACTGGCCCAAGTTGGCACCATCATTATGTTATTGCCAGGAGAGGCAGATCAGTTGCCAGCTTCTAGATGGCTGCTATGGTGGCTGCTGGCGATATACAGTAGTCCATGGCAACCCACTGCAGCAGCGGCTGCAGCCTGCGCTGTTGCCAGCGACAAATAGCAGCCCAGCTCCAGGTTGAGCTGTTGTTCAGCATCTTAGCTGTAGAGGGCAGTGTCACTGGCCCTCATATGTGGGATCCGAACCGGGGCCCTCTGATGTCCCAAGCCAGCTCTTAACCAACATGCCACTCGGCTGGCCCAGTACTTTGCATTTTTAACTCACCATGACATTTCCAGCCAAGAAATGCACATAATGTATCCTGTATGATACAAATATAACACACAAAAAGCCATATGCCTGTGTTGGTGCCTGAATTTAAATCTGTCTTTTAGAAAAAAAGATGTGTTTCGTTCTACAGTGGTTTGTGGATCATACATCATCCTCCTTTTCATAGTTAGAAAACACACTGAAGAATATTACTGTTAGTGGCCTTAATGTTCCATTCTGGACATTCTCCTAGGTCAAAAACCAGTTGTCTTAACTCTTTTCATACTGAGTGATGTTATGACCTTGTCCATGGCCACGTGGTAAATGTGCCTTTTGTTTCAGGGACGGTTGACATTCATGGATGTGGCCATAGATTTCTCTCAGGAGGAGTGGGAGTACCTTCACCCGACTGAGCGGAAACTGTACGTGGACGTGATGTTGGAGAACTACAAGAACCTGCGCTCCCTGGGTGAGGCTGACTTCCTTCCAGAACTCCTACCCCACCGCAGGGGTGTGTTTCCTTCATCAGTACAGCGTCTCCTGGGAGCGTCTGCTCTGTGTGGTATTATCAGATTCCGGCTCTGAGTACCAACTGGGGATTTGCTGATGTAGAAAAGAAGTCTTCATGGTGTCCTTAAAGTGGAACTCAGGATCTGAAAACATCCCACCTTTTCTAGTAGAGTAAAGGTGCAGTCAGATAACTGTTTTGAGGGGACCCATTTCTAGAATATTGTAATTTTCTGCAATGTTCTTTCCTTTCACCTGAGCACATAGTGAATTGGAAATTGGAGACTCTCCATCTAAACTCATGTTTCTTTTACAAACAAACAGATCTTGCTGTCTCTAAGCCAGACCTGGTTATCCTTTTGGAGAGAATGAAGGAGGCCTGGGATGTTAAGCAAAAAAAGACAGTATCCATCCTCTCAGGTAGGTGGGAATGAAGGAGCAGATGACTCAGGTGAGAGGGACAAAGGTCGCTAAGGAAGCCAGACCTTAAGGTGTGGTTTAGGAAGCTCTGCTTCAGTGAAAGAATCTGAGAAGTCCAGGTTCCTTGTTGCTGTCACAGCGAGACAGTCCTGTCCAATATGTCCTGTGCTGTCACATCCTTTAGAAACTGTGCTGCTCAGTGATCTGTGTCGCATCTCAGTGAGGGCTGGTGTTCCATGGGCTGGCTACTGTTCCATTGTCTCAGAGGCGAGGGCAAATCTGTGCATGCTGCTGAGGAATTCTCCCTGCGACAATTTTTAAAGTTCTGGTCTTGTTCTTGTAAGAAGTTTGTGAAGGAAGTGGTGGAGGTCCTGGAATTTGGAGCAGAAATGCCAGGCACACTGGGGACAGATGTCACATGTTTTCTGCTTTATAATTTCTAATCCTAAGGAGGCTTCCACCATGACCCTACAAAGTTCAGACTCAGGAATTTCATCTCAGCACCAGACACCTCCCTAAAGTCAGAAACCCTGAATCTCAGTTTCACTCCAAAATGTCCTTTTGCTTTGTGTGAACTAACTAAAAATTTTGAGTGTGTACTCCCAATTTCTGCATGTAAGAAGTTTAATGTACCTGTTTACCTCAAAGAATACTTAAGTGAATTAATTCCGTAGGGGAGTTTAGAATACTGCCCACTGTGTAGGAAGTTCTCCATTGTTCCCTGATTTCTTAGTGATTGTTGTGCTATAATTCTGTCTTGTTCAGTCCAATGATGTCTTCTTTGTTTTTCATTTCTGATTAGATTTTGTCAGAATAGTGTTTTTAGATTCCAAAGTGCTGAAACTCTCTGCTCGAATGAAATCCGTTGGTAAGAAGTAAGTTGTGGAATTATTAGGTTCCCATATTTCAGAAACTATTTATGTCCTCAGTTTGTTTACTTCAGGCAAAAAATAATCATGAGGTTCATCAGCATGTCTCTCAATCATGTTGTACTTTAATCTGAAAGGTTGATTTTATAGATATCTGATTCTCCGATGTTTAATAACTTCCTTGTACTTTTGTTTAGCAGTGAGGGTTTTTGTTTCCCTCTGAATGATGATTGCAGCCCATACATTTGTGTTAATATAGCAAAATATATTAATAACAAATTTCTTCCGTGTGTTTTAAATGGGTTTTTACTGAAATATTCCTTAAAGCTATTTATGGATGATTCTAATGCAGTGTCTGGGAATTTTTTCTTTCCTACAACACATATTCTGATGATTGAAAATGCTTGCTCTTTATGGGACCACACTCTCGGTGGAAACCGAGTTCTACAGAAGGATCCTCAACGTACATCTGTGTAGTGTTCAGATTTCTGGAGATACATTGTCACTTATTCTCATTTTGCAATTCCATAATAATATGTTTTCTTTTTTATGGTAGTTTCTCCAAATTTAGTTACTTGCATTTTTAGTTGTTACTTGTATATATGAATGTGAATCACAGTTTTCAGGTAAGTACACTTAATACAATGTGGGGTTTGATTCACATACGAATGAGGCATATGTCTATTGCCATTAAAATTATGTGCATATTTGTATCATTTTTGTTTAACTTTGTGCATGACTCATCTTGTTTATGTCTTTTGTTAGTTAATGGTGAGTGTTTTTCTTATCCTGTGCAGTTAAGTAATTGTGGTAATAGTCTTAATATAACATCTGTTTAGTGATGATTTCATATTCTCTTTGTGAGAGAACCACTTTTTGAATTCAAAATAATTTCTGAAATGTTTTAAAACTGTGTTTTTTAGATATTAGTTTTCATTTTCAATTTTGGTAAAAACGTGACTAAATTCTACCCTCTGTAACTATCCAGTCCTGTTGTGTTAAGGATATTCACATTGTTGGGCAACTGACCTCTGGAAATTTTCATCTTGCAAAACTCACCGAGTACTCATTAAATAACCACTTCCTCATTTCCCTTCAACACAAGCCCATGGCTACTACCCTTTATTTTGTTCTATGAGGAGGAGTTCATTTGGCCACTCACAGAAGTGGACTCATATAGTATCTGTTTTGTGACTCTTTAGCTTTACCTAAAAGTTGTCAAGGTTTTCCTGTGTAGTATCAGGTGAGAGGATCTGTTTCTACTTCAAGGCCGAATAATATTCCGTTGTATGTATATACTGCATTTTCTTCCCCCCGTTCATCTGTTGATGGCCATTTGTGCTGCTTCTACCCATTTCTGGTTTTGTGGATAATACTACAGTGTGCATGGGTGTGCACATGGCTCTTGCAGAGCCTCCTTGGAAGTTTCTTGGAAAGGTACCTAGAAGTGGGAAGGCTGCATCATAGCACAATTCTATATTTTAGTTTTTGAGAGACCTTCATATTTTCCATGCTGTTTGCACTAATTGGGATTTCATCCAAGAGTGCATAACGGTCCAATTTCACTACGGTTTTGCCAACACTTGATATTTTGTGTATCTTTGATGGTCATCCTAGTTGTGCAGCGATATGGTGTTTTTTTTAACTGTGGATGCAAATGTTTATGTTCTCGTAAGAGCATGTCAAACTACTGGAAAGACATCTAGACCTGAGATCAGATATTGAGGAGAAGCAGGAGCCTGAGGATGACTTTTATGTTCAGAGCACTTTTAGTTCATAGCAAAATGGATAGAAGTTACAGAGAATTCCCATGTTCCCCTCCCACATGCACAGCCTTGCCCTTGTCCATGTCCCTTTTACCCACACAGGTACATTTGTTACATAGATGAAGCTACATTGACATATTATTGTCACCCAGAGTTCATAGTTCTCCTTGGGGTTCACTGAGGGGCTGTGCATTCAGTGGGTGCGGACACATTTATGATAACGTGTCATACACAGTAGTGTCACAGCCCTGAACATTCTCTGTGCTCTGCCTGTCCATCTCTCCCTCCCCTCAACCCCAGCCAGCAGTGATCTTTTTACTGTCTCCATCATTTTGCCTTTTCTGGAATGTCATAACTGGAATGATACAGTGTGTGCCTTTTTCAGATTGGCTTCTTTCATTTAATAGGCATCTAGGTTTCCTCCACGTCTTCTCATGGTTTGATCGCTTCTTTCTCGATAGCACTGAATAACATTCCATTGTCTGTATGCACCACAGTCTACTCATCCATTCACCTCTTGACAGACATCTAGGTTGCTTCCTAGTTTTGAAAATTATGAATAAATCCACTGTGAACATGCGTGTGTGGATTATTGGGTGGATACATGTTTTCAAGTCGTTGGGTCACTACTGAGTTACACAATTGCTTGATCGTATGGTGGGAGGAGCCACCAAACTGTGAATGCAGCATTTTGCATTCCCACCGGCAGTGAGTGCGAGCTCCCGCTGCTCCACGTCCTCACCAGCACTTGACGTTGTCTGTGTTCTGGGTTCTGGCCCCTCCTAATAGGTGTGTGGTAGTTTTTCGTTTGCTGTGAGTTTCATTCTCATTGTTGTTTTCATGTGCATTTCCTTCCTGACATGATGTGGAGCATCTTACATATCATTTTGTCTTCTGTATATCTTGTGTAGTGTGGTGTCTGTTTAGGGCTTTGGCCCATGTTTTAATGAGGTTGGCAGTTTTTTCATCCATCAGTTTGAAGACTTCTTTGTGTGTTTTCAATAGTATGCCTTTACAGGTATTTTTTTCTTTTTTTTTTTTTTTAAGATTTTATTGGGGATTTGTGGGAGGGGAGCAGCATTGGGGAATCCATAAGGAGAACAGACAAGTTGCTGTCCTTTTGTTCTTCAGTCTAGTTGTGGAGGATGTCAATTCACTGGCCCACGTTGGTATTACCATTGCGTTCTTCCCAGGTGAGGCATTTCCTCGCCAGCCATTGGATGGCCACTCACGGTACCTCACTAAAGCGCACGCCAGCTGCCGTCCAGCCCCACTGCAGCCTACGCTCTTGCTGGCGACTCACGGCAGCCCAGCTCCAGGTTGAGCTGTTGCTTACCATCTTAACTTTACAGGTCACAGCGTCACTGGCTCTCATGTGGGATTTAAAGGGGGCCCTGCTGCTCAGAGCTGGCGTCCCAAGCCAACTCTTAACCAATGCGCCACTCGACCGGCTCGTTCTTTTTTGTTTTTTAAAGATAATGTTGGGGAATTAGCGGAGGGAACAGCATTGCGGAATTGGGGATGGGGAACAGACAAGTTGCTGTCCTTTTGTTCTTCAGTCTTGTTGTGGAGGACGCCGCTTCATTGGCCCATGTTGGTATTCTGATCATTGCACTCTTCCCGTCTGAGGCAGATCGGTTGCCAGTCACTGGCCGGCTGCTTATTGCAGCTCTTGGCCGCACACCCTGGCTGCCAGCTACTCATGATAGGTTATGGCAGCCCACTGCAGCCTACGCTATCCCCAGCGACTCATGGCAGCCCAACTCCAGGTCGAGCTGTTGTTTACCGTCTTAGCTGTAGAGGGTGCAGTATCACTTACCCATGTGGGATCCGAACCAGGGCCCTGCGGCCGTCGCTCTCCCAAGCAACACTTAACCAAGAAGCCACTCGCCCGGTCCTGCAGGTATTTCTTTTCTTTTTTTTTTTTTAAAGATTTTTATTGGGGAATTGAGGGATGGGAACAGTGCTAGGGAATTGGGGGAAGGGGAACAGACAAGTTGCTGTCATTTTGTTCTTCAGTCTAGTTGTGGAGGACGTCGCTTCACTGGCCCAAGTTGGCACCATCATTGCGCTGTTCCCGGGGGAGGCAGATCAGTCGCCGGCTTCTGGACGGCCGCTCATGCTGGCTGTTGGCCGCTCACGCTGGCTGGTGGCTACACACGGTAGCCCATGGCAACCCACTGCAGCAGGGGCTACAGCCTATGCCTTCGCCAGTGACTCACGGCAGCCCAGCTCCAGGTTGAGCTGTTGTTCAGCGTATTAGCTGTAGAGGGCAGTGTCACTGGCCCTCATATGTGGGATCCGAACCGGGGCCCTCTGGCGTCCCAAGCCAGCTCTTAACCAATGCGCCACTCGTCCGGCCCTCTGCAGGTATTTCTTTTGCAATTATTCTTTCCCAGCCTGTCTTCGTTTTGTGCTCTTGGTGATGACGTCTGTGTTGTTTTTGCTCATTAATAATTGATTTGAAACATGGGATCACAAAAGATAATGTTAGGATTAGAATAAAGAAGCTTGGTTAACAGTTTGTCTTAGAAAAACTGAACTGTATGATGTTACATTTATATTTAATAATATTTAAATTCTAAATCCAGTTGTATGTTCATTCCTGGAATAAACTCAGAATGAGTCTCCTGTTGATGAAGATGAGGTTGCATTAAATGTTCTGACAATATTATAGGTGAACTGTATGAAATCTAGGAATTCATTTCTCATTGTGCAGCATCATGGTGGTTTTTCTTTCATTATACTAGTAATACATGCTTGTTGGAAAAAGTGAAACAAAGAGTTATCAATTTTTCTTGTGGTCCAAAATGCAATCAACTGTTTTATTTTATGCATTTATTTATTTGTATTTTTACAGTATAGGTGGCATACAATATTATATTCATTTCAGTTTTACAACATGGTAATTCTTCATTTATATATCTTACAAATTAATCACCATATGATTCAAGTAACATTTGTCACCTTCCAAGGAATCACAATATCGTTGAGTATATTTTCTAGGCTACATTACATCCCATGCCTTACACTTTTCATAAGTAGACGTTTATATCTCTGATTCCCCTTAACGTTTTTTGCCTTTCCCCATGGCCCTGTCTTCTCTGGCAATCATCGATTAATTCCCTGTACCTGTGAATCTTTCTCTGATTTTTTCATTTCTATTTTTTAGCTACTTTGTCTCATTGAAATCACGTGGTATTAGTCTTTCTCTGTCTGTGTTATCTCACTTAGCATAATACCCTGTAGGTCCATGCTCGATGTTGCCACTGGCAGGATTTCCGTTTTTCCTCTGGCTGAGAAATATTCCATTGTGTACATTTGTCACGTATTTATCCATTGATTGATTGATGGGCATATAATCTTGTCTCTGATAAATAATGCTGCAGTGGATGTAAGAATACAGATTTTTTTTTTGAATTAATGTTTTTGTATTCTCTGGATCAGGGGTCAACAAACTTTTGAGAAGGAAGAGCCAATCCTGTCCTTCACAACAATTGAAAAATTATTTGAGAGCCATAAAACAAATGAAATCACCA
This sequence comes from Hipposideros larvatus, assembly GCA_031876335.1. Classification (NCBI taxonomy): domain Eukaryota; kingdom Metazoa; phylum Chordata; class Mammalia; order Chiroptera; family Hipposideridae; genus Hipposideros; species Hipposideros larvatus. The sequence continues at coordinate 1,080,259 of JAVKSA010000061.1, forward strand.
TTATATGAGTAATATTCTTTAAAAATTTTATAGGGCCGGCCGAATGGTGCATTGGTTAGAAGTTGGCTTGGAATGCCAGCTCTGAGTAGCGCAGCCTCGAGGGCCAGTGACGCTGTGCCCTCTATAGCTAAGATGGTGAACAATAGCTTGACCTGGAGCTCAGCTGCCGTGAGTTGCCAGGCTCCGCGTAGGCTGCAGTGGGGCTGGCTGGCAGCAGGTGTGAAGTTTAGTGAGCCGCCGTGGGTGGCTGTCCAATGGCTGGCGAGTGACTGCCTCACCCGGGAAGAGCGCAATGATAATGCCAACATGGGCCACTGAAGCGCCGTCCTCCACAACTAGACTGAAGAACAATTTTATAAATGAAACTATGATAATTTTATTTTCATTTTCAATTTTACTTCCAAGCCACGTGTATGTACCCAAAGAGTAGGATGTGGCTCGTGAGCCACTGTTTGCCAACCCCTGCTCTGGATAATGCCCAGAAGTGGAATTGCTGGGTCATATAATAGTTGTGTTTATAAATTTTTTGAGGAAGTTCCATATTGTTTTTGGCTACCCCACTTTTTACATAAATATGATTGCTGTATCTTCCTGTTGAGTTTACCTTGTTATCATTTTATAATGTCTGTCTTTGTGTTCTGACATGTTTTGACACTTGCTGTGTATTTGTCTGATATCATTATGGGCCGCTGTGCCCTTTATTGGTGACTGTTTCTATGGAATACATTTTCCATTGTTTGACTTTGACCCATGAGTGTCCCCACATCTCAAGTGAGTATCTTGTACAAAGAAGGTAGTTGGATTATTTTTTTAATCCAGCCAACTCATGTCTTTAGATTCAGGGAGTTTCATGTGTTTTTATTTAAAGTGATCACTGAGTTGGAGGGAATACTGTAACTATTTTTGAATTGTGTTCTGCCCTTTGTGTAGCTATTTTGTTCCACGTTCCCACCTCTGAACTGTGTTCTGTTGTTTCTTTTATTTCTGTTGGTATTTGCATGCTTTGATTTTTTCTTAATTTCATTTAGTGTGTTTGTTACAGGTAGTTTATTGTGGTTACCATAGAGGTAACCTAAAACTTTTTTTTTATTGGGGAACCTGGGGGTGGGGAACAATGTTGGGGAATTGGGGAGGGGATGAAGCCATGTCGTTGTTCTTTAGTCTTCATTGTGGCGGGCACCAGTCGCCATCTGGCTCCTTATCGGCAGCTCGTGGCGTCTAAGATCAAGGTGTGGAGTTCATTCTTAGTTGCGGGTGTGCATAGCCACCATCCCATGTGGGAGTCAAACCCGGCAGTCTTGTTTAGAGCGCACGCTCTATCCACTGAGCCATCTGGGTGGCATCTCAGCTCAAGATGCCGAGTTCCACCTTAGTTGCGGGTGGACGTAGCCTACCACTGAGCAGGCAGTCTTATTGTTAGGAGCACGTGCTCTTACCAGCTGAGTCATCCTGCCTCCTGTTGTTGTCAGCTCAGTGGCAGCTCAGCGTCACTGGCCCATATGGAAATCTGTCACATCCAGCATGGCAAGGGCAAATGGGACACGAGAGGGGCGGCGCAGATTTGAATAAAGAGAGACAGAGACAGAAGTCATATTGAAGTGCGAGACCAAGGGACTCAGCCTTCAGAGAGTCAGACTGAGCCACCGAATCCGGTCAAAGCTTGGTTTTTATTGAGAAGTAAAACTGCTGTTGATCAGATTAACATCGTTTGAGGTCTGTGCCTCAAAGCCTTATCTATTAACATATCCATTATGTTCCAGCTTATGCTATGCCTTCACATATCCACCACATAGCCCCAGGACACCTTGTTACTGTGTCCTCCCAGAGGAGATTAACTGTTAGCTGTCCCAACAGGTCCCAATACACCTTGAGACACTTCTCAGAGAGATTACTGCCTCTGGTCATACCAAGGCTTTCCTCTCATAGCTAATTGGATTAGAGGCTAAATGCTGGGGGGGGGGGGGGGGGGACACGTGTTTATAGAATTCGGCTGTCAGGCAACATCTCCCCCTTTCTGTTGTTGTAGAATGAGAAACAGGGACTTTGCAGTTACTTCCTTTATTGCTCGCTGGAGGGTTTTTTGGCCACACCGGATGACTAAACAAAACAGAAACAAAATAATGATTAGAAATACAAAAGCACCAGCAAAACCTCCACTGAGGTTTTTTATCCAATTAAGTGGAATTAAAGTAGAAAATCTGTCTGCAGCCACGGACAAGGTCTCTTCTCCAGGGAGAAGCTGGAGATTAGCAGATGACATCTGGTCAATTTCTTGCTGCAGTTGTTGTATGTCAACAGTAAGATTGGGCATATGCCCCAAAAGATGAGCTCGAACCTCAGACCATGGAGTACTGAGTCTGATTATAAGAAAAAGGAGTTATACAGTGAGTGGATGTATTCCAATCACATTTCAAAGTAATAATAGTCCGGAGACTTTCCAGTTGGCTTCCTAAATAAACCACAGTAGTTTCCAGATCAGCTAAACGGACACTAATTTCTTGATCAATTTTGAATTGCTGATTCCAAGTTTTACTAGCATTCTCATGCCATTGTTGTACAAATTGGGTCGTTTGAATTGTCTGGTGGAGAGCTGCTCCAGATACAGCAGCAGTGGTTGTAATAGCTATAATTCCTAAGATTGCTGCTATTAAAAGACCAATAAATCTTTTAGTTCGATGTAAAATCTTATGGAGAATTTGGAGAACAATATGAATTGTTGGAGACCCCTCCCAAACCCTAGAGGTTTGAACAGGAATCCACAATCTTTTTCTACGTTTCAAAATCATCATCTGATCCTGAGGGTAATTAAAAGTAGAGGAATTAAGGCAAGTAAACAATCTGCATAACGGGCATTCAACCAATTTCAAATTCTGATTAATAGTAAATTTTCCTATTAGAAACACAAATGGATTTTTAAGACAAACTTGTAAATAAATTTGTCCAGTCTTTTCATATTTAAAAATATAACTGTTATTATTATGGGTAAGATTTCCTTTCCATAATTTATTCGGTCCAATGCTTAAAGCAACCTTCCATAAAGTTCTTTGAAATGGACCTCTAATTGGTTTAATCATTCTCAATTGAGGTGGGGCTAAGACTATTTCTTTCCAAACAATATTAAAAGGAGTCGTAACAATTCTAGGTAAATTATTTCCAATTATTTGATCTTTTAATTGTCGTGGTTCTGAACATTCTTTAATGTTACAGACTTGAAGAGCAGGACCAAAGGGTCCCCAGTCAATAATTGTTTCCAAAGTATTTATCATTATTCTATCTATTGTTCCACGACATTCGTCCCAGTGAATTTTGGATTGATTCTTGTACCAAGAGTTAATAAGAGGGCAAGTAGGAAGAATGGAAGGTGGAAAACTATGGGTACTTGATTGTTGGGTGACAAATCCTTTACTAGAAATCATAAATAGATCTTTAAAAGTACGATTTTCTTTTCCATTAGGAATAGCCCAAAGTTGTTCTGATAGAGACAAGGGGGAACAGATCCAATACATATATGAGTTCAAAAATTTTAAAGTAAACATGGCTTTTGCTAATTGCACCTGAGGTGGTTCCCTTGCGTCTCCCCCTTTCTGTTTATGTAATTGTTTCTTTAAGGTTGATGAAACAAAATCTGAAGAGGCTGATTAGAATTAAATGAGAGAGACACTGTCTCAATGTTTTGAGCTGTGTGAACAACATAAGCCGAATCAGAAACAATATTCAATGGCTCCAAATAAGTTTGCAGAGCAGTTAAGACAGCCACCAATTCAGCTTTCTGCGCTGAATTACAGTTAGTGTGAACAAGTTGGCATTCCTTTTCACTAACTATTGCAGCTTTTCCATTATTAGATCCATTCGTAAAAACTGTGATTCCTTGAGGAATCGGCTCCTCACGGAGTTTTTTAGGTAAAATCCAATTAGTTTTCTGTAAAAATTGGAACAACTTATTTTTTGGGTAATGGTTGTCAATAATTCCATAAAAATTTCCTATTGTTATCTGCCAAGATTTATTATGGGTATTCAAATGAACAATCTGTTGTTTCTTAAAAGGAACCACAATCTGATTAGGCTCTTGTCCACAAAGGTGCAGGACAGGGGTACGAGCTTTAGATATTAATTCTGAAATTAATTCTACATAAGTTGGGAGTGTTTTAACAAAATTATTAGGTAGAAAAACCCACTCAACCAGTTTCTCTTGCTGAATTATAACTGCTGTTGGGGAATGCGGTGTAGAAAAAAACAGAACCTGTAAAGGTTGATAAGGATCAATGCGCTGGGTCTGGGCTTCTTGTATTTTCTGTTCTACAAGTTCTAATTCTTTTATAGCCTGCGGAGTCAATTTACGAGGGCTATTTAGCTGTGATGATCCCGTAAGAGGCTAAATAGATTACTGAGAGCATAGGTTGGAATTCCTAAGGTTGGGCGTAGCCAATTAATATCCCCTAACAACTTCTGTAAGTCATTCAAGGTCGAAACCTGATCTTTTCTAATTTGAACCTTCTGCGGCCTAATAGTCTGTCTTAGGCCTGTCGATCAACAATGGTTCCCAAATATTTAACCGGAGTAGTCGTTTGAATTTTGTCAGGGGCAATATTAAGCCCTGCTTGTCCTAGATGAATTTTAAGTGTTTCAAAGAAAGACGCCAATTGATTCATAGATGATGCAGCACAAAGAATATCATCCATGTAATGAATGATATACCTATCAGGAAATTTAAGTCTTACAGGAGTAAGAGCACGAGCTACATAAAATTGACAAATGGTTGGGCTGTTAAGCATTCCTTGTGGTAACACTTTCCATTGATATCTTTGAATTGGTTCTTTGTTATTAAGTGATGGAATGGAAAATGAAAATCGAAGACAATCATGAGGATGTAGGGGGATTGTATAAAAACAGTCCTGTAAATCAATAACTATAAGAGGCCAATCTTTAGGAATCATAGATGGTTGTGGAAGCCCTGGTTGAAGGGCACCCATAGGTTCAATAACAGCATTAACAGCTCTAAGATCAGTTAACATTCTCCATTTGCCTGATTTTTTCTTAATGACAAAAACTGGAGAATTCCAAGGGCTAGTAGATGGTTCTATATGGTCTTGTTCTAATTGAATCTGTACTAATTTCTTCAATGCCTCTAATTTTTCTTGAGGAAGGGGCCACTGTTCAATCCATATAGGAGTATCATTTTTCCATTTAAGCGGCATAGGAGCACGTAGCTCTTCAACAGTGGCCCCTACGTAAAAGGGTTACTTTGATTGGTCTGATAACCTAGTCCTTGTTTTCCCTGCTGAGATAAGACTTGAAGAGGTTGGGTTAAGCCTTGCTTAAATTTTCCTAATCCTTTTTCTGGCTGAAATCCCATCTGACTCATAATCTTCTGACTCTGAGGATTATATTGATTGGGAGGAATCCAAACCTCCACATTCCATTGAGTCAATAAATCCCTACCCCATAGATTAATGGGAATATCGGCAACATATGGTTGCAAAAACCCCTTTTGACCTTCTGGTCCTGCACAGGGAAGAATCTGAACACCCTGGCATAAACGAGAGGCTCTTCCTACTCCTATAATACTAATATCGGGATCCTGCAGTTCCCAACCCTTAGGCCATTGCTGAGAACTGATTATTGAAACATCGGCTTCTGTATCTATAAGACCTTTAAATTTCTTTCCTTGAATTTCAATTTGGCACGTAGGTCGAATATCTGAAATTCTTTCTACTAAAAAATTACCTGCTTTTCCTGTACTCCCAAAGCTACCAGTTCCTCTTTTCTGGATTCTCTTATGTTTTGGAGGAACATACGGAAGTAAAAGTAATTGTGCAATCCTTTCTCCCTTTTTAGCTGACTAGGGAACTGTTGAAGGTATTATAATTTGAATTTCTCCCTCATAGTCCGAATCAATAATTCCTGTATGAACTGTTACTCCTTTTGAAGTCAAGTTAGATCGACCAAGGAGAAGTCCAACGGTATTTGGTTGAATTGGCCCAAAAATTCCTGTAGGTACACGGAGAGGTGTTACTCCTGGAAGTAATAAAATGTCTTGAGTGGTGCAGACATCCACTGCAGCACTTCCTTCTGTGGCTGAACTCAATTGCTGTACTGAAAGTTTGGGGGAAGTATGCCTGATAATTCTGAGGAGTGGCTGATGTCACATATGCCCCTGTTGTTGTCGGGGCCTGGGGCTGGCCCCGCTTCCCGTTACCCTGAAGGGGAGTTCCATCCTTATGATATAATGATCTGCATTCTGACCAAATGTCTCCCTTTCTGACATCGGGGACATATTCCTGGTGATCTAGATTCTGCTGGAGCAGAATCATTGGGCATATTAGAAACGTTTTTAATTTTCTTCCTACAGTCTCTATTTGTATGTCCTGGCTTCCCACAGTTAAAACAAGTGCCAGGAAATTTCTTTCCTCTTGTCATTCCAGTAATTGCCTGAGCCAACATAGTGGCTCGGTACTGTTCAGTCCCTACTCCTTGACATAAACGGAGATACCCCATAGCATCTGTCTTTCCTTTTTGAGTGCCAATCGCTTTTTTACAATCTTCATTGGCATTGTCATATGCTATAATTTGTAAAATAATATCAGCAGCTTGAGCATCGGACACCTGTTTTTTAATAGTGTCCTGCAAGTGAGCTATAAATTCTGAATAAGGTTCCTGAGGTCCTTGAAAAATCTTTTGAAAAGAAGTGGGCATTTTCCCTTCCCTTTCTATCTTCTCCCAGGCAGTCAGGCATATTCTCTTAAGCTGATCCTGCGTCTGGCGGGTCATAGTAATTTGCTGGTCAGTATTAAGCCAATCTCCATCACCCACTAATTGGTCCTTAGTAATATCTATTTCACCAGCCTGATTCTGTCTGCTTTGAATCTCCGCTCCATCAATCCACCATGATTTAAATTGCAAAAACTGGGCTGGAGAAAGGCAGGCTTTAGCCAAAGCATTCCAATCTATAGGTATCATTCGATTTCCATCAGCTATTCCTCTAATTAATCCTATAGTATACGGGGAAGTCGGGCCAAATTGGGTAACCGCCTGCTTGTTCTTTGAGCAGTTTAAAAGGAAAAGGTTGGTATGCTACCCGCTGCGCTCCATTAGGATATTCATCATTAGGTGGTATGTCATCCCTGACCACAAGGGGAAAATTTAAAGCAGCCAAATCCCCTTCCAGCCTTGCTTGTTGAATTCCTTGTTCTATAGCTGACATGACCAAATCTGGGCCTCGGGCATAGGGTGGAGGCACAAAAACCACAGATGGAGTTGGTTGTTTTAATTTTGATGGATTTTTAGATACTTCCCAATCTTTTAATCTTGTTGTTGGAGGAGGGGGTAAACGATCTGGCGTTAACAAATTTTGTAAAGAAGGGTACAACTTTTTAGGAATTACAGTAGGTGCTTCTATAGACTCCTCTTTCTTTGCCTCATACTCTGGGGAATCAATACGGCTCTTACACTTGGGATCCCTGCTTTCCTCCTCGTCTTCCGTATCAGTCTGTAAAGGCTCTAAAACTGACCGGACCTGTCTCCAAGTCTCCCAAATCGTGTTTGGAATGTCCTCTCCGTTAAGCTGTTTTTCTGAAATATCTTTCCTTACCTTTTCCCATTCATCTAAGTCTATTGTGCCCAAGTCCGGGAACCAAGTACAATGGGTTTCAATAATTTTTAAAAGTGCTTCTAATTTTTTCTCTGATACTTTCATCCCTCCCCTTCTTGTTAATTGTTTAAGGAGGCAAATGTAAGGTCTATAACGGCTCTCTGAGTTTCCCATGTTAGTTTATATTAAGAAAAGAAAAGAAAGGACTTTCACTCAATCACTCAGATGCTCGCCTGGCCGCGTCCCTCGCGGGACTAAGTCTGTCTTGGCTGAAGGTGCTCCGGTATAACCCCCCGGACTGGTGGGTAAATGTCAGAGACAAATGCTCAGTCACCATTATGCCGTAGGACAGATTACGGAACCTGCCCACGCAAGTTTCGCGATCAAAAGATCTTGAAACTATAATCAATCACTCACACATACACACTCACACACACATAGAGTTTGTTAGTAAGGTTATTCTCCGGATACCCCAGTACAATTCCCCAAAACTTTTTCCCTACTTCTCACCAAGTAGAGTGCTGGCCCGTCCTGGGGTCTGCGCCCTGAATTTCACCTAGACTCAGAGTCCTCCTTCCCTTCTTCGAGCCGCACGTTGAGCGCCAGATGTCACGTCCTGCGTGGCAAGGGCAAATGGGACACAAGAGGGGCGACGCAGATTGAATAAAGAGAGACAGAGACAGAAGTAATATTTAAGTGCGAGACCAAGGGACTCAGCCTTCAGAAAGTCAGACTGAGCCACCGAATCCGGTCAAAGCTTGGTTTTTATTGAGAAGTAAAACTGCTGTTGATCAGATTAACATCCATTTGAGGTCTGTGCCTCAAAGCCTTATCTATTAACATATCCATTATGTTCCAGCTTATGCTATGCCTTCACATATCCACCACATAGCCCCAGGACACCTTGTTACTGTGTCATCCCGGAGGAGATTAACTGTTAGCATCCCAACAGGTCCCAATACACCTTGAGACACTCCTCAGAGGGAGTCTTATCGGCCTCTGGTCATACCGAGGCACTCCCTCAGAGAGATTACTGCCTCTGGTCATACCGAGGCTTTTCTCTCATAGCTAATTGGATTAGAGGCTAAATGGGGGGGGGGGGGAACGTGTTTATAGAATTCGGCTGTCAGGCAACAGAAATCGAACCAGCGACCCTGTTTCTCAGAGCTTGCACTCTTGAGCAGGCTTTTAACCAACTGAGCTACTCGGTCAGCCCAAAACATTTTTAAAGTTACGACAGTGTATTTTGTGTTCTTGGTTAGGTAATTAATAGCTCTATTAGTTTTGGGCTTACTTCTCAAGAATTAGTTTTTCCTCTGATTAGACCATGTTTTTCTGTTCTTTTGTATGTCTTGTGATGTTTTGTTGAGATTTGGGAGAAGAAACAGCCACCATCCCAGGCTGTGTGGACCTGCTTTGTACTAGAGAACACACATAGCAGGCAGCTGAGCTTGAAGTTCTTATGCCTATCAAACCGGTTCTACGAATGTGTACTCTCTGTGTTTTTTGCACGTAATTTTCCAGTTTGAAATGTTTTTGTTTCCTCTTTACGAGCAATGTTATATTCCTATCCATGATGATTGGCTTCAGTACTGCGCTCTTTGTGGTGTTTGAACAATTACCATTTTTCTTAGTGGCCACCACGATGCATTCACATTGCACTGCCATATCCTTAGCATTTGGTGTCATGCAGAAAATAAACGAGACCTTCAGGCAGCTGCAAAAAGCGAGTCCGTTGGACACGAAGTTCACTCACCTTTTTCCCTCCGGAGAAGAAACTGTCAATTGGAGTTTTCTCACAACATTGCCATGTGTACCAGGGAGGATACACAGTAATGTTGGCAAATGTAAACAACTTTTCTTCCCTCTTTGATGTGACTCTTTCATGTGGTTTGCTTTTCTGAACATGGTTTCTTGAGTTCTCAAAGCTAATTGGGGTGGTAATTGTTGTTCAGTATATGCCTCCTTGGAGGATGGCAGTTTTGGTGTTTCCTATTACGCCATCTTGTTCAGTCCTGTAATCAGTATTAAACTTGTATTTTAGAATTGAAAGTATATTCACTTGCGTGTAGTAAAAGTGATAATTTATTGGGTGTCTTTCAGCTATGTCTTCTGAGGACACCTTGGAGTTGTTGCCAATCCCAGGAATAGAAGATTCATTCCACAAAATGCTCCTGGTAAGATATGGAAGGTGCGGCCTTGACAATCTGCACTTAATGAAAGAGTGGGAATATGAGGGGAGCGTGAAGGGCTGAAGATTGTTATCATGGACATAACCAAACTGGGTCAGTTATTCTTAGCAAAATCCCCATTGCTAAACAGATCAAATATATGAGAAATGTGAAACCCTGCATGTTAAGGCAGTTTCATTAGCAGAACACTTATTTCTGAATATAAAGATCGAAAACAATGTATTAAAGATATAAATTTTTTGAAAGAAAATGCAGAATATATGGGAAGTTATGGAATTCATGGTGTAATAATCATTTGAATTATTTAAAATGTAGGAGTAGATTAAACTCAAGCATTTAAAAATCACAGATTTAAACATGAAGATCAAAATTCTAAGTGTGATCAATTTTAGAATCGCTTAACCAGGCTTTCGTTATTCTTTCACCAAGAAACAATCCCTCTTTGTTCCAAATTCTGTCATTTTCATAAATGTGGGAGGGTATTTTTAGAAGCATCATGCTTCCATAGGTATCATGGGTAATGGAGAAAAACTTTACTTGTTTAATGACATTAGAGTCCTCACTGAAGGCCTTTCTGTCTTGTTGATTCCAGAGTACGTGTAATGATGAGAGAAGTGATCAATTCAGTAAATCTGGGAAAAACTTTAAACAAGGGTCAGATCCTAATAAGCATCAGAGATTTCAGTTTCCAGAAAACCAGCATACACATGGCGAAGACTTTCATGAAAGCTCAAATCTTACACATCCGAATAGTTATATTGGAGAGAAGTCAAACAAATGCAGTAAATATGACAAGTCTTTGAACCAATCTTTATATCTTACTGAACATGAGAATATTCTTCCTGGGGAGGAACCTTACAAATGTGGTCCGTGTGGGAGAGTCTTTAGTCGATTATCCAGTCTCAATGGACATAGGAAAATCCATACTGGAGTGAAGGTTTACAAATGTAGAGTATGTAGTAAAGCCTTCAATAGGCATTCACATCTTACTACACATGAGTTAATCCATACTGCAGAGAAGTGTTACAAATGTAGAGAATGTGGTAAAGCCTTTACTGTGCGCTCAGATCTTACAACACATGAGTTAATCCATAGTGGAGAGAAGCCTTACAAATGTAGAGAATGTGGTAAAGCCTTTATTCAGCGCCCAAATCTTGCTGTACATATGAGAATTCATACTGGAGAGAAGCCTTACAAATGTAGAGAGTGTGGTAAAGCCTTTACTCAGCGCTCAAATCTTACTACACATGAGTTAATCCATAGTGGAGAGAAGCCTTACAAATGCAAAGTATGTGGTAAAGCTTTTACTAAGCGCTCATATCTTACTACACATGAGTTAATCCATAGTGGAGAGAAGCCTTACAAATGTAGAGAATGTGGTAAAGCCTTTATTCAGTGCCCAAATCTTGCTGTACATATGAGAATTCATACTAGAGAGAAGCCTTACAAATGTAGAGAATGTGGTAAAGCCTTTACTCAGCGCTCACATCTTACTACACATGAGTTAATCCATAGTGGTGAGAAGCCTTACAAATGTAGAGAATGTGGTAAAGCCTTTATTCAGCGCTCAAGTCTTGCTGAACATCTGAGAATTCATACTGGAGAGAAACCTTACCAATGCAGAGAATGTGGTAAAGCCTTTACTAGGCGCTCACATCTTACTAGACATGAGTTAGTCCACACTGGACAGAAGCCTTACAAATGTAGAGAATGTGGGAAAGCCTTTCACCTGTGCTCTATAATTACACAACATGAGAAAATTCATACTGCATAAAACCCTTACAAATGCAGAGAATGTGGTAAAGCCTTTACTCAGAAATGAAACCTAACTGACCATGTGATTATTCATACTGGAGAGAAGCCTTACAAATGTGAAAAGTGTAGCAAAGCCTTTAGCCACCATTTAGAGTTTACTGAACACATAAAACTTGATAATAGAGAAACCTTAAAACTGAAGAATCCAAGAAACCCTGTAGCTGGACCTACAGTCTCACTCAATATCAGAGAATGGTTACTGCGGAGAAACCAACATTCTAAATCAACGATGAAAACCCTGTGTTAAAAATACAAACTTCAGAAAGTTCACATAATTCATGTCCCAGAGTGACTTTAAAGATGTAAAATAATGTGAGGAAATGTTTCATTGACAATGAAATCTGAAACATTAGAGAACTGACATTACAAAGTTGTCAGTAAAGAACAGTTTTCAGATATTATTTCAAATCAGAATACATATAGTGAATAAGCAAATGTTAAAAAACTTGTGAATGTGCTTGAAATTGTCATGGCGATGGGTATTGGAAACGTACAATTTTTTACCATCAGTCTTTATATATTGATAGTACTTGAGGTTTGTTGAAAAGGAAATAATGTGATCCCACTGTGAAGTCACTTAATGCTTTGTTTTTTTACTCCATGTGTGTGTGAATCATGAGTTGTTTGTTGCTGTCTCAAACGTCTGAGAGCCCATGTATGTTGGGTGGGATTCACTCAGAAATACTTTTCCCTGGAAGACCGACGGCACTGTAATACACAATGTATGATGAAAATACAAATGGCGATGCCGTTTGGTTGACTTAGAATGTTGATGTAAGTCACCGTGAAGTAGGTGTTCAGGGCATCATTCTTTGCATTCAGTTGAGACAGGAACATTCTGAATTGTAATCAGTTTTTCCAATTTCTCTTTAAGGGAAATAAGGTGGTGGTTTTTGAAACCCTGATGTGTCTTTGTAGTAGCCATAAATAGGCGTCATAAATATTACCAGATGGGGTTGAAATAAAAAGGTCTTCAGAGATCTCTAGGAAGGACAGACAACTTATCCCTAAGTGCATAAATTATTGTACATCGTTGTTTCCTAAACAATGAGCCTCAGTCTTCAAACCCATGGAAAACAGAGCTCTAAGGTCATTATGTCAGAACAACCAGAATGCTTCTTAAATGCTTGCTTTCTGCATTTTGTGCATGGATCCTGCAGGTGGTTTGCTGTCCTTTATTTAGACTCTGTGTGAACTTGTATTTACATTAATAAAGCGAATGATTTTTAATGTATTAATACTTGTGTGTAATGAATGACTTGTTATCCTGCCACCAACGTTGACCTCTCCCACCTTAGTCATGGTTGGAATCAACAATTCAGTATTTGGTGATGCAGTGGAATGACATTAGTAATCCTTTCCCTAAAGTTTTAATTCACAAATGGAAAGAGAACCTTGCTGTCTAGAATTCCAAAGAAACATTATTTAAACTAAAGAAACGGTTAGCAGACATGGGAGCTACATGTGGCTTGAAGTGTGCTTGAAGCAGCCATTTCCTTGTGGTTAGATTCATATCATAATTCACTTTCCCCCAATGATAACAGGATAGATGATGAGTTCATCCATCTGCAGTTTTTCCCATCACAGTTGGTGTTACCTTCCTCCAGTTGATTCAGGTCTTGTGTGCCCCATTCCTCTATGATATTAACAGTTTTCCTATTTTCACTAATAAGCATTTGGGGCTATCGACTGAGTGGTGTATATAAAGAACATTTACTCTGAACTCCTTTTGAGTTTGTCTTTGCTTGATTTGGCTTTAGAATATGAAGACTCTGATTTTTGTTTATTACAGATACTGGTTTTACAACTGGAGGTTCTTAGTCACTCAGGCCTCAGACCTGTAAGATTCCCTTTTATTCCAAAGGCATGTCTGACATATTCGTACCCTTCCTCATGTCTTTGTCCTATTTGCAGAAGAAACAAAAAATGAGAGTAATATAGTTAATAGATGTTTGGGTGTCTGCTAAATCTAATATAATTGAGCACAGTGATAACTAAACATTTTTCAATAATGGCTGCATTCACAAATAGCTTTTATATGAGTTTACATCTTTGGGCATGCTTTCCCCATATTTTTAAACCACTCAAAAAACTGCATCCACAAATAGATGTGTAAGTTTCTGCAATTGAAACTATTTCTGGGCTGGCTGAGTGGTGCGTTATTAATATAGTTAAAATGTCAATACTACCTAAGGCAATATATAAATTCAATGCAATTCCTATCAAACTACCAAGGACATTTTTCTCAGAAATAGAACATATAATTCTAAAATTTATATGGAACTATTAAAGACTTTAAATAGCCATGCAATCTTGAGAAATAAGAACAAAGTGGGAGGTATCATGCTACCTGACATCAAATCATACTATAAGGCTATAGTAATCAAAGCAGTATGGTACCGGCATAAAAACACACACGTGTCACGTCCTGCTTGGCAAGGGCCGTGTGAAACAGAGGGGCGACGCAGAGTTAAAGAGCACAAGAGACAGAGATAAGGCTAAAGCGGGACCAGGGGGCATCAGCCTCGTGGACTGAGCCCCGAATCGGGTCGTCGCATGGCTTTTATTGAGATAATTTCAAGGAAGTGAAACTGCATTACTCAAAAATCCGTGTGTCACGTGCCTTAAGGCTGTTTTCCGTTAACCAGCTCCCATTGTATTCCAACATGTATGATGCCTTCATACATCCTGCACAGCCCCCAGGACAGCGTTACTCTACCACATCCTATATAATTAAGGGAGATGACCGATATCATTCCACTGGGTCTCGGTCATTCCAATAGACTTCCTCAGGACCTTTTGGGTCAGGGGTTAGTGCGGGGGGGGGGGGGGAGGGTCATGGACGTAGCTGTAAGGCAACACACATGGATCAATGGAACAGAATAGAGAGCCCAGAAATAAATCATCCATATATGGTAATTTAGTCTGTGACAATGGAAGCAATAATTTACATTGGAGTAAAGATAGTCTATTTAATAAATGGTGCTGAAAAAAATGGACTGACACGTGCAAAAAAAATGAAAATGGACCACCTACTTATGCCATATACAATAACAAATTCAAAATGAATTAAAGACTTAAATGTAAGACCTGAAACCATAAAACTCCTAGAAGAAAACATAGGGAGCCAATTTGCAGACATTACCCTCAGTAATATTTTTACTGATATATCCCATTGGGCAAGAGAAATAAAAGAAAATATGAACATATGGGATTATATCAAGTTTTTTCCCAGCAGTGGAAATCATCAATACAACAAAAAGGCAGCCTTCTGAATGGGAGAAAATATTTGCCAATGATATATCTGATAAGGGGTTAATACCCAAAATTTATAAAACACTCATTCAACTCAACACCAAAAAAACATACAACCCAATTACATATCTATAAAAATTCCATGGACTCTATTCTTCATGCTCTACTTTATATCCTCTGTGTGTGTGTGTGTCTGAGAATATATGTATATATGTATAAAATTATAGTTGACATACCTTATGATTCAGCTCCAGATTCAGGTGTGCAGTGCAGGGGTCAGGCAAAGCCCTGGCTTTTCCTGTGAGGCTCCATAATTCTAAGACAGGTGGGCCACCACGGATACACCTTTCCTCCCCACACTTCCAGAAATCCCTCGTCTAAATTGCAACTACCATACAAAATGAAATAAGTAACTTTAGCGTCCTTGAACGTTTAGACTATATTTTAAGTCGGTGGAGTTGATGTCGGCCCTACACTGTCATTGTACTTAGGTAGCAACAGGACGTATAGGCGTGTCTACTGCAGGAGGTAGTGTGACGGGGTCGTGATCATATCCCCTGGCTCTTTGTGTGCTCGATTGACAGGGTTCCGTGGAGAGACAGTGGTTAGTGCAGGTATAGGATTGTAAGGCGTTAATTCGTTGAGGAAGATACACTCCAAGACGTGGAGGGGACCGTTCCTAGTTGGGGAAAGTCTTCGCCTCACGTCGTGGGAAGGCTTTGACCTTCGTGGGTAGAATCGCCTCCCCATCGCCCTTGTCTTTATCTCTCTGTCTCCTGCTGAGGTGACCCATCCACACTTTTGGTGCTCTAGGCGGCGTCTATCCATTTTCTTGTTATGATCTGTTTCAGAAGCTCTGGAGTGGTCCGGATCAGCGAGGTGTGTGCTCCGAGGAGCAGGATGTCTTCCTTCCTTCCCTGGCTCTTCGCCACACATCCCTTGGAAAGGGGTTGGGGAGGGGGCTGGAGGTGGGCGGGTACCTGTGAGCCCGGAATAGGGCCTGAAAGGAGAGGCAGGGGTGCACTTAAGTGAGGGCACAGCAAGGGGTCTTGTCCTGTGCAAGAGCTGCAGCAAGGGGCTTTCTAACCGGGGCTGGGTCTCTCCTTCTGCTCATTTGCGTCTACCTACCCACCACCATATCAGTAGACCAGCTGGGTTTTTGTCTGCGAGCTGGGTATTTCAGGGTGACGGGTGTGGGTGTGGGTGTGGGCGGGGAGGGTCGTCTGTTTCTGTGTTTGTTTTCTGGATAGAGTGAGAGAACGCTTGAAGCCGAGGCATTCCGTGCGAGGCCTGGCATGACGCGAGGTCGCCCATCAGCCTGGGGACCAAAAACTCAGGAGACTGGGCCGCGCACCTTAGCTCAGACTCGGGCCTTTGAAGAACCAGGCGCGGAGAGGATTTTGACTCGGGTCATCCCAGCGAGCCCCTCCTCAGCAGTGATGACAGAGCCCCCCAAGCTCCTACGAGGGGGACGAGTTCACCACGGTCACTTGCCCGTTACGTTTCATCTCTTACTTTTGTTTGTTTTGTTTTGTTTTTTCGTCAGCTCCCCAGCACCCAACCATCCGGTGGAAGGGGAGGAAGTCGGTCACAAGGTGGCAGTGTTGTCACATCCGTGCTCTGGGGTCTTCTGAAGCCCTGCAGATTCACTTCAAGTCTCAGAACCTTTCCAGTCTCTGTGTCAGGTCATCTATTCGAAACGATATTCTCATTTGAGGATCCGTTTTGGAGCCTCTGCTGCACACTTGTGTGTGTGTGTGTGTGTGTGTGTGTGTGTGTGTGTGTGTGTGTGTGAGTGTGTTGTTGATGTGTTCATGTGACTTTGTGTGATGTATCTAAGTGTGTGCATGTGTGTGTGGATGATGTGTTTCTGTGTGGATGATGAGTGATATTTGTGTGTAAATTATGTGTGTGTGGGGGTAGTGTGGGTGGGGTGATTTGTGTGTGTGTGTTGTGCATGTGTGTGAGAGGCAGCACCTTTCTGTGTGAGTGTGTGTGGTGTGCATGTGTGTGCTACATTCTTTCTGCATTCCCCCTCAGGGGAGCACACCAGCAGGGCTGGCACCCTTAGGCCCACCCCTTTCTGCAGCTCCCCCTTATCAATGAATGGCAAAAACACTTGATCCTCCAGGTGATCGTGAAAAGCACGAAAATATGAGTCACAGACAGAAACACAATATTTGCAAATCAGACACCGTATCCAGAACAGATAAAGAACTTTCAACACTCAATTATGAGAAAAAGGACCCAGTTTTTAAGTGGGCAAAAGATTTGTACAAACTGTTTACCAACGTGGAAAATGACTCGTGGAAATGTGGTTGGCCTCACTCAACATTAGGGGGTCAGGTGAAAAGCAGAAGGTACCACTGCGTACCATCAGAGTGGCTACAATCGAAAAGACTGACAATACTCGTAGCACGTGTCAGTGAAGCTGGGGTAACCTGGCAGTCTCGCACATTCCTAGTGGAACTGTAAAGTCTACCACTCTGTAATGAGGTGGGGTATCTTCTTAAAAACTGAGATATACATTTACCCTATGAACCAGCAGTCCCATTCCTGGTGTTTTAGGAAAGAGGAGGGAAAACGGGTAGGTACACGTGTCACGAGAGCTGGGAGCAGGGTGCTGTCCCAATAGTGAGGTCCTTGACCAGGATTCAGGGGAGGCAAAATCAACTAAACACTGTGTTGGATTTTGTGTAAGATAAGCTCAGCATCAACAAATTATCTTTTGCTGAACAACAGCTCAACCCGAAGCTGGGCTGCCACGAGTCGCCGGCGACAGCAGGTGGGTTGCCATGGGCTACCGTGTGTAGCCAGCAGCCAGCATGAGCAGCCAGCAGCCAGCGTGAGCAGCCATCCAGAAGCTGGCGACTGATCTGCCTCGCCCAGGAAGAGCCCAATGATGGTGCCAACTTGGGCCAGTGAAGCAACGTCCTCCACAACTAGACTGAAGAACAAAAGGATAGCAAGTTTTCTGTTCCTCTTCACCCAATTCCCCAATAAAAATCTTTAAAAAAACAACAACTTATCTTCATTTCTGTATTTTGATTATCCCAACAGCAAGCAGATAACCCACCTTCATCTGTGCATAGTTTAGTTGCAATCTTACAGGAGTAGTTTTATCTGAAAATTAGCTACATTCTCTTCTTAGCTGTCTTGCTTCAAAAAGTCTTCCCTACTCCGAGTTCATACAAACATCCTCCATATTCTCTGCTAATTTCATCATTTTTATTTGTTTTCTTTCCATTTTGATTTGAAGCTAACTTGAATTTATTTTATTTTTTTTAAGTTTTTTTATTGAGGAATTGGGGGAGGGGCACAGCGTTGGGGAATGGGGGAAGGGGAACAGGCAAGTTGCTGTCCTTGTTTTTTTTAGTCTAGTTGTGGAGGATGTTGCTTCACTGGCCCATGTTGGTATTGTGATCATTGCGCTCTTCTCGGGTGCGGCAGTCGGTCGCTGGCCATTGGACAGCCGCTCACGACAGCTCACAGCAGCTCACGCCAGCTGCCGGCTGCTCACGCTGGCTGCGGGCCACTCATGGTAACTCACAGTAGCTCATGGCAGCCCATTGCAGCACCACCACAACCTACGCCATCGCTGGCAACTCATGGCACCCCAGCTCCAGGTTGAGCTGTTTTTCACCATCTTAGCTGTAGAGGGCGCAGCGTCACTGGCCCCCATGTGGGATCCAAAGTGTGGCCCTGCTGCTCAGAGCTCACACTCCCAAGCCAACTCTTAACCAAGGAGCCTTCAGCCGGCCCCTCTGCTCTGACCTTTATTATTTCTTTCCTTGTACTCCCTTTGGGCTTATTTTGCTGTTGTTTTTCCAGTTTCCTTTTATGTAAAGATTGACTGTTGATTTCAGATTTTTCTTGTTTCTTGAGGTAGGCCTGGATTGCTATGAATTTCTCTCTAGGGACTGCTTTCTCTGTGTCCCATAGATTTTATGTTATGTTTTCATTTTCGTTTGTCACAAGGTATCTTTTAATTTCTTCCTTGATCTCATTGTTGACCCATTCATTATTTAATAGCATGTTATTCAGTCTCCATGTGTTTTTGTGTTTTCGAGTTTTCTTCTTGTAATTGATTTCTAATTTCATATCACTGTGGTCAGAGATGATGTTTGATATGATATCAATCTTCTTCAATTTATTGAGGCTTGTTTTCTGGCTTAGCATGCTCTTGATCTTGGAAAATATTCCATATGCACTTGAAAAAAATGTATATTGTGCTGTTTTGGAGTGAAATTCTCTAAAAATATCAATTAAATTGAACTGGTCTCATGTATCATTTAAGGCCACTGATTCCGTATTGATTTTCTGTCTGGATGATCTGCCCATTAATGTCAGTGGGGTGTTGATGTCCCCTACTATGATTGTGTTCCTGTTGATCTTTTTTTTTATGTTGATCAATATCTGTTTTATAGATTTAGGTGCTGCTATGTTGGGTGCATAAATATTTATTAGGTGTATGTCCTCTTGTTGGATCAATCCCATTATTATATAGTGCCCTTTGTTTTTTATTATAGTCTTTATTTTAAAGTCTATTTTGTCGATATAAGTATTGCTACACCAGCTTTTTCTCATTTCCATTTGCATAAAATATCTTATTCCATCGCTTTACTTTCAGTCTGTGTGCCTTGTGATCTGAGATGGGTCTCTCTCTTTTTTTAAAAAAACAAAAACGTCCAGATCCAGCTGAGCAAGGGGAAATTTTTTTTAAAGTTTTTTATTGGGGAATTGGGGGATGGGAACAGCGCTGGGGAATTGGGGGAAGGGGAACAGACAAGTTGCTGTCGTTTTGTTCTTCAGTCTAGTTGTGGAGGACGTTGCTTCACTGGCCCAAGTTGGCACCATCATTGCCCTCTTCCCGGGAGAGGCAGATCAGTCGCCAGCTTCTGGACGGCCGCTCACGATGGCTGCTGGCTGCTCACGCTGGCTGCTGGCCACACACAGTAGCCCATGATAACCAACTGCCACAGGGACTGCAGCCTACGCCGTCGCTGGCAACTCATGGAAGCCCAGCTCCAGGTTGAGCTGTTGTTCAGCACCTTAGCTGTGGAGGGCAGTGTCACTGGCCCTCATATGTGGGATCTGAACCGGGGCCCTCTGGCGTCCCAAGTTAGTTCTTAACCATCGCGCCACTCGGCCAGCCCTGAGGTGGGTCTCTTTTAAACAATGTATGTATCGGTCTTGTTTTCTTATCCACTCATTTACCCTATGTCTTTTTTTAAAATTTTATTGGGGAACAGTGTATTTTTCCAGGACCCATCAGCTCCAAGTCAAGTCATTGTTTTCAATCTGTTGGGTTGTCGGAAAAGCCATGACACATTTTTGCAATGAAAAACATAGAAAAAATACATCATGACTTTTCTGACAACCCAATATTTGTCTAGTTATGGATGACGCAGCTGAGCTCCAAGTCAATTTATTGTTTGCAATCTAGTTGTGGAGGGCACAGATCACTGGCCCATGTGGGAATCGAACCAGCAACCTTGGTGTTACAAGCACCGTGCTCTAACCAGCTCAGCTCCAAGTCAAGTTGTTTTCAATCTAGTTGTGGAGGGCACAGGTCACTAGCTCATGTTGGCACAAACTAGCAGCCTTGGAGTTATGAGCCTTCACTCTAACCACCTGAGTTAACCGGCTGCCCCACCCTATGTCTTTTGATTGGAACGTTTAAGCCATTTACATTTAAAGTGATTATTGATAGGTACATAGTTATTGTCATTTTTTTATTTGTATTTCTGGTTTTTGTTAGTTTTCACCTTTCTTCTGCTTAAAGGACCCCTTTTAACATTTCCTGCAATACTGGCTTGTGGTAATGAATTCCTTTCGCTTGTTCTCTTCTGGAAAGCTCTTTATCTCTCCTTCAATTTTAAATGATAGCCTTGCTGGGTAGAACAATGTTGGTTGTAAGTCTTTGTTTTTCATCACATTCAATATTTTGTGTCACTCCCTTCTGGCCTGCAAAGTTTTGATAGAAAAGGCAGCTGATAGACTTCTGGGTGCTCCTTTGTAAGTAAGTTGCTGTATATCTCTTGCTGCTTTTAGGATTCTTTGTTTTTAACCTTTGCCGTTTTAACTATAATGTGTCTTGGTGTGGGCCTGTTTGGGCTCATCTTGTTCTGGATTCTCTGCACTTCCTGGGCTTGTATGTCAATTTCCTTCACCAGGTTAGCGAAGTTTTCAGTCATTATTTCTTCAAATATATTCTCAATCCCTTGCTCCCTCCCTTCTTCTGGTATTCCTATGATGTGAATGTTGTTGCGCTTGATGTTGTCCCACAGATCTCTTAAAACTATTTGTGTTTCTTTTTTCTTTTTGTTGTTTTGATTGGGTGAATTCTGCTACTTTGTCTTCTAAATTGCTTATTCAATTCTCTGCTTCATCTAATCTGCTGGTGATTCCTTCTAGTTCATTCTTCACTGAAATTATTGTATTCTCTATTTCTGACTGTTTTTTAATGGTTTCAATATCCTTCTTTATGCTTGCTCTTTGTTGGAATTCTCACTCAGTTCCTTAAGCATTCTTATAATCAGTGTTCTAAACTCTGCCTCTGGTAGGTTGGTTCCCTCCATTTCATTTAGTTCTATTCCTGGATGTTTCTTTTGTTCTTTTATTTGGGACATGTTTCTTTGTTTCCTCATTCTGGCTGTTGCTCTGTGTGTGCTTCTGTTTATTAGGTAGATCACCTATGTGTCTCAGTCTTTGCTGGGTGGACTTATGTAGTATGTATTCTTTATAGTTGAATTGTGAAGTCTCCCTATTCTTCTGCATGTGTGTTCCAGAGGTGTCCCTTGTGTAGCTTGTATTCTCCTGTTATAGTTGAGACTTGATTGCTTTTGGCTTGTCAGTGGGTGGGATTGACTCCCAGGCTGACTAGCTATGAAGATTGGCTATGCTCACAATGTATGAGCTGCTATGTGAGGGGGTGATCTCTCAGTGAAGGCTTCACCCCTGGGGACTCTTGTGCCTGTTGAGAACCCCTTTGGGTGTGCCACTTGTGGCTCAAACTAGGTAGTGCTCTGGTGTGGTCTGAAGCTGGCCTCTGAAGCTGGGTATTTTGTTTCTGGTGCCTCTTGGGCTGGGTTCTTGTGCAGGACAATTAGCTCTGTCTGATACCAGCCGGTGGCTACCTGGTAAGTGCCTCAAAGCTGTATGGGTTTACTGCTGCCCGTGCTGAACCTGGAGTCATGTGGAGGTGGTCTCTCTGTGAACTGTGTCTGGCTGGCACCTGTATTAGGCCTGAGGCAGCTTAGCAAAAGGTCCAGGGCCTCCTAGGCCTGTTGCCACCTGTCAGCTGCCTCTAAGGCCCAGCTATTGAAGGAAGCTTCTTAGGTGCATGCTTCTGGCTGGTTGATCCAATGTTGAGAGTGCCCTCGGCAATACAGCATTAGCGGGGCGAGGTGAAGTTCAAGTGAGTCACGAGATATGACTAGTGGTTTTTAAAATGTTAATGCAGATTCAGATCTTATGTCAGTACCTGGCCTGTGACCACCTTGCTGAGTGTCCCGAGGGCCCTGCAGCCAGCCTCCAGCTCAGGCTTGCAAATTCCTGAGTGGCTGCGGTGCAGGTTTTGGGTCACTGTTCACCACCAAAATCTTCCCAGGGCGTTGTGGATTGTTTGCTTCTGTAGAAAACCTCCATGGTTTGTGGTGGCCAAGCCGGTTCCCCAAGCGTCCAGAGTGCACCTGGCAATGCAGCTCTAGGTGGGCAGGGCAGTGTTGTAGGGGGCTATAGGATGTGTTCAGTGGTTTCTACAAATTTAGTGTATTCTAGGTTCCTGGACAGTGCTGGGCCCACGAACACCTCGAAAAACAAAACACAACAAACTAACAACAAAAAACAAATACACCCACACAAGAAACAACAGACAAAGCAAACAAAAATACAAAACAAAAATACACAACAAAAACAAACAAGAAAAATAACGCTAAAAAAGAAAACAGAAAAGAAAAAATAGAAGAAAAATAAAATAAAATAAGTGGGGGGAAAAGGCAAAAAAACATTTTTTAAAAGGCTCTCTGCCCACTTTAATCTGCACTCAGCCTGTGAGGCGGGGCCACACGCCCAGTAGTAAAGAGTTTCCTGGGTCCTACCAACCTGTCAGAAGGCAGTGCGTTTTTATGGATTCCACCAGACCAATTTGGACCCAGATATGTCCCCCTGGAGGAGGGCTAAACCCAGAAAAAATAGCACACCCCTTCAAGGCACACATGAGCTGGCCTCCACCTCAGGCTTGAAGGCTCCTGAGAGCTGCCCGCAAGTAACTCTGGTGGCTCCTGGGACACTGTTCACCACCAAACCTCCCCAGGCTGCTGGGGGCTGTCTGCTACAAAAAAACAAACAAACCTCCAGAGCTTGTGGAGGCAGGGCTGGCCACCAAGTGCCCAGAGTGCCCTGGCAATGCAGCTCCAGGTGGTCAGGGTAGGCCCCAAGGGTGCAAAGGGGTGTGATGAGTGGCTTTCACAAATTCAGTGTAGTTTCTGCTTGACAACAGCAACCAGCCAGAAAAAATGCGCTGAGAATGCTATGGCCAGCCACTGCTCCTGATGAGGAGCGCAGCTCCTGGCCAAATGCCCTCCAGCAAACGTTCTCCCACTGCCACAGCCCCTCTGCCAGTCCCAATGCACAGCCTGTGGGGTGGGGCCAGTAGCCTGGCAGTCAGGCATTTCCCTGGAAATGTAGCACAAACTGTGCAGACGGTGGGGTCACAGGGCATCACCAAGACAGCACCGATTGCACGAGACCAATGTGGTTCCAACGTGGCCCTTTGGGGGAGGGCTTAACCTGGAAAAGATGGTGCTCTCCTATAATACACACGTGTGCAGGCTTTGCACAGGGTGAACAATGGCCCCAGTTCCTCCAGCTCCCGTGCCAAAGGCACTCAATTCAGTCCTTCCCAAAGGTTCCCAGGAACCCTGAGCTGCCACTCCCTCCGCCAGAGACCAAGTGAGTGGCTGCCAGTAAGTCTATGTGCTGGCTCAAGAGGGTGTCTGGGCCCCCAGCTGCCTTCTGCCCCACTGATTTCCACTACCAGCTATCATGGTGACTCCCTTTCCTGGCACCAGACTCTTGGGCTGGGCCACCTAGCGTGAGGCCGGGGAGCCCCTTCCTCTTCAGGGGGGACCTCTGCCACCGAGGTGTTCCTCTCAGCATTAGCCCCCTCGCTGTGGGCCTGGGGTCAGCCTGCCTCACGTCTCCGCTCCTCCTACCAGTCTCAATGTGGCCTCTTCTTAAATTCTTAGTTTTAGTGGTACTGCCAGCTAGTGTTCAGATGAATGCCATGGCTGATAGTGCTATAATTTATTTGTAATTTTGGTGTGATCCTGGGAAGCAGTAGGTACAGCTGCCCACCTAATCTACCATCTTGGACCACCTCTCTGGCCATACTTTTTAATACCAAAGTGGTAAAACACGGGAAAATATGATGAATGACCTGGAAAAAAAAGTTTCACAGCAAATATATATAGGCTTGAACATGGCCTATACTGAGAATTATTCAAGCTGTTTTTCTGATATTAATGCTTTAAAGTACAAAAACTAGTCTATGAAAGCAAAATTATTTTTCCTTTATAAGAATATATGTCCAGTATCCAGTAAATAGAACCTGGCATTTAACCTAGTTTTTCTGACATAGAATTTATCTGTGAGGAAGACACATGCAAGACCAATATTCAGGTTCTGTAACTGAAAAAGAGTACTGTAAACAAGAAGGTACTGAAATGGAATTGATCAAATAACTTCCACATTTTATTCACACCTCCTTTTTTTTCTTTTTTAAACTTCATTGGGAAACTGTGTGTTTTTCCCAGGACCCATCAGCTACAAGCTGTTGTCCTTCAATCTTAGTTGTGTAGGGCGCAGCTAAGCTCCAAGTCCAGTCACCGTTTTCAATCAAGTTGCGGGGGGGCGCAGCCCACCATCCCATGTGCGAGTTGAACCAGCAACCTTGTTGTTAAGAGCATGCACTTTAGGCCAGCTGAGTGGCTCAGTTGATTAAGAGCACAAGCTCTGAGCAAAGGGTCACCGGTTTGATTCCCACATGGGCCACCCAGGGAGCTGTGCCTGAGCTGCCAACAGATGGCAGGATGGCTCAGCCAGTGAGAACACGTGCTCTTAACAACAAGGTTGCCAGTTAGACTCCAGCATGGGATGGTGGGCTACGCCCACCCGCAACTAAGATTGAACACTGCACCTTGAGCTGAGTGGCTAGATGGTGGCTAGATGGTGAATGAACTTGGAGCTGAGCTAGCTGCGCCCTCCACAACTAAGATTGAAGGAAAACAACTTGGCTGTTCCCCTTCCCCAATTCCCCAATAAAAAGAAAAAAAAGAGCACGCGCTGTAACCAACTGAGCCTTCCAGCCGCTCAGCTCAAGGTGCTGTGTTCAATCTTAGTTGTGGGGCGCGCAGCCCACCATCCCATGAGGGAGTCGAACCAGCAACCTTGTTAAGAGCATACACTCTAACCAACCATCCAGCCACCCCCACATCCCTATTTTTAAAAGGTAAAAATGTACATGGTAAAAATGACAGTGAAAAAAATCTTTAAAATTAAGAAATATTTCCAACTGCACAAACTTATGCATCTATTTGTGGATGGAAGCGTTTTTTGTTTTAAAAATACTATGGAGACAAACATGGCCAATGATGTAAACTTATATAAAAGCTATTCTTTATGACTGTGAACTTCACTGAAAAAATTTTAGTTATTATTGTGCCAAGTTATGTTAGAATTTGAAGAAACTTGAACATTTTTTAATTATATGACTCATTTTCTTGTTCTGAAAATACAACAAAGACATGAAGAAGTGTATGTCAGACATGGCTTTGGTATAAAATGGAAACATACAGAACTGAGGCCTGACTTAGAAAGAACTTCCAGTTGTAAAAACCAGTATCTCTAATAAACTTACATGAGAGCCTCCATTCTCCAGAACAAAGACAAACTCAGAAGGAGTTTCCAGAGTAAATGTCATGTTTAATTAAAAAAATGCAGTAAATCCCCCCAAATCCTTATTAGTGATGACAGGAAAACTGTTAATATTATAGAGGAATGGAGCACACAGGACCTGAATCAAGTGAATGAAGGTGACATCAACTGTGATGGGACAAATTGGTGTCCACTGCCTGAGGCACACGGATGAACACATCATCTATCCTATTATCACTGGGGAAAAGTGAATTGTGATACGAATCTAATCACAAGGAAATACCTGCTCTATACACATTTCAAATCACATGTAGCTCCCATGTCTGCTAACTTTATTTTATTTTATTTTATTTTTTATTTATTATTTTTTTAAGATTTTTATTGGGGAATTGGGGGGATGGGAACAGTTCTGGGGAATTGGGGGAAGGGGAACAGACAAGTTGCTGTCCTTTTGTTCTTCAGGCTAGGTGGAGGATGCTGCTTCACTGGCCCAAGTTGGCACCATCATTGCGCTCTTCCCGGGCGAGGCAGATCAGTCGCCGGCTTCTGGACGGCCACTCACTGCAGCTGCTGGCTGCTCACGCTGGCTGCTGGCCGCTTACGCTGGCTGCTGGCCGCTCACGCTGGCTGCTGGCCGCTCACGCTGGCTGCTGGCTTCACACGGTAGCCCATGACAACCCACTGCCACAGGGGCTGCAGCCTACGCCGTTGCCGGCAACTCACAGGCAGCCCAGCTCCAGGCTGAGCTGTTGTTCAGCATCTTAGCTGTGGAGGGCAGTGTCACTGGCCCTCATATGTGGGATCCGAACTGGGGCCCTCTGGTGTCCCAAGCCAGTTCTTAACCATCGCGCCACTCGGCCGGCCCTAACTTTAGTTTATTTTAAATAGTCTTTCCTTAGCATTGTAGACAGCAAGACTCTCTTTCCATACTGTCTATTGCATTTTCTGAATCCTGGTCTCCAATAGAGCTGATGGAGCATCCAAATAGGAACTAAACATGAAATGTTCTCCTTCTTCACTGATATCCCAGGACCCGACCCCATTGCCAATGCGAATCTTCTCTATCAACATATTCCTATGTCGGCCCCTCCTAAAGGGAACACTTTCAATAGTTTCAGGTCAGTAATGGAAGATGTAGGAAGTCAGGATGGAGAAATGGACAGATCTGGGACATGGGAAGAAGTAATCAAAAGAGCTGACCCTGACTCTCAAAAGAGAAAGTGGGGAAAAACTAGTTGAAAATATACTGGTTAGCTAGGAACATCAGAAGTAGAGAAGTAAAGGTTGGTGAATTCTAAATACCTGACATTAATGGGGGGGGGGAGCCCTTGATTTGAGACATGACACTTACTGGAGAGCCTGCCATTTCTAACTCTTCCTCCTCCTTATCTAGTGATGAGGGGATGCACACCTGCACCTTGAGAATCTGTGTTTAAGGCACCAGCAGAGCCCTTTCATCTGCTATCACCACATCCACAGGCAGGACCCTGAAATGCAGAGGTCCCTCTTTCCTGTCCTTGATCACAGGACAGAGTCAGGGATAATGAGCTCCTACATGGCGAGCAAACTGAGTTCTAGCCTGTCCTCCGGATCCCTCCTTTCCCACAGATGCCCACAAATTCTGGTACAAGTGGGGGATGTGGGGTGCGCAGACATGCTCACCTTGCAAGCCCATGTACAGCAGACTATTACCTCCCCTTGGACCTAAGTACGGCTTCTAATTATATTTCTTGTGATTTGATAAATTAGCATTTGTTAAGTAGAGCCCCCTTTGATTGGATGCTGAATCCGCAGGTCAACAAAAGACCACAGAAAAACTGAAATAGACAAGTTTCGTATCCTAACACGTACTGGAGGAAGGACACAGCATGCCTGGAAGGGACACAGGAAGCCAAGGCAGGATGCACCAGAGAAGGGCAGGACCAGGGCACATGCCTTTATTAGGGTCCATGGGAGCAGTGCTTTGGGGTTCTCAAGCTAAGCCCAGATTTGTCTATTCAAACGAAAAACAGCAAGGTTTTGGTAAACTCTGCAGGGATCTATCTAGGGGGTATACAAGGTGAAGCCCCTCAGAGGCAGGGGACACTGTTGCTCACAAGGGCTGCTGGAGAAGCCTATCGGGAATTTACATTTACTTGTGAGTCTGTGACCTGTTGTCTAGTGTATGCACAAGTGGGAGGGGCCAGTGTCACTTCAAGGCAACGGGGCTACACAACATGGATTCTAAAGCAGCAATATGGTAGTTTAGCTAAATTCTTAACAGCACTACTGCATCACCTTTATTGTAACCATCATAATTCTCCAGTAGTAACAATCAGGAGAAGAGGATACAATGTATAAATTATGGGGAAAATAGCCTCACATTATTTGCGGATTAATGCCACAGGGAAAAGGATTACTAGTGCTGTCATTCCACTGCATCGCCAAGTAGTGCATTTTTTATTACAACCGTGACTAAGGTGGGAGAGGTTAACCTTGGTGGTAAGATAAGTCATTCATTACATATCAGTGTTAGTATATTAAAAATGATCTGCCTTTATTATAAAAATATAAGTTCAAACATAGTCTAAATACAGCATTGCAAACCACCTGAGGGATTCATGGACAAAATACAGATAACAAACAGTTAAGGAGCATGTCTGGTTCTTCTCATATAATGATCTTAGGGCTCCTTTTCCATGGGTTTGCAGACTGAGGTTCACTGTTTAGGAAACATGGATGTACAATAATTATGCACTTAGGAATGAGTTTCTGTACTTTCTCAGGTGTCTCAGAAGACTTATTTCAACCACATCAAATAATACTCAACAATTCCTATCTATGGGTACTACAGACACACCAGGGTTTTAATGAACCACCACCTATTTTCCTTAAAGAGTAATTGGTAAAACTAGTTAAAATTCAGAATATTCCTGTCTGACATTAATGCAGAGAATGATGCCCTGAACACCTACTTCAACTCAGTGACTTACATCAATGTTCTAAGTCAACCAAACAGCATCTCCATTTAGATTTCTTCATGCATTGTGCATTACAGTGCCCTCAGTCTTCCAGGGAAAAGGAGATCTGAGTGCATCTCACCCGACATAGAAGGGCTCTCAGATCTTTGAGGCAGCAACAATCAACCCATGATTCACATACACACTAAGTGTAAAAAATATAGTGTTAAGTGCTTCTATACCAGAATCACATTAATATTTCCTTTTTAAAAAGACCTCCTGTAATGTCAATATACAAAAATACACTGAAGGTAATTACATCTGTCCAACATCCATCCCCTTGATAAGTTGAAACATTAGCAAGGAAGTTTTCTAAGTTTTTTAACATTTGCTTATTTATTATAAGTATTCTTATTTACAGGAATCTGTCAAAAGTGTTCTTGACTTACTACATTCTAATGTCAATTCCCTGATATTTAAGATTTGATTTCTGATTAAGCACTTCGCCACATTTTTTTACATTTTTAAAGTCACTTTATAGCATGAATTCTGTGGGGTTTTCTGAAGTGTATATTTTCAACAAAGATCTTTCATCATGTACGAGAAATGTACTTCTCTCCAGCATGGATTTTTGGACATTGAGGGAGGCTGTAGGTTCAGCAACAGGGTTTTCCAATCCTTCACTTTTAAGGTTTCTGTCCATTATGAATTCGCATGTGTCGAGTAAGCTGTGGACAATGAATAAAGGCTTTGCCACATTCTCTACATTTGTAATGGTTCTCTCCAGTATGAATTCTCTCATGTAGAGTAAGATGTGAATGGTAAAATGCTTTGCCACATTGTTCACATTTGTAAGGCTTCTCTCCCATACGGATTATCTCATGTCTATTAAGAAGTGAACGCCGAATAAAGGCTTTACCACACTGTTTACATTTGTAAGGCTTTTCTCCAGTATAAATTATCTGATGTTGAATAAGACTTGAACTCCGAAAGAAGGCTTTACCACATTCTCTACATTTGTAAGGCTTCTCTCCTGTATGGATTCTCTCATGTACAATAAGATGTGCACGCTGAATAAAGGCTTTTTCACATTGTTCATATTTGTAAGGCTTCTCTCCAGTATGGATTTTCTTACGTCTCTTTCGATGGGGTAATCAACTAAAGTCTCTCCAACATGGATTACATTCGTAAGGTTTCTCCAAAATGTGAACACTATCATGTTTAGTAAGATTTAAAGATTGGTTTAAAGATTTGTCACATTCAACACATTTGCTTGTCTTCTCCACAATATGACGACTCTGATGTATAAGATTTAAGCTTTGATCTAAAACATTCCTGCATGTACAATGGTTCACTGGAAAGTGAGTTTTCTGATGCTTATTACAATTTGAGCCTTGTTTAAAGTTTTTCTAAGATTCGTTGAATTGATAACTTCTCTCTCTATTGCTGGTAATCTGGTAATCATTGAAGACAGAAAGACCTCTAGTGAGGGCTCCAATTTCATTAAACATGTAAACTTGTTCACAATTACTTCATGATACCTATACAACCATGATGCTTTTATCCATTCATGAAAATTATAGAATTTAAACAAGGAGGAATTGTTTCTTGGTGAAAGAGTAATGAATCCCTGGTTAAGGTGTTGTCAGATGAAGGAGGGTTAGAATTTGTACCTTCAGTTTTAAATCTCTGGTTTTTAGAAATTTTGGTTCAATGTTTAACCCAATCCTACAATGTTCAATCCAATCCTACATTTAAATCCAATCCTACATTCACACCAGGCATTATGGGACTTCCCAGATATTCCACATTTTCCTATAGAGAATATATATCTTTACAAAACTGTTTTCCATCTTTACATTCAGAAACAAATTGTTCTGCAAATGGAACTGCCTTAAAGTGATGGTTTTCCAATGATGTCTTATATCTTTGATTGCTTTTGGCAAAAGGGATTCTATTATGATTAATGATCCCAGTTTGGTATGTCCATCATAATATCCCTTCACACTTCACACTCTCCCTCACATTCCCACTTTTTCATTAAAGGTAGATACTCAAGGCCACACCTTCCATAGCTTACCAGGAGCATTCTGTGGAATGAATCTTCTATGTCCAGTTTTGGCAACAAGCCCTGGGTGTCTGCAGGAGACATAGCTGAAAGGCAACAAACAAATGATCACTCTTTTCACAGTCAGGTGAATTCTATTGTACAAATTTAATACTGATTATCGGACTAAGGAAGACGACATAAGAGCAAGCAGGAAAACTTTGCTCCTCCATGGTTGAGTACTGATAATTTCACAAGGGAGTTCAGAGTTCACAGCATGCCCAGGAAAGAGTCACATCAAAAGGGAAAGAAAATTTGCTTACATTTGCTGATAATAGCTGCTGTCTCTCCCTGGCACACCATGGCAATATTGTGAGAAATGCCCATTCCCAGTTTCTTCTCAGGAGGGAAATAGCTGACTATACTGTATGTCCAATGGCCTCCTTTCATTGCAGCTGCCTGAGGGACTCATTTATCTTCTGCATGACACTGAGTGCTAAGGGAATGGCAGTGTAACGTGAATGCACTGTGGTGGCCACTAAAAAAAATGGTGAGTAATTGTTCAAACACCACAAAGACTGCAGTACTAAAGACAAACATCAAGGATAGGAAGACATCACTGTCTCTGAAGAAGAAACAGAAAATATTTTCAAGTGGAAAATTATAAACAAAAAACACACATCCCCAGACCTGGTTTGATAGGCCAAAGAAATTCAAGCTGTCTGTAATATGTGTTGTCCTGGGATGGTGGCTGTTTCTTCTCCCAAAGCTCAACAAAAGATCACAAGGCATACAAAGGAACTGAAAAACATGGTCCAATCAGATGAACAAACTAAATCTCCACACATTGGCACTAAATTAACAGAGCTATTAATAAACTGACCAAGAACTCAAAATACACTCTCATAACTTTGAAACGTTTTAAGTTACCCCCATGGTAATCACAATAAAATAAGTATAGCAGACCCATAAAAAATGAGAAAGAAATCAGAAGCATATCACTTCCACAAAAACAAACAAACAAACAAAAAAACAAAACAAAACAAGGAAACAAAATGGAACAAGTTATGAGTGGAATGGGGGACAAATGAGTTACAGAAAGTACAGAAAACAATTCTAAAATGGTTATAGTAGTCTCTCCCTCTCAATAATTAGTTTAAATGAAAACCGATAAAACTCCCCCAATCAAAAGACATAAGTTGGCTAATGGATTATAAAATAAACCCTAACTCCTTTTGTCTACAAGAACTCATTTTAGATGTGAGGACATAGGACATAGCTAAAAGGATGGGGAAAGGTTTTTCATAGAAACGGTTACCAATAAAAAGTATGGGTGGCCATACTAAATGGAGAAATACACAGGAAGTGTCAAAAGCTGTTACAACACAAAAAAGGGCATAATACAATGATAAAAAAGTGAATTCAACATAAGGCTATATTAATGTAAAACATGGTGCAGCAAAAACAGTATGGAGGTTCCTCAAAAATTTACAAACACAGCTTTCATGAGACCCAGTAATTCCACTTCCAGGGATTTATAAAAGGGATACCAAAACACAAATTTGAAAAGATATATGCACTCCTACATCTACTGCAACATTATTTACAATAAACAAGATATGGAACCAATTTACATGTCCATTAATAGATCAATGGATAAAGAAGATGTGATAAATGTCCACAATCAAATGTTTCTCAGCCAGGAGGAAGACAGAAATCCTGCCAGTGGCAACATCGTGGATGGACCTAGAGGGTACTATGCTAAGTGAGATAAGTCAGACACAGAAAGTCTCCTACCACACAATTTCACTCATATATGGAATGTAAAAACTAAAAGAGAAAAAAAGTGAAAATAAACAGAAAAAGGCTCACAGATACAGACAATTTACTGTTTGCCAGAGAAGAGAAGCCCACAAGGAAAGGTGAAAATGATGAAGAAGATTGCGAGGTATAAATGTCGAGTAAGGCACGGAATGTAATATACCATCGGGAATATAGTCAATGATATCGTGATACATTTGTTAAGTGAGAGATGGGTTCTTGACTCAGCGTAATCACTTTATAATATATGTGAATGAAGAATCACCACGTCATACAACTGAAAGTAATGTAATGTTGTTATATCAACTATAATAACAGAAATAAACAACTGTTGCCTTACAGCTTCATCCCTGACCGCCCCCCCCACACACACACCAGCCCCTGACCTAACAAGGTCACGAGGGAGTGTCTCGGAAAACTGAGACCCGGTGGAAATGATATCGGTAAAGCTTCCTCAAGGGAGTGTCCTGGAAAACTGGGACCCAGCGGAATGATGTCAGTTATCTCCCTTACTTCATGGCCACAGCAACAGCTGCACCATCCTGGGGGCTGTGTGTGTGGGAGTATGAAGGCACAGCATGTGTTGGAATACAATGGGGTTGGTTGATGGAAACTGGCCTTAAGGCACTTATCACACAGACTTTAAAAACAAAATTTCTCTTCTT
Source organism: Hipposideros larvatus (assembly GCA_031876335.1). Taxonomy (NCBI): domain Eukaryota; kingdom Metazoa; phylum Chordata; class Mammalia; order Chiroptera; family Hipposideridae; genus Hipposideros; species Hipposideros larvatus. The sequence goes on from JAVKSA010000061.1 coordinate 1,113,519, forward strand.
TAAAGTTTCTTAATAGAAGCTATACATTGGATCAATTAGAGGCTCAGTTCCAGAGAGAGAACGGCAGTCCCCTGGCCTCGCCTTAACTCTATTTTTGTCTCTTGTGTTTCTTTAACCCTTCACCATCTTCTCTGACTCCACACTGGTGCTGCTGCATGGGACACACCAACAACAAATAAATAAAATAGTTGATCATATTTTGGACCACAATGAAAATTTTAGTATCTTTTTACTGTTTCAAGTTTTATAACAATCATGTATTTTTAGAATGCAATAAACACCAAAACAGTGAAAAAAAATGTGAAAACAATAGGCCATCTTTGATGGTGCTGTACAATTAGAAATGAATTCAAATATTTCATTAGAGGTGACATAATAGTGCTGGAAAATTTATATATAAATTCTTCTCCATTAGCACGTGACTCGTTATGTGTTTATTCCAGCAATGAACACATAGGTGGATCTGTAATTAAATGTTATTAAATATAAAGTAAACTTATTTTCATACACCAGATTTTTTCCAAGGCATATATTTTTTTTTAAGTAAAGTTTATTGTGGTAAAAATGGTTAGTACCATTATATAGGTTTCAAGTGTACAATTCCGTAATACATCGTCTATATATCACATCAAGGCAAATTCTTAACCAAGTTTTTGTTTTTGAAATCTGTAATATTAAGTTCTGATCTCCCATGTTTGAAACCAAATATTAAGGAGCAAAAATAAATGAGTCATCCTCATCCAGAGTACAAAATAAGAAGCCACACATTGGGAAAGAGTACTTGCAAAGACATACCTGTAAAGGTCTACTATGCAAAACACACAAAGAAGACTTCAAACTGATCGATGAGAAAACTACCAACCTGATTGGAAATTGGGCCAAAGCCCTAAACAGTGACCACACTAGACAACACATACAGAAGGCAAACTGGTATATAAAAAGATGCTCCACATTATACGTCACCAGGGAAATGCACATGAAAACAACAATGAGAATTAAACACACAGCAAATTAAACAACATTACACACCTATCAGGAGGGTCCAGAACCCAGAATATGGACAACATCAAGTGCTGGTGAGGACGTGGAGCAGTAGGAACTCACACTCATTACCGGTGGGAACACAAAATGCTGCAGCCACTTTGGTACACGGATTGGTGTTTCTTACACATCCTCTCATCAGAAGATCAAGAAATTGTGCTCCTCAGTAGTTACCCAAAAAGTTGAAAACGTTTATCTACCCAGTAGTCCACACGTGTGTGTTCATAGCATCTTAGTCATAATTTCCAAAACTAGGAAGCAACCAAGATGTCTGTCTAGAGTTGAATGGATGAGTGAACGTGGTGCATACAGACAATGGAATATTATTCAGAGCTATAAAGAAATAAGCTAACAAGCCATAAAAGGATGGGGAGAAAACCTAGATACATATTAAGTGAAAGATGCCCATATGAAAAGGCCTCATAGTCTATGATTCCAGCTATGACAGTCTAAAAAAAGTAAAAATGATATAGTAAAAAGATCACTCACTGGTCGCCAGGGATTAGGGGAGGGATGAACAGTCGGAGCACAGAGAATATTCAGGGCTGTGACTCTACTCTGCATGACGCATTGCACTCTTCCCAGGCAAGGCAGATCAGTCACCGGATTCTGGACGGCCACTCACAGCAGCAACCCACCTGCCATCGCAGGCGACTCACTGCAGCCCAGCTAGAGGTTGAACTGTTGCTTAGCATTTTAGCTGTAGAGGGCAGTGTCACTGGTCCTCATACGTGGGATCCGAACCGAGGCTCTCTGGCATCCCAAGCCAGCTCTTAACCAACGCACCACTCAGCTGGTCCCAGCATGGATTTATGATAAAAACTCTCAGTAAAGTTGGAATAGAGAGAACATATCTCAACATAATAAAAATGTTGTATGACAAACCTAGAGCTAATATCATTCTGAACAGGGAAAAGCTGAAAACATTCTTCTTAAGATCAGGAATAAAAGAAGGATGCTGTGTCTCACCACTTTTATTCAACATAGTATTCTAACTCTTTGCTACAGCAATCAGACAAGAAAATGAAATAAAAGGCATCCAAATGGGATAGGAGGAAATAAAACTGTCATTATTTGTAGATGACATGACACTATGTGGAGAGAACCTGAATGATTCCACCAAAAAAACTATTAGAACTAATAAATGAATTCAGTAAATTAGCAGGATACAAAGTTAATATTCAGAAATTGGTTGCATTTTATTACATGAATAATGAACTGTCAGAAAGAGTCATTAAGGTAACAATCCTCTTTACAATTACATTTAAAAAAAATAAAGTACTTAGGAATAAATTTAATCAGAGTAAAAAGACCTGTACTTGGAAAACTATCAGACACTTAAGAAAAAAATGAAAGTAGATACAAATAAATGGAAGTGTATACCATACTTATGAATAGGAAGAAATACCACCATTAAAATTCCATACTACCCAAAGCAATCTAGACATTCCATGCAATCCCTATCACATACCAATGACATTTTTCACAGAAATGGAACAAATAATATTAAAATTTATATGGAACCACAAAATATCATGAATAACCACAGCAATTTTGAGAAAGAAGAATAAAGTTGGAATTATCATGCTACTTGATATCAAACCATACTAAAAGCCTATAGTAATCAAAACAACATGGTACTGGCATTAAAACAGACACATAGATGAATGAGACAGAGTAGAGAGCCAAGAAATAAACCCACGCCTATATGGCCAATTATCTATGACTACATAGGATGTCAGAATATACAATTGGGGAAATGACAGTCTTTTCAATAAATGGTGTCAGAAAAACTAGACAGATACATGCAAAAAGATACATGAAAGCAGCCCACCTTCTTACTCCATATACAAGAATAAACTCAAAATTGATTAAAAACTTAAATGTAAGACCCAAAACCACAAAACTCGTAGAAGAAAATATAGGCAGTAAGCTCTCTGACATTACCATTAGTGATATTTTTTCTGGTATATCTCCTTGGGCAAGGGCAATAAAAGAAAAAATAAACCAATGAGACTACATCAAACTAAAAAATGTTTGCATAGGAATGGAAATCATTAAAGAAATGAAAAGAGGACCAGCCGAATGGTGCATTGGTTAGGAGTTGGCTTGAGAGCGCCAGCTCTGAGCAGCAGGGCCCTGGTCAGATCCAACATGAGGACCAGTGATCCTGCGCCCTCTGCAGCTAAGATGGTGAACAACAGCTCGACCTGAAGCTGGGCTGCCGTGAGTCGTCGGCGATGGCGTAGGCTGCAGTGGGGCAGGACAGCAATTGGTGTGAGCTTTTCAGAGCTGCCATGAGCCACCGTGAGCTGCCGTCCAATGGCCAGTGAGCGATCTGCCTCACCGAGGAAGAGCGCAACGATCACAATACCAACATGGGCCAGTGAAGCGACGTCCTCCACAACTAGACTGAAGAACAAATGGATAGCAACTTGTCTGTTCTCCTTCCCCAATTCCCAAATGCTGTTCGCCTCCCGCAACTCTCCAACTAAATCTTTAAAAAAAAATGAAGAGACTGCTATGTGGGATAAGATATTCGCCAACGGTATATCTGATAAGGGGTTAATATCCAAAATTTATGAAGATCTCCTACAACTCAACACTGAAAAAACAAACGATACAATTTAAAAATGGGGAGAGGACCTGAATAGACATTTCTCCAAAGAGGAAATACAGATGGCCAACAGACATATGAAAACATGCTCAATGTCTAATCATTTCTCTGATGAGAGAAATGCAGATTAAAACCACAATGAGATATCACCTCACACCTGTCAGGATGGTTATCATCAATAAATAAAAAAACAGCAATTGTTTGCAAGGATGTAGAGAAAGGGAAACCCTTGTACAATGTTGGTGGGATTGCAAATTGGTGCAGCAACTATGGAAAACTATTTGGAAGTTCTTTAAAAAATTAAAAATAGAATTGTCTTATGACACAGAAATTCCACCTCTGGGTATTATCCAAAGAAATCCAAAACACTAATTTGAAAAGATATATGCACCTCTATGCTCACTGCAGCATTATTTACAATAGCCAAGATATGGAAGCTGTCCAAGTGCACAGCAACAGATGATTGGATAAAGAAGATGTGGTACACACACATGTACAATGAAGTATGACTGGGCCATTAAAAATAGTGAAATCTTAAACAACAAGTGCTGTCAAGGATGTGGACAAAAGAGAACCCTGATTCACCATTGGTAGAATTGCAAATTGGTGCTGCCACCATGGAAATGAGTATGGAGGTTCCTCAGAAAATTAAAAATTGAGCTACCTTATGACCCACAATTTTACTCCTGGGTATTTATCCAAAGAAACCCAGAACACTAATTTGAAAAAATATATGCACCCCTATGTTTACTGCAGCATTATTTAAAGCAGCCAAGATAAGGAAACAACCAAAATGCCCATCAATAAACCATCTGATAAAGAAATTATAGTACATATATACAATGGAATATTGCTTGGTCATAAAAAAGAAAGAAATCTTACCATTTGTGACAACATGGTCGGACCTAGAGGGTATTATGCTAAGTGAAATAAGCCACACAGAGAAAGACAAATGTCATATGATCTTACTTATTATACATGGAATCTAAAGAACAAACTAAATGAGCAAACAGGAGAGAAACAGACTCATAGATACAGAGGACAAACTGATGGTTGCCAGAGGAGAGGAGGGTTGGGGAGCGGGGTGAGAAAGGTGAAGAGATTCAGAAATACAAAGAGGTAGTTACAAAATAGTCATGAGAATGTAAAGTACACCATGGAGAATATAGTTGATAATGTGCAACAGCTATGTATAGTGTCAGGTGGTTACTGGACTAATCGGAGAGATCACAGCATAAATGATATAAATGTCTAACCACTAAGACACCTGGAACTTACATAAAATAATACTCAATAACAACTGAAACTGAAAGAAAAAAACTAAAAAAAGAACTCATACAACTCAACAATTAAAAAAAAATCCAATTTAAAAATGAGAAGCAGACCTAAGCAGACACTTTTCCAAGAAGACATACAAATGGCCAAGAAATATATGAAAAAAATGCTCAACTTCACTAGCTACTAGGGAAATGCATAGAAAAACCACAATGGGGTACCACCTCACACCTTTTAGAATGGCTATTATCAACAAAACGAGTAATAACAAGTGTAGGAGCGTCTGTGCAGAAAATGGAACACTCATACATTGCTGCTGAGGATGTAAATTGGTACAGCCACTGTGGAAAATAGTATGGAGATAGACCTGAAAAGACTAAGAATAGAGTTACCAGATAACCCAAAAATCCATCTTCTGGTATGTACCAAAATAAATAAATAAATGGGAACCCCCATTTCTGGAGATGCTATCATTTCTCCCCAGGCTACACAATCACAGGCCTACATTACTGGAGTAGAAAACTTAAGTGTGAAACAGTTCCTGATAAAGAGGGGTTAAAAACAAGAAGAGACTATGGGATCCTGGTCTTCACTTCCAGGAGAACGAGGGGTGTGGCCACAGGACATTAGTGTCAATACTCAGCTTCAGGACTCCTCTGGGCCTGTGCTGCCCTCCCTGTGCTTCTCTGCGTCTCCTCTGAGCTGACAAGGTGAGTCATGGCACCTAGGGGGACCTGGCCAACTGGGCGTGAGCTGTCCTGATGATTGAAAGACTGACACCAGCCAGCAGGGCTGTCCCAGCCCCTCTCCCCATGCGCATCTCCCACAGGATCTGGTGCCACTTCTGCCCTACACCTCTGGCCTGACAGTTGACCCTCAAGGAAGTTAATTAATTAAAGAGGCAGTACCAACATCACATCCGGAAAAGGTCGCCTCCTGACCCGGTAAACACCAAGCTCCCCTCCTTTCTGGCAAATGCTCTGTGAGCTCATAATCCTGCCGTTACCTGTACCACGCCCTTGGCCTGGGACTCCCATTTTCTCCTCTCTCCACAGGGTAAATGTTACCTACCTCTAATCCTCAAACCGGCCTCAAATGCCACCCACTCCAGCCTCAAGTCCACTTAAAACCAACCTCTCCCTCGTTGGGCATTTGGAATGTTACCGCATCCTAGCTTGCCTCTTTCCTCGCTCAGTGGGCATACTCTCCCGTCCCCCTGATGTCTCCCTCATTTAGCCTAGTAGCTCTGGTATCAAGAGCCCGCTGAATATGGTTAAGTGTCCAGTTGATTTCTAAAACAGACTAGGGGCAGGATGTCCTCCTGGTCCTCCACTGTTTGGTTAGCCTCACATTTTTACAATTAGTTCCACTGAAAAATAATCTCAATCCTTTTAACTATAAAGCAAACTCCCTTTCTCTTATCCCTAGGTTGCCAACTCACAAACCAAAACGAATTACTCAACTGGAAAAATCACAAACTGCTCTGTGGTCTGTTGGTCTTTTCGGGACAGATGCCCACAGTACAAGACATGAAGGTTTAGTTTTATTGAATCTCTCCTACTCTGAGATTCAAACTTGAGGCTCAAAAAGCCCAAATCCCACACACCTGCTCTGGAAGCTACTCCCAAACTACTTTTAAACTTCAAGGTACATCTCACCTTCTCCAAGATAAAAGGTGTCGAGGGAGAAAAACAAAACCCAATCAACCAAGAGCAGGTGAGAAAGCAGACACAAACAGGCTGGGGAGGGTTAATGACAGCAACACAAAATAAGCCAGAAGCAAAATATCCCTGACACCAGGGAAGCCTTGGGGGTGTGCTGAGCTGACAGAGAGCAAGCCAGAGAGGGGTCTCGGCATGCCTCACCTTCCACTCATCCAATGCGGGCAGCACGACCCCATTGGAATGGTTAAGGTCGGACATCAGCACCTTCAGAATGTACTCAATGTACAGAAGGTGGAAAGGAAAAAACAAGGGCAGGGAGAGAGAGAGAAAAGAGGCTTGGAGAGAGGCAATAGGGGCAGGGAAGCAAGAAGAAATGGGTTCTGGGAAATAGAATGCTGGAGGAGAGAGAAGGTCAACACCACAGCCTGTGCCATCTTTCCAAACAGCCACTTGCTGCCTTGCCAGAGGCAGAAATCAACGCCAAGGAACTGATGGAAAAGTCCCCTGAATGATGCACTCACAAAGAGTGGAGTTTCCTGACCAGTGAATATGCCCATTAGACCCTCCCCTTGGCCCAGGGTGCTAGAGACAACAAGGTAGGGCTTCAGACCGTCATCCTCTCCATTTAAAAACCAGACTTCCAAGTAAAGGTTTGCTTGAATACAGGGGATTACCATTAAAATATAAATTTGAAAAACATTATCTCATCTTACCGATGAGGAAACTGAGGCCCAGAGAAGGAAGTGCTTTTCCTGAGATCACCTTTGGTGGCAGAGGTGGACTCGAAACTCCTAATCCAGTGCCTGGGGCTCTCTCCTCACCATACCCGGGGGCCGCTTTGGTGCTTCCTAGAGGGAGAGCCTGATGGCAAGTGGCTTCCCCTTGAGGCTGGGGATACGGAAAACCACCAGAGCAGTAAGTCCAATAGCGACTACCCTTTACTGAACGTGTACTCCGCACCAGGCTCTGTGTTAAGGGATGACTATAAAAACAACAATCTCATTTAAACTTCATAAGAGTAAGACAGTATTTACCTGGGTTTTACTGATGTGGAAACAGAGACTCAAAGAGCTTAAACAATTTTCCCCAAACCATATCCCTAGCAGAGGGAGAGACAGGATTTAAACCCAGAATTCTTAACCAGTACCTGGTTAGATTCTTCCACAATCTAACCACTACCCTCTAGTCCTCTGAGCACTCCTATCCACAGGAGCTTGGCCAGCCAAGACTCACCTCCTCAGGCAAGTGACAACCATCAGAAGTGGTTGTCTCAGGGTTACTGCCATGTTTATTCTTCCTTTCCTTCTTAGCTTCTGAATAAACACCAAGCTTGTTCTTCTTCAGACATTCTCTCAGCTGCAGAAAGTAAAAGCAGCGAGACTCACAAGAAGTATATTCACACCCTGTATTCACACCCTACTTAACAGTTTACAAAAGACTCATATTCGCCATGTGATTTAATGCCACAACAACCCTACAAGGTGTTGTAATACTCACTTCATGACTGCAGAAATGTACAGATAACATAGTTTTTTAAAGAAAGGCAATAATGCAACTTAAATTCAGGGGTTATGCCATAAATCAGTGGCTTCCAGAGGGGCAAAATCAGAGGCAGAGGTGGAAAAGGAAACATTTAAGTGACCAGACATGCGGGTCCTTTCTTATACATCTGTTCGAGATGCACACAGGTACTTCTCAAACTTTGACATCAATGTAGCCCAATGGCAGAAGGCAGCTGAACACACACCCCTAGTGAATCTGGGATGGTAACAAAGAAAAGACAACTCAAGCACCATTTCAGAGAGGAGTCTATTCAAATCTTACAAATCTATGTAAACGTCATCTTTAAGTAAACTGATATCAAAGGCTTTTTCTCTCTCAAGAGACTCCAGCAAAACCAATGCTTCAATCCCATTTTTATCCTGTGGCACTCAGAGCCCCCTATGTTTAGATGATGACTTGGGGAAGATTCCCAGCTGTGAACTGCCATTTCACGGGATCCGCTCCACACAGGATAAGTAGATCTCACACCAAAGAGCGCTGACTGAGGGCCTTTTTGGTCTCAGGATCATAGCACATGATTAGACCGTGAAGTAGAGAATTCAGATTAAGAATTAGAAACTCTCTCTGGGAAGTAGAAATGGGAGAAAAGCAAACTAAACACATTCTCCCCATTGCCACCCATAGAAGTGGTCAACGTTTTGATATCACTGGTGAAAGGGAGACTTTTTATGCTGTTAGTGTCTAAAGGATGGGTATAGTCTACAGTAAGCCTGAAACCTGTCCAACCTAGGTCCCATAGTCCCGAGTCCCCTTCAAGCTGCACATCTGTGCTGCGACCACAGAAAGTGGAAAGGGAGTGAAAACACTAGGGGACTAGGTCATTGAACACCCGGTTCGTGGCTGTAAATACGGTTCCGAGGGTGATTGTGACATAACTACATATTCCACTCTTCCCTATGGATGCAGGAGTCAACGCTCCGTGGGAGGGGAAGGGAGCGCGGGGCCCCCAGACCGAGGTCCTTAGCAACTGGGAGTCCAGGGAGCCGACGGAGGTCAGGGAGCCCAAGAAGTACGGTTCTGGGCGGCAAGGAAGCTAGGGCCGAGCCGGGAGCCCCGGGGGTTACCAGCCCAAAGTCACCCGGGAGCGAAGAGTCAGGGCGGTGACTGTGCTGCCGGGGTGGGGGGTACTGGTTAGAAAATTTTGTTGGGGAGCCAACGGTTCCAAGGGGCTTGCCGCGTGTGCCTCTTAGGCAGCACAGAATCTGGCCATGGCCCGCCCTTCAGAGGGCCTTTGGACTGGGTCAGGGAGCTGTCACCCGGCACGTTTTACCATTTTCTTGCCCTGGCCCATTTCTTCGGTAGTGTTCCTTCCGACCTCCGGGGTCGCGGGGGCGGCGGAGGTGGGACCATTCCAGCGAGATCCCCACCCACCGCAGGGTATTTGCAGCGACCAGGGTGCATCTGTGAGGCTGAGCCAGAAAAAGAGGGATCGGGGTACTAGGCTGCAGTGGTGTGGGCGTGGCCTAAATTCTCTAATACCATTGGTCTCTGAGAAAGGCGTCACAATGAAGGTAGCCGCTGTCTCCGCCCACCTCAGGGAGGGGCGGGGCCTTATCGCTCAGGGTGCGTGCAGCTTGCTGTGTGAAGGTTCCTGGGCTCAGGCACAGGATTCTGATTAACTGGCGGGCCTGAGAGACCGCGCTCCCACCCTCGCCCTTGACCCTCCTGCACAGAAACCCACCCTACCCCCTTGAAATGGGGTCCCGGACCCCAGGTTTCAGGAGACGGTGTAGGACCAGACAGCAGGGGGAAAGCACATCCCTTCAAAATCCCTTTCCTGACTCCTATAGGTCTGCCCCAGACTTTCTCGTCCCAGAGATCACCCCCAGAGACCCCGACCCAGTCTATGCACTCCATCCTATCAGAATCTCTCTTTCCTCAAGGATCTCTATCCTGATCCCGGGAACATCTCTGTCCCTTTCCCGACTGGATCCAGTCCCGGTAGCTCCTACTTCCCAACTCCTCCAACACCCCCACAGTACCCCTTCTTTCCGGAGCGGACTCTAGGTCCAATCAGTCATTTTTCCTTCAGATTCCTCTCCAGGACTCAACCAGGACTTTCCAAAAGGTGTGGTGGGGCCTTCCGATCCCCCTGGGGACCCCTACCCTCCACCGTGTAAGCCACTGCTGTTCCTAGCGGTCCTCTTCTTCCCTACAGCAGCTGACCCATTCCCAGCCCTCTTCAAGGTTTCCCCCTAGCTGACCTGCTGAGAAACTCCAGGTCCCTTCCCCTTCTTTTTTCCTGTGCCCACCAAGCTTCAAAGAAGAAGCAGTGTCCTGTCTTTGTCAGTGGCACCCCAGGCTCTACAAGTGGGCTCTGTCCTTCCTGACAGCACCACAAGTGGGATAGGTTCTTTTTCAACACCACTATCCCCTCCCTCACCCATTCCACCCACACATAAACCACTCTCATTCCCTCCAACATATGTGCTCTCTCCTGTCTTAGGGCATTTGGGGATACTGTACTGTCCCCTGTCTCGAATATGTTTCCAGCTTTTTGCCAAGCTGATTGATGCCAACTCACCCTGTAGAACTGAGCTTCCTAAGAGAAGCCTTACCCCCCACTTCTGGCTCAGCCCAGCGACCCTGTTATGCACTCCTGTAGCACACTGTAGTTCAACTTCAAAGCATTTTCAGACTTGTAGTTAGTTGATTAGTTATTTGTCATTCACATATTCATTTGACAAATTCCAGTGAATGTCTACTATGTGGCGGGTTCTTTTGTAGACATAGTGCAATCAGCAGTGAGTCTAACAAAGTCCCTGACCTCGTGAAGTTTACACTCAGTGGTGTAATGCCGACAATGAAAATAATATTTTCGGGCTGGCAGAGTGGCTCAGTTGGTTAAGAATTGGCTTAAGAGCACAAGCTCTGAGCAACAGGGTTGCCTGTTCGATTTCCACATGGGCCAGTGACAGCTACGCCTGAGCTGAGCTGTCGCTGAACTGCCAACAGGTGGCAGGATGGCTCAGCTGGTGTAACTACAAGATTGCCTGTTCAATGGTGGGCTATTCCCACCCGCAACTAAATATTGACACAGCACCTTGAGCTTGGAGGACACGAGCTGCCGATGGGAAGCCAGATGGTGACTGGTGCCCTCCACAATGAAGACTGAAGAACAACTTGACTGGTCCCCTTCCCCAATTTTCGAACACTGTTCCCTTCCCCCAATGCCCCAATAAAATCTTTTTTTTTTTAAAGAAAAGAATATTTTCAATGAAAGATGTTAACATGACCCGTGGTGACAGATGTCATAAACCATCAGCACAAAGAGACAGTGAGTAGTTGAGGAGTAACCATTTAAGTGGAGTGGTCAGAGAAGGCCTCTCTGATGAAGTGTAACCTGAGAGTAGAGCTTTAAATGAAGGTATGTCTCTGGAGGAAGAGCATCATTGTTGGGTGTTGCCTCACAGCTGCCCAACTGTCTGCCCCCACCCCTCACCTCCCATCTCCCCATTCCAATCCCCTGACCTCATGCGGTCATAAGGAAGTGTTTCAGAATGCTGAGACCCGATGCAATGATATTGGTCATCCTTCCTTATCGGATTGTTTCGGAGAACAGTGACTCCATTTTCCGGGGAGGTATGTATGTGTAAAGGCACAGTATGTGCTGGAAGCACAATGGGGACATTCAGTGACCACAGCTTTCAGGCACGTAAACCCTCAGACAATGGAGAAGGCAAAGTTAACTTCCTTTTTTTTTAAGATTTTTATTGGGGAATTGAGGGAAGGGGAACAGACAAGTTGCTGTCATTTTGTTCTTCAGTCTAGTTGTGGAGGACATTGCTTCATTGGCCAAGTTGGCACCATCATTGCGCTCTTCCTGGGTGAGGCAGATCGGTCGCAGGCGACTGGATGGCCGCATGTGACAGCTCTTGGCAGTTCAGGCCAGCTGCCATCTGCTCATGGCAGATTACGGGAGCACATTGCAGTCCACTGCAATTTCACTGCAGCCTAACCATCGCCAGCGACTCATGGCAGCCCAACTCCAGGTTGAGCTGTTGTTCACCATCTTAGCTGCAGAGGGCACAGCATCGCTGGCCCATGTGGCATCCGAACTGGGGCCCTGCTGCTCAGAGCTGGCATCCCAAGCCAACTCTTAACTAACGCGCCACTCGGCCGGCCCTAATCATTTTTATAACCATGAATGAATCATGTTACTTGTTCCAATACTGTTTTATCCCACCTTCGTAGGGTACTTCATAACAAACCAGCAGTGCACCATAAGGCTCTCAAGTTTGAAGGAATTGATACCAATTTCCTTCCATTGTGGGATCAAGGAACGTACAGTTTAGGGTTCATGTACTCATAAATTGCACTGGAGTTATTCTCTCCAAACCTTGGCCCATGACCGTTATGAGGCTATAATAAAAATACCTTAGCGGTGCAATCTCAGCCTGATCTTTAAAACCTTCCCACCATTCATGAATATACACTATAGGATTATATTTATGTCCTTATTTGTACCCAAATGCAACCCATGGCATACTCCTTGATTTACTACATTTCTATTTTCACTTCACTTCGAAAATATCATTGGTCTACACTGTGCTTGATGTTAACAATGATATTTTCCAAGCAAGGTTAAACTAAGGCAAATAGAAACTGTCAATAACTCCATGGTGGAAAGACCCAAAACATCAGAGTCCATATTAGGAAGGTGCTTTTCCGAGGGCCCAATGGTTTCAGTTCCAGGGGACTTCTGCTTTTCCTTGGCACAGGAGATGAGCTGGCTGTTGCTGGGTCAGATGTCTCTCCAGCTGCTCATCCAACATGGAGTTCTGCAGCTTCCTCAGCACACAGAACATGGAGGCCTGCCGTTTTCTCAGCTTGCAGCCTCACTGCTCTCAAATGACTCCCAACACTCTCGCACCCAAAGTGTTCACTTCTGACACTTGTAGTCAGCAAATGTGTGGAGATTTCCCCCCCACACACCAAGCAATTCTCTGGGACACTAGCTGGGTGTCCTACATGTTAATGCAATTCTGACACTATCAGCCTGGAGACAGCATCATATTTCACAGGTTAAGGGCCCAGTTTCATAGGCTGCACCTCCTGCCTTCAACACAGATGCCAATCAAACCTCCACGTCATTAACCTGTTTGTGACCGACCAACCAGCTATAGATTGGAGGTTCAACAACCCCCTCTTTGTGTTTAATTAATTTGCTAGATCAGTTCACAGATCTTCAGCTTACTAAAGGATGTGATAACACAGATGGAGAAGTCGGATGAAGAGATACACAGGGTGAGGTCTGGGAGGGTCCCGAGCAGCGGAGCTTCTGTCCTCATGGAATTGGAGTGCATCACCCTCTGGGTGTGGATGTGTTCACTTTCCTGGAAGTCTTTGTACCCCCAATTTTGGGGATTCTTTTGGTAGCTTCCTCACGTAGGCATGATCAGTATGTAACTCCATTTTCAGCTCCTCTTCCTTCTGGAGTGTGGGGTTGGGGTTGAAAATCCCATGCTTCTGGGTCAGCCGAGTGGCTCGTTGGTTAAGAATTGCCTTGGGAGCGCGAGCTCTGAGCAGCAGGGCCATCGGTTCATATCCCACATGGGCCAGTGATGTTGTGCCCTCTACAGCTAAGATGGTGAACAACAGCTCGACCTCGAGCTGGGCTCCTGTGAGCCACAGGTGACTGTGTATGCTGCAGTGGAGCTGCAGTGGGCTGCTGTGAGCTACCATGGGGGGCCGGCAGACAGCTGTGAGCCGCAGTGAATGGCCGTCCAATGGCCAGCGACCAACTGCCTCATCCGGGATGAGTGCAATGATCACAATACCAACACGGGCCAGTGAAGTGACGTCCTCCACAACTATACTGAAGAACAAAAGGATAGCAACTTGTCTTTTCCCCTTTCCTGATTCCCCAATGCTGTTCCCCAATTCCCCAGTAAAATCTTCAAAAAAAAAAAAAAAAGAAAATTCCATGCTTCTAATCATAGTGTGGTCTTTCTGGTGACCAGTCCCCATCCAGGAGCTCACCCCGAGTTGCCTGAAGAGAACAAAACATGCTTCTCGTGCTCTAATCACTTAGGAAATCGTAACGGTTTAGGAGCTCTGCCAGGAATCAGGGGCAGAGACTAATATATTGACTTTGTTATCTCATAGTTCTATAGATGTCAATTAAGTCAACTTAATTGATTTATTAATTTCACTGTCGTAGTCTTGTACGTACTCATTTGATTTATAATTGTTTATGCATTGTTGAGAGGGGGGCATGGGAATCTGAACATAAGTGTGGATTGCATTTTTTCTCATTGCATCCTGCTCAGTTTTCTCAGGGGTTTGGAAGTTGTGTTGCTCGGTGCATGGTTCATGGTTGTCATGTCCTTTTGATGTGTTTATCTCTTCATGATTGTGAAATAAATTTTATTATTCCTGGTCATAGTATTTGTTCTCTATTCTACTTTGATCTTGATATAAGTACTGTATTTTGAATAGTGCACATATGATTTACTTTGTTTTTTTAAGCTTTTATTTTCCTTCCTTTTTTTTCAAATTTTTTTGTTGTTTGGAATTTTTTCTCTGGTTCTACCTTTAAAAATTTAACATATCATTGAATGACATGTTTTTCTGAGAGTGTTTATTGTTCAGTAATGATAACTTTCACCCATGAGGAGGACCTAGAATGGTTTACGTCCACCACATCCACCAATTGTGTTATTGAGTTTACAGTTTTCACTTACCCTTTTTTATAACACATTTTTTTTATTCCCACCCACCCCTCAAATTTGGCAACCATCAGCTTGTTCTCCATATGTTTGGGTCTGTTCATGTTTTGTTTTTTCTTGCTAGCCGTGTTGACCCGTCTTTATAAAAGAAAAACCCTTTTCTGTCTGATCTTAGTGTAGACCTAGTACTCAGAGCACTATATGTACAACATTATTTCCTGTAAAGTCTCCCTTTACCTAAGTCCACATTTAAAAAAAATTTTTATAGTAGTAAATATTATGTGTTTTTTGTGTGTTTAAAACTATATTTTCTGTATTCATAACATAGAATTTAATTCACCAGGTCAAATTAATTCTTGTGTTTTTAAAATTTTGAAGTCTTCAATAATTTTGACGTCTTTAATTATCTAAAAATTTCCCTCTGTTTTATAATAATTTTACAGGGAGACATATATCAAATGTTTGCATTGATTGAGAAAATTCTCTTTTACTTCTTGTGAATGTGATCATTTTCCTTCCTTGTAAATTTTACAAGCAGCAAAACTCCCCATAAACAAGATGAATTATTAACTTGCACCTATAATGGGCTTTGCCTAAACAATTCTGAGTTTGATGGACTCCACCGGCCATGTATTTATTTGCTTGTGAACCTGGGTGTCCAAGTTGAAATCTTTCATGCCAACATGGATGGTTGGCAAAATATTCCATAATACCATATAATCTACATAATCTAACTTCAAAAGATCCCAAAATCGATTCCCAACATCATTTTTTAAAACCATGTTCAAGAAATAAATGCATGAAATGATTTGATGAAAATAGTGGATCAAACTTTTAATTAGATCAGGGTAAACTATAGAGATTAAAACTGAGGATGGATATTATAAGTATGATCAAGTTAAATCTGTCAAAATGGTTCCAGTTAGCACAACTGGAAAGAATCCTTGCTAGTATCAAAAACGACATTTACAATAAAGATGGGAAAGTTTTGATCCATTCTTCATTAATAACCAAATATCAAGTTATATGTATTAGAGAAAAGCTTTACAAATATAAAATTAGAAGGTCTTTATGCAGGAAGAATCTTCGCTAATCATCAGAAATTCATACCGGGGAGATCTTAAAATATAATGAATCGGGCTACATATTAAACCAAGAGCCAAGTATTACTAAACATCACTAAATATGCATCTTAGAGAAATCTTAAAAATATGTGGGTGCGAAAGATCTTACCTGAAGTAAAGGTAATGAACAATACTCTGTAACCAATGAGAGCGAGTTGGAGGAGAGCCCCGCCCCGCCCAAGCTGTGGCCCCTCCCCTTCTCCTGTGTCCCTCCCTCCCTCCCGCGGGCCCCGCCCACTCAGGGCAAATGTTTCAGCCCCGCCCTGAGCCTTAGCTCTCCTCACAGGCCCCGCATGCGGCCCACGTTTTCTGGCAGCGTCTGGGCGGAGTTTCTCGCAGACCCGGAAGCAGCCACGGCAGAGAGAAGGCCTGTTTGGCGACCATGACTTTCGGTGTTTGTGGTTTAAACCTGAGTGTCTCAGACGCCTGGGGGTCAGTACCTACGTTGAAGTCCCCGCACCCACGCAACCTACAGCGGTGAGTCCGGCTTCCTGCGATCCCAGGCCGCTCCGCGTGGGTTTCCGGGTAAACTGAGGCCGTTCCCCTGTGGTCTCTGCCTTCGGGCCACTAGACCCCGCCTGCCGCGTTTTTTCCTGCTTAAAACCTCCAGGGCAGCGCTCCGCCGCGCGGTGCAGCCGTTGGCGCCCCTCCCCCAGCCTCGCCCCGGGAGCCCGGCGTCCTCCCTGCCTGGAGCTCTGCAGACCCTCCCCGCCGCCTGGAGACACCCCTCGTCCCGGTTTAATAAGAGGCCCGAAAGCCAGGAAGAGCACACTTTTCAGGGGGGTGGGATTTAGGAGTGAACACCGCGGGGTGTCACCAGGTCACCCCCTCACGCGGGGAGGGGCTTTGTGGAAGCGGCGACTGTGAAGCGCAGGCCAGGAAATCGGCAGAACGGGGGTGTGAGGGGGTCCCGAGAAGGAGACAGAATGAGAGGAATAGACAGGTGAGAGGACAGGAAGATCAGTGCGGGGTCCGTAAAGAGGCGGGAAAACAGAGCATGTGGGAGGGACTTGTAAAGCGACGGTAAGCCTGAACGAGTAACTCGGGGAAGCAGCCAGAGGAGAAAGAAAATGCAGAAATATAGAGGGAAGGGAGTGTTCGAGACAGATGAAGGGGAGCTAAAAGGGTGAGGGGCCCCTGGTTAGCAGAACTGGGGGGCAACAAAGGACAGGGAATTTCAGACGGAGAGAGGGGTTAGGATAAGAGCTGGGGGAGCCGAGTGCAGGAACAGAAAGGAGAGGGGGGTGACAGCAGAGGGAGAAGCCGCACTGAGCTAAGCTGGGGGTGTCAGTGAGTCGGGGCACAGGGGTGTAAGAGGAAAGACAGTGTCACCGGGGAAGAGGAGGTGCACAGGGACGGGGAGAAAGAGGCAGAAATATGTGGAGATGGGGAACAATCAGACAGATCAGGGAGAAAGAGCAACTGAAGGTGAACCCTTTCAAGAGTTTCACAGAAAAGGTGCAGGGAAGGGAACGGAGGGAAGGGGAGAAATCGGAGAAGGGTACAGGACATTAGTGGAGAGAACTGTGGAGAGGGACACGCAGGAGTACATGGTAGCAGAGGAAGAAGGGGTGCCCCCACCTGGATGTTCTGTGGGATGTGGGTGATCAAGGCATGATATATTGATTGTGGTTTTATAATTGCTTTAATTTACCATGTACTGGGCTTTCAGTGACACAGATGACAGTGAGAATTACAAAACTCCAGTTTCTAGTGCTTGTGTGCTTAATAATTAATTTCATCACCCAATAGCTTCCATGTGCAACCCTCATGCAGCCAGAGGACAGAGACCTGTCTGGGTTCCTTCTTTTTTCCTGGGATGGCATGAGGGATGTGACCTGGGACAAGAAGTGAGTGAGTCTGTCACCACAGGATGCTTTCTCAAGAAATATTAAAACCATTGTGTCTCTTTTTCTTATACATGGAGTTTACTTCTTCCTTTCTGCCTCTCTTATATTTGATTCATTGTTTTTATTTTATTTATTTATTTTTAATAGGGGGAGAGGAACAGTATTGGGAAAGGGGACCAGCCAACGTGTTCTTTAGTCTTAGTTGTTGAGGGCGCCAGTTGCCACCTGGTTCCTGAAGGCAATGTGTGCCCTCTAAGGTCAAGGTGCTGTGTTCAGTCTTAGTTGTGGGCGGGCATAGCCCACCATGGAACAGGCAGTCTTGTTAGGAGCTCCTGCTCTCACCAGCTGAACCATCCTGCCACCTGTTGGCAGCTCAGTTGCAGCTTCACTTGGGCACAGCTCACTGGCCCGTGTGGGAATCAAATCAGTGACCCTGTTGCCCAGAGCTGGCAGTCTTAACCAAACTTAACTCACTGAGCCACTGGGCTAACCCTGATTCATTGTTTTTTGTAAAAGGAAATTAAGATAAATCTTAGTCTGCTGAGTTTCTGCTTTTTTTGTAACTAGTCATTAACTTCTGAAATAAGCTTTGGTGACATCTTATTACCAGCTCTTATTCTTTTCTAAATATCAGGTAGTCTCAATTTTTTAAAAATTTTGACTCTAGAAATAATTACAGTAAATAACATCTTGAATTGCTTTCCTTTCTAATAACATTGTGTCTAGTTTACATGAGAAGCCCTGCATTCTTTCTACTCTTTATCATGTTGAAACATCCATTGGTACTTATTAATAATATTAGGCCACTGCAGTGTGCATTTGGTGAGGATGTCCGCTTGAGAACCTAGTGTGGTGAGTTATTTTGATATTCAGCAGCTTTTGTATTCAGTTTACATGATTTGTGAAATTAGTGAGCTGGGAGCTACCCAGTAGCTGTCCCCTCAAGTCCCACTTGTTCATTCTCTGAAAATGTGGAAGGACGGACCGGACAGACCTGAAACTCAGTTCCCACGGAGCCAGTCTATTCACTGTGAAGTAATTGGATCAGTGTATTTCCATAGCTAACTATTGTTTACAAGTTTTCAGCACCAAAATGTATGTTTATTATTTTATGGTTTTTAACTAACTCTCTGTGATTTCCTGTAAAACAGGAAGGAAATACACCCAGGGAGACATCCCTTGTAGAAGTTCCCATGCCAAACCCCCCCACTCCCCAGAGCACTCAGGAGTGCAGAGTCTGAGATGGAGTCTGAGACCAGTAGCCCAGTGTGACAGGAAACAGGTCTGGGGAGCAGGTCATCACCCCCAGGAGACTTAAAGATGCCATTTCCTGGGCCCCCTGCAGACCTGCAGAACCATAACTCCTTACAGTGGGCCCTGATCCCCCAGAGACCTGCATGCTCATTGAAGCTAAATGGTTCCCATCAGGGTTTCTCCTAGGTCACTTGGGAATTTCAAAGAGTGATGTCACTTGTGCCCTCCCCCTGGGAGTTGGATAAGTGGTCTGGGTGGAGCATCACTGTTGTTTAAGTGAGGTGTTCAGGTGACTTACAGGTAGGCCAGGGGTTAGCTGGGGGCTCCTAGACACAGTTGTGACTGTTGAGAGAAACCTTTGCTCATGGGGAGGTAATAGGATGCTCTGTTGCATTTGTCGGGGGCAGGAGAGCATCCCACGTTCTCATTGCTGTAGGAATTTGGGGACGTCTGTGGAAGGGGAGAGCATGTGAATCAGGAAAGAGAAAACTGACAGTTCTGTCTTTACTTAGGAGCTTCTTCTCCCTGACTGCCCTGTGACAAAGGACAGGAAAGGGCGACCTTCTCAGCATTTCAAAGTCCTTCTGGCTGTCAGTTTGGAGGAAGTAGATTAGGGGCCTGAGCTGAAGCCCTCGTGGGCACATTCTCAAGATGCAGATGTGATTCCTCCCCAGAACTTCACCTGAGGAAACAACCCAGAGCAGGAGGAGGACGAGGACGAAATGGCTGCTTCTCAGGTAAGTGTTCCGTCCTGGGTCACAGGCTGTGTCTACTTTTCCTCCTAAAATCTGTGGGTTTAGAACCTGCCACCTTTAATTCTCTATTTCTGACATGTCTGCTTAGCGAGTTTCTTTTCACCTACTTACTTTTCCTTTTCTTCTCATGAAAGTCAGGGTCAGCTCTGTAGAACACTCTGCCTTTCTCCCAGAGCCCTCTGCGCATTCTGTCCATCCAGCTCCCTCAGGACGTGAGGAATCTCACCATGATTACTGACCCTAAACTAATGACAAAATCCACCTGGAAAGGGGGTTGTGT
Organism: Hipposideros larvatus; assembly: GCA_031876335.1. NCBI lineage: Eukaryota > Metazoa > Chordata > Mammalia > Chiroptera > Hipposideridae > Hipposideros > Hipposideros larvatus. The sequence goes on from JAVKSA010000061.1 coordinate 1,133,613, forward strand.
CCAGGGTCCCTATTGGGCAGGGTCAGATAGATGCCTGGTATCCTGAAGAAGGGAGGTGTAGGTGTGTGTCCTGTGACTGCAGCGTCATGGCTGTAGAACGGGGTTAAGAATGTGCACCAGGACCCAGGATGGCCTCAGTGCTCAGAATGGCTTGGAATGTTAGAAAAAAATAAAAGAATTATTGGAACTGTCTTGCTCACTAGATTGGTGATATTGACTTGCTATGTAAATGCACTATTAAATTACAAACACAGGAGCTATATGTGCATTCAAATTTGTATAAAACTAATATTTTTATAATCAGATTCAGATTGTGATTTTCTTAGTTAGTCATTTTGCCAGTAACATGACAGCAGTGACAGTGTGTCCTTCCGTGTGCCTCGTCCAGCTGATTCCCATTTGTTCCACCTGACTTTCATCTGGTTGAGGTCCTGTCTTCACTATAAAGTTAACATTGTTTTCTTTATCATTAATAACAGTCTGCAGGGATTTGTAGAAAGATGTGCAAAACCTATCACATTTCATCTGGAAACTCCCTTTTCTTCTTAGTTTCTCTGCTTTGATAAATGAAGTCCCTCAGCTTTCTTTACTAGAGGTAATTGGCTTTTGGAGTGGAGGCTTTAATGAGTAAGACCTTGTCCATTAAATTTTCATTATATTCCATATTCGTGTCACAGACATTCTCTATGTCATCACTTTTTGTGTTTATAAGAAAGTTTACAGCAATCATGTTATTAAAGTTTTTAAGTGTGGTAGATTTGTAATGTGTTTTTTTTTAAATTGGGGAATTGGGGGATGGGAAGAGTGCTGGGGGATTTGGGAAGGGGAACAGACAAGTTGCTGTCCTTTTGTTCTTCAGTCTAGTTGTGGAGGACGTTGCTTCACTGGCCCAAGTTGGCACCATCATTGTGCTCTTCCCAGGCGAGGCAGATCAGTCGCCGACTTCTGGACGGCTGCTTACAGTGGCTGCTGGCCGATCACGCTGGCTTCTGGCCACACACGGTAGCCCATGGCAATCCACTGCAGCAGGGAGTGCAGCCTACGCTGTCTCCGGCGATTCATGGCAGCCCAGCTCCAGGTTGAGCTGTTGTTCAACATCTTAGCTGTGGAGGGCAGTGTCACTGGCCCTCATATGTGGGATCCAAACCGGGGCCCTCTGGCATCCCAAACCAGCTCTTAACAGAGGCGCCACTTGGCTGGCCCGAACATTAAAATTTTGAGTGTCTCCTCCCAATTCCTGCATGTAACAATAGTTTAATGTATCTGTTTACCTCTTTGAATTCTTAAATGAATTAATGCCATAGGGGAGCTTAGAATACTGCCCACCATCTAGGAAGTTCTCCATTATTCCCTGATTTCTTCATGACTGTTGTGTTATAATTCTGTCTTGTTCAGTCAAAACTGCCTGGGCCTTCTTTGTTTTCCATTTGATTAGATTTTGTCAGATTAGTGGTTTTAGATTCAGAAGTGCTGATTCTCTGTGCTTGAATGAAATCTATTGGTAAGAAGTGGGTTGTAGAATTATTAGGTTCCCATATTTCAGAAACTTTTTACGTCCTCTGATTCAGTTTACTTCAGGCAAAAAATAATCACGAGGTTCATCAGCATGGCTCTCAATCATGTTGAACTTTAATCTCAAATGTTGATTTTATAGATAACTGATTCTCTGATGTTTAATAACCTCCTTGTACTTCTGTTAGCAGTGAGGGGTTTTTGTTTCCCTCTGGATGATGATTACAGCCCATATATTTGTATTAGAGTAGTAAAATTTATTAATAACAAATTTCTTTCATGTGTTTTAAATGGTTATTTATTGAAATATTGCTTAAAGCTATTTATGAATCATTCTAATGCATTGGCTGGGAAATTTTGCTTTTCTACAACATGTGTTCCGATGATTGAGAATGCTTGCTCTTTATGGGGCCACACTGACGGTGGCAACCGAGTTCTACAGAAGGATCCTCAATAGTATATATGTCTAGTGTTTAGTATTCTGGGGATACATTGCCACTTATTCTCATTTTGCAATTCCATAATAATGTGTTTTCTTTTTTATGGTAGTTTCTCCAAATGTAGTTACTTGCATTTTTAGTTGTTACTTGTATATATGAATGTGAATGACAGTTTTCAGCTAAGTACACTTAAGACAATGTGGTGTTTGAGTCACATATGAAGGAGGCGTATGTCTATTTGCATTAAAATTATGTGCATGTTAGTATCATTTTAGTTAAACTTTGTGCATGAATCATCTTGTTTATGCCTTTTGTTAGTTAATGGGGTGAGTGCTTTTCTTGTCCTTTGCAGTTAAGTAGTTGTGGTAATAGTCTTAATATAACATCTGTTTAGTGAAGATTTCATATTCTCTTTGTGAGAGAACCACTTTTTGAATTCAAAATAATTTCTGAAATGTTTTATAACTGTATGTTTTTTACATATTATTTTTCATTTTCAATTTTGGTAAAAACGTGACTAAAATTCAACCCTCTCTAACTGTCCAATCCAGCTGTGTTAAGGATATTCACATTGTTGGGCAACTGACCTCTGGAAATCTCCATCTTGCAAAACTCACTGAGTATCCATTAAACAACCACTTCCTCATTTCCCTTCAACACAAGCCCATGGCTACCACCCTTTTTTTTGTTCTATGAGGAGGATTGCATTAGGCGTCTCACAGAACTGGACTCATATAGTATCTGTTTTGTGACTCTTCAGCTTTACCTAAAAGTCCTCAGGGTTTTTCTGTGTTGTATCAGGTGAGAGGATTTGTTTCTACTTCAAGGCTGAATAATATTCCGTTGTATGTATATGCTACATTTTCTTCCCCTGTTCACCTATTGATGGCCATTTGGGCTGCTGCTACCCATTACAGGTTTTGTGGATAATGCTGCAGTGTGCATGGGTGTGCACATGGCTCTTGCAGAGCCCCCTTTCAAGTTTCTTGGAAAGGTACCTAGAAGTGCGAAGGCTGCATCATAGCACAATTCAATATTTTAGTTTTTGAGAGACCTTCATATTTTTCATACTGTGTGCACAAATTGGGATTTCACCCAAGAGTTCATAACAGTCTAATTTCTCCACATTTTTGCCAACACTTGATATTTTGTGTTTCTTTGATACTGCTCATCCTAATTAATATGAGGTCGTACTGTGTTTTTTTTAACTGTGGTTGGAGACATTTATGTTCTCGTAAGAGCATGTCAAACTTCTAGAAAGACATGTGGACCTGCGATCAGATATTTAGGAGAAGCAGGAACCTGAGGATAATTTTTATATTACAAAGACTTTTAGGTCACAGCAAAATGGACTAGAAGTTACTGAGGATTCCCACATGCCTCTCCCACGTGCACAGCCTTGCCCGTGTCCGCATCACTTTTACCCCCAGAGGTACATTTGTTACATAGATGAAGCTACATTGACATATAATTGTCACCCAGAGTTCATAGTTCTCCTTGGGGTTCACTGAGGGGCTGTGCATTCTGTGGATGTGGACACATTTATGATAACGTGTCATACACAGTAGGGTCACAGCCCTGAATATTCTCTGCTCCTCTTGTCCATCTCTCCCTCCCCTCAACCCCGGCCAGCAGTGATCTTTTTACTGTCTCCATCATTTTGCCTTTTCTGGAATGTCATAGCTGGAATCATACAGTATGTGCCTTTTTCAGATTGGCTTCTTTCACTTAATAGGCATCTAGGTTTCCTCAACATCTTCTCATGATTTGATAGCTTCTTTCTCTATAGCACTGAATAATATTTCATTGTCTGTGTGCACCACAGTTTACTCATCTATTCACCTCTTGACATGTTGGTTGCTTCCTAGTTTTGGAAATTATGAATAAAGCTGCTGTGAACATGGCGTGTGTGGATTATTGGGTGAATACATGTTTTCAAGTCTTTGGGTAACTACTGAGTTACACAATTGCTTGATTGTATGGTGGGAGGATGTGTAAGAGCCACCAAACTGTGAATGCAGCATTTTGCGTTCCCACGGGCAGTGAGTGCGAGCTCCCGCTGCTCCTCGTCCTCACCAGCACTTGATGTCCGTGTTCTGACTTCTGGCCCCTCCTAATAGGTGTGTGGTATATTTTAAGTTGCTGTGTGTTTCATTCTCATTGTTTTCATGTGCATTGCCTTGCTGACATGACGTGAAGCATCTTTTTTCATATTATTTTGTCTTCTATCTCTTGTCCAGTGTGGTGTCTGTTTAGGGCTTTGGCCCATTTTTTAATGAGGTTGTTGGCAGTTTTTTCATCAATCAGTTTGAAGACTTCTATGTGTGTTTTGAATAGTAGACCTTTAGAGGTATTTCTTTTTTTCTTTTTCTTTTTAAAGATTTTATTGGGGAATTGGGGGAACGGGAACAGAAAAGTTGCTGTCCTTTTGTTCCTCAGTGTAGCTGTGGAGGACGTCACTTCACTGACCCACGTTGGTATTATCATTGCGCTCTTTCTAGGTGAGGCGTCGCTTGCCAGCCATTGGACGGCCACTCACGGCAGCCCAGCTCCATGTTGAGCTGTTGTTTACCATCTTAGCTGTAGAGGGCACAGCGTCACTGGCCCATGTGGGATGTGAACCGGGGGCCCAGCTTCTCAGGGCTCATGCTCCGAAGCCAACTCTTCACCAACGAGCCACTCAGGCAGCCCTGCAGGTATTTCTTTTGCAATATTCTTTCCCAGTCTGTAGCTTCTCGTATTGTACTCTTGGAGATGACTTCTGTGTTGTTTTTGCTCATTAATTGATTTGAAATATGGGTGTTCAAAAGTTAATGCTACAATTTGAAAAAAGAAACTTGGCTAACTGTGTTTTGGAGAAACTGTGAAGTGTATGATGTTACGTTTATATTTAATAACATTTAAATTCTAATTCCAGTTGTGTGTTCATTCCTGGAATAAACTCAGAATGAATCCCCTGTTGATGAAGATGAGATTGCGTTAAATGTGCTGACAAGACTCTAATGAAATCTTGGAATTCATTTCTCATTGTGCAGCACCATGGTGTTTTTTTTTCATTATCCTAGTAATACATGCTTGTTGGAAAAAGTGAAACATTAGAAAGAGTTATCAAAAATTTTTTTGTCATCCAAAATGGAATCAACTTTTATTTTATGCACTTATTTATTTCTATTTTTACAGTATAGGTGGCATACAATAGTATATTCTTTTCATTTTTACAACATGGTGATTCCTCATTTACATATCTTACAAAGTGATCACCATATGACTCAAGTAACATCTGTCACCTTATAAGGCATCACAGTATCGTTGAGTATATTTCCTAGGCTACATTCCATCCCGTGCCTTACTGTTTTCATAACTAGACATTTATACCTCTGATTCCCCTTCACGTTTTTTGCTTTTCCTCATGGCCCTGTCTTCTCTCGCAACCATCAGTTCATTCTCTGCACTTGTGTATCTTTTTCTGATTTGTTTTTTCGTTTTTATTTTTACCTTCTTCGTATCAGTGAAATTGTATGGCATTAGTCCTTTTCTGTGTTATCTCACTTAGCATAATACCCTCTAGATCCATGCTCGATGTTGCCACTGGCAGGATTTCTGTTTTAACTCTGGCTGAGAAATATTCCATTGTGTATATTTATCACGTATTTATCCATTGATATTTGATGGGCATATATATCTTGTTTTTTTGTAAATAACGTTGCAGTGGATGTAAGAATACAGTTATGTTTTTGAATTAGTGTTTTTATATTCTCTGGATCAGGGGTCAGCAAACTTTTCAGAAGGAAGAGCCAATCTTGTCCTTCACAACAATTTAAAAATTATTTGAGAGCCATAAAACAATTGAAATCACCATTATGTGAATAATATCCTTTAAATATTTTATAGGGCCTCCTGAGTGGTACGTTGGTTAGGAGTTGGCTTAGAATGCCAGATCTGAGCAGCACGACCCTGGTTTTGATCCCACTTGAGAGCCAGTGACGCTGTGCCCTCTAGAGTTAAGATGGTGAACAACAGCTTGACCTGGAAGTGGGCTTCCGTGAGTTGCCAGCCTCAGAGTAGGCTGCAGTGGGGCTGGCCGGCAGCTGGCGAGAGCTGCTGTCAGCCTCAGTGAGCCACCGTGGGGGGCCATCCAATGGCTGGTGAGCGCCTGCCTCGCCCGGGAAGAGCGTAATGATAATGCTACATGGACCAGTGAGGCAACGTCCTCCACAACTAGAGTGAAGAAAAATTTTATAAATGGAACTATGATAATTCTCATTTTCAATTTTCCTTCCGAGCCACATGTATGTACCCATAGAGTAGGATGTGGCTCATGAGCCACTGTTTGCCAACCCCTGCTCTGGATAATGCCCAGAAGTGGAATTGCTGGGTCATATAAGAGTTGCATTTATAATTTTTTGAGGAAGTTCCATATTGTTTTTCGCTACACCACGTTTTACATAAATATTATTGTTATGTCTTCGTGTTGAATTTACTTCATTATCATTATATAATGTCCTTCTTTGTGTTCTGACATGTTTTGAGACTTACTGTGTATTTGTCTGATATCATTATGGGCAACGGTGTCCTTTATTGGTGACCGTTTCTATGGAATACATTTTCCACTGTTTGACTTCTGTCCCATGAGTGTTCCCTCATCTCAAGTGAGTATCTTGTACAAAGAAAGTAGTTGGATTTTTTTTTTTAATCTCTTCAGCCAACTCATGTCTTTAGATTCAGGGAGTTTCATCTGTTTTCATTTAAAGTAATCACTGACTCGGAGGGAATACTAGAACCATTTTTGAATTGTTTTCTGCGCTTTGTGTAGCTTTTTTGTTCCAACTTCCCACCTCTGAACTGTGTTCTATTGTTTTTTTTTATTTCTATTGGTACTTGCATGCTTTGATTTCTTTCTCAATTTCTTTCAGTGAGTCTGTTATAGGTAGTTTATCGTGGTTACCATAAGAGTAACTTAAAGTATATATTTTTTTAACTGGGGGAGGGGAACAGTGTTGCGGAATTGGGGAGGGGATCAAGCCATGTTTTTTTTTTTTTTTTTTTTTAAAGATTTTTATTGGGGAATTGGGGGATGGGAACAGTGCTGGGGAATTGGGGGAAGGGGAACAGACAAGTTGCTGTCGTTTTGTTCTTCAGTCTAGTTGTGGAGGACGTTGCTTCACTGGCCCAAGTTGGCACCATCATTGCGCTCTTCCAGGGTGAGGCAGATCAGTCGCCGGCTTCTGGACGGCCGCTCACTGCGGCTGCTGGCCGCTCACGCTGGCTGCTGGCTACAGACGGTAGCCCATGGCAACCCACTGCCACAGGGGCTGCAGCCCACGCCGTCGCCGGCGACCCACGGCAGCCCAGCTCCAGGTTGAGCTGTTGTTCAGCATCTTAGCTGCAGAGGGCAGTGTCACTGGCCCTCATATGTGGGATCCGAACCGGGGCCCTCTGGTGTCCCAAGCCAGTTCTTAACCATCGTGCCACTCGGCCGGCCCAAGCCATGTTGTTGTTCTTCAATCTTTGTTGTGGCGGGCACCAGTCACCATCTGGCTGCCCGCTGGCATCTAGTGGCCTCTAAGCTCAAGTTGTCGAGTTCAGTCTTAGTTGCAGGTGCGCGTACCCACTATCCCATGTGGGAGTCAAACCCGGCAGTCTTGCTGTTAAGAGCACTCTCTCTATCCGCTGAGCCATCCGGGTGGCAGCCCAGCTCAATGTGTGGAGTTCATTCTTAGTTGTGGGCAGACGTAGCCCAACATCAAACAGGCAGTCTTATTGTTAGGAGCATATGCTCTCACCAGCTGAGCCATTCTGCCACCTGTTGGGAGCTCAGTGGCCACTCAGCGTCACTAGCCCATATGGGAATCGAACCGGCAACCCTGTTGCTCAGAGTTCGCACTCTTGAGCAGGCTCCTAACTGACTGAGCTACTCGGTCGTCCCAAAACATTTTTAAAGGTATGACAGTGTATTTTGAGTTCTTGCTTAGGTAATTAATAGCTCTAGTAGTTTTGGGCTTATTTCTGAAGATTTAGTTTTTCCTCTGATTTGACCATGTTTTTCTGTCCTAGTCTATGTCTTGTGATGTTTTGTTGAGGCTTTGGAGAAGAAACAGCCACCATCCCAGGCTGTGTCGTCCTGCTTTGTACTAGAGAACACACATAGCAGGCATCTGACCTTGAAGTTCTTATGCCTATCAAACCGGTTCTATGAATGTGTACTCTGTGTTTTTTGTACGTAATTTTCCAGTTTGAAGTGTTATTTGTTTCCTCTTTAGGGGCAGTGTTATATTTCTATCCGTGATGATTGTCTTCAGTACTGCGCTCTTTGTGGCATTTGAACAATTACCATTTTCCTTAGTGGCCACCACAATGCATTCACATTGCACTGCCATTTCCTTAGCACTTGGTGTCATGCAGAAAATAAACGAGACCTTCAGGCAGCTGCAAAAAGCGAGTCCATTGGACACGAAGTTTACTCATCTTTGTTTCTCCGTAGAAGGTTTCAATTGGAGTTTTCTCACAACATTCCCATGTGTGCCAGGGAGGGTGCACAGTAATGTTGGCAAATGTAAGCAACTTTTCTTCCCTCTTTGATGTGACTCTTTCATGTGCTTTGCTTTCCTCAACATTTGTTCTGAGTACTCAGCAAACTAATTGGGTGAGTAATTGTTACTAAGTTTATGTCTCCATGGAGGATGGCAGTTTTGGTGTTTCCTCTTAGGCCATCTTGTTCAGTCCTGTAATCAGTATTAAATTTGTAAGTTAGAATTGAAAGTGTATTCACTTGTGGCTAGTAAGAATGATACTTTATTTGGTGTCTTTCAGCTATGTCTTCTGAAGTCACCTTGGATTTCTTGCCAAACCCAGGAGTTGAAGATTCATTCCACAAAATGCTATTGGTAAATATGGAAGGTGCAGCCTTGACAATCTGCACTTAATGAAAGAGTGGAAATATGAGGTAGCGTGAAGGGCTGAAGGATATTATCGTGTGCATAACAAAACTGGGACAGTTACTCAGGTAAAATCAACATTGCTAAAGAGATCAAATATATACGAAATGTAAAACCCTGCATGTTAAGGCAGTTTCATTAGCAGAACACTTATTTCTGAATGTAAAGATGGCAAACAATTTATTAAAGATATTCTTTGAAAGGAAATGTGGAATATATGGGGAGTTATGTAAGTCATGGTGTAATAATCATTTGAATCATTTAAAATGTAGGAGTAGATTAAACTCGAGTATTTAAAAATCAGAGATTTAAAAATGAAGATAGAAATCCTAAATGTGATCAATTTTACAATCGCTTAATCAGGGTTTCATTATTCTTTTTCCAAGAAACAATCTCTCTTTGTTCCAAATTCTGTAATTTTCATAAATGTGGGAGGGTATTTATGGAAGCATTATGGTTCCGTAGGTATCATGGTTGGTTAATGGGGAATAACTTTACCTGTTTAATGAAATTAGAGTCCTCACTGAAGGCCTTTCTGTCTTTGTTGATTGCCAGAGTACGTGTAATGATGAGAGAAGTTACCAATTCAGTGAATCCTGGAAAAACTTTGAACAAGGGTTAGATCCTAATAAGCATCAGAGATTTCAGTTTGTAGAGAACCAGTGTACACATGGGAAAGCCTCCCATGAAAGCTCAAATCTTACACATCACAATAGTTATATTGTAGAGAAGTCAAACAAACGTAGTGAATATGACAAGCCTTTGAACCATTCTGTATATCTTATTGAACATCACAATATTCAATCTGGGGAGGAACTTTACAAATGTGTTCCGTGTGGGAGAGTCTTTAGTTGATTATCCAGTCTCAACGGACATAGGAAAATCCATCCTGGAGAGAAGACTTATACAAATATAGAGAATGTGACAAAACCTTTCTTCGGCATTCAAAGTTACTGGACATGAGAGAATTCATACTGGAGGGAAGCCTTACAAATGTAGAGAATGTGGTAAAGCCTTTACTCTGAACTCAAATTATAATGTACATATGAGAATTCATACTGGTGAGAAGCCTTACAAATGAAGAGAATGTGGTAAAGCCTTTACCACCAACACAAGTCTTGCTGTACACATGAGAATTCATACTGGAGAGAAACCTTACAAATGTAGACAATGTGGTAAAGCCTTTATTAAGCGCTCACATGTTACTACACATGAGGTAATCCATAGTGGAGAGAAGCCTTACACATGTCGAGAATGTGGTAAAGCCTTTCACTTGCACTCTATACTTACACAACATGAGAGAATTCATACCAGAGAGAAGCCTTACGAATGTAAATAACGTGGTAAATAAAGCCTTAGCGTTCATTTCTTATTAGGCATGAGAGAATGCATACTGGAGAGAAGTCTTACAAATATGAAAAATGTAGCAAAGCCGTTAGTCACCATTTAGAGCAGCGGTTCTCAACCTGTGGGTCACGACCCCTTTGGGGGTCGAACGACCCTTTCACAGGGGTCGCCAAAGACCATTGGAAAACAAAAAGATATTTACATTATGATTCATAACAGTAGCAAAATTACAGTTATAGAGTAGCAACGAAAATAATTTTATACTTGGGGGTCACTACAACATGAGGAACTGTATTAAGGGGTTGCAGCATTAGTAAAGTTGAGAACCGCTGATTTAGAGTTTACTGAACACATGAAACGATAATAGAGAGAAACCTTAAAACAAGGATCCAAGGAACCCTGTAGCTGGACCTACAGCCTCACTCAATATCAGAGAATGCTTACTGCCTAGAAATCAACATTCAAAACCAATAATGAATACCCTGTGATCAAAATACAACCTTCAGAAAGTCCACATAATACATGCTCCAAAGTGACTTTAAAGATGTAAAATAATGTGAGGAAATGTTTAATCGATAATGAAATCTGAAATACTAGAGAATTGACGTTACAAAGTCATCAGTAAAGAACAGTTTGCAGATATTTTAAATCAGAATACATATAGTGAATAAGCAAATGTTAAAAAGACTTGTGAAAATGCTTGAAAGTGTCATGGGGATTGATATTGGAAAGGCACAGTTATTTACAATGAGTATATATTGATAGTACTTGAGGTTTGTTGAAAAGGAAATATTAATGTGATCCCACTGTGAAGTCACTTGATGCTGTTTTTTTACTCCTAGTGTGTGTGAATCATGGGTTGTTTGTTGCTGTCTCAAGCACTCTTGTATGTTGAGTGGGATTCACTCAGAAATACTTTTCCCTGGAAGATTGAGGGCATTGTAATACACAATGTATGATTAAAATCTAAATGGAGATGCTGTTTTGTTGACTTAGAATATTGATATAAGTCACCGTGAAGTAGGTGTTCAGGGCATCTTTGTGTTCATTAATGTGAGAAAGAAACATTCTGAATTGTAATTAGTTTTTCCAATTTCTCTTTAAGGAAAATAAGGTGGTGGTTTTTGAAACCCTGATGTGTCTTTGTAGTAGCCATAAATAGGAGTCATAAATATTACCAGATGAGGTTGAAATAAAGCAGTTTCAGAGATATCTAGAAAGGACACACAACTTATCCGTAAGTGCATAAATTATTTACATCGTTGTTTCGTAAACAATGAGCCTCAGTCTTCAAACCCATGGAAAACAGAGCTGTAAGGTCATTATATCATAAAAACCAGAATGCTTCTTAAATGCTTGTTATCTATATTTTGTGTGTGGATCCTACAAGTGGTTTGCCATGCTTTATTTAGATTGTGTGAACTTATATTTACATAAATAATAAAGCAAATGATTTTTAATGTATTAATACTTGTGTTTAATGAATGACTTGTTATCTTGCCAACAACATTGACCTCTCCCACCTTAGTCATCGTTGGAATGAACAATGCACTATTTGGTGATGCAGTGGAATGACAGCACTAGAAATCCTTTCCCCGAGTTTTTAATTTGCAAATGGAAAGAGAACCTTGCTGCCTAGAATGCTAAAGAAAGACTATTTAAACTAAAATAAAGGTTAGCAGACATGGGAGCTACATGTGGCTTTGAAAAGTGCATGAAGCAGCCATTTCCTTGTGGTTAGATTCATATCATAATTCACTTTCCCCCCATGATAACAGGATAGATGATGAGTTCATCCATGTTCACCAGGCAGCCGAGACCAATTTGTCCCATCACAGCTGGTGTTATCTTCATCCAGTTGATTCAGGTCTTGTGTGCCCCATTCCTCTATGATATTAACAGTTTTCCTATTTTCACTAATAAGCATTTGGGGGTGTTTACTGAGTGTTGTGTATAAAGAACATTTACTCTACAAACTCCTTTTGAGTTTGTCTTTGCTTGATTTTGCTTTAGAACATGAAGGCTCTGATCTTTGTTTATTAGAGATACTGGTTTTACAACTGGAGGTTCTAAGTCACTCTGGCTTCAGTCCTGTAAGATTCCCTTTTATTCGAAAGGCATGTCTGACATATTCGTACTCTTCTTCATGTGCTTGTCCTATTTGCAGAAGAAAAAAAAATGAGAGTAATATAGTAAATAGATGTTTGTGTGTCTGCAAAATGTAACATATAATTGAGAACAGTGATAACTAAACGTTTTTCAGTAACGTCTGCACTCACAAATAGCTTTTACATGAGTTTACATCTTTGGTTATGTTGTTCCCCATATTATTTTCAAACCCCTCAGAAACCTTCATTCACAAATCGATGCATAAGTTTCTGCAATTGAAAATATTTCTCGGCTGGCCAAGTGGCGTGTTGGTTGAGTTGGCTTGGGACGCCAGCTCTGAGCAGCAGGGCCCCGGTTTGAATCCCACATATGAGAGCTAGTGACGCTGCTCCCTCTACATCTAAGATGGTGAACAGCTTGACATGGACCTGCGCTGACATGAGTCGCCGGCGACAGAGTAGGCTGCAGTGGGGCTGGCCGGCAGCGGGTGTGAGCTCTTGTGAACTACTGTTGCCGCCGTGAGCCGTCGTCCATTGGCTGGCAAGTGACTGCCTCACCCGGGAAGAGTACAATGATAATAGCCACATGGATCAGTGAAACGACGTCCTGCACAACTAGACTGAAGAAGAAAAGGACAGCAACTTGTCTGTTCTCTTTCCTGATTCCCCAATGCTGTTCCCATCCCCCAATTTCCCAATAAAATTTTTTTTTTTAAATTGATTTTTTTTCATTTCAGTGACATTGAAAAATTTCCACTGTGTTCCTTTTGCCCTTTACATAGTTACTTTTTAGAGAGATGGATGTGTGCCTAAAATATAAAAGTTGTTTGATTAATTCCATTTTGGACCTTCGTGTTTCCATTGCTCTTCTCAATTACAAAATCTGCTATGATAATTTGTTGATGATTTTCTCTGAATATTAACCTTGTATGTGTCTCTGTTGTAGATAAATTCTAGGTCAGAGAAGCTAGGTTAAACCCCAGGTCCTAGTATTTACTCGATGATGAGACAAGCAGAATTAACAGGAGTGAGCTTGTGAGCTGGCAGGAATGGGCTTAAAAAGGAACCAGTTGGCTCTAAATCCTCTGGCTAGCACTGCAGCTGCATGCTAACAAGCACTCTACATCCTCCATGGAAAAATATAACTTCGGGTAAACAGAAACCCGCCACAGCTGTCTCCATCAGACTCTGCCCTTGCAAACTCGTTTTGCCAGTTTTTCTGTTACCCCTCTGTCTAGGCAGGCATCCCAATCAGACTCCGGCCTGACAAAACTCCCTTTGCCAGTATTTCTCTTCCAAAAAACTCTCTCTACCTGACTTTCTACAAACCATTTTTTGCTCTTGTACTTCGTAGAGTCTTGTGAATTCCTTCACATTCTGTGAACAACCAGGAATTAATTCTACGCCAATACACTGGATATTGGAAAATATAAAAGAAAAATATTTCTCTCACAGAATATTTTTTGTAGTTTATGCATTAATATTAGAAAAAGAATGCTGTCTAACTTCATTAAAAATACTGTTTGTGAAGGAATCATCTGCCATTATTGCTATTACGGAAGAACGTTTCATTTCTGTGAAGCTCTTTCCTTTCCAACTCATTTATCGGGTCTTGCCATGTGTTTTACCGCTTTGATATCAAAAAAGTGGTGCTGGGACCAAAGTCATTAGCATGAGTGGCCAGCATGTTAGAAATGCAGAAACTTAGGCCCCATTTCAAAACTACTAGATCGGGACCTGCATTGAAATAAGATCTTGTGTTCGTTGCTGTGCTCGTTCTAATTTGAGAAATATGCTTGAAATTCACCACAAGTTGCCTGTATGGGATCCACACACTCAAAAATATGTGTGCCTGTCTTGATGCTTTAATTACATATTTTATCTTCCCCAAAGTATATTATGTAAAGGGGGTTTTTACATCAATGTCTTTAGCTTTCGTAGAGAAAATATTAGAGAATTTTACCGTGTGGAAAATAATTTTATATTTCAGGCACTGACCAGATCAGAACCACTTCTCTTAACTCTGTTTTCATCTTTGGTCAAGTTATGAACTGTGTTCATAGCGGCTTGGTAAATGTGTTGTTTACTGCAGGGACTGTGATATTGAGGGATGTAGCCTTAGAATTCTCTCAGGAGGAGTAGGAATGCTTGGGCCTCTTAGTAGGATTTATACATGGACATGATGTTGGAGAACTCCAGGAACCTGGTCTCCCTGCATGTTTTGTATTGTCTCAATCAGGTCTTTGGTTGCTCAAGGGATTCAATTTAGAAGTTAAGTTTTGCTAGTAGCTATATAGATTTCTTTGTTTTAGAAACCACTAGAGCTTATACAGTTTCCTTGGTATCAAATATAGGCCGACGTATGGAAACCTAGCCTAATAATTTCCCCTAACTGGCAGAATATTCTAATGATTCTAGCCCACTGTTACCTCCTGGTAAAGAGGCTCAGATCCTAGAGAAGGCCAGGAATTTGTTTAAATATCTTTAACAGCTAAAATAAAAAAATAAAGGAACAGTCAGAGTGGAAGATGAGACCAGGGCCAGGCCAGGTTTTTGGCCACAATTATAATCACCCAGGGCTAAAGCCACCTCAGGGCACCCTACAAGCCCCAGAAGAGGAAACACCGGGTAAAGGAGCCAGCTTTGGATATAAAAGGCCTGACCGCTGGAAGAAGGAGTATCCTAATCTTACTAAACAGACGTGTCCTCTGTAAAAACTAAAGGGCCCAGGAGGAGGGATTGTCCCCTGCACTGAAGGGAGCAGGGATCAAGTCCTTCCCCACAAGGGGCTGTAAGTAACTACAGGCCTAAAGCTCCCAGCGGCTCCCAAGCTATTCTCATCATAGGGGTAAAACTATGGGTAACCCTGATGTGGCAGGTAACCCTGTTAATTTTCTAGTTAATATAAAAGCCATTCTGTCTCAACCTCTCAGTCTGGGCCTTTTTCTTTTTACAAAGACAGAGAGCCCTGGATTTAAACTTATTTTACTCAGCCTGTTCCTTACCATTAGTCTGTATCTTAAAAAATTATATAAAATACTATTAAAAGCCTAGAAAAAGGCCTCTAACAGACCAGTTAGTTCCTATATAGAAAAAACCCTGTACAATTTTTTGTACCAACAACTGTTAGGCTCCAGAGGCAGTAACTAGGTCCACTTCCCTTAAATTAATCTTTTCATTTAAGTCTCCACAGGACTTTCCCCCAAAGAAAGACTATCATTCATGTTCCTGGGAGCCAGTTAAAAACCTTGGACTCCTGTTCAAGCTGAACTGCTAAAGCTACTCGTTGCTTTCCTCAGTTTGACATGGTTGGAGGTCCTTCTCAAGGTTTGGAGATTGAGCCTTCCAGGATCTGCCAACAATTAAGGGCTTTGGAGATACGGGCAGTGCCCCAGCAATGAAGCGAGTCCCAGCCGGGGAGGCCGGCATAGTTTTCCAGGCAGATCTCAGGAGCCCTTCTTATCTAAGATCAGATAGGATAAGAGTTCCATAAATCCCCCAATAGGTAGGGACAGCTCTACGCCCCTACCCAGCAGGAAGCAGATATAAAAGAGACCTGTTGTCCCTCAGCTTCCCACAGAGATTTTATGGGGATCGCGTCTCTAAGGGAAAACAAGACAGACTGTTAAAAGCATACTAGACAGCAAGACAGGCCGCCCAAAAAGACCAGTGGGGCGCTCAAAACTTACAGACTAAAATCCATAACCAATCTTTACTCAAGTCCCTACAGGCCTTCCATACCACACAAAAGAATATCTATGGAGTCATCTGGGAAGCCTTGCCTGTTCCCCCGTTGGACCCTGTTTGTCCCTTCCAACCCGGAGACTCGGGACTCCCTCCTTTAACGGGCCGTACACCGTTATCCTTACTATCCCAACGGCTGAAAGGTTTACTCGACTAAGGACGGCCCAGGAACCATAAAGGGTCCAGGACACCTCAGGACACCTCGCCGGACTCCTTAAAGCTATGAATGTCACGTTCTCCGCCCCATACCCTTCTAGAGAACCCCTTTCCCTAAGACCCTAGCTATAAGCCCCAAGCCAAATAGTTCCAATTTTGAGCCCAACAGTTTCCGTTCCCGTTTTTAACAGATTTCTACCCCTACCCCATTCCTGTTCTCGTCTCTACCCAGCAACAAGACAAGGTAGTCTCTATGTTACCTTAGGAGACACCTGCTACTTCTATACTAACCAATCAGAAGTCATCCAGAACACTAGCCTTAGTTAGGGACAATCTTAAAAATAAATATATCACCCAAAAATAGCCAACATAACTGGTATCAGTCACTTTTCAACTAGTCTCCTTAGCTCACAACCCTCATCTCTGCTCTGGCAGGGCTGCTAATTCTTCTACTACTCGCCTTCCTTATAGGTCCCTATATCCTTAATACTCTCACTACTTTTGTTCATCGCCAGGTCAGTCAGATAAAGCTCCTGGTCCGCTGCCATGAATACACCCCTGTCCAGGAATTCGAATCAACCATTTGATTCCGCTTATAAGCCCAGTGGGGAATGTGAGAACCCCGGCCCAGACCCTAGGCAAGACAGGCTTATTTTAAAAATACCCCAGCCCTGAAGAATAAGAAGAAGCCACACTTCAGCTACTTCAGCTACGCTTAGCAGAGTATCCTGTTCAGACACCAGAATGTGGTAATAACAAACTGAAACTTAATATCATAAGAAATAATTATAGTAAAAGCTTAGATTTACAAGAAATTGGTTGAAATTTTACAGAAGTATTTTTTTTTTTGCAACTGGTTAGAAACGTCTCACAAAAACTAACAGTTCTTCTTGCTTCTGTACATTTGCTTTACTTCTGCTTTGCCCATAACCCTGGAAATGAAGCCCTATAAAACTTTCACCTGCCAAGACCTCGGGGCCGTTCTCCTCTTGCAGAGTGAGGCAGACGCCAGGCTTGACTAATAAAGCCTTTGGAATGAAAACTCTGTCTCTTAGGTCATTTTTAAGAAGCGAGGACCTAACAATATTAACCCCTTCATACCAATTTATTGAAAAAATTTTTGCATATGGAACAGATTTAATTAATTGGTTCTTGGGGTACTATGTAAAAGCAGATTTTATGTAAAAATTCATTTATTTCTAAAAAATCAAGGACATATATTGTGTTGAAATGACTTCAGGTAATTAGAATTGCAAAACAAAAATAAATAAATAAAAATGAAACTAAAACAAATTCAAGGTATAACAAAAATCAAATTACTAATAGTTATGAAGAGTATGCTATTTTTCAATGCAATTAGGTAAATGCAGTGGCACTTGACATTGTTTGCACTGCCAGGTAGTCTCTTTTCTGATTTTATGTTTATAACAAACATGGCACCTTTTTTTTTTTTTTAAGATTTTTATTGGGGGAGAGGAACAGTGTTTGGGAGTCAGGGAAGGGGAACAGACAAGTTGCTGTCCTTTGGTTCTTCAGTCTAGTTGTGGACGACGTTGCTTCATTGGCCCAAGTTGGCACCATCATTGCGCTCTTCCCGGGCGAGGCAGATCAGTCTCCGGCTTCTGGATGGTCGCTCACTGCGGCTGCTGGCCGCTCACGCTGGCTGCTGTCTACATACCCATGCGCATGGTACCCACTGCCACAGGGGCTGCAGCCCACGCCGTCGCCAGCAACTCATGGCAGCCCAGCTCCAGGTTGAGCTGTTGTTCAGCATCTTAGCTGTAGAGGGCAGTGTCACTGGCTCTCATATGTGGGATCCAAACCGGGGCCCTCTGGCGTCCCAAGCCAGCTCTTAACCAACATGCCACTCGGCCGGCCCAGACATGGCACCTTTTTATAGGGTGTTGCTTGGACTCAGTTGATGGAATATTCTCAGAAAAGTGTGCCCAATTTTTTGCCTGCAAACAAAAAGGAGTATTGCTATTTAAAGAACGTCCACGACAATTATAATTTGGCTATGACACTTGCTCCAATAATTCTTTAGCAATAGCTAGACGAAAGCAAACAATGCCTGTTTTGGTTGTGCAGATGATTTTAGAATGTAAAACGTGCAATATAAAAGACAATGTCTTCACCTTTTTCACCCTGCCCCCAACCCCATTCCCATCTATCACTCTGATAGGTCTAGTACCTGTCTGGCACCATACATAGCTATTACAATATTGTTGACTATATTCCTTATGCTTTACCCTACATCTCCAAGACTACTGTAATCACAACCAATTTATTCTTTTTAATCCCTCCCTTTTTCACCCATCCTTATATCCCCTCCTATCTTAAACAATTCCCTTTAAGAGTCCTAGTAATACTGATTTGGTGGTGATGAACTCCTTCACCTTTTACTTGTCTGGAAAGCTCTTTATCCACCCTTTAGTTCTAAATGACAGCCTTGCTGTGTAGAGCAATCTTGGTTGTATTATTTTGCTTTTCATCACTTAGGATATTTTCTGCCACTCCCTTCTTGCCTGCGAAGTTTCTGTTGACAAATCAGCTGACAGTCTTACGGGGGCTTTTTCATAGGAAACTAAGTGCTTTTCTCTTGCTGCTTTTAAGATTCTCACTTTGTATTTAACCTTTGGCATTTTAATTATGATATGTCTCAGTGTTGGCCTCTATGGGTTTATCTTGTTTGAGACTCTCTGTGCTTCCTGGACTTGTATGTTCATTACTTTCACCAGGCTGGGGAAGTTTTCTGTCATTATTTCTTCAAATATTTTTCAATTCCTTGCTCTCTCTCTTCTTCTGGTACCCCTGTAATGCGAGTGTTGGTATGCTTGATAATGTCGCGGAGGCCCCTTAAACTCTCCTCAATTTTCTGAATTCTATTTTGTTATTGCTGTTCTGGTTGGGTGTGGTTTTTTTTTGTATTTTATCTCCTACATCGCTGGCTGGATCCTCTGCTTCATCTAATCTACCAAAGGTTCCCTGTAATATATTCTTCATTTCCATTATTGTATCCTTTAATTCTGACTGGTTCTTTTTCATGGTTTCCATCTCAATTTTTATGCTTTCTGTCTCTCTGTTGAAGATCTCACTGAGATCATTGCACAGTCTTATAAGCAGTGTTCGATTCTCTGAATCTGATAGATTGCTTTATCTCTGTTTCTGGAGCTTTGTTCTGTTCTTTCATTTGGGACATGTTTCTTTGTCTCCCCATTTTGGCTGCCTCCCTGTGTTTGTTTCTATGTATTAGTAAGGCTGCTGTCTTCCAGGCTTCATAGAGTTTCCTTATGTAGTAAGTATGCTGTGGAATTCAGTGGCTTACTCTTTCTAGTCACCTGAGCCACATGCTCTAGGTGTGTCCCTTGTGTGGGTTGTGTGTGCCCTCCGCTTGTAGTTGAGCCTTAGATTAATAATTGCACATCAATGTGAGGGAATGATCCTTGGGCTAACTGGTTGTGAGGACAGGCCTTGAGTACAGTGGAACAGTTGTTGAGCAGGGTCTGCCTCAGAAGGACTCGGTGCCTGCCCAATCCCCCATTGGGTGTGTCATACTTGAAGGCAACTGGGTGATGCTCCAGCTCGTTTTGAAGCTGGCCACAGCGGGTGCCAGACCCACGACCACCTAGGAGGGGATCTGCTGTAGGTCTACTTCAGCCACAGCCCGTGACCCACCTGGGGCCACCTAGCTGGAGCCAGAAGGAAACCCGCAAATGTCTACTGCCTGTGCAGTGTTGTAAGCACCTTGAGAGGCCAAGCCATGAACCAAAGCTGGCTGCTGCTAGTGCTGGACTAGCGCTGCTCAGCCAGAGGTACAAGACATGCTCAATCCAGGTGCTGCTTGTCTGGGTTCTGCAAACTTTTCAGAGTCTTTAGGAAAGTTTGCAGCTTGTGCCAAGGCAAGCCGTCTGTATGAAACAGCCACAGAAAGCAGCCTGGGTGTGCCCAAAAGTTGGGTGAGGCTAGGTCTCAAATCGCCAAGGCTGGGCAAACTGATGGCAGAAACTCAGAAATGGCAACCACCTGTGTTCGCATGGCAGGAAGGGGGAGTGCTCAACAAAGAAACAACAGCCTCTGCCAACTCCTTTGTCCAGGAGAAAGCCACCTCTCCAGCCCCCATCTCAAACCAGACAACTCAATTCCCCACCATTTGTGCCTGCTGCCTTTCCAGCCGCTGCCCCAGTGCTGGAGCTTAGAGCCAGTGATACCACTGGTAGGTAAGCTGTACCCTTTAAGAGAAGTGCCTGTGGGTGCAGCCACACTGTTTCACTCAGTCACAATCTGTGCTGGTTTTCACAACCCAAAATTATGGGAACCCCTCTCCCTGGCCCTTGAAACCTGGGCTAGGCTGGGGCTGGTATCGCTCAGTCTTGTAGGGGACTTGGCACCCCCACAGCTGAAATAACCCTCCTGATCTTTAATGGTCCGCGGGTGTGGGACAGTCCATGCCATGTCTCTTAATTTTATACCAGTCTGGAGATGGCTTCCTCTACAAGTCCTTATTGAAAGGCTTCAGTTCACCTTGATTTTATGTGATTCTCTATAAAGGTTGTTTTGTAGATTGGTTGTAATTTTGATGTGGTTGTGAGAGAAGGTAAACACAGCGTTTACCTACTGCACTGTCTGGTTGCCCCTAAATGATTATTTTTTAAGAATATTTTCAAATTATCATTGCAACTTTTTAAACATAATTTTCCAGTTTTAACATTTCTTTTTGCATGTGTGGAATCTCTGATTTTCTACATGAAAGATCTTTTCATCAGCAAAAAAGATAATTATCTTCTTTTCCAGTTTGAATTTTGATCATGTATTTCTTTTTCTTGTCTTATTGCTCTGGCTAAGACTTCTAGTGCTTTCTTGAATAGTAGTGCTGGGAATTTGAATCTTTGCCTTTCTCCTTATCTGAGAACTCAAGCTTTAGACATTCACCTTTGAGTCTCATGGTAGCTGTGTGTTTTTCTAATATGGCTTTTATTATGTTGAGGTAATTTACTGGTATGTAATAGCTTCTTAACAGGTTGTTTATTTTTGTCAAATGCTTTTTCCGCATCACTTGAGATCATGTGTTATTTTCCTGACTTCGTTCTGTTAATGTGGTGGGTTGCATTGATTGACTTTTTTAAAAAAACATTTTATTTTATTGGGGAATTGGGAGAGGGGAACAGCATTGGAGAATTGGGGAAGGGGAACAGACAAGTTTCTGTCCTTGTTTTCTTCAGTCTAGTTGTGGAGGACGTCGCTTCACTGGCTTATGTTGGTATTATCATTTCACTCTTCCAGGGCGAGGCAGATCAGTTGCAGTCACTCGACAGCTGCTCATGGTGGCGCTTGGCAGCTCACAGCAGCAGCCAACCACTCATGCAAGTTGCCAGTCAGTCACGGTAGCTTTACAGCAGCCCACTGCAGCTCCACTGCAGCCTACGCCATCCTGGCAACTCACGGCAGCCCTGCTCCAGGTCAAGCTGTTGTTCACCATCTTAGCTGTAGAGGGCGCAGTGTCACTGGCCCTAATGTGGGATCTGAACTGGGGCCCTGCTGTTCAGAGCTTGCGTCCCAAGCCAGCTGTTAACCAACCCGGCACTCGGCCAGCCCCATTGATTGACTTTTGTATGTTGAAACATTCCTGCCTTACAGTGATAAATTCCCCTTGGTCATTATGTATAATTGCTTTAATGTGCTGTCGAATTTGGTTTACTAGTATTTTGTCTTTGCATCAATGTTGATTGGGGACATTAGTCTGTAGTTTTTTTTTGTTTTCGTTTCTGTTTTCTTGTGCCTTTCTTGGGTTTGCTAGAAGCCTCATGCAGACTCCATAGCATGACTTAGTAACTCTTCATTCTTGCATTTTTTTGGGTAATATATTTAGCAGAATTATTATTTCCTCTGTCAGTGAGAAATTCAAGTTACAATGTCCTCTTCAGTTCTCTGGTCTGCAAAGAAGGGAGAGCGAGTCACGCAACAGCTTCTCCTCCAGTATATTCTCCCAGGAAAAAAGAGGATGAAGAAAAGGGGAACCAGAGGATTTGGAAGTACTGGTCAGGCAGGCATTTTTCTAGCAGAAAAGGTATCAGAAATTCATCCTGTTTGTCAAATTGAAATCCAAGGCAAAAAAAAATTGAAGGTCTTTTAGATATAGGAGCTGATGTTTCTATAATTAGTTCTCAAGAATGGCCAAAAAATTGGAAGTTACAGGAACCAAATATTAGCATAGTGGGAGTCTGTCACGTCCTGCGTGGCAAGGGCAAAAGGGTTTCTCCAGAGGGGCGACGCAGATTGAATAAACAGACAGAGACAGAAGTAATATTTAAGTGCGAGACCAAGGCACTCAGCCTTCAGAGATAGACTGAGCCACCGAATCCGGTGGAAGCTTGGTTTTTATTGAGAACTTTCAAAGAAGTAAAACTGCTGTCAATCAAATTAGCATCTGTTTGAGGTCTGTGCCTCAAAGCCTTTTCTATTAACATATCTATTATGTATGCTATGCCTTCACATATCCGCCACATAGCCCCAGGACACCTTGTTACTGTGTCCTCCCAGAGGAGATTAACTGTTAACATTCCAACAGGTCCCAATACACCTTGAGACACTCCCCAGAGGGAGTCTTATCAGCCTCTGGTCATACCAAGGCTTTTCTCTCATAGCTAATGGGATTAGAGGCTAAATGCAGGGGGACATGTTTATTGAATTCGGCTGTCAGGCAACAAGAGTCGGCTGAGCTTCAGGCTTGCACCAAAGTGTATTCTTCCCTGCCTGGGTCCCGAGGGACAAAAAGGATTTTTACAACCCTATATTGCAGATATTCCAGTTAATATATGGGGAAGAGACTTACACAATGGGAGGCAGAGATGTGGCTACCTCCTCAAAATAAAAAATTAATGAGTTATGTGGGATCTCTGCCAGGAAGAAGTTTAGAAAAAATTAACCAGGGGATTACTCAACCCAATCAGCCTTCTTCTCAGCAAGGACAAGAGGGATTAGGTTATTGGACAGAGATGCAAGAGCATTTTTTGTAAGGGCCACTGTCGTAGAGTTACGGACTCCTGTAGCTCTTAAATGAATAAAGAACATGCCTCTATGGATCAAGCAGTGGCCCCTCTCTCAGGAAAAATTAGAGGCTCTAGCAGAATTAGTACAGATTCAATTAGAATTAGATCACATAGAACCTTCTACAAGTCCCTGGAACTTACCAGGGTTTGTTATTAAAAAAAAGTCAGGGAAATGGCGAATGCTCACTGACCTCTGAGCAATTAATACTCTCCTTGAGCCCATGGGTGCTTTATAGCCTGGACTCCCACAACCGTCCATGATTCCAAAAAATTGGCCTTTAATAGTAATTGATCTACAGGATTGTTTTTATATAATCCCTTTGCATCCTCAAGATTGTCCTCGATTTGCGATTTCTAGTCCCTCAACTAATAATAAAGAACCTATGAGGAGATATCAATGGAAAGTTCTACCTCAGGGAATGCTTAATAGCCCAACCATATGTCAGCTTTTTGTAGACAGAGCTGTTCTCCCTGTAAGAACTGAATTTCCAGATCTATATCATTCATTACACAGATGATATTCTCTGTGCTGCACCTTCCACAGAAAATTTAGCAGCATGTTTTGAGTCACTTAAAAAACAACTTGACTCAGCAGAACTTTGTATCACTCCAGATAAAATTCAAACCACAATGCCAGTACACTATTTAGGGTCTATTGTGGATAGATAGACTATTCGACTTCAGAAAGTTCAAATAAGAAGAGAGAAAAATCTCCACCTTAAATGATCTACAAAACTTGTAGGAGACATTAATTGTCTACGCCCTACTTTGGGCATTTCCACATATGCCCTCAGTAATCTGTTCAGTCTTTTACAAGGACTGCCTCAACTAGATAGTCCTTGTAATTTAACCCCTCAGGCTAATCAGAGATTAGAATTAGTAGAACAAAAGATTCAAGAAGTTCATAGTCAGCATATAGATCCTTCTTAACCTTTACAAATTTTAATTTTTCCTACTCTGCACTCACCTACGGCAGTAATTGTTCAACAAAATGACCTGGTAGAGTGGCTTTTCTTGCCTAACAATTTTGTTAAGTCACTCCCGAGTTATGTGGAGTTAATTTCAAAACTCATATCGTGTGCTCGCACCAGAGCTCTCCACTTAAATGTACAGGAACCCAATAAAATAGTAGTACCTTTTAAGAAACAACGAATTACTCTTTTTAAAATTCACTGTGAATCTTGGCAAATTGCTATTAGTAATTTTTATGGTGCTATTGATAATCACTACCCTAAAAATTAATTATTCCAGTTTCTTCAAAAGACAAATTGGATTCTACCTAAAAAACTCCAACAAGAGCCTATTCCTCAAGGTGTCACAGTTTTCACTGATGGTTCTAGCAATGGTAAATCAGCAGTTGTTAGTAACAAAGGCCAACAACTTATCTGCACTAAGTGCACATCAGCACAAAAGGCTGAACTGGTGGCCGTCTTAACTGCTTTAAAGAATTTTTCTGGTCCTTTAAATATTGTTTCTTGTTCTGCTTATGTTGTCCATACTGTTCAACTCATTGAGATGGCGTCCCTTTCTCATAATCCTAATCTATCTCTACAGATTTTGTTTACTCAACTTTAACAGGTTGTAAGAAACCGCCAACATCCATTTTTTGTTATGCACATTCGTGCGCATACCTCACTATCTGGTCCTATGACCCATGGCAATGCTCTTGCTGATTCCTTGGTAGGAAGCGTTCATGTTGCTGAAGCAACACTGTTTCATTCATTAACTCATATTAATGCTGGCGGTCTCCAAACTCGATTTCCCATTACTTATAAATAAGCTCGATGGATTGTCCAAACTTGTCCTACTTTCCAAATTGTTAATGCCCCACAGGAGTACCCTGTAGGAGTCAATCCTAGGGGTTTAGTCCCCAATACTATCTGACAAATGGATGTATTTCACATCCTGACCTTTGGACATTTATCATTTGTGCACGTCTCTGTTGATACTGCCTCGGGATTTCTTGTAGCAACTGCCCACACAGGAGATACCCTGGCACATTCCTGCCGCCATGTGCATGTCTGTTTTTCAATCATGGGACTCCCTCTAGCGATGAAAACAGACAATAGTCCCGCTTATACTAGCACAAAGTTTGGTAACTTCTGTAAACTGTGGAAAATTAGTCATACTACAGGAATTCCTTATAGTCCACAAGGCCAAGTCATTGTGGAATGTGCTAATGCCACTTTGAAAAAACAACTTCAAAAACAAAAAGGGAGAGTCAGTAAGGACCCCCTGCAAGTACAATTGGCAAAAGCTATGTTTACTCTGAATTTTTTTAATTTCTCTGGTTCAAGTAATGAACCACACCTTAGACGTACTGCCGCAGGAAGGCATTATACTAATTCTAAAAGCCCAAAAACTTTGGAGAATGTTCCAATTTGGTGGAAAGATATTCAAACTAGTCAATGGCATCTAGGAACCTTACGAACATGGAGACGAGGGTTTGCTTGTATTTCTCCAGGCCCAGAAGAACATCCTTTGTGGGTATCTGTTTGGTGTGTTAAACCTTACCATGAACACCAGCCCAACAAAAATCGACCTGACCGGCAGCCAAAAGAAGGAAAACAACCAGCGGAAAAGATAGATGGCTCAGACTGTTCGTGGGATCAGATGTCTAACGCGCCAAACTCCAGCTCCTCCCTGGAGAGCAGACATTCTCTGTGACTGCGGAAGGACTCTTTGCTTTAAATCCCATTAATTGGATAAAGACTTTGGTTGAACGGTTTGCAGGTGCAATGGCAATTCTGTTCATTATTCTCTGTTTTGTTTAGTCCTCAAATGTGGACAAAAAGCCCACCTAAGGTCATTGAATGAAAAATCCACTAAGTCTGTGTTTCTCATGCTGCAAAAAACAGAAAGGGGGAGATGTTGCAATGCAGCTGTCCAGCCATCTGTCCCCCCCGTGCTAACCCTAAACTGACCCTTTTGAGGACACTGCTCGTACACCTTGCGTCTCCCTGTTTGGCCCCAAAAGATGGCTGGTTAGTCAATGACGAGTAAGATTCCTCAAGGAAGGAACAACCTAGGACAGGCACAGTCGCATGGGGGCCATCAGGAGAAATCTCGGGGCTGATGGAGGTGGGCATAGGCCCTCACTGACTCCTAAAGAGACTGGAGGTCTTCTACCTCTGTCGCTACATTCCTTCCCTCAACCTGCTTGGGAAGTGACCTGATGATCTGTCCTCAGCATAATAATCTCATCTTCCTGGGGTCAGTTGTGTGTAGGATGTGTGAAGGCAGAGCATCTGTCTTATCGCTGCTGGTGGACTCTTGGTAAAAGCAGCTTGCAGGCATGGGTAATCTGGCTTGAGCACGTTCTCAGGAATGAGACTCACAGACACTGGAGAGAACAATGCTACTTCTGGGTATGTGGAGAAATAAAAGTGGCATGTTGGCCCGATTTGGCACTCTTAGTCCATGAAGCTGGAGACCCTCGGCCCCTCGTTCATTTAACTATTGGCTGCTGTTTCTTTTCTTTCTTAATCCTTCGCCACCCCCTCTCGTTCTCCCACTGCCCATGTCGTGCGGGACGCAACAATACGTTTGGGAGCTCTAATGTTGTATGCATATATACGTATAATTATCATGTATTCCTGGAGGATGGGCCCCTTTACAATTATATTGTCCTTTGCCTCTTGTCAGTTTTTGTTTTAACTCTGTTTTATCCTTAGAATTTAGCAACTCTGGCTGTCTTGAGGAACATGTTTGCATGGAATATCTTCTTTCCTCCATTTACTATTAGTGAATCTCTATTTAGATGTGTGTGTTTAACAGTTCCAGCTCTTTGACTCTGCCTCAATCTGTTTTTTCCTCCTTCTTCCTCTTCTGTTGGTCTTTGTTTAGGCAGGATCTCTGTTCACCCCCATTGTCCATGATTTCAGAGGAAATGAATTTACTGTTTTCTGCTAATCAAAATGTTTGGTGAAATGTTTCTGCTTCATGACTGGTTTTGCCTCAATTTCATTTTTTTCGTGCTATTTAACTAACTAAGAAATTTTCAAGTACCATTAATGTTATAATGTATAACACTGATAATTTTTTAAATGTTGAATCATTGTTTTATGAGTGGAATACTCAAATAAACTATTTGGGTTTTGTTAAAGCTTATATATCTAACGTAAATTGATAAAATTCTATTTGTATATTTCAATAAGTGTTCCATAGAACTTAGAGTTAAAGTATTCTATATTCTTTCAGTTTGTACAATGTTTTACTAGCCTATGATACCATCTCAAAAAATCATAGTGTAGGGCCAGCTGAGTGGCTCACTTGGTTAAGAGTTTGCTGAAGAGAGCGAACTCTGAGCAGCAGGGTCATTGGTTAGATTCCCACGTGAGCTGCGCCCGAGCTGAGCTCCTGCTAAGCTGCCAACAGGTGGCAGGATGGCTCAACTGGTGAGAGCACATGCTCCTAACAACAAGACTGCCTGTTCGATGGTGGGCTACTCCCGCCCGCAACTGAGACTGAACTTGGCAACTTGAACTGAGCTGCCTCCCGGATGGCTCATTGGATGGAGCGAGCACTCTTAACAACAAGGCTGCTGGTTCAACTTCTGCATGGGATGGTGGCTAAGCCCACCCACAAATAAGATTAAATAAGATTAAAACAACTCCTTGAGCTGAGAGACCACGAGCTGCCAATGGGCAGCCTGATGGGGGACTGGACGTGGAGCTGAGCTTGCTGCGCCCTCCACAACTAAGATTGAAGGACAACAACTTAGCAGTTCCCTTTTCTCAATTCCCCTAAACTGTTCCCCTCCCCCAATTTCTCAATTAAAAAAAATTAAAAATTAATAAAAAAATAATTTAGGTGAGCAACATATAATGGGAAAGCTTTTGTGGTTGTTGGGGAAATTTGAAATTTTATATGTTCACTCTCAAAACATTTTTGCACTTGTAACCATTCACAACAGGGTGGAACCCTGTCCAAAGCTTGGTTTGCATTTAGAGACTGACAACATCACACACTCAAATGTTGAAACTCAAAAGCACAGCACACTCTAAATGAAGGACATGGCCCCAAGTGCACTTACAGCTAAACTGTTTGTTGATAAAATGATTGCCGTGAAATTGCTACTTTTGGACAAAATGGTTCAGTGTACAGAAGTGACAAGTGTAGCTAAGTAGCATGAAGACCCTGGAATAAATCTAAAAAGCTAGGCATGCCTTGCTCAAATTGGAGGTTGGAAGTACTGGAAAGTTGAGCTGTTCGGTATCACAGAGTTTAATTGTTTAAAGTCCTGTTATACTGCTGAGTGTTCTACAATGTTGTCATATAAAAAAACTGAGCTAATAGACTCACACTAATGTTTGGAACTATAGCTGTTGATGAGAATGATGTAGCTGGGGAAAGCTGCTTGTTTCACCAGAGATGCGTCATTTATAATCCTGTATTAGATGTCACTAGGTGATATCAGGAACAAGAAACAGGAGGACTGGATGTCCATTCGCAGGTGAACTGCAGTCAAGAAAGGATCCTTCCTCATTCTCACCTACGTGGACAAGAGCCCTGGCTCCCTTGGGGAGAAATTATTGAGGTGTTATTTCTGTGTTCCACCATAATGTGTTACGTCATGGGGACTCCACTCAGGGCTCTGAATCAGACGAATCTCATGCCAGCTTAACAAGACACTCATTTGTGATGAAGTCATGTGTAGGTAATACTTTTTAACATTGATTTTGGGACAGAAATAAAGACATATTTTTTTTTTGACTCAAGGAGGAACCAATTACTTCTGATGGAATATTGTAGCATTATTTCCAGTTATCATTCTCCTGTGAGATTACACATCACTGCTCCTTGATATTAACCTTGACCACTTGCCCAGGCAACCCTTCCTTCTTTTGGGATGATGTACTTTGTTTGATACCAACATTATGGCAAGTTTCGCTGTGAGTTCTTGCAACCTCCTTGGCCAATTTGATGTGAGTAGAGGGGCATATTCCAATTTTTAAGGGATTCTTTAGGCATGTTTTTTTTGCTTCTAACTCTGTCTTTCTCTGCTCCAGTCCCAGGTGGACTGAAATTTCTCAGAATTTAATTATGGGGTCAAGGAAGAGGTGGACAATAAGAGATATAATATGGGGAAGAAAAAAGGTTTGTGTTGTAAGCCAAAGAGAGTTGAGGGTTATGTGTTACCACAGCTAAACTTCCAGAAAGAAGACTGGTATTCTTTCAATGAGATTTTCGTTTTTCCCTACTCACACTAACATCCCAACGTCAAGTTTACAGTTGGGCGTGCATTATGACCAGCAATTGTAAGACCCTTGAAATCTTGATTTCAAGAATTCTCTTTCTATATTATTACTTCATTCATTTCATTTTATATTTTTTTATTTTTCTTAGAATATCCATTTATTATTATTTTTTTTAGGTGAGCCATCCTGCCACCTGTTGGCAGCTCAGCGGCTGCTCAGCTCGGGCAGGGACTCGAACCGCTGTTGCTCAGAGCTCAAACTCTTGAGCGGGCTCTTAACCAGCTGAGCCACTCGGCTGGCCCTCCATTTATTTTTAATTCATCGAGGAACATATTGCTTTTCATTTTCTATAAACTCTCAGTGGCCTATATGGCATCATTCATTTTCACCTGGTTTATCAAATATTTGTGAATGACCTCACACACCTTGTCCGTATTCACCTGCTGCCTTCACATACGTCAGCATCAGGATCAGATGAGCTGTTTTCAACTCCCTTTCCTTTACAAGCAGGAGTTCACAATGTTGTACAAAGAAACCGAAGGAAACAAACAAAATAAATAAAAGTACTGTTCGCTTATAGGTGTTTGGTTAAATTGCTATCTGTTCTTGAAGGGTGCTTTTTATAATTTCTGTCTTAGTGGCAAATTATAAATGTTGATATGTTTTGTTCTCATTTATTCACATTACATTTTACATGGCCAAGAGCATGGTTTGTGTTAGTACTCGTATAGTACTATGTGTGTTTTTAAAGATTGTGTATAGTTCTCTTGGTCCGTGCGGTGTTCTTCTGAAAGAAGACCTCAGTTTTCCACTACCTGTGTTAGATAAAAATCCAGTTCTTCACTACTCTGTGTTTCCTTCCTCTGTGTCCCCTTTACTCTCACAGTACTAGCACACTCACCCAGAATGCTTCACGTCTGACACTCGTGGTCGGCAAATGTGTGGAGACTCTCCCCCACATCAAGCAATTATCTGGGCCACCAGCTGGGTGTCCTACATGTTAATGCATTTCTGACACTTTCAGCCTGGAAACAACATCATCATATTTCACAGATGAAGGGCTGAATTTCATAGGCTGGCCCTGCTCCTTCAACACAGATGTCAATTGGAGCTCCAGGTCGTTACCTGCGCTTCTGACCGACCAATAGGCTGTAGGTTAGAAGTTTCAACAATCCCTTCTTTGGGTTCAATTAATTTGCTAGATCAGTTCACAGATCTCCAATGTATTAAAAGATGTGATAATACAGATAGATAGATGAAGAGATACATAGATAGGTTCGGGTCTGGGATCGTCCCAAACAGAGGAGCTTCTGTCCCCATGGAATTGGAATACATCACCCTCTGGGTGTGGATGTATTCACTCTCCTGGAAACCTTCGAACCCCAAGTTTTGGGATTTTATGATGGCTTTCTCAGTATGTAACTTCATTTTCTGGAGTGTAGGGGTGGGGCTGTTTTCTCAAGCTACTAATCATGATGTGGCCAGTCCCCATCCAGGAGCTCACCCAGAGTTGCCTCAAGAGAACAAACATGCTGCTAGTGCTCTCATCACTTAGGAAACCATAAGGGTTTAGAAGCTCTGCCAAGAATCAGGGGAAGAGACTAATATATATATATATTGTTATCTCATAGTTCTTTAGATGTCAGTTAGTTCAACTTTACTGATTTATTAATTGCATGGTTAGAGTTTTGTAATTACTTGTTTGCTTTCTAATTGTTCTATGTATTGTGAAAGGGAGCATGAGCATCTCTGAACATAAGTGTGGACTGCCTGTTTTCTGATTGAATCCTGTCAGTTTTTTCAGGGGTTTGGAAGTTCTGTTGCTTGGTGCGTGGTTCATGATTGTAATGTCCTTGTGATGAGTTTATTCCTTCATGACTGTGAAATAAATTTTATTATCCCTGGTCATAGTATTTGTTCTCTATTCTACTTTGATCTTAATATAAGTACTGTATTTTGAATAATGTGCATATGGTTTACTTTCATTTTTTAAGCTTTATTTTGCATCTTTTTTTTCAATATTTTTCTTGTTGTTTGGATTTTTTCCTTTGGTACTCCCTTTAAAAATTTAACACATGTCATTGAATGACATATTTTCCTGGGAGTGTTTATCATTCAGTAATTATAACTTCCACCCATGATGAGGACCTAAAATGGTTTACACCCACCACCTCCACCAAAAATCATGTTATTGCATGTAAAGTTTTAATTTTCCCTTTTCTATAGCACATTATTCATATTTAATTTAACTTAATTTTATTTATTTTATTTTATTATTCCCACTCCATCCCTCAAATTTGGCAACAATCAGCTTGTTGTTTATATGTTTTGGTCTGTTCATATTTCGTTTTTTTAATTTTTGCTAGCCGTGTTGGCCTTTTTTATAAACGGAAAACCCTCTTCTGTCTGACCTGTTAGTGTAAGTCTTCTACTTACAGCAATTATATCTACAGTAATAGTGTTTCATGTAAAGTGTCTCTTCACCTATGTCCAGATTTTAAAAAATGTTTATAGTAGTAAATATTACATGTTTTTTATGTGTTTAAAACTTTATAGTTTCAGTATTTGTGATGTAGACTTTAATTCACCAGGTCAAACTAGTTCCTGTGTTGTTAAAATTTTGAAGTCTTCAATAATTTTGACATCTTTAATAATATAAAAATTTCCATCTGTTTTATAATGATTTTACAGGAAGACATATGTCAAAATTTTGCATTGTTTGAGAAAGTTCTCTTCTTCTTGTGAATATGTTCATTTTCCTTCCTTGCAAATTTTACAAGCACCAAACTCCCCATAAACATAATGAATTCTTGACTTTTACTATAATACTGTGTTTTCCTGAAATTAAGACCTAGCCAGGGAAGAAGCCATGGCATGATTCCTGCAAAATATGGAGGACACACACCCCTCACATGAGTTTTATAACCCGTTTCAGGGAGAAAAGTGCCTTTTCCACAAACTCCTTCAGCTTAAAATATTCAGTATGCCAAGGTGCCATATTTTGGCACCTAAAATCACGCTATGGCGTATTTTCTGACTAGGTCTTATATTCAGTGAAACAGGGTAGGATTTGCCTCAATGATTCTGAGTTTGATGACTAGTCCACCAGCCATGTACTTATTTGCTTGTGAACATGTGAGTCCAAGTTGAAATCTCTTTTCCTCTGTATATCTTGTGATGTTTTGTTGAGGCTTTGGAGAAGAAACAGCCACCATCCCAGGCTGTGTGGACCTGCATTGTACTAGAGAGCACACATAACAGGCAGCTATGCTTGAAATTCTTATGCCTATGAAAACGGCTCTACGGATGTGTATTCTCTGGATTTTTTTCACGAAATTTTCCGGTTTGAAATGTTTTTAATTTCTTTAGAGGCAGTGTTATATTCCTATCTGTGATGATTGTCTTCAATAATCTTTGTGATGTTTGAACAATTACTTACCATTTTCCTTAGTGGCCACTACAATGCATTCACTTTGCACTGCCATTTCCTTAGCACTCGTTGTCATGCAGGAGATAAAGGAGTCCTTCAGGCAGCTGTAAAACACACGAAGTCCATTGGACACGAAGTTCACTCATCTTTTTCCCTCTAGAGAAGAAACTGGCATTTTGGGTTTTCTCACAACATTGCCGTGAGTGCCAGGGAGGATGCACAGTATTGTTGGCAAATATAAGCAACTTTTCTTCCCTTTTTGATGTGACTCTTTCATGTGGTTTGCTATCCTGAGCATGGTTTCTGAGTACTCACAAAGCTAATTGGGTCAGTACTTGTTGCTAAGTTCATGTATCCATGGAGGATGACAGTTTTGGTGTTTCCTTTTATGCCGTCTTGTTCAGTCCTATAATCAGTATTAAATATGTCTCTTAGAAATTAAAGTATATTCATGTGCATGTAGTAAGAGTAACAAATTTTGGGTGTCTTTCAGCTATGTCTTCTGAGGACACCTTGGACTTGTTGACAAACATGGCAGTAGGAGATTCATTCCACAAAATGCTCCTAGTAAGATATGGAAGGTCGGCCTTGACAATCTGCATACTCGTATTCTTCTTCATGTCTGCCTATTTTCAGGAGAAAAAAAAGTGAGAGCAATATAGTTAATAGGCGTTTGAGTGTCTCTAAAATCTAACATGTAATTCAGCACCATGATAACTAAAGAGTTTTTAGTAACGTTTGCACTCACATATATGTTTTATATGAGTTTACACCCCATTGGACATGTTTTTCTCCATAGTATTTTTTACAACACTCAAAAAACTTCATCCACAAACATGCATAAGTTTCTGCAATTGAAAACATTAATATCAGTGACTTTGAAATTTTTCCACTGTGTCACTTTTGCCATGTACACAGTTACTTTTTAGGACTATGGATGTGTGCCTAAAATGTAAAACTTATTTGATCAATTCTGTTTTGGACCTTCTTGTTTCCATTATTCTTCTCAGCTACAAAATCTGCTATGATAATTTGTTGATGGTTTTCTCTGAATATTAGCCTTGTTATGTGCCTTTCTTGTAGATAAATTCTAGATCAGAAAAGCTAGGTTAAACCCCAGGTTCTAGTATTTACTAGATGATGAGAGAAGCAAAGCAAACTGGAGTGTGTTAATGGGCTGGCAGGATGGGACAAGCAGAGTTAACAGGAGCGAAATTGTGAGCTGGCGAGAATGAGCTTAAAAAGTAACCAGTTTGTTCTGAATCCCCTGGGGAGCACTGCAGCTGCAAGCTAACAAGCACCTTACGTTAAACATAGATGGGAACAGGACAGTTTCCAGGAGAAGACAATTGTAATGGCAGCCTCTCTGCATGCTAACAAGCAACCTACATCCTCCATGGAAAAATATAAAACTCCAGCTAAACAGAAGCCTGCCACAGCTGTCTCTGTCGGACTCTGCCCTGGCAAACTCCCTTTGCCAGTATTGCTCTTACCCCTCTGTCTCTGCAGCTGTCCCTATCAGACTCTGCCCTGGCAAAACTCCCTTTGGCAGTATTTCTCTTCCAAACAGAAGTCTCTCTCTACCTGACTTTCCACAAACTTTTTCTTGCTCTTCTATTTCATACACTCTTGTAAATTCCTTCACATTGTGTGGATGACCATGGGTTAATTCTATGCCAATACACTGGATATTGAAAAATATAAAAGAAAAATAATATTGCTCTCATAAACTATTTTTTGTTGTTTTAAGCATTACTATTATAAAAAGTTAGAATACTGTCTCAGGATATCCAATATTCATAAAGGAATAGTCTACCAGTATTGCTATTACAGAAGAACCTTTCATTTCTGTGAAACTCTTTACAAGTCAGTCATCAGGTGCTGCCATGTGTTTTACTGCATTGATATTAAAATGTGTGGCACTGGAACCTGAGACATTAGCATGAGTGGCAGCATGTTAGAAATGCAGCAACTTAGGCCTTACCTGAGGACTTCTGGTTCAGAACCTGCATTGTAATAAAATATCCAGTTCTGCCACGTCCCGTGCGGCAAGGGCAGTGGAGAGTGAGAGGGGCGGCACAAGGTTAAGAAACACAAGTCAATTATAAAGTTAAAACGGGGCCAAGGGGCTGCAGCCTCTGTGGACTGAGCCCCGAATCAGGCCAACATATAGCTTTTATTGAGAAATTTTTCAAAGAAGTGAAACTGGTTCATTCTAAAGTACGTGAGCTACGTGCCTTATGGCTGTTTTCCATTAACCTACCCCATTGTATTCCAACACGTGCTGTGCCTTCACACCCTCAAACACAACCCCCAGGATGGCATCGCTGTACTGCGACCATTTAAATAAGGGAGATGACCGATATCATTACATTAGGTCTCAGCATGCCGAAACACCCTCTTGAGCAGTGGTTCTCAACCTGTGGGTTGCGACCCCTTTGGGGGTCGAACGACCCTTTCACAGGGGTCGCTGGGTACTTGTATGTGGGAGTATCTGCATGTGAGCCTGGAGACGGATAGAGGAGCAGTGTCTCAGTTCCTAAGATCATCGAAAATATGTGTTTTCCAATGGTATTAGGCGACCCCTGTGAAAGGCTGAGAACCGCTGCTCTTGAGGAAACTTTACCAATATGATTCCACCAGGTCTCAGAATTCTGAGACACTTCCTAACGACCTCATTAGGTCGGGTTGGTGTGTATGTGTGGGTGGGCGGTCGAGAAAGTAGCTGTAAGGCAACATTTCCCTCTTTCTCTTTTTGCAGGAGAAACACAGACTTTGCAGTTTATTTATTGCCTGTCAGAGTACTAGTTGTCCACATCTGAGGACTAAATATAACAGAAACAAAATGATTAATAAAAGTGCAAAAGCACCTGCAAAGCTTCCACCAAAACTTTTCACCCAAGTAAGGGGATTCGGAATAGAGAGTCCTTCTGCAGTCACGGAAAGGGTGTCCTCTCCTGGAAGGAAATGGAGATTAGCAGAAGACATCTGATCCGCTTCTTGTTGCAACTGTAGGATATCTACAGTAAGATTGGCATATGTCCTAAGAGATGAGCTCATACCTCCGAACAAGAGGTACGTGTCTGATTGTAAGAAAAAGGAGTTACACAGTAGGTAGAAATATTACAGTCACATTTAAGGGTGATCATGGTATGGAGACTTAACTAACTGGTCTCCAAGAAAAACAACAGTTGTTTCTAAATCAGCCAGCCATACGCTGATTTCCTGATCAATTCTTAGCTCCTGATTCCAATTTTTGCTTGCATTTTCATGCCGTTGTTGTACAAACTGGGTAGTCTGGTGAAGAGCTACTCTGGAGAGAGCAGCAACAGTGGTTATGGCTATTATTCCCATAATGGCTGCTATTAAAAGGCCAATAAATCTTTTAGTTCTATGTAAAATCTTATGAAGGAGTTGGAAAACAATATGAACAGTTGGGGAACATTCCCACACCCTGGAAGCATGGACAGGAAGCCATAATCCCTGTCTCCTTCTCAGTATCATAATCTGGTCGTGGGAGGTTCCCACGATTAGATTATGGTGGGAGGAATTGAGTCAAGTATATAAACAACTTTGAGGGCATTCAACCAATTCTGCTGTCTGATTAATAGTGAATTTTCCTGTCAAGAAAACAAAAGGAGTTTTAAGGCAACTTGTAAATAGAGCATTTGGTTTCTTCAAACTGGAAAGTGAAATTTTTATTGGTATTTTTAGTAAGATTTCCTTTCCATATTATATTTGGCCCAATGCTTAAGCTACTTTCCACAAAGTGCTTTGAAAAGGGCCCCAGATTGGTTTAATCATTCTTAACTGAGGTGGGGCAAGAGCCTTATCTTTCCAGAGGATGGAACTATTAAAAGGAGATTCAATATTCCATGGAAAATTACATTCAGATATCTGTTCTCTCAACTGTTGAGGTTTTGAACATTATAAATGGGAATAGACATGAATGGCAGCCCCAAAGGGACCCCAATCAATAATTATTTCATAATTATTGTTAACTACTACCCTGTCCAGGCTTCCCCAACATTCCTCCCAATGGGTTTGACATTGATTTTTATACCAATGATTTTTTAAGAGACAGGTAGTGATTGGGGGAGGGAAGCCATGAGTACTAACTTGTTGAGTAACAAATCCTTTTGCAGTGATCATAAACAAGTCCTTGTAAGTGTCATTTTCCTTTCCCCTGTGTTTAGCCCAGGCTTGACCAGAAAGAGGTAGACACAAAGGAATAGAACCAATACAAATAGCTGTATATAAACAGCCCAAGGATGTGTGGCCATAAAGAGTAAAATTTCATCCTTCCTCCTCAGGAAATTCTGGACCCCTTGGATCCTCAGGTCCAGGGAACCAAGAACTATCATTGATATAAATCAGACGAGGGTCACCATTACAAGTTACAGGAGTTAATAGTGGGGAATTAGGTATATAAGACCAATATGTAAAATTATCGTCTGAAACACCAAGTGGAAGGCAACTTACAACAGTCAGGACTGCCATCATGGACACTAGCATGTTGGTTTCTGTTTTAGGAATATTTTGTTCCATCAGCCGGTGTTCAGCTACTTGTGCTAGCTTTTTAGGTTGACACCAATTAGGGAGAGAAGCACTCCTTGTTCGCGGGTTATCACACAAAATGCAGAGGATGTTGTTGACCTCAGACGGACTGGTTGAAATGAGAGGTTAGACATCTCAATCATCGGAGGTGTCAGGGGTCGAGTAGCCTTCACGATGGGCCAATTAGGAGGCCAGTCATATCTCGTCACCTTCGGCCATATCGGCTTTCTCTTCTTGGGCATGTCATTCTTGGTAAGGTTTGACACACCGACCAGGTATCCACAAAAGACGTTCTTCTGGACCTGGAGAAATACAAGCAAAGCCTCATCCCCATGGCAATAAAGTCCCTAAATGCCATTGATTACTCTGAATGTCTTTCCGCCAAATGGGCACATTTTCCAATGGTTTTTCTCTATTATTAAAATGTCTTTCAGCTGCAGTCTGCCCAAGGCGTGGTTCAGTACTTGAACCAGATGAATTTTAAAAATTTAAAGTAAACATAGCTTTTGCCAGTTGCACCTGTGGGGTTTCTCTCACGTTTCCCCCTTTTTGTCTTTGTAACTGTATCTTTAAGGTTGAATTACCACTTTCAGCAATGGCTTGACCCTGTGGGTTGTAAGGGATGCCTGTGGTATGAGTAATATGTGGCGCAAAAGATGGAAATTTTTAGATAATTAAAGATGCCAAAAATTATTGAAGACTTCAAAAATTTAAAAAAACACAAGAATTAATTTGACCTGGTGAATTAAATTCTGTTGTGAATACAGAAAATATAGCTTTAAACACACATAAAACATATAATATTTACTACTATAAAATTTTTTTAAAAATCTGGACTTAGGTAAAGGGAGGCTTTACAGGAAATAATATTGTAGATATAGTGCTCTGAGTACCAGGTCTACACTAAGAGATCAGACAGAAAAGGGTTTTTCTTTTATAAAGAGGGGTCAACACAACTAGCAAGAAAAAACAAAACATGAACAGACCCAAACATATGGAGAACAAGCTGATGGTTGCCAAATTTGTGGGGTGGGTGGGAATAATAAAATAAAATAAAATAAAATAAAATAAACCAAAAATGTGTTATAAAAAAAAGGGAAGTGTAAACTGTAAACTCAATAACAGAACTGTTGGTGGATGTGGTGGGTGTAAACCATTCTAGGTTCTCATAATGGGTGGAAGTTATCATTACTGAACGATAAACTCTCAGGAAAATATGCCATTCAATGATATGTTAAATTTTTTAAGGTGGTAACAGAGAAAAAAATCCAAACAACAAAAAAATTAGAAAAAAAAGGAAGGAAAATAAAAGCTTAAAAAAAAACACAAAGTAAATCATATGTGCACTATTTATAATACAGTACTTATATTAAGATCAAAGTAGAATAGAGAACAAATACTATGAGCAGAGATAATAAAATGTATTTCACAATCGTGAAGAGATAAACTCATCACAAGGACATGACAACCATGAACTATGCACCAAGCAACAGAACTTCCAAACCCCTGAGAAAACTGACCAGGATGCAATGAGAAAAAATGCAATCCACACTTATGTTCAGATTCCCATGCCCCCTCTCTCAACAATGCATAGAACAATTATAAAGCAAATGGGTATGTACAAGACTCCAACAGTGAAATTAATAAATCAATAAAGTTGACCTAATTGACA
This sequence comes from Hipposideros larvatus, assembly GCA_031876335.1. NCBI lineage: Eukaryota > Metazoa > Chordata > Mammalia > Chiroptera > Hipposideridae > Hipposideros > Hipposideros larvatus. The sequence goes on from JAVKSA010000061.1 coordinate 1,172,760, forward strand.
TCTATAGAACCATGAGATAACAAAGTCTATATGTTAGTCTCTGCCCCTGATTCCTGGCAGAGCTCCTAAACCCTTACAATTTCCTAAGTGATGAGAGCACTAGGAGCATGTTTAGTTCTATTGAGGCAATTCGAGGTGAGCTCCTGGATGGGGACTGGTCACCAGAAAGACCACACCATGATTAGCAGCATGGAATTTTCTTTTTTTTTTTAAGGTTTTACCAGGGAATTGAGGAACAGCATTGGGGAATCGGGAAAGGGGAACAGACAAGTTGCTGTCCAGCTGGTGGATCACAAGCACAGGTTAATGACCTGGAGCTTTGATTGGCATCTGTGTTGAAGGCAGGAGGCGCAGCCTATGAAACTGGGCCCTTAACCTGTAAAATATGATGCTGTCTTCAGGCCGATAGTGTCAGAATTGCATTAACATGTAGGACACCCAGCTAGTGTCCCAGAGAATTGCTTGCTGTGTGGGGAGGAAATCTCTACACATTTGCTGACTACAAGTGTCAGAAGTGAACACTTTGGGTGAGTGTGCTAGTACTGTGAAAGGAAAGGGGACACAGAGAAAGAAAACCGAGTAGTGAAGAACTGGATTTTTGCTGACACCGGGGGTGGAAAACTGAGGTCTTCTTTCAGAAGAATACCGCACCGACCAAGATAATTATACACACTCTTTAAAAAGGCACATGGCACTATACAAGCACCAAGACAAACCATGCTCTTGGCCATGTAAAATGTAATCTGAACAAATGAGAACAGAACATATCAACATTTATAATTTGCCACTAACACAGAAATTATAAGTATCACCCTTCGAAAATAACAATTTTACCAAACCTATAAGCTAATGTAACGGTCTTTTTATTTATTTTGTATGTTGGCTTTGGATTTCTGTACATTGTTGTGAATTCCTTCCTGTAAAGGGAAGGGAGTTGAAAACAGCTCATGTGGTTCTGAGGCTGACTTAGGTGAAGGCAGCCGTTGAATACAGGCAAGGTGCGAGAGTGTTGGGAGCCATTTGAGAGCAGTGAGGCTGCAAGCTGAGAAAACGGCAGGCCTCCATGTTCTGTGTGCTGAGGAAGCTGCAGAACTCCATGTTGGGTGAGCATCAAAAGGGAAACTGCTGGAGAGGTATCTGACCCAGCAACGGCCAGCTCATATCCTGTGCCATGGAAAAGCAGAAGTCCCCTGGAACTGAAACCATTGGGCCCTCAGAAAAACACCCTCCTAATATGGACTCTATGCTTTGGGACTTTCCACCATGGAGTTATTGACAGTTTCTATTTGCCTTAGTTTAACCTACCTTGGAAAATATCATTGTTAACATCAAGCACAGTGTAGACCAATGATATTTTCGAAGTGAAGTGAAAATAGAAATGTAGTAAATCAAGGCGTATGCCATGGGTTGCATTTGGGTACAAATAAGGACATAAGTATAATCCTGTGGTGTATAGTCATGAATGATTGGCAGGTTTTAAAGATCAGGCTGAGATTGCACTGCTAAGATATTTTTATTATAGCCTCATAAAGGTCATGGGCCAAGGTGTGGAGAGAATAACTCCAGAGCAATTTATGAGTACATGACCCCAAATTGTACGTTCCTTGATCCCACAAAGGAAAGAAATTAGTATCAATTCCTTCAAACTTGAGAGCCTAATGGTGCACTGCTGGTTTGCTATGAAGTACCCTACAAAAGTGGGATAAAACAGTGTTGGAACAAGTAATATGATTCATTCATAGTTACAAAAAATGAATAGGGCTGGCCAAGTGGTGCGTTGGTTAAGAGTTGGCTTGGGACGTCAGCTCTGAGCAGCAGGGCCCTGGTTCGGATCCCATATGGGCGAGTGACACTGCGCCCTCTACAGATAAGATGCTGAACAACAACTCAACCTGGAGCTGGGCTGCCATGAGTCTCTGGCGATGGTTAGGCTGCAGTGAAACTGCAGTGGAGCTGCAATATGCTCCCGTAAGCTACTGTGAGCAGTTGGCAGCTGGCATGAGCTGCCAAGAGCCACCATGAGCGGCTTAGTCCAGTGGCCGGTGACCAATCTGCCTTACCGGGGAGGAGTGCAATAATAATACCAACATGGGCCAGTGAAGTGATGTCTTCCACAACTAGACTGAAGAACAAAAGGACAGCAACTTGTCTGTTCCCCTCCCCCAATTCCCCAATAATAAAATCTTAAAAAAAAAAAAGGAAGTGAACTTTGCCTTCTCCATTGTCTGAGGGTTTACGTGTCTGAAAGCTGTGGTCACTGAAAGTCCCCATTGTGCTTCCAGCACATACTGTGCCTTTACACACACACACCACCCCGAGAGATGGAGTCACTGTTCTCCGAAACAATCCGAAAGGGGAGGATGACCAATATCATTGCATTGGGTCTCAGCTTTCTGAAACACTTCTTTATGACCTCTTTAGGTCAGGGGATTGGCATGGGGAGATGGGAGGTGAGGGGTGGGGGCAGACAGTTGGGCAGCAGTGAGGCAACACCCAAAAATGATGCTCTTCCTCCACAGACATACCTTCATTTAAAGCTCTACTCTCAGGTTACACTTCATCAGAGAGGCCTTCTCTGACCACTCCACTTAAATGGTTACTCCTCAGCTGGTCATTGTCTCTTTGTGCTGATGGTTTATGACATCCGTCACCACCGGCCGTGTTAACAACTTTCATTGAAAATATTATTTTCTTTTTTTTTTAAAGACTTTACTGGGGAATTGGGGGAAGGGAACAGTGTTGGAAAATTGGAGAAGGGGACCAGTCAAGTTGTTCTTCAGTCTTCATTGTGGAGGGTGCCAGTCACCATCTGGCTTCCCATCGGCAGCTCGTGGCCTCTAAGTTCAAGGTGTTGTGTTCAATTTTTAGTTGCAGGTGGGCATAGCCCACCATAAAACAGGCAATCTTGTTACACCAGCTGAGCCAATCTGTCACATGTTGGCAGCTCAGCAACAGCTCAGCTCAGGCACAGCGTCACTGGACCATGTGGGAATCAAACAGGCGGCCCTGTTGCTCAGAGCTCATGCTCTTAAGCCAACTCTTAAACAACTGAGCCACTCGGTCATCCCAAAAATATTATTTTCATTGTCGGCCTTACACCACTGAGTGTAAACTCCATGAGGGCAGGGACTTTGTTAGACTCACTGCTGATTGCACTATGTCTACAATAGTACCTGGCACATAGTAGACATTCACTAAAATTTGTCAAATGAATATGCAAATGACAAATAACTAATCAACTAACTACAAGTCTGAAAATGCTTTGAAGTTGTAGTACAGTGTGCTACAGGAGTGTCTAACAGGGTCGCTGGGCTGAGCCAGAAGTGGGGGTAAGGCTTCTCTGAGGAAGCTCAATTCGACAGGGTGAGTTGGCATCAATCAGCTTGGCAAAAAGCTGGAAAAGTATTCGAGACAGGGGACAGTACAATATCCCCAAATGCCCTAATACAGGAGAGAGCACATATGTTGGAGGGAATGAGAGTGATTTATGTGTGGGTGGAATGGGTGAGGGAGGGGATAGTGGTGTTGAAAAAGAATCAATCCCACTTGTTGTGCTGTCAGGAAGGACAGAGCCCACTTGCAGAGCCTGGGGTGCCACTGACAAAGACAGGACACTGCTTCTTCTTTGAAGCTTGGTGGGCACAGGAAAAAAGAAGGGGAAGGGACCTGGAGTTTCTCAGCAGGTCAGCTAGGGGGAAACCTTGAAGAGGGCTGGGAATGGGTCAGCTGCTGTAGGGATGAAGAGGACTGCTAAGAGCAGCAGTGGCTTACACGGTGGAGGGTACGGGGCCCCAGGGGGATTGGAAGGCCCTGCCACACCTTTTGGAAAGTACTGGTTGAATCACAGAGAGGAATCCGAAGGAAAAATGGCTGTTTGGACCTAGAGTCTACTCCGGGAAGAAGGGGTACTGTGGGGGTGTCGGAGGAGTTGGGAAGTAGGAGATACCGGGACTGGATCCAGTCGGGAAGGGGACAGATAAGTTCCCGGGATCAGGATAGAGATCCTCGAGGAAGGAGAGATTCTTTTTTTTTTTTTTCTTAAAGATTTTTACTGGGGAATTGGGGGAAGGGGAACAGACAAGTTGCTGTCGTTTTGTTCTTCAATCAAGTTGTGAAGGACATTGCTTCACTGGCCCAAGTTGGCACCATTATTGCGCTCTTCCCGGGAGAGGCAGATCAGTCGCCGGCTTCTAGAAGGCCGCTCACTGTGGCTGCTGGCCGCTCACGCTGGCTGCTGGCTACATACGGTAGCCCATGGCAACCCACTGCCACAGGGGCTGTAGCCTATGCCTTCGCCGGCGACTCACGGCAGCCCAGCTCCAGGTTAAGCTGTTTTTCAGCATCTTAGCTGTGGAGGGCAGTGTCACTGGCCCTCATATGTGGGATCTGAACCAGGTCCCTCTGGGGTCCCAAGCCAGTTCTTAAACATTGGGCCACTCAGTCCCACCAAGAGATTCTGATAGGATGGCGTGCATAGACTGGGGCGGGGTCTCTGGGGGTGATCTCTGGGATGAGAAAGTCTGTGGCAGACCTATGGCAGTCAGGAAAGGGATTGTGAAGGGGATGTGCTTTGCCACTGCTGTCCGGTCCTAGCCCGTCTACTGAAACCTGGGGTCCAGGACCCCGTTTCAAGGGGGTAGGGTGGGTTTCTGTGCAGGAGGGACCAGGATGAGGGTGGGAGTGTGGTCTCTCAGGTCCACCAGTATATCAGAATCCTGTGTCCGAGCCCAGGAACCTCACACAGCAAGCTGCCTGCACACTGAGTTATAAGGCCCCGACCCTCCCTGAGGTGGGCGGAGACAGCGGATGCATCTTTCATTGTGACTCCTTTCTCATAGACCAATGGTATTAGAGAATTTATGCCACGCCCCACACCGCTGCTGCCTAGCACCCCCGGTCCCTCCTTTTCTGGCTCAGCCTCGCAGATGCACCCTGGTCGCTGGAAGTACTCTGAACTGGGTGTCGGGATCTCGCTGGAATGGTCCCACCTCCCCCGCACCCGAGACCCCCGGATGTCGGAAGAAACACTACCGAAAAAATTGGCCGGGGCAAGAAAAAGGTAAGACGTGCCAAGTCACAGCTCCCTGACCCAGCCCAAGGACCGTCCGAAGGGCGAGCAGTGGCCAGAGTCTGTGCTGCCTCGGAGGCACACGGGGCAAGCAAGCACCTTGGACCAGTTGGCTCCCAACCAAATCTTCTCACCAGTACCCCCACCCCGGCATCCCAGTCCCCGCCCTGGTTCTTCGCTCTCGGGTGACTTTGGGCTGGTAACCCCCGGGGCTCCCGGCTCGGCCCTAGCTTCCTTGCCACCCAAACCCGGACCTCTTGGGCTCCCTGACTTCCATAGGCTCTCCCTGGACTCCCAGTTGCTAAGGACCTCCGTCTGGGGGCCCTGTGCTCCCTTCCCCCATGGCAGAGTGGCGACTCCCGCATCCATAGGGAAGAGTGGAATATGTAGTTATCTCACAATCACCCTCGGAACCGTCTTTACAGCCGCGAACCGGGTGTTCAACGACCTAGTACACTAGTGTTTTCACTCCCTTTCCGTTTTCTGTGGTCGCAGCACAGATTTGCAGCTTGAAGGGGACTGGGGACTATGGGACCTAGGTCAGAGAGGTTTCAAGCTTACTGTAGACTGTACCCCATCCTTTAGACACTGACAGCGTAAAAAGCCTTCCTTTCACCAGTGATCTGAAAACGTTGACGACATCTCTGGGTGGCAATGGGGAGAATGTGTTTCGTTTGGTTTTCTCCCATTTCCACTTCCCAGAGAGAGTTTCTAATTCTTAATCTGAATTCTCTACTTCACAGTCTAATCATGGGCTATGATCCTGAGACCAAACTGGCCCTCAGTCAGCGCTCTTTGGTGTGAGATCTACTTATCCTCTGTGGAGCAGATCCCGTGAAACTGCAGTTCACAGCTGGGAATCTTCCCCAAGTCATCATCTAAACATAGGGGGCTCTGAGTGCCACAGGATAAAAATGGGACTGAAGCATCCGTTTTGCTGGAGTCTCTTGAGAGGGAAAAAATCTTTTATATCAGTGTACTTAAAGATGAGGTTTACAAAGGTTTGTAAGATTTTAATAGACTCCTCTCTGTAAAGGTGTTTGAGTTGTCTTCTTTGTTACCATCCGAGATTCACTAGGGGTGTGTGTTTGGCTGCCTTCTGCTATTGGGCTACATTGATGTCAGAGTTTGAGAAGTACCTGTGTGCATCTCGAACAGATTTATAAGAAAGGACCCGCATGTCTGATCACTTAAATGTTTCCTCTTCCACCTCTACCTCTGATTTTGCCCCCCTGGAAGCCTCAGATTTATGGCATAACCGCTGGAGCCTCAGAGTCAGAAGACTGAATTTAAATTCCATTGTTGACTTGTTTTTTCAAACTATGTTATCTGTCCATTTCTGCAGTCATGAAGTGAGTATTACAACACCTTGTAGGGTTGTTGTGCCATTAAATCAAATGGCGAATATGAATGTTTTGTAAACTGTTAAGTAGGGTGTGAATATACTCCTTGTGAGTCTCACTGCTTTTACTTTCTGCAGCTGAGAGAATGTCTGAAGAAGAACAAGCTTGGTGTTTATTCAGAAGCTAAGAAGGAAAGGAAGAGTAAACATGGCAGTAACCCTGAGACAACCACTTCTGTGGTTGTCACTTGCCTGAGGAGGTGAGTCTTGGCTGGCCAAGCTACTGGGGATAGGAGTGCTCAGAGGACTAGAGGGTAGTGGTTAGATTGTGGAAGAATCTAACCAAGTACTGGTTAAGAATTCTGGGTTTAAATCCTGTCTCTCCTCTGCTAGGGATATGGTTTGGGGAAAATTGTTTAAGCTCTTTGAGTCTCTATTTCCACATCAGTAAAACCCAGGTAAATACTGTCTTACTCTTATGAAGTTTAAATGAGATTGCTGTTTTTATAGTCATCCCTTAACACAGAGCCTGGTGCGGAATACACGTTCAGTAAAGGGTTTTCGCTATTGGACTTAATGCTCTGGTGGTTTTCCATATCCCCAGCCTCAAGGGGAAGTTGCCTTCAGGCTCTCCCTCTAGGAAGCACCAAAGCGGCCCCCGGGTATGGTGAGGAGAGAGCCCCAGGCACTGGATTAGGAGTTTTGAGTCCACCTCTGCCACCAGCTTGCTGAGTGATCTCAGGAAAAGCACTTCCTTCCCTGGGCCTCATTTTCCTCATCTGTAAGATCAGATAATGTTTTTCAAACTTATATTTTAACGGTAATCCCCATTGTTCAAGCAGACCTTTCCTTGGAAGTCTGGTTTTTAAATGGAGATGATGAGGGTCTGGAGCCCTACCTTGTTGTCTCTAGCACCCTGGGCCTAAGGAGAGGGTCTAATGGGCATATTCACTGGTCAGGCAACTCCACTCTTTGTGATTGCATCGTTCAGGGGACATTTCCATCTGTTCCTTGGTGTTGATTTCCGCCTCTGGCAAGGCAGCAAGTGGCTGTTTGGAAAGATGGCACAGGCTGGTGGTGTTGACCTTCTCTCTCCTCCAGCATTCTATTTCCCAGAACCCATCTCTTCTTGCTTCCCTGCCCCTATTGCCTCTCTCCAAGCCACTTCTCTCTCTCTCTCCCTGCCCTTGTTTTTCCCTTTCCGCCTTCTGTAGATTCAGGACATTCTGAAGGTTCTGGTGTCCGACCTTAACCGTTCCAATGGGGTCGTGTTGCCCCCATTGGACGAGTGGAAGGTGAGGCATGCCGAGACCCCTCTCTGGCTTGCTCTCTGTCAGCTCTGCACGCCCCCAAGACTTCCCTGGCTTTGGGGATATTTTGCTTCTGGCTTATTTTGTGTTGCTGTCCACCACTCTCCCCCCTCCCGTGGCCTGTTTGCGTATGCTTTCTCACCTGCTTGGTTGATTGGGTTTTGTTTTCCTCCCCCGACACCTTTTATCTTGGAGAAGGTGAGATGTACCTTGAAGTATGAAAGTAGTTGGGGAATAGCTTCCAGAGCAGGTGTGTGGGATTTGGGCTTTTTGAGCCTCCAGTTTGAATCTCAGAGTAGGAGAGATTCAATAAAACTAAACCTTCAAGTCTTGTCCTGTGGGTATCTGTCCCGAAAAGACCAATAGACCACAGAGCAGTTTGTGATTTTTCCAGTTGAGTCATTCATTTTGGTTTGTGATTTGGCAACCTAGGGATAAGAGAAAGGGAGTTTGCTTTATAGTTAAAAGGATTGAGATTATTTTTCAGAGGAACTAATTGTAAAAATGTGAGGTTAACCAAACAGTGGAGGACCAGGACATCCTGCCCCTAGTCTGTTTTACAAATCATATGGACACTTAACTATATTCAGCGGGCCCTTGATAGCAGAGGTACTAGGCTAGATGCGGGAGACATCAGGGGAACCGGAGAGAATGCCCACTGAGGGAGGAAAGAGGCAAGCTAGGATACGGTAACATTCCAAATGCCCAACGAGGGAGAGGTTGTTTCTAAGTGGACTTGTGGCTGGACGGGGTGGCATTTGAGGCCTGTTTGAAGATTAGAGGTAGGTAACATTTATCCCTGTGGAGAGAGGGGAAAATGGGAGTCCTAGGCCAGGGCATGGTGCAGGTAACGGCAGGATTATGAGCTCACAGAGCATTTGCAAGAAACGTGGGGAGCTTGGTGTTGACCTTTTCTGGATGTGATGTTGGTACTGCCTCTTTAATTAATTAACTTCCTTGAGGGACAACTGCCAGGCCTGAGGTGTAGGGCAGAAGTGGCACCAGATCCTGTGGGAGATGCGCATGGGGAGAGGGGCTGGGACAGCCCTGCTGGCTGGTGTCAGTCTTTCAATCATCAGGACTGTTCACGCCCAGACGGCCAGGTCCCCCTAGGTGCCATGACTCACCTTGTCAGCTCAGAGGAGACGCCGAGAAGCATGGGGAGGACAACACAGGCCCAGAGGAGTCCTGAAGCTGAGTATTGACACTAATGTCCTGTGCCCACATCCCTCGTTCTCCTGGAAGTGAAATCCAGGATCCCATAACCCCTTCTTGTTTTGAAACCCTCTTTATCAGGAACTGTTTCCCACTTGAGTTTTCTCCTCCAGTAATGTAGGCCTGTGATTGTGTAGCCTGGGGAGAAATGATAGCATCTCCAGAAATGGGGATTCCCATTTATTTATTTTCTTTTGGTACATACCAGAAGAGGGATTTTTGAGTTATCTGGTAACTCTATTCTTAATCTTTTCAGGTCTATCTCCATACTATTTTCCACAGTGGCTGTACCAGTTTACATCCTCAGCAGCAGTGTATGAGGGTTCCTTTTTGTGCACAGCCGCTCCTAAACTTGTTATTACTTGTTTTGTTGATAATAGCCATTCTAAAAGGTGTGAGGTGGTATCCCATTGTGGTTTTTCTATGCATTCCCTTAATAGCTAGTGAAGTTGAGCATTTTTTTTCACATATTTCTTGGCCATTTGTATGTCTTCTTGGAAAAGTGTCTGCTTAGGTCTGCTTCCCATTTTTAAAGGGGAATTTTTTTTTAAATTATTTAGTTGTTTGAGATTTTTTTTAGGTTTTTTTTTCAGTTTCAGTTGATATTCAATATTATTTTATAGAAGTTCCAGGTGTCTTAGTGGTTAGACATTTATATCATTTATACAGTGATCTGTCCGATTTAGTCTAGTAACCACCTGACACTATACATAGCTGTTGCACATTATCAACTATATTCTCCATGCTGTACTTTACATCCCCATGACTATTTTGTAACGACCTCTTTATATTTCTCAATCTCTTCACCTTTCTCACCCCGCTCCCCAACCCTCCTCTCCTCTGGCAACCATCAGTTTGTCCTCTGTATCTATGAGTCTGTTTCTCTTCTGTTTGCTCATTTATTTTGTTCTTTAGATTCCATGTATAATAAGTAAGATCATATGACATTTGTCTTTCTCTGTGTGGCTTGTTTCACTTAGCATAATACCCTCTAGGTCCGCCCATGTTGTCACAAATGGTAAGATTTCATTCTTTTTTATGACCAAGCAATATTCCATTGTATATATGTACTATAATTTCTTGATCAGATGGTCTATTGATGGGCATTTCGGTTTTTTCCGTATCTTGGCTGCTATAAGTAGTGCTGCAGTAAACATGGGGGTGCATATATGTTTTCAAATTAGTGTTCTGGGTTTCTTTGGATAAACACCGAGGAGTAAAAATTGCTGGGTCATCAGGTAGCTCAATTTTTAATTTTCTGAGGAACCTCCATACTCATTTCCATGGTGGCAGCACCAATTTGCAATCCTGCCAATGGAGAATGAGGGTTCTCTTTTCTCCACATCCTTGACAGCACTTGCTGTTTAAGATTTCACTATTTTTAATGGCCCAGTCATACTTCATTGTACATGTGTATGTACCACATCTTCTGTATCCAATCATCTGTTGCTGTCCACTTGGACAGCTTCCATATCTTGGCTATTGTAAATAATTCTGCATTGAACATAGAGGTGCATATATCTTTTCAAATTAGTGTTTTGGATTTCTTTGGATAATACCCAGAAGTGGAATTACTGGTTCATAAGACAATTCTTTTTTAAATTTTTTGAAGAACTTCCAAATAGTTTTCCATAGTGGTTGCACAAGCTTGCAATCCTACCAACATTGTACAAGGGTTTCCCTTTCTCTACATCCTTGCAAGGAATTGCTCTTTGTTGCTTTATTGATGATAACCATCCTGACAGGTGTGAGGTGATATCTCATTGTGGTTTTAATTTGCATTTCTCTCATCAGAGAAATGATTAGTTACATTGAGCATCTTTTCACATGTCTGTTGGCCATCTGTATTTCCTCTTTGGAGAAATTTCTATTCAGGTCCTCTCCCCATTTTTAAATTGTATCGTTTGTTTTTTCAGTGTTGAGTTGTAGGAGATCTTTGTAAGTTTTGGATATTAACCCCCTCTCAGATGTGTCATTGACAAATGTCTTAATCCCATATAGCAGTCTCTTCGGTGGTCGGTTTTAGTTTAAAGATTTTGTTGGGGAATTGTGGGAGGGGAACAGTGTTGAGGAATCGGGGAAGGGGAACAGACAAGTTGCTGTGCTTTTGTTCTTCAATCTAGTTGTGGAGGACGTCGTTTCATTGGCCCATGTTGGAATTGTGATCATTGCACTCTTCCTGGGTGAGGCAGATCACTCGCCGGCCATTGGACGGCAGCTCACGGTGGCTCATGGCAGCTCACGAAAGCTCAGGCCAGCTACTGGTCAGCCCCAATGCTGCCTACTCAGTCGCTGGCGACTCATGGCAGCCCAGCTTCAGGTCGAGCTATTTTTCACCATCTTAGCGGTAGAGAGCCCAGTGTCACTGGTCCTTATGTGGAATCCGAACCGGGGCGCTGCTGCTCAGAGCTGGCGCTCCCAAGCCAACTCCTAATTAATGCGCCACTCGGCCAGCCCTGTTTTCATTTTTTTGATGGTTTCCTTTGCTATGCAAAACCTTTTTAATTTGATGTAGTCTCATTTGTTTGTTGTTTCTTTTATTGCCCTTGCCTGAGGAGATATATCAGGAAAAAAAATCACTAAGGGTAACGTCAGAGAATTTACTGCCTATATTTTCTTCTACGAGTTTTATGGTTTCGGGCCTTCCTTTTAAGTCTTTGATCAATTTTGAGTTTATTCTTGTATACGGTGTAAGAACGTGGGCTACTTTCATGTATCTTTTGGCATGTATCTGTCTAGTTTTTCCAACGCCATTTATTGAAGACACTGTCATTTCCCCAATTGTATATTTGTACATCCTCTATGGTCATAGAGTAAATGACCATATAGGCGTGGGTTTATTTCTTGGCTGTCTATTCTGTTCCATTCATCTATGTGTCTGTTTTAATGCCAGTACCATGTTGTTTTGATTACTATAGCCTTTTAGTATGGTTTGCTATCAGGTAGCATGGAACCACCAACTTTATTCTTCTTTCTCAAAATTGCTGTGGTTATTCAGGGTCTTTTGTGGTTCCATATACATTTTAATATTATTTGTCCCATTTCTGTGAAAAATTCCATTGGTATGTGATAGGGATTGCATGGAATGTCTAGATTGCTTTGGGTAGTATGGAATTTTAATGGTGGTATTTCTTCCTATTAATAAGTGTGGTATACACTTCCATTTATTTGTATCTACTTTCATTTTTTTCTTCAGTGTCTGATAGTTTTCCAAGTACAGGTCTTTTTACTCTGATTAAATTTATTCCTAAGTTCCTTATCTTTTTAAAAAAATGTAATTGTAAAGAGGATTGTCACCTTAATGACTCTTTCTGACAGTTCATTATTCATATAATAAAATGCAACCAATTTCTGAATATTAACTTTGGATCCTGCTAATTTACTGAATTCACTTCTTAGCTCTAATGGTTTTTCTGGTGGAATCACTCAGGTTCTCTCTATAGAGTGTCATGTCATCTACAAATAATGACAGTTTTATTTCCTCCTTTCCCATTTGGATGCCTTTAATTTCATTTTCTTGTCTGATGGTTGTGGCAAAGAGTTAGAATACTATGTCGAATAAAAGTGGTGAGACACAACATCCTTCTTTTATTCCTTATCTTAAGGACAATGCTTTTAGCTATTCCCTGTTGAGAATGATGTTAGCCCTAGGTTTGTTAGACAACGTTTTTATTATGTTGAGATATGTTCCCTCTATTCCAACTTTACTGAGAGTTTTTTTCATAAGTCAGTGCTGGATTTTGTAAAAATCTTCTTCTGCATCTATTGATATGATTTTTATCTTTCATTTTCTTTATGTGGTGCATTATGTTATTTGCTTTGTGGATATTGAACCAAACTTGCATCCCAGGAATAAATCACACTTGGTCATGGGGTATGATCTTTTTCATGTATTGCCAAAACTGTCTTACTAATATTTTGTTGAAGGTTTTTTGCATCAAGGTCATCATGAATATTGGTCTATAATTTTCTTTTTGTGTAATGTCTGTCTGCTTTGAAATTATTAGGGTGATGGTACCCTAATAAAAATGAACTTGTGAGCTTTTCTTTTTCCTCCATTTTTTTGAATTGGCAGTTGAGAAGGATAGGCATTAATTCTTATTTGAATATTTGGTAAAATTCAAGTGTGAAGCCATCTGGTGCAGGACTTTTTTTTGTTGGGAGTTTTTTGATTACTGATTTGATTTCATTTCATTACTAATAATTGGTTAGTTCAGATAGTCTGTCTCTTTTTTTTAAATTGGGGAATTGGGGAAGGGGAACAGTGTTGGGGAATTGGGGAGGGGGACCAGCCAAGTTATTATTCTTCAATCTTGGAGGGTGCCAGTCACCATCTGGTTGCCCATCAGCAGCTCGTGGCCTCTAAGCTCAAGGTGCTCTTTTCAATCTTAGTTGCGGGTGGGCATAGCCACCATCCCATGTGGGAGTCGAACCAGCAGCCTTGTTGTTAAGAGTGCATACTCTACCCACTGAGCCATCCAGGCAGCAGCTCAACTCAAGGTGCAGAGTTCAGTCTTAGTTGCAGAAGGGCGAAGCCCACCATCGAACAGGCAGTCTTGTTGTTAGGGGCACATGCTCTCACCAGCTGAGCCATCCTGCCAACTGTTGGCAGCTCAGCGGCAGCTCAACTCAGGCACAGAGTCACTGGTCCATGTGGGAATCGAACCGGAGGCGGTGTTGCTCAGAGCGCAGGCTCTTAAGCTAACTCTGAACAAACTGAGCTCCTCGGGCAGCCCAGTTTCTTCCTCATTCAGTCTTGGAAAACTGTATATTTCCAGGAATTTATTCATTTCTTTCAGAGTCTCCAATTTGTTGGCATATAATTTTTTGTGATATTTTCTGATAGTCTTTTGTGTTTCAGTGGAGTTACTTGTCACTTCTCTTTCATTCCTGATTTTTTAATTTGGGTCCTCCCTCTTTTTTATTTTACTTTCTTTCTTTTTTTTAAAGATTTCATTGGGGAATTGGGACAGGGTAATAGTGTTGGAGAAATGGGGTAGGGGAACAGCGAAGTTGTTGTCCTTCAGTCTTAGTTGTGGAGAGCTCAGCTAGCTCAACTCCCAAGTGCAGTCACCATCTAGCCGCTTGTCAGCAGCTTACGGCCGCTCAGCTCAAGGTGCCGTGTGGATAGCCCACCATCCCATGCGGGAGCCAAACCTGCAACCTTGTTGTTAGCAGCACGTTCTCTCATCAGCTGAGCCATCCTGCTGCCTATTGGCAGCTGAGCAGCAGCTCAGCTTGGGCACAGAATCACTGGCCCATGTGGGAATCAAACCGGCACCCGTTTTGTTCAGAGCTCATACTCTTAACCAACTGAGCCACTCTGCGGTCCCCTCTGTGTTTGTTTTTTGTATTAGGTAGATGCTATATCTCCCATTTTTAGCCTTGTGACCTTATGTAGTAGGTGCCTTATGTGGCTCAGTGGCACATTCTCTCTGGTCATCTGCCTCGGGTGCTCCAGGACTGTCCCTTGTGTGGGCTGTGTGTGCTCCCCTATTACAGTTGAGCTTTCATTGCTATTGGCACATCAGTGAATGGTATTGACCCTCAGGCTGACTGCCTGTGGGGTTTGGCCATATCCACAGCTTACAGGCTGCTGTGCGGTGCTTTTACACCCACAGAACAGGATCCCCGAGCAGACTCTGATGCCTGTTGAGACCACTTTTTGGGTGTGCCAAATGTGTGGTTAATTAGGTGAGGCTCTGCTATGGTCTGAAGCCAACCTCCAGGTATGTTTGTTCTAGGGCCTTTTGGAAGGGGCTCCAGTGCAGGCACAAGTCAGGCACTGCTACAAAGTGATCCACACTTTGTCACTGCCTGTGCTGGACCTGGAGGTGGGTGGGAGAAGCCATACTGTGAATCAAGGATGGCTTGGTTCACCTTGCATGGGGTAGCTCCACAAAAAGCCCAGGACACCCTGAGGCCTGCTGCCACCTGCCAGCTTCTGTAAGGCTCAGCTGCTCATAGAGCTTCATGTGGTACACAAGTTGGGTGGGGCAGGTTCCCAGGGAGTCACCAGAGTGGAGCTAGCAGAGCTCACCAGGCCGATTCAGGTTCAGATTTGGCCTTGTGGGGGAGAGCTCACTACAGGAAAGATGTCACCTGCCTGTTGGCTGCACAGGGGAAAGATTCTACACTGAGAAAATGGCGACTGTCCCTGCAGTCCTTTCCCTGAAGCCACACAATTCAGTTTCTCCATGTGTCTCTGATACCTCCCGAGTCACTGTCTCTCTGCCAGAGCCCAGAGTGAGCGCCTGCAATCAAGTGAGTCTGTGCATGGGCCCTTTAAGGGGACATTTGATTTCCCACAACCTTCCATCCTATTTGGACAGTCAGAATCTCCACTTTTCACAGCCAGAGTAGCCCCTGGCTACTCTTCCTGGCATCAGTACTCTAAGTTGGGGAGCTCAGTGTGAGGCTGAGGTCCCTCCCTCCTCCAGGGTATGGTGGCAGACATCCTAGTTTTGCACCATGGCCTCTTCCATGCTCTTCCAGGTCCAGCAGAGGCAGCAACCAACTGCGGATCACTTTGTAATTTCTACCAGGTAGGCTCCAGCCATTCATAGGCAGTGCCGGACCTGGGCCTGCACAGGAGCCCTTCCCAAGAGGCCCCAACATACCTGGGGGCCAGCCTCAGACCACAGCAAAGCAGCACTCAATTAGCCACACAATGGCTGAGATACCCCTCCCAATTCTGAACCGCCACACGGATGTGTGGGGCTTGCCTGTTCCACATCTCCACCCCACCTACCAGTCTCGATGTGTCTTCTTGTTTATATCCTTAGTTATAAAACTTGTGTTTAGGTAGGATTCAGATGGTTCCCCAGGTTGATTGTTCCATAATGTAGTTGTAATTTTAATGTGGTCACTGGAGGAGGCAAGCACAACTCTTATCTACTACACCATCTTGGATCCTGCTCTGAGTTGCATGAGTTCTGTATATATTTTGGATATTAACCACTTATTGAAGGTGTTGTTTGCAAATATGTTCTTCCATTCAGCTGGGTACCTTTTTGTTTTGCTAATGGTTTCTTTTTCTGTGCAGAAGCTCTTTAGTTTGATATAGTCCCATTCATTTATTTTTTCTTTTACCTTCTTTGTTTTTAAGGTCAAATTCATAAAATCCTCTCTAAAGCCATGAGTTTAGTGCCTATGTTTTCTTCTATATATTTTATTGTTTCAGGTCTTATATTTAGGTCTCTGATCCATTTTGAGTTAATTTTTTTTGTGTGTGTGGTGACAAGTAGCAGTCTAGTCATATAGTTTTTTGCATGTGGCTTTCTAATATCCACCCTCGCTTCCGCCCCTCCCCCGCCCCCCCCTCCCAATTTAATGAAGAGGGTTTCTTTTCTCTATTGTATGTTTTTGGCTCTTTTATAAAACAGTATCTGCCCATATAAATGTTGGTTTATTTCTGGGCTTTTGAGTCTGTTCCATTGGTCTGTGTGTTCTTTTGCAAATACCATGTTGTTTTGATTATTGTCAATTTGTAGTATAATTTGAAATTAGGGAGTGTGGTACCTCTAGCTTTCTTCCTTTTCCTTAGCATCACGTTGGCTGTTTAAGGTCTTTTTTAGTTCCATACTAATCTAATGATTTTTTGTTCTATTTCTTTTTTTAAAAATGTCATTTGAAGTTTGATGGGCATTGCATGAAACATGTATATTACTTTGGGTAATATGGCCATTTTAAATATGTTTATTCTTTTAATCCATGAGCACAGAATATCTTCCCATTTCTTTGTGTCTTCTTCATTTTCTTTTAATAATGTCTCATAATTTTCAGATATAGGTCCTTCACATCCTTTGTTAAGTTTAGTCTTAGGTATTTTATTCTTCAATTGCAAATTTGCAATTTGCAATTGCAAAGGGAAGTATTTAAAAAATTTTTTTTCTGAAATTTCATAGTTTGTTTGTTCTTTTGTGTGTGTTTTTTTAGCTGAACCATCCTGCCACCTGTTAGCAGCCCAGCAGCAGCTCAGCTTGGGCCTGGCATTGAACTGCTATTGCTCAGCGCTCTCAATCTGATTTTTTTTAAAGGTTTTTATTGGGGAATTGGGAGAGGGGAACAGCACTGGGGAATCTGAGAAAGGGGAACCGACATGTTGCTGTCTTTTAGTTCTTCAGTCTAGTTGTGGAGGACGTCGCTTCACTGGCCCATTTTGGTATTATCATTGTGCACTTCCCGGGTGAGGCAGATGGGTCGCCAGCCTCTGGACAGCCACTCAAGGCGGCTCTTGGCAGCTCACACTGGCTGCTGGCCACTCTTGGCAGCATATGGCAGCCCACTGCAGCAGAGGCTGCAGCCTATGCCTTTGCCGGCAACTCACAGCATCCCATCTCCAGATTGAGCTGTTGTTCAGCATCTTAGCTGTAGAGGGCAGTGTCACTGGCCCTCATGTGGGATCTGAACTGGGGCCCTGCTGCACACAGCTGGCATCCCACTCCAGCTATTAACTAACATGCCACTCGCCCGGTCCCAGAGCTCGCACTCTTGAGTGAGATCTTATCCAACTGAGCCACTCGGCTGGCCCTCTGAAATTTCATTGTTATATATAGGAATGCAGTGGATTTCTGTACACTGATTTTGTATCCTGCAACTTTACTGTATTTGTTTAGTTTTTCTAACAATTTTTGGTGGAGCCATTAGGGTTTTCTTTTTTTTTTTTTTAATTGGGGAATTGTGGGAGGGGAACAGCTTTGGGAATTGGGGAAGGGGAACAGACAAGTTGCTGTCCTTTTGTTCTTCAGTCTAATTGTGGAGGATGTTGCCTCACTGGCCCATGTTGGTATTATCATTGCGCTCTTACCTGTTAGGCAGATTGGTCACCGGTCACTGGACGGCTGCCTGATTTTTATTATTTCCTCCCTTCTGTGACTCAGGGTTCCTTTTTTCTTTTTCTTCCTAGTTCCTTAAGGTGTAAAGTTAGATTATTTATTTGGGATTTTTCTTATTTCTTGAGATAGGCCTGTAATGATATAAACTTCCCTCTTGTTACCGCTTTTGCTGTATCACAAAAGTTTTGATATGTTTGTATTGTCATTCTCATTTATCTCTGTATCTTTTGATCTCTCGTTTTATTTCTTCTTTGACCCAGTGGATGTTTAGTAGCATGTTATTCAATCTGCACATATTGTGGTTTGTCCTGTTTTCTTTTTGCAATTGATTTCCAATTTCAAAGCATCAGAGTCAGAGAAAATGCTTGGTATGATTTCAATCTTCTTAAATTTCTTGAGACTAGTTTTGTGTCTCAATAAATGGTCTATCAATGTTCCATGTTCACTAGAGAAGATTTTATAATCTGGTGTTCTGAGATGAAAGGTTCTAAAAATATTGATTATGTCCATTTGGTCTAATGTGTCATTTAAGGCCCATATTTCCTTCTTAATTTCCTGTTTGGATCATCTATCCATATTCATATAGTAAGGGTATTTAGGTCACCTACTATAATTGTTTTTGTCTATTTCTCCCTTTAGTTCTCTTGGTGGTTGCTTTGTATATTTTGGTGCTCCCTAATTAGGGGCATATATATTGATAATTGTTATGTCTTCTTGATGTATTGTCCCTTTTATCATTATAAAATGTCCATCTTTGTCTCTTGTTACCTTTTTTATCTTGTAGTCTATTTTGTCAGATATAAGTATGACAACACCTGCTTTTTCTCAGGATGCTATTTGCCTGGAGTATCATTTCCCACCCTTTCACTTTGAGTCTATATTTGTCCTTGCAGCTGAGATGTGTCTCCTAAAGGAAGCATACAGTTGGATTTTGTTTTTTTTATCCAATCTGCATCTCTGTGCCTCTTCATTGGTTAGTTCATTCCATTAACATTTAGGGTGATTATAAGGTGATTATCACGCTGGCTGCTGGCCACTCATGGCAGCCCACTGCAGCCCACGCCATCCCCGGCCATTCATGGCAGCCCAGCTCCAGGTTGAGCTGTTGTTCACAATCTTTGCTGTAGAGGGTGCAGCTTACTGTCACATGTGGGAATCGAACCAGCAGCCCTGTTGTTCAGAGCTCGCAATCTTACCAGCTGAGCCACTGGCCGGTCCCCCCATAGCCATTTTATCTTTTGTTTTCTTGTGTCTCCATTGTTTATTTTTCCCTTGTGTTTCTGTCTGTTATTAGTTTGGTGGTATTCTTTGCTTTCCTTTTTTATGTTCTGTGTCTCAGTTCTAGATCTTTTGTGGTTAACATTGTTTATGCAAGAGAAAGTTTCATATATATAGTAGTCTTTTTCTTTGTTGATGAATGCAAATCATCTCCATTCCCCTATGAAAATTCAGACCTTTATCTCCTCCACTTTTATGTTTTTGTTATCACAAATTGTCCGTCTTTATGCTGTGAATTCATTTCCAAATTGCAATCGCTAATGCATTCCTCTTTGTTTTTAAAAGATTTTTTACCTCATTTAACCCTTATTTTATATTTAAGTGTATAATACCATATTCTCAATAAGGGTGGCAATTTCCTGCTTCTTTGTGTCTGGTTGTCATCTACACATAGTTTTGTATCTTTTGTCTTTTTGTTTCAGGTAGAATAACCCCCTTAAGTTATTTCCTGTAATGCAACTCTTGTGATGGTAAATTCCCTCAGTTTCTGTATGTCTGAAAAATTCTTTATTTTTTCTTCATATCTAAAGGATAATTTTGCTGGATATATTATTCTTGTTTGGTAATTTCTTTTTTTCAGTAGTTTGAATATTTAATCCTACTCTCTCCTAGCTTGTATGGTTTCTGCTCAAAAATCCCATTATAATCTAATGGAATTTTCTATATAAATTACCATCTTCGTTTCCCTGCCTATCTTGTAAATGCTTTATTGTCACTAATTTTTGAGAGTTTCAATATAATATGTCTTGGAGAAAGACTTTTTGGATTGAGATAATTATGTTTTCTTTCTTGATATTGAGGATCCAGTTCTTTCCATAGTTTTGGGAAGTTCTTATCGACCGTTTGAATAGGCTCTCCGTTGCCTTCTTCCTCTCTTCTCTTCTAGTATACCCATTATTCTTATTTTGGAGTCAGGTAGTTTTTGTATTTATTTTTTTATTCTCAAAATCTGTCACTTCTTCCATCTGTGACATTTCTAGATTTCTATCATTGATATCATGCATTCTTTCCTCTATCTCATCAGCTCGATTTCCTAAGCTTGCTAGTTCATTCTTCATCACTTTTATTGATTTCTTCAGCTCCAGAATTTCTTATTTGGTCCTTTTAAAGTTTCAATATCTTTGGTAAAGTACTCCTTTTGTTCACTGATTTTATTTCTGAGTTCATTAAACTGCTTATTAGAGTTTTCTTATGTCTCATTGAGTTTTTTTTCAGAACAGCAAGTTTGAATTTTGTGTCATTTAAATCACATATTTCCATGCCTTTAAGTTTATTTCCTGGAGAGTTTTCATTTTCTTCCTTAAGTGCCTTGTTACCTTGGTTATTCATAGTATTTGTTAGATTATTTCTCTGCCTAGGCATTTATGGGAATGAAATATGCTTTCTAAAAGAGTGTCTAACACTTTTCTATTTAGCAGGTTATAAGAAGAGTGTTTGTTTTGTTTTTCAGTAGGTGGCACTGAAGCACTGTTTTTATTTCTCTTATAGAACCCCAAACAGTTGGGGTTAGTCCGGTCTCTGACAGCCCAGAGGAAAGTGCCTTGTTTGAGGAACTGTGTTTAGTGATGTGTTTGATTGAGACACCATGTTTACTGGTTTCACTGTGTGTGCACATATGTGTGTATGTGTGTGTGTGTGACAGCTCTGTCGCTAGTGGAAGTGTAATGAACCATGTTCACTGACATGCATGTGGCACTTTGATCACTGCTGCATGTGAGAGACACTGTGTTTAGCTGAGTGAATTCATGAGATGCTGCATGTCGAGGTGCATGTGTGAGTACCTTACCTGCATGCCCTGTGTGTGGTGGCACTTTAAAGAAGTCTTCCTTTTGCACCTCCAAGCCCATTGAGGCTTGTGAGCTCTTTGATACCAATGACCCCATTGTACAGATGGACGACAGCGGCTGGACTGGGCCCCCAGGCTGAGGTGATACAAACATCCTCATATTTCATACTCATGTCTAGATCCCTTGAGGGACCTGGTAGGGATGGGATAGATGTGGCAGGAGGAGAAGAGGAGTTGAGGGGAGGGTCCAGCTGGTCTGCCCTGGACTGTCCCTTTTCACCACTATGTTCTCCAGGTAATTATTATTAATTATGCCTCCTTCCATTTGCAAAAAGGCCCTGGCTTGGACAATAAATTATAGGCCATCCTTGGGTTTTATTCACTTTCAAAGTGTCTCAGGGACTCTGCAGGGCGGGGTGGAGGGGTGGGTGGGAGGGTGGTGTGGAGGGGCGCTTGATTGGAGCCTCTACTCCTTGTCTTCTCAGAAGCTTAGATGCTATGGAGGGTCTTGGCTCTGCTTGAGGTCTCTTGGACCCTTTTTGCCTCTGAAGCATCACCTCAAGGCAGGGGAGGAAGCCCCAGAACCACAGCCTCTTCTGACTTTGGGATGCCACAAGATGGTGTCACCTGGTGCCTTGTCTGCTCAGCAGAAGCCCCAGTCATTGTCAACATCTCCCCCGCCCCCCGCCCTTTGTTTTATCACATCATTTCTAACTTCTCATGATCATTTAGTTCTATCCACACCTTGGTGACTCCCCAGTTTCAACCTTCAGACCTGACCTGTCTTCCAAAATCCAGACACATTGACCTCTGTACATGGAAGTTTTGTTGGCAACTGCTTTTTTTTCCTTAAAAAAAAAAGGGTATAATTGAGCTATATTTATCCATTGTTGCAGAGTTCTGGGGGTCTTGATAACATGGACATATCTATTTGACCGTCATTATGGTCAGGATATAGACGATTTCATCATCCACCCTCCCCCTGAAATCTCCTTTTGTCCCTTTGTAGTCACCCCCTCCTCCACTCCAGACCCTGGTGATCACTGATGTACTTGATATCCATATAGTTTTGGCTTTTCCAGAATGCCATATAAATGGGGACCCTTCTGAGTCTGGCTCTTTTACTCACTGTCATGCATTTGGGATGCACTGTATCCATCCATGGATGAACTTCCATTCCTTCTCATTGCTCGAGAGCAGGGGTCGGCAAACTTTTGAGATGGAAGAGCCAATCCTGTCCCTCACAACAATTTAAAAATTATTCCAGAGCCATAAATATATTTTTACAAATAAGGAAAATTTAAAATAATATTATAACAAGTAATAATATTCATTATTTTCATTTTTAATTTTACTTCAGAGTCACATATACATATCCAAAGAGCCACATGTGGCTCATGAGCTGCCATTTGCGGACCCCTGTTCCAGGGGGGAAGTGCACTTGGGGCCAAGTTCTGAGGGGCTAAGGCGGGAGTTGGGAACATGTTTGTGCTGAGGGTTTCCTGGGAGAGCCAGAGCCTCATTAGCGTCTCTGAATAGAGAGGATCTGGATGTCACATGCCATTTGCCTGCCACCAGGAGGGTCCCTGCACACACCAGGTCCTCCTCTCCAATTCACCCCTTCAGTCAACAGTTCAGCTTCCTCCTCCTCAGCCAGTCCACCCTCCTGCCCTCTATGCCTGTCCCTAGAAAGCTCTGCCATCAGTGATGGCTCCCAGTGGTGACCAGCTAAAAGTGACATTGCAGCTTCAGACAAGTCACTCACCTCCCAACTTCAGCTGTAAAATCCACTCCTCTGGGCAGGACATGTGGACATGGGAACTTCCCCCTTCAGGCCCTCGTCCTGATCCTGGTGCTGCCTGTTCTCTGAGCCCAAATGCAGCCACCTGCTCTAACAGCAACGTTCTGTCCCTTGACACCCACTCACTGGCTCACCTGCTCTCCACAGACAACCACTGTCCTGATTTCTATCCCAGTTTAATGTCTGTTCCAGAACTTCATATTGATGGACTTAAACAACATGTACCCCTTTATGTCTGGATCCTTTCATTCAACATTGTGTCTGTGAAACTCATCCACATTGTTGCATGTATTTTCATGGCTGTGTCATATTCCATACAATTTGTATGCGTTCATATGCATTTGTGTGCATTTTAGATGTGTGTACATATTTATGTGGAGTGGTGTCGCCTTGCAGCTGCCGACTCGAATACTCCTGCACACTGATCCTTTGAAGTCATAAGGAAGTGTCTTGGAATGCTGAGACCTGAGGGAATGATCTCGGTAAAAGTTCCTTATCTGGTGATCTCAGAATGCTGAGGCCATCCCGAGGATCATACACATGTGTGAAAGCACAACTCGCAGAAACTCTACTTTTGACCCTTGTGATTTCTGAACCCTTAGCCACCCCTCCTCGAGGCCCCCAGCCCTTGTCACATGGGACGTGATATCTGGCGCCTAAGATGGGGCCTCAAAGAGGGAGAGTGAGACTCCGAGTCTAAAAAGAAAGCTGTAACGGAGATAGAGCCCCAGGGAGGAACCGCGCCAACTACCGGATAAAGAGGTAGGGAAAATCCCAGGGAATGTAACCTGGGTAAAAGGGAATTTACTAAAATACTTTTGTGTGAAATACTGTGAATGTGTGAGTGATTGATTACAGCTTCACGGTGTTAACCACGAAGCTTGAGTGGGCCCCCATCTGCGGTTCCATAGTCATGTTGAAAATGGCATAATGGCAATTTGGCTGAAAAGTCAACCTGGCCTGGGGCTCACACAGGCACGCCATTGTCAAGAGGGACTTAAATTCCCACGAGGGAAGCGGCCAGATGGGCATCTGAATGAAATTTGAGTGAAAGGCTTACTTTTTTTCTTGTTACTAACATGGGAAATGCTGAGAGCCAAAACAGGCCTTATATTTATCTGTTCAAACAGCTTATTAAAGCTGGGGGAGCTCAAATGTCAGACCAAAGATTAGAAGAGCTTTTAAGGGTAATTGAAACTTATTGTTCCTGGTCCCCTAATTTTGGAATAGTAGTCTTGAAAGCATGGGAGGAAATCAGTGATGAACTCCGTGACATACAGTATTCAGGCATTCCTCTCCCTGCAACAATTTGGATTACTTGGTGGATAGTCTGGTCAGTTTTAGAGCCTTTACAAGCAGACGCGGAAGATGGAGAGGAGGACGAGGAAGAAGATTATAATTCGCCTTCAGTCGGTTTACTTCCTCCTCCGCTGCCGCCGTCAACAACATTGCGGGAAAGGGGACATTCCAGGCTGCAGGAGGAAAGTGCTAATCCTTTCCTTCCCGCTGCTCGCCCCTCTCCACCTCCTAGGAGAGATTCACAGATGCAGCTTTCCACAGTACAAAGAGCCATCCGGTGCATCTGGAGGGCAATTTGGAAGCTTTAGCTTTTCCTGTTATACTTCATGAACATGCTGTTCCTGGTACAAATCCTCAAAACCCCAATAGAGTTTATGAACCTCAGTATGAGGCTTTTCCTTTTAAGATATTGAAAGAATTGAAACTTGCTGTAACTCCGTGTGGTCCTACTTTGCCATTCACCATAGGCATAATTTGTAATTTGGGTGATGGAAATCATTTAATTCCTATAGACTGGCATACAATGGCTCAGACATGCCTTTCACCTGCTTAATTTTTACAATTTAAAACTTGGTGGACAGATGGAGCGAAAACCCAGTGTAGATACAACCAGTTGCATAATATTGCTATTTCTCACAATCAGCTCCTAGGAACGAGTAACTGGGAAAGCACCCGGAATCAGCTAGTTATGGATGATCAGGCTATAGCTCAATTAAAAAGGATTTGCTTAAATGCATGGGAAAAAATAGAAACAGATGGTCAGGATCCAAAATCTTTTAAAAAAATCCTGCAAGGTCCAACTGAATCGTATACAGTATTTATAGCCCGCTTGCAAGATGCAATAAGGAAGCAGGTAAATAATCTGCAAGCAACTGAAATCATTCAACAAATCCTTGCCTTAGATAATGCAAATGATGATTATAAAAAGGATATTGGGCCAATGAAAGCAAAGACTGGTCTGTCAGGTTATATTTGCTTATGTCAAGGATTGGGAACAGAGCAATTTAAGGCTACAATGTTAGCTCAGGCAATGACAGGAATAGAAATCAGACAAAATAAATTCCCAGGAAGTTATTATAATTGTGGGAAATCTGGTCATACAAGAAAAGAGTGTAGAAAGAAAAATAGAAACAGTTCCCGCCCACCTAATACCGCAGCTCTTAGGGAACCCAGACAGCCTGGACTATGTCCAAAGTAGCAAAAAGGAAATCATTGGTCTTCAGAATGCTGGTCAATTTATAACAGAAATGGCACTCCACTTCCAGGAAATGGGAGAAGGGGCCAGCCCCAGGCCCAGACAAGAACCGAGGTATATATGGCACAGGAGATGCTTTAAAATTATCAGGCAGTGCCCATTCTAGCCTTAATGTCCAACAATTAAGTCCAGCCACGGAAGGAAGTGCTGCAGTCAATGCCTATACAGCACAGGATATTTTATTGCTCCCTGGAGAACACCCCCTCCTTGTATCCACAGGAATTTTTGTCCCGATCCCTCCTAATACTGTCGGACTTCTCCTTGGTCGTTCTTGTTTAACTTCCAAGGGAGTCACCGTTCATACTGGGATCGTAGATTCTTATTCTGAGGGAGAAATTCAAGTTATAATGTCCTCTTCAGTTCCCTGGTCTGTGAAGAAGGGAGAGTGAGTTGCACAATTGCTTCTCCTCCCATATGTTCTCCCAGGAAAAAAAGGGATGCAGAAAGGGGAACCAGAAGATTTTGAAGTACTGGACAGGCAGGTGTTTTTCTAGCAGAAAAAGAATCTCAGGAATTCGTCCTGTTTGCCAAATTGAGATACAAGGCAAAAAGTTTGAAGGTCTTTTAGATACAGGAGCTCATCTTTCTGTAATTAGTTCTCAAGAATGGCCAAAAAATTGGAAGGTACAGGACACAAATATTAATATAGTGGGGGTCGGCTGAGCTTCAGGCTTGCGCCAAAGTGTCTGTATTCTTCTCTGCCTGTGTCCTGAGGGACAAAAAGGATTTTTACAACCCTATATTGCCGATATTCCAGTTAATATATGGGGAAGAGATTTACTTACACAATGGGAGGCAGAGGTTTGGATACCTCCACAAAATAAAAAATTAATGAGTTATATGGGATCTTTGTGAGGAAGATGTTTAGAAAAATTTAACCAGGGGATTACTCAACCCAGTCAGCCTTCATCTCAGCAAGGACGAGAGGGATTAGGGCACTGGACAGACATAAGAGCATTTTTTGTAGGGGCAACTGTCACTGAGCTATGGCCTCCTGTGGCTCTTAAATGGATAAAAAAAACATGCCTCTTACCCCTGAAGCTGAAGTTGTATAACATTGTATGTCAACTATAAGTGAATATATATATATATATATATATATATATATATATATATATATGGTCATGGGATGTGGAGTATAGTGTGGGAATGGAGTCAAGGGATTTGTAATAGATATGTATGATATTGGGGGGAATGGGGTTGTGGATGGGGGGAGGGGTGTTGTCACTTCGAGGGGTAAAAAGTATATCTATTGCACTGTGTTGTACAGCTGAAACTAATTCTAAAAAATGTGTATTTCATAATAAAAAATATTTTAATAAAAACAAAACAAAACATGCCTCGATGGATCAAGCAGTGGTCCCTCTCTCAGGAAAATTAGAGTCTCTAGCAGAATTAGTACAGATTCAATTAGAATTAGATCATATAGAATCTTCGACAAGTCCCTGGAACTTACCAATATTTGTTATTAAAAAGAAGTCAGGGAAATGGTGAATGCTTACTGACCTCCAAGCAGTTAATGCTCTCCTTGAGCCTATGGGTGCTTTATAGCGTGGACTCCCCCTACCATCCATGATTCCAAAGAATTGGACACTAATAGTTATTGATCTACAGGATTGTTTTTATACAATCCCTTTGCATCCTCAAGATTGTCCTCGATTTGCATTTTCTATTCCCTCAACTAATAATAAAGAACCTATGAGGAGATATCAATGGAAAGTTCTACCTCAGGGAATGCTTAATAGCCCAACCATATTTCAGCTTTTTGTAGACAGAGCTGTTCTCCCTGTAAGAACTGAATTTCCAGATTGCTATATCATTCATTACACAGATGATATTCTCTGTGCTGCGTCTTCCACAGAAAATTTAGCAGCGTGCTTCGAGTCACTTAAAAAACAACTCGACTCAGCAGGACTTTGTATCACTCCAGATAAAATTCAAACTACAATGCCAGTACAATATTTAGGGTTTATTGTGGATAGACAGCCTATTTGACCTCAGAAAGTTCAAATAAGAAGAGATAAAATCTCCACCTTAAATGATCTACAAAAACTTGTAGGAGACATTAATTGGTTATACCCTACTTTAGCCATTTCCACATATGCCCTCAGTAATCTGTTCAGTCTTTTAGGAGGACTGCCTGGACTAGATAGTCCTCGTAATTTAACCCCTCAGGCTAATCAGAGATTAGAATTAGTAAAACAAAAGATTCAAGAAGTTCAAATTCAGCTTATAGATCCTTCTCAACCTTTACAAATTTTAATTTTTCCTACTCTGCACTCACCTGTTGTGCAGGACCCATCACAGATGTTTCAGGCAAGTACAAGGCAGTCTGGGCTGCAGCCCAGCTGTGTGCCAGTCATTGCCCTTTCCCAGAGTAGTGGACCCACTGCCACACCCTGAGAGCACACCTGCTGACAACGGGACTCAGAATGTCCATGTGAAGATACAAGCTGGCTCTCACGGATCCCCTCTTAGGTGGCAGTGCTGGGCTCTTGTTTGAACTTCCTGTGTTTGCGTCTTTATCAGGTTCCCCATTACAGATGGGGGAGACAGAGACTCTGAGGGTGAGTCAGCAGTATTCTCAAGGCCTGGAAGCTAGTAAGTTGTGGGGCTGAGGCCTGGCCCCGACCTTGCCCGGAACTTTCAGTAACATTCAGACCTGAGCCCTCCATGTCTGAAGCACTAGATATGAGGATTACTCCTCCTGTGGGAACCAATCTCCCAACAGGATGTGAAGGGAGGTCTTAGCACCTTGCTCACTTTATTCCCAGTGACCACAGTTAAAAGGAAATCCAATTTCAAGTGATAAATCTTCTAGCTCATTCTGCCAGCATGTTTTCTTGATAAGGAGAATTTGCCTTCATTTATGTGTCTTTCACATCAATTCTTTCAAATGAATGTGCAAAACACTAAAGCGATGGAGCCGAGCACAACTTTGAAGAGCCTGGAACTTTCAGTAACATGCACATTCCAAAGAGAATTGACTGTTGACCTCCTCATTGACATGTCACAGGTGTCTGGCTGCATTGGCCAGACAGTGGTTCCCCTAGGAAATGTTACACTCTGAGAGTGTTCTAGAAAACTTGTGAGAAGATCATTCTTAGGGACTGTTCTAGGCAAACCAAAGCCAGGCAGATAGAGTCTGTTCAAAATAGAGACTCGAGGGGCCAGTGAAGCAACGTCCTCCACGACTAGACTGAAGAACCAAAGGACAGCAATTTGTCTGTTCCCCTCCCCCAATTCCCCAATAAAATCTTTAAAAAAAAAAAAGACTGAGAGAATTGTGATTGTACGAAGGTGCCTCCTTTCCAATTTGAAAGATACTGAAACTGGATCTAGATAAATGGATTATTTTGCAAGTGGTCCGTCTGGGGTGTGACACCATGCTAGTCTGGTTGATTTTGCAAAGTGACCACAGAATGACAAAGATGTTCATGATCCTGGCTGTTTGTGAGGCATAAGGGGCATGAGTTTCCCATTTGACGTGTCCCCATACATGTGACCTGTCAACCTAAGATGCTTCCCTGTCAAGAAAAACAAGGTGTCTTTAAATGAAGACTTTACAGACCAAATTTGAATTCCATCCTGCAAATGACAACATGAGCTCATTATTAAACACTTATCTTGTCACTATAGTTGTTATTTTTCAGACTTATAGGCAGGGAAAGCAGAAAACAAAATCCAACCCAAAACCATTAATAATAATTTTCCTAGGAAGGCCTCTGATGTACAGCAGTGAGTGGCTCTGGGGTGTGTTAATCAAAGTGAAGAGATAAGAATCTTTTTCTTTTCTCCCAGTCATCTCTTTGCATGTAGGACAGTCAGCCCTGAACTAAGTCTTCCACCCTGGGAGTTCTTTTTCTCCCCTCATGTGTTGGGTACATTTCATCTCTTTATTCCCACATTATGAATTGGATGCTTATTACCAGGTGAATATCAGTAATATCATACCATGTATTATTGTCTTTTATATATGCTGTTTAAGTATAGAAACATTAGAAATCTTATAGAAAATTAGACAAACTTGAAGTCTGTAAAGTTGGCTCAGGGTTTAGACCTAAACTCAGGCACTTCATCAGTATGGCAAAGTTTCATTTATATCATCTCTGTCATGCCACCCTGAGTTCTCCTTGGCATGAGGAAAAGCGATGGCACCAAAAGGAAAAACTTGCATGGTGTCATTTGGCACCATCATTAAGCAACCCATGAGCAGCTTATGAAATGCTTCAATTGTGTCTCCCAGCTGGCAGCTGGGAGACAGCAAGGTGTTCTCACAATGCCTCGCAAATGGAAGCTTTGCAGCCTTTAATTTTTCCAAACTGATTAGGTTTATATACCTTGGGTTTCCAGGATCAGGGAAATGTGACCATGCTGTAGAGCTTACATCCCAGGGCTTGGAATGGATAGACAGAATTAAGCCCAACCCCTCATTAGGATTGGAAAACAGGATGGAACAGCCCACAGTTCTCCCAGGGTCCTGGGACCCACTAGGGTGAATGTGGGAAGGCCACACAGATAACCAGCTCCTAGCCATGCCCAACCTTCTTCCTCTAGACCAGGGGTCCGCAAACTTTTGAGATGGAAGAGCCACCAGGGGTCAACAAACTGCGGCTCGTGAGCCTCTGAAGAAAATTGAAAATGAAAATAAAACTATCATAGTTTCATTTATAAAAATTTTAAGGAATATTTTTCACATAGTGGTGATTATGTAAAAATTTATTTATGGCTCTATGAATAATTTTTAAATTGTGAGGGACGGGATTGGCTCTTCCAGGGGTCAGCAAGCTTTTGAGACTGAACGTACCCAAAGAGTCACATGTAGCTCGTGAGCCACAGTTTGCCGACCCCTGTTGTAGACCATGCTGTTGCTTCATGAAGATCCCTTTGTCAAGACCAAGATCAAGATAGGATAACTTTTTTTTCTTGAATAATAGGGCAGTGGTCTTTCTTAATGGACAGTAAGTGGTAAATAAATGTGGAAAGGGAAATAACCATGGCCTGAATATTCAGAGTAAAACTATTCTTCATTCCAAGTATATAACCATGAAAGCGCACAAAGAATTAACTATAGAAATGTTTATAAAAGTGTTTATAAAAGTGAAGAAGTGGCAACAACCCAAATGTCCAAAAGCAGGCAATTAGTTAAATCCATTATAGTTTATAATCCCAGCAGGGTTTCTGTCCCCTATAAATTTCTGGAAAGAAAAATATTTATAGGATTGTAAAGGGCACATGATATGGGGTAGGGGTGGGATGAGGTCTATAATATACTATATACTCAAATGTTTTAAAAGTATGTATAGGGCCAGCCAAGTGGCTCAGTTGGTTAAGGGCATTCTCAAGAGTGCCAGTCTGAGCAGCAAGGTTGCTGGTTCGATTCCCACATAGGCCAGTGAGCTACGCCCAAGCAGAGCTGCCAACAGGTGGGAGGATAGCTCAGCAGGTGAGAGCACGTGATCCTAACAACAAGGTTGCCTGTTTGAGATGGTGTGCTATGCCCGCCCACAACTAGAGACTGAACTCAGCACCTTGATCTGAACTGCCACCCTGGTGGCTCAGGGGATGGAGCGTGTGCTCTGAACAATGAGGCTGCTGGTTTGATTCCCAAATGAGATGGTGGCTACATCCACCTGCAACTAATTGAACACAGCACTTTGAGCTAAGCATCACAACTGGACTTGGAGCTCAGCTTGCTGTGCCCTCCACAACTAAGATTGAAGGACAACAACTTGGCTATTCCCCTCCCCCAATTCCTCAATAAAATCCTTAAAAAAATGAAATATGCAAAAAACAAAGTATATATAAATGTGGAAAAATATTAGAAAGCTATACTTGAAGATGGTATCAGCTATTATATTTGATAAAAGAGGTTGTAAATTACATTTTCTAAATTTGTTTTAAAATTTTGAATGAACATGTTTATTGCTTTTATGATGAGATTAATTCCTGTATATACTTGCTGTATGAAAAAAGACAAATATTCACCTTGGATTCATTAATAAGGTCCTTCCTGGGGAATGGCAAACATGCACAGGCCCCATCTCACTTGAGTCCTCTTGGATGCTGACCAGGGGAGGTGGGAGCCCACATCTGTAGACTTGCTGCAGTGGTCCCTGTATATCCAAACAGATGCTGAGGACGCAACAAAATGGAAGGACATATCAGCCTTCAGCATAATGCTGATAGGACAAAATGGAAAACAAAACTACAAGATACTTCTGAAAACTGAATGAACATTTGAGGATGTTTGAAGACACTGAAAATCATACAACATGTCTTATATGACACTGTTACGATCATTGCCATTCAGAAACAGCTTCACTACATGTGTGTTTGCCCAGGAACTCAACAGGCACCAACCACAGCAGTGTTTTCACATCTGTGACTGAGACCCAGAGAGACATGACTTTTACATTATGCCCTGGACACACATACATGAATATAGTGCAACAAAATTTCATGAATGCATGAATCAGGTAAGGCTGGTGGCCTTCCCCAGTTTAGGGAGGCAACAGGCAACTAAGTAGGAAACTAAGTGAGGGCAGACGGAGAAGCAGGCAACAAAATAGGAAACCAAGTGAGGGCAGGCAGGAGGGAACTAATTAAGAAGGAAACTAAGTGAGGGCAGGTAGGAGGGAACTAAGTAGGAAACTAAGTGAGGGCCGGCAGGAGGGAACTAAGTAGGAAACTAAGTGAGGGCTGGCAGGAGGGAACTAAGTAGGAAACTAAGTGAGGGCTGGCAGGAGGGAACTAAGTAGGAAACTAAGTGAGGGCTGGCAGGCAGTTTGGATAGTGACAGTGCATGAGTGAGGGACACAGGGGATGAGAAAGAGAGCACAGGGGAAAGGGGGCAACGGGTTTTGATGGGGCTGCAGAGAGTCTGCGTGCATGGGGGAACACAAGTTCAGGGGAAAGGAGAGGTTTCCTAGGGTTCTAGAACAAGTTACCACGAACTGGGTGGCCAGACCAACATACATTTACTCTGTCGCAGTTGTGGAGGTTCCTAGAAGTCTTAAATTAAGGCGTTGGCTAGCCCATACCTTCCCTTCCCTTGCCTCTTTCTAACTTCTGGTGGCTGTTGGCAGTCTGTACCCTGCCTTGGGGTATAGATGTATCACTCCAATCTCTGCTTCCACAGTCACAAAGTGTTGTGTGTGTGTCCAAATGTCTCTGTTCTCAGAAGGACACCAGTCATTGGATTAGGGCCAATCCAAATCCATTATAACCTCAGTTTAACTTGATTACACCTGCAAGTATCCAACTACCCAATAAGGTTACATCACAGGGACTAGGGTTAGAATACAATCATATTGATTTGAGGCTCACAATTCAACCCACACCAGGGCTATGTGTCACAAGGTCATTAAATGTCACTGAGGGGTGCCCTGTAGATTATGGGGTACAAGGGGAAGGGTGTGTGAGGAAGTTAACAAATGAGGGATATTGTGTCAGTTGAGGGGCTAAGAGGGTGAAGGAAATGATGGGAACAAAGGGGATAATGGAGACAGGGGATTAACCGATAAAAGGCAGTTAAAAGGCAAGCTGGATAAAAGACAAAGAAATCTTAATGCCTGTGAAGGGCTAAAGGACACAGGGGTGGAAAGGGGATCCTTGGTTGTGAATGGAGGTCCTGGGGGGTATTTAGTGCTCCAAACAGAGAAGGGGTGGGAAGAGAAGATGAAACCTGGGGGACATAGTAAGAACAGTGAGGTAAAGTGGCTGGAGAGGGTCAAAGGTGCTGGGAGGATGGCAGCATCAGTGGGATAACAGGCCCAGAAAAATGTATCCAGGATTATAGGGTTTGGGGTAATGACTTCAGGGTTATGATGTTATACCTGACATCATGGTGGGTGCATGTGCGAGTGGTTGAACATTGAGGACACAAGAAATGCACTGAAGTCACTGGAATAGGCTGGGAAAGGATAGAGGTCAAGGGGAAAGGAAGGTATCGATGATGGAGGCTTTGGCGTGATGGGAGGTAAGAAGGGTTGGGCTGAGGGTTCTGGGGTCAGGGGGATAGGAGTTTCATAAGGATGGATGTCTCAAGTGCACTGGATAGAGGACGAGAACAATATATAAGTCTAGAACAGTCATGTGGAGGGGAGTGTGAGGTCTAGGGATGGCCAAAGGTGAC
The DNA here is from genome assembly GCA_031876335.1 of Hipposideros larvatus. Classification (NCBI taxonomy): domain Eukaryota; kingdom Metazoa; phylum Chordata; class Mammalia; order Chiroptera; family Hipposideridae; genus Hipposideros; species Hipposideros larvatus. The sequence continues at coordinate 1,206,088 of JAVKSA010000061.1, forward strand.
TGGGATGGAAAGACTGAAGTCACAGTAGGAGACACAGATAGAGGGAGGAAAGAGATTGAAGTAGAGAAGAGGAGATCGCAGGAGGAAGACTGAGGATCACTAATTTTTTTTCATTCATTAGTTCTGATTTGCTTTTGATTCACAATTTAATTGTGAGAAGTTTTGAATTTCAGTCCACGAGGCAATACCCTCACTTATAGAAAACACCCCTAGCAGTCCATTTATTTGAACATAGAGGAACACAGGTAAAATCTCAGTGAACAGTGAGCCACAAACTTAGTCTCTTTTTTGGGGATACCAGTTCCAAGGTGTGACTGTAGGGTCACATGGAAACCATAAGAAGAAAATGAATTCTGCCTACAACCTGAATGGTCCTGGAAGTGAATTTTCACTGACAGGCTGTAGATAAGTGCCCATGTCTGCTGAAACCTCAATTTTGACCTTGTGTGACCCTAGAAAGAGATCCCACCAAGCCTACTAGACTTCTAACTTATGAGCTGTAGAATGTTGGATTAAGCGGTTAAATGTTATCTTATGGCTGTGATAGACAACTACTATATATAGAAAAAATGTTTGATGATTATAAATGTTATAAAATATGAAAGTAGAAAATATTTTTAAAATTTCCCAGTAATTACATCATGATCAATCATTTTATCTCCAAAAGTAACAGCTTTCATTGGTTGGAGGTTTATCCTCCTTCTTATACAATTTCAGAGTACACCTGAGATTGAAAACTGAAATTTCATGATATACAAGGTCCAACAATTAAGCTCACAAACCCATCCTAGAAAAAGTGCTTCACACCTCATTGCTGAATATCACTATGGTCACCTAAGCACTCCCCATGGAAAGCTATGGACCGACTCCAGCAACCAGTCTACCCTTCGAAGCAATTTTGGAACTTTTCTTCTTGAATGGCCATCAGAGCTGTTGTCATATTATTGGTGATGTCCTGAATGTCATCAAAATGTCTTCCTTTCAATATTGCCTTTATCTTCTGTTAAAGAAAGAAGTCATTGGGGTGAGTAGGGAGGGTGTTCCAATACAGTTATTTGTTTACTGGCTAAGAACTCCCTCACAGGCAGTGCTGTGTGCGTGGGACATTGTTGTGATGCAAGAACCATGAATTGTTGTTGAAAAGTTTAGGCGTCTAACTTTTTTTACACAGCCTTTTCAGCACTTCCAAATAGTAAACTTGGTTAACTGTCCAGTTGGTACAAAATCATAATGAATAATCCCTCTGATATCAAAGTAAAAAGGAGAGGGAGTCTTCAGATGAAATATGATGGCTTATTTATATTTCTCAGTAAACTCCTACAAGACACTAATGATCACGGAGAAAATATTCACTTTATAGAGGAGGAATGTGGCAGACTACCCTAAACAAGGGGACTGAGTTAACATTAGCTGTGAGGGACAAACTGACATCATATGCCCAATGCACTCATCATTGATAGTTTGCAAAGAGAGAGAGAGAGAGAGAGGATAAGAGAGAGACTGAGAAAAAATACAAGAAGTTAAGTCATAACATGAATCCAATAATAAAAAACCAGTTTCATGCAAATTTCAACTGACATAGCTCCAATTTCAAACGACATAGCCCCACACACAATATTCTAGTGTATTTTAGTTTTCTGAGGTAATTGAGGGAGAAAGCCTCCCTCTCAGAACTTTGAGTTATCCTCCGCCACGTGATGGTCTGTTTCTTTGTGCATTTTCCTAATCCTGGTCTACACAGGGAGATGCTGCATCCTGACAGGACCTAAATATGAAATGGTCACCTTCTCCATTCATCTCCCAGGATCCCACCCCATCTGCAGTGGGAACCTTGGTACGAACACATTCCCATGTTGACCTGTCACAAAGGAAATTTTCAATAGTTGTAGGTCAATGGTTCACGGAAACAATCCTTCATGCCATGTAAGATGCCAGGAGGGAATCGTGGAGAGCAGGCTCTCGGGTACGAGAAGACACCCTAAGGAGCTGACCTGTACTTTCATTAGAACGGGGAAAAATGTTGAAAACGAAAACCTTTTCAGAGAAGTAAAGGTTTGCAAATTCTAAATACATGGCATTTCGGTAAGAAAAGCAGACACAGCCTCGGACCCAGGACAGAACGCTTACCCAAGAAGTAGCCATTTTGTCCTAGTCCTCTGCTCTGGGTTGTTTCCTCAGGTGACAGGTCTGCATCCCCAGAATGTGCCTTCAAGGGCATCAGCACAGCACTTCTGTCTGCTTTCCTCACGCAGGCAGAAGGACCTTGAAATGCAGAATGGACTGCCCTCTCCTGTCCTCTGTCCCAGGACACAGTCAGGGACAAGGAGCACCTACCTGGACACCAAACTGCACGGTTGTCCTTCTGTGCTTCAGACTCCCGCTGATTGATCCTGCTACAGCGCTGAGCAGGGTGGGCTGCTCTCCTGCTTCTTCCAACTCCGGCACAACAGACAACCTGTTCCCTTCAGAACCAGAGGCTGCGCTCAGCTCTCACCATGCTGGCCTCGTCTTAGAATCCCCTCATTAAACAGCCAGGCTCCACCAGACCCTCAGGCCTGATGTTTAACATTGAAAGTCTGAGTAAATCACCTGGAGTTCCAGGCTCCACTGGAAGGAACTGTGATTCCTCCACCAGCACCGGGCCCAGGAACTGGTACCTTTAACCAGTTCCTGTCAGTGCTGATGTGGTCCCCAGACCCATTTTAGGGGCAGCACAGTAGAGAAAGCAGGAGCAGCACACCTGAGCCCCTCACACCACCCATCTTATCTCAACACAGCCAAAGTCTGTGGAGTTCCCAGTAGTTTACTGTTAGTTACCAGGAAAAACTACTGTCACCGTCCTGAAGGATCACAGGCTTTGCTGGCACTTTCAAGCATACAGGCTAGTAAAGGCAGTAAAGGCTGAGCAAGTCTGTTTAGAAAACATCGTGTACATGATGACTATGAGTGTTTATTGAGCATCGACTATGTGCTCATAAGTCAGTTATGGTCTGTGTTGGGAACCTCCCCATGTTAGGTGAGTTAATCCTCATGACACCCTATGGTGGACACGAGGTGTCCCATAATCACCATGAGCACATAGATCCTGGGCCCTGACTTTCTCTCTCCTCCTGCCCCAATCATTGAGTTTTAACAATGCCTGTATATAATAGGAGCTAAATAAGGAGAATGGCGGCATACGGAAAGGAGGGGTGGATCAGAAGTTCAGAGCTTTCATTGTTGTGTTGACACTTAGTTTTATGCTAACAGGACAGACAAATGTTTAACTTTATAAGTAAAAGCCAAACAGTTTTCCTGAATGAACATACTTTTACACACCCATCATCAATACAGGGTCATTTCAATTAGTCCACATCCTCAGTAAGATTTGGTGTTACAGGGGAATTTTTTGTTTTTTAACTTAAATATCTCGAAACTAGGGAGTGGCCTCTCACTTTGTCTCCCTGGTGTCCAGGAGAAATGGATAAACAGATGTATATATGAATATGTAAAGAAAAGATATGTATATTAGTCAGCCGTCAAGAAACGACATCTTTCCATTTGGGACAACATGGGTGAACCTGGAGAACATTATGCTAAGTGGAATAAGCCAATGTAGAAAGGCAGATACTGCATGATCTCACTAATATGTGGCAGCTAATAAAATCAAACTCATAAAAGCTGAGTAGAATTGTGATTGCCAGAAGCTGCCTATGGGGGAAATCAGGAGTGTGGGTCAAGTAATACAAGATGCAGTTATGCATGATGAATAAATTATGGAGATATAAATTATAGAATGGTGACGCTAGTTAATTATAGTGCATGTTATACTTGACATTTGCTGAGAGAGCATACCTTAGATGTTTTCACTACACACACAAATGGTAACTATGTGAGTTAATGGTATGTTACCTAGATTGTTGTAATCATTTCATAATGTATACTTATATTTACTTTTTTGTAACTTCAGCAACTATTGGTTCGGTGGAAATGCAAGCTGGATGCTGGGTGCGGGCTCCTGAATCATAGGATTTTGAGAAAGAAAGAAGTTAAGGCACAAAAATATACAGTCCTTTGCTGCTTTTATCCACTCCTGGGGTTCGAGAATTGTGAGCACCAGCCCTGAGGCTGTAGGTGCAGCCACTCAAACTCTGACCTTCTATCAGCCCTTCAGAGAGGGGCAATCCCAGCATGGGACCAGACCTGAAGTTAGCCTCAGAAAGGTGAATCTGTGTGGGGCTGGGGAGGGAGCTGGCTCAAAGCTTCTGATCTCCTTGCCTCTGGGGACTTCCAGATCTGTTTCTCATAAACCTGCCGAACAAAAACTTAACTCCAAGTGTTCATATTATTTTAATCTATGTAGTCACTTCCCCGTCTATTTGATAAAATAAAAAGCATTTAACATAAATACTCAGAATTTTCTGCGACAGTAATAAGAGAAACGGTTTTATTCTTAACAAGGCAATATAAAGACTACTAATAATGATTAAAACTCTTCTGCTTCAAATGCCATTTGCTCTCATTTAAAATTTTCAGGGCCGGCTGAGTGGCGCATTGGTTAAGAGCTGGCATGGGACGCCAGCTCTGGGAAGCAGGGCCACGGTTCGGATCCCACATTAGAGCTAGTGACACTGCCCTCTACAGCTAACATGGTGAACAACAGCTCAACCTGGAGCTGGGCTGCCGTGAGTCACTGGCGATGGCGTAGGCTCCAGCCCCTGCTGCAGTGGGCTGCCGTAAGTTACCGTGTGTGGCCAGCAGCCAGCGTGAGCGACTGGCAGCCTGTGTGAGCTACGAAGAGCCGCCATGAGCGGCGGACCAGAGGCCGACGACCGATCTGCCTCACCCAGGATGACCATAATGATAATACCAACATGGACCAGTGAAGCAATGTCCTCCACAACTAGACTGAAGAACAAAAGGACAGCAACTTGTCTGTTCCCCTCCCCCAGTTCCCCAATAAAATCTAAAAAAAAAAAAAAAATTTCATTACCCTCTGTTAATTTCACACTTTATTTTGCCAAGAGGTAATTTCAGATTCTTGGTCTCCTTTGGAAGCCTCAAAATACCATTCAAAATGGGCATTCCACTCGGTTTTACCACTTTTAGTGCTATTATTGTCCAATTAGGTTTTCAGAAAATGATGCTGGGGAATCTCAGATGTTCTCAGCAGTGGCCACTGATTTTCTGAATTACTTATAGTCAGCTTTGTCCATTTAGGTTAAATATGCACATGAAAATTGCCCAAAGCCATTAACAATGTACACAGCCGGTGTCCCTGGTGGAGGAAAAGTGGTCTTAAAATATTTAGGCAGCTGAGATCCCAATTTTCAGAGACTTTTCTCTAGAACAAAGAGCCCAAGACAATTTACAACAGCTCGAGCATACTGCAGGTCAGACGCCAGCCAGCCTCACTCTAGAACGGTCTGATCACAGAGGACCATGATGAGTCAGAAAAAGAGTTAATGGAAAGGAGACTGGGAGCTAACAAGAAAAAGCCTAAAGGTTAACTAATGACTCAGAAAGAGTTAATAAGAATGAGTCTGGGAACTAGCAAGAATAGGTTTAAAGATTAACCACTTCAGTTCTGAGTCCACCGCTAACACTACACCTGTGGTCTGACAAACACCAGGACAATTTTCGGAGGAAGCCAACCTTGACAATAGTTCTCAGGAGGGCCAGCTGCGATTGTATACAACTGCAAGACAACTAGTCCCCTGTATCCGGCATAAAAAATATAAAACCCCTACATTCTCTCACCTAGAGACAGTTGTCTTATTCAGACACTGCCATGGACATTCTCTCTCTGCCAAACCTTCAATAAAACTTTGTTTTCCTAGTTTTCTGAGCCTTGTGAATTCCTTCACTTTATGATTCACTAGGGTTTAATTCTACGCCAACACAGACCAGGCTGAAGACTAAAAGCCAGTTCTAGGAAAATAATCGACTTTCAGAGAGTCCAGATATAGTCTGAAGTGAGTGGCATTCCTCTCAATGAGATGGCACAGTCTAACAGTGGGACATACTGATTAATTTTAGCAGGAAAAAACCTCTGTCCTGTCAACAGTAAAATAATATCCACTAGGTACGCCTTAACCAAAGAGGATTTATTCAGGGAAAGGAAAATGAGAAAAGGACAAAGGGCTGCAACCCTGCAAGCCACGTGCATTCTGGTGTGTGCTACGATGGAGGATACTTAAGGCAGGGCAACAGGAAGTTAGAACCATAGTTTTTGTGAAATGGAAGTTAGGACCATAGAGTTCCACTAGGTATTCTCATGAACTGCCATGAGTCCAGCACCTCCCACAGATCCCCCAGCATAATCAGTCTCCTTAAACTCCCAGTTCATCTTTACCACTCTAAACTCACCTCACGGAGTGCGTTAATGGCACCTGAGGTCAGTAAAGAGTTTTAAAAGGGAAAATGAGGTGAAAGGCGGGCCTACCAGGTCTGAAAACAGTAAGTTGAGGGCAGGAAACAGTCTCACAGCCACTTCAAACCCCAAGGGAAGCGCCCGGTTCCCTATGGCGACACCTCAATTTAAAGAGGAAAACGCTGGCTGCGGAGACTATAGAGTCCATGATGACCCCAGACCCCTAAAGAAGGGTTGTGAAACGCAGGTTTAAACGAGAAAAATGAAACTCAAGCTCGGCACTGTGAGACCTTCGCTTTGGGGTATCTGCTTGTGGGGCTGCAGGATGGTGCCTGACGGGAAACAGCGGGCATTCTGGGGGCGGGGCCAGATGAGAGGTCAGACCTGAGCATTGACCCAGGGGAAGCTGAGGAAACGGAAATGGGCGTGTGGGCAGGGGCCGGGCCTAGAGCAGCAGGGGGCGGAGCCTGGAGAGAGACCCCCTGCTGTGCTGTGGCACAGGGTGCAAGGAGATGGGACCAGGACGCAGCCCAGCTGCATGGCATGGGGCGGGGCCTGTGCAGTGACTGGCAGGAAGTGAAATGAAACTTTCCTAATGGACAGAACTGAGAGGTGCCTGAGTGGCTGGTGGCAGGGCCTGGGAGAGGCCAGTTCTGTACCTGGACTTCCAGGAAGCAAAATGAAAACTGGCTGGGTGGCCAGGTGGCTCAATTGGTTAGAACACCTGCTCTTAACAAGGTTGCCGGTTAGACACTTGCATGGGATGGTGGGCTGTGCCTCCTGCGCCTAGATTGAAAATAGCGACTGGGCTTGGAAATAGTGACTGGGCTTGGAGCTGAGCTGTGCCCTCCACAACTAAGATTGAAGGACAAAAACTTGACTTGGAGCTGATGGGTCCTGGGAAAGAAACACAGTTCCCCAATAAAGTTCAAAACAAAACAGGGCCGGCCTAGTGTCTCAGCTGGTTAAGAGATGGCTTGGGAGTGCAAGCTCTGGGTAGCAGTACCTCCGGTTCCATTCCACGTGATGCTGCATCCTCTACAGCTAAGACTGAACAACAGCTCAACCTGGGGCTGGGCTGCTGTGAGTAGCCAGCAGCCAGCGGGAGCCGCCGTGAGTAGCTGACTCATGTCTGGTGACCAACTGCCTCAGCCGGGAAGAGTGCAATGATCATAATACCAACATGGACCAGTGAAGCAGCATCCTCCACAACTAAACTGAAGAACTAAAGGACAACAACTTGTCTGTACCCCTCCCCCAATTCCCCAATAAAATCTTTAAAACGAACAAACAAAAACCAGCCAAGAAGCGGGGCGGGGCTGGGACTCAGCGTCCCTGCCCTTCCCTGCCAAGACATCTCTTTTGGTTTAGAAATGTGGTGCATCCGCCTTGTTTCCTGCCCATTTTAAGTTACTGTGTCTAACAGTTTTAAAGTTAAAGGTAGAGTTATATTAGCCTCTTGTGTTGGAAACTACAATAAGATGTTTTCCTCTTAAGTTGAAACTGGTTTAAGTCAAAAGGTATTTGCTGGCGGGTTTCATGGATGTCTTGCTAGTGAAGCTGCAGCAACTCGGGGGAACTGGGATCTCCGTGAGCCGGTGGGTGTGGGACAGGGATGATACCCAGAAACATTTCTGCAGTTAGAATTAATGTAAGCAGTTTAATTAAACAAGAACTGCAATTGTCTGTGGGGATTACGAACTAGAATGTGAAATACAAAACTCTCTGGCTAGAATAGACAATTTCATACTGACGCCAACAGAACAGCATTTCCTTTCCTATTCCCCATTCACCAAGCGGACCAAGACTCAAAATTTCATACGAGTCCACGTACATGCAATGTCTAGAATAGGAAAATCCATAGATATACAAAACACATTAGTGGATTTCAGAAGAGTTGGGGAAGGGGAAATGGGAAGCAACTGCTTCATGGGTGAAGGGTTTCCTATACAGCTGATAAAAATATTTTAGAACCGGATGTAATATTTGCACTACATTCTTAATGTACTAAATACTGAATTGACTTTATTTAACATGGCCAAGCTTGTATTATTTGAATTTCAGTTAAAAACAAAGAAAGATATGTAAATTCCTTTAAATGATCTAACACGCATCAGTCAGAACACTCGCTCCAGCCCACTTAATTTTTGCACATCTCTGCTTCTCTCATTTTCTGTAAAAATAAGAACGCTCATCTGCCCACTAAGTGAACTGTGTTTTCCTTCCAGGGACTGTTGACACTCAAGGATGTGGGCATCGAATTTTCTCATGAGCAGTGAGAATGCCTGTAACCTGCTCAGAGAACATTTTCTTGGGACATGATGTTGGAGAACTGCAGGAACCTGCTTCTCTCCAAAAATTGGTGACTGTATTTGTGTATCTCTGTGGTTTTCCCTGTGAGTCTCTTGGAAGTCCAACTTGCTTGTCTGAGTTTCACATCCATGTTCTTGAAGCTGTGTTAATTCAGGAGGAAAGGCTTCCTCATGAGGCATATGGACTCTAGACTTCTCTTGTCACGAGTTTTGCACAGTTCATACTTGATTAGTACTGAATGCACAAAGTTAGGAATCAGGAAAACTTATGGAAAATTTTAGGAAAACCCGATTCTGTGTTTTACTCTCTGCTTTTGATTCAGCAGTTGTTGAAGTGACCAGCTCTCTGCAAACTTAATAGAACCCCTCAGCATTCAGAAGGAGACAGTCAGTTGAACAATTTCTGAAATGCTATCCTAGACCCGTCTCTAATATTCTCTCTTCATAGCTGAACAAAGAGCTGGGAATGTGTTCTAGAATAGCATTCAATATCATGTTCCATTTTTCTTGATAATTTAAAATATCTTTTGAGCTAAATATGATCTCAACTTTGAAATGAGGGGAAAAGCCCCAGACCTATAAAGTGAGGGATAAATCAAGGCAGGTGGAAATGAATGGAGCCGTGAACACAAGAAAGAGGTCACATGGGCACAGAGTAAGCCGCTCCACTGCTGATGGGGAAGTCTCATGAAATGGGAAAGATCTGTAGGAAATAACAATTTATATCTTAGGAGCTCTCAGAGGAAGTCGTCCTCAATTAACACTGCTTTCATAAATGACTGGATGTTGTTTCCCTCACACAGCCTTACTCAGACAACAGTGCTCGCTCTGTGCCCTCTCAACAGGAACACAGTGAGCAGAGAATGTCCTCTCTCGAGAAGCTGCTAGGTGTCCTTCACTGGAAATGAGTAGTTTGTTGAGATGGAGTTGGGTGTAAGGGACTCAGGTAAGTTTGCTTTCTCAGGCTTCTTGCTGCTGGAAATGGGGTCTTGGGAGAGCAACCTCTGTGGCTGTTAAAAAGGCAAATTAAACGGCCTCACCTCAGACCTGGGCAGGTATAAAGTCTAATGTAGCTTCAGTAATTTGTAAGTCCATGAAAGTTCAAAGAGCTATGGTTTATAAAGTTGTTCTCAGCCTGGACTTCCTGAGGACATCCCCTGTGTAGTTTTGGAACTGCCATCTCCTGTGTCCCACCCCCACAGGCTCTCCATTAGTCTGTGGCAGGACCCTGCATCAATGTCTTCATGGAGTGGCCCAAGATATCCTACAGTGAGGCTGAAGTTAAACACTGGGAAGACCCCAGGGACACTTCTGAGAACTGTCCACAGGGCCTGGTCCATGGGAAGCCTCCGTGGGGGATCCCGCCCTGCTTATGTTTTGGTAGGGAAATGTCAGTGTATTCCACATTCCCTACATTCTAGGATGTAGCAAATTTGTAGGTTTCTCTAGCAAGGAAGGGCACCCAACGATAGAGGAGGGGACACTCACGTTTTAGCCTCCATGTTGGAATTCCAGATGTGCACAGATTTTCTCAGGCCACAAAAGTAATGGAAGTACAGTGAGACCATGCAGACCCTGATTGGCCATAGGGAAGCCTCTGGCTCACAATGGGAATGTGCTAGAAGGTCCCTGGAGCAGAAGGAAAAGCATTAAATGTTGTAGGAGCATGATCAGAGTGGGACAGGATAGGTTCCTGTGTGACAACAACAGAAAGAACCCTGGACTTCTCAATATCATTTCCATTGAAGCACATTTTCCCAAACCACACTATAAGGGGGCTTCCTCTTTGACCTTTGCCCCTCTCATGTGTATCATCTGCTTTGTTTATTAGCAGCTACCTGGGTGGAAGGTTAGTGTCTCCTCTGTCTTCACTTCTCAGGGCTTATTCCTTTGCTCCAAATATGTGGCCAGGTGTGTGTTTGAGACAATGACACCGGTTTATTAGAAGAAGGAACGTGACTCTTGCTGGGGACTCTACAATTTCCATCCAGGATTGTGTTCAATAGCGAAGAAAGGACATTATAGAAGGATATAGAAAATTATTTCTCAAAACAGTTTCCTCACAGCCCTTTATGATGCTCAGAAAGCATTTTATTTTATTTTATTTTATTTTATTTTTTAAAGATTTTTACTGGGGAATTGGGGGGATGGGAACAGTGCTGGGGAATTGGGGGAAGGGGAACAGACAAGTTGCTGTCATTTTTGTTCTTCAATCTAGTTGTGGAGGATGTTGCTTCACTGGCCCAAGTTGGCACCGTCATTGCGCTCTTCCCTGGTGAGGCAGATCAGTCGCCGGCTTCTGGACGGCCGCTCACTGCGGCTGCTGGCCGCTCACGTTGGCTGCTGGCCGCTCACGTTGGCTGCTGGCTACACACGGTAGCCCATGGCAACCCACTGCCACAGGGGCTGCAGCCTACGCCGTCGCCGGCGACTCATGGCAACCCAGCTCCAGGTTGAGCTGTTGTTCAGCATCTTAGCTGTGGAGGGCAGTGTCACTGGCCCTCATATGTGGGATCCGAACCGGGGCCCTCTGGCATCCCAAGCGAGTTCTTAACCATCGCGCCACTTGGCCGGCCCAGAAAGCATTTTAAATTTACAGACCTGAATTCACATTTAAGTACTCATACGGAATCACAAATAAGGGTTTAAGATGCAGGGGACACTACTTTAGGTCACTGAATTTTTATTATTATCCATAATGTAAAGTGTAAGATGCAGAACCCTGCACAAAAGGGGAAGGTGAAGGTCAGGATGAAACACCATGAGGATTTTACACCAAAAGACCCCACGTAGCTTTCTTCACAGAGGCTCACAGATTCAGTCATGCAAAGCAGAATCTCCCAAGAGACATTACACAAATTAAAGAAACTGACCCTTGTGGGTGGGGTAGGAATTCTGGAAGGAAGCTCTCCTCATGCAGGGAGACCAGGTTTCTGGATTTTTCCAACATCACATCAATGTAAAAATCTCACTGAGAGAGAGGCCCAGGCATAGGAATCCTCCGGAGAGAATTCTAAGGCCACATCCCTGAATACCAACTGTCCCTGCAGTAAATGACACATTTACCAAGTGGCCATGAACACAGTTCATAACTTGACCAAAGGTGAAAACACTGAGTTAAGAGAAGTGGTTCTTACTCAGGTGAGTGACCTGAAATATAAAACTTAAATTATTTTCAACACAGTAAAATTCTCTAATATTTAGTCTAACTGAAAAAAAAGTAAGTGACATGGATGTAAAAACCCAATACAGATAATACACTTTGGGGAAGATATAATATGTAATTAAGGCTTCAACACAGGCACATATATTTTTGAGTGTGTATATCCCAAATGGGCAACTCATGGTGGGTTTGAAGTGTATTTCTCAAATTATAACGTGCACAACAACAAACTGGAGACCTTGTTACAATGCAGGTTCTGATCCAGAAGTTCTGGGGTATGGTCTGTGCTCTGCATTTCTTTTTTTTTTTTTCTAACATTTTTATTGGGGAATTGGGGGGATGGGAACAGCTTTGGGGAATTGGGGAATGGGAACAGACAAGTTGCTGTTGTTTTGTTCTTCAGTCTAGTTGTGGAGGATGTTACTTCACTGGCCCAAGTTGGCACCATCATTGCGTTCTTCCCAGATGAGGCAGATCTGTCGCTGGATTCAAAATTTTTTTTTTGAATTTCTGTGGTATCTGTTGTCACTTCTTGTCTTTCATTTCTGATTTTATTTATTTGCATTCTCTCTCTTTTCTTGATGAGCCTGTTTAAATGTTTGTCAATTTTTTTTATCATTTCAAAAAACCAGGTCTTGGTTTCATTGCTCTTTTGCATTGTTTTTTAAGTCTCTATTTCATTTATTTCTGCTCTGATTTTTAAAAAGACTTTATTGGGGAATTGAGGGGAACAGCATTGGGGAATGAGGAAAGGGGAACAGACAAGTAGCTGTCCTTTTATTTTTTAGTCTAGTTGTGGAGGATGTCGCTTCAGTGGTCCATGTTGGTATTGTGATCATTGCGTTCTTCCTGGGTGAGGCAGTCGGTCGCTTGCCATTGGACAGCCACTCATGACAGCTCACAGCAGCTCACGCCAGCTGCCGGCCACTCATGCTAGCTACCGGACCCTCATGGTAACTCACAGTACCTCACGGCAGCCCACTGCAGCCCAACCACAGCCTATGCCATCACCAACAACTCATGGCAGCCCAACTCCAGGTCGAGCTATTGCTTACCATCGTAGCTGTAGAGGGTGCAACATCACTGACCCCCATGTGGGATCCAAACCGGTGGCCCTGCTGCTCAGAGCTCGTGCTCCCAAGCCAACTCTTAACAAAGGAGCCACTCAGCTGGCCCCTGTGCTCTTACCTTTATTATTTCTTTCCTTGTACTCCCTTTGGGATTATTTTACTGTTGTTTTTCCAGTTCCCTTTATGTAAAGATAGACTGTTGATTTGAGATTTTTCTTGTTTCTTGAGGTAGCCCTGCATTGCTATGACTTTCCCTCTAAGAGCTGCTTTCTCTGTGACCCATAGATTTTGTGTCGTGTTTTCATTCTCGTTTGTCTCAAGGTATCTTTTGATTTCTTCCTTGATCTCATTGTTGACCCATTCATTATTTAATAGCATGTTATTCAGTCTCCATGTGTTTTTGTGTTTTCAAGTTTTCTTCTTGCAATTGATTTCTAATTTCATATCACTGTGGTCAGAGATGATGTTTGATATGATTTCAATGTTCTTAAATTTATTGAGGCTTATTTTCTGGCTTAGCATGTGCTCGATCTTGGGAAATATTCTATATGCACTTGAAAAAATGTATATTCTGCTGCTTTGGAGTAAATTCTCTAAAAATATCAATTAAATTCAACTGGCCTCATGTGTCATGTAAGGCCACTGATTCCGTATTGATTTTCTGTCTGAATGATCTGTCTATTGATGTCAGTGGGGTGTTGATGTCCCCTACTGTGATTGTGTTCCTGTTGATCTTTGTTTTTATGTTGATGAATATCTGTTTTATATATTTAGGTGCTGCTATGTTGGGTGCATAGTTGTTTACTAGGCATATGTCCTCTTGTTAGGTCAATCCCATTATTATTATATAGTGCCCTTCTTTGTTTTTTATTATAGTCTTTATTTTAAAGTCTATTTTGTCTGATATAAGTATTGCTACACCAGCCTTTTTATCATTTCCATTTGCACAAAATATTTTATTCCATCCCTTTACTTTCAGTCTGTGTATGCCTTGTGATCTGAGGTGAGTCTCTTTTAAACAACGTATGTATGGGTCTTGTATTCTTATCCACTCATCTACCCTATGTCTATTTTTTTAAAATTTTATTGGGGAACAGTGTGTTTTTCCAGGACCCATCGGATCCAAGTCAAATCATTGTTTTCAATCTGTTGGGGTGTCAGAAAAGTCATGATGCATTTTTGCAATGAAAACCAGAAAAAATACATCATGACTCTTCCGACAACCCAATAGTTGTCTAGTCATGGGTGATGCAGCTGACCTCCAAAGTCAAGTCATCGTTTGCAATCTAGTTGTGGAGGACACAGCTCGCTGACCCATGTTGAAATCGAACCAGCAACCTCGCTGTTACAAGCACCATGCTCTAACCAGCTCAGCTCCAAGTCAAGTTGTTGTTTTCAATCTAGTTGTGGAGGCTACAGCTCACAGGCATATGTGGGCACAAACCAGCAACCTTGGTGTTATGAGCCTACAGTCTAACTACATGAGCTAACCAGCTGCCCTACCCTATTTGATTGGCGCATTTAAGCCATTTACATTTAAAGTGATTATTGATAGTTACATAGTTATTGCCATTTTATTATTTGTATTTCTGGTTTTTGTTAGTTTTCACCTTTCTTCTGTTTAAAGGACCCCTTTTAACATTTCCTGCAATACTGGCTTGCTGGTAATGAATTCCTTTAGCTTGTTCTCTTCTGGAAAGCTCTTTATCTCTCCTTCAATTTTAAATGCTAGCCTTGCTGGGTAGAACAATGTTGGTTGTAAGTCTTTGTTTTTTTATCACATTGAATATTTTGTGTCACTCCATTCTGGCCTGCCAAGTGTCTGTAGAAAAGTCGGCTGATGATCTTATGGGGGTGCCCTTGTAAGTAACTTGCTGTCTGTCCTTTGCTGCTTTTAGGATTCTTTATTTTTAACCTTTCCCATTTTAACTATAATGTGTCTTGGTGTGGGGCTGTTTGGGTTCATCTTGTTTGGAACTCTATGCACTTCCTGGGCTTATATGTCAATTTCCTTCACCAGGTTAGGGAAGTTTTCAGTCATTATTTCTTCAAATACATTCTCAATCCCTTGTTCCCTCTCTTTTTCTGGTATTCCTATGATGCGAATGTTGTTGCATTGATGTTGTCCCACAGATCTCTAAAAATTATTTGCAGGAAACTTCCAGTAAGATGGCAGAATAGACAGATGCTGTGCCGCCTGCCTCCCAGGATCACACCAAAATTACAAATAATTTATAAGATATTTAACCTCGGAAGTTCCCTGAATACTAGATGAACAGAACCTCTAAACAAAGGACTTAAAGAGGAGGCCATGTCGAGTCTGGTAGGAGGGGCGGAGACTAGAGAGGGCAAACCCCGTGAGGGACATCTCAGTGGTGGGGAGGCTTCTCCGGTTGGGGGAGAGATCATCCGGCCCCACACCGCGCTCACCAGACCGGGGTTACTTTGCCAGGAAGAGAGTTCTACGATAGCTGAAATTAGTAGAAATCAGTGAGGACTCTCTTTGCTCAACTCTGTAAGGCAAAGGGCAGCTGGAGAACCAGTGGAACTGGCAAACGGCCTCGCTTGCTGGTGAGCACTCACCCGGTTCCTGGCGGAGGGAGTAGCTGTGTGAGTGGGGCCCAGGAGCCTACGGGGAAGAACTGAACTGAGCGCCTTTGGCTTAAGAATTGGAGGTTTGGGGGCCATTGTTCCCCTGGTGTGGAGCTTGCACATGAGTAGTGCACAGAAGGGCGCCATTTTTTCAGGGCTGGGCCCTCCCACAGAGGCTCAGGTCTGGGACGGCATTGGTCTTCTGGAATTGGCATAGGAGTGCTTGTGTGCATGTGTGCGCATGCGGCCTTGGATCCCCACCTTCTGCACTGCTTGTGCTGTGTAGTCAGGGAAATGTCTGGCAAGCGAGCTCCGACTCCAACAGGCTGCTTATTGTGACCGGGGAGTGCGCAACTCACCTTAGGTCCCCGCTCTCCAACCTGTGCGTGCAGAGTTGCCAGTGTGATGATTGGCTGTCGGGCTGCTTGGCCTGATCTGCGAGCAGCTGACTGGGACAGGCTGAGACTGGGAGTTTTCCTGGGAGTGTAGGGCCATGAGCTGTGTGCCTGCATGATTCAGCCGGGGCTTTCCTGGTGTGTTTGTGAGGGCTGCTTGCCAATGCAGGAGTGCATACTGCTCTGACTTGGTGGAGGACAGTGACCACATTCTGTGGTGTATTGGGGGCCTGCCCCGCGCACATAGAGCTATGTGGCCAGGGGCACCCCAAGGCCCTGGTGCCTGGCCCCTACCGCTGCAGGCCACAGAAGGCTTTTTGCAGCAGCAGACAGTCCACAACAACCTGTGAGGATTTTTGGTGGTGAGCATGGTTCCAGGACACACAGCAGCTAATTGCAGGTAGCTCACTTCAAGTTTAGAGGAAGTTTGCCACATGATGCACTGAGCCCTTCCCTCTAACACCTGGTGCTGAGTCACCCAGAGTCTCTCTATTGCTGGTCTGCAGATGAAAGCAGGCAACGAGCTCCTCCCCTCCCTTTTTTCTCCTTTTTTCTTTTTTTTGTTCTCTTTTTCGTTTTCCTTTTTGTTCCTTCTTTTTCTCTTTTTTCTTTTTCTTTTTCTTTCTAGGTGATCTATCTAATACATCAAAGCAATCACAGAGTGACAGCCAGAATGAAGAAACAAAGAAACATGTCTCAAGTAAAACATCAGAAAAAAACCTCTAGAAATGGAACTAAATGAAACAGAGGTATTCAAACTTTCAGAGACAGAGTTTAGAAGACTGATGATAAGAATGTTTCAAGAACTTAAGGAGGACATAAAAAAGGATAGAGAAATCATAAAAAACAACCAGTTAGAACTAAAGAATACAATAACTGAAATGAAGAACACACTCAAAGGAATCACCAGTAGATTAGATTAAGCAGAGGATTGTATCAGCGATTTAGAAGACAAAATAGCAGAAATCACCCAGTTGGAACAACAAAAAGAAAAAAGAATAAAAATAATGAAAATAGTTTAAGAGACTTGTGGGACAACATCAAGCACAACAATATTCACATCATAGGAATACCAGAAGAAGAAGAGAAGAAGCAAGGGATCGAGAATGTATTTGAAGAAAAAATGACCGAAAACTTCCCTACCCTGGTGAAGGAAATCGACATAAAGGCCAGGAAGTGCAGAGGGTCCAAACAAGCTGATCCCAAATAAATCTGGAATAAATCTAAAGAGCTGGGCATGCCCTGCAAGAAATGGAGGTTGGAGCTACTGGAAAGTGGAGCTGTTTAGTATCATTAAGTCTAATTGTTTAATGTCCTGTTGTACTGTTGAGAGTTCTATAAACTTGTCCTATAAAAAAACCTGAGCTAATAGAATATCTTTCAAATTATAACTATTTATGAGAAGGACTTAGCTTGGGAAAGCTGCTTGTTTCACCAGCAATGCATCCTTTCTAATCCTGTATTAGATGTGACTAGGTGACATCAGTAACAAGAAACAGAAGGACTGGGTATCCATTCGCAGGTGAACTGGAGTCAAGAAAGGATCATTCTTCATTCCCCCCCACGTGGACTACGGCCCTGACTCCCTTCGGGAGGGTTTATTGAGCTGTTATTTTTTTTTATCACCATAATTTGTAATGTGAAAAGGACTCTATGCAGGGCTCTGAATCAGATGAATCTCATGACAGTCTTATAAGACACTCATTTGTGATGAAGTGACGTGTAGGTAAGACTTTTTAACATTTCTTTTGCGACAGAAGTAAATATGTATTTTTGTCAGCAAAGGAGGAACAAATATTGGGTTGTCGGACAAGTCATGATGTATTTTTTCTCTTTTTCGTTGCAAAAATGTGTCATGACTTTTCCAACAACCCAATACTTCTGATGGAATCTGTATTGCCATATATTGTAGCATTAATTCCAATTATCATTCCCCTGTGAGATTACACATCTCTGCCCCTTGATGTTAACCTTGACCACTTGATGCAGGCCACCCTTCCTTTCTTTGGAATGATTGTACTTCATACCAACATTATGGCAAGCTTGGCTGTAGTTTTCGTGACTTCTTTGGCCAATTTGCTGTGAATAGAGGTGGCATATTTCAATTTTAAAGGAAAGCTTTAGGCATCGTCTTTTGCTTCTAACTCTGTCTTTCTCTGCTCCAGACAAAGATAGAATGAAATTTCCAAGAATCTAATTATGGGGCCAAGCAAGAGGTGGACAATGAGAGATATAATATGAGGAAAAATGAAAGGTTTGTTGTTGTAAGCCAAAGAGAATGGAGGGGTATGTGTTACCACAGCTAAACTTCCAGAAAGCTGACTGGTATTCTTTCACTGACATTTTCTTTTTTTCTGTACCCACCCTAACATCCCAACATCAAGGTTACAAATGGGAGTGCATTATGACCAGTAATTGTACAACCTTTGAAATCTTGATTTCAAGAATTCCCTTTCTGTATTGTTACACTCATTCCTTTCACTTTACATTTTTTATTTCCCTTAGAATATCCATTTATTTTTAATTAATTGAGGAACATATTACCTTTCATTTTCTAAGAGCCCTCAGTGGACTATATGTTATCAGTTATGTTTTCACCTGGTTTATCAAATGTTTGTAAATGACCTCTCGTATTGGGAGCCATTTGAGAGCAGTGAGGCTGCCAGCTGAGAAAGCTGCAGGTCTCCATGTTCCGTGTGCTGAGAAACCTGCAGAACTCCATGTTGGGTGAGCAGCAAAAAGGGAACTGCTGGAGAGACATCTGACCCAGCAATGGCCAGCTCATCTCCTGTGCCATGGAAAAGCAGAAGTCCCCTGGAACTGAAGTCACCCTGCCCTTGGAAAACACCTTCCTAATATGGACTCTGATGCTTTGGGACTTTCCACCATGGACTTGTTGACAGCTTCTATTTGCCTCAGTTTAACCTTGCTTAGAAAATATCATTGGTCTACACTGTGATTCATGTAACTTGTTGCTAGAAGAAATTGTTTCTCTAGACCTCCAGAACTTTGCATAAGGGACACTGGTTCCCCATTCTCCAACACGCCCTGCCAAAATCCCCCCAAAGCTCCACCCCTTCCCTTAGGTCCCGCCCTCCGTCGGGCCCCGCCCACTCCGGGGAAATATTCCTGCCCCGCCCAGGACCTAAGCGCTCCTCACAGGCCCCGCCTGCGGCCCCCGTTTTCTGCCAGCGGCTGGGAGGAGTTTCTTGCAGACCCCAAAGCGCCACGGCAGAGAGAAGGCCTGGTTGGCGACCATGACTTTCAGTGTTTGTGGTTTAAACCTGAGCGTCTAAGTCCACCGTCCTGCACTCCTGACGCCTGGGGGTCAGTACCAACGTTGAAGTCCCCGCACCCGCGCCCCCTACAGCGGTGAGTCCGGCGTCCTGGGGAGACTTCCCGATCCCAGGCCGCTTCGCAACGGGGTGGAGGGTCCGCGGGGGTTTCCGGGTAAACTGAGGCCGGTCCCCTGTGGTCTCTCCGCCTTCGGACCACTAGACCCCGCGTGCCGCGTTGTTTTCCTGCTTAAAACCCCCCCACCGGGCAGCGCTCCGACGCGCGGTGTGAAGTCCTGGGAGACGGACTCGGGAGACGGAGTCCAGCCGTTGGCGCCCCTCCCCCAGCCTCGCCACGCGGCCCCGGGAGCCCGGCCTCCTCCCTGCCTGGGGCTCTGCAGAGCCTCCCCGCCGCCTGGAACCCCCCTCGTCCCGGTTTAATAAGAGTCCCGAATCCCAGGAAGAGCACACTTTTCAGGGTGGTGGGATTTAGGAGGGAACACCGCGGGGTGTCACCAGGTCACCCCCTCACGCGGGGAGGGGCTTTGTGTAAGCGGCGACTGTGAAGGGCAGGCCAGGAAATCGGCAGAACGGGGGTGTGAGGGGGCCCCGAGAAGGAGACAGAATGAGAGGAATAGACAGGTGAGAGGACAGGAAGATCAGTGCGGGTCCGTAAAGAGGCGGGAAAACAGAGGATGTGGGAGGGACTTTTAAAGCGACGGTTAAGACAGCGAGTAACTCGGGGAAGCAGCCAGAGGAGAAAGAAAATGGAGAAATATAGAGGAAAGGGAGTGTTCCAGAGAGATGAAGGGGAGCCAAAAGGGTGAGGGGCCCCTGGTTAGCAGAAGTTGGGGGGCAACAAAGAACAGGGAATTTCACACGGAGAGAGGGGTTAGGAGGAGAGCTGGGGGAGCCGAGTGCAGGAACAGAAAGGAGGGGAGGGGGGTGACAGCAGAGGGAGAAACTGCACTGAGCTAAGCTGGGGGTGTCAGTGAGTCGGGGCACAGGGGTGTAAGAGGAAAGACAGTGTCACCGGGGAAGAGGAGGTGCACAGGGACTGGGAGAAAGAGGCAGAAATATGTGGAGATGGGGAGCAATCAGATCAGGGAGAAAAAGCAACTGAAGGTGAAGGCTTTCAAGAGTTTCACAGAAAAGGTGCAGAGAAGGGAACGGAGGGAAGGGGAGAAATCGGGGAAGGGGAGAAGACATTAGTGGAGAAAACTGTGTGGAGAGGGACACACAGGAGTACACAGTAGCAGAGGAAGAAGAGGTGCCTCTACTTGGATGCTCTGTGAGCTGGTGGGATGTGGGTTGTCACGTCCTGCGTGACAAGGGCAAACGGGACACGAGAGGGCCACGCAGATTGAGTAAGAACAGGAGACAAAAGTCAGATAAGAGCCAGACCAAGGGACCCAGCCTGGAAGACTGAGCCCTGAATCGGGTCAACACATGGCTTTTGAGATCCTACAAGGAAGTGAAACTGACATTTTTCAAATATCCGTTGCTGTGTACCTTAAGGCTGTTTTCCATTAACCAGCTCCCATTGTATTCCAACAAATGCTATGCCTTCATACATCACTGCACAGCCCCCAGGACACTTTGTTACTATGTCCTTTCATATACAGGAGGTGACAGATATCATTCCACCGGGTCTCAGGAATGCTGAGACACTCTCTCATGACCGACTGGGTCAGGGGCTAATGCAGCGGGGGCGTTCGTGGAGGAAGCTGTCAGGCAACAGTGGGTGATCACGGTATGATATATATTGATTGTGGCTTTATAAACGCTTTACTTTAACACGTACTGCACTTTCAGTCATACAGATGAGAATGAGAATTACAGAACTCCAGTTTCTAGTGCTTGTGTGCTTAATAATTAATTTCCTCACCCAATGGCTTCCATGTGCAACCCTCATGCAGGCAAAGGACAGAGACCTGTGTCAGTCAATCTCAGTCCATTCTTTTTTCCTGGGATGGCATAAGGGATGTGACCTGGGACAAGAAATGACTGAGTCTGTCAACACAGGTAGATTTTTCAAGAAATATTAAAACAGTGTGTCTCTTTTTCTTATACATGGAGTTTACTTCTTCCTTTCTCCCTCTCTTACTTTTGATTCATTGTTATTTATTTATTTATTTATGTATTTATTTATTTATTTATTTATTTTTAATTGGGGGAGGGGAACACTGTTGGGGAATTGGGGAAGGGGACCAGCCAAGTTGTTCTTCATTCTTAGTTGTTGAGGGCGCCAGTTGCCATCTGGTTCCCGATGGCAAAGTGTGCCCTCTCAGCTCAAGGTGCTGTGTTCAGTCTTAGTTGGGGGTGGGCATAGCCACCATCCCATGCTGGAGTCTAACCAGCAGCCTTGTTGTTAGGAGCAGGCGCTCTATCCACTGAGCCATCTGGGCGGCAGCTCTGCTCAAGATGCCAAGTTCCGTCTTAGTTGCAGGTGGGCATAGTCCACCATCGAACAGGCAGTCTTGTTAGGAGCTTGTGCTCTCACCTGCCACCTGTTGGCATCCTGCTGAGCCATCCTGCCACCTGTTGGCAGCTCAGCAATAGCTGAGCTTGGGCACAGCTCACTTGCCCATGTGGGAATCAAACCAGCGACCCTATTGCTCAGTTCTCTCGCTCTTAACCAAACTCAACTCACTGAGCCAGTGGGCCGGGCCTTATTCATGGTTTGTATAAAAAGAAAATCAAGATAAATCTTAGCCTGCTGAATTTCTGCTTTTTTTGTAGCTAGTCATTAACTTCCGAAATAAGCTTTGGTGACATCTCATTACCAGCTCTTATTCTTTTGTAAATATCAGGTAGTCTCAATTCTTTAAAAATTTTGACCCTAGAAACACAGTAAATAACATCTTGAATTGATTTCTAATAACATTGTGTCTGTGTCTAATTTAGATGATAAGCCCTGCATTCTTTCTACTCTATCATGTTGAAACATCCATTGGTACTTATTCATAATATTAGGCCACTTCAGTGTGCATTTGGTGAGGATGTCTGCTTGAGAACCTAGTGTGGTGAGTTATTTTGATATTCAGCAGCTTTTGTCTTCAATTTCCATGATTTGTGAAATTAGTGAGCTGGGAGCTACCAAGTAGCTGTCCCCTCAAGTCCCCTGTTCATTCTCTGAAAATGTGGAAGGACAAACCAGACAGACCTGAAACTCAGTTCCCACGGAGCCAGTCTATTCACTGTGAAATAATTGGATCAGTGTATTTCCATAGCTAACTCTTTTTTTATGTTTTCAGCACCAAAATGTGTGTTCATTTTTTATGGTTTTTAACTAATTCTCTGTGATCTCCTGGAAAACAGGAAGGAAATACACCCTGGGAGCCAGCCCTTATAGACGTTGCCACGCCAAACCCCCACACTCCCCAGAGCTCTCAGGAGTGCAGAGTCTGAGATGGAGTCTGAGACCAGTAGCCCAGTGTGGCAGGAAACAGGTCTGGGGAGCAAGTCAGCTGCCCCAGGGAGACTTAAAGATGTCATTTCCTGGGCCCCCTGCAGACCTGCAGAACCATAACTCCTTAGAGTGGGCCCTGCTCCCCCAGAGACCTGCATGCTCATTGAAGCTAAGTGGATCCCATCAGGGTTTCTCCTAGGTCACTTGGGAGTTTCAAAGAGTGATGTCACCTGTGCCCTCCCCATGGTAGTTGGATAAGTGGCCTGGGTGGAGCATCATTGTTGTTTTAATGAGGTGTTCAGGTGACTCTCAGGTTGGCCAGGGGTAGCTAGGGGCTCCTGTACACAGTTCTGACTGTTGAGAGAAACCTTTGCTCAAGGGGAGGTTACAGGGTGCTCTGTTGCATTTGTGGGGGGCAGGAGAGCATCCGGTGTTCTCATTGCTGTAGGAATTTGTGGACGTCTGTGGAAGGGGAGAGCATGTGAATCAGGAAAGAGAAAACTGACAGTTCTGTCTTCACGTAGGAGCTTCTTCTCCCTGACTGTCCTGTGGGAAGGGACAGAAACGGACAACCTTCTCAGCATTTCAAAGTCCTTCTGGCTGTCAGTTTGGAGGAAGTAGATGAAGGGCCTGAGCTGAAGCCCTTGTGGGCACATTCTCAAGATGCAGATGTGATTCCTCCCCAGAACACCTGAGAAAACAACCCAGAAATGGCTGCTTCTCAGGTAAGTGTTCCATCCCGGGTCACAGGCTCTGTCCCCTTTTCCTCCTAAAATCTGGTGGGTTTAGAACCTGCCACCTTTAATTTTCTACTTCTGACATTCCTGCCCAGCGAGTTTCTTTTCACCTACTTACTTTTTCTTGTCATGAGAGTCAAGGTCAGCTTTGCAGAACACTCTGCCTTTCTCCCTGAGCCTTCTCTGCGTTCTGTCCCTCCAGGCTCCCTCAGGATGTGAGGAATCTCACCGTGATTACTGACCCTAAAATAATGACAAAATCCACCTGGAAAGGGGTTTGTATCCAAGGTCCCTATTGGGCAGGGTCAGATGCCTGGTGTCCTGAAGAAGGGAGGTGTAGGTGTGTGTCCTATGACTGCAGCGTCACGGCTGTAGAACGGGGGTAAGAATGTACACCAGGACCCAGGATGGCCTCTGCTCAGAATGGCTTGGAATATTAGAGAAAAAAAAAAAGAATTATTGGAACTGTTTTGCTCACTAGATTGGTGATATTGACTTGCTGTTTAAATGCACTATTAGAGTTACAGAACACAGGAGCTATATGTGCATTCAAATTTGTATAAAACTAATATTTTTATGATCAGATTCAGATTATGATTTTCTTAGTTCTTCGTTTTTGCCAGTGACATGACAGCAGTGACACTGTGTCCTTCTGTGAGCCTAGGACAGCTGATACCCAAATGGTTCCACCTAATTTTCACCTGGTTGAGGTCCTGTCTTCACTATAAAGTTAACATTGTTTTCTTTATCATTACTAAAAGTCTGCAGGGATTTGTAGAAAGATGTGCAAAAACCATCACATTTCACCTGGAAACTCCCTTTTCTTCTTAGTTTCTCTGCTTTGATAAATGAAGGCCCTCAGCTTTCTTTACTAGAGATAATTGGCTTTTGGCGTGGAGGCTAATGAGTAAGGCCTTGTTCCTATAATTTTCGTTATATTCGACACTCATGTCACAGACATTCTCTACGTCATCACTCTTTGTGTTTTTAAGAAAGTTTACAGGAATCATGTTATTAAAATTTTGAAGTGTGTTAAATTTGTAATGTATTAATCAGGACAAATGACAATTTTTTTCAAAGGAACAGCAGCAATAACTTATGTTACTGTGTGGTCTTCTCCCTATTGTATTTATAAAATACAGAGTGTCGTCCAAAAGACATTTATGAGATGTACAGAACTGAAAATAATTGTTATTTCAATGACACAAAAATTTCCTTCTCTGTCATTTTTAATATACACACAGTTCCCATGTGTCTGTCTGCCTGTGTCAATAAAATCTTCACACTGTTTAATGTATTCTTCCTACTTTCTTAAGTTGTTTCCCTTTTTCTCAGTTACAGAAATAGCCATGTAGGTTCATGAGAGTTGTCTATAGATATTGGTGTCTGTCATTTTTTAAACATTCTATAGAAAGTTTGGAATAAAACCCAAGCTCGGGCCAGCTGAGTGGCGTGTTGGTTAAGAGTTGGCTTGGGACGCCAGCTCTGAGCAGCAGGGCCCCGGTTCGGATCCCACATGAGGGCCAGTGACACTGCGCCCTCTATCGCTACAATGGTGAACAACAGCTTGATCTGGAGCTGGGCAGCCATGAGTCACTGGCGATAACTTAGGTTGCAGTGAAGCTGCAGTGGTCTGCCATAAGTTACTGTGAGTGGCTGGCAGCCAGCATGAGCTGCCAAGAGCTGCCATGAGTGGCTGGCAGCCAGCATGAGCTGCCAAGAGCTGCCATGAGTGGCTGTCCAGAGGCCGGCTACCGATATGCCTCATCTAGAAGAGTGCAATGATAATACCAACGTGGGCCAGTGAAGCAACGTCCTCCACAACTGGACTGAAGAACTAAAGGTCAGCAACTTGTCTGTTCCCCTTCCCCGATTCCCCAGCGCTGTTCCCCTCCCCCAGTTCCCCAATAAAAGCTTTAAAAAAAGAAAACCCAAGCTGTAACATTTAGTGGATGCATCAGAAAATATTCCAATACAAGAGGACGTATTATGATATTGTTTTCAGTTTATGGGTTATGTGCATGACGAGATTGTGTGCATTATAAATTAATATGTAAAAAAAAGTAGAACCCTGTAGTATACAGTCATTTCAAAAAGGCTTGTATTGCTATGCTTCTATGAAAAGTGTAAATTCCATAAAACTCTGTCAGTTCAAAGTCATGTATGAATTTTTGCCATTTCCTTCCTTTGTGCTATGGAACAGTGCTACTCGTGGACCAGAGATATTGGTGTCACTAGTTAAATCTGAGTTTGTTAAGTGTGGAAACTCAGGCCCAACCCCAGAACTCTTCAGTCGGAATTTGCAGTTTTATAACACTGTAGTTCCTTGTTGTCCACATGAAAATTTGAGAAGTACTTTGCATTTTTTTTAAAGATTTTTATTGGGGAATTGGGGGATGGGAACAGTGCTGGAGAATTGGGGGAAGGGGAACGGACAAGTTGCTGTCCTTTTGTTCTTCAGTCTAGTTGTGGAGGACATTGCTTCACTGGCCCAGGTTGGCACCATCATTGCACTTTTCCCAGGAGAGGCAGATCAGTCGCCAGCTTCTGGATGGCTGCTCACGGTGGCTGCTGGCCACTCACACTGGCTACTGGCTACACACAGTAGCCCATGGCAACCCACTGCCACAGGGGCTGCAGCCTGCGCCATTGCCGGCGACTCATGGCAGCCCAGCTCCAGGTTGAGCTGTTGTTCAGCATCTTAGCTGTGGAGGGCAGTGTCACTGGCCCTCATATGTGGGATCCGAACCGGGGCCCTCTGGCGTCCCAAGCCAGCTCTTAACCAATGTGCCACTCGGCTGACCCAGTACTTTGCATTTTTAACTGACCATGACATTTCCAGCCAATAAATGCACATAATGTATCCTGTATGATACAAATATAACACACAAAAAGCCATATGCCTGTGTTGGTGCCTGAATTTAAATCTGTCTTTTAGAAAAAAAGATGTATTTCTCTCTATAGTGGTTTGTGGATCATACGTCATCCTTTCTCATAGTCAGAAAACACACTGGAGAATATTACTGTTAGTGGCCTTAATGTTCCATTCTGGACATTCTCCTAGGTCAAAAACCAGTTCTCTTAATTCTGTTTTCATACTGAGTGATGTTATGATCTTGTCTGTGGCCACATGGTAAATGTGTCTTTTGTTTCAGGGACGGTTGACATTCAGGGATGTGGCCATAGATTTCTCTCAGGAGGAGTGGGAGTGCCTGCACCCGGCTGAGCGGAAGCTGTACATGGACGTGATGCTGGAGAACTACAGGAACCTGCGCTCCCTGGGTGAGGCTGACTTCCTTCCAGAATTCCTACCCCACCGCAGGGTATGATGAAGTGTTTCCTTCATCAGTACAGCATCTCCTGGGATCTTGTGCTCTGTGTGGTAGTGTTAGATCCCGGCTCTGAGTACCAACTGGGGATTTGCTGATGTAGAAAAGAAGTCTTCATGATGTCCTTCATGATGGAACTCAGGATCTGAAAACATCCCACCTTTTCTAGTAGAGGAAAGGTGCTGTCAGATAACTGTTTTGGGGGAATCCATTTCTAGAATATTGTAATTTTCTGCAATGTTCTTTCCTTTCACCTGAGCATATACTGGATTGGAAATTGGAGACTCTCCATCTAAACTCATGTTTCTTTTACGAACAAACAGATCTTGCTGTCTCTAAGCCAGACCTGGTTACCTGTTTGGAGAGATTGAAGGAGGCCTGGGATGTTAAGCAAAAAAAGACAGTATCCATCCTCCCAGGTAGGTGGGAATGAAGGAGCAGATGACCCAGGTGAGAGGACCAAAGGTCCTTGAGGAAAGCAGACCTTAAGATGTGGTTTAGGAAGCACTGCTTCAGGGGAAAGGATGTGAGAAGCCCAGGTTCCTTCCTGTTGCTGTCGCAGAGAGACAGTCCTGTCCAATACGTCCTTGCTGTTATATCCTCTAGAAACTGTCCTGCTCAGTGATCTGGGCCGCATTGCAGTGAGGGCAGATGTCCCTCTGGACTTTGGGGGCTGCCATGGGCTAGTTACTGTTCCATTGTCTCAGAGGAAAGGGCAAATCTGTACATGCTGCTGAGGAATTCTCCCTGAGACCATTTTTAAAGTTCTGGTCTTGCTTGTTGTAAGGAGTTTGTGAAGGAAGTGGTGGAGGTCCTGGAATTTGGAGCAGAAATGCCAGGGGCACTGGGGACAGATGTCACATGTTTTCTGCTTTATAATTTCTAATACTAAAGAGGCTTCAACCATGACCCTACAAAGTTCAGACTCAGGAATTTCATCTCAGCCCCAGGCACCTCCCTGAAGTCAGAAACCTTCAATCTCAGTTTCACTCGAAAATGTCCTTTTGCTTTGTGTAAACTAACTAGAAATTTTGAGTGTCTACTCCCAATTTCTGCATGTAAGAAGTTTAACGTATCTGTTTAACTCAAAGAATACTTAAGTGAATTAATTCCTTAGGGGAGTTTAGAATACTGCCCACCGTGTAGGAAGTTCTCCATTGTTCCCTGATTTCTTAATGACTATCTTGCTATAATTCTGTCTTGTTCAGTCCAATGATGCCTGGGCCTTCTTTGTTTTTCATTTCTGTTTAGATTTTCTCAGAATAGTGTTTTTTTGTGTGTTTGTTTTTGATTTTTGTTTTTTTAAATATAAAAGTTTATTTCTCCCTCGTATCAAGTCAATTGGAAGACATTTCAGTCACAGCTTCTTTCTATTTTGTGCCTCCATTATTCCTGAGAGCTTCAGAATCCTTTGATTCAAGCCAGTGGACAGGAAAAGAATGTTGAATCATGCATGGCAGGTTTTTATTAACCACCCGCATTCCATTGGCTATAACTCAGTAGCTATAACTCAGCCACGTCAAATTGCAAGGGAGGCTGGAAATGTAGCTGGAAGTACGGGTCCAGGAGAAAGAGGAAATGGATTTGGTGAACTCATAACAGTCTCCACTCAAGTTTGCTCTTCTGATCACTAAATATCTTTCTCACACATGAGAAATTCCTTCCTTCCTCTTAATTGTTGTAATACTTGTTTTTACTTTGCCTATAGGACTAATGGATATCATTGAATTTAGTAAATAGTTAATGAGCACTTACAATGCACCATAAACTATACTAAGTGATTAGGGAAAGCCATAATTTTCAGCAGATAAGAAGTTTCCAAAAAGGTAGCAATTGAGAAGGAAGGCTAGAGGTTTCATGGGGAAAAACTACAGTGCGCATCATAATCACCTGGAGAGCTTGTTAAAACGCAGATGCTTGGGTCTCACTCCCAGAGTTTGAGATTCCCTAGGCCTGAGACACAGGGGTGAAAATTTGCCTTTCTATAAAGTTCCCAGGTGATGCTGATGCTGCCTGTTCCAAGATCACATTATGAGAACCAGAATAGTGTTTTTAGATTCAGAAGTGCTGATACTCCCTGCTCGAATGAAATCCATTGGTAAGAAGTAAGTTGTGGAATTATTAGGTTCCCATATTTCAGAAACTATTTACGTCGTCAGTTTGTTTACTTAAGGCAAAAAATAATCATGAAGTTCATCAGCATGTCTCTCAATCATGTACTTTAATCTGAAAGGTTGATTTTATAGATATCTGATTCTCCGATGTTTAATAACTTCCTTGTACTTTTGTTTAGCAGTGAGGGTTTTTGTTTCCCTCTGAATGATGATTACAGCCCATACATTTGTGTTAATATAGCAAAATATATTAATAACAAATTTCTTCCGTGTGTTTTAAATGGGTTTTTACTGAAATATTCCTTAAAGCTATTTATGGATGATTCTAATGCAGTGTCTGGGAAATTTTTCTTTCCTACAACATGTATTCCGATGATAGAAAATGCTTGCGCTTTATGGGGCCACACTCTCAGTGGAAACTGAGTTCTACGGAAGGATCTTCAATAGTACATCTGTGTAGTGTTCAGAATTCTGGGGATACATTGCCATTTATTCTCATTTTGCAATTCCACAATAATGTGTTTTCTTTTTTATGGTAGTTTCTCCAAATTTAGTTACTTGCGTTTTTAGTTGTTACTTATATATATGAATATGAATCACAGTTTTCAGGTAAGTACACTTAAGACAGTGTGGGGTTTGATTCACATACGAATGAGGCGTATGTCTATTGGCATTAAAATTCTGTGCATATTTGTATCATTTTTGTTTAACTTTGTACAAGACTCATCTTGTTTATATATTTTGTTAGTTAATGGTGAGTGTTTTTCTTATCCTGTGCAGTTAAGTAGTTGTGGATATAGTCTGAATATACCATCTGTTTAGTGATGATTTCATATTCTCTTTTTGAGAGAACCACTTTTTGAATTCAAAATAATTTCTAAAATGTTTTATAACTGTGTTTTTTAGATACTAGTTTTCATTTTCAATTTTGGTAAAAACGTGACTAAAATTTTACCCTCTGTAACTATCCAGTCCAGTTGTGTTAAGGATATTCACATTGTTGGGCAACTGACTTCTGGAAATTTTCATCTTGCAAAACTCACCGAGTACTCATTAAACAACCACTTCCTCATTTCCCTTCAACACAAGCCCATGGCTAATACTCTTCTTCTGTTCTATGAGGAGGACTGCATTAGGCGACTCACAGAAGTGGACTCATATAGTATCTGTTTTGTGACTCTTTAGCTTTACCTAAAAGGCCTCAAGGTTTTTCTGTGTAGTATCAGGTGAGACAATCTGTTTCTACTTGAAAGACGAATAATATTCCATTGTATGTATATGCTACATTTTCTTCCCCCGTTTATCTATTGATGGCCATTTGGGCTGCTGCTACCCATTACAGGTTTTGTGGATAATGCTACAGTGTGCATGGGTGTGCACAGGGCTCTTGCGGAGCCTCCTTGGAAGTTTCTTGGAAATGTACCTAGAAGTGGGAAGGCTGCATCATAGCAGAATTCTATATTTTAGTTTTTGAAAGACCTTCATATTGTTTTTCATGCTGTTTGCACTAATTGGGATTTCATCCAAGAGTGCATAACCGTCCAATTTCTCCACATTTTTGCCAACACTTGATATTTTGTGTATCTTTGATGGTCATCCTAGTTGTTGTGCAGCGATACGGTGTTTTTTTTAACTGCGGATGCAAACGTTTATGTTCTCATAAGAGCATGTCAAACTACTGGAAAGACATCCAGACCTGAGATCAGATATTGAGGAGAAGCAGGAGCCTGAGGATGACTTTTATGTTAAGAGCACTTTTAGTTCATAGCAAAATGGATAGAAGTTACAGAGAATTCCCATGTGCCCCTCCCACATGCACAGCCTTGCCCTTGTCCACGTCCCTTCTACCCACACAGGTACATTTGTTACATAGATGAAGCTACATTGACATATTATTGTCTCCCATAGTTCATAGTTCTCCTTGGGGTTCACTGAGGGGCTGTGCATTCAGTGGATGTGGACACATTCATGATAACGTGTCATACACAGTAGTGTCAAGCCCTGAATGTTTTCTGTGCTCCGCCTGTCCATCTCTCCCTCCCCTCAATCGCAGCCAACAGTGATCTTTTTACTGTCTCCATCATTTTGTCTTTTCTGGAATGTCATAGCTGGAATCATACAGTGTGCGCCTTCTTTCACTTAATAGGCATCTAAGTTTCCTCCACATCTTCTCATGGTTTGATAGCTTCTTTCTCTATAGCACTGAATAATATTACGTTGTCTGTATGCACCTCAGTTTACTCATCTATTCACCTCTTGACAGACATCTTGGTTGCTTCCTAGTTTTACAAATTTTGAATAAAGATGCTGTTAACATGCGTGTGTGGAGTATTGGGTGGATACATGTTTTCAAGTCATTGGATAACTACTGAGTTACACAATTGCTAGATCGTATGGTGGGAGGATGTGTAAGAGCCACCAAACTGTGAACGCAGCATTTTGCGTTCCCACCGGCAGTGAGTGCGAGCTCCCGCTGCTGCACGTCCTCACCAGCACTTGACGTTGTCTGTGTTCTGGGTTCTGGCCCGTCCTAATAGGTGTGTGGTATTTTTTCATTTGATGTGTGTTTCATTCTCATTGTTGTTTTCATGTTCATTTCCTTGCTGACATGATGTGGAGCATCTTCTTACATATCATTTTGTCTTCTGTATCTCTTGTGTAGTGTGGTGTCTGTTTAGGGCTTTGGCGCATGTTTTAATGAGTTGGCAGTTTTTTCATCGATCAGTTTGAAGACTTCTTTGTGTGTTTTGAATAATAGACCTTTACAGGTATTTTTTCTTCTTCTTTTTTTTAAGATTTTATTGGGGATTTGTGGGCGGGGAACAGCGTTGAGGAATCCATAAGGAGAACAGACAAGTTGCTGTCCTTTTGTTCTTCAGTCTAGTTGTGGAGGATGTCCATTCACTGACCCACGTTAGTATTACCATTGCGTTGTTCCCAGGTGAGGCAGTTGCTCGCTAGCCATTGGATGGCCGCTCACGGTAGCTCACTAAAGTGCACGCCAGCTGCCGGCCAGCCCCACTGCAGCCTACACTGTCGCCAGCGACTCACGGCAGCCCAGTTCCAGGTCAAGCTATTGCTTGCCGCCTTAACTTTACAGGTCGCAGCGTCACTGGCCCTCATGTGGGATTTAAACGGGGGCCCTGCTGCTCAGAGCTGGCATCCCAAGCAACACTTAACCAATGCGCCACTCGACCGGCTTCTTCTTTTCTGTTTTTTAAAAATTTTATTGGGGAATTAGCGGAGGGAACAGCATTGGGGAATTGGGGAAGGGGAACAGACGAGTTGCTGTCCTTTTGTTCTTCAGTCTAGTTGTGGAGGATGCCGCTTCACTGGCCCATGTTGGTATTCTGATCATTGCATTTTTCCCGTCTGAGGCAGATCGGTTGCCAATCACTGGCCGGCCACTCACGGCAGCTCTTGCCTGCACACCCTGGCTGCCAGCTACTCATGATAGGTTACGGCAGCCCATTGCAGCCTACGCCATCCCCGGCGACTCATGGCAGCCCAACTTCAGGTCGAGCTGTTTACCATCTTAGCTGTAGAGTGTTCAGCGTCACTTGCCCATGTGGGATCCAAACTGGGGCCCTGCTGCTCTCGCGCTCCCAAGCCAACTCTTAACCAATGAGCCTCTCGGCCGGCCCTGCAGGTATTTCTTTTGTAATTATTCTTTACCAGCCTGTGGCTTCTCAGTTTGTACTCTCGGTGATAACTCCTGTGTTGCTTTTGCTCATTAATAATTGATTTGAAACATGGGATCACAAAAGTTAATGTTATGATTAGAAAAAAGAAGCTTGGTTAACAGTTTGTCTTGGAAAAACTGAACTGTATGATGTTAAATTTATATTTAATAACATTTAAATTCTAAATCCAGTTGTATGTTCATTCCTGGAATAAACAGAATGAATCTCCTGTTGATGAAGATGAGGTTGCATTAAATGTTCTGACAATATTATAGGTCAACTGTATGAAATCTAGGAATTCATTTCTCATTGTGCAGCATCATGGTGTTTTTTTTCATTATACTAATACATGCTTGTTGGAAAAAGTGAAACAGAAAGTTATCAAAATTTTTCTTGTGGTCCAAAATGGAATCAACTGTTTTATGCATTTATTTATTTCAATTTTTACAGTATAGGTGGCATACAATATTATATTCGTTTCAGTTTTACAACATGGTGATTCTTCATTTACGTATCTTACAAATTGATCACCATATGACACAAGTAACATCTGTCACCTTACAAGGCATCACAATATCGTTGAGTATTTTTATTTTCTAGGCTACATTACATCCCGTGCCTTACTCTCTTCATAACTAGACGTTTATATCTCTGATTCCCCTTCACGTTTTTTGCCTTTCCTCTTGGCCCTGTCTTCTCTGGCAACCATCGGTTAATTCCCTGTACCTGTGAATCTTTCTCTGATTTGTCTTTTCGTTTCTATTTTTTAGCTTCTTCGTCTCATTGAAATCATGTGGTATTAGTCTTTCTCTGTCTGTGTTATCTCACTTAGCATAATACCCTCTAGGTCCATGCTCAATGTTGCCACTGGCAGGATTTCCGTTTTTCCTCTGGCTCAGAAATATTTCATTACGTACATTTAGCACGTATTTATCCATTGATTGATTGATGGGAATATAATCTTGTCTGTGGTAAATGTTGCAGTGGATGTAAGAATACAGATTTTTTTTTGAATTAATGTTTTTGTATTCTCTGGATCAGGGGTCAACAAACTTTTGAGAAGGAAGAGCCAATCCTGTCCTTCACAACAATTTAAAAATTATTTGAGAGCCATAAAACAAATGAAATCACCATTATATGAGTAATGTTCTTTAAAAATGTTATAGGGCTGGCTGAGTGGTGCATTGGTTAGGAGTCGGCTTGGAACGCCAGCTCTGAGCAGCGCAGCCTCGAGGGCCAGTGACGCTGTGTCCTCTACAGCTAAGATGGTGAACAACAGCTCGACCTGGAGCTCAGCTGCCGTGAGTTGCTGGCCTCCGAGTAGGCTGCAGTGGGGCTGGCTGGCAGCGGGTGTGAACTTTCGTGAGCCGCCGTGGGTGGCTGTCCAATGGCTGGCGAGTGACTGCCTCACCCGGGAAGAGCGCAATGATAATGCCAACATGGGCCAGTGAAGCGCCGTCCTCCACAACTAGACTGAAGAACAATTTTATAAATGAAACTATGATAATTTTATTTTCATTTTCAGTTTTACTTCCAAGCCACATGTATGTACCCAAAGAGCAGCATGTGGCTCTCAAGCCGCTGTTTGCCGACCCCTGCTCTGGATAATGCCCAGAAGTGGAATTGCTGGGTCATATAATAGTTGCATTTATAAATTTTTTGAGGAAGTTCCATATTGTTTTTGGCTACCCCACTTTTTACATAAATATGATTGCTATATCTTCTTGTTGCGTTTACTTTATTATCATTTTATAATGTCCTTCTTTGTGTTCTGACATGTTTTGACACTTACTGTGTATTTGTCTGATATCATTATGGGCTACTGTGCCCTTTATTGGTGACCGTTTCTATGGAATACATTTTCCATTGTTTGACTTTGACCCATGAGTGTCCCCACATCTCAAGTGAGTATCTTGTACAAAGAAGGTAGTTGGATTTTACTTTTTTTTTTTTAATTGGGGAATTGGGGGGATGGGAACAGTGCTGGGGAGTTGGGGGAAGGGGAACAGACAAGTTGCTGTCGTTTTGTTCTTCAGTCTAGTTGTGGAGGACGTTGCTTCACTGGCCCAAGTTGGCACCATCATTGCGCTCTTCCCGGGCGAGGCAGATCAGTTGCCGGCTTCTGGACGGCCGCTCACTGCGGCTGCTGGCCGCTCACACTGGCTGCTGGCCACACACGGTAGCCCATGGCAATCCACTGCCACAGGTACTGCAGCCCACGCCGTCGCCGGCGACTCATGGCAGCCCAGCTCCAGGTTGAGCTGTTGTTCAGCATCTCAGCTGCGGAGGACAGTGTCACTGGCCCTCATATGTGGGATCCGAACCGGGGCCCTCTGGCATCCCAAGCGAGTTCTTAACCATCGCGCCACTCGGCCGGCCCGGATTTTACTTTTTTTTAATCTATTCAGCCAACTCATGTGTTTAGATTCAGGGAGTTTCATGTGTTTTTACTTAAAGTGATCACTGAGTCGCAGGGAATACTGTAACTATTTTTGAATTGTTTTCTGTCCTTTGTGTTGCTGTTTTGTTCCACATTCCCACCTCTGAACTGTGTTCTGTTGTTTCTTTGATTTCTGTTGGTAGTTGCATGCTTTGATTTTTTTCTTAATTTCTTTTAGTGTGTTTGTTATAGGTAGTTTATTGTGGTCACCATAGAGGTAACTTAAAACTTTTTTTTTAATTGGGGGATTGGGGGTAGGGAACAGTGTTGGGGAATTGGGAAGGGGGTCAAGCCATGTTGTTGTTCTTTAGTCTTCGTTGTGGTGGGCACCAGTCACCATCTGGCTCCCCATCGGCAGCTCGTGGCCTCTAAGATCAAAGTGTGGAGTTCATTCTTAGTTGCGGGTGTGCATAGCCACCATCCCATGTGGGAGTCAACCACGGCAGTCTTGTTGTTAAGAGCGCATGCTCTATCCACTGAGCCATCCGGGTGGCAGCTCAGCTCAAGGTGCCGAGTTCCACCTTAGTTGCGGGTGGACGTAGCCTACCATTGAACAGGCAGTCTTTTTGTTGGGAGCATGTGCTCTTACCAGCTGAGCCATCCTGCCACTTGTTGTTGTCAGCTCAGCAGCAGCTCAGTGTCACTGGCCCATATGGAAATCGAACCGGCGACCCTGTTGCTCAGAGCTCACACTCTTGAGCAGGCTTTTAACCGACTGAGCTACTCGGTCAGCCCAAAATATTTTTAAAGTTATAACAGTGTGTTTGTGTTCTTGGTTAGGTAATTAATAGCTCTATTAGTTTTGGGCTTATTTCTCAAAAATTAGTTTTTCCTCTGATTAGACCATGTTTTTCTGTTCTTTTGTATATCTTGTGATGTTTTGTTGAGATTTGGGAAAAGAAGCAGCCTCCATTCCAGGCTGTGTCGTCCTGCTTTGTACTAGAGAACACACATAGCAGGCAGCTGAGCTTGCAGTTCTTATGCCTATCAAACCGGTTCTACGAGTGTGTACTCTCTGTGTTTTTTGCATGTAATTTTCTGGTTTGAAATGTTTTTGTTTTCTCTTTAGGGGCAGTGTTATAGTCCTATCCATGATGATTGTCTTCAGTACTGCGCTGTTTATGGTGTTTGAACAATTACTTACTATTTTTCTTAGTGGCCACCACGATGCCTTCACATTGCACTGCCATTTCCTTAGCACTTGGTGTCATGCAGAAGATAAATGAGACCTTCAGGCAGCTGCAAAAAACGAGTCCATTGGACACGAAGTTCACTCACCTTTTTCCCTCCAGAGAAGAAACTGTCAATTGGAGTTTTCTCACAACATTGCCATGTGTACCAGGGAGGGTACACAGTAATGTTGGCAAATGTAAACAACTTTTCTTCCCTCTTTGATGTGACTCTTTCATGTGGTTTGCTTTTCTGAACATGGTTTCTGAGTTCTCAAAGCTAATTGGGGTGGTAATTGTTGTTCAGTATATGTCTCCTTGGAGGATGGCAGTTTTGGTGTTTCCTATTACGCCGTCTTGTTCAGTCCTGTAATCAGTATTAAACTTGTATTTTAGAATTGAAAGTATATTCACTTGCGTGTAGTAAGAGTGACAATTTATTGGGTGTCTTTCAGCTATGTCTTCTGAGGACACCTTGGAGTTGTTGCCAATCCCAGGAATAGAAGATTCATTCCACAAAATGCTCCTGGTAAGATATGGAAGGTGCGGCCTTGACAATCTGCACTTAATGAAAGAGTGGGAATATAAGGGGAGTGTGAAAGGCTGAAGGATGTTATCATGGACATAACCAAACTGGGACAGTTACTCATAGTAAAATCCCCATTGCTAAAGAGATCAAATATATAAGAAATGTGAAACCCTGCATGTTAAGGCAGTTTCATTAGCAGAACACTTATTTCTGAATATAAAGATCAAAACAATGTATTAAAGATATAAATTTTTTGAAAGAAAATGCGGACAATATGGGAAGTTATGGAATTCATAGTGTAATAATCATTTGAATTATTTAAAACGTAGGAGTAGATTAAACTCAAGCATTTAAAAATCAGAGATTTGAAAATGAAGATCAAAATACTAAATCTGATCAATTTTGCAATCGCTTAACCAGGCTTTCATTAGTTTTTCACCAAGAAACAATCTCTCTTTGTTCCAAATTCTGTCATTTTCATAAATGTGGAAGTGTATTTTTAGAAGCATCATGTTTCCATAGGTATCATGGGTAATGGAGAAAAACTTTACCTGTTTAATGACATAAGAGTCCTCACTGAAGGCCTTTCTGTATTTGTTGATTTTCAGAGTACGTGTAATGATGAGAGAAATGATCAATTCAGTAAATCTGGGAAAAACTTTGAACAAGGGTCAGTTGTAAATAAGCATCAGAGATATCAGTTTCCAGAGAACCAGCATATACATGGAAAAGACTTTCATGAAAGCTCAAATCTTACACATCAGAATAGTTATATTGGAGAGAAGTCAAACAAATGCAGTAAATTTGACAAGTCTTTGAACCAATCTTTGTATCTTACTGAATATGAGAATATTCATCCTGGGAAGGAACCTTATATGTGTGTTCCATGTGGGAGAGTCTTTAGTCGATTATCCAGTCTCAACGATCATAGGAAAATCCACACTGGAGTTAAGGTTTACAAATGTAGAGAATGTGGTAAAGCCTTCAATAGGCATTCACATCTTACTACACATGAGTTAATCCATAGTGGAGAGAAGCCTTGCAAATGTAAGGAATGTGGCAAAGCCTTTCAATGGCATTCACAAATTAGCGAACATCAGGTAATTCATATTGGAGAAAAGCCTGACATCTGTGGAGAATGTGGTGAAGCCTTTAAGGGGCATTCACATCTTACTAGACATGAGTTAATCCATACTGCAGAGAAGCATTACAAATGTAGAGAATGTGGTAAAGCCTTTATTGAGCGCTCAAGACTTGCTGTACATATGAGAATTCATACTGGAGAGAAGCCTAAGAAATGCAGAGAATGTGGTAAAGCCTTTAGTATACGCTCATGTCTTTCTGTACATATGAGAATTCATACTGGAGAGAAGCCTTACAAATGTAGAGAATGTGGTAAAGCCTTTACTCAGCGCTCACATCTTACTACACATGAGTTAATCCATAGTGGAGAGAAGCCTTACAAATGTCGAGAATGTGGTAAAGCCTTTATTCAGCGCTCAAGTCTTGCTGTACATATGAGAATTCACACTGGAGAGAAGCCTTACAAATGTAGAGAATGTGGTAAAGCCTTTACTAAGCACTCAAGTGTTTCTGTACATATGAGAATTCATACTGGAGAGAAGCCTTACAAATGTAGAGAATGTGGTAAATCCTTTAGTCATCGTTCACGTCTTACTACACATGAGTTAATCCATAGTGGAGAGAAGCCTTACAAATGTAGAGAATGTGGTAAAGCCTTTACTAAGCACTCAAGTGTTTCTGTACATATGAGAATTCATACTGGAGAGAAGCCTTACAAATGTAGAGAATGTGGTAAAGCCTTTACTAAGCGCTCAAGTCTTTCTGTACATATGAGAATTCATACTGGAGAGAAGCCTTACAAATGTAGAGAATGTGGTAAATCCTTTAGTCATCGTTCACGTCTTACTACACATGAGTTAATCCATAGTGGAGAGAAGCCTTACAAATGTCGAGAATGTGGTAAAGCCTTTACTCAGCGCTCAAGTCTTACTGTACATATGAGAATTCATACTGGAGAGAAGCCTTACAAATGCAGAGAATGTGGTAAAGCCTTTATTGTGTGCTCAAGTCTTGCTGTACATATGAGAATTCACACTGGAGAGAAGCCTTACAAATGTAGAGAATGTGGTAAAGCCTTTGCTAAGTGCTCAAGTCTTGCTGTACATATGAGAGTTCACACTGGAGAGAAGCCTCACAAATGCAGAGAATGTGGTAAAGCCTTTACTAACCGCTCAAGTCTTTCTGTACATATGAGAATTCATACTGGAGAGAAGCCTAACAAATGCAGAGAATGTGGTAAAACCTTTACTAACTGCTCAAGTCTTTCTGTACATATGAGAATTCATACTGGAGAGAAGCCGTACAAATGTAGAGAATGTGGTAAAGCCTTTATTCAGCACTCACATCTTACTAGACATGAGTTCATCCATAGTGGAGAGAAGACTTACAAATGCAGAGAATGTGGTAAAGCCTTTACCACCAAATCAAGTCTTGGTGTACATATGAGAATTCATACTGGAGAGAAGCCTTACAAATGTAGAGAATGTGGTAAAGCCTTTACTACGCGCTCACATCTTACTAAACATGAGTTCATCCATAGTGGAGAGAAGCCTTTCAAATGTAGAGAATGTGGTAAGGCCTTTAAGAAGCACTCTCATCTTACTACACATGAGTTAATCCATAGTGGAGAGAAGCCTTACAAATGTCGAGAATGTGGTAAAGCCTTTATTCAGTGCTCAAGACTTGCTGTACATATGAGAATTCATACCGGATAGAAGCCTTACAAATGTAAATAACATAAATAAAGCCTTTACTCAACATTCATTTCTTACTAGGCATGAGAGAATGCATACTTGAGAGAAGCCTTACAAATGTGAAAAATGTAGCAAAGCCATTAGCCACCATTTAGAGTTTACTGAACACATAAAACTTGATAATAGAGAAACCTGAAAACTGCAGAATCCAAGAAACCCTGTAGCTGGACCTACAGCCTCAGTCAGTATCAGAGAGTGGTTACTGTGGAGAAATCAACATTCAAAATCAACGATGAAAACCCTGTGTTAAAAATACAAACTTCAGGGCTGGCCGAGTGGGTCGATGGTTAAGAGCTGGCTTCGGACGCCAGAGGGCCCCGGTTCGGATCCCACATATGAGGGCCAGTGACACTTCCCTACGCAACTAAGATGCTGAACAACAGCTCAACCTGTCGCTGGGCTGCCATGAGTCACTGGCGGCAGCGTAGCCTGCAGCCCCTGTGGCAGTGGGTTGCCATGGGCTACTGTATGTAGCCAGCAGCCAGTGTGAGCGGCCAGCTGCCGCAGTGCGCGGCCGGCCAGAAGCCGGCGACTGATGTGCCTCGTGTGGGAAGAGCGCAATGATGGTGCCAACTTGGGCCAGTGAAGCAACGTCCTCCACAACTAGACTGAAGAACAAAACGACAGCAACTTTTCTGTTCCCCTTCCCCCAATTCCCCAACTCTGTTCCCATCTACCCAATTTACCAATAAAAAACAAAAAAAGTGAAAAAAAATGCAAACTTCAGAAAGTCCACATAATTCATGTCCCAAAGTGACTTTAAAGGTGTAAAATAATGTGATGAAATGTTTAATCGACTATGAAATCTGAAATATTAGAGAATTGACATTACAAAGTCATCAGTAAAGAACAATTTGCAAATATTTTAAATCAGAATACATATAGTGAATAAGCAAATGTTAAAAACACTTGTGAACATGCTTGAAAGTGTCATGGGGATATTAGAAAGGCACAATTATTTTCAATGAGTGTTTATATATTGATAGTACTTGAGGTTTGTTGAAAAGGAAATAGTAATGTGATCCACTGTGAAGTCACTTGATGCTGTTTTTTTACTCCAAGTGTGTGTGAATCATGAGTTGTTTGTTGCTGTCTCAAACATCTGAGAGCCCATGTACATTGGGTGGGATACACTCACAAATGCTTTTCCCTGGAAGATTGAGGGCACTGTAATACACAATATGTGATGAAAATCTAAATGGAGATGTTGTTTGGTTGACTTAGAATATTGATGTAGGTCACCATGAAGTAGGTGTTCAGGGCATCTTTGTGTTCATTAATGTGAGAAAGGAACATTCTGAATTGTAATTAGTTTTTCCAATTTCTCTTTAAGGAAAATAAGGTGGTGGTTTTTGAAACCCTGATGTGTCTTTGTAGTAGCCATACGTCAGAATCATAAATATTACCAGATGAGGTTGAAATAAAGAGGTCTTCAGAGATCTCTAGGAAGGACAGACAACTTATCCCTAAGTGCATAAATTATTGTACATCGTTGTTTCCTAAACAATGAGCCTCAGTCTTCAAACCCATGGAAAACAGAGCTCTAAGGTCATTATATCAGAGCAACCAGATTGCTTCTTAAATGCTTGTTATCTGTATTTTGTGCATGGATCCTACAGGTGGTTTGCCGTGCTTTATTTAGACTCTCTATGAACTTGTATTTACATTAATAAAGCGAGTGGTTTTTAATGTATTAATACTTGTGTGTAATGAATGACTTGTTATCCTGCCACCAACGTTGACCTCTCCCACGTTAATCATGGTTGGAATCAACAATTCAGTATTTGGTGATGCAGTGGAATGACATTAGTAATCCTTTCCCTAAACTTTTAATTCACAAATGGAAAGAGAACCTTGCTGTCTAGAATGCCAAAGAAACATTTAAACTAAAGTAAAGGTTAGCAAACATGGGAGCTACATGTGGCTTGAAGTGTGCTTGAAGCAGCCATTTCCTTCTGGTTAGATTGATATCATAATTCACTTTCCCCCAATGATAACAGGATCGATGATGAGTTCATCCATCTGCAATTTGTCCCATCACAGCTGGTGTTACATTCCTCCAGTTGATTCAGGTCTTGTATGCCCCATTCCTCTATGATATTAACAATTTTCCTATTTTCACTAATAAGCATTTGGGGGTATTTACTGAGTGTTGTATATAAAGAACATTTACTCTATGAACTCCTTTTGAGTTTGTCTTTGCTTAATTTTGCTTTAGAATATGAAGACTCTGATCTTTGTTTATTACAGATACTGGTTTTACAACTGGAGGTTCTTAGTCACTCAGGCCTCAGTCCTGTAGGATTCCCTTTTATTCCAAAGGCATGTCTGACATATTCATACCCTTCTTCATGTCTTTGTCCTATTTGCAGAAGAAACAAAAAATGAGAGTACCGTATTTGCCGGCGTATAAGACGATTTTTTGGCCCTGAAAAATATTCCTCCAAGTGGGGGGTTGTCTTATACGCCAGGTACACTTCAGATAGACTGCCCATAGTGCTTGCCCCGTGCCATAGTGGCCTACCGATGCCCGCCCACTTCATTCCACATACCGTTCAGGCATCAACAGCGCTGCTGGGTGTATGCTCGGCTGTTATGCGATTTTGCTGTTATGCGATTTTACCACACTGGCAAAATCGCACACAGCCGACTTATACGGCGAGTATATAACAAACTCTGTATTTTGAGTGGAAATGTTAGGGGGTCGTCTTATACGCCCAGTCGTCTTATACGCCGGCAAATACGGTAATATAGTTAATAGATGTTTGGGTGTCTGCTAAATCTAACATAATTGAGCACAGTGATAACTAAACATTTTTCAGTAACAGCTGCACTCACAAATAGCTTTTATATGAGTTTACATCTTTGGGCATGCTTTCTCCACATTTTTAGACCACTCAAAAAACTGCATCCACAAATAGATTCATAAGTTTCTGCAATTGAAAATATTTCTGTGCTGGCCGAGTGGTGCGTTATTAATATAGTTAAAATGTCAATACTACCTAAGGCAATATATAAATTCAATGCAATTCCTATCAAACTACCAAGGATATTTTTCTCAGAAATAGAACATATAATTCTAAAATTTATATGGAACTATTAAAGACTTTAAATAGCCATGCAATCTTGAGAAATAAGAACAAAGTGGGAGGTATCATGCTACCTGACATCAAATCATACTATAAGGCTATAGTAATCAAAGCAGTACGGTACCGGCATAAAAACAGACACACGTGTCACGTCCTGCGTGGCAAGGGCAGTGGGAAACGAGAGGGGTGACACAGAGTTAAAGAGCCCAAGAGACAGAGATGAGGCTAAAGCGGGACCAGGGGGCATCAGCCTCGTGGACTGAGCCCCGAATCGGGTCGTCGCATGGCTTTTATTGAGATAATTTCAAGGAAGTGAAACTGCATTACTCAAAGATCCGTGTGTCATGTGCCTTAAGGCTGTTTTCCGTTAACCAGCTCCCACTGTATTCCAACATGTACGATGCCTTCATGCAGCCTGCACAACCCCCAGGACAGCGTTACTGTACCGTGTGCTATTCAGTTAAGGGAGATGACCAATATCATTCCAACAGGGTCTCGGTCGCTCTGAGACACTCTCTCAGGACCTTTTTGGTCAGGGGTTAGTGCGGGGGAGGGGGATCGGTCATGGACGTAGCTGTAAGGCAACACACATGGATCAATGGAACAGAATAGAGAGCCCAGAAATGAACCCATCCATATATGGTAATTTAATCTATGACAATGCAAGCAAGAATTTACATTGGAGTAAAGATAGTCTATTTAATAAATTGTGCTGAAAAAATGGACTGACACGTGCAAAAAAAATGAAAATGGACCACCTACTTATGCCATATACAAGAACAAATTCAAAATGAATTAAAGACATATGTAAAACCTGAAACCATAAAACTCCTAGAAGAAAACATAGGGAGCCAATTTGCAGACATTACCCTCAGTAATATTTTTACTGATATATCCCATTGGGCAAGAGAAATAAAAGAAAATATAAACATGGGATTATGTCAAACTTAAAAGATTTTTCACAGCAAAGGAAATCAATACAACAAAAAGGCAGCCTACTGAATGGGAGAAAATATTTCCAACGATATATCTGATAAGGGGTTAATACCCAAAATGTATAAAACACTCAACACCAAAAAAACAAACAACCCAATTACATATCTATAACAATTCCATGGACTCTATTCCCCATGCTGTACTTTATATATATATTATGTATAAAATTATAGTTGACATAACATCATTCAGCTCCAGATTCAGGTGTGCAGTGCAGGGGTCAGGGAAAGCCCTGGCTTTTCCTGTGAGGCTCCATAATTCTAAGACAGATGGGCCACCACGGATACACCTTTCCTCCCCACACGTCCAGAAATCCCTCGTCTAAATTGCAACTACCATACAAAATGAAATAAGTAACTTTAGCGTCCTTGAACGTTTAGACTATATTTTAAGTCGGTGGAGTTGATGTCGGCCCTACACTGTCATTGTACTTAGGTAGCAACAGGACGTA
Organism: Hipposideros larvatus; assembly: GCA_031876335.1. NCBI lineage: Eukaryota > Metazoa > Chordata > Mammalia > Chiroptera > Hipposideridae > Hipposideros > Hipposideros larvatus. The sequence continues at coordinate 1,250,033 of JAVKSA010000061.1, forward strand.
TAGGCGTGTCTACTGCAGGAGGTAGTGTGACGGGGTCGTGATCATATCCCCTGGCTCTTTGTGTCCTCAAGGGATAGGATTCCGTGGAGAGAGGATTCCGTGGAGAGACAGTGGTTAGTGCAGGTATAGGACTGTAAGGCGTTTATTCGTTGAGGAAGATACACTCCAAGGCGTGGAGTGGACCATCCCAAGTTGGGGAGAGTCCTCGCCTCACGTCGTGGGAAGGCTTTGACCTTCGTGGGTAGAATCGCCTCCCCTTCTCCCTTGTCTTTATCTCTCTGTCTCCTGCTGAGGTGCCCCATCCACACTTTTGGTGCTCTAGGCGGCGTCTATCCATTTTCTTGTTATGATCTGTTTCAGAAGCTCTGGAGTGGTCCAGATCAGCGGGATGTGTGCTCCGAGGAGCAGGATGTCTTCCTTCCTTCCCTGGCTCTTCGCCACACATCCCTTGGAAGCGGGGTGGGGAGGGGTTGAGGGTGGGGGATGGGCGGGTACCTGTGAGCCCGGAATAGGGCCTGAACGGAGAGGCATGGGTGCACTTAAGTGAGGGCACAGCAAGGGGTCTTGACCCGAGCAGGAGCTGCAGCAAGGGGCTTTCTAACCGGGGCTGGGTCTCTCCTTCTGCTCATTTGCGTCTACCTACCCACCACCATATCAGTAGACCAGCTGGGTTTTTGTCTGAGAGCTGGGTATTTCGGGGTGAAGGGTGTGGGTGTGGGTGGGGAGGGTCGTCTGTTTCTGTGTTTGCTTTCTGGATAGAGTGAGAGAACTCTTGAAGCGGAGGCATTCCGTGCGAGGCCTGGCAGGACTGGAGGTCGCCGGTCAACCCGTGGACCAAAAACTCAGGAGACTGGGCCGCGCACCTTAGCTCAGACTCGGGCCTTCGAAGAACCAGGCTGCGAGAGGATTTTGACTCGGGTCATCCCAGCGAGCCCCTCCTCAGCAGTGTTGACAGAGCCCCCCAAGCTCCTATGAGGGGGACGTGTTCACCACGGTCACTTGCCCGTTACGTTTTCATGTCTTACTTTTGTTTGTTTTGTTTTGTTTTTTCGTCAGCTCCCCAGCACCCAACCATCCGGTGGAAGGGGATGCAGTCAGTCACAAGGTGGCAGTGTTGTCACACCCGTGCTCTGGGGTCTTCTGAACCCCTGCAGATTCACTTCAAGTCTCAGAACCTTTCCAGTTTCTGTGTCAGGTCATCTATTCGAAACGATATTCTCATTTTAGGATCAGTTTTGGAGCCTCTGCTGCACACTCGTGTGTGTGTGTGTGTGTGTGTGTGTGTGTGTGTGTGTGTGTGTGTGCGCGCGTGACAGTGGGCGCGGTTGTGTCTGATTGTGTCGGGTAGCACCCCCAATTTGATGCGCGTTGATGAATTTCTCATTCAGTAGAGAGCAGAAACGGACTGCGATGGAAGACCCAGGACCTTTTTCGAAAGATGGGGCGTGAGCTTTACTACAGTGGACTCTGGGCCAGTGTCGGGAAGATGAAAGTCTCCATCTGGGGACCCTGTGAGGCATAGGGTGCATGTCTCTGTATGGGCAAGGAGGAGGGTTTCCGTGCGCTTCAGCCAGTGCTGCCAGCGAGTCTCACCCTTGACTTCCCCTGGGCCCTGAAAGCTGCCTCCACTTGGAAACATGAGGGGAGGAAGAAATGTTTGGAACAGCCAGGCCTCCCTGTCCAGGCCCACCCTGTCCAGGCCCTGAGGCTTTTCCTCTCAGGCCCTGGGCAGGGGTCTCCTTCAGGTGCATGGTCTGAGGGCTTCCCTTGGGAGGACCGAACCCTTAAACACGTCCCTGACCCGGCCCTCCATTCGGATTTGGTACCTGGTGTCAATCCACTGGGAGCCTGTGCCCGCACTCCCCACCCCATCCTTCCCCTTCCCTCAGCCACACCCTGTCCTCTAGCTGTGAGATCCATAATGAAGCAAGCACTGGCATTGTGTGTGTGTGTGTGTGTGTGTGTGTGTGTGTGTGTTGTTGATGTGTGCATGTGAGTTTGTGTGATGTATCTAAGTGTGTGCGTGTGTGTGTGGATGATGAGTGATATTTGTGTGTAAATTATGTGTGTGTGTATTGTGGGTGGGGTGATATGTGTGTGTGTGTTGTGCATGTGTGTGAGAGGCAGCACCTGTCTGGGTGTGTGTGTTGTGCATGTGTGTGAGAGGCAGCACCTGTCTGTGTGAATGTGTGTGGTGTGCATGTGTGTGCTACATTCTTTCTGCATTCCCCCTCAGGGGAGCACACCAGCAGGGCTGACACCCTTAGGCCCACCCCTTTCTGCAGCTGCCCCTTATCAATGAATGGCAAAAACACTTGATCCTCCAAGGTGATCGTGAAAAGCATGAAAATATGAGCCACAGACAGAAACACAATATTTGCAAATCAGACACCGTATCCAGAACAGATAAAGAACTTTCAACACTCAATTATGAGAAAAAGGACCCAGTTTTTAAGTGGGCAAAAGATTTGTACAAACTGTATACCAACGGGCTGGTCTCACTCAACATTAGGGGTCAGGTGAAAAGCAGAAGGTACCACTGCGCACCATCAGAGTGGCTACAATCGAAAAGACGGACAATACTTGTAGCACGTGTCAGTGAAGCTGGGGGGAAACTGGCAGTCTCCCACATTCCTAGTGGAACTGTAAAGTCTACCACTCTAATGAGGTGGAGTATCTTCTTAAAAACTGAGATATACATTTACCCTATGAACGAACAGTCCCATTCCTGGTGTTTTAGGAAAGAGGAGGGAAACGGGTAGGTACATGTGTCACAAGAGCTGGGAGGAGGGCGCTGTCCCCATAGTGAGGTCCTTGCCCAGGATTCAGGGGAGTCAAAATTGACTAAATATTGGCTTGGATTTTTTTGTAAGATAAGCTCAGCATCAACAAGTTATCTTTTGCTGAACAACAGCTCAACTTGGAGCTGGGCTGCCATGAGTCGCTGGCGATGGCAGGTGGGTTACCATGGGCTACCGTGGTACGCGTGAGGAGCCGTCCAGAAGCTGGCAACTGATCTGCCTCGCCTAGGAAGAGCGTAATGATGGTGCCAACTTGGGCCAGTGAAGCAACGTCCTCCACAACTAGACTGAAGAACAAAAGGATAGCAAGTTGTCTGTTCCTCTTCCCCCAATTCCCCCCAAAAAATCTTAAAAAAACAAACACACTTATCTTCATTTTCTGTATTTTCATTATCCCAACAGCAAGCAGATAACCCACCTTCATCTGTGCAAAGTTTGGTTGCAATCTTACTGGAGTAGTTTTATCTGAAACTTATCTACATTCTCTTCTTAGCTGTCTTGCTTCAAGAAGTCTTCCCTACTCCGAGTTCATACAAACAGCCTCCATATTCTCTGCTAATTTCATCATTTTTATTTGTTTTCTTTCCATTTTGATTTGAAGCTAACTTGAATTTATTTTATTTTTTTAAAGATTTTTTTATTGAAATTGGGGAAGGGGAACAGCGTTGGGGAATGGGGGAAGGGGAACAGGCAAGTTGCTGTCCTTGTTTTTTTTAGTCTAGTTGTGGAAGATGTCGCTTCACTGGCCCATGTTGGTATTGTGATCATTGTGCTCTTCCTGGGTGAGGCAGTCGGTCGCTGGACATTGGACAGCCGCTCACGACAGCTCACAGCAGCTCCCGCCAGCTGCCGGCCGCTCACGCTAGCTGCCGGCCACTCATGGTAACTCACGGTAACTCATGGCAGCCCATTGCAGCACCACCGCAGCCTACGCCATTGCGGGCAACTCATGGCACCCCAGCTCCAGGTTGAGCTGTTTTTCACCATCTTAGCTGTAGAGGGCGCAGCATCACTGGCCCCTATGTGGGATCCAAAGCGGCAGCCCTGCTGCTCAGAGCTCACACTCCCAAGCCAACTCTTAACCAAGGAGCCATTCAGCCGGCCCCTCTGCTCTGACCTTTATTATTTCTTTCCTTGTACTCCCTTTGGGCTTATTTTGCTGTTGTTTTTCCAGTTCCCTTTTATGTAAAGATAGACTGTTGATTTGAGATTTTTCTTGTTTCTTGAGGTAGGCCTGGATTGCTATGAATTTCTCTCTAGGGACTGCTTTCTCTGTGTCCCATAGATTTTGTGTTGTGTTTTCATTTTCGTTTGTCACAAGGTATCTTTTAATTTCTTCCTTGATCTCATTGTTGACCCATTCATTATTTAATAGCATGTTATTCAGTCTCCATGTGTTTTTGTGTTTTCGAGTTTTCTTCTTGTAATTGATGTCCAATTTCATATCACTGTGGTCAGAGATGATGTTTGATATGATTTCAATCTTCTTAAATTTATTGAAGCTTGTTTTCTGGCTTAGTATGCTCTCAATCTTGGAAAATATTCCATACGCACTTGAAAAAAATGTATATTGTGCTGTTTTGGAGTGAAATTCTCTAAAAATATCAATTAAATACAACTGGTCTCATGTGCCATTTAAGGCGAGTGATTCTGTATTGATTTTCTGTCTGGATGATCTGCCCATTGATGTCAGTGGGGTGTTGATGTCCCCTACTGTGATTGTGTTCCTGTTGATCTCTGTGTTTATGTTGATCAATATCAGTTTTATATATTTTGGTGCTGCTATGTTGGGTTCATAAATATTTACTAGGCGTATGTCCTCTTGTTGGAACAATCCCATTATTATTATATAGTGACCTTCTTTGTTTTTTATTGTAGTCTTTATTTTAAAGTCTATTTTGTCCGATATAAGTACGTGCCAACCAGCCATGTTGGCATGAAAGATTTCAACTTGGACGCCCATGTTCACAAGCAAATAAATACATGGCTGGTGGACTCTTCATCAAACTCAGAATTGTTGAGGCAAAGACTGAACAGGTGAAAGTCAAGAATTCATCTTGTTTATGGGGAGTTTTGCTGTTTGTAAAATTTACAAGGAAGGGAAATGACCACATTCACAAGAAGTAAAAGAGAATTTTCTCAATCAATGCAAATATTTGACATATGTCTCCCTGTAAAATCATTATAAAACAGATTGAAATTTTTAGATAAAGATGTCAAAATTATTGAAGAATTCAAAAATTTAAAGGGCTGGCTGAGTGGCACGATGGTTATGAACTGGCTTGGGACTCCAGAGGGCCCCGGTTTGGATCCCACATATGAGGGCCAGTGACACTGCCCTGCCCTCCGCAGCTGAGATGCTGAACAGCAGCTCAACCTGGAGCTGGGCTGCAGTGAGTTGCCGGCGACGGCGTAGGCTGCAGCCCCTGTGTCAGTGGTTTGCCATGGGCTACCGTATGTAGCCAGCAGCCAGCGTGAGCGGCCAGCAGCCACACTGAGTGGCCGTCCAGAAGCCGGCAACAGATCTGCCTCGCCTAAGAAGAGCGCAATGATGGTGCCAACTTTGGCCAGTGAAGCAACATCCTCCACAACTAGACTGAAGAACAAAAACAACTTGTCTGTTCCCCTTCCCCCAATTCCCCAGCACTGTTCCCATCCCCCAATTCCCCAATTAAAAAAAAAATAAATAAAAAAAAAAAAAAAATATATATATATATATATATATATATATATATATATATATATATATAAAAGGGTAAAGTCTGTTTAAAAAGAAATTTTAAATCACAGGAATTATTTTGACCTGGTGAATTAAATTCTGTTATGAATACAGAAAATATAGTTAAATAGTTAAACACAGATGAAACACATAATATTTACTACTATAAAAATGATGTGTCCCGCACATCAAACGACCACACCTGACTCGTCAGCCAGGAGTCTACCAAGAGGATACTTGAGAGGATTGGGTGGGAGACTGAAAAAGGAAGAAACTAGAAACGAAAGCTGGGAACAGGAGGTCCACCCAATGCTGATAGCAGAGAGTGGCCCCGTTTATTGTTTACACACAGCTTTTATAGCAAAAGTAACTTTCCTTAAGTAGGGGGTTTTTGGGAAATTGAGGGAATAGCCCCTTCCTCCCAGGAACACCTCCCCTGCGACTTTCCATAAGGTGTAGAGAAGCAATCTTCCAAGGTGAAAGCAAAACCTAACAAGTAGAAACTGTTAGTAGGATAGCAGTCCACTCTGTAGCTTTCAAGGCCGTTGACTGTTTTCTCCTCAGCGGCCAACCTTCCCACGCTGCTCACCTGGGCCTGAGAGCCTGTCAGCCTGCCACCTTTCAGGCTTAACCCTTACTATAAACCTCCAGCCTCTCAGGCTTAACCCTTACTGCAAGCCTCTGGCTCCCTACATCTCCCCCCTTTTTTATTACTACTTAAAGGCAAACCTCTGAATTACTGAGGTTGTGGTTGGCATCGCAGCGCTACTGTGTCTGCCTTGGGTTGTCCTCCTCCAGGAATGCAATCTTACCCGTCATGGGCTAGCCAGCCATCTTACGGCCAGGGCCTTTCTTAGGTTGAGTCTTCCTTGGGGGATCTTACCCGTCATTCACTAACCAGTCATCTTATAGCCAGCCCTACGACTGGTGTCTGCCTTAGGTCGTCCCTCACTTAGGGATCTTACCCGTCATTGACTAGCCAATCGTCCTATGGGCCAGCCTCGCGAAGCCAAACCTAGGGGTGGAGATGGAGTATAACTGCCGGACATAAAGAATATTAACTAGAGGGAGAGCAGTGGGGCTATACAGAGAACTAACGCCGTCGTGGACAGGGGCGTTTCATCTCCAGCATGAGTCTTGTGTGATGAGCCTCTAGGCTGACTGCATGAAGGCAAGATTTCAAAACTGCTTGGTGAACTGAAAAAAAGTACATCCCCATTATCCAGAGAGACATCTGGAGGCTATGGGCAGCCTCAGATTATATAACTCACCTTAACTCTCAAACACCCTGGGGCCAGGATAGAAAGCAGTATGCCATTACTGCCTGTGTCCAAGCCCCCAATATCATCTTGGTTCGAGGGATACAGATTAGTAAGGGTCAGTCTATGTTTAATATTTCCTGTCCAAATTGTCATCTCACCAACTGTATTGATCCAAGAGACAGAGGACAGTCTATCCTAGTCCTTCGTCAACCACCTGATGTTGTCATTCCTACTACTATTGAGGGTCCTTGGTATGATGACCCAGGGATGCAAGGCCTTGAGGAAATAAACAAGGGTTTTATCCGAGAACAAAGGGCAGTAGGACTCATCATAGCAGACTTCACAGCAGTTATTTCTATCATAGCCATGGCAATTACAGCCACTGTATTTTTAACCAATTCTATCAAAACAGCAGATTATGTTGAACAGCTTGCTCAAAATGCTTCTTCAGCACTTTATATTCAAGAAGATATAGATACAAAAATGGAGCTTCGCCTTAGTGCGTTGGAGGACGTTGTTCTTCAATAGGTAATGAGGTTGAGGGCATACGCCGCTATCTTGCCCTCTGATGTCATGCTAAGTATCAAGGGGTTTGCGTCACTTGTTATAAGTATAACTGTACCCAGTGGAATTGGAACATCATTTTTAATCACCTTCAGGGCATTTGGCATAGTACAAATCTTAGTATTGACCTTGACTTGCTTCATAAAGAAATTATTACTATGCAGGATAACAAAGTGGATATTACTAACCCAAAAGATCTAGCTAAAGATATAATTAACATATTTAACAAGTTCAAGTCAATTTCCATTGTCCAGACTATCACCTGGACTTTAGTAGGGATTGCAGAGTGACCTTGAGCATCCGTTTGTAAAACATTTAAAGTGAAAAGTGCATGGTTTAGTTGGTTATAGACTGAATGCTCATAGTCTCCCCCTTTTTGTTTTTTTTTTTTTGTTTTTTTTTTTGAATGTTGCTAACCTTTTTCTTTTTTTTTTTTTTAATTGGGGAATTGGGTGATGAGAACAGTGCTGGGGAATTTGGGGAAGGGGAACAGACAAGTTGCTGTCATTTTGTTCCTCAGTCTAGTTGTGGAGGACGTTGCTTCACTGGCCCAAGGCACCATCATTGCGCTCTTCCCGGGTGAGGCAGATCAGTTGCTGGTTTCTGGACGGCCGCTCACTGTGGCTGCTGGCCGCTCACGCTGGCTGCTGGCCGGTCACGCTGGCTGCTGGCCACACACGGTAGCCCATGGCAACCCACTGCCACAGGGGCTGCAGCCTACGCTGTCACCGGCGACCCACAGCAGCCCAGCTCCAGGTTGAGCTGTTATTCAGCATCTTAGCTGTGGAGGGCAGTGTCACTGGCCCTCATATGTGGGATCTGAACCAGGGCTCTCTGGCGTCCCAAGCCAGTTCTTAACCAATGCGCCACTCGGCCGGCCCCCCTTTTTGTTTTAATAATTGATATTTAAGTGAGCGATGAGCACACTCAATAATTTCCTGACCCTGTGGGTTATACGGAATCCCTGTGAGGTGTTGGATCTGAAAAGTTAAGCAAAAAGTTTTAAAAGCCTTGTTAGTATAGCCAGGCCCATTGTCAGTCTTTATAACGTTTGGAATGCCCATAGTGGCAAATGCCTGGAAACAGTGACTGATAACATGTTTTGTTGCCTCACCAGAACGTGCTATGGCAAATAAGAACCCAGATTTAGTGTCAATAGTGATATGAACATAAGGAGTACTTTTAAAACTAGGGATATGAGTAACATCCATCTGCCAAATGTGATTTGGAAGTAACCCCCGAGGGTTAACTCCTAGATGTGGTTTAGGATGCAAAGTTGTACAGCCGGCATACTGTTTACCTATCTGTCTAGCCTGTTCTCGGGTGATCTTAAACTGATGTCTTAGTGAGCAGTATGGTGGTGGAAAGCATGAGATTGCATGGCCTTTTCCATAGGGCTTGTAGGTGTGGCGAAAAAAGCCTGAACTGAGAGACCTAGCGGTTGAGTAGCTGTGTCCGCAGCAGCATTGCCTGCAGACAAAGGTCCTGGAAGATCAGAGTGAGCTCTAATATAACCAATATACAGTGGCTGTTGTCTAACAAGAATGGTCTGTTTTAATTGATGGAACATATGAAACAGCTCCTCTGTGGTGGCTAAGCTAACATAAGCTGTCTCTATAACCTTACAGACACTAAAAACATAATGACTATCTGTATAGAGGTTTAGTGACTTGTGTGAAAACATATATAAAGCCCAAGTAACTGCGGATAGCTCTACCCGCTGAGCTGAACTATACCCTGTGACTTTGGTTAAAGTCTGAGTGGGGGTGTGGACGGCTGCCCTGCCATTGCTGGAGCCATCTGTGAAAACTGTAATCGCTCCTGAAATGGGCTGAGTTTGTAAAACTGAGGGGAAAATGAATGACGCAGATCTTGCAAACTGTAAAAGTTGATTAGCAGGATAATGACATCCAAGCAGACCAGGAAAATTTGCCAAAACGATTTGCCATTTCATGGAGTTTGCATATAACCAAGGTTGCTGACTATTAAAAGGAACTACAATGGCCTGAGGCTCTTTTCCAAAGAGCTGGAGACATCTTTGTCTTCCCTTAGTAATAAGTAAAGCTGCTAACTCATAATATGGCTGAAGATGTTTAGAAGGAGTGCTCTTTAAATGTAGCCACTATAACGGACCAGCAGGTTGCCAGATGACCTCTGTAGGTGTAGGGTCTGTATTTTGAATGATGAGAGATACAGGTTGGGATGGATCTATTCGAGTAACCTGAGCCTGCTGAACGGCCTGTTCTACTCTGGCCAAGGCGAGTTTTGCCTCTGGAGTGAGACTCCGCGGGGAGGTTGGACTAGGCTCCCCCTGCAGGATGTTGAATAGTGGTTGTAAATCTCCAGTAGTTAATCTTAAAAAAGGCCTAATCCAGTTAATATCTCCAAGAAGTTTCTGAAAATCATTAAGTGTTTTAAAGTGGCTAGTTCTAATCTGTATCTTTTGTGGTTTAATTAATCTCTGAGTAATTAAAGTCCCTAAATAAGAGAATGGAGAGTTTTCCTGAACCTTTTCTGGAGCAATAACTAGCCCTACCTTATTAAAATTATCTTTGAGGCTCCCATATATTTGATATAACACCTCCTTGTTTAGCATGTGAGATAAAGATATCATCCATATAATGAATGATGTAAGCCTCTGGGTGTAATTGCTGTATGGGCATGATGGCTTGACTAACAAACATCTGACAAATTGTAGGACTATTGGTCATGCCTTGGGGAAGAACTTTCCATTAAAAATGTTGCATGGGCTCCCTAAAGTTTAGCGACAGAACGCTAAATGCAAAATGTTTTTCATCATCAGGATGGAGAGGGATGGTGAAAAAGCAATCCTTTAACTCTATAATAATTAAGTGATGATTTACTGGAATAGCTGTAGGGGAAGGAAGCCCAGGCTGTAGGCTCCCTATGACCTCCATAACAGCATTAAAGCTCGCAGGTCTTGCAACAGCCTCCATTTTTGGATTTCTTTTTAATAACAAATATAGGCGTATTCCACGGGCTGGTGGACAGCTCTACGTGCCCAGCAGCAAGCTGTTTCTGAACTAATTCCGTGGCTGCCTGAAGTTTCTCCTGAATTAAGGGCCATTGGTCAACCCATATTGGCATCTCTGTAAGCCATTTAATCTTAAGTAACTTGGAGTGGAGGAGATACCAAGGCCCCTAGGGAAAATTTTGATACCCTAGTCCTGAACTGTCAGTCTTTGGAATAGTTTGTATGGGCTCTAGTCTGCCCTGTCCTGAGGTGCCTAATCCCTGGCCTGGAATATATCCCTGATTAAAATAATATTGGTGGCTGAGGAACTAGGACTATAAATTATGACTGACATTTGACTTAAAATGTCCCGTCCCCAGAGGTTAACAGGGAGGCCCTCAAGGATGAATGGAGTAAAAGTTCCGGAATGTCCCTCAGAGTCTTTCCAAGTTAATATTCTGAAACTTTGTAAAGGTCCTGTTTTCATCCCTATTCCCTGGGAACTAGTTAAAGACTCCTGTACAGGCCAAGATGATGGCCAATGCTGTTTGGAAATTACAGATACATCAGCTCCTGTATTAATGAGACCCTGAAATGCTTTTCCTTCTATAGTTAAATTTAAAATGGGACGTTGTTGCCCTAGTCTCTGGACCCAAAATGCATCTGAGGACCTGAAACCTCAGGACCCTTGCGCCTGCTGAGAGGCAGTTCTACCTGTTGTTACAGTGGGAATAAGTACTATTTGAGCTATTCTGTCTATGGAGAGGACCTGAATGATGTCTCTGGAAGCTCCAGCCACAATTTTTATTTCTCCAGTATAATCAGAATCTATGACTCCAGGAAAGACTTGAAGTCCCTTCATAGTCCAGCTACTCCAGCCAAGAAGAAGCCCCACTATATTAACCAGCAAAGGGCCATAAAATCCAGTGGGGATGGCCTGTGGACCCATTTGTGGGGTTAATATGAATCTAGAGGTGGGGCTGAGGTCCAGTCCTGCACTCCCTGGGGTGACTCGGTATAGTTGTTGTACGGTGCGCCGTGTTGGCTGCCCCCAGGATTGCAGAACGGGTTGTTCCTGGACATTGGAGATGTGAGTGATTGCTGGCTGTCTACTGATACTGGAGGCACAAGGGCTAAAACCCCCACTATTTGGCGGTGCCGGGACTGGCCCCATGCCCTGTTTCCCAAAAGCGGTTGCCCATTGATGTCAAATTGAGATCTACATTCTTTTGCCCAGTGTTTTCCATGCCTGCATCTAGGGCAAATCTGAGGTGAGCATCCAGACTCTACTTGGGGATTTTTACTAGGACACCCCCTAGAGAAACGGCCTGCCTGCCCACAAGAATAGGATACTCCCTCCTTACGATTTCTCTCCCTCTTTTGATTCAGCTTTGGGTTGAAAACCTTCTGTAGTGCCACGGCAAGAGCATTTTCCTGAATATAAGACGGGCCTACATCTGCCCAAAGGCAGATAAAATCTGAAACATTAGCGCTTTTTCTATAAGGTTGTATTAGAGATTTACAGGTAGAATTGGCATTTTCAAATGCTAACTGTTTGGCAAGAAGCTGTGCCATTAATGAGCCACCCTATGGCTTGCAGGAGCTGAGAGACGAAGTCCTGATATGGCTCGTCTGGACCCTGTCTTAAATTACACAGATCCTCTGTCTTTGCCCCTGCAGTGGGAAGTGCCCTCCAGGCCCTAGTAGTGCAGAAATTAATCTGTTGATAGGCTATTTGAGGATATCCTATTTGGTTATGAATGCCTGCATAATTTCCTTCTCCCTTAAGCATCTCAGCTGTGACATGTATCTGGTGTGCAATATTTCGCTCTGCCTGCTGCTCGCACTGGTCAACAAACTCCGTTTTCCAGAGCAAATAATCCCCTCCAGTTAGAGAAGCCTTAGTTATCATTATCCAATCTTTTGGAGTAAGAGGTGTGTTTGCTGAAACCGTCTCAAGCAATGCTAAAATAAAAGGAGCAGTAGGTCCATACTGGGCAGTTGAGGCCTTGAGTTCATTAAGCGTCTTAAAAGGAATAGGCTCATGCTCCCTTAGCACCTATCTTGGTTTATTGGGATCTGAACGTTCTATCACCAGAAAGCAAAATCTTTGATACTCCCCAATATCCTCGCCTCTTTACACAGCCTGCCTTAACCCCCGGAGTACACTTGACTCCGGAATCCTGCTCTTGGAGCCTGAGACATATATAAAAAGCTGCCACGAAGCAGACTGCTGCTGCCTTGCACACGGCGGTGGCGATGATGGAGACGGGTCCAGGGGTGTGGGATGACCCGCCGAGAATAGTATGCAGTCCAGGCGGCAAGAGCCGACCCCTCCTTCTCAGGGACCGCATCCTCCTCCTCCTCAAAAGATTCCTCTGACTCAGCATTATGCCTCCGCTGCTCTCTAACTAGTATCTGTTTCTCTTGAGATCTGGCCTCTTCAAACTCCTGAACAGCATTACTAAGTCTTTCCACTATAGGCTGAGACTGTGTTTCCAGGGGTAAGAAGCCTCTGGATTGAGATCGAGACTGTCTCGCACCAACTTCCAAAGCAAAAGTGCGTCACCAGGAGACTTCACAAGCCATTTGAGTGCCTGACGCTCTCGGAGCTGTGCGTCAACCTTTTCCCAGACTTCAGAATCAAGTGTTCCCTCCTCTGGAAACCAAGGACAGGCATCCTTTACATAAGCAAGAAAATCTAACTGATGAGCTTTAACAGGGTTGCCACGAGCCTGTAGCATAGATATAAGCCCTAGCAAATAAAACTGATGCTCCCTTGACCCTGACTGTCCCATTCTTATGTCTATATGGGCTGCTGACCCTATTTATGAGTACACTGATATGTGGGCTGATGACCCTATTTATAAGTAGGCTAATGACCTTTTATATACAATGGACTGTCCTGATTTGTCCAATGTTTTACTCCTGCCTGAAATTAGATACAGGGATACCAGAGTGGCAATTCTGCTCCTCTCTATATTGCACCCTGATTTTTGCCCCTAACTTGTCCAAAACGAAGTAGCGTGCGGCTTCCCGTAGCGGGTCTCCTCACTTACTGCTTCCTTCAATCCATGTTCAGGTCTCTGTTCGGGCGCCACTTTTGATGTGACCCGCACATCAAACGAGCACTTCTGACTTGTGAGCCAGGAGTCTACCGAGAGGGTACGTGAGAGGATTGGGTGGGAGAATGGAAAAGAAAGAAACTAGAAAAGAAAGCTGGGAACAGGAGGTCCACCCAATGCTGATAGCAGAGAGTGGCCCCGTTTATTGTTTACACACAGCTTTTATAGCAAAAGTAACTTTCCTTAGGTAGGGGGGTTTGGGGAACTTGAGGGAATAGTCCCATCCTCCCAGAGAACATCTCCCCTGCGACTTTCCATAAGGTGTAGAGAAGC